>CAKJTW010000015.1:12538125-14961250 GCA_917880005.1 Nanger dama | reverse complement strand
GATTACTGGAGTGGGTTGCCATTTCCTCTTCCAGGGATCTTCCCAACCCAGGAATCAAACCTGTGTCTCTTGTATTAGCATGCTTTGCCACTGAGCCACCTAGGAAGCCCTGTATGATATACAGTGCTTTTCAAACTTGAGTGTGGATCAGAATCACCTGGAGAGCTTGTCAAGCACAGATTGCTAACTTCCCTCCCCCAAGACATACACACCGAGTTTCCAATTCAGAAGGTTTCAGTATCAGGACTTCCATCAAGCTCCAACGTAATGCTGATGCTGCCTTCTGGAGGCCACACTTTGAGCAGCACTGTGATAAAACACCTTGTGAATTTTTAATATCATGTAAACATAATGTTTTTTCATAGAGAAGGATGGTAGTTTAATGACTCATCTCTCCTGGCCCCAAGGGTTAGATGTATTTAGATGAATTCTCCAAGGAGATGTAATAGTGGCTTTGACCAAGGAATGAACACACTGAAATTCGGGGATGCTGGGAAAGCACTGTGTGATTTGGAATGAAGCATACTTTACACACATATGGAACTTTGCAAGACTCAAGTTGGTCCCTCTCCTAGCACTTCCCTGTTCAGGACATGACTTCACCATCATACTATTTCAAAGGTCAGAATCAAGTCCTTTTCATTTTATCACCTAAATATCTTCCAATTTCATTCTCTTATCTCCATCCCACCACCCCTGTCACCACCCTATGACCTACCTCTATCTTCTCTCAACTTGGTTACTACAGGGGCCTCCAGATTTGTCCATCCGCATTTACTCTGTCTCTCTAACACACTTATCACTCTGCAGGCAAGATAATGTCCCTACTTCCAGCACAGCTTTCCCCTTGGTTTCAAGTCTTGAATCAAGAGAATCCAAATGTCAAGAGAATATGACAACCTGAATAAAGGATTAAGTGTGTATTTAAAGAAAAACACCATGAAAAGAAATCTGTATGCAGGTCAAGAAGTAACAGAACCAGACATGTAACAAGGGACTGGTTCTTAACTGGGAAAGGAGTACATCAAGGCTGTATATTGTCACCGTGTTTATTTAACTTACATGCAGAGTACCTCATGTGAAATTGCAGGCTGGATGAAACACAAGCTGGAATCAAGATTACTGGGAGAAATATCAGTAACCTCACATATACAGATGACACCACCCTATGGCAGAAAGCGAAGGCTCTTTATCTTGATGAAAGTGAAAGAGGAGAGTGACAAAGTTGTCTTAAAACTCAACATTCAGAAAACTAAGATCATGGCATCTGGTCCCATCACTTTATAGCAAATAGATGGGAAACAATGAAAACAGAGAGAGACTGTATTTTCTTGGGTTCCAAAATCACTGCAGATGGTGACTGCAGCCATGAAATTAAAAGACATGTGCTCCTTGGAAGAAAAGCTATGACAAAACTAGATAGCATATTAAAAAGAAGAGACTTTTTTTTAGGTTCCAATTTTGTTTTGTTTTAATATAAATTCATTTATTTTAATTGGAGGCCAATTACTTCACAATATTGTATTGCTTTTGCCATACATCAATGTGAATCTGCCACGGGTGTACACGTGTTTCCCATCCTGAACCCCCATCCCACCTCCCTCCCCATTACTTTGCAGACAAAGGTCCATCTATGCCGGGGTCCAGCCCCGGTGGATCCAGGGAATTCGAAGCGGAGACAGCATCAGCGAGGAAAGATTTATTTATTCATTAATATGAAAATATAAGATTAGATTAGGAAGAAATAGTGTAGGAGGAAAATTAAGTGGAGAAAGAAGGTTGAATAACTTGGCCTGCAGGGAAGGCCAATAAAATCTCTGGACAAGAGATTTGCACCATCTACGTGGGGCCACCGGCGCCTGCTTAAATCTCTAAGGGTACCCCACCTTGGGCTCCCTTTCGCGTGGGGCTTGAAAGCCAGGGCAAGTAAGTAGACCTGGCGAGCCCGCCTTGTCCAGATGGGAATTCAGCCTGAAATTAGAGTGAAGAGGAGAGGAAAAAGAGAGAGAGACGGGGGGAACCAGTCCAGCGACTAGCTTCAGCCTCTATTGTTCAGAAGGCCTTTTATGCTTTTGATAAAACATGAAGGTCAGTGGGTAGAGTTATGCAGCATTAACAGCCCCCCTCTTTTTTTTTGATAAGGGTTTGTCAACCAGAAGACTTGTTTGTGTTGATCTTCCCAAGGTCTGGCGCCACTCTCAGAAAAGCACTAAACAAAGTTACATTCTTACACAGCAAAGATACAGCAACTTATAACAAGCAAAGGGAGTACAGTGATTTACAGCAAAAGAGAAGCAATTAACTCAAAAGTCTAGTGTTGCTAACATCAAAGCTACTGCATATCTTTTTCTACGTCCTGCTTACATTGAGTAACATCCTTCCGGGTGCCTAAAAGATAAAGAATATGGAGATCTGGCAGCAATCCTTGAGTCACCAATATGATTTTTAACTCTTTAGAAAAGGCTCTGTATCTTAAGGATGCTTTTAAGCTTTGTGCCTTTCGCAGTTGGGGGGCTGTAAGCAATTCACAAGCCATAAGAAGTCTGGGAACCTGTTAGGCAAGTTAGAGAGCTATCAGAGGGGGTTTAACTGAAACATCCCTTTCAAATGCAGAAGACTAAAGCCCTGATTTGACTTTTTCCCAGAGAATATCAGAAGAGTGGAAAAGCAGAGTACAGAGGCTGGCGGATTCTTTTTTGGGGGAGGGGGGTGGATGCTCAGGAAATGCCATGGGGAACCCCTGAAGTTTGATCACATCCTGCATATGCAAGACTTCCTTCCAAGTGACCCTGTCACGGGCGGGATTCCTCACACTGGCTCCTGGCACATCTAGTCAATGCTATGGTTTTTCCAGTAGTTATGTATGGATGTGACAGTTCGACCATAAAGAAAGCTGAGCACAGAAGAATTGATGATTTTGAACTGTGGTGTTGGAGAAGACTCTAGAGCCCCTTGGATTGCAAGGATATTAAACCAGTCAGTTCTAAAGGAAATCAGTCCTGAATATTCATTGGAAGGATTGATGCTGAAGCTGAAGGTCCAACATTTTGGCCACCTGATGTGAAGAACTGACTCCTTGGAAAAGACCCTGGTGCTTGGAAAGATTGAAAGCAGAAGGAGCAGGGGATGACAGAAGATGAGGTGGTCGGATGGCATCACCAACTTGATGGGCAGGAGCTTGAGTGGGCTCCAGGAGTTGATGATGGACAGGGAGGCTTAGCGTGCTGCAGTCCACGAGGTTGCAAGAGTTGGACACGACTGAGTGATTTAGGTGACTGACCATGAAGTTATACTCAGTCCTATTATTATTTTCATTGCTCAGAAAGGACGTCCCTCACGTGATCATCATATCTGCAAAGATCGTTAGATTTTAGAAGACATGAAAGGTGTAAAAGTCAGAGATAAAGTTTTATTCAACTCGCAGAAAGGGGCTCAAGTCTTTATTCAGTTTAAATATTAGGATTGGATGGGATGTTTCTGATTTTGTGTCATCTCATGACACAGAGATGCCTTTACTTCCCCCTCTAACCATGTATGCAATTGTGTTCCCTTAACTATAATGATGTCAGGGAAAGATGCCAGGGGTCCTTTTATACGACCTTTCAGACCCTGGTATACACTCTGTATCTTCTCTTTATGGGCCTTTGTAGCTGCTGTTTGCCTGGAATGCTGCTGCATTGCCTGGAATGCTCTCCCCATCTCTGCCTCTTGTTACTCCCTATTTTCCCTTCATGATATAACCATTATCACAACAGCAGGGAAGGCTTCTCTGACCTGCAGCCTAGGTCAGATCTCCCTCATACAGCCTCTCCAGCACCATTTACCTCTGTCTTGGAAAATTAAAAACAGTTAAAGTTTACATTTGCTTGTGTGATTCTCAAAACTTAAAACCTAATTTCCCCAGTCGACTCAAGTAAATTCATCTGGGAAGAAATGATGTCTATATTTGCTCCGTCATTGTATCCCCAGGCTCTGGTAGAGTATTAATACATGGCTCACAGTAGGTGCTCAATGAATGGTTGTAGGACTTCCACACTGGGATCTCTCTTGATTTTCATTTGATTCCATATGAAGTGAGCAGAACATACTCTGTTTTCCCCCTTATTCCTATCTGACTGAAGAAGAAACTGAGGCTAAAAACATCTGTGTCTTGTTCAGCCTATATGAGTAAGTAGAGGAATGGAAACTCAGTCCCTCTCAACTGGGTCTCAGTGGCCTCTGGCTCTAAGGGCCTTCATAGTGACGGGTCAGATGCACTGAAAACTCACATAAAACATTGCAGGATGTGAGTGGGAAATAAAAGGGAGAGACAATCTCTTACAAGTGAAAGTGTGAAAGGAAAAGCTGCTCAGTCATGTCTGACTCTTTGCAACCCCATCAACCATACAGTCCATGGAATTTTCCAGGCCAGAATACTGGAGTGAGTAGCCATTCCCTTTTCCAAGGGATCTTCCAAATCCAAGGATCAAACCCAGGCCTCCTGCATTTCAGTTAGATTCTTTACCAGTTGAGCCACCAGAGAAGCCCAAGAATACTGGAGTGGGTAGCCTATCCCTTCTTCAGTGGATCTTCCTGACCCAGGAATCAAACTGGGGTCTCCTGCATTGCAGGCAGATTCTTTACCAGCAGAGCTACCAGAGAACCACTCACAAGGTGTCCTCAAATATCTAGCTTGGGATATGTCAGATCAGATAGTCCCCAAGACCTTGACAAGGACAGAGAGACTATGAACCCCGAAATTACACAGTCAGTGCAAAACTTTAAGATATCTTTGTTGCTGTTTTCAATTTAAAGTTTAAAAGACATCAAAGCAGACTGACAATATTGCTGCTTGTTTAAAACTAGAAGTTTAAGAAATAGGTGACTGTTTGACTTCACATAATAAAATCTTAATTGAACTTCAGTTGAAAAAAGTAAAAATATGTTATTTGCATAATGACAAGTGTGTCATATTTTCAATAAAGCTATAATATCAAGACTCAGAGCAGAGCTCCATGGTTATGGTGGCTGGAACATCTGAAGCAGCACTTCTCTCAAGCTTCCTTTGAATGTATCAATTCTGGACTTAATCCTATAGGCTCCTCTGTACTTATACTATGTGATTTGATGGAAGAAGCACAGTATCCCAGGGCTTCCCTAGTAGCTCAGCGATAAAGTATCCACCTGCAATGCAGAAGATATAAGAGATGTGGGTTAGATCCCTGGGTCAGGAAGGTCCTCTAGAGAATCCTCCAGTATTCTCACATGGAGAATCCCATGGACAGAGGAACCTGGCAGGCTACAGTCCATAGGGTCTCACAGAGTCAGACATGACCGAAGCAACTTAGCATGCACACACGCACAGTATCCCTAGTTTTGGCTTGAGCACAGTCTCAAAATGTCTAGTCTCTGCAATTTATAGTCACATACAAAGCAAATGGCACACACTTATGCTTAATTGCCTCCTTGTGTTGCCCAGAATTTAGAATGTGAATTGATTAGGACTGGATGGCTTTGATGTCATTTCATGTCAAGAAATTCTCTCTAGCTCTATTCCTAGTACCTTCCTGCTGACTCTGCATCTCTGTGGTTTTTTTCTTTTTTTTTAAATTAAATTTATTTATTTTCTTAATTACAATACTGTATTTGTTTTGCCATACATTGACACGAATCAGCCATAGGTGAACACAATCTCCCAATGCCGAATCCCCCTCCCACCTCCCACCCCCATCCTCTACTTGAATCATCCTATGCATCAGCCCCATGCCTCCTGCATCCTACACCAAACATAGATTAGCGTTTCGTTTCTTACAGGAAAATATACATGTTTCACTGCCATTCTTCCAAACCATCCTACCCTTTCCCTCTCCCTCAGAGTCCAAAAGTCCACTCTATACCTCTGTGTCTCTTGTTGTCTCACATATAGGGTCATCATTACTGTCTTCTAAATTCCATATATATGTGTGGTTTTTGAAGTAAGGGGTAAGTGAGGGGGAAGAATTTAATTTTGGATGAGTAGAGATAGATGCAGTGGGAAGTTGTGGGGCTCCAAACCCTAGGTCTCCTGGGCAAGATGATTCTAGAACATAAATCTCCTCCAAGTTTTGCATGGATCATAGCAGTTGCTTAGGCAGAAACATCCCTCACCAAGTAATGGGTAAAAAAGACTTCTAGAAGACACTGGGAAATGTCAGGAGCATGGACACACCTGGCACATTTCTGTGGGTACATACAGAGGCATCCATAAGGGTCCCCTGAGGCACCGTGGTCTCTCAAGAGCAATTTTCCGTAATAATGTTCAAACGACTCTAAAATGCTCAAGAGTGGAGCTGCAGGTATAAACTATACAAAGGAAGACTTGCCAGAGGATACTGAACTTACTAGAGAGCTGAGAAACAGCTGAACCAAGGGGTCAGTACAAGTCTAGAATTTAAATGCAACTGTTTTTCTATTATCAAGGTTGTATTGCTCAAGTGTTCCCCTCAGCCACCCTTCTTGTTTCCTGTGGGAAGTAATCTCCTCCCAGCAATGCACATGGTTAGAGTTGGGAAGCAGGAAAGAGAACCTCTCCAATTTGGGTCAATGAGACCTTCCTTGGAAATATGAAATAAGAGATTCATTCCAATTGGTCTAGCTTGGTCTAACTCCTCCATTTGAGGAGATAAAAATCTGGGAGTTGCTGTAGTGGTTGTTCTGCCACATGGGCTAGAAAAACAGATCAAGGTGATCTAAACCAACTAGAAAGAATTAAGCAGATGCACAGAGAAAAATGGGAATAAGTTCAGTTCCGTCACTCAGTCATGTCCGACTCTTTACAACCCCATGGACTGCAGCATTCCAGGCCTCCCTGTCCATTGCCAACTCCCAGAGTACACCCAAACCCATGTCCATCGAGTCAATGATGCCATCCAACCATCTCAACCTCTGTCATCCCCTTCTCCTCCTGCCCTCAATCTTTCCCAGCATCAGGGTCTTTCCCAGTGAGTCAGCGCTTCACATCAGATGGCCAAAGTATTGGAGTTTCAGCTTCAACATCAGTCCTTCCAGTGAACATCCAGGACTGGTCTCCTTTAGGATGGACTTGTTGGATCTCCTTGTAGTCCAGGGGACTCTCAAGAGTCTACTCCAACACCACAGTTCAAAAGTATCAATTCTTCAATGTTCAGCTTTCTTTATAGTCCAATTCTCACATCCATATATGACCACTGGAAAAACCATAGCCTTGACTAGATGGACCTTTGTTGGCAAAGTAATGTCTCTGCTTTTCAATATGCTGTCTAGGTTGGTCATAACTTTCCTTCCAAGGAGTAAGCATTCCTTAATTTAATGGCTGCAATCACCATCTGCAGTGATTTTGGAGCCCCCAAAAATAAAGTCAGCCACTGTTTCCACTGTTTCCCCGTCTATTTCCACTGTTTCCCCATCTATTTCCCATGAAGTGATGGTTCCAGATGCCATGCTCTTAGTTTTCTGAATGTTGAGCTTTAAGCCAACTTTTTCACTCTCCTCTTTCACTTTCACCAAGAGGCTTTTAGTTCCTCTTCACTTTCTGCCATAAGAGTGGTCTCATCTGCATATCTGAGGTTATTGATATTTCTCCCAACAGTCTTGATTCCAGCTTGTGCTTCTTCCAGCCCAGTGTTTCTCATGATTTACTCTGCATATAAGTTAAATAAGCAGTGTGACAATATACAACTTTGATGTATTCCTTTTCCTATTTGACAGAAATGGTAGGGACCTAATAGAAGCAGAAGATATTACAAAGAGGTGGCAAGAATACACAGAAGAACTATATAAAAAAGATCTTCATGAGCCAGATAATCACAATGGTGTGATCACTCACCTAGAGCCAGACATCCTGGAATGTGAAGTCAAGTGGGCCTTAGGAAGCATCACTACAAACGAAGGTAGTGCAGGTGATGAAATTCCGTTGAGCTGTTTCAAATCCTGAAAGATGACGCTGTGAAAGTGCTGCACTCAATATGCCAGCAAAGTGGGAAAACTCAACAGTGGCCACAGGACTGGAAAAGGTCAATTTTAATTCCAATCCCAAAGAAAGGCAATGCCAAAGAATGCTGAGAACTACTGCCCAATTGTATTCAGTTCAGTTCAGTTTAGTCGCTCAGTCGTGTCCAACTCTTTGCGACCCCATGAATCACAGCACACTAGGCCTCCCCCGTCCATCACCAACTTCCAGAGTTCACTCAAACTCATGTCCATCAATTCCGGTGATGACATCCAGCCATCTCATCCTCTGTTGTCCCCCTTCTCCTCCTGCCCCCAATCCCTCCCAGCATCAGAGTCTTTTCCAATGAGTCAACTCTTCGCATCAGGTGGCCAAAGTATTGAAATTTCAGCTTCAGCATCAGTCCCTCCAATGAACACCCAAGACTGATCTCCTTTAGGATGGACTGGTTGGATCTCCTTGCAGTCCAAGGGACTCTCAAGAGTCTTCTCCAACACCACAGTTCAAAAGCATCAGTTCTCTGGCGCTCAGCTTTCTTCACAGTCCAACTCTCATATCCATACATGACCGCTGGAAAAACCATAGCACTCATCTCACATACTAGTAAAGTAATGCTTAAAATTCTCCAAGTCAAGCTTCAGCAATATGTGGACCATGAAATTCCAGATGTTCAAGCTGGTTTTAGAAAAGGAAGAGGAACCAGAGATCAAATTGCCAACATCCACTGTATCATAGAAAAAGCAAGCGGGTTCCAGAAAAATATCTATTTCTGCTTTATCTTTTTAAATATAAATTTTTTTAGTTTAATTGGAAATTAATTACTTTACAATATTGTATTGGTTTTGCTATAGATCAACATGAATCTGCCACAGGTATACACATGTTCCCCATCCTGAGCCCCCTTCACTCCTCCCTCCCCGTACCATCCCTCTGGGTCGTCTCAGTGCACCAGCCCCAATGCCAAAATCTTTGACTGTGTGGATCACAATACACTGTGGAAAATTCTGAAAGAGATGGAATATCAGATCACCTGACCTTCCTCTCGAGAAGCCTGTGTGCAGGTCAGAAAGCAACAGTTAGAACTGGACATGGAACAACAGACTGGTTCCAAATAGGAAAAGGAGTACATCAAGGCTGTATATTGTATAGACAGCTAATAACTGGCAAACTTTCTCTGTAAAGGATCAAGGAGTAAATATTTTAGGCTTGAGGGCCTTGCAGTCTTGGATTGCAACTACCAAACCCTGCCATATATTGCAAACAATATGGAATATGTTTTCATATTTGAATAATCCATAAATAGCATGAAAATGAATGGATGTGTCTGTGCTCCAATGAAACTTTATTTATAAAAAACAGGAGGCAGCCTGAGTTTGGCCCAAGGGCCATAGTTTGCAGACCTCTAGATTATGACATAGAGACTTAATTTAGTTGGAAAAGGAAGAAGAGGGAATTCTTCAAGGAACTGTCATTGGAGTACTGATTGCAAAACCTGTCTGTGATAGTCTGGAATCCAGTGTATCTTGTCTTTAATACCAAAATGCTCATATTTTGTTGGCATAATGTCTTTATACTGGGATCTTGGGAAAAAAAAACTGAAACCAGAGTCATATGTGTCTTGAGAAATACCTAGAGTTGTATTCTACATTAACATTCTGAATAACGGTTGCAATCATTTTGAAAGTGTTTATCTTCCTGGATTCTCAAGAAAAAGAGAAATAACAGTGGACAAAGACTTTGTGAAAAAGTGGAAGAGGAAGGCAGCAGTGTCTACATTTACAGATAACTGCCTTAGAATCTGTAATCAGACATGGGAAATCTAAGGGTGATAAAAATGAACCAGAAATACTTTCTTTGAAACAAAAACTCTACTGCAGTATAATTTTAAAAAAAAATCTGTGGGGAGAAAAATTCTGAAGTTCTTATGGAGGGTGATGTTCAAAAATATCTTTTCAAAGTGATTAATTAAGAGATGGTATTGTGACTTCCCTGGTGGCTCAGATGGTAAAGCGTCTGCCTACAATGTGGGAGACACGGGTTTGATCCCTGGGTCAGGAAGACCCCTTGGAGAAGGAAATGGCAACCTACTCCACTATTCTTGCCTGGAAAACCCCATGGACGGAAGAAACTGGTTGGCTACTGTCCATGGGGTCGCAACTAAGTTGGACACGACTGAGTGACTTCACTATCACTATTGTCAGAAGATGGGCTTTTCTGGTAACTCAGTAGTAAATAATTTCCCTGCCAATGGAAGAGACATGGTTTGATCCCTGGGTCAGGAAGATCTCCTGGAGAAGGAAATGACAAACCACTCCAAAACTCTTGTCTACAAAATCCTGTGAATATGGGAGCCTGGAGGGTACAGTCCATAGTGTCAAAGAGCTGGACATCACTTAGATACTAAAACAGCAACAAATTATCAGAAGATAGGGAGTCGGAAAGAAAATTCGCTAGTTTTAAAATCCTTTCTTGATATTCACAGAGCAGAGCTTTCAACAGCTGGATAATTCTGCCAAAAATACTCTGGAGTTTTGGTAATGAAATTATTGTCATTTTTTTAAGATCAGCGTTTTTTTAAGAGCAAAAATTATTTCACAACAAATGTTTTATTATTTCTCAAGGTTCAGTATTTTTATGTAGCATCAATTTATTTTTATAATACTTTATTTCTATTAATTATATTTTTACAGCAGAATAGAAAATGTTTTTCTTAAATTATTTCCTTTTGTAAAAGCTTAAATATGTTTGTATTAGAAATGTATTAAATATTGTTTCTATTTTTAATCAAATTAATTTAAAAAATAAATACCATTTATTTACTACTTACAGAAACTCTATGAAGTGGGTGCTAGTATTGTTTCTGATTTACAGATGAGGAGAATAAAGCTCAGAGATGTGGAGGAATTTGCCTAAGGTCACACAGTAGTAAATGGCAGAGCTGAGATTCAGAAATAGATTGTATGACCCTAAGTCTATGCTTTTAACCACTATGCTATGCTGACACTTAAAAAAAATAACAGTGTTAAAACTTGAAACAGATACTGAATATCAGATTGCCATTTTCTCTAATATTGCAATTACTACAGATGAACTGAAATCTGAAGGATAAGTGGGCATTAGCTCTGTGAAAAGGAAAAGACAAATACTCCAGATAGAGGAAGAGTGAAAGGGCTGAGGCAGGAGCTACAGCTCCCCATAGTAAGAACTGAAAGGATGCCTCTCAGGGCCAGTTATCCTGCATATGTTCATAAAAACCAGAAACTCTTCACTGTCACTGTTAAATGTTTTGTGTGTGCTGGGAGCCCAAGTGAAAACCATAGGTTGATAGATTGTTGATAATTACCATATCCTGGTGCCAATGGACCAGAAATAGAAGACAACCACTGGACTGGAGAGAGCTGAATTTGAACAACGAGAAAAAAGGGAACAGAAGTAAGTGGTGTGGAGGTTGATGGAATAGAGGAAGTATGAAGAAAGAGGAAGGTGATGGGGAAATTGACTAAAGATCAGAAGACCTCAAATTCAAATCACTTATCAAGGAAAAACGTTATCCCCTGAGCTAAAATTGTGCAGAAATGTTTCATGTTTCCCTCAGTTCAAGGTCCTTTGCTCTTCTCCATTTGTTGCTGATGTTTAGTAGTTAAGTCACATTCCACTCTTTGCAACCCCATCGACTGTAGCCCACAAGGCTCCTCTGTTCATGGAATTTTCCCAGCAAGAATATTGGAACGGGTTGCCCTTTCCTTCACCAGGGATCTTCCTGACCCAAGGATAGAACCTACATCTAGGCAGATTCTTTACTGCTGAGCCACCAGAGAAGCCCGCTGTCCTCCACATCACCCTGCTAAACAAGGTCTATGCCTGGGTCACAGAGGAAGAAAGTTCTGTTCTAAGACCTTCATATGCCTAACGTTCCCTATTAATTTCCACCATGTCAGAGACTCGCCTGCATTCTGTCAGAACTGGGAACCAGTAGAGGGGTCATCTTGTCCATCCAAAATCAGCTGCTCTGGAACCCAAATCCAGTGCTCTGTGACAGCCTAGAGGGGTGGGATGGGAAGGGAGGTGGGGATGAGGGGTTCAAGAGGGAGGGGACATATGTATACCTATGGCTGATCCATGTTGATGCATGACAGAAACCATCACAATATTGTAATTACTCTCTAATTAATAAAAGATTTTTTTAAAAAGTCAGCTGTTCCAATCCTCTTCCCCAAATATCAGACCTGGCACTTTAGCTTCACCTTTGATTGGGAACATGGCCAACCTGGAGTGGTGACCCTCATGTTTTGGAGCTTCCTTTTAATCCTGCTTCTCAGTTCCACACCCACCTTTCTCTTTCCATACCTCAGCCCAGTAAAAAGTAAAGTCAGGGTTTGGCCTGGGGGACTGACATGGTGCCATCTTTAGAGAATTTTCTTGATAATTCACCTTCTCCAGGGCCTTTTCATCATAGCCTTAAACAAAGAACTTTAAATAACCTATCATCAAGATTCCTTTGAGAGAATATGTTCCTAACGGGTGACCATTCCCACAGCTCCCCCAATCCTACCCTCCCCCAGGCATCTCAGCTCCTGGGATGGAAAGAACTTCCCTTCCACCACTGTATTTGGACACCTTCTCAATTATGAGAATAACTGTACTTGTGCTCTGTCCAGTCCAGCTATGGATGTGACCAGCTAGTACTGAATGATGCAGTCATTCATTTTTTGCTCATTCACCAAATGTGCTAAGTGTTTTTACTCATCAGCCACTCTACCACATGGAAAATAATCAGATATGCACCCTCCTCCCCCGAATCTCAGTTTTAGTGGTGGACAGACTCATAAACAGATCACTACAATACAATGACAGCTACTGCTGCTGCTGCCGCTTAGTCACTTCAGTCATGTCCGACTCTGTGTGACCCCATGGACGGCAGCCCACCAGGCTCCCCCGTCCCCGGGATTCTCCAGGCAAGAACACTGGAGTGGGTTGCCATTTCCTTCTCCAATGCATGAAAGTGAAAAGTGAAAGTGAAGTCGCTCAGTTGTGTCTGACTCTCTGCGACCCCATGGACTGCAGCCCACCAGGCTCCTCCATCCATGGGATTTTCCAGGCAAGAGTACTGGAGTGGGATCCCATTGCCTTCTCTGACAACTACTGCACTGCATCCTAAAGTTTTCTTTTTCTAATTTATTTTTTAAATTTTTTAATATAAATTTATTTATTTTAATTGGAGGCTAGTTACTTTACAATATTGTATTGGTTTTGCCATACATCAACATGAATCTGCCATGAACACCCCTTCCACCTCCCTCCTCATCCCATCCCTCTGGGTCATCCCAGTGCACCAGCCCTGAGCATCCTGTATCATGCATCAAACCTGGACTGGTGATTCATTTCACATATGATATTATACATGTTTCAATGCCATTCTCCCAAATCATCCCACCCTCATCCTCTCCCACAGAGTCCAAAAGACTGTTCTATACATCTGTGTCTCTTTTGCTATCTTGCATATAGGGCTATTGTTACCATCTTTCTAAATTCCATATATATGTGATAGTATACAAAATGCTGGACTGGAAGAAACACAAGCTAGAATCAAGATTGCCAGGAGAAATGTCAATAACCTCAGATATGCAGATGACACCACCCTTATGGCAGAAAGTGAAGAGGAACTAAAGGACCTCTTGATGAAGGTGAAAGAGGAAAGTGAAAAAGTTGGCTTAAAGCTCAACATTCAGAAAATGACGATCATGGCATCCGGTCCCATCACTTCATGGGAAAAAGATGGGGAAACAGTGGAAACAGTGTCAGACTTTATTTTGGGGGCTCCAAAATCACTGCAGATGGTGACTGCAGCCATGAAATTAAAAGACGCTTACTCCTTGGAAGAAAAGTTATGACCAACCTAGACAGCATATTCAAAAGCAGAGACATTACTGTGCAGACTAAGGTCCATCTAGTCAAGGCTATGGTTTTTCCTGTGGTCATGTATGGATGTGAGAGTTGGACTGTGAAGAAGGCTGAGTGTTGAAGAACTGATGCTTTTGAACTGTGGTGTTGGAGAAGACTCTTGAGAGTCCCTTGGACTGCAAGGAGATCCAACTAGTCCATTCTGAAGGAGATTCAACCCTGGATGTTCTTTGGAAGGAATGATGGTAAAGCTGAAACTCCAGTACTTTGGCCACCTCATGTGAAGAGCTGACTCACTGGAAAAGACTCTGATGCTGGGAGGGATTGGGGGCAGGAGGAGAAGGGGATGACCAAGGATGAGATGGCTGGATAGCATCACGGACTCGATGGACATGAGTCTGAATGAACTCCGAGAGATGGTGATGGACAGGGAGGCCTGACATGCTGCGATTCATGGGGTCGCAAAGAGTCGGACACAACTGAGCGACTGAACTGAACTGAACTGAACTGATTGATGTTTTTCTTTTTGGCTTACTTCACTCTGTATATTAGGCTCCAGTTTCATCCACCTCATTAGAACTGATTCAAATGTATTCTTTTGTATGGCTGAGTAATACTCCATTGTGTATATGTACCCCAGCTTTCTTATCCATTCGTCTGCTGATGGACATCTCAGTTGCTCGGCTATTATAAACAGTGCTGCAATGAACATTGGGGCACACATATCTCTTTCAGTTCCTCAGTATGTATGCCTAGCAGTGGGATTGCTGGGTCATAAAGCAGTTCTAGTTGCAGTTTTTAAGGAATTCCCACACTTTTCTCCATAGTGGCTGTACTAGTTTGCACTCCCACCAACAGTGTAAAAGGGTTCCCTTTTCTCCACACTCTCTCCAGCATTTATTGCTTGTAGACTTTTGGATAGCAGCCATTCTGACTGGCATGAAATGGTACCTCACTGTGGTTTTGATTTGCATTTCTCTGATAATGAGTGATGTTGAGCATCCTTTCATGTGTTTTGTTAGCCATCTAAATGTCTTCTTTGGAGAACTGTCTGTTTAGTTCTTTGGCCCTTTTTTTTGATTGGATCGTTTATTTTTCTGGAATTGAGCTACAGGAATTGCTTGTATATTTTTCAGATTAATCCTTTGTCTGTTGCTGCATTTGCTATTATTTTCTTCCATTCTGAACGCTAAAGTTTTGATCCTATGTGATACACTATATGGCAGAAGTGCACCGGCTGTGACGGACCATGCAGAAGCACGATGGAGAGGAGCTACCCCTCGCCCAAGGTCAGGGGTGGCGACCCAGACTGCCAGGCTGCATCAGCACAGGACTGGAAACGGTCAGTTTTCATTCCAATCCCAAAGAAAGACAATGCCAAAGAATGCTCAACTACCACACAATTGCTCTCACCTCACATGCTAGTAAAGTAATGCTCAAAATTCTTCAAGCCAGGCTTCAACAATACGTGAACTGTGAACTTCCAAATGTTCAAGCTGGTTTTAGAAAAGGCAGAGGAACCAGAGATCAAATTGCCAACTGGATCATGGAAAAAGCAAGAGAGTTCCAGAAAACCATCTATTTCTGCTTTATTGGACTATGCCAAAGCCTTTGACTGTGTTCATCACAGTTTATTAAAACTGTGGAAAATTCTGAAAGAGATGGGAATACCAGACCACCTGGCCTGCCTCTTGAGAAACCTATATGCAGGTTAGGAAGCAACAGTTAGACCTAGATATGGAACAACAGATTGGTTCCAAATAGGAAAAGGAGTACGTTAAGGCTGTATATTGTCACCCCGCTTATTTAACTTCTATGCAGAGTACATCATGAGAAACACTGGACTGGAAGAAGCACAAGCTGGAATCAAGATTTCCAGGAGAAATATCAATCACCTCAGATATGCAGATGACACCACCCTTATGGGAGAAAGTGAAGAGGAACTAAAGAGCCTCTTGATGAAAGTGAAAGAGGAGAATGAAAAAGTTGGCTTAAAGCTCAACATTCAGAAAATGAAGATCATGGCATCTGGAACCATCACTTCCTGGCAAATAGATGGGGAGACAGTGGAAACAGTGGCTGACTTTATTTTGGGGGGCTCCAAAATCACTGCAGATAGTGATTGTAGTCATGAAATTAAAAGATGCTTACTCCTTAGAAGGAAAGTTATGACCAACCTAGATAGCATATTGAAAAGCAGAGACATTACTTTGCCAACAAAGGTCCATCTAGTCAAGGCTATGGTTTTCCCAGTGGTCATGCATGAATGTGAGAGTTGGACTGTGAAGAAATCTGAGCACCAAAGAATTGATGCTTTTGAACTGTGGTGTTGGAGAAGACTCTTGAGAGTCCCTTGGACTGCAAGGAGATCCAACCAGTCCATTCTGAAGATCAGCCCTGGGTGTTCATTGGAAGGACTGATGCTGAAGCTGAAACTTCAGTACTTTGGCCACCTCATGTGAAGAGTTGAGTCATTGGAAAAGACCCTGATGCTGGGAAGGATTGAGGGCAGGAGGAGAAGGGGATGACAGAGGATGAGATGACTGGATGGCATCACTGACTCTATGGAGATGAGTTAGAGTGAACTCAAGGAGTTGGTGATGGACAGGGAGGCCTGGCTTCACGGGGTCAAAAAGAGTAGGACACAACTGAGTGACTGAACTAAACTACTACCCTATACAATACACATTTGTTTTTATGGCAAGCACCTTATACTCTATGTGTTTGTAAAAATATTCAGCATCAAGAATCTTGGTAAACAATATTGGGCTGTTACTACCCCTAAAACTGGAAAGTCTTATCAGGGGAGCTGAAGATAAAACAAGTGGCTGCTTAATATCTGGCCAGTTTATCATGTCATTGAGAGAATGTAGGGAGAGAATCATGTAAGGAGACAGTGATTATCTGGGAAATAATCATTAACAGGAAAATATTCATTTTAAAAAGAAATAATAAAGGGAACTCACTGAGAGGACTAGACTTAGCTGTTTTATTTTTGTAACTAATAATCCTAAATAATACAGCTGAGGATTGGCAATATTATCAAGACGATTAACCTTCTGCCAAGCCATAGGACAGCCCATGCAGCTCTTAGACAGTTAGCTAAGTTGTGTGACAAATGTGATTCAAGAGGCCACATCCAAAAGCCTAGTTCAAAGGCTGGAGATAAGGTTCTATGTAGAATTACAATAAATTAAACAGCTCAGTGTAAAACAGTGGTTCTGAAACTTGAATCTGCAGCAGAATCACCTGGTGGGCTTGTTAAAACATGGATTGCTGAGCTTCACCTCACAAGTTTCTAAATCAGCAGGTCTGGGATAAGGCCCCAAAGTTAGAATTCTTCATAAATTCCCAGATGCTGCTAATGCTGCCTGTCAGTGATTGCATTGTGGCTGTGACCCCTGGGTGCACATCAGCATCACCAGAGGAACTTTTAAAACATTCCCAGACCTTCACAAAACAATTAAATCATAATTTTAAGGGGTATGCCACAGGCTACAGTGTTTTTTTTTAAGTTCCCAGGTGATTCCAACCTGTAACTAGAGCTAAGAACCACTAGGTAAGGTAAATGCCAGCAGAAAACATTAGTAACTCTCAGAATACACGTGAGAATAATTATGTGGTAGAAAAGAAAGAATAAGAATTTGAGGACTAAAAGCCTCAATGAAAATCCCTAATGGGTGCTAAGTTTTGGGGAGACTTAAGAGTCTCAGAAGTTTAAGAATAAAAACTTTAGATTGGAATTCTCCCTTAATCTAATTTTCTAGAGAGGGTTGGATTGGTTAGCTATGGAATTGTGTAACCTGGAGAATATTTACAAATCACCTCCCAAAACATAAACACCCACTAGAGAGAAGTGAATTTTAATTAAGTGCAGTATTTTCTCTCTGTAGAAGATACATTAATAACCGTGTATCTGAATCCCAGCCTCTTCTTGAGGAAACTATCTCTGAGGAAAGTTTGATACCAAGGTCATCTGCTCACTTTGCCCCACCCGCCCTTTCCCTGTGCTGCCCCTCTAGCCAAGCGACTAGGCCAAGATGAGAGCCAATCACCTGACCATAGCAAGTCCTTTCATAGCACTGGGGGATTCTGCCCAAACAGACACGGTGGATATCTACTGAACTAATCCGAGTTCCTCTCTTGTTACTGGACCTGGAAATAGGGGAAGAACTACTTTAAATACACCTTCCTGGGGGAGGTGTATCTTCAGAAAATTCCACAGCCACATTTGCCCCAAAAGTAGGTTTAGAAAAACTATCGCATTTCTAAGTTACCAGAATCTCTGCTCCTCTTGACCAAGAGAGCAATCTAGTTGGCAGTAGTCTGACATACAGACTTCCCTTCAGAGACGGAACTTCTCCCTGTCCCTCACATTTATGCCCATTCCCCAGGCGGAGCTGTCACAGCATGTAATGGGCATGGTCTTGTCTGAGGACAAAAGGTCAGTTAGTCCAAGAGCTGTGAACTTAACTTCTCTGGTAATCAGTTCAGGTCAGTTCAGTCGCTCAGTTGTGTCCGACTCTGTAGACTTTGTGGGATAATGATGTATCAATGTAGGTTCATCAGATGAAACAAATCTCTCTGGTGGGAGTTCTTGGTAATGGAGGAGGCTGTAGAGGGTGAGGACAGGGAGCAAGTGGGAAATCTTTGTACCTCCTGTTTAATATTACCACGAACCTAGTTCAGTTCAGTTCAGTTGCTCAGTCATGTCCAACTCTTTGCAACCCCATGGACTGTAGCACACCAGGATTCCCTGTCCATCACCAACTCCTGAAACTTACTCAGACTCATGTACATCGAGTCAGTGATGCCATCCAACCATCTCAACCTTTGTCATCCCCTTCTCCTCCTGCTTTCAATCTTTCCCAGCATCAGGGTCTTTTCCAAGGAGGCAGTTCTTCACATTAGGTGGCCAAAGTATTGATGTTTCAGCTTCAGCATCAGTCCTTTCAATGAATATTCAGGACTGATTTCCTTGAGGATTGACTGATTAGATCTCCTTGCACTCCAAGGGACTCTCAAGAGTCTTCTCTAACACCACAGTTCAAAAGCATCAATTCTTCAGTGCTCAGCTTTCTTTATAGTCCAACTCTCACATCCATATGTGACTACTAGAAAAACCATAGATTTGACTAGATGGATGTTTTTCTCTGGTATTGGGGTCTTTATTTTTGGCTCTATTTTGGTCCCTTTAATACCTTGTAGGATTGTGAAGAAGATGGAATAGAAATGTCCACCAAGGATTTAATAGAATAGTGTACACACACACATGTATACTCTGGAATCAGACTGCCTGGGGTCAAATCTCAACCCTACACCTTTCTGACGGTGTGACCTTCAATAGGTTACTTAACATCTCTGAGACCAGAGCTTAGTAGAACCCTCCTCATCTATTTGGGAGGAAATATCTGAGCCCACTTCCTTGTGCAATGAGCTCATTTCATCAGTGCCAGCTATGATTACTGCCCGCACACAAGAAAGTATTTACCCATTTAAAGGGCTGTCTGAAGAGGAAAGGATTCTCACAATTAGATGTTGGTAAAGGGCCTGACAATCAGATTCGCTTCTCACTGTAGGTCTCTTTCCTACAACTGTGATTTGAGTTAAAGTTGTAGTAACAGAACACCATCTGGAACCTTTGGATAAGCAGCAATAAATCATTCTTGGGCCTCCAAGGGACTCTGTGAACCTTCATCTAGGAAGTGAGGCTGTCCCATGGGCAATTAAGATACAGGCATGGAGATAAGAAAAGCTTCACCAGTTAAAACATAGCACAAGTAGTCATGAGAGACTCATCAGCCCACCTGTGATCTTACACTCACATTACCTACTCTGCGATTTCAAGCCCTTGTCCTGCCTTCTGGGATAGGATATGGGCATGTATATTTCCAGGAGGGAAAAACAAGTGAGAGACTCTCCTCCGACATAAACTCTTTCATTCTGACATCAGGCAGTGAGAGAACCTCCTTCAGCAAGGGAACTCACACAATCAAAATACTTATGCCAAATCAGAGTGATTTTTTTCTGTCTTTAATGACCTCAAACTTGTAAAACAAGGAAGAGGGGCCTATGGAGATCCTTATATTCACAAGCGTCTTGGAAACAGAGAAGCAGGTCTCACTGAGGCTCCATATATAAACATCTCCTTTGCCAGTTCTTCTAGATTCTAATAAAATTCACATAAAAAATTTAAAATATCTTAATTGATCAATATATGTTTTACTTATTACAATAAGCTTTCAAGCTTCCTGAATGGGTAAGGGAAAGGTTTTTGTGTCTGGATTATTAAATAAATGGAATATAATAGCATTCTCAGTATGAAAAATGAGCTGAATAATATAAAATGTTACATAAGATAGACTGAATCAGCTATAACTCACACTAGATCATTAGAACTTTGTTAGGACTTTCTGTATTGAAGGAGGCATCCTTTATCTGTGCTATTATGGTAACCTTTAGCCACAAGTGCAGCCACATGCGTAGCAAAATGTGGCTACTAGAACTGAGACACTGAATTTTTAATTTTTAAAATTTGAATTGATTTGAATTTAAACTTAAACAGCCACATGTGGTTAGTGGCTATCATTTTGGGAGTTGCAAAAGGATCAGAGATTAGGTTAAATATGAAGCAACCCAATGATATACTTTGGCATGCAACACTTCAGGATTAATTCAACATGAGGTATTTATCATTTGCCTTTTCAAAACAAAAAGTCAGAACACAAAATATCCACTCCTCAACACACACTAAACAAAACTTGCTGCCTGAGCTTTCTGATTAGCTTAGATGTCAGATAAATGGAAATTGTCATATTTAACTGCCAAAAAATAAAACAAACAAACAAAACATAAAAGCCATAGAATTCTAGAATTAAAAGAGATGCTAGAGGTTATGAAAAGTGTTTAAAACTCAGATTGTTTGGAAATATCTGGGGGTACTTGGGGCTGTCATAATGACTAGGAAGTTCTCCTAGTCAGAAACCAGAGATTTTAAACATCCTGCAGTGTGCACCAGAGTCTCACATGTGGAAGAGCTGAACTGCCTGAATGCCAATTGCTCCCCATTGAAAATACTTTCTGTCCAACTGCTTGTTTTAAAAATTAGAAATTTGCTTTCAAAAATATTAAGTGACCTTATCTGGATTCCATAGCTAGAAAAGTTACCTAGACGATGTATAAAAGGCCAAATGGCAGCTGGATGGTAAAATGTATTTGTGCTTTTGCTCTGCAAGCTGCGATAGATTTTTATGAGAAATAAATGAACATAAGGCAAAACAAGATGTTTTCTTGTAGTTCACCATTCTTATACTCAGTAACATTGAAAGAAAAATTCTCATACTGAGCACTTATGATGCCACCATAGACTGGCACCTGGGCAGCTCTGAATTCCATTTACTATGAAGGCATGAGTTGAGAAATTGTGACAGAGACTGTCTGGCCTGCAAAGCCTAAAATATTTATATCCAGCCCTTTAAGAAAAAATTTGCCAATCTATGCCTTCAATTATTACAGTACAGTTAGTGTGAAAACTGAGCTAAGTAAAGTACTATGGAAGCATCAGGGAGTTAATAACTGGAGGGTCCAGGGAAAGCTTTCCCAGAAAATTGAATCTTGAAGGATAAGTAGTTGGAAAATATGGTATGTTATGGATGAAATTCTGTCTCCCCATCCCCAAAGGCTTCCTAGGTAAAGAATCCACCTGCCAGTGCAGGAGATGCAAAAGTAAGAGGTTCAGTCCCTGGGACAGGAAGATCCCCTAGAGTAGGAAACAGCAATCTGCTTCAGTACTCTTGCCTGGAAAGATTCCATGGACAGAAGAGCCTGGTGGGCTACAGTCCATGGGGTCTCAAGAGTCAGACTGAACACACACACACACACCACATACCATCCCCCAAATTCATATGTTGAAGCTCTACCCCCTCCCAATACTGAAAATTGTGACTATACTTGGAGATAGTGCTATTAAAGAGCTCATCCAGTTAAAATGGAGCCATTAGGGCCCTAATCCAAACAGACTGGTTTCGTAATAAGAAGAGGAGATTTGAACACAGACAGCAGCATGAGGTAAAACCCCTTGAAGACAAAGCAGTAAGGTGGCTGTCTGCAAGACAAGGAGAGAGGCCTCAGAGGAAGCCGTCCTTCCAAGACCTTGATCTTGGACTTCCAGCCTCCACAATTATTAGAAAATAAATTATTTTCTTAAAGCCCCCAATCTGCGGTATTCTGTTATAGCAACCATAGAAGATAAATACACAGTAGATGAGAGTGTTATTTTAGATCGGGAAATCAACATAGAGCCTCAGGGCATGAAAAGCTTTGACACTGGTAAATAGTGAAAATGTGTTTTGAAGAATTATGAGTACTGGAGTACAGGAGGTAGGGAAAGAGAAGGTGGAAGAGCATTCATTTTGTCTCTTAAGCATCCATTTTGTCCCCTGGGTAGATAATGAGGATTTGGTTTCTAGATTAGTAATTCTGACGGTAAATGAGAACCAGGAAGACCAGTTAGGAAGCTTGAAATTTCATCACTTGAAAAAGTGATGAGAAAAGCTGAACAACATATTGCTTACAGTGTGCAAAACGGTGAGCGGATTTAAGAGATGTTTCTGAGGGAAAGCATTAAAAAGATTTTGCTGGCCAGTTGACTGTAGAGGAAATGTACAGTAAAACTCAGGCCTCAATAAAACAAAATCTCCACAATTTGAATCTGGTTCTTAACCCAACTGTACATTCATTTCTAGCCCAGGAATAACAAGAGATACTATTTTAAAGGGTCAAATAAACTGCTTCCTAGGATTCAAGATGGATAACAAAACACCAAATGATTTAATTTGAAAGAATTTCTGGATAGAAAAAAATCAGGTCTCACATAAATTAGAGCAGTAAAAGAAAGAGATAAATGAAACAGACAGTTCAAACTACAAAAACCAATGAAAGGTGGTTGATCAGTAGTAGTATTTAGAATTGTTGAAATGATGTATGTATAGGCTTTCCCAAGCAAACATAGATGGCAGCCTTAAAAATGAGCTCTGCTTTTGAGAGGTTGGGTTAGAAATTTATTACTTTAATATAAATTTTCAGTTGATGCCAGAGGTTTAAATAATAACAGCATCATTGCAAAAAATGTGGGATTTTTATAGTGCACTAAAACATTCACTTTTGGCAATGTGATATTATTTGAAATTTATATCCTAATTATGCAGATGTTCATTCCTGGATGAAATATAACCAAAGAAGAACCAGCCCGGTCAGATCTAATGCCTGAAGATAACATCCTTTTCAGAGGCCTTATTTGGAAGCCTTGAGTTGCACTGAAATCCAAATAGCAAAATTTCAGTTGTTTAAAACAACAAAAGTTTCTTTGTTGTTCATACTGTATGTCCATTGTGGTTGTCAATCAGGGATTCAGGCTAATGGAGAGGCTCTCATCTTAGAAGTTTCCAGCTGTCATGGTAGAAGGAGGAAAACAGAGTAAGGCAACATGCTCCCTGATTCAGAGTTTGTCCACTAGAAATCACTGCCAGGGCAGGTCACTTAACTTCCAGTAAGTGGAGAATAAAATCCTACTTTGTACTCAAAAGAAGAGGGTGCCAGAATATCTAAGAAATGAAACATTTGTGCAGAATATGTCTCAAGTATTCAAAGCATGGCCAGTGACCCCTACTTTGTATTTTTCCAAAAGATAGAACTCACAAAATTTCTGCAAAGAGCCCATTTTAAGTGATCATTTCAGTGAAAATTTTAAAAGTATGAAAGACAGTCCTTTGTGTCAATCACTTATAGTCTTGAAGAAAGTAAAAATTCTTAGAGTATTCTCATAATAATAGCGAATGTTAACTGAATGCTGACTACATGCCAGGCACATAGTACATATTAACTAATTTTATACTCATAGAATCCTATGAAAAGGCCACAATTATTATTCTCACTTTACAGGTGAATGTTCTGAGGCATAGGGAAATTAAGTAATTTTTCCAAGGCCATGAAGTTAGTAAGTGAAAACCAAGCAAAATACCCCCAGAGCTAGACTGCTTCATCACTTATTATTTACACAATTAACAAATAACAACAAATAAAACTAAATACATATTCAACTGAAGGAGAATTTTAGTAGCTGGGGGAATGATCTGATATTTCATTTTCGTTGCATTCCAATACTCCATCAACATTTCAATATTGTTCCAATATTGTTGATTTGGCTGATCTGGTTGACTAGGCGGGTATCCCTTCCCTCCCTCACTGCTCAATGTGCGTCCCTCCCAAAGCTGCACACTCAAAGGACAGCCATCCCCGATAGAAGAGAAACAGTCTTCAGTCAAGGGTACACGAGTAGCTGCACTTCCCTGCTAGAACCTCCAAACAAGTTCTCAAGGTCCAATATTTATGCATTTTAATATGCTGGATAATATGAATTGTTACAATATCTTTATCCATATCATAGGTAAGAACTATATATTTTTAAAACATCTTCTGTTTTTTTAAAGGAACTGTTTAATATACCCAGCACCAAAAATATTTGGTATTTTATGTGAGAAAAGTAAGTGTTAGTCACTCATTTGTGTCTGACTCTTTGCAAACCCATGGACTGTAGCTTGCCAGGCTCCGTTCATGGAATTATCCAGGCAAGAATACTGGAATGGGTAGCCATTCTCCAGGGGATCTTCCCAAGCCAGGGATCAAATCCAGGTCTCCTGCATTACAGGCAGATTTTTTTATGGTCTGAGCCACCAGGTAAGCCCCATTTATGTGAAATTTACCTTAAAGTGACTCTAAGGGGTCAGTGTAATGAACAACTATTGCATGGAATACATGGAACCACCTCTACCCCTGCTCTCCTTTCTACTGGGAATAGCCTCTTCTCCTTCTTCTCTGTTTTATCAACATGGTAATCTCTGGACCAAGCATCTTATGTAAAATGTACCCTGGCCACAGTTAGCCGGTCCAGGAGAAGACATCTGAGCCAATTACCTAACAAAACCTGTCCTAGCCAGCAGATTGGTTCCAGAGTGAGCATTTGATTCAAAGTGGGCCACTCTAAGTCTCTTGCCAGGGATTTGTTAACTGAAATGAAAGAGTCCATCTCATCCCAGGTGACTGAAACTCTAAATGAAAAGGTTGCTGCTGCTGCTGCTGCTGCTAAGTAGCTTCAGTCATGTCCGACCCTGTGCGACCCCAGAGATGGCAGCCCACCAGGCTCCTAGTCCCTAGGATTCTCCAGGCAAGAACACTGGAGTGGGTTGCCATTTCCTTCTCCAATGCATGAAAGTGAAAAGTGAAAGAAGTCTCTCAGTTGTGTCTGACTCTTTGCAACCCCATGGACTGCAGCCTACCAGGCTCCTCTGTCCATGGGATTTTCCAGGCAAGAGTACTGTAGTGGGGTGCCATTGCCTTCTCCAAATGAAAAGGTTAGGTAGGTGCTACCAACCACCAATTTTTCTTCCCATGCAAGCACAACAACCCAGGGGAAGGATTGAGGAAGACAGAAATATGGTAGAAAAATGAAGACATTAATAGGCAAAAGATGAAGAGAGAAACTTGCCCTTGAGATCTATGAACACTACAATATCCTTGCTTCAACAACTGTCACTAGACTTTCTGTCATTTGTAGCCAAAATAGTCCTAATTACTATGATCAACTTCTGAAATTCTTTATTCAACCGGTATATTGTTGAAAGATCTCAAAAGGGAACATGTTAGTAATCATGGTTGCTTATGATTCACCAAAGCAAATAGAATTATCAAAATTGAACAGAAAACTAAAGATTTTAGGAAATGGCTAGTTACCCACATAAAGCAACCACAAGAAAAGGGGCAAGTTTTTCTCCTACTTTTGCCTGTCTTAGGAAAATGATAAAGAAACCAGAACCACATAATATCTACCAGTTACTCAGAAATGAGTGCTAATAAGACAAAAATCCTTTGTAGCATACTATCCAGTGACTAGCAAGTGACTTACTATCAAAGAATAGCAAAGAGAGATAAGAAAGCCTTCCTAAGTGAACAATGCAAAGAAATAGTGGAAAACAATAGAATGGGAAAGACTAGAGATCTCTTCAAGAAAATTAGAAATACCAAAGGGAACATTGCATGCAAAAATAGGCACAATAAAAGATAGAAACGGTATGACCTAACAGAAGCAGATGATATTAAAAAGAGGTAGCAAGAATACACAGAACTAGACAAAAAAGATCTTAGTGAACCAGGTAATTATGATGGTGTGATCACTCACCTAGAGTCAGACATCCTGGACTGTGAAGTCAAGTGGGCCTTAGGAAGCATCACTACAAACAAAGATAGGTGGAGGTGATAGAATTCCAGCAGAACGATTTCAAATCTTATAAGATGATGTTGTTAAAGTGCTGCATTCAATTTGCCAGCTAATTTGAAAAACTCAGCAGTGGCCACAGGACTGGAAAAGGTCAGTTTTCATTCCAATCCCAAAGAAAGGCAATGCCAAAGAATGTTCACATTAGCACACAACTGTACTTATTTCATATGCTAGCAGTACTCTTACCTGGAAAATCCCATGGACAGAGGAGCCTGGTAGGCTGCAGTCCATGGCGTCACTGAGGATCAGACACGACTGAGTGGCTTCACTTTCACTTTTCACTTTCATGCATTGGAGAAGGAAATGGCAACCCACTCCAGTGTTCTTGCCTGGAGAATCCCAGGGACAGCGGAGCCTGGTGGGCTGCCATCTATGGGGTCGCACAGAGTCAGACATGACTGAAGTGACTTAGCAGCATTAAGGTAATGCTCAAAAATCTCCAAGCTAGGCTTCAACAGTACTTCCAGATGTGTAAACTGGATTTAGAAAAGGAAGAGGAACCAGAGATTAAATTACCAACATCTGTTGGATAATAGAAAATGCAAATTCCAGAAAAACATCTACTTCTGCTTCATTCACCACGCTAAAGCCTTTGACCGCAACAAGCTGTGGAATACTCTGAAAGAAATGTGAATACCAGACCACCTTACCTGCCTCCTGAGAAACCTCTATGCAGGTCAAGAAGCAACAGTTAGAACCAGACATGAAACAATGGACTGGTTCAAAATTGGGGAAAGAGTATGTCGAGGCTGTATATTGTCACTCTGCTTATTTAACTTGTATGAAGAGTATATCATGTGAAAATGTCAAGCTGGATGAAGGTCAAGCTGAAATCAAGACTACTGGGAGAAATATCAATAACTTCAGATATGCAGATGACCCCACACTTAGGGCAGAGAATGAAGAGGAACCTAAGAACCTCTTGATGAAAGTGAAAGAGGAGAGTGAAAAAGCTGTCTTAAAACTCAACATTCAAAATCAATCCTGAATATTCACTGAAATAACTGATGCTGAAGTGAAATTCCAGTACTTTAGCCACTTATTGTGAAGAGTTGACTCACTGGAAAGGACCCTGATGCTGGAAAAAATTGAAGACAGGAGGACAAGGGGACACCAGGAGACAAGACACTTGGATGGCATTGTAAGACCTCACGGCCTTTTCTCAGGACCTGTCGCTCTAAAGACTACAATGACTCGAATTCGATGCAATAAGCAAGAGGATTTATTAAGCCGGCGCGCCAGGGTTCAGTCTCCTCGGGAGGAGTGAACCCCCAGCGTCAGTAGTGAGGGGTTTTTATACAAAAATCACAGGCAGGTGGGGATGAAGTCTACAAAAAGCAATTAAGTTGAAACAGAGAAAGCAAAACAGAGAAAGCTATTTTCCGGGACGGCCTTGCCTCCCGATAAGGAGAAAGCTATTTTCCGGGAGGCATGGCTTGCCTCCCGAGCTTAAATTTTTAATCTAAGTTCTTCAGCATCACTGATTCAATGGACATGGATTTGAAGATGCTCCGTGAGATGGTGAAAGACAGGGAAGCCTGGTGTGCTGCAATCCATGGGGTCCCAAACAGCTGGACACGACTAAGCAACTGAACAACTACAATCAAGTGACTAGCACCCCAATATCAACAATCCTAGTAGGCAGAAAATTTTTAAGGATCCCCTCCTCCAAAGCTCTTTTATAACATGCCTATTCCTTGCGATTTTGATGGAATTCTATTTTTCTATTCTATTGGGCCAGTCCAGTGTGTGTTCTTTCCAACTTCAAGCAGTTCTCAGACTGAGTGTCCTATAATTTCACTCAATTCTGACGCTGTCTTCCTGAGCATAGTGTCAGATCTCCACAAGTTAAGGGCTCAGTCCTACAAGACTGCACCCCCTCCCCTCCCCTGAGATACCAATTGCAAGTCCAGGCTGTCACCTGGGCTTCTGGCCCACTAGATTAGAGATTCCCATCACCCACTCTTTGCAGTCAGGTATTTTGATTAATCAGTTCATAGGACTCAGAGAGATTTACTTACTTTACTAATTAATTATAAAGAATAATGTAAAGGATAGAAATGAACAGTCAGATGAAGAAGCACATAGGGTGAGGTACTCACAAAGGGATTCAGGGCCTCCTAGCTCTTTCTTGGGGGCACAACTATTACAGTACTTCTATATGTTTACCAATCAAGAAGCTCTCTAAACCCCACCCTTTCAGATTTTATGAGCACCTCATCACATAGGCTGGAGAAGGCAATGTAGACAGAGGAGCCTGGTGGGCCGCAGTCCATGGGGTTGCTAAGAGTCGGACACGACTAAGCGACTTCACTTTCACTTTTCACTTTCATGCATTGGAGAAGGAAATGGCAACCCACTCCAGTGTTCTTGCCTGGAGAATCCCAGGGACGGAGAACCTGATGGGCTGCCGTCTATGGGGTCGCACAGAGTCGGACACATAGGCATGGTTGTTAAAATCACTGGCCATTGGTGACCTGAGTTCAATATCTAGTCCCTCTCCGCTCTCCAGAGGTGAGGGTTTGAGGGTAGGCAGTGTGGGGTGGGGGGCGGGGAGGATTGAGGCGGGGGTAGTGTTCTTGCCTGGAGAATCCCAGGGACAGGGGAGCCTGGTGGGCTGCCGTCTATGGGGTAGCACAGAGTCTGACACGACTGAAGTGACTTAGCAGCAGCAGCGGCAGGGGAGACTGATGGACATGACTGAGCGACTTCACTTCACTTTTCATTTGCATGCACTGGAGAAGGAAATGGCAACCCACTCCAGTGTTCTTTCCTGGAGAATCCTAGAGACGGAGGAGCTTGGTGGGCTGCCATCTATGGGGTCGCACAAAGTCAGGCACGACTGAAGCGACTTAGCAGCAGCTGTGGGGACTGAAAGTTCCAACCTTCTAATCACAAGATGATTCCCCTGGGAACTGACCGCCATCCTTAGGTTGCTTAGGAGTTTTCCAAATATCACACAATTAACATAACTTTCTCTATCTTCACTTAGTAAATTCAAAAGGTTTTCTGAGCTCCATACTAGTTATGGGATGGAGACCAAATATATATTTATTATAAATCACAGTATCATAGCAGAGGAACAGTTTCCTTCTCAAGACATTGATTATATAAATGGTTACCAGGATTCCCCTCCAGTCATGAGGCTCTAGATTTGGAATGGGCATAACTTTACTTAAGAAGGTGTTTCTCTAACTCCCTTTTAATACCCTGAACATCCATCTGTTAATTATTTTGACAATGTATCCATCAGGAGTTGCTAATTAAACAATTGCACTCATTTCACATGCTAGCAAAATAATGCTCAAAATCCTTCAAGCTAGGCTTCAGCAGTATGTGAACCAAGAACTTTCAGATGTATAAGCTGCATTTAGAAAAGGCAGAGGAACCAGTGATCAAATTGCCAACATGTGTTGGATCATAGAAAAAACAAAGAAATTTCAGAAAAAAATACCTACTTCTGCTTCATTGACTATGATAAAACCTTTGACTATGTGGATCACAACACACTGTGGAAAACTCTAAAACAGATGAGAATATCAGACCACCTTACCTGTTTCATGAGAAACCTGTAAGCAGGTTGAAGCAACAGTTAGAACCGTACATTGAACAATAGACTGGTTCAAATTTGGGAAAGGAGTACATCAAGGTTGTACATTGTCACTCTGCTTATTTAACATATATGCAGAGTACATCATGCGAAATGCCAGGTTGGATGAATCTCAAGATAGAATCAAGATTGCCAGAAGAAATACCAACAACCTCAGATATGCAAATAATACCACTCTAATGGCAGAAAACAAAGAGCAACTAAAGAGCCTCTTGATGAGGATGAAAGAGGAGAGTGAAAAAGCTGGCTTAAAACTCAACATTCAGAAAACTAAGATCATGGCATCCAGTCTACCACTTCATGGCATATAGATGGGGAAACAATGGAAACAATGACAGATTTTATTTTCTTGGGCTCCAAAATCACTGCAGATGGTGACTGCCACCAAGAAATTAAAAGACGCTTGCTCCTTGGAAGAAAAGTTATGATGAACCTAGACAGCATATTAAAAGCAGAGACATTACTTTGCAGACAACGGTCCATCTAGTCAAAGCTATGGTTTTTTCCAGTAGTCATGTACAGATGTGAGAGTTGGACCATAAAGAAGGCTGAGTACTAAAGAATTGATGCTTTCAAATTGTGGTGCTGGAGAAGACTTTTGAGAATCCTTTGGACTGCAAAGAAATCAAATCAGTCAATCCTAAAGGAAATCAAACCTTGAATATACACTAGAAGGACTGATGCTGAAGCTGAAGTTCCAATACTTTGGCCACCTGATTCAAAGAGCTGACTTATTGAAAAAGACCCTGATGCTGGGAAAGATCGAAGGCAGGAGGAGAAGGGGACGACAGAGGATGAGATGGTTGTATGGCATTACTGATTCAATGGACATGAGATTGAGCAAACTCTGGGAGACAGTGAAGGACAGGAAAGTCTGGCGTGCTACAGTCTATAGGGTCACAAAGAGTCAGACATGACTGAGACTGAGGAACAACAACACACACACACGCATTCAACAAACTCTCATATGCTTCTTCTCTATATGTGTGACTCTATTGATAGGCTTTAATGAGAAAATACTAGCTCCTATTTTATAAAGAATACTATCTTAGCCTTGCTTCTCCCCAGAAACAGAACCCAAGTTAAAAACTTTCTTGTGGATAGGTTATTTTGGAATACATTCCCTATAAAGCAAGACTGCAGGACAGGAAAAGCCAAACAGGAAGAAGACAAGGCCAAAACAAGGCTGTGTTGCTAGGTTGCTCTTTATTATGAGCAGTCAGTGCTTGATCTACTAGGACCTTCCAAGGAGCCTTATTTCAGAAGTTTCCATTCTGGGGACACAGGTGAGTACATCTGCTCTTCTCTCCCATTGGTCAAGTGTGGCTTGAGCAAATTTATTCCTCTGAATTTTGGGGTTTTAAGTGAAGAGCAGTATTCATTGATGAGATATCAGAGAAATCACAGGGTAAGAAAATAGAGGTGTGTGATCACAGCATGGACGCAGAGAAAGTCTCAGTCTAATTTCCTCTGCATGAAAAGATTAAAGTCTAGGGACTAGCTGCCATAGAAGTAGCTCAAGTAAGAAGTATACCTGACAAATTTTTAAGTCATGCACAAAGCTGTCCACCACAACTAAATAAGGTCATAGGATTTAAAACCAAGAGGCAACTTTCAGGGATGCATTACTTGTCCAAATGCTATACATCTGCTCATGAACATGCTCCCAACATCTTATGTCAACTAAAGAGAGAAAGAGAATTTCCTCTGTATTGTCCCTGCCACCAGAGAGAAATGTAGCAATTCCCTCAGGCACAAATTTTCAGCAAGAAAGACATATGTCATACTCCTGAAGCATGATTTGATTGTTTGGTGGAGAGATAAAAGACAAGAATCATGAATTCAACAAACACAAGATCATGCATGGCTAAAAATATTCAGCAGCTGGCACAAAGACAGAAATATAGATCAATGGAACAAAATAGAAACACCCCTGAGATAAACCCACACACCTATGGACACCTTATCTTCGACAAAGGAGGCAAGAATATACAATGGAGTAAAGACAGTCTCTTTAATAGGTGGTGCTGGGAAAACTGGTCAACCACTTGTAAAAGAATGAAACTGGACCTGTTTCTAACACCGTACACAAAAATAAACTCAAAATGGATTAAAGATCTAAATGTAAGACCAGAAACTATAAAACTCCTAGAGGAGAACATAGGCAAAACACTCTCCAACATAAATCACAGCAGGATCCTCTATGATCCAACTCCCAGTATACTGGAAATAAAAGCAAAGATAAACAAATGGGATCTAATTAAAATTAAAAGCTTCTGCACAACAAAGGAAACTATAAGCAAGGTGAAAAGACAGCCTTCTGAATGGGAGAAAACAATAGCAAATGAAGCAACTGACAAACAACTAATCTCAAAGATATATAAGCAACTTATGCAGCTCAACTCCAGAAAAATAAACGATCCAATAAAAAAAAATGGGCCAAAGAATTAAATAGGCATTTCACCAAAGAAGACATACGGATGGCTAACAAACACATGAAAAGATGTTCAACATCACTCATTATCAGAGAAATGCAAATCAAGACCACAATGAGGTACCATTTCACTCCAGTCAGAATGGCTGCGATCCAAAAGTCTACAAGCAATAAATGCTGGAGAGGATGTGGAGAAAAGGGAACCTTCTTACACTGCTGGTGGGAATGCAAACTAGTACAGCCATTATGGAAAACAGTGTGGAGATTCCTTAAAAAATTGCAAATAGAACTGCCTTATGACCCAGGAATCCCACTGCTGGGCATACACACTGAGGAAACCAGAATTGAAAGAGACACATGTACCCCAATGTTCATTGCAGCGCTGTTTATAATAGCCAGGACATGGAAGCAACCTAGATGTCCATCAGCAGATGAATGGATAAGAAAGCTGTGGTACATATACACAAAGGAGTACTACTCAGCCCTTAAAAAGAATAAATTTGACTCAGTTCTAATGAGATGGATGAAATTGGAACTGATTATACAGAGTGAAGTAAGCCAGAAAGAAAAACACCAATACAGTATACTGACACATATATATGGAATTTAGAAGATAGTAATGATGACCCTATATGTGAGACAACAAAGAGACACAGAGGTATAGAATGGACTTTTGGACTCTGAGGGAGAGGGAAAGGGTGAGATGGTTTGGGAGAATGGCACTGAAACATGTATACTTTCGTGTAAGAAACGAAGCACCAATCTATGTTCAATGCAGGATGCAGGATGCATGGGGCTGGAGCACAGGATGATTCAGGTAGAGGATGTGGGGTGGAAGGTGGGAGGGGCTTCAGCATTGGGAGATTGTGTTCACCTGTGGCTGATTCATGTCAATGTATGGCTAAACAAATACAGTATTGTAATTAAAAAAATAAATGAATTAAAATAAAATAAAAAGACACGGGGAAAAAAATATTCAGCAGCAGTCTAAAAGAGAATGTAAAACTCATGATTAATCATTATTTCTCATGAAGAATAACTGAGTCTCCAAGACAAATGACTCTTGAGGCTCAAAAGCAACAAGACTCCCTGAAGTTCAGCTTAAAATGATCTCTGGGCATCATATTTATGTGGTCATCCCATAAAAGAGGTACACAATTAGACAAAAATTAAAGTTTCTCTTAATAAGGCAAAATTCACTCAAAACCTCCATGCACAGACAAAAGATATGACAAAAAGTAAATTAAAATTAAAGTCTGCATTTATTTATTCAAACCTTGCTGGTCTTAAAATAAGCCATGATGAGTAAGACCCTAAAGAAAATTAGGCTATGTGCTTAGGAAAACAAGATAGCTGGCAGACCAGAAAAACTGTCTTTCTCTTAGGGTTTCTGTGGGAATTGGCGGTTAAATTCAGTTTATTTTTGCAGCAGGCAAAAATTTCATATATAGTGTTTCACAGAGTGGAAGGAGCTCCCCGAGTCAGTCCACCAATCTGAACCAAGAAGGTTGACACCAGGGCTGTCCACATCTCTTACTACACACTGAAGGCCGCTGGATTCTCCTCCAAGTGAGCCAGCAAATGTCAATAATGTCAAGAGAGCCGGCAGAATTTCCAAGGAAGAAGTGTTTTGTAAATGCTAATGTAATTATCTTCAATGTAAACCTAAGCTTTTTTTTTTTATCCTCCCTATTACTCATGTTCACCATTAAGGCCAAGTCACAAGGCTTAATGCCTTAATGAAGGAGGCAGGGCCACTTAAAACAAAGATACCTACAGAGGAGAAGGAAGTGACTTAGAGAAAGTCCCCATCAGACAGAAAGGGCAAGTCATACCCCATCTGGAGGGAAAAAGAAAAGATGGGGGAGGGGGCAGGGAATGTGTAGGAGTAAGAATTTTCTGGTCCTATAAGGACCCAAGTATTCCTGTCTCTCTGATCTTTAGCTCAGGCAATGGGAACAGACAGTAAAGAATAGAAATCTAAGACAAAGAGGAGGCAAGATGACCAGTCCAAGTTCAAGGCATGAAACAGGGCACTCAAAGCCAGTGCACTGGGACACCTGAAGGGATGGGATGGGGAGGAAAGTGGGAGGTGGATTCGGGACGGGGGGACACGTGTACACCCATGGCTGATTTGTGTCAATGTGTGGTGGAAACCACCACAATATTGCAAAGTAATTAGCCTCCAATAAATAAATTTTTAAAAAGTGATTCAGATGTGCCTGTAAGCCAATCAGTACATTTCAGTCACTCAGTCTTGTCCAACTCTTTGCTACCCAATGTACTGCAGCACACCAGGCCTCCCTGTCCATCACCAACTCCTGGAGCTTGCACAAACTCAAGTTCATTGAGTCAGTGATGACATGCAACCATCTCATCCTCTGTCATCTCCTCCTCCCACCTGCAATCCTTCCCAGTATCAGAGTCTTTTCCAGTTAGTCAGTTCTTCCCATCAGGTGGCCAAAGTACTGGAGTTTCAGCTTCAGCATCAGTACTTCCAATGAATATTCAGGACTGATTTCCTTGAGGACTGACTGGCTGGATCTCCTTGCAGTCCGAGGAATTTCTAAAGTCTTTTCCAACCCCACAGTTCAAAAACATCAATTCTTCAATGCTTAGCTTTCTTTATGGTCCAGTTCTCACATTCATACATGACTACTGGGAAAACTATAGCTTTGACTAGATGGAACTTTGTCAGCAAAGTAATGTCTCTGCTTTTTTTTTTAAGTGTAAATTTATTTCATGTTGATGTATGTCTTTGATTTTTAATACGCTGTCTAGGTTAGTCATAGCTTTTTTTCCCAAGGAGCAAGCATCTTTTAATTTCATGTCTGCAGTAACCATGTGCGGTGATTTTGGAGCCCCCAAAATAAAGTCTGCCACTGTTTCCATTGTTTCCCCATCTATTTGCCATGAAGTAATGAGACCAGATGCCATGATCTTAGTTTTCTGAAAGTTGAGTTTTAAACCAACTTTTTCACTCTCCTCTTTCATGTTCATCAGGAGGCTTTTGAGTTCTTTTTTGCTTTCTGCCGTAAGGGTAGTGCCATCTGCATATCTGTGGTTATTGATATTTCTCCCAGCAACCTTGATTCCAGCTTATGCTTCATCCAACCTGGCATTTTGCATGATGTATTCTGCATATATAAGCACAGTGACAATATACAGCCTCGACATACTCCTTTCCTGATTTGGAACCAGTCTGTGATTCCATGTCCAGTTCTAACTATTGCTTCTTGACCTGCATACAGATTTCTCCAGTAAGCCAATGTGGGGAGCCAAAAATGTAGCTAAGGGTAAAGACTTTCACGTCTACATGGCCCTTCCATGGAAAGGCTGTAACTCCCCAGTAGAGACTGGGTTGGGGATGGATATCCTTGACCAGGCTACTTACTGGGTGGGACTTAGTCAAGACCTAAGGATCTGTAGAACCTAGGAAAACCTGGGAAAAATTGAGTCAGCTGGAGTCTTAGCCGATAACTTCTGCAGTAAAGTCAACACAGTCACCAGAAAAACCAGAAAACTCTTTCTTCCCCTCTGCCATAAAGATGAATGAGCTATCTTTTATATCTAGATACTATGTTGGTTGGGGAAGACTACTTTATAACCTTGAGTTTGGTGGAATAAGTTTGGATTTTTAAGTAAAAAGACACATTTTTTTCATTTTCACTAAGATCTTTATTAAACAATGTATTCATCATCTTGTTCCACTATCTTCTGCCATTTTTCAAGCAACTTCATAATTTCATCTTCCCCCAGATTTTTATCTTCTTGAGGAAAGAACTGTTCCATGTACCTTTTATACTTGTTCAAGGAATGGAAATTTTTCCATTAAGAGAGTTTTGTAAAAACAAATAAAGGACATTTGTAGGTGCAATGTCTGATGAATATGGCAGATGAATAAGAACTTCTCAACCAAATATTACTGTTTTTGTCTGGTTATCAAAGAAATATGCAATTTGTGTTTCTTGATGGAGGATTATGCATTTTCTGTTGACTAACTCCAGATGCTTTACATTCAAGTGGTGTTTTCAGTCTGTTTAATTTGGAACTGTACTTCTTAGAATTAATAATTTGGTTTTCTGGAAGGAGATCATGATAGAGGACTCCCTTCCAATCGCATCATGTACACAATACCACCTTCTTTGGATGAAGACCGGCCTTTGGTGTGGTTGTTGGTGGTTCATTTCACTTGCCCCATGATCTCTTCCCTTCCACATTATTGTACAGTACCCACTTTTCATCACCTGTCACAATGTGTTCTAAAAGAAGAACATTTTCATTATGTTTAAGTAAAAAAATCACATGTGAAAACACAATCGGCTTTTTTTTTTTTTTTTTTTTTGCTTAACTTATGTGGAACTCAAACATCAAAGTGATTAACAAAACCAAGCTGGTGTGAATGATTTTCAATGCTTGATTTGGATACTTTGAGTATGTCAGCTATCTCCTATGTGGTATAACATTGATTATTCTCAATTTATACCTGGATTTGATCCCTATCAATTTCAACTGGTCTAACCAGCCATGGAGCATCTTCCAGTGAGAAATCTCTAGCATGAAACTTCGCAAACCACTTTTGCGTCATTTGATCAGTCACAGCATCTTCTCCATACACTGCACAAATCTTTTTGTGTGTGTTTAAGTTGTTGTTTTACCTTTCTTGAATAATAAAGTATAGCATGCCAAAATGTTTTTTATTCCATCTTTTTATTCCATCTTCAATATTGAAATAGCTACACAAAAATTCAATTTTGATAAAAACAATTTTAATGTATGCTGATATGACAGCTGTCACAATATAAGCTAACAAAATTGTTTTGAGTGACATTAAAGAAAGCTAAGAGCTACAGAGACATTTTAAAGAAAAAAACTAAATGAACCTTTTGGCCAATTCAGTAATATTTCTTTTCTAAAAATGAGACTATTATAATTAATTGACACACTTAAATCCCCTTGTCAACCTCCAATAATATGTAGACTTGACAGAAAAATGAAAAAAAAATATAGTAGATAATACTGCAATATTTGCACATCCAATTTGTGTCATTAATGATAGACTAGACCATGCTGAGGTGATAACCCCCAAGCTCCAGTAGTTTAACACAATTATTTCTTGCTCATGCAGCATGTCCATTTACATCAATGGGGCTAAGGTTGGGGAGTCTCTGGTCCATGTCATCCTCACTCCAGAATCCAAAAGAGTGAAGCTTCCATCATTTGGAATATTTCAGATTCTTCTGGCAGAAGAAGAGAGTAGTGGAGGGTCTTATAGCAGTAATTAGATACTTTGGTTCACATGTTACTTTTGCCCACAACCCACAGGTCAGACTAGTTATATGGTCCCATCCAGCTAGAAGACAGATGGACAAGAGTAATCTCCATGGGTCAAGAAGAGAGGTGAACAGGAGAAGGTGAGCTACTGCTAGTGAAGTCTCTACCACAAAGAGTCTTACCCTAACACAAAAATTATTTTTTAAAAAGATCAAATTACTCAAATTTCATGTTACTGCCCAGAATAAAAAATGTAAGTACCCCATCCGCCCAGGTCATCTTTTCTTTCTCAAATTTATCTCAGAACTGGCCTGGGCTTCTTCACCCTTAACCCACTCTCCTGCTGCTATTTTCCTTCCAAATCCTTTCCACAGTGCCTGCATGAAATTACTCATTCCTAGGGAAACTCTTTTCTTTGTTCCCTCATTTTCCCTTGATATCCAAACATTTCCTGGTCTTGACCAAGTCCACTTAGACCCTGCAATGTTCTCATAGCACCCACTCTTCCCATAGATGCCTCTGCTTCTGCAGCACCCATGCAGCTAAATCCCAACATTTGTAGGACTTCAATAGTTCAGCATCCCAAGGTTCCAACAGTCAAGGGCTCATTAAAATAGAACTAATCAATAAAGTTCAGTCTCAGCTGTCTGGTACTCTGAAAACTGCAAATATCTGGTCCATTTAAACTGCATTAAGATTTGAGATCAATTCTAGTATTTTATGACCTAGTCATTTTTTAGTTTTTAAAAAGCTTTCTTCTTGCTTTGTGTCACCTTACTCATGAGGGCTGATGTGAAACCTAGAAATTCCTCTGATTCAACAGTATATGGGCAAAGTCAGAAAACATCACCCTGATGTTTGTCCCCCTAGGACATGCACTGCTTGAAAATCTGAAATCATTCCAAATAACTCCCCAAATTCACCCACATATTTGCATTTTCTTTACCATGAGCTTCCACACCAATTATTTATGTCATTTCCCTCTCCGTCTTTATCTAGAGGTTATAAACCTTTCCAATCTATCCTCTAACCTGGACCAAGACAACAATTTCTAGTAAAAATTGGTTCATGGTGCTGACTTCCCCAGATCTAAAACTACAAAGGTAAAGGGTATCATTTAGCCTGATTCTTTTGTATATGTCTGCAGGGAAATTGGTGGAAGTTAAGAACAGAGTGGTCAGAGAATTCACTGGTCTTTTGACAGGGAGTGGAGCAGCCTCACAGGAAAGCTTCTCTCATTTCTCATATGGGTGCTACCTGCAAATTCCCAAGGGCCTTCAGTAATTGTTTGCATCTTACCATTATGTCACTTCCCTGTGCCCTACTGGGAAGCTTGTCATCCAGCAAACTGTACCAACATGGTCCTAATGAGACTGTAAACCTGAGATATAGATGTAGACAGACCTTCTCCTGAAGCAACATTTCTCAGCTTACAAAACAGAAAGGAAAAAAAGGAATGAAACATTCCTAAAATTACTGATGGAATTTATGTCAACTTCTAATCTCTTATGTCAAAGTTCTTAGGTTAACCTCTAATGTCTTCTTAAAGGTGTTTATGACCTTTATCTCTTTATCTCTTCTCTACTTCCCTCCTCAATAATTCTTGGAATATAATAGCTCAATGTCCCTGATAGTCCCTAAATCTTTGGCAGATTGTGTTTTCTCAAAGATGGTTGCAACAATTTCTATATCCCATTCCGTATGCTCCTCTTACAATGTGATTGACACTCACCCTGCTGAGAGGCAGGACCTCTATTCCTTCCACTGACACTGGGCGAGCCTGAGACTGCCCCTACCAACAGACCAAAAGAAGTTTCTGAGGTTAAGCAAGACAAAAGAGACAGCACCCACCTGCCTCTCTATATCAGGACACTCACCCTTAGAACCCAGCCACCACGCTGCAAATAAGGCCAAATTAGTTCATGCAGAGAAACCACACGGAGAAACGCAAATGGAGAGGCAGCGAGTACCAACTGCTAGTTGAGTACATGAACCTTTGATGACTCCTGTTCCCAGCTTCATGTCTTGTACTGATATGCCCCAGGCAACATGGAGTGAGAAGCCAGCCCTGCTGTGTCCTGCCCACATTTGTTACCCACAGAATTCAGAGTATAATAAATGTCTATTTTATTCCACTCAATTTTGGGTAATTTGTTATGCAACCATAGTAACCGGAACAAAATTTTTCCTGATATTTTATCTCGTTTCATCTTTACTCTCAGAGTGACTTTCACAAACAATATAAAAATTACATGATAACATCTAGAGTAGTGAAAAGGTTATTTCTACCCATCCACATTCCAAAAGCTGTGGTTCATATACACTATGGAATACTACTCAGCCCTTAAAAAGAATAAATTTGACTCAGTTCTAATGAGATGGATGAAATTGGAACCGATTATACAGAGTGAAGTAAGCCAGAAAGAAAAACACCGATACAGTATACTGACACATATATATGGAATTTAGAAGACAGTAATGATGACCCTATATGTGAGACAACAAGAGACACAGAGGTATAGAGTGGACTTTTGGACTCTGAGGGAGAGGGAAATGGTGGGATGGTTTGGGAGAATGGCAGTGAAGCATGTGTATTTTCCTGTAAGAAACGAAGCGCTAATCTATGTTTGGTGTAGGATGCAGGATGCATGGGGCTGATGCACAGGATGATTCAGGTAGAGGATGTGGGGTGGGAGGTGGGAGGGGGCTTCGGCATTGGGCGATTGTGTTCACCTATGGCTGATTCGTGTCAATGTATGGCAAAACAAATACAGTATTGTAATTAAAAAAATAAATAAATTTAATTTAAAAAAAATTGGGTTTTGTTTCTCCATTTATAAAATGAAGGCTATTTTCAAGGTCAGGAATTTAAACAGTTGGAATGTTTCTTATCTTTATTTCTCATTGGAAGAGGAAATATTTTTAAACTAAAACTGTTCTTCCTATTGATAAGGCCCTTGAGTCCATAGAATATATAGTATTTATTTTAGTGTTTCCTTGGCTTCCTTTAATTTCTAAAGTCAAAAAGAGAGGACAGCTCTTTCAAAGAGACCAGTAGTAACTTCAGTGCCCATTAATCTGAGAGGAAGCCAGAGCAAGTGGCCTGAAGGGCTGGTTGCTATAATGATAAATTAGTAAGAACCTCTTTAGTAAGGAAAAAGAGTGGGTGAGGAATAAGTGAGAAATGTCATGGAAATATTAAATAGTAATAAAGGATAAAACCTTTCCAATAACTTTTATGTAACTGAGAGACAGTTTTCATCTTAACTAACTTTTTCATCAGTTACAAGGAAACTCAAATTGAACTTCTTTTTTCTGTCTACACTCCCACGCCATTCAGGTATTCATCTAGCCTCTAGCTTTGAATCCTTCCTCTTTTCTCACAAGTTCAAAATTTGTATATCCAGCCCAGACCTTGTCCTTACACTCTAGACTCACACAACCTTCTGCTTCCCAGAATCTCCCCCTGCTATCTAACACTCATCTCTAGTTCAGCTTCTCCACAGACTCCTGATGCCCCTCCCCAAACCTGTTCCTCTCTCGTAAGAGATAGAAATTCTATCCTTCCAATGGCTCAGGACAAGTATCACTTTAAACTCACTTTCACAAACAACAGCCCTCCTATCAGCAAATTCTGGTGGCTCTAGCCTCAAATCATATCCAGAATCTAAACAGTCTCATGACCTTCAACATCAACTCCCATCTAGAAAATTGTTGCCATAACCTCCTAACTGGTCTCCTTGCCTTTGTCCTTTCCTTCCTATGCTGTGTTCTCACCCCAGGAACCAGAATGATCCTCTAAGAATGTAAGTCTGATTACGTGCTTCCTCAGCTTGGATTCCTCTAATGGCTTTGCATCTCATCCATAATAAAAGCTCAAATCCTTAAAATGTCAAATAAGGCCCATCATGTATGTTCCCTTATTACTTCTCTCTTGCCGTATCCAGGCTCACCAGGCTCCTGACTGTGCCTAGAAGACACCAAGCACTCTCCTACCTTGGTGCTTTTGGGTTTGCTCTTTGCCAAGAACACCTCAAACCTCAACCCCACCCCCGTATCTGTGTGGCTCATTCCCCAGCTCATTCACCTTATCAGCAAGGCCTTCCCTCACCACCCTATTTAAAAAAACAAATACCATACCTTCCAGGTTCCTCTTCCCTACTTTGTTTTATCTTCAAGGAACTCATTACACCCCAACATTAAAGTAATTAAATAAACAGATATGTTTGTTCATTCACTTACTGCCTATCTTCCCCATTTAGACCGTAAGCTCCATTAACACAAAGGTTGTTTTGTTTGTTTGTTTGTTTGTTTGTTTGTCTATTTTGCATATGACTGAATTTCCAGTGCCCAGAATAGTTTCTGGCATATAATAGTCACATAAATAGAAAGAATAACATACACCTGTTGATGAATGAACAAACAAAGGAACAACTGGACCATAGTCAATTCACAGCCAAGCACCACCTGTGCTGAAGGCAGAAGGCACATGGAGAGCTCTGGATAATGCTCACATCTGCCTGGAAGGCTCCTGGGTCCCCAGGGTGCTCTGAAAATTCTCTTGAGTGCAATATGATGGCAGCAAGACTTGAGGGTCTTGGGTCACTCTTGTCTTTACTGCAGGGGACACAGCTTTTCTCTGTGAAAAGTGGAAGGTTTATTACCCAGAGGTCTGGTGTTAAAATCCATGAAATGTTTGGATGATTTTGGACAAATCACTTAATCACATTGAGTCTTGGGTTCCTCATCTGCAAAATAAAAACAATGGCAGTTATTTTTCATAACTGGTGTAATAAAGATTAAATGAGTTAATACATAGAAACAATCATTGTTGTTGTGTTGTTGTGTTAGTCACTTAGCCACATCCAACTCTTTGTGACCCTGTGGACTGTAGCCTGTTAGGCTCCTCTGTTCACGGAATTCTCCAGGTAAGAACACTGGAGTGGGTAGCCATTCCCTTCTCCAGGAGATCTTCCCAATCCAGAGACTGAACCAAGATCTCCTGCATTGTAGACAGATTCTTTACTGTCTGAGCCACCAGGGAAATCCAATCTGTAAATTATACATTGGCAAGTAAAAATAAAAGCTGTAATTATGTAAGAAAACAACCTTTACTTGAGCCTGTTGTTGAGTCACTAAGTTGTGTCTGACTCTTCATGAGCCCTTTTCTCCGCCCATGAACTGCAGCAGGCCAGGCCTCCCTGTCCCTCACTGTCTCCCGGAGTTTGCCCAGGTCCATGTCCATTGCATTGGTGATGCTCTCCAGCCATCTCATCCTGTTACCTTCTTCTTCTCTCTTTAATCTTTCCCAACATCAGAGTCTTTTCCAATGAGTCCTCTGTTCATGTCATTTGACCAAATCAGCACCAGTCCTTCCAAAGAGAATTCAGGGTTGACTTCCTTTAAGACTGACTTATTTTATCTTCTTGGTGTCCAAGGGACTCTCAAGAGTCTTCTCCAGCACCAGAGTTTGAAAGCATCAATTCTTTGGTGCTCTGCCTTCTGTATGGTCCAACTTTCATAACCATAGGTGATTATTAGAAAGATCATAACCTAGACTATATGGACCTGTGTCGGCAAAGTGCTGTCTTTGCTTTCTAACACACTGTCTAGGTTCATTATAGCTTTCCAACCAAGAAGCAATCATCTAATTTCAAGACTGTAGTCACCATCCGCAGTGAATGTTAGAGCTTATAAAGAGGAAATCTGCCACTTCTTCCACCTTTCCCCCTTCTGTTCACCATAAAGCAATGAGGGGCAGATGCCATGATCTTAGGGTTTTTTTTTTTAATATTTAGTTCTAAACTGGCTCTTTCACTCTCCTCCTTCATCCTCATCAGAATGTTCTTTAGCTCCACTTTGCTTTCTGCTGTTAGGGTAGGATCATTCACATATCTGAGGTTGTTGATGTTTCTCCCAGCAATTTTGATACCAGCTTGTCACTCATCCAACCTGGCATTTCTCATTATGTGCTCTGCGTGTAAGTTAAATGAACAGAGTGGCAATAAACAGCCTTGCCGTCTGCCTTTCTCAATCCTGAACCAGTCAGTTGTTCCATACAGGGTTCTTAGATTTAAGCCTCAGTTCAATTCAGTTCAGTTCAGTCACTCAGTCATGTCCAACTCTTTGCAACCCCATGGACTGTAGCCCATCAAGCTTCTCCGTCCATGGGATTCTCCAGGCAAGAATACTGGAGTGGGCTGCCATTTCCTTCTCCAGGGGATCTTCCTGACCCAGGTATCGAACCTGGGTTTCCCACATTGGAGGCAGACGCTTTAACCTCTGAGCCACCAGGGAAGCCCTACTTAGTAATTAAAGCAGAGTCACATATGCACTGTAACAGATAGGTACCTGATTAGTCACAGAAAAGGCCAAGATGACTGGTTGATTACTTATGTGAGACTTACTGGTCTAAAAGAGGAGGGAATTGGGCGACTTTTTAATACCCACAAGTGACGGATAATCTACATACATTATTTCATTTTATCCTAGTAAAAATTCATGGAAGATAAGTATTAAAAATCACAAAAATCACATTAAAGTGATAAATGAGGTTCAGAGAGTTTAAGTAACTTACCAAAACTACCCTGGTCAGGTAGCTAGAAATTACAAGGCCATTTCCAAAACACCAAGTCATAGTCTTGGACTTTAAAAATCAAACTTCTCCCCCAGTGATTCTTAAATGTATTAAAGACAGGTGGTCCACATAAAATGTGGATGAAAACGATATAACAGAAGATGAAACATCTAATAAAAATTCATAGAAAATGAGAAAAGCTTGATACAAAAGAATACATATTCTATGATTCCATTAAGATAAAATTGTAGAGGAGACAAAAATAAGCTATGGTGAGAAATTCAAAACAGTGATTACCTTGTGTGTGTTGGGGCAGGGCAAGGATTAACTGAGAAGGGGCTATGGGCTTCCTTTGTGGTTCAGCTGGTAAAGAATCTGTCTGCAATGCAGGAGACCTGGATTTGATCCCTGGATTGGGAAGATCCCCTGGAGAAGGGAAAGGCTACCCTTTCCAGTATTCTGGGCCTGGAGACATCCATGGACTATATAGTCCATGGAGTCACAAAGACTTGGACATGACTGACCCACTTTCACTTTGACATGGGAACTTAACAAGGAGATAGAAATCTCTTGCACCTGGATAATGGGTTATATGGTAAGTATATTTGTCAAAACTCATCAGACTGTATACATTAGATCTGTGCATTTCATTGGACATAAATTGTTGTCTTGGTCTGTACCAGCTGCTTTAACCCTGGTAGCTTATAAAAGAAAAAAGTAAAAGCATTCAGTTGAGTTCAGTTCAGTCGCTCAGTCATGTCCAACTCTTTGGACCTCAGGAATTGCAGCACGCCAGACCTTCCTGTCCATCACCATCACCTGGAGTTCACTCAAACTCACATCCATCGAGTCAGTGATGCCATCCAGCCATCTCATCCTCTGTCGTGCCATTTTCTTCCTGTTCCCACTCCCTCCCAGCATCAGAGTCTTTTCCAATGAGTCAACACTTCTCATGAGGTAGCCAAAGTACTGGAGTTTCAGCTTTAGCATCATTCCTTCCGAAGAAATCCCAGGGCTGATCTCCTTTGGAATGGACTGGTTGGATCTCCCTGCAGCCCAAGGGACTCTCAAGAGTCTTCTCCAACACCACAGTTCAAAAGCATCAGTTCTTCGGCGCTCAGCTTTCTTCACAGTCCAACTCTTGCATCCATGCATGACCACTAGAAAAACCATAGCCTTGGCTAGACAGACCATTGTTGGCAAAGTAATGTCTCTGCTTTTCAATAAACTATCTAGGTTGGTTGTAACTTTTCTTCCAAGGAGTAAGCGTCTTCTAATTTCATGGCTGCAGTCATCATCTGCACTGATTTTGGAGCCCAAAAGATAAAATCTAACACTGTTTCCACTGTTTCCCCATCAATTTCCCATGAAGTGATGGGACTGGATGCCATGATCTTTGTTTTCTGAAAGTGAGCTTTAAGCCAACTTTTCACTCTCTTCTTTCACTTTCATCAAGAGGCTTTTTAGTTCCTCTTCACTTTCTGCCATAATGGTGGTGTCATCTGCATATCTGAGGTTATTGATATTTCTCCCGGCAGTCTAGATTCCAGCTTGTGCTTTTTCCAGTCCAGCATTTCTTATGATGTACACTGCATATAAGTTAAACAAGCAGGGTGACAATATACAGCCTTGATGTACTTATTTTTCTATTTGGAACCAGTCTGTTGTTCCATGTCCAGTTCTAACTGTTGCTTCCTGACCTGCATACAGATTTCTCAAAAGGTAGGTTAGGTGGTCTGGTATTCCCATCTCTTTCAGAATTTTCCACAGTTTATTGTGATCCACACAGTCAAAGGCTTTGGCATAGTCAATAAAGCAGAAATAGATGTTTTTCTGGAACTCTCTTGCTTTTTCCATGATTCAGCGGATGTTGATAATTTGATATCTGGATCCTCTGCCTTTTCTAAATCCAGCTTGAACATCTGGAAGTTCATGGTTCACGTATTATTGAAGACTGGCTTGGAAAATTTTGAGCATTACTTTATTAGCATGTGAGATGAGTGCAATTGTGCAGTAGTTTGAGCATTCTTTGGCATTGCCTTTCTTTGGGCCTGGAATGAAAACTGACCTTTTCCAGTCCTGTGGCCACTGCTGAGTTTTCCAAATTGGCTGGCATATTGAGTGCAGCACTTTCACAGCATCATCTGTCAGGATTTGAAACAGCTTAACTGGAATTTCATCACCTCCACTAGCTTTGTTCGTAGTGATGCTTTCTAAGGCCCACTTGACTTCACATTCCAAGATGTCTGGCTCTAGATGAGTGATCACACCATAGTGATTATCCAGGTCGTAAAGATCTTTTTGTACAGTTCTTCTGTGTATTCTTGACACCTCTTCTTAATATTTTCTGCTTCTGTTATGTCCATAACATTTCTGTCCTTTATCGTTTGCGTGAAATATTCCCTTGGTATCTCTAATTTTCTTGAAGAGATCCCTAGTCTTTCCCATTCTATTGTTTTCCTCTATTTCTTTGCATTGATCACTGAGGAAGGCTTTCTTATCTCTTCTTGCTATTTTTTGGAACTCTGCCTTCAGATGCTTATATCTTTCCTTTTCTCCTTTACTTTTCACTTCTCTTTTCACAGCTATTTGTAAGGCTTCTCCAGACAGCCATTTTGGTTTTTGCATTTATTTTTCCATGGGGATGGTCTTGATCCCTGTCTCCTGTATAATGTCACGAACCTCAGTGACAAGGTCTCTCTTACCTTAGATGTGGGGTATCTCTTCACGGCTGCTCCAGTGCCTGGGGCCAGCGTGAGGAACTCCGCCCATGGCAAAGGTCATGAGGAAGGAAGCTTGGCATATTCAAAAACGTGATCAAGCCTCAGGAAACCCCCTGTTCCTGAGCATCTACACCCCAAACCAGAGTACTTTACAGGGAGCTCTCTCCGATAGCCATTTCTCTCAGAGAAGGAGTTAACTTGCAGCTCCAGTTAATAAAAATTGCTGGGCATGACAAGAGTGTTTCAGCGTATGAACTCTGAAGGTTATCTAGCCTGCCTGTATAGGTTCATCCAGCCACAACAACCCCCAACCATGAGAGGCACAAGATGTTTTAGACTTACTAAAGGCAAATTCTTGTGGGAAGTTAGAAGTTATTAGTATAGTGGGTTGATTAGGAATTATATTGGTGAAGGGTTTTTTCATTTGTTGTGCCAATAATTACTGCTAATTCCCTGCCCTGGATGTGACATGGGTGTCTCAGGTCAAACCTCTCTGCTGGCAAACTAGCTTATGTGACAACCTCTCAACCATAAACAGCACAGAGAGTTTGGAGTATTAGCATAGGGCTTTTCTCACTGATGAGTCAATGATTGCTGCCAGGCCTCCATATCCTTAGGTACCTGGGAATATATTAAACAATGTAGTTGGAATATAGAAAAGGAAATATAGTAGTTTTTGATGTTAGCAATACTAGACTTTTTGAATTAATGAATTTTCTCTTTTGCTATAGACCACTGTACTTTCTTATAAATCACTGTGTCCTTGCTATGCAAAAATGTAACTTTATCACTATCTTAAGACTAAATAGATCTTAAGGGAAACATTGGTGAAGGGTTTTTACTTGTTGGGCTGATGTTTGCTGCTAAATCTCCATATTCCCTGCCCTTGTAATGACTATAACTAGCATATAGGAGAAATAAGTATTAACCTTTAAGATTAATCATGTTACACCTTAGGTTAACTAAATTCCTTTCTTGATTGTAACTCACTACACCCTCACCCTATAGGAATGCAACTTTATTTGGAGGGTGGTGCCTGATTTAAGAAAAAATTACCCCTGGAAAAATAAGTTTTCTGGTTAACTGACCAGTATCAGAAAGGGCCATAAAATGTCAGCAGACCTCAGGGCCAGAAGATGATGTAAAAACCCATAAGACTTTTGTATAATTTTATTTGAAGCACCTGATTGTGACAAGGTCAGGTCTGCTGACCCCCGTGTGACTCTGTATTCATCCCTATGTATAACAAAAGGTATAAAAACAAGCCTGAAAAATAAAGAAATTGGATCAGTTTCTGGAAAGACTGATTCCCCGTGTCGTTTCTTTCTTGCTCCCCACTTTCCTGGCTGAATTCCCATCTGGTATGGGGGTACACACCAAGCCTACTAACTCTGCTAGGGTTTCTAAGATTGGACCAGGAGGCCTCAGTGCCTCCTCTCCTTTGGGAGAACGGAAAGACGCCTGTGGCCTACATAGGTGGTGATTGGTAATCCACGTAAAACAAGTTATTCAGCCTTTTTTTTTTCCCCTAATATTTCCAACTACACTATCCGTTTCTAATCTCCCTCTATATCTGTAATTAAATAGCTCTTTTCTAGGATGCCTACTCCGTCCCCACCTTCAAATTACCCTGGATCCACTGGGGCTGGACCCCGGCACTCCAGCAAAGCACAGCTGCTGCTCCTTACCTTGGACGAGGGTATCTCTTCACCCAAAACCATTAGTTGCATCCAACTCTTTGTGACCCCATGGACTGTACCCTGCCAGGCTCCTCTGTCCATGGAATTCTCCAGTCAAGAATACTGGAGTGGGTAGCCATTTCCTTCTCCAGGGGATATTCCCAACATAGGGATCAAACCTCTGTCTCATGTCTCTTGCATTGGCAGGTGGGTTCTTTACCACTAGCATTACCTGGGAAGTCCAGCTTATAAACTACTGGAATTTATTTATCACAGTTCTGGAGACAGAAGGCCATAGTGCTAGCACAGTAGGGTTCTGGTGAAGGTCCCCTTATGGGCACTAGATTTCTGGCTATGTCTTCAAGTAATAGAAGGGGCAAAGGAGCTCTCTCTGGAGTCTCTTTAATAATGGCATTAATCTCATTCATCTCCATCTGTCTATCATATCTCCCAGAGTTCAATCAGACTCACGTCCATCGAGTCCGTGATGCCATCCAGCCATCTCATCCTCAGTCGTCCCCTTCTCCTCCTGCCCCCAATCCTTCCCAGCATCAGAGTCTTTCCCAATGAGTCAACTCTTCACATCAGGTGGCCAAAGTACTGGAGTTTCAGCTTTAGCATCATTCCTTCCAAAGAAATCCCAGGGTTGATCTCCTTCAGAATGGACTGGTTGGATATCCTGGCAGTCCAAGGGACTCTCAAGAGTCTTCTCCAACACCACAGTTCAAAAGCATCAGTTCTTCAATGCTCAGCCTTCTTCACAGTCCAACTCTCACATCCATACATGACCACAGGAAAAACCATAGCCTTGACTAGACGGACCTTAGTCGGCAAAGTAATGTCTCTGCTTTTAAATATGCTATCTAAGTTGGTCATAACTTTTCTTCCAAGGAGTAAGCGTCTTTTAATTTCATGGCTGCAGTTACCATCTGCAGTGATTTTGGAGCCCCCAAAATTAAAGCCTGACACTGTTTCCACTATTTCCCCATCAATTTCCCATGAAGTGGGACTGGATGCCATGATCTTTGTTTTCTGAAAGTGAGCTTTAAGCCAACTTTTTCACTCTCCTCTTTCACTTTCATCAAGAGGCCCTTTAGCTCCTCTTCACTTTCTGCCATAAGGGTGGTGTCATCTGCATATCTGAGGTTATTGATATTTCTCCCGGCAATCTTGATTCCAGCTTGTGCTTCTTCCAGCCCAGCATTTCTCATGATGTATTCTGCATAGGAGTTAAATAAGCAGGGTGACAATATGCAGCCTTGACATACTCCTTTCCCAATTTGGAACCAGTCTGTTGTTCCATGTCCAGTTTTAACTGTTGCTTCCTGACCTGCATACAGATTTCTCAAGAGGCAGGTTAGGTGGTCTGGTAGTCCCGTCTCTTTCAGAATTTTCCACAGTTTATTGTGGTCCACACAGTCAAAGGCTTTGGCATAGTCAATCAAGCAGAAATAGATGTTTTCCTGGAACTCTCTTGCTTTTTCCATGGTCCAGCAGATGTCGGCAACTTGATCTCTGGTTCCTCTGCTTTTTCTAAAACCAGCTGAACATCAGGTTCATGTATTGCTGAAGCCTGGCCTGGAGAATTTTGAGCATTATTTTACTAGCATGTTAGATGAGTGCAATTGTGCAGTAGTTTGAGCATTCTTTGGCATTGCCTTTTTGGGGATTGGAATGAAAACTGACCTTTTCCAGTCTTGTGGCCACTGCTGAGTTTTCCAAATTTGCTGGCATATTGAGTGCAGCACTTTCACAGCATCTTTCAGAATTTGAGACAGCTTACCTGGAATTCCATCACCTCCACTAGCTTTGTTCGTAGTGATGCTTTCTAAGGCCCACTTGACTTCACATTCCAAGATGTCTGGCTCTAGACTAGTGATCACATCATTGTGAGGATGCAATTACCCCCACTAAAGCTGTCTCTTAAGATAGCTTGTTGTAACAACAATGAAGCTGGAAAATGGAAGTATGGGTTCATTTTCCCCACATAAATACTGAGTCTTTAGCCTCAGCATCATGTGGATAAAGAGAATATATGAATACTAAGTAGCCATTCCAGACCTTATTCAAAGAGGTGTGTTAGTAGGAAATTTTGAGGAAAATAATAATTTGTGAGCCATAGGGATAGAAATGGTTAGATTTTGTCTCATACTACAATACATCTTATTTCTGTTTATTCATATTTCACCTTACTTAAAATTTTAAAAAAATTAATCTTATCATCATAGAAATAAAATAAGCATATGACTTTGAGTTGTAACAAAGAATAAGCATTATATTGAATAGCCACCATAACCAAGATTAAAGTTATTTCAAATGAATCCCATTTAAAACTAATGTGGAAGGTTTAGCCACATTGTATTGTGTGGTCTATTTTTAACACACCACCTTATACACAATAGCTTTGATTTAACATGGGAGAAGAGGCAAGAATAAAAATGTCACAGAATAGATAGGAGCCTTATGGCACATTATTTCCCAAAAGTCCCTTCCTTTAATGACTGAATTCACTACACCTTCCTTAGAAAGGCAAAATGGTAGGTAATTTAAATTCAAACACCGTGTAGGGCATAGCCAACTTAGCAAGTCACAAAAAAGGATTCAGAGGAAGCAGGAACGATATTAACCACCATAAAGAAAACAACAGAAGATAAATAATAGAATCTTGCTTACCACACAGGCCTCTAATTATAGAGGATAAAACTTCCTTGATATTTTTCTCAAATAAGACATTAAACAGAAAGGCCTCAGAAGAGAAAAGCATTTATTTTGGTGAAAGAATCATAAATAAAATAGTTGCATGATATAAATAATCGCAATATTAAAGAATGTAACTGGTGCAAGCAAAAACTTTTGCAAAAACCAAGTACAGTGCAGAGGAGTTCACATCTCTTTCAGGAGGTGTTAACACAGTGCTGTCAACTAGAATTTTCTGTTGTGATGGAAATGCTCTCTGTTCTGTCCATTGTAGTAGTCACAAGCCATGTGTTGCTAGTTGAGCAGTTAAAACATGGCTGATGTGACTGAGGAACTGAAGTTTTAATTTTAATTAATTTAAATTTAAATAACCAAGTGTGGCTAGCGGCCATCTTATTAGACAGTATAGCCTTAGAATGGTTTCAAAGAAATAGACAAGCCTTTGAGACTGTCCTTGTCTTCAAACAAACCCCTGATGGCTCTGTAATTTCCCAAACTGACTTGTGAACATTAGTCAGTCTGTATGGCTTAAAGAGTTCAATGTGTTGCAGATACCTGCTGTTCCCAGGGGTGAAATGTATAGCCATGTCTGATGAAGGTTTGGCTCACAGCAATGAAATGAATTGTGACATTTGGAAGCACTCTCACTCCTAAGCCTGCCCCATGAGATTCCCAGAGCATGGCCTTACACAGAACTGAAGTAGTCCTTTATCCGATCTTGGATTCTAAACCAAGAAAATAACAAAGTCTCCTGGTGTGCTTCTTGGAGGAAAAAAAATTAAATTGATCTGACAGCCTAGCTTCTCTTCAGTAAGAGCTTATTGCTGTTGCTAATAGATTTCTTCCATGTGACCAGCTCCTTCACATGCTATAATGCTATAACATTATAATCCACTATAATCCTCTAACTTTCTATCTACCCAAATGAATTTAGTCCTTGGTGGAAACCACCTGTGGAGTCTATGTGGTGAAATTCCCTTCAACTAACCAAAGCATTAAGCTTTTTTATGAAGGAGGTCATAAATTTAGCTAAAGATGGAGTGCAGATTTCATTTAATCAACTGCTAATAACTGCCTGGAGCGGTTATTAATAATAACTTAATAAAGAAATAATGTCTTGAGGTGCCTTGAAGTGCCTTTAGTGGGAAATCATGCTGTGATTGTTTAGTAATATTTTCCATAATGGAGACTTTGTTTTCTGAGCTTCTATCGGCCACCCTATGTGAGCCAAGATAAGGATACACAGTTGAGGAAAACATTGTCTAGATACATCTGTCACTAAATATCCTAGAAGAGTGCATCATAGATACGACAGAAGCAAAAAGATAATAGAGATCAATGTCAATGGGAAATATGTCAACTGGCATCATGGAAGAGGTGGCATTTGAGCTAGATTTTGAAAGATTCATGATCTGTGAAGTAATAATGTGGAAGCATTACTGGAACTAACAGACACAGGGATGCACATCCTGTCAAAGGAAGGACAAATGTGTGACAAAGGCAGAAAGAGGTGCACTGAAAGATGCTACCGAAAAGATGTGGAGTCAAGTACAAAAGGCATTGGATACCATGCTACGGAACTTGTTTTGCAGTGATAAGTAGACATCAAAAAACTTTGAGGTCAGAGCTACATTTTAAGAAGACAAGTTTGACTGTCATGAGCAGGAGGGATAGGTAAAACAAGATGTCAAATGTAGCAGTCATTTTATTAACTTATTTGCAATATAATATACCCTTCAAAAAATTCTAAAATTAATTGAGAGGGCTTATTATATTCATATAATACCCACCCATCAGAACAAGACCTAGTTTTCCCCACAGTCAGTCTCTCCCATCAGGAAGCTTCCATAAGCCTCTTATCCTTATCCATCAGAGGGCAGACCAAATGAAAATCACAGTCACAGAAAACTAATCAAACTGGCCCCATAGACCACTGCTGCTGCTGCTGCTGCTGCTGCTAAGTCACTTCAGTCGTGCCCGACTCTGTGCGACCCCAGAGATGGCAGCCCACCAGGCTCCCCCATTCCTGGGATTCTCCAGGCAAGAATACTGGAGTGGGTTGCCATTTCCTTCTCCAATGCGTGAAAGTGAAAAGTGAAAATGAAGTCGCTCAGTCATGTCCGACTCTTCACAACCCCATGGACTGAAGCCTACCTGGTTCCTCCATCCATGGGATTTTCCAGACCAGAGTACTGGAGGGGGGTCCCACTGCCTTCTCTGCCATGGACCACAGCCTCATCTAGCTCAGTGAAACTATGAGCCATGCCATGTAGGGCCAATAAAGACGGAGGGGTCATGGTGGAGAGTTCTGACAAAATGTGGAGACTGGAGAAGGGAATAGCAAACCACTTCAGTATTCTTGCTATGAGAACCCCATGGACATTAAGAAAAGGCAAAAGATGAACTCCCCACGTCGGTAGATGCCCATATGTTATTGGAGAAGAGTGGGGAAATAACTTCAGAAAGAATGAAGAGATACAACCAAAGCAAAAGCAAAGCCCAGATGTGGATGTGACTGGTGATGGAAGTAAAGTCCAATACTGCAAGGAACAATATTGCATACGAACCTACAATGTTAGGTCCATGAATCAAGGTAAATTGACCTATCTCAAGGTCAAACAAGAGATAGAAAGAGTGAACATGGACATTTTAGGAATTAGTGAACTAAAATGGATTGGAATGGGTGAATTTAACTCAGATGACCATTGTACCTACTACTGTGGGCAAGAATCCGTTAGAAGAAATGGAGTAGCCCTCATATTCAACAAGAGTCTGAAATGGAGTACTTGCGTGCAATCTCAAAAATGACAGAATGATCTCTGTTCGTTTCCAAGGCAAATCATTCAATATCACAGTAATCTGAGTCTATGCCCCAACGAGGAATGCTGAAGAAGCTGAAGTTGAACAGTTCTATGAAGACCTACAAGACCTTTTAGAACTAACACCCACAAAAGATGTCCTTTTCTTCATAGGGGACTGGAATGCAAAAACAGGAAGTCATGAGATACATTGAGTAACAGGCAAATTTGGCCTTGGAGTACAAAATGAGGAAAGGCAAGGGCTAATAGAGTTTTGCCAAGAGAATGCACTGGCCATAGCAGACACCCTCTTCCAACAACACAAGAGACGACTCTACACATGGATATCACCAGATGGTAAATACAGAAATCAGATTAATTATATTCTTTGCAGCTGAAGATGAAGAAACTCTATACAGTCATCAAAAGCAAGACCAGGAGCTGACTGTGGCTCAGATCATAAACTCTTTATTGCAAAATTCCAACTTCAGTTGAAGAAAGTAGGGAAACCTCTAGACCATTCAGGTATGACCTAAATCAAATCCCTTATGATTATACAGTGGAAGTGACAAATAGATTCAACAGCTTAGATCTGGTAGACAGAATGCCTGAAGAACTATGGATGGAGGTTTGTGACATTGTACAGGAGGCAGGGATCAAGACCACACCCCTAAAAAGAAACACAAAAAGGCAAAATGGTTATCTCAGGAGGGCTTACAAATAGCTCAGAAAAGAGGAGAAGCAAAAGGCAAAGGAGAAAAGGAACGATATATCCATCTGAATGCAGAGTTCCAAAGAATACCAAGAAGAGATAAGAAAGCCTTCTTCAGTGATCAGTGCAAAGAAATAGAGGGAAACAAGAGAATGGGAAAGACTAGAGATCTCTTCAAAAAATTAGAGATACCAAGGAACATTTAATGCAAAGATGGGCACAAAAAGGACAAAAATGGTATGCACCTAACAGAATCAGAAGATATTAAGAAGAGGTGGAAAGAATACACAGAAGGAATATACAAAATGAAGATCTTCCTGACCCAAATAATCATGATGGTGAGATCACTCACCTGGAATCAGACATCCTGGACTGAGAAGTCAAGTGGGCCTTAGGGAGCAACACTAGGAAAAATGCTAGTGGAGGTGATTTGAAACAGGTGAGCTGATTCAAATTTTTTTGAAGGCTGAGTAATATTCCATTGTGTATATGTACCACAGCTTTCTTATCTATTCATCTGCTGATGGACATCTAGGTTGTTTCCATGTCCTGGCTATTATAAACAATGCTGCAATGAACATTGGGGTACATGTGTCTCTTTCAATTCTGATTTCCTTGGTATGTATGCCCAGCAGTGGGATTGCTGGGTCATAAGGCAGTTCTATTTGCAACTTTTTAAGGAATCTCCACATTGTTTTCCATAATAGCTGTACTAGTTTGCATTCCCACCAACAGTGTAAGAAGGTTCCCTTTTCTCCACATCCTCTCCAGCATTTATTGCTTGTAGACTTTTGGATCGCAGCCATTCTGACTGGCGTGAAATGGTACCTCATTGTGGTCTTGATTTGCATTTCTCTGATAATGAGTGATGTTGAGCATCTTTTCATGTGTTTGTTAGCCATCCGTATGTCTTCTTTGGAGAAATGCCTATTTAGTTCTTTGGCCCATTTTTTTATTGGATTGTTTATTTTTCTGGAGTTGAGCTGCATAAGTTGCTTGTATATTTTTGAGATGAGTTGTTTGTCAGTTGCTTCATTTGCTATTGTTTTCTCCCATTCAGAAGGCTGTCTTTTCACCTTACTTATAGTTTCCTTTGTTGTGCAGGAGCTTTTAATTTTAATTAGATCCCATTTGTTTACTTTTGCTTTTATTTCCAGTATACTGGGAGTTGGATCATAGAGGATCCTGCTGTGATATATGTCGGAGTTTGAATCAGTTCTAATGAGATGGATGAAACTGGAGTCGATTATACAGAGTGAAGTAAGCCAGAAAGAAAAACACCAATACAGTATACTGACACACTATATATGGAATTTAGAAAGATAGTAATAATGACCCTGTATGTGAGACAACAAAAGAGACACAGAAGTATACAACAGACTTTTGGCCTCTGAGGGAGAGGGGGAGGGTGGGATAATTTGGGAGAATGGCACTGAAACATGTATACTATCGTATAAGAAAGGAAGCACTAGTCTATGTTCAATACAGGATACAGGATGCTTGGGGCTGGTGCACGGGATGATCCAGAGAGATGATATGGAGTGGAAGGTGGGAGGGGGCTTCGGCATTGGGAGATCATGTACACCTGTGGCTGATTCATGTCAATGTATGGCAAAACCAATACAGTATTGTAGAATAAAGTATTAAAAAATAAAATTAAATTTTAAAAAAAGAAAGAAAGAAAAAAAGAAACAGGTGAGCTGTTTCAAATCCTGTAAGATGATGCTGTGAAAGTGCTGCACTCAATATGCCAGAAAATTTGGAAAACTCAGCAGTGGCCACAAGACTGGAAAAGGTCAGTTTTCATTCCAGTCCCAAAGAAAGACAATGCCAAAGAATGTTCAAACTACCACACAATTGTACTCATCATACACACTAACAAAGTAATGCTCAAAATTCTCCAAGCCAGGCTTCAACAGTATGTGAACCATGAACTTCCAGATGTTCAAGCTAGTTTTAGAAAAGGCAGAGGAACCAAAGATCAAATTGCCAACAGCTACAGGATCATTGAAAAAGCAAGAGAGTTCCAGAAAAACACCTACTTCTGTTTTTTGACAGAAGCAAAAGCAAAGCAAAGCCTTTGACCATGTAGACCACAACAAACTGTGGAAAATTCTTAAAGAGACAGGAATACTAGCCCACCTGACCTGCCTCCTGAGAAATCTGTATGCAGGTCAGGAAGCAACAGTTAGAACTGGACATGGAACAACAGAATGGTTCCAAATCGGGAAAGGATACATCAAGGCTATATATTGTCATCGTGTTTATTTAACTTATATGCAGAGTATATCATGCAAAATGCCAGGCTGGATGAAGCACAAGGTGTAATCGAGATTGCTTGGAGAAATATCAGTAACTTCAGATAAGCAGATGACATCACCCTTATGGAAGAAAACAAAGAGGATGAATGTGAAAGAGAAGAGTGAAAAATTTGGCTTAACACTCAACATTCAGAAAACTGAGTTCATGGCATCCAGTCCCATCACTTCATGGCAAATAGATGGGGAAATGGTGAGAGACTTTATTCTCTTGGGTTCCAAAATCACCACAAATAGTGACTGCAACCATGAAATTAAAAGACTCTTGCTTCTTGGAAGAAAAGCTATGACCAACCTAGACAGCATAGTAAAAAGCAGAGATCTTACTTTGCAGACAAAGGTCCAGCTAGTCAAAGCTATGGTTTTTCCAGTAGTTATGTATGAATGTAACAGTTGGACTATAAAGATGAGCACCAAAGAATTGATGCTTTTGAACTGTGGTGTTGGAGAAGACTCTTGAGAGTCCCTTGGACTGCAAGGAGATCCAACCAGTCCATCCTGAAGGAAATCAGTCGTGAATATGCGTTGGAAAGACTGATGTTGAAACTGAAACTCCAATAGTTTGGCCACCTGATGTGAAGAGCTAACTCCTTGAAAACGACCCTGATGCTTGGAAAGATTGAAGGTGGGAGAAGAAGGGGATGACAGAGGATGAGATGGTTGGATGGCATCACAGACTCAGTGGACTTGATTGAGTTTGTGCAAGCTCCAGGAGTTGGTGATAGACAGGGAAGATTGGTGTGCTGCTGTCCATCTCTCACAGAGTCAGACATGACTGAACAACTGAACTGTAAGGCCAATGTGGTGGGAGTGCAGGGAGGACTGGGGAATGATGGAAGGTGAAGTCAGAGAAAGGACAACACCAGGTCACAGGCAGCCTCTGAGACTAGAAATCTCTGACAACAGGTGAAGGAAAAGCCCAGATCACCACGGCCTGCTTATACATGTGTACAGAAGGACCTATGGTTAAAATGGCAAAATACTTTCATTCCAGCTGGTAAATAGCCACTATGGTGATCTCCCTAAGAATCCCCACTGCTCTAGCCAGCCAGGGTTTTCCCCTGAGGGCCATAAAACTTCCAGGATCCAGTAATTTAAGAATTCAGGGTAACTACATGCCTCTAACCTTGATCTAGCTCCATGACTGCAGATGTATAACATTATCCCTGGGCAAAAGGAAAAGTATTTCTTTATATACATCTTTATGAAGTTCAAAATAAGCATGTATTCACTCAGTCAGTAAAAATTTATTAAGTACCAACTATGGGCCAGGAGTTATTAGAAGTCTCAGGACAAGTGAGAGTAAACAGACCAGTTTCTTAAGGGTTTGAACTTTAGGCAAATTATTGCCTGTAAGGAGCAGTTTTTAGGCAGTGGTTCTTAACCCAAACTACACAACAGAATCACCAGAAAGTTTTTTAAAGTACTGATACCTAGGTCCCACCATCAGAGGGTCTGATTTAACTGATATGAGTAGTGGCTAGGTTACTGGAAATTTCTAAAAAAAACCCAGCTGATTCAGTGTGTTACAAGGCTGAGAGCTTCCCTCTTAGAGATATGAGCCAATGTGTATGTCAGAGTGGAATTGTGACATTTTAGAAAAATTTATGGATGCAAACGTGGGACATCTTCACTGTATGTTAAAGCATAAAGATAAATCAAGATGGAAACATGATTCTTTCAAAGGTATTTTTCAGAAAGTTCTTGAGGCTGTCTTTGTAGAATGGTATTCTGACAAATGCTGCCTGGAAGTCTGATCCAATATTAGACAGGTCAACTTCTTGTATTCTGCCAATCCACAGCAAAACTCTGGGTTTTGTGAAATCAAATTCCTCAGGAGAAGGACCCCTACCCATGACCTGTCTGCATGTCAGCCTGAGGAATGGATGAACACCCAGCACTCCAGACCACAGGATAGGAGACCAGCTCTTGGGGTTAACAACCAAAACTCAGTGGACTGAGATTGTTCTTTACATAGAATTCTTGCCTCTCCAACTGCTTTCTAGTTGATTCCCTCAGTTGTCCATCTTGTGACAAATATTTAGAAAGAAATAGAATCAGAAACTCCTTGAAAAGGTTTGACCCAAAAGGGAGTTGAGGGAAGCTGTGGAAAAGGAATGAAAAGGTGAATACCAAGGTAGCCAGCATGTCTAGGTATACTTCAGCTGAGCAGCTTGGAATGTGACCAAGAATGTAGAAAGAAAATGACTAGGATTTCAAAACTTAGCAAGAAAACCCACAAAAGGAAACATCTTAGTGGAAATAACAGAGCCCTGAATTATGATTTAGAAGGCAAGAATTTTTGTCTCTGGTCTATCGTGACATGGGTAACTTCTTTGTGCCTCAGTTTCCTCAATTTTAAAATGAGAGGACTAGACTTAAATAATCTCCAATAGAACAGGTAGGTAAAATGTAGTTTAATATCTGTGAGAGAGCAAGAAAGAGAAAAAAAATACTGATAAGTGGAATATGAAGACAACTGTTAGGGAGAAACCAAATTTACATTTGGAGCCCAAGACACTCCTAGGGGTGAGGGTGAAAGGGGATCAAGACCCTCACACTTTGTCTTAAGAACTAAAACTGGTCAGGGTAGACTGGGGATTGCCCTGAACCAGTCCCAAAGACAGAGAAGGGCCATGAGAAGCCTAGGCAAATGCATCACCAGGGAGAAAAGATAGGACCACCTTCCCAGCTTCTGCAATGACATAAGAGTTCCAAAGTATAGTGCACACTGGGACCAAACCCAGGAGCAGGGAGCAGGCTTGAGTCCCGGAGAAGTGGACGCTAAGTAAGGAACTATGATTATGGGAGTCCAAGCCAGATTTGCCCAAACCCCACCTCTGGCTGAACTTATTCCTCAGTGCTGGGGCCTTCTCTCTGGCCCCTTGAAGAAGAGCAGTGACCTCAAAAGGGTCTACACTAGCAGCTTCTCCTGGAGCCACCAGCCTCTGTGGAACTGCAAAGTTCCCTAGCCTGAGTTGGGATTCCAGTCCTGGCCTGTCAGAAGAAGGGGCTCCCAGGAAAGGTCACTGTACTTCCCATTCACGAGGCAGGCGAGGACTCCCACATTCAACTTTGGGACCCTACCTGAGCGGTGTCTTATTTGTATCCCAAGCTATGAACTGAGACACTCCATTCACAGATCTATAAGATCACTTGCAGCTCCTAATATGCTGTGGTTTTAGTGTACAATTCAAAATGAAATCCAAAGGCAGAGTCTGGCATATAACTATCTCCTTAAGCTTGTAGACTCTGGAACTCTTATCTGAAAAAAAAAAAGAGATGTGTAAATTAGGAATCCATCTGTGACCATGACATAGCCTAAAATTAACACAGAAGTCATATCACTTCTAAAGATCCATGAATTCACTCCATGTGCATTCATTAAAGATCATTAACATGAAAGCTGGGAATGCAAAAGATAACTATATAGTTTGAATATCTAAAACGTCTTCCTTATGGAGAGCAGGTTTGTATGTATGTGTAAAACATATATGTATTATCTCCAAATGGAAACAGAAACACATGTTTGCTTTATTGGAAAGTAATCATTGTATTAATTTCCTGTTTCAAATGGCCTTAAACAATAACCATCAGCTTTGTTAACATGTATACTGCTTGACTCAGAAATTTCACATGTAGAAGTTTAACCTGATGAAAATTTTCACATATATACAAAAATATATAAGAATGTTCATTGTCACAATATTGCTAACAAGGAAAAAAGCTGAAAAGAATTGAAATGTTCATTAATAAGAGATTAGTTAGATAAATTATCAGTCATCCATATACAAGGATACTCTGCAATTACCAAAAATAGTCAAACTTACTTTTATACTAAGAAAAAATTTTATGTTAACTGATGGAGCTGATATTTACAGTTTGTATATTTACCCTACATCCATTCTCTGCTTCAAATCAAATCGACTTGAAGCTGAGGATTTCTTGTGTAAGCGAGGCTTGGTTACAAAGAGCACTGACCACAAAATGATAATTCCTCACACAGGTCAGAATGTCCATCATCAAAAAGTTTACAAACAGTAAATGCTGGACAGGGTGTGGAAAAAAGGAACCCTCTTACACTTTAATGGGAATGTAAATTAGTACAGCTACAATGGAGAAAAGTAAGGAGGTCCCTTTAAAAACTAAAAACAGAGTTATCATCTGATCCAGCAATCCCACTTCTGGGCATATATTGGAAAAGATTCATGTACCACAATTTTCATAGCATTACTCTTTATAATAGCCAAGACATGGAAGCAGCCTAAACGTCCACTGGCTGATGAATGGATGAAAAGATGTGGTATATTTATTACAATAGAATATTACTCAGCTGTCAAAAAGAACTAACTAATGCCATTTGCAGCAACATAAATGGACCTAGAGATTATTATACTAAATGAAGCAAGCTAAAGACAAATATCATGTGATTATCACATGTAGAATCTAAAAAAAAATAGATACAAATGAATTTATACAAAACAGAAATAGACCCACAGATACAACTTATGGTTACTAAAGGAGAAGGAGGGGAGAGGAGTAAATTAGGAGTTTGGGATTAACATAAACACACCGCTGCTGCTAAGTCACTTCAGTCGTGTCCGACTCTGTGTGACCCCACAGACAGCAGCCCACTAGGCTCCCCCATCCCTGAGATTCTCCAGGCAAGAACACTGGAGTGGGTTGCCATTTGCTTCTCCAATGCATGAAAGTGAAGTCACTGAGTCGTGTCCAACTCTCAGCGACCCCATGGACTGCAGCCTACCAGGCTCCTCCATCCATGGAATTTTCCAGGCAAGAGTACTGGAGTGGGGTGCCATTGCCTTCTCTGTACATAAACACACTATTATATATAAAATAAATAACCAACAAGGACCTATTGTACAGTACAGGGAACTATAGTCAATATTTTCTAATAACCAGCTTCCCTGGTGGCTCAGATGGTAAAGCATCTGCCTGCAATGTGGGAGACTCAGGTTCGATTCCTGGGTTGGGAAGATCCCCTGGAGAAAAAAATGGCAATTCACTCCAGCACTCTTGCCTGGAAAATCCCATGGACGGAGGAGCCTGATAGGCTACAGTCCATGGGGTCGCAAAGAGTCGGACACGACTGGCCAACTTCATTTTCACATAAGAAAAAAGAATATATATATAAGGAACAATCACTTTGCTGTCTACCTAAAACTAACACAACATGGTAAAACAATTATACTTCAATTAAAAAAAAAAAAGACAAATTTTTAGTGCTGAGCACCGAAGACAAGGGACCCAGAGAAAAATATTCTCAGCATCCCATGGACACATTCTTGAGAATGGAAATAACCTGGACTGTCCTGAGAAAACAAGGACAACCTATGTGGACCTTTCCCTGAAGGTTAATTCATTTTCTTATAAATGAAAGACAAGTGTCATCTTTTAGCAGAAAAGTCCTTGCTTTTATGGAGATTTAGGTGATGGGAGATGGAAAAAATAAAGAAAACAAAATAATGAAAAAGATAATCAGAGATTAATAAAGATTTGAAAAAAAAATTTTAATGGATTAAACAATCAGTGCAAGGTGGGGAGGAAGAATGATCAGGGAAAAAACGTGTGGCTGGAGATCTTAATGTCCAAATAGGATTGGGCATGCCAAGATGTGGGCAAACAGGTAAACAATGACCCCAAGGCATCTGTTGTGTTGAAAGAATGCACCCCGTGAAAGAGGAATCCATTGGAGGGTGAATCAAGGGTCTGATATAATATGATTCATTGTCTAGGGAAGGAACAAGAAAGAAGGAAATGGAGACAAAGACAACTGATGGAAGGGGATGAATAATGTGTCTGCTGTTGTTTTCCAGTCATTAAGTCATGTTTGATTCTTTTCAACCCCAAGGACTGTAGCACCCAGGCCCCTCTGTTCTCCACTGTCTCTCAGAGTTTGCTCAAATACATCTCCATTGAGTTGGTGATGCCATCCAACTATCTTATCTTCTGTTGCCTGCTTCTCCTCTTGCCCTGAATCTTTCCCAACATTAGGATCTTTTCCAAGAGTTAGCTCTTCACATCAGGTAGCCAGAGAATTGGAGCTTCAGCTTCAGCATCAGTCCTTTCAATGAGTAGTCAGGGTTGGTTTTCTTTAGGGTTGACTGGTTTGACTTCCTTTCAGTCCAAGGTGGGGAAGGTAATGGCAACCCACTCCAGTACCCTTGCCTGGAAAATCCATGGAGGAGGCTGGTAGGCTGCAGTCCATGGGGTCGCTAAGAGTAGGACACGACTGAGCGACTTCACTCTCACTTTTCACTTTCATGCACTGGAGAAGGAAATGGCAACCCGCTCCAGTGTTCCTGCCTGGAGAATCCCAGGGATGGGGAAGCCCGGTGGGCTGCTTTCTATGGGGTCGCACAGAGTTGGACACAACTGAAGCGACTTAGCAGCAGCAGCAGTAGCAGTGCAAGAACTCTCAAGAGTCTTCTCCAGCACCACAGTATGAAGGCGTCAATTCTTCAGCATTCAGTCTTATTTATGGACCAACTCTCACATCCATATATGACTACTGGAAAAACCATAGCTTTGCCTATATGGATCTTCGTCGGCAAAGTGATGTCTCTGCTTTTTAATATGCAGTTTAGGTTTGTCATAACTTTCTTTCCAAGGAACAACCATCTTTTAATTTCATGGCTGCAGGCATCATCTGTAGTGATTTTGGAGCCCAAGAAAATAAACTCTATCACTGCTGATGTGTCTGAAGGATCAAATTAGTAAGGGCAGAAAAAGGGGATAGGAGCACCAGAAAGAAACATTCCAGCACCTGCTTCAGACTAGAGGTGGTATAGCTGATACTGGGAAAGGACAGTGCCAGGACTGGCTTGCTTGAGGGTCTAAGGAGTTTTTCTAAACCTCTGTGGATATCAGAGTGGGATAGCAAGACGACCACAGATTGGAGACGCACAGCCCTAGCCAACAAAAGGCTAGTGCCGAATTTACTTGTAATCATATTCATTATGCTGGAAAGTATTGAAGGCAGGAGGAAAAGGGGACGACAGAGGATAAGATGGTTGGATGGCATCACCAGCTTGATAGACATGAGTTTGAGCAAGCTCCAGGAGTTGGTGATGGACAGGGAAGCCTGGCGTGCTACAATCCATGGGATCGCAAAGAGTCAGACACGACTGAGCAACTGAACTGAACTAAACTGATACTCATTACAATCACAATTTATCTCAGGCTTAGTCACTGTGGATCAAGCTGACCTGAAGCTCTAGACAGAAGAGGTAATTTAGGTTGTTAGATTTTTCCTCTGTATGCTAATGCTTCACAATGGTGACTATTTTGCAATTTGATCTTTTCTGGACTATGTATCGTGTTCCAGTAATCCATTTTGCCAGTATACACTGTTTTAATTTAAAAACTTTACAAAAACTTAGTTTTAGAATAAGTCTTAAAGTCAGACAGTGTGAATTCTCCAACCATTTTTTTCCCATAATTGTTTCACTTATTATGCAGTTTCTTATTTTTAAATCTTATTTTAATATTTTGTGAAAATGTTTCTGTATTTATTAAATGCAGCTGCTTTATCTGAAAAATGAAAATAAAATAAAGAAGCGCTGTCAGTAAAGCATACTGTAGGCTAAAACTGAATCTTTTATTTTAGTGCCTTAAACGAAGAGGGAGTTTACTTTCCCTTCATATAACAGAAGTCTGAAGATTGGTGTCTGCTACTCTTGATTCAGCAGTTCATCAGGGTCAGGGCCAACACTCTATGGGTCTGTTGACCTCTCTCTCACGGTCACCAGATACTAGCTACACCCACTGTCATTTTGTTCATTCACAGCAGAAAAAAAAGTAACCATATTTCTTTGTCCAGAATTGTATCAAATGCCTTTTTTGGTTTCAAGAAGGGGTGGGTGTGGAATGTTTTTGTCTTTCAGCCTATAAAATATACATAGACCAGAAAGAAGGTGTTTGATATGAGAGCGGAAGTACTAATCTGTGACGCTGGCCTCCAAGAATTGAAGAGGTTGTTTTTAAAAAATTTTTCATTGAACTCTTCACTCCCTAAAATATAGCAAAGAGACCAGTGATTTAGAATCCAAATGAAGCCACATCACTTTCCTTCTCAATGTTGCTTGAGGACTGCCTTCATGCTTCCTGATCCTGCCTCTCCCCCAGCAATCTACAGTACTCTGTCTGGCCTTGAGAGTCAGAGACACAAACTAGAAAAACAAATCTAGTCTATTGCTGAAGAACAAGAGTAACATGACCAGGCTACCCCATAGCTCTCTTTAATAAACTTTCATCAAAAGAATGTTGGAATTCAATGCATGTTCATGTATTGCCTATTTCAGGCCCTGAATGGGGAAAACTGGGTATTTCTTCTTTCCTCTCATTCAGTAAACAGCCTTAGGGCTTCTGTGTGTCAGGCACTGGGTATTTTATTCTTCTTCCTTTTATTATTGCTCCCTGTCCTGTTTTCTTGGTTTATTTCTCTCTCCAAAGGTCTATGAGGATACTTGAAAAAGTAGGAGACAGTATATCAAACCTGAAGAATGCAGGGCGCTGTCAGGGGCCATCAGAGCACCGCCCACACCCTGAGAAGGAAAGCCTGGTAAGGGGTGAAAGAACCAAGATGCGAGAGAACACCTGTGAGGAATGATATTTCTTACAACACTCAGGTGCTTACTCACGCATTTCTATACTCACTAAACATTTACTCAGTCCATTTTCTAGGTCCTGGAGATATTGTGGTGAACACACAGACAAGGTCTCTACTTTCATTGAGCTTATACTTGTTGTTGGACAGTGTTTTTTGAAATATAAATCAGTGTTATTTCCCCCAGTAGTTTCCTTTTGATTTCTCTGTTCCCAATCAAGTAGCTAAGCTATGCTCATTGCCTCAGGGGAAAGATGGAATAAGAAGAAAGCAGAGAAAAAAGAAGACATCTTGTACTTTAGGGGGACAGAAATGACATTGTGCTGTGCACTGTCATGTTTGACTCTTTGTGACCCCATGGCCTGTAGCTCGCTCGGCTCCTCTGTCCATGGGATTTCCCAGGTAAGAATACTGGAGTGGGTTGCCATTCCCTTCTCCAGAGAAATGACATTAGGAATAAACACTATGTTAACATGAACAGGACCTCAGCCTACACAGACCCTGCACGAAATGGCAAAGATTTATGTTCACTGAAAGGGGAAGAGAGATGAAGGGCAAGATAGTGGCCACAGGTAGGCCAGTGAGGGAGCTGGAAGGAACACTCCAGACCAAAAGGGCTATGGCTGAGCACAAGCTGTATCTCAGCCCAGGGCCAGCATGAGGAGAAGCTGTGATCATCCAGGAGCCAGATGGCAAACAGACTGCATTTACCAATACATAGGGAGCATTGGGTCTTTATCTACCAGCCATTCAAACTCCACCCTTGCTGCTTCTTCCTGGGCACACAGTTAGGCTCTGTTTCCCAGCCTCCCTTGCAACTAGATGAAGTTACATCATAAACCAGGGAGTTCTAGCCAAAGGAGTGTGAGAGGAAGTGATACACACCATTTTCTATCTTGTCCATAAACACTTCCAATGTAGTCCCAATGCTCCCTCTTTCTTGTTCTATCAGATATAAATGACACGTTTCAAGGCAAGAGAAAAAGGCGGAACCAAAAAATAGAAGAAGCCTGGATTCCCACACCCCCTGCTTGGAAGAGCCCCTGGGTTTCTGATCTCACACAGACCAGAATTCACAGACATCTGCATTGTGTGAACGGAAGTTAATTTTTTTGTTAAGCCACTAAAATGTTGAAGTTTGTTACAGAAATTTTACTCAACAAATATTCCAAGCAAGCCCTTAGCTTTAGTTCACTCCTTACCCATTAGTACATGAAGACAAGCACTTCACTGCAAAATACCAGGACACAGTAAGCAATCTCCCCTCAGTGAAGTTGGGGCCCTCGTAATCTACCATGTGGTGTAATGGTGAGAAAGGAAAAGGTCCTGCTCTTATATTTGTGAAATTAAACAAAATCTACTTAAGATTTTCCCTAACAAGGAGAGTGATTAAGCACATGAGCATCACAGTGTAGAAGGGGAGAGAAATATGCAACATGCAAGTGAAGAGTTATGTGCTGAGCTCTATGAAAGAAAAATACAAATAATCTGGAGCAAATAATAAGTGTAGGTATAATTTATATTAGGGAGTGGGAATGAGTGAAGGCTTGTCTGAAGAAGGATCAGTTGAACCTAAGAGAGAGTCAGAGCCAAGCAAGTTAAGAGCCAGGGGACTAGCATTCCAGGCAAAGGGAATAGAATGTAAAAAGCCCTGAGAAAGGAAAGAGGTTGACTTATTTGAGGATTGAAATATAGCTGTGACATACAGAAGAGGATAAGAATATGATACAGGAAAGGAGAAGTAGGCAGAGGCAAATTCATACTGCCCCAAGGAAACCTGGATCTTGATTTTGAATTTTATTACAAGAGCTTGGGAAAGTGCTGAAAAATGTTAAGCAAGGAGCATGGTCAGGACTACATTTTTAAAATATCAAACTGGCCAAGATGGAGACTTGTTGGGAGGGAGGGGAAAGAAAAGGGCCAATGTAGGAAGCTAGTTTAACAATCCAGGCAGGAGATGACGGTTTGCTGAATTAGAGGGGGTGTCAGTGTGTATGTGGAGAGAATCAGATGAGTTTAGTCTCTGCTTGGGAAGCTGAATGGAATGCAGCTCTTGCATTCAATGTCTTTAAATTCTAGTGAGAGCAGCATTAAGTGGTACAAAATTCAGCTCTCAGCTGGGCCCTCTAAAGGTTGAAAGAATGTGCCAAATGGCAGTAGCAGTAGCCTCTCTTGTCTGAAGCACCATAATTTGAGCAGGTTGGTTTGAGGAGGTTGAGGTTGCAGGGAAAGCTGGGCTTGGAATCAGAAGGTTGCAGCCTAGTTAGGTGTACTCACTTAGGTGTAACATATTGCTGGATGGATAAAGCCTGATAAGGTAAGCAACTTAGAAACCTAACAAATAAGGTTTCTGCCCAGACATGATGTAAGCACTACGGAGGTGAGTGCCATTCAAATAAATTCACCCTTTACCCATTCTTGTGTGTGTGTGCATGAGCTCAGTCGTGTTCTACTCTTTGTGACCCCGTGGACTGCAGACCCCCAGGCTTCTCTGTCCATGGAATTTTCCAAGACAAGAATACTGGAATGGATTGCCATTTCCTCCTCCAAGGGTTCTTCCCAACCCAGGGGTTGGACTCACATCTCTTGAGTCTCCTGCATTGGTAAGCAGATTCTTTACCAACTGTGCCACCTAGGAAGCCCCCTTCTTATTAGCTTGTAATAATAAGAGGAAGGGTAGTTAACATTATGGAGCTCTTTGTACGGGGCCCTGTTCCAAAGCAGCACAGTGACTTTGTATTAAAGTATACGACTTCCTGACCTCTTTTCTTTCTCCTGTGTTTGGAAAGAGAAATAAGTTAATTTTGGCCTCAAAGGGCTTCCTCTGTGGCTCAGCTGGTAACGGATCCAGCTGCAATGTGGGGAGACCTGGGTTCGATCCCTGTGTTTGGAAGATCCCCTGGAGAAGGGAAAGGCTACCCACTCCAATATTCTGGCCTGGAGAATTCTATGGACTGTATAGTCCACGGGATCTCAAAGAGTCAGACATGACTGAGTGACTTTCACACACACACACACACACACACTGTTCCTAGGAATGTGTTGCTGCTGCTGCTGCTAAGTCGCTTCAGCCGTGTCCAACTCTGTGTGACCCCATAGATGGCAGCCCACCAGGCTCCCCTGTCCCTGGGATTAAGTTCTCTCATTTAAGCTCACTAAAGCTTTGTTAGATCCCCTACTATCATTACCACTGTCTACTAACTAAACCTAGTGCCTAGAGATTAGTACCTTGTCCAAGGCCATGTCTTCAGTAATTATAGCAGCATATATTCCTACTCAGCTCTGTCTTCCAAAACTAGGCTTCTAACCATATCATCAACATGTTGAAAAGGATTTTGAAGATGCATTTGTGTTGAAGAGGGCAAAGTCAGGTGGATGCAGTCTGATCAGTCATGTATTTGCCACCTCTGTAGCAGCACTGCATGCCTCCAAAATATATCAATCTTATTTAAATAAAAGTAGATGCTTGGATTAAATCTCTCTCCTCTAGCTGTCTTATTGTAACCATGCTGCCTTATTCTAAAAGATAAATCAATATGGATTACATTCAACTTAGAATAACAAAAAAATGTAATTATACTTTATAATCTTATAAAATATCATATTCATATTCTAATGGTTGATTATATTTTTCAGGCCAACTAACTAGAAAGAATATTATTTGAAGAATCTGGTATACAAGGGCCTCTAGACACCTTAACACAAGAATTCTAAAAACATTATGAAAGATTAAAAACCTACTTGGAGAGCCTCCTCTCTTTAGAACTCAACTGGGAAGTCATATCAGGCTAAAAAAAATGGTTCTGGGGGCAAAGCCAAGCTTTGAGCTGTCAGGGAAAGGCTACACTGAAACAGAACTGCATTGTCTCTGGGAACCCAGTGTTCACTGGTGAAAACCAACACTGTTGTTCCTCAATGCTCTCATAAGAAAGAGCATTTGAAACTACTAATGTGGTTTTCTTCTCTTCACCACCTCTCCTGCCCCCAGTGGAGGGAAAGATTTACTCTTCTACTTTCTTTCTTCTTTATGTCACCAAATACCTTGTAATAGTATTACACTTGACAGATCTCTTATTGAGAATTTGCCAAAGTCATTTTGCAGACATATAAAAGTGCCAGAGTGTGGACTGTGCTCAGCCTATTGGAGATAGTATCCAATTGCTCATATCTCAATAAAATTTTCTGGAGTTGTAAACAATTGTTATATCTTAAAGAAGACCTTGTGCAATATAATGTTTTGCTGAAAGAAGCTGGGTCCCTAGCTTTTAAAGAATGTAAGGGCTACCTAGGAGATGTCTACTTGGTCAGGCATGTTGCTAACTCTGAGAATAAACAGAAGAATGAGATCTAAGAGAATTAACAGTGTAATAAAGAAGGGAGAGATCTATTCAACACCTCTTAGAGTGAGTGCAAAGAGATAGGTATAGATATTAGAGTAGTTCTCAAAGTTGTGATCCCCAGATAAATAACATCAGTGAGAAGCTTGTTAGAAATGCAAATTCTCATGCCCTATATGAAACCTACTGTGTGTGGGGGGGGGTGGCTAGAAATCACTCTCCAAGTGATTCTGATGCAGTCTGATGTCCGAAAATGACTGATTTGGCAAAATAGATGACGATACAGTATAATTGCTTGGATGGATTACTAGTATCCAACCAAGAAATAATGAATGTGGGCACTGGGGTCTTTGGGAGTGATATAATCTTTAATAAAATCTTTAATGTAACTTTTAATACAGTGTATTAAAAAGCAGAGACATCAATTTTCTGACAAAGATACATACAGGCAAAGCTATGTTTTCCAGTAGCCATGTGCAGATGTGAGAGTTGGACCATAAAGAAGACTGAGGGCTGGAGAATTGATGCCTTCAAACTGTGGTGCTGGAGAAGACTCCTGAGAGTCCCTTAGACTGCAAGAAGATCAAGTCAGTAAACCCTAAGGAAATCAGCCCTTAATACTGATTGGAAGGACTGGTGCTAAAGCTGAAGCTCCAATACTATGGCCACCTGATGCAAAGAACTCAGTTCAGTTCAGTTCAGTCTCTCAGCGTGTCCGACTCTTTGCGACCCCATGAATTGCAGCACGTCAGGCCTCCCTGTTCATCACCATCTCTCGGAGTTCACTCAGACTCACGTCTATCGAGTCCGTGATGCCATGCAGCCAATTTATCCTCAGTCGTCCCCTTCTCCTCCTGCCCCCAATCCCTCCCAGCATCAGAGTCTTTTCCAATGAGTCAACTCTTCGCATCAGGTGGCCAAAGTACTGGAGTTTCAGCTTTAGCATCATTCCTTCCAAAGAAATCCCAGGGTTGATCTCCTTCAGAATGGACTGGTTGGATCTCCTTGCAGTCCAAGGGACTCTCAAGAGTCTTCTCCAACACCACAGTTCAAAAGCATCAATTCTTCAGCCTTCTTCACAGTCCAACTCTCACATCCATACATGACCACAGGAAAAACCATAGCCTTGACTAGATGGACCTTAGTAGGCAAAGTAATGTCTCTGCTTTTGAATATGCTACCTAAGTTGGTCATAACTTTTCTTCCAAGGAGTAAGAGTCTTTTAATTTCATGGCTGCAGTCACCATCTGCAGTGATTTTGGAGCCCAAAAAATAGTCTGACACTGTTTCCACTCTTTCCCCATCTATTTCCCATGAAGTGATGGGACCGGATGCCATGATCTTTGTTTTCTGAATGTTGAGCTTTAAGCCAACTTTTTCACTCTCCTCTTTTACTTTCATCAAGAGGCTTTTTCACTCCTCTTCATTTTCTGCCATAAGAGTGATGTCATCTGCATATCTGAGGTTATTGATATTTCTCCTGGCAATCTTGATTCCAGCTTGTATTTCTTCCAGTCCAGCGTTTCTCATGATATACTCTGCATATAAGTTAAATAAGCAGGGTGACAATATTCAGCCTTGACGTACTCCTTTTCCGATTTGGAACGAGTCTGTTGTTCCATGTCCTGTTCTAACTATTGCTTCCTGACCTGCATATAGGTTTCTCCAAGAGGCAGGTCAGGTGGTCTGGTATTCCCATCACTTTCAGAATTTTCCACAGTTTATTATGATCCACACAGTCAAGGGCTTTGTGACTGGTAATAAAAGCAAGGTCCGATGCTTTAAAGAGCAATATTGCATAGGAACCTGGAATGTTAGATCCATGAATCAAGGCAAAGTGGAAGTGGTCAAACAGGAGATGGCAAGAGTGAACATTGACATTCTAGGAATCAGTGAACTAAAATGGACTGGAATGGATGAATTAAACTCAGATGACCATTATATCTACTACAGCAGGCAGGAATACCTCAGAAGAAATGGAGTAGCCATCGTGGTCAACAAAAGAGTCCGAAATACAGTAGTTGGATGCAATCTCAAAAATGACAGAATGATCTCTGTTCTTCTCCAAGGCAAACCATTCAGTATCACAGTTATCCAAGTCTATGCCCCAACCAGTAATGCTGAAGAAGCTGAAGTTGAACGGTTCTATGAAGACCTACAAGACCTTTAAGAACTAACACCCAAAGAAGATGTCCATTTCTTTATAGGGAACTGGAATGCAAAAGTAAGAAGTCAAGAAACACCTGGAGTAACAGACAAATTTGCCCTTGGAATGCAGAATGAAGCAGGGCAAAGACTGATAGAGTTTTGCCTAGAAAATGCAATGGTCATAGCAAATACCCTCTTCCAACAACACAAGAGAAAACTTTATACATGGACATCACCGGATGGTCAACACCAAAATCAGATTGATTATATTCTTTGCAGCCAAAGATGGAGCAGCTGTATACAGTCAGCAAAAACAAGACCAGGAGCTGACTGTGACTCCATCATGAGCTCCTTATTGCCAAATTCAGACTTAAATGGAAGAAAGTAGGGAAACCACTAGATAATTTTGTTACTTTTATTCAAATATAAACTCCTAAGAAAAGACATTTACAAAGATAAATGCTAGAAGTTGGCTTTTTATTATTATATTGGAAGTGAGCATTTGCAAATTACTGACACATTTTGAACTGGGCATAAACAGGACATCTACAAAATGAGCGAATATATCTCAACTCTTTTTAAATATTTGAATTCATTCAGTGTGAATTCTAAAGGTAAATGTGGGAGAGTTGCAAACAGGAAATTTTATGTCTTCTGAAGCTCATTGCCTTTTTAAGTTACACACACAAAAAATGGTGTTTTGAAAACTTTTGCTAAATTATGCACATGAAATAATCAACAATATAGAAAGCAAATTCCTAAAAGACTACGTTGATGAAGCTAATCACCAAACAAGTTGGACTTTCAGAACATGCCAAATGTCTGTGGTAATTATCCCTACCTATTTTATTTGCTAAAGATTCAGGCAGACCAAAAGACATTCCTCGTGAATGTCTCTATGACTAATTTTCCCTTAATCAAATCAGGAATGCAAATTTCCTTTCCTAATAAATAGCACAGAGCCAGAGGGCATGATTTTCACTATAGAAAGGGCTTTGGATACATGAGGACATTTTAGAAATCTGGGTCAAATGGTATTTTAAGACTTTAAGAGGTAATAAGAATTTGTGTTATGTTTAAATCCACATTATAGTGAAACAAAATCTTTGAGCTGTGAGAAAACAAATAGTTGACTGTAGCTAGTTAATTATGACCTAGTCTGTCAGACTGATCAAAAATCACATCTTCAGAGACTGCTGTTTGTATAATTGTTAACATTTGAGCAAATGAGGGACTGTGTTAAGAAGGTGAAATTTATATAGATTCTATCCTCCTGAAAATGTAGGCAGGCATAAATTTTGCATATCACTTCATGAATATACCCCAAGAGGGTTCTGAAAACAAAAGTTTAAGAATCCATGAAAACTTGAAAAAGAACCAGAGATACCATGACACACACATGACTATGGTAAAACAAACAAACAAACAAACAAACTTTGACAACACCAAATATTAGCAAGGAAATGGAAAAAGCTGGAATACTTGCATACTTTGGGAAGCCATTTGGTGGTTTCTTAAAAAGTTAAACATGCAATTATGCTGAGTTTCAGCAATTCTACTCTAGGTATTTACCCAAAAGAAATGTAGAGGTATATCTGTACAACATCTTATATGAGACTGTTCTTAGTCCATTCTTTTTTAAAAAATGATAATTTATTTATTTGACTGTGCCAGGTCTTGGTTGTGGCATGTGAGATCTAGTTCCCTGACCAGGGATAAAAACCTGGGCCCCCTGCACTGGGAATGTGGAGTCTTAGCCACTAGTCCCCCAGGAAGGTCCTCTTAGCCCATTTTTAATAGCTAAAAACTAGAAATAACCCAATGGCCTTTGACAGAAGCATAGACAAATTATGGTATTTTCATACAACGAAATCCTATACAGAAAAAAAAAAAACACAAAAACAGTAAAAGAATGTGCTACTTACATCCACAACAATGTGGCTAAACTTCAAAAACATTATCCTGAATGAAAGAAAGCCAAGCATAAGAAAGTATGAATTTCTAGAACAGGAAAAACTACACACAACAATAGAAATCAGAACAATAGTTGTTTCTGAAGGATGTGATAGGCTAGAAGAAGGCATGTGCAATCTTTGCAGGTGTTGGAAATGTTATGTACATTATATGTATATAATGGAAGTGTAGGTTACATAGTTGTATACATTTGTCAAAATTGATTGAACTGTATACTTAAGATCCCTGTGCTTTAATTCATGTAAAGTATACTTTAACAAAATATATTTTAGAAGCAGACATGAATTGTGAATCTGTTAGTGTCAACGTAAGTAAGAGAATTCAGATTTTTTTTTTTTACTACATATTTAGGCTAGCATTAGTAAAAGCACTGGAAGAGATAAAAAGTGTTGCTTCTTCAAAAATCATTGCTCTAGAAATATGGCCATATTTCATACAGTTTATCTAGAATTTTCCTACATCTTTCATTTGATTCTCATGACAACTCTGTGGGGAAAGTAGTATGATCACCCTGCTCACTGTACACAGCACAATGAAGTGTATCACCCTCCCTGATACTCAGTGATAAAACTGAGGTTCAGAAAGGCTGAGGGTTCTATCCCAGGTCACACAGTCCATTTGTGGCAGAGCTAGGGCCAGAACACTTATTTTCTAAGGAAGTTTAGCATTCATTTTACCTCTACACTTTTAGAGAGAAGAAAGTTATAACAGTAGAAAAACATCTGAGTTAGACTCTAGAACATGGATATTATTTAGTGAATTAAAAGTCCAGTGAATCTGACACATGTTGCTAAGAGCCTCTAGCTCCTTGTTTTTAGAGGTAAACAATACTTTGTTCACTGAAACAGTGTGGCAGCACCATGCCAACAACTCTCTGGGTTAGTGTGAGTTTCTGTTGCTCAGTATCAAGCTTCACTAATCATTTTAAAGTGAAAGTGAAAGTCACTCAGTGGTGTCCAACTATTTGCAACCCCATGGACTATAGAGTCTATGGAATTCTCCAGGCCAGAATACTGGAATGGGTAGCCATTCCCATCTTCAGGGGATCTTCCCAACCCAGGGATGGAACCCAGGTCTCCCACATTGCAGGCAGGCTCTTTACCAGCTGAGCCACCAGGGAAGCCCAAGGATACTGGGTGGGTAGCTTATCCCTTCTCCAGCAGATCTTCCTGACCAGGAATTGAACCAGGGTCTCCTGCATTGTAGGCAGATTCTTTACCAGAAGAACTACCAATTAAGAGGAAAAGGTGAAGAATGCCAGACTTCCCTGTCCATCACCAACTCCTGGAGTTCACTCAGATTCATGTCCATCGAGTCGGTGATGCCATCCAGCCATCTCATCCTCTGTCGTCCCCTTCTCCTCCCGCCCCCAATCTCTCCTAGCATCAAAGTCTTTTCCAATGAGTCAACTCTTCACATGAGGTGGTGAAAGTACTAGAGTTTCAGCTTTAGCATTATTCCTTCTGAAGAAATCCCAGGGTTGATCTCCTTCAGAATGGACTGTTTGGATCTCCTTGCAGTCCAAGGGACTCTCAAGAATCTTCTCCAACCTCACAGTTCAAAAGCATCAATGATCCTTAGGAAGCATCACTACAAACAAAGCTAGTGGGGATGGTGGAATTCCAGTTGAGCTCTTTCAAATCCTAAAATATGATGCCACACTCAATATGTCAGCAAATTTGGAAAACTCAGCAGTGGCCACAAGACTGGAAAAGGTCAGTTTTCGTTCCAATCCCAAAGAAAGGCAATGCTAAAGACTGTTCAAACTACTGCACAATTGCACCCATCTCACATGCTAGTAAAGTAATGCTCAAAATTCTCCAAGCCAGGCTTCAACAGTATGTAAACTGTGAACTTCCAGATGTTCAAACTGGATTTAGAAAAAGCAGAGGAACCAGAGATCAAATTGCCAACATCTGTTGGATCATCAAAAAAACAAGAAAGTTCCAGAAAAAAAAATCTACTTCTGCTTTACTGACTGCACCAAAGGCTTTGACTGTATCACAATAAACTGTGGGAAATTCTGAAAGAGATAGGAATGCCAAACCACCTGACCTGCCTCCTGAGAAATCTGTATTCAAGTCAAGAAGCAACAGTTAGAACTGGACATGGAACAACAGACTGGTTCCAAATAGGAAAAGGAGTATGTCAAGGCTGCATATTGTCACCCTGCTTATTTAACTCCTATGCAGAATACATCCTGAGAAATGCTGGGCTGGAAGAAGCACAAGCTGGAATCAATATTGCCAGGAGAAATATCAGTAACCTCAGATATTCAGGTGGTACAACAGTTATGGCAGAAAGAAAGCAAACAGGAACTGAGGAGCCTCCTGATGAAAGTGAAAGCGGAGAGTGAAAAAGCTGGCTTAAAACTCAACATTTATAAAACTAAGATCATGGCATCTGGTTCTATCACTTCATGGCAAATAGATGGGGACACAATGGAAACAGTGAGAGACTTTATTTTCTTGGACTCACTGCAAATGATGACTGCAGCCATGAAATTAAAAGATGTTTTCTCCTTGGAAGAAAAGCTACGACCAACCTAGACAACATATTAAAAAGCAGAGACATTGCCAACAATGGTACGTCTAGTCAAAGCTATGGTTTTTCCATTGGTCATGTTTGGATGTAACAGTTGGGCCATAAAGAAAGTTGACTGCTGAAAAATTGATGCTTTTGAATTGTGGTGCTGGGGAAGACTTTTGAGAGTCCCTTGGACTGCAAGGAGTTCCAACTAGTCAATCCTAAAGGAAATCAACCCTGAATATTCATTGGAAGGACTGATGCCAAAGCTGAAACTCCATTACTTTGGCCACCTGATGCAAAGAACTGACTCCTTGGAAAAACCCTGATTCTGGGAAAGATTGAAGGCAGGAGAAGGGGATGACAGAGGATGAGATGGTGGGATGGCATCACTGACTCAATGGACATGAGTTTGAGCAAGGTAGTTAGTGATGGACAGGGAAGCCTGGCCTGCTGTAGTTTATGGGGTCACAAGGAGTCAAACACGACTGAGTGACTGAACTCAAGAGAGCTATTTACATATTCTGAATATGAATCCTTTGTTAGACATATATACAACAAACACATATATCCTAGTCTCTGGCTTACATTTTCATTCTCTTCAGTGTGTTTTAATGAACAGAGCTTTTTATTTAATAAAGTCTAATGTATAAACCTTAGCTTTTATGAATCTTAGGTGCTACATCCTAGTAGACTGCCCTGATATCATACTTGAGGATATGTACAAGAGGATAGAGACAGAGCTCGGAAGAGATGGGAAGGTGTGAAGGAAGATGTGGAGATGTGGACAGACAAGATAGAGAGAAGCAGAGAGAAGAAAGAGGGTGAGGAGGGAAGGAATGTCTTCCCAGCCTGAGCAAAGTTACCTCTGCCTCAGGAATCACAGCATTCTGGCCAAGCAGGAATCCAGCACGTGGGCAGGACTAGAGTCAAGGCAACTGAAACAAGATCAGAAGTCCCTTCCCCACTCTTCTCAACTTTCCCTTCCCTCTCTGTGCTCAGGCCAGTAAAGATTTTCCGATGAAAAGCACTTTCTAAAACATTTGTTTTAAGAAATCTTCATTTCCCAAGTATGTGCTGAGACATCATTACATTAATGTGTATCTGAAGCCACATCTAGATTTTGACCAACATCCAGAAATTAACCCTGACAGAATATGTAGTAATTTTAAATATGGACTTTGAAGTTGTATAAACCTAGGTGTCTTTACTTACCCACTCCTATCTTTGGGAAAGTTCATGATCTTCTGTGAATCTCAGTTTCCTTGTCTATTAAATAAGCATTTATTTATTCATTCATTAACACATATTTATTGAATGCCTATTATATGTGAGAAACTATTACTATCCAATAGAAACTATTTACTCCCATGAAGCTTGCCTTCTAACAGGGTAAGCAGACAATAAGAAGATCAAACCAGTCAATCCTCAAGGAAATCAACCCTGAATATTCTTTGGAAGCACTGATGCTAAAGCTGAAGCTCCAATGCTTTGGCCACTTGTTGCAAAGAACCAACTCATTGGAATAGACTCCAATGCTGGGAAAGATTGAGGGCAAGAGGAGAAGGAAGTGACAGAGGATGAGATGGTTGGTGGCATCACTGACTCAATGGACATGAGTTTGAGCACACTCAGGGAGATAGTGAAGGACAGGGAAGCCTAGTGTGCTGCAGCTCATGGGGTCATAAAGAGCAGAACACGACTTAGTGATTGAACTACAACAAGCAGACAATAAACAGGATGAAATAGCATAATGTATAGTATGTTACACAGGGACAAGTAGGGAACAACTGGAAGAATGGAGCTGCTGTTACCTAGAATGAGGAAAGCTGCAGGAGGTACCAGAAGAGAAGAAATATCAAGAATTCACTTTTGGGTACATTATGTTTTAGATCCCCAAGTAGATGTCAAGTAGACAGTTGGATATACAAGTCAGGGAAGAAGTGCAGATTAGAGCTACATGATTGGAAGTTACCAATGAAGTAGTATTCAGAGTCCTCAAACTGGAGAAGATAATTCAAAGAGTGATTTTAAAGAAATATGAGAATATTGCTCCACTCATAGGGTTGTTGATGTTGGTAATGTGTGTGTGTGTGTGACGTTTGTTGGAGTAATAATAAGAGCTTTATTTACTGAGTGCTTAATATGCATCAAATGCTGTGCCAAGAGTTTTGTATTCCTTAACATTTAATTTTCTAGCAGTAGGTGATACTGAGAAAATATATATTTGCTTATAGTCATGGAATTAGTAAGTGATAAAATTGGGATTTGAACACAAAACCCATGTTCTTAATCGATATACTTCATCTCATATGATCTAACCTAAAAATCTAATACCCACTGATCATTCTAATATATGATAATCACTTAATTAAATGCTCCCTCCACTACATACTGGGTTTCCATGGTAGCTCAGATGGTAAAGAATCTGCCTGCAATGCAGAAGGCTTGTAATCAATCCTCGGGTCAGGAAGATCCCTTGTAGAAGGCTACCCACTTCAGTGTTCTTGCTTGGAGAATTCCATGGGCAGAGGATTCTGGTGGGCTACCGTCCATGGGGATCGAAAGAATCAGACACAACTGACTCTTTCACTTTCACTTTCAACTTTTCCACTAACGCTTTCACTTTCTCATTACATATCAGCTTGTGCCTTGTTACAAAACTTGTTTGACCATGGTTTGAGATTCTCAGTTTCAGTGGGCCTGTTAATAATGATGACTCTTCTGCCTAACTAATAGGACCAAATGAGATTATGTCTAAAGAATTGTATCTCCATACTTGTTACAGAATATCATCTCTACCACGACAAAATAAGCCTGAGCTTTGTGAATACACTAAAATCAGATCAAATTAGTTCTGCTCATGAAATATATACTCCAGGTGCACAAAGCATCACATGTTAGAGAAATTCTATTCTTTAATAAGATGTTTGACCTTGACTTGAGACTAGTATTTCAGAAACTGGCTGCTCATAAACTGGAACATACTCTGAAATACTTACATGCAGAAATAACAACATAAAAAAATTCCAAAAAGGCAAGAACTTTTAAAATCAATGTTTTGAACTGTTGTTTTCAGTTTCACTGTTGGAATATCTCAATATTAATTGAGATATTAATATCTCAATATTAATTGTCTTTTTAAGTTTCTGGACTAACATAAAAGTGCTTTAATTGGGTAAGAATTATTTGCTTTCCTATTTCTTGATTTGAATGTTAGGAAATATTTCTATATGAAATATACATTCCCGTAACTATAAAGTTTTGACACAGGACCTAAACTGTCCACTTTGTGCTTTTAAATGACTAAGAAACAGGTGGACAAAGTATAGAATTTGAAGTCAGAAGACCAGTATTGAGTTCTAATATGCTGTTTAAAGTATTTTTTCTCTTCTGTTTGCATTATCTCCTCACAGATATAGCAGGGTGATAAGACTCAAGCAGGAGATCTCTTTGATCTTGGATTATTTCACTGACCACCAATAAGAAGAGTTTTGTTAGGAAATTTTCACTCAAAGCAATATAAGATAGAAAATTGTTGTTGTTGTTTGGTTGCTAAATTGTATCTGACTTTTTGTGATTCCATGGACTGTAGCCCACCAAGCTCCTCTGTCCATGGATTTTCCCAGGCAAGAGTACTAGAGTGGATTTTCATTTTTCTTCTCCAGGGGATTTTCCCGACCCAGGGACTGAACCCACGTTTCCTGCTTTGGCAGGCAGATTCTTTAGTGCTGAACCATCAGGGAAGCCCCAAGAGGGACTATATAGAGCTACAGTTGACTAAACATCCACTGTCACCATCCCATCCCTGAATATATGGTTATCTCTACACTCCATACACTAAGGAGATTTAAAAGCATAAATAAAATTTGTGGTCCTTGCTGTCCAACAGCCACAGTCCAAAAGCAAAACCACATACATGAAAAATAACTTAAAAGATTTATAAACTGCACTAGAACAAAAATAAGATGAGAATGACCATAATTCTTAATGTGTGAAGAAAACTCAGAATGAGGGGGAATTTTTATAAAATCACCAGGGAAGTGTGTAGAGAAGTTGATTGGAGATATCTGTATCCATCTGTGCCATTTTATTTCCTACCAGACAATTTATTAGTTTCTGCAAGCACAGGCCACGGTTGATCTTTGATAGACATTTCATTGCTCTGTGACTCAGTTTCTTCATTCATGAAACTTAAAATCATGCCTATTGTCTCATATAAATCTCAAGGTGACAGTGGAAAACTAAGAAATATCCCATTTTTAGATAAAATGTAGATAAATTTAAATCATATGTCATAGACACATCTATGATAATTATTTTATTTATTTTTTATTTTTACATTTTTATTTTTTATAATTAAGAGATAGCCTAGTGAGTCAACTTATCTCTGCAGCCTAAACTTAAGACAGATAAAAATAAAAATCTTATGACGAGGTAGATTCACACAGAATTGTGAATGAAGCTTATAGGTTTTTAAACACTTCAGTCAGCATTTTTAATGTACCTGGAGTGGGATGTTGAGAAATAAATCAGTAGAGTGCTTCTTATTTCCTTGCAAGGAAATAAGGGTTTTTTCCTGAGAATTATAAGGTTTGCTTTTTTTTTTTTAATCAGGCCCAAAATAATTAATTCCATTGCTGCCAGGAGCATCTGAACCATTTTTCCCCTATGTTAAGTGGACAAAAGAGATTTCCTTGGTCAATTCCTAAGTGACAGATGTAGGAGGAACTCTTCCATCCAGTTCTACCTATGAGAAGTGGCCCAGGAAATATTTGTCATATAAATAAATCAGTAAGTGAATGATTCATGTTGATGTATGGCAAAAATCATCACAATATGGTAATTATGCTCCAGTCAAAATTAATTTATTTTTTAAAGAAAAGAAAAACACAAACATTTATAGGCTGAAAATGATCCTTCTCTTTTGAAGGAATGATCTGTAACTAGTACTGTCTTTTTTTCAAATATTTTTGTTTTCTAAAAGTAAAATTACAGGAGGGATGGTCAAGAATGCAGAGTTAGGAAGACCCTGAGTTCATCTCCTCACACACGCACACCAAAAACATAACTACTTAAAGGGAAAATATCTATGAGAATGACCTGAAGACTAGCAGAAAAGACTTTTCATAATTAAAGATATAAAGAAGGAACTACCACAAGATTGGTAGAAGCAGTGGGGATGCAGTGTAGTCAAAACCCACACTCGCAGGAGGTAACTCAAAAGAGAAGGATAATCACACCTGTGTGAGTTTTCTCAAGGAAGTGAGGGGTCCAAATCCCACACTTGGCTCCCCAACTCAAGGGTCCTACACAGAGATGAGACCCCTGAATGGCTGACTTTGAAGGCCAGTGGGGTGTGTATAGATGAGAGCCAGAGGGCTGTAAAAAGAAAGATTCCACTGTGAAAGAATGCATGCAAAATTTCACGTGCTCCAAGACCCATGGCAAAGGCAGCAATTTGAAAAGAGCCTGGGTCGTACCCATTTGCTGATCTTGGAGAGCCTATTGGAGAAGCAGAAGGCAATGAAAATTCCCCCTGGGGACATAGATGCTGGCAGAAGCCATTTCAGGGATCTTGTCTGCCATGAAGACACTCACACTGGCAGGCACCATAACCTGCCCACCAGAAGTCCAGCACCAGACCTGGGACCATCCCCCTCAAGCTACCCAGGAACCTTACTAGCAGATGGTAGCCACTGCAGAAGGCAGGGCTGGCAGCCTTCTGGTTGGTCCTACCTATCAACTCATCCACAAGTCAGCCTCACCACAACAGGGGCCCACATAACTTACAAAGGAAACACTCCTAGAGCACATAGCTCTAGTGACAAAAGTGAGTAGCTCTGTGTGTGTGTGTGTGTGTGTGTGTGTGTGTGTGTGTGGGGACTCGTAGTCATGTTCAACTCTTTACAACCCCATGGACCGTAGCCCACTGTCTATGGGATTTTCCAGGCAAGAATACTGGAGTGAGTTACCATTTCCTCCTCCAGAGGATCTTCCCAACCCAAGGATCAAATCCATGACTCCTGTGTCTCCTGCACTTCAGGTGAATTCTTTGCCACTGAGCCACATGGAAAGCCCAAGTGTGAGGGCCCCATAGGTTGTACCCTACCTAAAGCCATTTCTCTAAGATCAAGGAAATGACCTACCTAATACACAGAAATAGGCACAGAGAATTAAGCACAATGAGGACACAGAGGAACGTGTTCCAAATGAAGGAACAAGACAAGACCTCAAAAGAAGAACTATATGAAGTGTTGATAAATAATATCTAATGAAGAGTTTAAGGTACAAACTCAGGAGAAGAATGGATGTACACACTGAGAAGTTTAACAAGGAGTTATAAAATATTAAAAAAAAAACCTTTAAAAACTAATGGATATATATCTGAAATAAAAATACACTAGAATGAATTAATAGATTAGATAATACAGACGAATGAATCAGCAGACTGCAAGAATTACCCAAGCTGAACCAAAAAAAAGTTTAAAAATGAGGGCAGTTTAAAATACATTTTGGACAACACCAAACATGCTAGCATTGCATTAAAAGGATCTCAGAAGGAGAAGAGAGGCAGAGGGCTTATTTGAAGAGATAATTGATGAAAACTTCCCTAGCCAGGGAAAGGAAAAATATATCCAGGTGCAGGGAAACATAGAGTCCCAGATAAGATGGACACAAACAGAGCCACACCAAGACACACTGTAACTAAAATAGCAAAAATAAAGAGACAATCTTAAAAGCAGCAAGAAAAAAGCAACTAATTACATATAAGTTAACTCCTCTAGGACTATCAACTGACTGTTAAGCAAAAACTTTGCAGGGCAGAAGAGGGTGGCATGATATTTTCAAAATGATGAAGAGGAAAATCTACAACCAAAAATACTCTACCTGGCAAACCTTGTGGATATAATATATATAGATATATATTACATATAATACATATAGGTTGTTATATATGAAACTCTTGGTAATCACAAACCAAAAATCTATAGTATTAATACATACCCACAGACAAAGAGAAAGGAAGCTGAACTTAACACTGAAGATAGTCATTAAATCATAAAGGAAGAGAACAAAAGAAGAAGAAAGGAACAGAAAGAAAGAACTAAAAAATAACCAGAAAACAAAATGGCGCTAAATATACACTTAGCAATAATTACTTTAAATGCAAATGGACTAAATATTTCAATCAAAAGACAAAGAGTGTCTGAATGAACATAAAAGCAAGACCCATATATATGCTGCCTATAGGAGACTCACTTCAAATCTAAAGATACATAAATTGAAAGTGAGGGATAACCCTGTATGTGAGACAGCAAGAGACACAGATGTATAGAACAGTCTTTTGGACTCTGTGGGAGAGGGAGAGGGTGGGATGATTTGGGAGAATGGCATTGAAACATGTATAATATCATATAAGAAACTAATCACCAGTCCAGGTTCGATGCAGGATCCAGGATGCTTGGGGCTGGTGCACTGGGATGACACAGAGATATGGTATGGGGAGGGAGGCGGGAGAGGGGTTCAGGATGGGGAACATGTGTATACCCATGGCGGATTCATGCTGATGTATAGCAAAACCAATACAATATTGTAAAGTAATTAGCCTCCAATTAAAAAAATAAATTTAAATTCTAAAAAAAAAAGTGAGGGGATAGAAAAATATATCCCATGCAAATGAAAATGAAAGGAAAGCTGGTGTACCAAAACTTATATCAGACAAAATATACTTTAAAACAAAGACTAACAAGAGACAAAGAAAGGACATTATAAAATGTAAAGGGATCAGTTCAAGAATAAGACATGACAATTGTAAATATATATGCACTAACATAAGAGCACTTAAATACATAAAGTAAATATTAACAGACATAAAGGGAGAAACTGACAGTAACATAATAATAGTAGAGGGATTTAGCACTCCACTTACATCAATGGACAGATCGATCAACAAGACAGAAAACCATTAAGAAAACACTGGCCTTAAATGACATATTAGACCAAATGAACTTAATAGATACACAGGCAGCAAAATACAAATTCAAATGCATGTGGAACATTCTACAGGACAGATTACATACTAGTCCAAGAAAAAGACCTCAATAAATTTAAGATTGAAATCATATCAAGCATCTTTTCCAATCACAGTGGCATGAGACTGGAAATTACAAGGAAAAAACTGCAAAGACACAAAAATGTAGAGGCTAAACATAGTTCTGCTAAACAGTGAGTCACTGAAGAAAAAAAATTACCTGGAGACAAATGAAAATGGAAACCCAGCAATCGAAAATCTGTGGGACACAGTAAAAGCAGTTCTAAAAGAGAAATTCATAGCAATTTAAACTTACCTCAGGAAATAAGAAAAATAAAGAAACAATTTAACTTTACACTTAATGGAACTAGGAAAAGAACAAACAAAACCCAAAGTTAGCAGAAGGCAAAAGACCACCAATATCAAAGCAGAAATAAATGAAATAAAGGCCCCTCAAAAAATAAAAAGAATAATGAAACTAAGATCTGGTTCTTTGAAAAGAAAAATACAGTTGAAAAAATTTTGTCTAAACTCATCAAGAAAAAAAAAGAAAGAAGGCCCAAATGAACAAAACTAAAAATGAAGGCAAAGTTACAACCAACATCACAGAAATACAAAGGCTCACAAGAGATTACTATAAATTATATGCCAATAAAATGGACGACCTAGAAGACATGGATAAGTTCCTAACAATGTACAATCTTCCAAGACTGAATAAGGAATAAAGAGAAAATCTAAACAGATGGATTGTTAGTAAAGAAATTGAATTAATAATTTTTAAAAATCGACCAACAAAAGCCAAGACCAGATGCCATCACAGGTGAATTATACCAAACATTTAAAGAAGAGTTAATGTCTATATGTTTCAGACTATTCTAAAAAAATCAAAGAGGAAAAATATTTCCAAACTCATTCTAAGAGATCAGCATCACTTTGATACAAAACCCAGCACCAAACAACACACACACACAAAGAACATTATAGGCCAATACCCCTGATGATAGTGATATTGAATCAAGATAAATTAGACGTGGTCAAGCAGGAAATGGCAAGAGGAAACACTGACCTATTAGAAGTTAGTGAACTAAAATGGACAGGAATGGGTGAATTTAATTCAGATAACCATTGTATCTACCACTGTGGGCAAGAATCCCAGAAGAAATGGAGTAGCCTTCCTAATCAAAGAGTCAGAAATGCAGTACTTGTGTGCAGTCTCAAAAACAACAGAACATCCGTTGGATCATAGAAAAAGCAAGAGACTTCCAGAAAACATCTACTTCTGCTTCATTAACTATGCTAAAGCCTTTGTGTGGATCACAACAAACTGTGGAAAATTCTTAAAGAGATGGGAATATCAGAACATCCTACTTGTCTCCTGAGAAACCTGCATGAGGTTCAAGAAGCAAAGGTAGAAAGAACCTTACATGGAACAACTGACTGCTTCAAAACTGGGAAAGGAATATGACAAGGCTGTATATTGCCAACTTCATGTGAAATGCCAGGCTGAGTGACTCACAAACTGGGATCAAGATTGCTGGGAGAAATATCAACAACCTCAGAAGACATGCAGATTATACCACTCTAACAGTAGAAAGCAATGAGGAACTAAAGAGCCTCTTGTTGAGGGTGAAAGGGGAGAGTGAAAAAACTGGCTTAAAACTCTACATTCAGGGACTTTCCTGGTGGTCCAGTGGCTAAAGAGTCTGTGCTCCCAGTGCAAGGGGCTCAGGCTTGATCCCCAGTCAGGGAGCCAGATCCTACATACCACAACTAAGATTGCTGCTGCTGCTGCTGCTGCTGCTGCTGCTAAGTTACTTCAGTCATGTCCGACTCTGTGAACTCCCATAGATGGCAGCCCACTAGGCTCCTCTGTCCCTGAGATTCACCAGGCATGAACACTGGAGTGGGTTGCCATTTCCTTCTACAATGCATGAACGTGAAAAGTGAAAGTGAAGTCGCTCAGTCGTGCCCGACTCTTAGCAACTAAGATTGGGTCCAGCCAAATGAACAAATACTTTTTAAAACATAAAAAGAAAAACTCAGCATTCAAAAAACTAAGGTCACTGCATCGAATCCCATCACTTAATGGAAAATAGAAGGGGAAAAGTTGATGCTGTGACAGATATTCTCTTCTTGAGCTTTGGAGCTCAAGTGATTTTGGAATCACTGCAGATGATGACTGCAGCCATGAAATTAAAAGATGCTTGCTTCTTAGAAGAAAGGCTATGACAAACTTAGACAGTGTAGTAAAAAGCAAAGACATCACTCTACCAACAAAGGTCTGTGTAGTCAAAAGTATTATTTTTCCAATAGTCATGTGCAGATATGAGAGCTGGACCATAAAGAAGGCTGAATACCAAAGAATTGATTATTTGAACTGTGGTGTTGGAAAAGACTCTTGAAAGTTCCCTGGACAGCAAGGAGATAAAACCAGTCAATCTCAAAGGAAATCAACCCTGAATATTCATTGAACAGACCGAAGCTGAAGCTAAAGCTCCAATACTTTGACCCGCCTGATGGGAAGAGCCAACTCACTGGAAAATACTCTGAGGTGCTGGGACAGAGTGAAAGCAGAAGGAAAAGGGGATGACAGAGGATGAGATGGTTGGGTGGCATCACTGACTCAATGGACATGAACTTGGGTGAACTCCACGAGATTGCCAGGGACAAAAGGACTGGTGCAATCACAGGGTCACAGAGAGTCAGACACAACTTAGAGACTAAACTACAACAGCAATCCCTGATGAATGTAAATGTAAGAATCTTCAACAGTATATTAACAAAATGGATTCAATAATACATTAAAAGTATCATACACCATGATCAAGTAGAGTTTATCCTAGAGATGCAAGAATTAATTCATATGTACAAATCAATCAGTGTGATATAACACATTAACAAACTGAAGAAAAAAGATTATATGATCATCTCAAGATGTAAAAAAGCTCGACAAAATCGAACATCCATTCATGATAAAAAATAAAATGAGGACAAAGGAAACTTATCTCAGCAAAATAAAGGCCATATATGACAAGGCTACAGCCAACATTATATTTAATGGTGAAAAGCTTAAGGGATTTTGTCTAAGAAACAAGATTAAGATGCCACTCATGCCACTTTAATTCAACATAGTGTTGGAAAGTCTAGTCACAGCAATCAGACAAGAAAAATAAAATTTAAAAATCCAAATTGGAAAGGAAGAAGCAAAACTGTCACTATTTGCAGACTACACAATCCTAAATATAGAACATCCTAAATACACCACAAAAAAACTATTAGAAAAAATAAATGAATTGCAGGATACAAAATTAATATATAGAAATCTATGGTGTTTCTATATACTATCAAAAGCTATTAGAAAAACAAATGAAGAAAACAATCCCATTTACAAATGCATCAAAAGAATAAAATACCTAGCGATAAATCTAACCAAGGAATTAACAGACCTGTACTCAGAAAACTGTAAGACATTGGTGAAAAAAATTGAAGATGATGAAAACAAATGGAAAGACATGTTGTGTTCATGGATTGGAAGAATTAATATTGCTAAAATATGACCATACTACCCAAGGCAATCTACTGATTCAATGCAATCCCTATTAAAATACCAATGGAACTAGAACTATAAAATAAATTCTAAAATTTGTATTGAAATATAAAAGACTGAATAGTCAAAAATATTTTGAGAAAAACAAAGCTGGTGGTATCGTGCTTTTCATTTTCAAACTATACTTCAGAGTTAGAGTAACCCAGACAATATAGTACTGGCACAAAAAGAGATACATAAATCAACAGAACAGAATCTAGAAATAAACCCACAGTCATGTGGTCAATTAATCTACAACAAAGGAGGTAAGAATATACAATAAAGAAAAGAGAAACTCTTCAATAAATGGTTTTAGGAAAACAACATCTATATGCAAAAAAAAAAAAAATCAAACTGGACTACCTTCTTATACCATATAGAAAAATAAACTTAAAATGGATTAAAGACGTAAATGTAAACCTGAAAACATAAAACTCTTAGAAGAAAACATAAGAAATCTGCTCTTTGACATCAGTCTTAGCAACAGTTTTTGGATCTCTCTCCTCAGGCAAGGGAAACAAAAGCAAAAATGAATAAACTATATCAAATAGTTATATCAATAGTTAGACTATATCAAATTAAAAAACTTTTTCACAGTAAGGCAACTATCAACAAAATTGGAAATTCCAACTGAGTGGGAGAATATATTTGCAAATGATAGGTTTGATACTTGGTTAATATTCAAAATATACAAGGAACTATAATTCAACATCAAAAGAAGCATGCAGGCTGATTAAAAAATTGTCAGAGAATGTGAATAGACATTCTTCTGAAGAAGACATACGCATGGCTAGCAGACACAAGAAAAGATACTCAACATCACCCATCACTAAAGTCAGGAAATGCAAATCAAAATCACAATGAGATAACCACCTCACATCTGTCAGAATGGTCATTATAAAAAATATAACAAACAATTTGTTTCTCTGGATGTTTATAAAGGGAACCACCATGCACTGTTGGTGGGAAGGCAAATTGGTACAGCCACTATGAAAAACATACAAAGTTCCCTCAAAAATTAAAAATAGAAATACCACTTATGATCCAGCAATTACACTTCTCGGTATTTTTCAAAAAAAAAAAAAAAAAAAAAGAAACCTAATTCAAAAGGCATATGCACCCTCATGTTCACCACATTATTCACAATAGTCAAATTATGGAAGTAACCAAAATATTCATTGATAGATGAGTGGATAAAGAAGATGTGGTATATGTGTACGATTGAGTACTCAATTCTGCTCAATCACTCAGTTGTGTCCGACTCTTTGTGACCCCATGAATCGCAGCACACCAGGCCTCCCTGTCCATCATCAACGCCCGGAGTTCACTCAGACTCACATCCATCAAGTCAGTGTTACCATCCAGCCATCTCATCCTTTTCCCAATCCCTCCCAGCATCAGGGTCTTTACCAACAGCTCAACTCTTCACATGAGGTGGTCAAAGTATTGGAGTTTCAGCTTCAGCATCAGTCCTTCCAATGAACACCCAGGACTGATCTCCTTTAGGATGGACTGGTTGGATCTCCTTGAAGTCCAAGGGACTCTCAAGAGTCTTCTCCAACTCCACAGTTCAAAAGCATCAATTCTTTGGTGCTCAGCTTTCTTCACAGTCCAACTCTCACATCCATACATGACTACTGGAAAAACCATAGCCTTGATTAGACGGACCTTTGTTGGCAAAGTAATATCTCTGCTTTTCATAATGCCATCTAGGTTGGTCATAACTTCCCTTCAAAAATGATAGGATACTGAAAGGGGAACTCCCCAGCTTGGTAGGTGCCCAATAAGCTACTGGAGATCAGTGGAGAAATAACTACAGAAAGAATGAAGGGATGGAGCCAAAGCAAAAACAATACCCAGCTGTGGATGTGACTGGTGATAGAAGCAATGTCCAATGCTGTAAAGAGCAATATTGCATAGGAACCTGGAATGTTAGTTCCGTGAATCAAGGCAAATTGGAAGTGGTCAAACAGGAGATGGCAAGAGTGGATGTTGACATTCTAAGAATCAGCAAACTAAAATGGACTGGAATGGGTGAATTTAACTCAGATGACCATTATATCTACTACTGTGGGCAGGAATCCCTTAGAAGAAATGGAGTAGCCATCATGGTCAACAAAGGAGCCTGAAATGCAGTACTTGGATGCAATCTCAAAAATGACAGAATGATCTCTGTTTGTTTCCAAGGCAAACCATTCAATATCACGGTAATCCAAGTCTATGCCCCAACCAGTAACGCTGAAGAAGCTGAAGTTGAACGGTTTTATGAAGACCTACAAGACCTTTCAGAACTAACACCCAAAAAAGATATCCTTTTCATTATAGGGGACTGGAATGAAAAAGTAGGAAGTCAAGAAACACCTGGAGTAACAGGCAAATTTGGCCTTGGAATATGGAATGAAGCAGGGCAAAGGTGAATAGAGTTTTGCCAAGTTTTGCCAATTGAATATTACTCAGTCATAAAAAGAAAGAAATCTTGCCATTTGTGAAAATAAGCCAGGCAGAGAAAGACAAATACTGCATGAATTCATTTAAAGGTGGAATCTAAAAAATGAAACAAATAAACAATCATAATACACAGAAACAGAGTCATAGATTCGTAGAACACACTGGTGGTTTCTGGGGAAGGAGATGAATAAAATAGTTGAGGGAAATGAATAAATATCTGAGGGAAATTAAGAGCACAAACTTAGAGCTATAAAATAAATGTCACGGGGATGAACATGGATAGCAGGCAGAATGTAGTCAATAATACTACAATACTTTTGCATGGTGACAGACTTTGCATAGCATTAGACTTATCTTGGTGATTATTTTTAGTGTATGAAAATATGGATCACTATGCTGTACATCTGAAACTAATATAATACTTTTGAGTCAGTTATACATTTCAAGTTACTTAACTAATAGAAATAAAATTGAAGTTACAGGATTCTAGAAATTGACTTTGAAGTAATTACTTGAGGAACACATCCTTACAAAATCGTAAACAAAACTTAAGATTATAAGCAAACTCAAAACCTATCAATATTCCCAATTCTGCCAATAAGAGAACTGAGAACTTCCTGACATGAAATGGGAATTTGCCATGAGGTTTACTAAGTAGCTCTAGCTGAAAAAGAGTGAAGCAAGAAGTCTGTACTGGAGTTACCTGAGAAGCAATGGAATACTGAAAGGTCCCTCAAAATAGGGGGTTTCTGTAAAAGTCTCCTCAAACAATTAGGCCTCCACTCAAAGGTAAAGGAATACATAGAATACACCTAGTCACCTGCTAGTGAATGGCTCAGACAGGTTGGATAGGTTAGAAAGAAATGGACCAAAGTTGAGGATAGGACTTCCAGAAGTCATCTCTACCCCTAGCTCAAGAAAGAGGAAGAGAGATAATACTCCACCAGTGAGCTGAAGCTCAAGGCAACTCTGTGTGGGGAAGAATAGAGAGCCTTGTAACAAAGGGGCCAGTGGAACTTTAGGGAGGAAATTAAATATAGGTTGGGGCCAGAGAATGCAACTCCAGAATCTAAATTCAAGGTAAGTTCCTACTAAAACTTTGTTAAAGAAATTAAAATGTTCTCCCAAGAAGCCAGATGCAGCAGTAGTCCAAATGCGGGGAACACTTGGATGGGCCAGTATCCAAACATTTAACTGATAGCTCTCAGAGCACTCGCAAAAGGAAAGTGATCTGTTTTCAAGATAGCAGAGTAGAAGCACATACGCTCATCTTCTCCTGTGAGAACATTAAAATTACAACTAGCTGCTGAACAACCATCAACAGGAGAATGTTGAAACCCACCCAAAAAGACACCTCATATCCAAGGTCAAAGGAGAAACCACAGCAAGACAGTAGGAAGGGTGTAATTGCATTTAAAATAAAACCTCTTACTCACCAGAGACACTCAGAGGGTGCAAACAAAACCTTGTGTCACCACGACTGAGGGAAAGCAGCCGTGATCCTCACAAGAGACTGAGACAGACCTGCCTTGGAGTGTTTCGGGGTCTCCTGTTGAGGCATGGGTCAGCAGTGGCCTGCCGCAGGAACAGGTGTTCTGGCAGCAGCAGTCCTGGGAGGCACAGCATGTGGCCTAAGTCCTCCTGAAGGAGGTTGTCATTAGCCCCACTCCTGCCAAGGAGGTGACCCTAAAACTGGAGAGCAATTATACCAAAGAAGTTCTCGCACTGTTGCACGGGTTCTAGGCCCAACAGACTTCACAACCTTGGGAAACTGCAAAGGGACTGAGTATTCCCAGGAAATCTGACTTTGAAGGTCAGTGGGATTTGATTATAGAACTTCCATAGGATTGGGGAAACAGAAACTCCTGGAGGGCACAAATAAAACCTTGCACACAGCAGGACCCAGGAGAAAGGAGCAGTGACCCCACAAGAGACTGAGCCAGACTCACCTCTGTGTATTTGGAAGTCTCTGATGGAGGAGTGGGTCAACAGTGGCCTGCCACAGGGTGAGGGGCACTGAGTACAACAGTCCTGGGAGGTGCAGCATGAGGCGTAAGTCCATTTGAAGGAGGTCACCATTACTGCCATTACCCTACCATAGTTTGGCCTCAGGAAAAACTATAGGGAGAGAACACAGCTCCACCCATCAGCAGAAAACTGGATTAAAAACTAACTGAGCATGGCCTTGTCCACCAGAAAAAGACCCAGTTTTCCCCACAGCAAGTCCCTTCTATCAGGAAGCTTCCACAAGCCTCTTATCCTCATCTATCAGAAGGGAGACCAAATGAAAGCTACAATCACAGAAAATTAACCCAACTGATCACATGGATCAGAACCTTGCCTAACTCAATGAAATTATGAATCACACCATGTAGGGCCACCCTAGATGGATGAATGAAGGTGGAGAGTTCTGACAAAACGTGGTCCACTGGACAAGGGAATGAAAAACCACCTTAGTATTCTTGCCTTGAGAACACCATGACGTGTGTGAAAAGACAAAAGATATGACACTGAAAGATGAATTCCCCAGGTCAGGAGGTGTTCAGTATGCTACTTGAGAAGACCGTAGAAATAGCTGCAGAAAGATGAAAGGTTCAGCCAAAGCAGAAACAACACCCAGCTGTGGATGTGTCTGCTGGTGAGAAGTAAAGTGCAATGTTGTAAAGAACAGTATTGCACAGGAACCTGAAATGTTGGATCTATGAATCAAGGTAAATTGGAAGTTGTCAAACTGAGATGGCAAGAGTGAACATCAGCATTTTGAGAATCGGTGAACTAAAATGGACTGGAAGGGGTGAATTTAATTCAAAGGACCATTATATCCACTATATGGGCAAGAATGGCTTAGAAAAAATGCAGTATCCTTCATAGTCAACAAAGAACTCCCAAATGCATTCAGTTTAGTTCAGATCAGTCACTCAGTGGTGTCCGACTCTTTGCGACCCCGTGAATCGCAGCACGCCAGGCCTCCCTACCATCACCAACTCCAGGAGTTCACTCAGACTCACGTCCATCGAGTCCATGATGCCATCCAGCCATCTCATCCTCTGTCATCCCCTTCTCCTCCTGCCCCCAATCCCTCCCAGCATCAGAGTCTTTTCCAGTGAGTCACCTCTTCACATGACGTGGCCAAAGTACTGGAGTTTCAGCTTTAGCATCATTCCTTCCAAAGAAATCCCAGGGCTGATCTCCTTCAGAATGGACTGGTTGGATCTCCTTGCAGTCCAAGGGACTCTCAAGAGTCTTCTCCACAGTTCAAAAGCATCAATTCTTCGGTGCTCAGCCTTCTTCACAGTCCAACTCTCACATCCATACATGACTACTGGAAAAACAATAGCCTTGACTAGATGGATCTTAGTCAGCAAAATAATGTCTCTGCTTTTGAATATGCTATCTAGGTTGGTCATAACTTTTCATCCAAGGACTAAGCGTTTTTAATTTCATGGCTGTACTGTTTATAATAGCCAGGACATGGAAGCAACCTAGATGTCCATCAACAAATGAATGGATAAGAAAGCTGTGGTACATATACACAATGGAGTACTACTCAGCCTTTAAAAAGAATAAGTTTGACTCAGTTCTAATGAGATGGATGAAATTGGAGCCGATTATACAGAGTGAAGTAAGCCAGAAAGAAAAACACCAATACAGTATACTGACACATATATATGGAATTTAGAAAGATAGTAATGATGACCCTGTATGTGAGACAACAAAAGAGACACAGAGGTATAGAATGGACTTTTGGACTCTGAGGGAGAGGGAGAGGATGGGATGATTTGGGAGAATGGCATTGAAACATGTATACTATCTTGTAAGAAATGAAGCGGCAGTCTATGTTCAATACAGGATACAGGATGCATGGGGCTGGTGCACAGGATGATTCAAGGAGATGATATGGGGTGGGGGGTGGGAGGGGGCTTCGGCATTGGGAGATCGTGGACACCTGTGGCTGATTCATGTCAATGTTTGGCAAAACAAATACAGTATTGTAATGTAGAATAAAGTATTAAAAAAAATAATTTCATGGCTGCAATCATCATCTGCAGTGACTTTGGAGCTCCAAAAATAAAGTCTGACACTGTTTCCACTGTTTCCCCATCTATTTCTCATGAAGTGATGGGATCGGATGTCATGATCTTCGTTTTCTGAATGTTGCCAACTTTTTCACTCTCCTCTTTCACTTTCATCAAGAGGCTTTTTAGTTCCTCTTCACTTTCTGCCATAAGGGTGGTGTCATCTGCATATCTGAGGTTATTGATATTTCTCCCAGCAATCTTGATTCCAGCTTATGTTTCTTCCAGCCCAGCGTTTCTCATGATGTACTCTGCATGTAAGTTAAATAAGCATGGTGACAATATACAGCCTTGATGTAGTTCTTTTCCTATTTGGAACCAGTCTGTTGTTCCATGTCCAGTTCTAATTGTTGCTTCCTGACCTGCATACAGATTTCTCAAGAGGCAGGTCAGGTGATCTGGTATTCCCATCTCTTTCAGAATTGTCCACAGTTGATTGTGATCCACACAGTCAAAGGCTTTGGCATAGTCAATAAAGCAGAAATAGATGTTTTCCTGGAACTCTCTTGCTTTTTCCATGATCCAGCGGATGTTGATAATTTGATACCTGGATCCTCTGCCTTTTCTAAAACCACCTTGAAAATCAGGAAGTTCTCGGTTCACGAATTGCTGAAGCCTGGCTTGGAGAATTTTGAGCATTACTTTACTAGCATGTGAGATGAGTGCAATTGTGCAGTAGTTTGAGCATTCTTTGGCATTGCCTCTCTTTGGGATTGGAATGAAAACTGACCTTTTCCAGTCCTGTGGCCACTGCTGAGTTTTCCAAATTTGCTGGCATATTGCGTGCAGCACTTTCACAGCATCATCTTTCAGGATTTGAAAGAGCTCCACTGAAATTCTATCACCTCCACTAGCTTTGTTCATAATGATGCTTTATAAGGCCCGCTTGACTTCACATTCCAGGATGTCTGGCTCTAGATGAGTGATCACACCATCGTGATTATCCAGGTTGTGAAGTTCTTTTTTGTACAGTTCTTCTGTGTATTCTTGCCACTTCTTCTTAATATCTTCTGCTTCTGTTATGTCCAGACCATTTCTGTCCTTGATTGAGCCCATCTTTGCATGAAATGTTCCCTTGGTATGGTACAATCCCCAAAATCACAGAGCAATCTTTGTTTCCAAGACAAACCATTCAGTATCGCAGCAATCCAAGTCTATGCCCCAACCACTAATGCTGTAGAAGCTGGATGGTTCTATTAAGACCTACAAGACCTTTTAGAACTAATACCAAAAAAAGATTTTCCTTTCATCATAGTGATTGGAATGAAAAAGTAGGAAGTCAAGAGATACCTGGAGAAACAGGCAGTTTGGCCTTGGAGTACAAAATGAAGCAGGGCAAAGGACAACAGAGTTTTGTCAAGAGAACGTACTAGTCATAGCAAACACCCTCTTCCAACAAAACAAGAGACAACTCTACACATGGACATCACCAGATGGTCAATATGGAAATCAGACTGATAATATTCTTTGCAGCCAAAGATGGAAAATCTCTATACAGTCAACAAAAAATAGACCAGGAGCTGACTCTGGCTCAGAGCATTATTGCAAAATTCAGGCTTAAACTGAAGAAAGTAGGAAGTCACTCAGATATGACCTAAATCAAATCTCTTATGATTATACAGTAGAAGTGATAAATGGATTCAAGGGCTTAGATATGTTAGACAGAGTGCCTAAAGAACTATGGATGGAGGTTCATGATATTGTACAGGAGGTGGTGATCAGAACCATCCCCAAGAAAAACAAATGCAAAAAAGACAAAATGGTTGTCTTAGGAGGCTTTACGAATTGCTGAGAAAAGAAGAGACATGAAAGGCAAATAAGAAAAGGAAACATATACGTATTTGAATGCAGAGTTCTTGTCAGGTAGTAAGAAAAATAAATTTAAAAAGACGGAGTCCTGGATAGCAGAACGGTACAGAGGGAGAAAAAGCCAATAAAAGGAAGTTGAGGACCTGACTGAGAACCTCTAGTCTTGGGTGTAACCAATTAGGTGAACGCTGGTACCATCCGCTATTTGCATGGGGCCTAACCTGGGAAAACTTGCATCCTCTTTGCTGACTTGTCCTGGATGCAACCAACCAGGTACATGGCGGTACCATCACCTATTTTGCATAGAGTGTAGCCAATCAGGCTCCAGGAGGAGGAGAAAAAAAGTTTAAAAGGGAAGCCAAGAGGCCTCAAGATTGCTCCCAGGGTGAGACATCAAGTATGTGTTAGGAGTTTGTTTCCTGCTGCATACTGTCTGCTTCCCCATTGCCTGCCTGTTTCCCATTGCCTGCCTGTTTCTCACTGCCTGCCTGCTTCTCACTTCCCAGATGAGCCGTAACTGGTTTGTTGTTAATCTTGCCTGCTGTCTGCCTAATAAAATCCTCCCTGTTTGAGCTACAAGTGGTCCTTTGTTCCAAATCTTTGTTACAGGAAGCAAAGGGAAAGAAGTATACCAACTCAACATTCTCAAATAATACACAATAAATATGCATACTATGCTTCCATACTACTATGGTTTTAACATCCATATTTCTCTGTTGAATGCAAAGTCTGCTCTTAAGTGTTCTTAGAAATTCTGAAAGTTTTTGTTTTGAAGCACCAAGGCTACTGAGAAATAAACATAGTTTTATAGGCAAAACACATATTTACATATACACACCCACAGATAGATATACATACCATAAGTTTCAATGTATCATCAATCATCAGTAATATTAACATAACTCATTTACTGCATGCTTACTATGTGCCAGAGTTGGGCTGAGCAATTTTCAGATATTATCCCCACTCCCACTACAATTTTGTGGGGCAAGCTATGTTTCTGTTCCTCTTATCATTTTAAAACTGATTAAAATATTAAAAGTTATACTAATGGTTAAGCAAATTTCTCAAAGTCATATCCTTTAATAGCAATAACTTTGGTTAACTAAAAGATTAGTCTGAAATGGAACAATTAATACATAAACAAGCTAAATTGTTGATTGTTATGAGAGTATGGTTTTCCCATACACACTTTCCCATACACACATCAGCATAACCTATTAAATAAGGAACACGTGTACAGCTGTGGCAGATTCATGTTGATGTATGGCAAAACCAATACAACACTGTAAAGTAATTAACCTCCAATTTAAATAAATAAATTTATATTTTAAAAAAAAGACTGAAAGAAGAAAATTACTGCAGAACAAACAAGATGATGATTAATTCATCATCCTTTGCATCACAAACATAGATTTCATTTATCTCACTCATATAATTCAAAAGTTAAATAAAAACCCTGTAGAAAATACCAATTAATGTTTTGCTGTGAATAAATGTTGACTTGGTCTCTGATTAATGCTCTGGAAATAAATTTGGTTCCAATGGCTGGTCTTTCCTAGTTGCTAAATTTCAAAGACTGCAGTGAAAATTTCAACATAAATGGACATAGTCAGCAAGAAATGAGGAGACACTCACCAACCTGAATGATTATTGTCATCCTGTTTGCGTTTCTATTTCTCACAGGAGTTTTAGTTAAAATCTTTTTTTTTAACAGTTTCATGCTTGAAAATTTTGTCTTTTCTAATTTAACAAGAAGCCCCATTCAGGGGCAAAATTTGCAAAGTAATTACCATGGAGAGGTCACATTATTTCAACATTTGTCAGAGACCATCTTTATCCCTGTAGAACATATGTGTCCTCATTCCACTCTACTGATCTGTGCCCCAAAGGCCCTTGATGGTGCTCTTGATGCAGTCAACATTATTCCTTTTCTTCAAGCATCTTAAAGCATGTTGCTAAAAAATAATCCTGTGGCATTTACTCCACTGAACTTAGTCACATATCAATGTCAAAGCCACATTGGCAATGCACTGGAATGTTAGGATAAAGTTCATTTCTTCACTCTAATTATTATTTAAGCAACCATATTTCTTGTTTTATAATTCTCTTTTGGGAGTTGTGATACATCAAAAATCTGCTGAGTGCTACTGGAATATTTCTCCCTTGACCTACTGAATTAACTCCTGAAAAAGAACTGTTTGTTAAATTTATTTAACAACATCTCTCTTTCCATTTTCATTAAGAAATATGCAACAAAGTGAAAATACCCAGTATTAATTTTGCTAGTGTTTCTACAGATGGAACTCATTCTTAGCATTCGGTCATTGAGGGAGCCCTGGACCAGATGCCAGAAATTGAATTCTAGATGCGGAGCACGAGTCAAGCTTATTCACCTCTGAAATGGGCTCATAGTAAAAACAAAACAAAACAAAATAAAACCTATACATCAGAGAGGACAGGAATAAGAGGCTCTGCAGCCAGGAATGCCCGTAGAAGTAACATGGTCGGCCTGGGAAATAAGGTGCCATTGTTAGGCACACTGGGGCAGGGCTGCCATTGCACCCACACAGCAGCCCCTGCCTCCATGAGCTGGAGAAGTTCCCACCAGAGCAAGCACTACCCTGTCTGCTGCAACTGATGCCAGTCTGTGCCACCACAAGCACTTCACACACGCCTCAGATGTGGCCACCATACCCTTCCCCAGTTGAGCAGCCCCAATTATCTGCTGCTTTCACTCCTGCTCACCTGGGCAGGGAACAGATGTCTGAGGTTGTTGTACCACAGAGATGAGGCCAAAACCAAAGTTGAACCCCTAGGGTAAAACCAAGGAAAAGGAAAGGAAATCTCCCCATTCAGCTGCACAAGCCACAGATTAAATCCTCAAGATCAGCTTGGTAAATCTGTGGAATATCTGAATAGATAACAAATCTTTCACAACTGAGACCTGTCTAACTTTAGCAATGGACTTTGGGAGCAAGTACACACAGGAATTGGGACAGGTCAGAGTCTGAGCTGCCCACATAGTGCTCACAGTAGGCTCAGACTCCTACCTAGAGGTATTGGACGGCCTCCTGGAGAGGTGGGGTTTGGTTTTGGCTCACTATGGAAGCAAGGGCTCTGATAGAGGAGGCCCCAGGAAAATATTCATATTACCGTTATTTTTATTTACTTGTTTCATTCTTTAAGTTGTTGTTTTATGCTTTAATTTTTTATATATTTCTACTTTTCTCATTTTGTGGGTTTTTTTCTTACTTTTGTATTTTGATGTGTTCTGTTTTGTCTCTTTATCATTTTTGTTTGTTTATGTTAGCTTCTTAAAATTTGGCTTCTGGTTTTTGCTTTTGTTTTGCTTTTGTTAGTTTACTGTTTATTGACTGTTTTCATCTTTAGGTTCTTTTTTTTTAATTAAATTTATTTATTTTTTTAATTACAATACTGTATTTGTTTTGCCATACATTGACACGAATCAGCCATAGGTGAACACAATCGCCCAATGCCGAAGCCCCCTCCCACCTCCCACCCCACATCCTCTACCTGAATCATCCTGTGCTCCAGCCCCATGCATCCTGCATCCTACACCAAACATAGATTAGCGCTTCGTTTCTTACAGGAAAATACACATGCTTCACTGCCATTCTCCCAAACCATCCCACCCTTTCCCTCTCCCTCAGAGTCCAAAAGTCCACTCTGTACCTCTGTGTCTCTTGTTGTCTCACATATAGGGTCATCATTACTGTCTTCTAAATTCCATATATATGTGTCAGTATACTGTATCGGTGTTTTTCTTTCTGGCTTACTTCACTCTGTATAATCGGTTCCAATTTCATCCATCTCATTAGAACTGAGTCAAATTTATTCTTTTTAAGGGCTGAGTAGTATTCCATAGTGTATATGAACCACAGCTTTCTTATCCATTCATCTGCTGATGGACATCTAGGTTGCTTCCATGTCCTGGCTATTATAAACAGTGCTGCAATGAACATTGGGGTACATGTGTCTCTTTCAATTCTGGTTTCCTCAGTGTGTATGCCCAGCAGTGGGATTGCTGGGTCATAAGGCAGTTCTATTTGCAATTTTTTAAGGAATCTCCACACTGTTTTCCATAATGGCTGTACTAGTTTGCATTCCCACCAGCAGTGTAAGAGGGTTCCCTTTTCTCCACACCCTCTCCAGCATTTATTGCTTGTAGACTTTTGGATCGCAGCCATTCTGACTGGTGTGAAATGATACCTCATTGTGGTCTTGATTTGCATTTCTCTGATAATGAGTGATGTTGAGCATCTTTTCATGTGTTTGTTAGCCATCCGTACGTCTTCTTCGGAGAAATGCCTATTTAGTTGTATGGAAATACAAAAAACCTCGAATAGCCAAAGCAATCTTGAGAAAGAAAAATGGAACTGGAGGAATCAACTTGCCTGACTTCAGGCTCTACTACAAAGCCACAGTCATTAAGACAGTATGGTACTGGCACAAAGACAGAAATATAGATCAATGGAACAAAATCGAAAGCCCTGAGATTAACCCACACACCTATGGACACCTTATCTTCGACAAAGGAGGCAAGAATATACAATGGAGTAAAGACAGTCTCTTTAACAGGTGGTGCTGGGAAAACTGGTCAACCACTTGTAAAAGAATGAAATTAGACCCCTCTCTAACACCATACACAAAAATAAACTCAAAATGGATTAAAGATCTAAATGTAAGACCAGAAACTATAAAACTCCTAGAGGAGAACATAGGCAAAAACACTCTCCGACATAAATCACAGCAGGATCCTCTATGATCCACCTCCCAGTATACTGGAAATAAAAGCAAAGATAAACAAATGGGATCTAATTAAAATTAAAAGCTTCTGCACAACAAAGGAAACTATAAGCAAGGTGAAAAGACAGCCTTCTGAATGGGAGAAAACAATAGCAAATGAAACAACTGACAGACAACTAATCTCAAAGATATATAAGCAACTTATGCAGCTCAACTCCAGAAAAATAAATGATCCATCTTTAGGTTCTTTTGTTTGTTCTCTTATTTTTGTTACTTTCGTGTTTTTTTTTTTTTTTAATCCTGTTTCTTTGTTTAGAATAGTTTTGTTTTTATCATTGGTCTGGGGTTTGGTTTGTCTGTTTTGTGTGTGTGTGTGTGTGTGTGTGTGTGTGTGTGTGGATTGCTATTGTTGGTATTTGTTTTTGCTTTTGCTATTTGTCCTCAGTTATATTTATTTGTGTTTTTCTTTTTCCTTTTTCCTCTGGCCACACTGCATAGCTTGTGGGCTCTTCATTCCCTGGCCAGGGGTTGGGCCTGGGCCTTCTATAGGAGCACCGAGTCCAGGATGTTAGACCACCAGAGAATTCCCGGGTCCAGGGAATAGTAATCAGTATATGCTTTCTTTGACTGTGTGGATCACAATAAAATGTGGAAAATTCTGAAAGAGATGGGAATACCAGACAAATAACTTGCCTCTTGAGAAATCTGTATGCAGGTCAGGAAGAAACAGTTAGAACTGGACATGAAACAACAGACTGGTTCCAAATAGGAAAAGGACTACATCAAGGCTCTATATTGTCACCCTGCTTATTTAACTTGTATGCAGAGTACATCATGAGAAATGCTGGACTGGAAGAAACACAAAAGCTGGAATCAAGATTGCCAGGAGAAATATCAATAACCTCAGATATGCAGATGACACCACCCTTATGGCAGAAAGTGAAGGGGAACTAAGAAGAATCTTGATGAAAGTAAAAGAGGGAGTGAAAAAGTTGGCTTAAAGCTCAACATTCAGAAAACGAAGATCATGGCATCCAGTCCCATCACTTCATGGGAAATAGATGGAGAAACAGTGGAAACAGTGTCAGATTTTATTTTTTTGGACTCCAAAATCACTGCAGATGGTGACTGCAGCCATGAAATTAGAAGACGCTTGCCCCTTGGAAGAAAAGTTATGACCAACCCAGATAGCATATTCAAAAGCAGAGACATTACTTTGCCAACTAAGATCCGTCTAGTCAAGACTATGGTTTTTCCTGTGGTCATGTATGGATGTGAGAGTTGGACTGTGAAGAAGGCTGAGCGACGAAGAATTGATACTTTTGAACTGTGGTGTTGGAGAAGACTCTTGAGAGTCCCTTGGACTGCAAGGAGATCCAACCAGTCCATTCTGAAGGAGATCAGGCCTGGGATTTCTTTGGAAGGAATGATGCTAAAGCTGAAACTCCAGTACTTTGGCCACCTCAGGCAAAAAGTTGACTCATTGGAAAAGACTCTGATGCTGGGAAGGAAGAATTGGGGGCAGGAGGAGAAGGGGACAACTGAGGATGAGATAGCTGGATGGCATCACGAACTCGATGGACGTGAGTCTGAGTGAACTCCGAGAGATGGTAATGAACAGGGAGGCCTGGTGTGCTGCGATTCATGGGGTCGCAAAGAATCAGACACGACTGAGCAACTGAACTGAGGGTTTCCATCACAACACTAAAACCTGGTTCTACCAACTGCCTGCCGGCTCCAGTGCAAGATACCTCCAGCCAAACAACCAGCAAGACAGGAGCACAGCTCCACCCATCAGCAGACAAGCTGCCTAAAGTGATACTAAGCTTACAGAGACCCCAAAGCACACCACATGACATGGCCCTGCCATAAGAAAGAAGATTTAGCTCCACCCACCACGGTGCAGGCATCAGGCTCTTCCACCAGAAAGTCCACTCAAGCTGATGGACCAGCCTTGTCCACCATGGGAAGAGAAGAGAAAGAGAAACTACAACCCTGAAGTCTGAAGAAAGGAGACCACAAACACAGTAAACTGGACAAATGAGACAACAGTGAAATATGATACTGGTGTAGGAGCAAGGTAAAGACACATAATACCAAATAAATGAAGAGGAAAAAGGAACTCTACCTGAAAAAGAATTAAGAGTAATGATAGTAAAGATGATCCAAGCTGTCAGAAATAGAATGGAGGCACAGGTCAAGAAGATATAAGAAATGTCTAACAAGGACCCAGAGAACTGAAGAACAAAAAAATCAATATGTTCATTGTGTGTAATTAACAACATAATACATGAAAAATACACTGGAAGGAATCAATAGTAGAATAACTGAGCTTGAAGAATGGATAAGTGAGGTAGAAGATAGAACACTGGAAATAACTACCACAGAGCAGAATAAAGAATGAAAAGAAATGAGGAGAGTTTCAGAGACCTCTGGAACAACATTAAACACATCCATATTCAAATTATTGGGGTCTCAGAAGAAGAAGAGAAAGAGAAAGTACCTGAGGAAATAGTTAGAGAAATTATAGCAGGAAACTTCCCTAACCTGGGAAAGGAAATAGTCACCCAAGTCTGGGAAATGCAATCAGTCCAATACCGGGAAAACCTAAGGAGAAACATGCCAAGACATATATTTTTCAAACCAGCAGAAATTGAATACAAAGAAAAAAAATATTAACAGCAATGGAAAAGTAACAAGTAACATACTGGGAAATCCTCATGAGGTTATCAGTTGATTTTTAATCACAAACTATGAAGGCAAGAATGCAGTGGTGTGACATATTTACAGAGAGTTCAGTTCAGTTCAGTCGCTCAGTCGTGTCCATCTTTTTGCAACTCCATAAATCGCAGCACGCCAGGCCTCCCTGTTCATTACCATCTCTTGGAGTTCACTCAGACTCACGACTATCGAGTCCGTGATGCCATCCAGTCAACCCATCCTCGGTCTTCCCCTACTCCTATTGCCCCCAATCCCTCCCAGCATCAGAGTCTTTTTCAATGAGTCAACAATTCCCATGAGGTGGCCAAAGTTCAGCTTTAGCATCATTCCTTCCAAAGAAATCCCAGGGTTGATCTCCTTCAGAATGGATTGGTTGGATCTCCTTGCAGTCCAAGGGACTCTCAAGAGTCTTCTCCAACACCACAGTTCAAAAGCATCAATTCTTCGGTGCTCTGCCTTCTTCAAATTCCAACTCTCACATCCATACATGACCACTGGAAAAACCATAGCCTTGACTAGACAAACCTTAGCCAGCAAAGTACTGTCTCTGCTTTTGAATATACTATCTAGGTTGGTCATAACTTTTCTTCCAAGCAGTAAGCATCTTTTAATTTCATGGCTGCAGTCACTATCTGCAGTGATTTTGGAGCCCCCAAAATAAAGTCTGACACTGTTTCCACTGTTTCTCCATCTATTTCCCATGAAGTGATGGGACCGGATGCCACGATCTTTGTTTTCTGAATGCTGAGCTTTCAGCCAACTTTTTCACTCTCCTCTTTCACTTTCTTCAAGAGGCTTTTTAGCTCCTCTTGACTTTCTGCCATAAGGGTGGTGTCATCTGCATATCTGAGGTTATTGATATTTCTCCCGGCAATCTTGGTACCAGCTTGTGTTTCTTCCAGTCCAGCGTTTCTCATCATGTACTCTGCATAGAAGTTTAACAAGCAGGGTGACAATATACAGCGTTGAGGTACTCCTTTTCTTATTTGGAACCAGTCTGTTGTTCCAAGTCCAGTTCTAACTGTTGCTTCCTGGCCTACATACAGATTTCGCAAGAGGCAGGTCAGGTGGTCTGGTATTCCCATCTCTTCCAGAATTTTCCACAGTTTATTGTGATCCACACAGTCAAAGCCTTTGGCATATTTCATAAAGTAGAAATAGATGTTTTTCTGGAACTCTCTTACTTTTTCCATGATCCAGTGGATGTTGGCAATTTGATATCTGGTTCCTCTGTCTTTTCTAAAACTAGCTTGAACATCAGGTTCACGTATTGCTGAAGCTTGGCTTGGGGAATTTTGAGCATTACTTGACTAGCATGTGAAATGAGTGCAATTGTGAGGTAGTTTGAGCATTCCTTGGCATTGCCTTTTTTGGGGATTGGAATGAAAACTGACCTTTTCCAGTCCTGTGGCCACTGCTGAGTTTTCCAAATTTGCTGGCAAATGGAGTGCAGCACTTTCACAGCATCATCTTTCAGGAGTTGAAATAGCTCAATTGCAATTCCATCACCTCCATTAGCTTTGTTTGTAGTGATATTTCTAAGGCCTACTTGACTTCACATTCCAAGATGTCTGGCTCTAGATGAGTGATCACATCATCATGATTATCTGGGTCATGAAGATCTTTTTGTACAGTTCTTCTGTGTATTCTTGCCACCTCTTCTTAATATCTTCTGCTTCTGTTAGGTCCAGACCATTTCTGTCCTTTATCGAGCCCATCTTTGCATGAAATGTTCTCTTGGTATCTCTAATTTTCTTGAAGAGATCTCTAGTCTTTCCCATTCTGTTGTTTGCCTCTATTTCTTTGCATTGATCGCTGAAGAAGGCTTTCTTATCTCTTCTTGCTGTTCTTTGGAACTCTGCATTCAGATGCTTATATCTTTCCTTTTCTCCTTTGCTTTTCACCTCTCTTCTTTTCACAGCTATTTGTAAGGCCTCTCCAGACAGCCATTTTGCTTTTTTGCATTTCTTTTCCATAGGGATGGTCTCGATCCCTATCTCCCGTACAATGTCACGAACCTCATTCCATCAGTCATCAGGCATTCTATCTATCAGATCTAGTCCCTTAAATCTATTTCTCACTTTCACTGTTTAATCATAAGGGGTTTGATTTAGGTCATACCTGAATGGTCGAGTGGTTTTCCCTACTTTCTTCATTTTAAGTCTGAATTTTGTAATAAGGAGTTCATGATCTGAGCCACAGGCAGCTCCTGGTCTTGTTTTTTTTGACTGTATAGAGCTTCTCTATCTTTGGCCTCAAAGAATATAATCAATCTGATTTCGGTGTTGACCATCTGGTGATGTCCCTGTGTAGAGTCTTCTCTTGTGTTGTTGGAAGAGAGTGTTTGCTATGACCAGTGCATTTTCTTGGAAAATTCTATTAGTCTTTGCCCTGCTTCATTCTTTATTCCAAGGCCAGATTTGCCTGTTACTCCAGGTGTTTCTTTACTTCCTACTTTAGCATTCCATTCGCCTATAATGAAAATGACACCTTTTTTGGGTGTTAGTTCTAAAAGGTCTTGCAGGTCTTCATAAAACCATTCAACTTCAGCTTCTCCAGCATTACTGGTTGGGGCATAGACTTAGATTACTGTGATATTGAATGGTTTGCCTTGGAAACGAACAGAGATCATTCTGTCGTTTTTGAGATTCCATCCAAGTACTGCATTTTGGACTCTCTTGTTGACCATGATGGCTACTCCATTTCTTCTGAGGGATTCTTGCCCGCAGTGGTAGATATAATGGTCATCTGAGTTAAATTCACCCATTCCAGTCCACTTTAGTTCACTGATTCCTAGAATGTCGACGTTCACTCTTTTCACCTCTTGTTTGACCACTTCCAATTTGCCTTGATTCATGGACCTGACATTCCAGGCCTATGCAATATTGCTCTTTACAGCATCAGATCTTGCTTCTATCATCAGTCCCATGCACAGCTGGGTATTGTTTTTGCTTTGGCTTCATCCCTTCATTCTTTCTGGAATTATTTCTCTACTGGTCTCCAGTAGAATATTGGGCACCTAATGACCTGGGGAGTTCCTCTTTTGGTATCCTATCATTTTGCCTTTTCATACTGTTCATGGGGTTCTCAAGGCAAGAATGCTGAAGTGGCTTGCCATTCCCTTCTCCAGTGGACCACGTTCTGTCAGCCCTCTCCACCATGACCCGCCCATCTTGGGTTTCCCTGCAGGCATGGCTTGGTTTCATTGAGTTAGACAAGGCTGTGGTCCTAGTGTGATTAGATTGACTAGTTTTCTGTGAGTATGGTTTCGATGTGTCTGCCCTCTGATGCCCTCTTGCCACACCTACCATCTTACTTGGGTTTCTCTTACCTTGGGCGTGATGTATCTCTTCACGGCTGCTCCAGCAAAGCACAGCTCCTGCTCCTTACCTTGGACGAAGGGGGACCTACAACCCAGTCCAGAAAATATCATTCAGATTCAATGGAGAAACGAGTTTACAGAGCAAGCAAAAGATAAAAGAATTCAGCATCACCAAACCACAAATCAGCTTTCCAACAAATGCTAAAGAAATTTCTCTAGATGGGAAACATAAGAGAAGTAAAAAGACCTACAAAAACAAAACAGTTATGAAAATGGTGATGGGAACATGTTTATCGATAATTACTTTAAATGAAAGTGAATTAAGTGCTCCATCCAAAAGACCCAGACTTACTGAATGGATTAAAAAAAAAAAAAAAAAGACCCATGTATATGCTGTCTTCTAGAGACTCACTTCAGACCTACATAGTGACTGAAAGGGAGGGATGGAAAAATATATATCCTGCAAATGGCAAACAAAAGAAGGCTAGAATAACAATACTCATATCATAAAAAAATAAACTTTAAAATAAAAATAATTAGAAGATACAAGAAAGGACCCTACATAAAGATTAAGGGATCAATCCTTGAAGAAAATTTAAAAATTGTAAATATTTATATATCCAACAGAGAAACACCACATAAGGCAAAGGTTAATAGACATAATAGATGAAATTGACAGTCACACAATAATACTGGGGGATTCAGCACTCCAGCTACACCAGTGAATAGATCATCCAGACAGAAAATTAATAAGGAAACACAATTCTTACATGACACATTAGACCAGATAGACTTAATAGGTATTTATAGAACAGTCAATGGACTGCAAGGAGATCAAACCACAAAGGAAGTCACAAAGGAAATCAACCTTGAATATTCATTAGAAGAACTGATGCTGAACCTGAAGCTGTAATACTTTGGCCATCTGATATGAAGAGCTGACTCACTGGAAAAAGCCATGATGCTGGTAAAAATTGAAGGCAGGAGGAGAAGGGGGTGACAGAGGATGAGATGGTTGGATAGCATCACCAACTTGTTGAACATGAGTTTGAGCAAGCTCTGGGAGATAGTGGAAGGACAGGGAAGCCTGGCATGTTGCAGTCCATGGGGTCACAAAAGTCAGACATGACTTAGCAACTAAACAGAAACAACTGGACATTCCATCTGAAAGTAGCAGAATACACATTCTTCTCAAGTGCACACAAACATCCTCCGGGAGATTATATCTTGGGTCACAAATCAATCCTCAGTATATTTAAGAAAACTGAAATTTTATCAAGTATCTTTTCTAACCACAAAGCTATGAGGTTAGAAATCAATTACAGGGGGCTTCCTGGTGGTCCAATGGTTAAGACTTTGACTTTCAATGCATGGAGTGTGGGTTCAGTCCCTGGTCTGGCAGCTAAGATCACATACACCTTGAGGCCAAAATACTGAAATACAAAACAGAAGTGATATTCTAAAAAGTTTAATAAAGAATTTAAAAATGGTTCACATCAATAAATAAATCTGTAAAAATATAACTATTACAGGAAAATGTAAAAAAAAAAAACACATGAAAGATAAAAAATATACTATTCAGTTCAATTCAGTCACTGAATCATGTCCGACTCTTTGCAACCTCATGAACCACATTACGACAGGCCTCTCTGTCCATCACCAACTCCTGGAGTTCATCCAAACCCATGTCCATTGAGTCAGTAAAGCCATCCAACCATCTCATCCTCTGTCATCTCCTTCTCCTCCTGCTCTCAATCTTTCCCAGCATCAGGGTCTTTTCCAATGAGTCAGCTCTTCACATCAGGTGGCCAAAGTATTGGAGTTTCAGCTTCAGCATCAGTCGTTCTAATGAACACCCAAGACTGATCTCTTTTAGGATGGACTGGTTGGATCTCCTTGCAGTCCAATGGACTCTCAAGAGTCTTCTCCAACAGCACATTTCAAAAGCATCAGTTCTTCAGTGTTCAGCTTTCTTTATAGTCCAACTCTCACATCCATACATGACCACTAGAAAAACCATAACCTTGACTAGATGGACCTTTGTTGACAAAGTAATGTCTCTGCTTTTCAATATATTATCTAGGTTGGTCATAACTTTCCTTCCAAGGAGTAAGCATCTTTTAATTTCATGGCTGTAATCACCATCTGAAGAGATTTTGGAGCCCAGAAAAATAAAGTCAGCCACTGTTTCCACTGTTTCCCCATCTATTTGCCATGAAGTGATGGGACCAGATGCCAGGATCTTAGTTTTCTGAATGTTGAGCTTTAAGCCAACTTTTCACTCTCCTCTTTCACTTTCATCAAGGGCTCTTTAGTTCTTCACTTTCTGCCATTAGGGTGGTGTCATCTGCATATCTGAGGTTATTGGTATTTCTCCTGGTTTCTCATGATGTACTCTGCATAGAAGTTAAATAAGCAAGGTGACAATATACAGCCTTGACATAATCCTTTTCCTATATGCAACCAGTCTGTTGTTCCATGTCTGGTTCTAACTGTTGCTTCCTGACCTGCATACAGGTTTCTCAATAGGCAGGTCAGGTGGTCTGGTATTCCCATCTCTATCGGAATTTTTCACAGTTTATTGTGATCCACACAGTCGAAGACTTTGGCATATTCAATCAAGCAGAAATAGATGTTTTTCTGGAACTCTCTTGCTTTTTCCATGATCCAGCGAATGTTGGCAATTTAATCTCTGGTTCCTCTGCCTTTTCTAAAGCCAGCTTTTCTAAAACATCTGGAAGTTCACGGTTCATGTAATGCTGAAGCCCGGCTTGGAGAATTTTAAGCATCACTTTACTAGTATGTGAGATGAGTGCAATTTTGCGGTAGTTTGAACATTTTTCGACATTGCCTTTCTTTGGGCCTGAAATGAAAACTGACCTTTTCCAGTCCTGTGGCTTCCAAATTTGCTGGCATATTCAGTGTGGCACTTTCACAGCATCATCTTTCAGGATTTGAAATAGCTCAATTGCAATTCCATCACCTCCATTAGCTTTGTTCACAGTGATGCTTTCTAAGGCCCACTTGACTTCACATTCCAGGATGTCTGGCTTTAGGTAAGTGATCACATCACTGAGATTACCTGGGTCATGAAGATCTTTTTGTGCAGTTCTTTGGTGTATTATTGCCACCTCTTCTTAATATCTTCTGCTTCTGTTAGGTCCCTACCATTTCTGTCCCTTATCGAGCCCATCTTTGCATGAAATGTTCCCTTGGTTAGCTCTAATTTTCTTGAAGAGTTCTCTACTCTTTCCCATTCTATTGTTTTCCTCTATTTCTTTTCATTGATTGCTGAGGAAATAACCAAGAGATCACTGAGGAAATCAAAGAGGTAATCAAAAACACCTAGAAACAAATGACAATGAAAACACAATGACCCAAAATATATGGAATGCAGCAAAAGCAGTTCTAAGAGGGAGCTTTAGAATACAATCTTATCTCAAAAAAAATAAAAATTCATATAAACAACTTAACTTTATGCCTAAAGCAACTAGACAAAGAAAAATAAAAAATAATAACAGAAGAAAAGAAATTACAAAAATCAAAGCAGAAATAAATGAAAGAGAAATGAAAAAAATAATAGCAAAAATCAATAAAAATTAAAAATGGTTATTTGATAATATAAACAAAGTTAATAAACCTTTAGCCAGACTCATGAAGAAAAATGGAAGAGGACGCAAGTCAATAAAATTAGAAATTAAAAAGTAGAGTAACAACTGATATCACAGAAATACAAAAGATCATAAGAAGCTACTACAAGCAACTATCTGCATGAAATGTTCTCTTGGCATCTCCAAGTTTCTTAAAGAGATCTCTAGTCTTTCCCATTCTATTGCTTTCCTCTATTTCTTTGCATTGTCTGCTAAGAAGGCTTTCTTTATCTCCTAGCTATTGCCTGGAACTCTGCATTCAGTTTGGTATAACTTTCCCTTTCTCCTTTGCCTTTCGTTTCTCTTCTCTCAGCTATTTGTAAAGCCTCTTCAGACAACCACTTTGACTTCTTGCGTTTCTTTTTCTTGGGGTTGATTTTGGTCACTACCTCCTGTACAATGTTACAAACCTCCATCCATAGCTCCTCAGGCACTCTGTCTATCAGATCTAGGCCCTTGAATTTATTCATCACCTCCACTGTATAATCATAAGATATTTGATTTATATCATACCTGAATGGCCTAGAGGTTTTTCCTATTTTATTCACTTTGAGCTTGAATTTTGCAATAAAAGCTGATTATTTGAGCCACAGTTACCTCCAGTCTTGTTTTTGCTGACTGTATAGAGCTTCCCCATCTTTGGATACCAAGTATATTATCAATCTGATTTTGGTATTGACCATCTAGTGATTTCCATGTATAGAGTCATCTCTAGTGTTGTTGGAAAAGGGTATTTGTTATGACCAGTGTGTTCTTTTGACAAAAATGTTAGTCTTTGCCCTGCTTCATTTTGTACTCCAAGGCCAAACTGCCTGTTACTCTAAGTCTCTTTTGACATCCTACTTTTGCATTCTAATCCCCAGTGATGAAAAGGACATCTTTTGGTATTTGTCCCAGGAGGTCTTATAGGTCTTCGTTAGAACCTTTCAGCTTCAGCTTCTTCAACATTAGTGATTGGAGCACAGAGTTGAATTGGCAAAATGTTGAATGATTTGCCTTGGAAACAAACTGAGATTATTCTGTCATTTTTGAGATTGCATGCAAGTACTGCATTTTAGACACTCTTGTTACAATGAGGTCTACTCCATTTCTTAGTACAGTTGTAGCTATAATAGTCATCTGAATTAAATTTACACATTCCCATCCATTTTAGATCACTAAGTCCTAATTTTGATATTCACTTTTGCCATCTCCTGCTTGACCACATCTAATTTACCTTGATTAATGGACCTAGTATTTCAGGTTCCTATGCAATATTGTTCTTTATAGCACCAGACCTTACTTTGACTATGATGAGAGAGTTATTTCTTAGGTAGGTTGAACAGAGTCTGGGGCCGCCCTCGAAGAGGAGGAAGGGGTCTGGGGCCCTCAAGGAAGAGAAATTACAAACCTTTTTTCTACATTCCTCTGTCTCAGTAACATAATCTGTTTTTTTCTTAAGCTCTGAGTTGTTACAGCAATATATTTTGCCTAAGATTAACTTTCTTTAAACCTAGAGCTACTGATTATACAACAAAACAACTCATATTTCTCAAGAGTATGTTTTTCCTTAAGTTCTGTACTGATGATTATAAAATAATAATGTATCTTGCTCGAGGATATGTTTCTCCTTCTTAATAGGAACCTTCCGACTAATCCTGCTATCTTAAGATGTATGTTTTGGGAGTGGGTCTGGTAAGACCTTTCTATTGTTAGTAACCAATTGAAAAAGTATATAAGGCCTTGGTAAGACTAGCGAGTGGGGTACTACTCTTTGCCTCCTTCTGAAGTATATGTCAGAAGCTTTTTCTATCCCTTTTCACTGTAATAAAACTCTGCTACCCAAAAGCTCTGAGTGATCAAGCATTCTCTCTGGCCTCAGATGGAAATTTTCTCCTCCAGAGACCACACCCTTCACTGGAGGCTACCAAGCAGACACATCTACAACTAAGCATCGTTTTTACTCTGTTGCAGCCTCTTCTTTCTTCCTGGAGCTATTTCTCTGCTCTTCTTCAGTAGCATATTGGACACTTTCCAACCTGGGGGTTCATCTTCAGGTATCATATCTTTTGGCCTTTTCATCCTATTCATGGAGTTTCCAAGGCAAGAATACAGAAGTGGTTTGCCATCCTCTTCTCCAATGGACCATGTTTTGTCAGAACTCTCCAATCCTGGGTCACACTGCATGGCATGGCTCATAGCTTCATTTAGTTATTGGGCTTCACTGAATTACACAAGGCTCTGATCCATGTGATCAGAAGCAGAAGAGAATAAGAAGAGGTGACAATAATACACAGAAGAATGGTTCAAAAAATGTCTTTATTACCTGGAATACCACAATGGGGTGGTCACTCACCTACAGTCAGACATCCAGGAGCATTAAGTCATGGGTGTTAGGAAACATTACTATGAATAAAGCTAACGAAGGTGATGGAATTCCAGTTGAACTATTTCAAATCCAAAAATATGATGCTTTAAATTGCTGCATTGAATATGCCAACAAATTCGGAAAATTCAGCAGTGGCCACAGGACTGGAAAAAGCCAGTTTTCATTCCAATCCCAAAGAAAGGCAATGCCAAAGAAAGTTCAAGCTACCTTGCAATTGAGTTCTTTTCACATGCTAAAAGGTAATGCTCAAAATCCTCCAAATGGCTTCAGCAATATAACAACCAAGAACTTCCAGGTGTACAAGCTAGATTGAGAAAAGGAAAAGGAACCAGAGATCAAATTGCCAACATTTGTTGGATTATAGAGAAAGCAAAAAAATTAAATATATATATATATATATATATATATATATATAAAATTTTGCTTCATTGACTAAGCTAAAGCTTTTGACTGTGTGGATCACAACAAACTATGGAAAAGTCTGTGAGAGATGAAAACACCAGACCACCTTACCTGTTTCCTGAGAAACCTATATGCAGGTCAAGAAGCAACAGTTAGAACCAGACATGGAACAGACTGGTTCAAAATTGATAAAGGAGTATGTCAAGGCTGTATATTGTCACTCTACTTATTTAACTTATCTGCAGAGTACACCCTGTGAAATGCCAGCCTGGATAAATGACAAGCTGGAATCAAGATTGCTGGGAGAAATATCAATAACCTCAGATATGCAGATGACACTACCCTTACGGCAGAAAGTGAAGAGGAACCAGAGTCTCTTGATGAAAGTGAAAGAGGAGAGTGACAGAGTTGGCTTAAAACTCAACATTCAAAAAACTAAAATCATGGCATCCAGTCCCATCACTTCATGACAAATAGATAGGGAAACAATGGAAAGAGTGACAGACTTTATTTTCTTGGGCTCCAAAATCACTGCAGATGGTGAGTGCAGCCATGAAATTAAAAGATGCTTGCTCCTTGAAAGAAAAACTATAACCAACCTAGACAGCATATTAAAAAGCAGAGATATTACTTTGCTGACAAAGGTCCATCTAGTAAAAGGTATGATTTTTCCAGCAGTCATTATGGATGTGCAAGTTGGACTATAAAGAAAGCTGAGCACTAGAGAATTGATGCTTTTGAACTGTGGTGCTGCAGAAGACTCTTGAGAGTTCCTTGGACTGTAAGGAGATCCAGCCAGTCAATCCTAAAGGAAACCAGTCCTGAATATTCATTGGAAGGACTGATGCTGAAGCTGAAACTCCAATACTTTGGCCACCTGATGCGAGGAGCTAACTCCTTGGAAAAGACCTTGATACTGGGAAAAATTGAAGGCAGGAGGAGAAGGGGATAACAGAGATTGAGATGATTCAATGGCATCACCGACTCAATGGACATGAGTTTGAGCAAGCTCTGGAAGTTGGTAATGGACAGGGAAGCCTGGCATGCTGCAGTTCATGGAGTTACAAAGTGTCGGACATGACTGAGCAACTGAATTGAATTGAAGGAATAATTACTATTGACACTGAATATTATATTATCTTATAATGTGCAAAGGGACATCAGGAATGGTAAACTCACTTTTTAAAAATTTGAGACTACCTACTTAAAAAAATTCTAATTTCTAGTTTCCCTGCTTCTTCCTTGACTTCAGGCCATAGCTGCGGTTATCACTACTGCAATGTTCCCACCCTGTAATCTGCTCTAAATTTTGGAGCCAACATCTAAAATAATAGTGCATAGGATCTTCGTGGAGACCTTAGATTCTCTCCTCTGTGTTGTTGAATGTTGGCCATGCAAAGTGCAAGACTTTTACAGACATCACTTTTCTCCTTTTCCACATATGGTTTTCGGTGGAATTTCTCATAGGTGAAGTTTCCCTTAAGTAAATTACTGATACATGGAAATGACAATCTAATGTTCATTGACTTAAAATTGTTTTTTAAATTTATTATTGTCTGGGCAGAGGTGGTACTGTGCTATAGATCTTCACTGCAGTGCTGGCTTAGCTGCACAGAGGAATGTGGGATCTAGGTTCTCAACCAATGATCTAACTCACGTCCCCTACATTGGAAGGTAGGTTTTTACCATTGGACCACCAAGGAAGAACACATTGATTTTTATTAATGATGAGTATAATGGCAGACCTACATGGCAATCTACATTGCCTAGATGGTCCTTCCTTCAGAACTCCTATAATTCAAATGTTGGTGTGTTTGATATGGTCCCTAAGGTCTCCGAGACTTTTCACAGTTATATTCATTCCTTTTACTTTATTCTGCTCTTCAGAAAGATGATGCTGTGAAAGTGCTGCACTCCGTATGCCAGCAAATTTGGAAAACCCAGCAGTGGCCACAGGACTGGAAAAGGTCAGTTTTCATTCCAATTCCAAAGAAAGGCAATGCCTAAGAATGCTCAAACTACTGCACAGTTGCACTCATCTCACATGCTAGTCAAGTAATGCTCAAAATTCTTCAAGCCAGGCTTCAGCAATATGTGAACCATGAACTCCCTGATGTTCAAGCTGGTTTTAGAAAAGACAGAGGAACCAGAGATCAAATTGCCAACATTCGCTGGATCATGGAAAAAGCAAGAGAGTTCCAGAAAAATATCTATTTCTGCTTGATTGACTATGCCAAAGCCTTTGACTGTGTGGGTCACAATGAACTGTGGAAAATTCTGAAAGAGATGGGAATACCAGACCCCCTAACCTGCCTCTTGAGAAATCTGTATGCAGGTCAGGAAGCAACAGTTAGAACTGGACTTGGAACAACAGACTGGTTCCAAATAGGAAAAGGAGTACCTGGAAGAAACACAAGCTGGAATCAAGATTGCTGGGAGAAATATCAATCACCTCAGATATGCAGATGACACCACCCTTATGGCAGAAAGTGAAGAGGAGCTAAAAAGCCTCTTGATGAAAGTGAAAGAGGAGAGTGAAAAAGTTGGCTTAAAGCTCAACATTCAGAAAACGAAGATCATGGCATCCAGTCCCATCACTTCATAGGAAATAGATGAGGAAACAGTGGAAACAGTGTCAGACTTAATTTGGGGGGCTCCAAAATCACTGCAGATGGTGACTGCAGTCATGAAAGTAAAAGATGCTTACTCCTTGGAAGAAAAGTTATGACCAACCTAGATAGTATATTCAAAAGCAGACATTACTTTGCTGACTAAGGTCCGTCTAGTCAAGGCTATGGTTTTTCCTGTGGTCATGTATGGATATGAGAGTTGGACTGTGAAGAGGCAGAGCGCCAAAAAATTGATGCCTTTGAACTGTGGTGTTGGAGAAGACTCTTGAGAGTCCCTTGGACTGCAAGGAGATCCAACCAATCCATTCTGAAGGAGATCAACCCTGGGATTTCTTTGGAAGGAATGATGCTAAAGCTGAAACTCCAGTACTTTGGCCACCTCATGCAAAAAGTTGACTCATTGGAAAAGACTCTGATGCTGGGAGGGATTGGGGGCAGGAGGAGAAGGGGACGACTGAGGATGAGATAGCTGGATGGCATCACTGACTCGATGGATGTGAGTCTGAGTGAACTCCGAGAGATGGTAATGAACAGGGAGGCCTGGCGTGCTGCGATTCATGGGGTCGCAAAAAGTCGGACATGACTGAGTGACTGAACTGAACTGCTCTTCAGAAGTTACTGCCACCGTTTTATTTTCCAGCTCACTGATTCCTTTTTCTGCTTCATATATTCTGCTATTGATTTCTCCTAGAGTATTTTTAATTTCAGTAATTGTTTTGTTTGTCTCTGTATGTTTTTTCTTTAAATCTTCTAAATCTTTGTTAATTGATTCTTGCATTTTCTCCACTGTTTTCAAGGTTTTTGATCATCTTTACTATCATTATTCTGAATTCCTTTTCAAGTAGTTTGCCTGTTTCTCCTTCATTTATTTGGACTTCTATGTTTCTAATTTATTCCTTGATTTGTATAGTATTCTCTATCTTTTTATTATTTTTATTTAAACTTACTGTGTTTGAGGTCTCCTTTCCCCAGGCTTCAAGGTTGAATTCTTTCTTCCTTTTGGTTTCTGCTCCACTATGGTTGGTGCAGTGGTTTGTGTAAACTTCGTATAGGGTGAGATTTGTGCCAAGTTTTTGCTTGTTTCTTTCTTTCTTTTTCCTTTGATGGGCAAGGCTAAGTGAAGTGGTAATCCTGTCTGCTAACCATTAGGTTTGAATTTTTCTTTGTTTGTTGTTTAGATGAGGCTACACAGGGTGCTACTGGTGGTTGGGTGATAACTGGCATTGTATTCAAGTGGTTTCCTTTGTATTAGTTCTCACTATTTGATACACCCTAGGGTTAGATCTCTGGTAGTCTAGGGTCTTGGAGTCAGTGCTCCCACTCCAAAGGCTCAGGGCTTGATCTCTGGTCATGAAAAAGATTCCTCACGTGGTTTGTTATGGCACTGTGAAAAGTTGCTCAGTCGTGTCCGACTCTTTGCAACCCCATAGACTGTAGCGCACCAGGCTCCTCTGTCCATGGGATTCTCCAGGCAAGAATCCTAGAGTGGGTTGCCATTTCCTTCTCCAGGGGATCTTCCTGACCGGGGGATCAAACCCAGGTCTCCTGCATTACAGGCAGACGCTTTAACTTCTGAGCCACCAGAGAAGCCCTTGTTATGGCATTAAGTGAGATTAAAACAAACGGCATTAAGTGAGATTAAAACAAATATCCAAAACTAAGAAATCAAAAATGAAGTCCAGATAACTGGCAGTTACAAAATCAGGTAAATAATAATTAAAATAATGGAATATACACATATACATATACACCCATGAGCAAAGGCAAAACAGTCCAACAAAACTAAAGCACAGTAGATTGACCTGGAGAACAAAAGAAATCAAAAATTATATGTCCCAGTTAAGAACGAAACTAAGTAAAGCACAAAGTGGAAAACAAAACTACAGCAAGGTGCCAGATGGGGAAATAAAACAATGAAAACAAAACTAACAAATATGTTGAGAGGAAAGGAAAGCAAGAAAAGAAAGGAAGAATATATATGCAAAGTTAAATAGAGGTAAATGAAGAAGATTTATATACATTAAAGATTAACTGCAAGGGGGAAAGAACATCAGGAAAGGCAAACAGAATTAGCAGTTCAGTCACTCAGTCGTGTCCGACTCTTTGCGACCCCGTGAATCGTAGCACGCCAGGTCGCCCTGTTCATCACGATCTCTCGGAGTTCACTCAGACTCACATCCATCGAGTCCATGATGCCATCCAGCCATCTCATCCTCGGTCGTGCCCTTCTCTTCCCAGCATCAGAGTCTTTTCCAGTGAGTCAACTCTTAGCATCAGGTGGCCAAAGTATTGGAGTTTCAGCTTTAGCATCATTCCTTCCAAAGAAATCCCAGGGTTGATCTCCTTCAGAATGGATTGGTTGGATCTCCTTGCAGTCCAAGGGACTCTCAAGCGTCTTCTCCAACACTACAGTTCAAAAGCATCAATTCTTCGGAACTTAGCCTTCTTCACAGTCCAACTCTCACATCCATAAATGACCACAGGAAAAACCATAGCCTTGACTAGACGGACCTTAGTCGGCAAAGTAATGTCTCTGCTTTTGAATATGCTATCTAGGTTGGTCATAACTTTTCTTCCAAGCAGTAAGCGTCTTTTAATTTCATGGCTGCAGTCACCATCTGCAGTGATTTTGGAGCCCCCAAAATTAAGTCTGACACTGTTTCCACTGTTTCCTCATCTATTTCCTATGAAGTGATGGGACTGGATGCCATGATCTTCGTTTTCTGAATGTTGAGCTTTAAGCCAACTTTTTCACTCTCCTCTTTCACTTTCATCAAGAGGCTTTTAGCTCCTCTTCACTTTCTGCCATAAGGGTGGTGTCATCTGCATATCTGAGGTTATTGATATTTCTCCCAGCAATCTTGATTCCAGCTTATGTTTCTTCCAGCCCAGCGTTTCTCATGATGTACTCTGCATAGAAGTTAAATAAGTAGGGTGACAATATACAGCCTTGACGTACTCCTTTTCCTATTTGGAACCAGTCTGTTGTTCCAAGTCCAGTTCTAACTGTTGCTTCCTGACCTGCATACAGATTTCTCAAGAGGCAGGTTAGGGGTCTGGTATTCCCATCTCTATCAGAATTTTCCACAGTTGATTGTGATCTACACAATCAAAGGATTTGGCATAGTCAATCAAGCAGAAATAGATGTTTTTCTGGAACTCTCTTGCTTTTTCCATGATCCAGCGGATGTTGGCAATTTGATCTCTGGCAATTTGATTCTCCTGACTTGGAGAATGTTGAGCATTACTTGACTAGCATGTGAGATGAGTGCAATTGTGCAGTAGTCTGAGCATTCCTTGGCATTGCCTTTCTTTGGAATTGAGATGAACCTGACCTTTTCCAGTCCTGTGGCCACTGCTGAGTTTTCCAAGTTTGCTGGCATATTGAGTGCAGCACTTTCACAGCATCATCTTTCAGGATTTCAAATAGCTCAACTGCAATTTCATCACCTCCACTAGCTTTGTTTGTAGTGATATTTCTAAGGCCCACTTGACTTCACATTCCAAGATGTCTGGCTCTAGATGAGTGATCACATCATCATGATTATCTGGGTCATGAAGATCTTTTTGTACAGTTCTTCTGTGTATTCTTGCCACCTCTTCTTAATATCTTCTGCTTCTGTTAGGTCCAGACCATTTCTCTCCTTGATCAAGCTCATCTTTGCATGAAATGTTCCCTTGGTATCTCTAATTTTCTTGAAGAGATCTCTAGTCTTTCCCATTCTGTAGTTTGCCTCTATTTCTTTGCATTGATCCCTGAAGAAGGCTTTCTTATATCTTCTTGCTGTTCTTTGGAACTCTGCATTCAGATGCTTATATCTTTCCTTTTCTCCTTTACTTTTCACCTCTCTTCTTTTCACAGCTATTTGTAAGGCCTCTCCAGACAGCCATTTTGCTTTTTTGCATTTCTTTTCCATGGGGATGGTCTCGATCCCTGTCTCCTTTACAATGTCACGAACCTCCGTCCATAGTTCATCAGGCACTCTATCTATCAGATCTAGTCCCTTAAATCTATTTCTCATTTCCACTGTTTAATCATAAGGGATTTGATTTAGGTCATACCTGAATGGTCTAGAGGTTTTCCCTACTTTCTTCAGTTTAAGTCTGAATTTGGTAATGAGGAGTTCATGATCTGAGCCATAGTCAGCTCCTGGTCTTTTTTTTGTTGACTGTATATAGCTTCTCCATCTTTGGCTACATAGAATATAATCAGTCTGATTTTGGTGTTGACAGTCTGGTGATGTCCATGTGTAGAGTCTTCTATTGTGTTGTTGGAAGGGGTGTTTGCTATGACCAGTGCATTTTCTTGGCAAAACTCTATTAGTCTTTGTCCTGCTTCATTCTTTATTCCAAGGCCAAATTTGCCTGTTACTCCAGGTGTTTCTTGACTTCCTACTTTAGCATTTCAGTTGCCTATAATGAAAAGGACACATTTTAGCGTGTTGGTTCTAAAAGGTCTTGTATGTCTTCATAAAACCGTTCAGCTTCAACTTCTTGAGCATTACTGATTGGGGCATAGACTTGGATAACTGTGATATGGAATGGTTTGCCTTGGAAACGAACAGAGATCATTCTGTCGTTTTTGAGACTGTGTCCAAGTACTGCATTTTGGACTCTCTTGTTGACCATGATGGCTACTCCATTTCTTCTGAGGGATTCTTGCCCGCAGTAGTAGATATAATGGTCATTTAAGTTAAATTCACCCATTGCAGTCCATTTTAGTTCTCTGATTCCTAGAATGTAGACATTCACTCTTGCCATCTCCTGTTTGACCACTTCCAATTTGCCTTGATTCATGGACCTGACATTCCATGCTATGCAATATTGCTCTTTACAGCATCAGATCTTGCTTCTATCATCAGTCCCATGCACAGCTGGGTATTGTTTTTGCTTTGGCTTCATCCCTTTATTCTTTTGGAATTATTTCTCTACTGGTCTCTAGTAGAATATTGGGCACCTAATGACCTGGGGAGTTCCTCTTTGGGTATCCTATCATTTTGCCTTTTCATACTGTTCATGGGGTTCTCAAGGCAAGAATACTGAAGTGGCTTGCCATTCCCTTCTCCAGTGGACCACGTTCTGTCAGCCCTCTCCACCATGACCCGCCTGTCTTGGGTTGCCCCGCAGGCATGGCTTAGTTTCACTGAGTTAGACAAGGCTGTGGTCCTAGTGTGATTAGATTGACTAGTTTTCTGTGAGTATGGTTTCGATGTGTCTGCCCTCTGATGCCATCTTGCAACATCTACTGTCTTACTTGGGTTTCTCTTACCTTGGGTGTGGGGTATCTCTTTACGGCTGCTTCAGCAAAGCCCAGCCACTGCTCCTTAACTTGGACGAGGCATATCTCCCTGTAGAAAAAAATATAATAAGTTAAAAAATTAAAAGTAGAAATTATAAAAAGAGAAAAGAAAAAAAATGGAAGAAGAAAGAAAAAGGAAAATGCCCCAGAACTTTAAAAGCCCAATGTAGAGGCAGAGGTTTATAACAATAGTAAGTGTGTGACTTAATATACACATATACATACATACCCATAAGCGAAATAAAAACAGTCCAACAGAAATAAAGTACAGTAAATCAACCCAGCAAACAAAGGGAAAAAAAATTATGTCTACCAGTACAAAACTAAAGCATAAACTGGAAAAAAAAAAAACTAATGCAAGGTGCCAATTGAGGAACAAAGCAGTGAAAATAAAATTAACAAATACGTTTGAGAGGAAATGAAAGAAAGAAAAGAAAGAAAGAATAGATGTGCAAAGTTAAATAGAGGTAGACAAAAAGATTTATATACATTAAAGATAAACTGCAAGGTGAAAAGAACAGTAGGAAAAGCAAAAAAAAAAAGGGAGTAAATGTAGAAAAAATAATAATAGGTTTAAAAAATTAAAACAAGAGAAAAGAAAAAAAGGAAAATGTCCCAGAGGTGCAAAAGCCCAATGTAGACACAGGGATTTATAACAACAATAAAAAATGTGACTGAGAAAAAAAAGAAAAGAAAAACTCAAAATTTAATTAGATTTCACATTGCCAATAAAATCGACAGCTACAATGGGACGGGGGTGGTGAGGGCGTGGGGGGTTGCAGAAAAAAATCCGAAAGAATCAGATTCTAATCTGGTCCTATTCCTCTTGTTTTTGCCTCCAAGATCCACAACTTCAGAACTAGTGCGTTTTCTTTTGTGGGAGCTCTCAATGCCCTTTTATATATTCCATAGACAGTGAATCTGTCTAGCTGATCGTGTGGATTTAATTTGCAGCTTGTACAGCTGGTGGGAAGGTTTTGGGTCTTCTTCCTTAGTCACATTGCCCCTGGGTTTCTATTGTGGTTTTATTTCTACCTCTGCATGTGGATTGTCCACTGGGGTTTGCTCCTTGAGGCTGCCCTGGAGGACTTGGGTTTGCCCCTGTGAGGGCCAGTTGTGGAGGTGGTACAGCTGCTTGGGTCACAGGACCTGGCAGCACTAGGTACTCAAGGGAGTTGGCGGCAAGGGCAGCAGGAAATATAGTGCTCTAGAAGGGTATGGCAACAAGTACTGGCCAATATGCTCCAGTATCCTTGCGTGGAAATAACCTGTCCCTCCCTGACAGAAAAGCCTTGCAGGCCACAGTCTACAGGGTTGCAAAGGGCCGAACACTACCAAAGAGACCCTGCACACATAGATGCAAGCCTTTTTTTTTTTTTTTTCCCCCTCCTGTGTCAGCTCTGCTCCAGTGGGTGTTGAACATGAAGGCAGCCCAGCTGCTTGGCTTGAGGTGACCCTGGTGGCGCCAAAATGTGCAGGGACACGGGACTGCCTCCACCACAGGAGTTATGGCTCTATCAGAGTCTTTTTCCAGCCCTCGTAGCTGGCAAACAGAAGGCCTCTTTGGCCAGTCTTTCTCCATAGCTTGGCCTACTCAAACACTTACTGGGCTCCCTTGCCCCGGGTCCTTCTCTGTTGTTCTGCGTGTCAGGCACATAAAGGGTACCCCTTGCTGGGGTCCTACTCTGTAGACCAGTGAGTCAGGCACTTGAAGGGGCACCCTTGCTGGGGTCCTACTCTGTAGTTCAGTGCATCAGGCGTTTGATGGGCCAGCCTCTCTATATCGTTCAGCTGCCAGTGCTGGTGTGTGGGGGAGAGAGGCTATAGTGGTGGCTTCACCCCCTATGCATGACTCAGCAGTATTGCCTTGCTTCCATAGCTTCCCAGCTTTCCTTCACAGGTGTTTCCCACCACAGTCTCCTCCCTCACATCCCCTCGATCTGTCCCTCCGCAGTCATCAGAAGCTCTCGCCCAGGGATTGCCCCACAACCCCTAAACTCCAACTCCCAGTGGCTGTGCCTTCCAGGGGACCTGCGTCCCTATCTAGGGTATGTGTGGCTGTGCAAGGACTGTCTGATTCTCGCTCCACTTAGGCTGCCACAGATCAGTGGTTTCACTCTCAGCCTTAAACGTTTCTCCTCTAACTCAGACAGTTGCCCCGATGTGGGGATCAGACCCCTGCTTCAGTTCCCTCACCCACCTCGGGCAGGTCCAGTCCTACTAACAATCCTATTTTCCCCCTAGTTCCTTTGTCCTACTGAGTTTTGCGTGGGTCTACATATTCTTTTCCACTGGTCAGGCATTCCTGTCCACTCTCAGCTGGTATTCTGCATTTGCCTCTGTGTCTGAAGGTGTATTCCTGATGTATCCATGGAGAGAGTGTACTCCACGTCCACCTACTCCTCCACCGTCTTGTTCTCCCCTGCCTTTGTTTCACTCTTGTACTCACTTAAGCATTAAAATCCTCCCCTTCGTCAATTTCTGCCCCCACCTCAAAATAATAATAATAATAAAATAAAAATTCAGTCACAGTTAAGTTTTTTGTGAAAGATTTGGGACATCTAGGAAAGCACTGCTCCACTTAATCGGGTGTGTTTGTCCAATAGGCATAGCTCTCCAGACAGAGAGCCCAGTGATTGTGAAGGGATGGGGAGGATTTTCTCTGAGCGGTTACTGAGTGGGGGACAGGGGTGCTGGATTCTGTGGTTAGGTTAGGATTTCCCTCCTTGGTGGGCAGTTCCATTACTTACAATGTTGTAACCAACTTTCTATCAAAAGTGAGAATTAGGGGGAAGGAAGGGTGGGAGTCCATGGAGTCGGGCACGACTGAGCGACTTCACTTTTCACTTTCATGCATTGGAGAAGGAAATGACAACCCACTCCAGTATTCTTGCCTGGAGAATCCCAGGGACAGAGGAGCCTGGTGGGCTGCCATCTATGGGGTGGCGCAGGGTCGGACACGACTGAAGCGACTTAGCAGCAACTTAGCCGCAGCAGGAAAGCACCACACATTCCATCATCTCTCTTCATTCTTCCTTCCCTTTTTCCATTTCTTCAATCTCTTCCCCTTCCCTGTTCAGATTAATTCAGTATGGTCCTCTATCAATCAGGACAGGCTGGGATGTGCTACAGTACAAAAAGCCCTCAAACCAATCGCTTAAAACAAACATTTATATGGGAATGAGGCCTTCACTGATGTGCTTTGAAAGTGCCCACAGAGATCATTTGAACCTTAAGCTCTACATATGTATCTTTTATACCATGTATATAGAAAATAATTACAGTATGCCAAGGAGGACCTTATAGTTCCCTAAAAGGAGAATTTTATTTTGGCCTGTGTGTGTGTGTGTGTGTGTGTGTGTTAGTCTGTCAGTTATATCCAACTATTTGCAACCCCTGTAGCCCGCCAGGCTCCTCTGTCCATGAAACTCTCTAGGCAAGAATACTGCAGGGGTAGCCATTCCCTTCTCCAGAGGATATTCCCAACCCAGGGATTGAACTCGAGTCTCCTGCATTGCAGGCAGATTCTTTACCAGCCACCAGTGAAGCTCCTATTTGGGCCTCAGTTCAGTTCAGTTCAGTTCAGTCACTCAGTCGTGTCCGACTCTTTGCAACCGCACGAATCGCAGCACGCCAGGCCTCCCTGTCCATCACTAACTCCCAGAGTTCACTCAGATTCGCGTCCATCGAGTCAGTGATGCCATCCAGCCATCTCATCCTCTGTCGTCCCCTCTTCCTCCCGTCCCCAATCCCTCCCAGCATCAGAGTCTTTTCTAATGAGTCAACTTTTCGCATGAGGTGGCCAAAGTGCTGGAGTTTCAGCATTAGCATCATTCCTTCCGAAGAAATCCCAGGGTTGATCTCCTTCAGAATGGACTGGTTGGATCTCCTTGTGGTTGCTAAATTAGGACTTGCTTCAGAATCATGTAGGGACAAAAAAAAATTCAGATACTTTAAAAACTTCAGATAGTTTAAATTTTATGCCCCATTCTCAAATACTCTGATTCGGTGGATCTGATGTACATTCCAGGACTCTAAATTTTTAATAAGCTCCCCAGGTACTAGTGAAAGTTATCCAGGTTTGAAAACTACCCCTCTAATTCAGGTGTCAGCAAACTATAGAGCTCAAGCCAAGTTAACCCTGCCATCTGTTTTTGTAAATAAAGTTTAATTAGAATGTGGACATGCCCATTCATTTATGTATTGTGTATGGATGTTTTTATGCTGTAATGGCAACGTTGAGATAGAAATCATATAGCCCATAAAATGTAAAGTATTTGTTATTTGGTCCTATATAGAAAAAGTTCACAGACCCTTGCCTCTTACCTATTTCATGACTAATTTCCAGAACTCATGTTATTACTTGTGGTGGAAACTAAGTAAAGCCATGTAGTTTATCACTAATGAAAACAATAATACCTGGACTGAATTCTTTACAATCTTTATCTTCACATGAGAAAAATTATTCTTTTTAATATATACAAGTAACAAGCCAAATTTTTTCCTGAGTTACACTGCCCCCTGATGGTAGAAATGTTAAATCACAGATGTTTAATCAGATTAGATGTTCCCCGTTGTTAATTCCTGAAATCAGTCTCTAGATTTGGTAACAGGGACTTTAGGAATCAGTTCACGTAGTAGAAGTGAGTAGAACTAAATGTCCTTGGAGAAGGCTGGCAATTTTAATAAGAATTAGAACGTCTTCCCTTTGTGAAATTCTTTTCTCTTCAAAGAAAAGAACTCTCTGTAGGTACAATTAGACAGTCATTTATCCCAAGGTGGTGTATTTTCTTGGTGACATTTTGGCCATTTGTGATGCTGTGTCATCACCACAACTGAAGAACAATGCTATCAATATGGTCAAAATTACATGTGCGCTCACTATGTGATGAAAGGAAGGGGAGCTTAAACAGGAATCTGGATGCGTACAAACATGCCGAAGTGGTTTCCAAGGGGGATTGCACACATGTTGGCAATAATGAGTTAGCAGAGGATAAAACCATTCATTTTCCCCTTTGACTATTGACTAAAATCCTCCAAGAAGTTTTTAAAATATGACAGCCAAATCTTCCCTGGCCCTTGACCCCTCCCTTACCCCCCATAACCCACATATTACAACCTAACAGGCAGCAGTGCTTTTTTTTTTTTAAGTTCTGCAAGTGGTTTTCTGTGCAAGTAAGGTTAAGAATTTTTCTTCTACAGCAGTTTCTCAAATTTTAAGGTATATTCAAATCACCTGGGGATCTTTCAGATGTACACAATGATTCAGTGGGTCTGTGATGAAATCTGAGAATGATTCCTCAGTACAGTCGCTCAGTTGTGTCCGACTCTTTGCGACCCTATGAATTGCAGCATGCCAGGCCTCCCTGTCCATCACCAACTCCCAGAGTTCATTCAAGCCCACGTCCATGGAGTCGGTGATGCCATCCAGCCATTGCACTCTCTGTCATCCCCTTTTCTTCCCGCCCCAATTCCTCCCAGCATCAGAGTCTTTTCCAATGAGTCAACTCTTCGCATGAAGTGGCCAAAGTACTGGAGTTTCAGCTTTAGCATCATTCCTTCCAAAGAATACCCAGGACTGATCTCCTTTAGAGTGGACTGGTTGGATCTCCTTGAAGTCCAAGGGACTCTCAAGAGTCTTCTCCAACACCACAGTTCAAAAGCATCAATTCTTCGGCGCTTAGATTTCTTCACAGTCCAACTCTCAATCTATACATAACCACAGGAAAAACCATAGCCATGACAAGACGGACTTTAATGGCAAACTAATGTCTCTGCTTTTTAATATGCCACTAGGTTAATAATAACTTTCCTTTCAAGGAGTAGGCATCTTTTAATTTCATGGCTGCAATCACCATCTGCAGTGACTTGAGAGTCCCTCAGAATAAAGTCTGACGCTGTTTCCACTCTTTCCCCATCTATTTCCCATGAAGTGATGGGACCAGATGCCATGATCTTCTTCATTTTCTGAATGTTGAGTTTTAAGTCAACTTTTTCACTCTCCTCTTTCACTTTGATCAAGAGGCTTTTAGTTCCTCTTCACTTTCTGCCATAAGAGTGGTGTCATCTGCATATCTGAGGTTATTGATATTTATCCTGGCAATCTTGATTCTGGGAATCAATCTTGAGCTTCCTCCCGCCAAGTGTTTCTCAGGATGTACTCTGCACGTAAGTTAAATAATCAAGGCGACAGTGTATAGCCTTGACGTACTCCTTTTCCTATTTGGAACCAGTCTGTTGTTCCATGTCCAGTTCTAACTGTTGCTTCCTGATCTGCATACAGGTTTCTCAACAGGCAGGTCTGGTGGTCTGGTATTCCCATCTCTTTCAGAAATTTCCACAGTTTATTGTGATCCACACAGTCAAAGGCTTCGGCATAGTCAATAAAGTAGAAATAGATGTTTTTCTGGAACTCTCTTGCTTTTTCCATGATCCAGCGGATGTTGGTAATTTGATCTCTGGTTCCTCTGCCTTTTCTAAAACCAGCTTGAACATCAGGGAGTTCACGGTTCACCTATTGAAGCCTGGCTTGGAGAATTTTGAGCATTACTTGACTAGCATGTGAGATGAGTGCAATTGTGCAGTAGTTTGAGCATTCCTTCTTTGGGATTGGAATGAAAACTGACCTTTTCCAGTCCTGTGGCCACTGTTGAGTTTTCCAAATTTGCTGGCATATTGAGTGCAGCATTCTCACAGCATCATCTTTCAGGAGTTGAAATAGCTCAACTGGAATTCCATCACCTCCATTAGCTTTGTTCATAGTGATGCTTTCTAAGGCCCACTGGACTTCACATTCCAAGATGTCTGGCTTTAGGTGAGTGATCATACCATCGTGATTATCTGGGTCATGAAGATCTTTTTGTACAGTTCTTCTGTGTATTCTTGCCACCTCTTCTTAATATCTTCTGCTTCTGTTAGGTCCAGACCATTTCTGTCCTTTATTGAGCCCATCTTTGCATGAAATGTTCCCTTTGTATCTCTAATTTTCTTGAAGAGATCTCTAGTCTTTCCCATTCTGTTGTTTGCCTCTATTTTTTTGCATTGATCACTGAGCAAGTCTTTCTTATCTCTTCTTGCTGTTCTTTGGAACTCTGCATTCAGATACTTATATCTTTCCCTTTCTTCTTTGCTTTTCACTTCTCTTCTTTTCACAGCTATTTGTAAGGCCTCCCCAGACAGCCATTTTGCTTTTTTGCGTTTCTTTTCCATGGGGGTGGTCTTGATCCCTGTCTCCTATACAATGTCATGAACCTCCGTCCATAGATCATCTGGCACTCTATCTATCAGATCTAGTTCCTTAAATCTATTTCTCACTTCCACTGTATAATCATAAGGGATTTGATTTAGGTCATACCTGAATGGTCTAGCGGTTTTCCCTGCTTTCTTCAGTCTAAGTCTGAATTTGGCAATAAAGTGTTCATGATTTGAGCCACAGTCAGCTCCTGGTCTTGTCTTTGGTGTATAGAGCAAAAGCTGTATAGAGTTTCTCCATTTTTGGCTACAAAGAATATAATCAATCTGATTTTGGCATTGACCATCTGGTGATGTCCCTGTGTAGAGTCTTCTCTTGTCTTGTTGGAAGAGGGTGTTTGCTATGACCAATGAGTTCCTTTGGCAAAACTCTATTAGCCTTTGCCCTGCTTCATTCTTTATTCCAAGGCCAAATTTGCCTGTTACTCCAGGTGTTTCTTGACTTCCTACTTTTGCATTCCAGTCCACTATAATGAAAAGGACATCTTTTGGTGTGTTAGTTCTAAAAGGTCTTGTAGGTCTTCATAGAACCATTGAACTTCAGCTTCTTCAGCATTACTGGTTGGGGCATAGACTTAGATTACTGTGATATTGAATGGTTTGCCTTAGAAATGAACAGAGATCATTCTGTCGTTTTTGAGATTACATTCAAGTACTGCACTTTGGACTCTTTTGTTGACCATGATGGATACTCTATTTCTCCTAATGGATTCCTGCCAACAGCAGTAGATATAATGGTCATCTGAGTTAAATTCACCCATTCCAGTCCATTTTAGTTCACTGATTCCTAGAATATCAACATTCACTCTTGCCATTTCCTGTTTGACCACTTCCAGTTTGCTTTGATTCATGGACCTGACATTCCAGGTTCCTATGCTATATTGCTCTTTACAGCATTGGACATTTCTTCTATCACCAGTCACATCCACAACTGGGTATTGTTTTTGCTTTGGCTCCATCCCTTCATTCTTTCTGGAGTTATTTCTCCATTGATCCTCAGTAGCATGTTGGGCACCTACCGACCTGGGGAGTTTTTCTTTCAGTATCCTATCATTTTGCCTTTTCATACTGTTCATGGGGTTCTCGAGGCAAGACTACTGAAGTGGCTGACCATTTCCTTCTCCAGTGAACCACATTCTGTCAGACCTCTCTATTATGACCCACCTTTCTTGGGTGGCCCCACACGGCATGGCTTAGTTTCATTGAGTTAAACAAGGCTGTGGTCTGTGTGGTTAGACTGACTAGTTTTCTATTATTATGGTTTCAGTGTGTCTGCCCTCTGATGCCCTCTTGCAACACCTACCGTCTTACTTGAGTCTCTCGTACCTTGGACATGGAATATCTCTTCACGGCTCGTCCAGCAAAGCACAGCCACTGCTCCTTACCTTGGTTGAGGGTATCTCCTCACTGCCGCCCCTCTGACCTTGAATGTGGAGTAGCTCCTCTCGGAATCATTAGAATGATTCCTAATAAGCTTTAAAGTAGGGGGTTCCCAGCCTCCAGGCTGCAGAGTGGTGCCTCCTGTCAGATCAGTGCCAGGATTTGATTAGAAATATAGTGCACAATAAATGTCATTCACTTGAATCACCCCCAAACTATCCTCCCCACCCCCGGTCCATGGAAAAATTGTCTTCCACGAAATTAGTCCCTGGTGCCAAAAGGTTGGAGATGCTGCTTTAAGGTGATGTTGCTGCTGGACCACACTCTGTGTAGAAACGAAGTAGATCACTATTAGGGACTAGACACAATTTTTATGCCAACTCAGTGGTTATGAGATCTTAAAGTATGTGTCATTTGGGAGATAACTAAGCATGCAGATTTGCAAGCTCCAGTCTCAGAAATTAAGCCTCAGTGGATCTCAATTCTTAATAAACATCCCAAGTGATTTTGAGATTCACAGTCTGGGGAACAAACCTATACTAACCTACACAACTGACATTTACTCTACAAATCACATTGTTTAAAAGATGGCAGCATTATTTATTAATTTTACAAGCTACCTTCACCAAATGTGGGGAGATTTTTCTCTTGCTCTAGGTATAAGAAGAAATTATCCTCAAATTCATTGGCTTAAACCAACAATTATATATATTTCATGATTTTGTAGATCAGGACTTGGGCAGAGGTTGACTGGCTGACTTTTCTACTCTCCTTGTGGTGCCAACTCAAGTCACTTAGTAGTATCCAACTAGCAAATAGGTTAACCTGAAGAGTCCCAGATGGCTTCACTTCACATGCCTTGGCTGGAAGGCTGGGCAACTGTTGCCTGGAATGCCTACACACAAGCTCACCAGTCTGGTAGTTTGGGCTGAGGTAATAGATCTCCTTACATGGCAGCTCAAAGTTTCAAGAGTGTTTCAGGGCACAGGAAGTGGAAGCTGCCATTCTCTCAAAGTATGGACTCAGAAACTGGCACAGTCATTTCTGCCATAGTCTATTGGTCAAAGCAGTTACAGAGCCCAACCAGATTCAAGGAGAGGAGTCAATAAACAGAGTACAGTAATGGGCATACAGTCCTCTGGAAAAACTCAAGGGCAATTGCATAGGGACATGAACTCAAAAGGACTCCATTCTTCATTTTTTGCTATCTTTAAATTCTTTATAATTTTTGAATGAAAGTCACTAGATTTTCAATTTGCACTGCCACCCACAAATTATGTAGCCTGTCTTCATCATAAACCTTACTTTACAATGGATAGAGTATTTAACATTTTTTGGCCATCTTTAATTGGCCATAAGCTTCCTTAATCCTTACCATCATTCTGTATTCAAAATTATCCTTTCAAAATGCAGACTGAGGTTTGTGGTGTAAATTCAGTATAAAGAAAGGAAAAAAAATTATGAGATTGAAAATTGGAACAGATGCTATGGTAAGTCTAGGATTAAAAATGTTGGAAACCAACCACACTGAGTATCTGCTAACACCTTTTAACTGATCATCTCTGGGCCCACTCACTCAGTTAGATCACTTAGGCATTAACCAACAGGTATCCAAGGTCAGTATCTGTGCTGATGTATATTGTCCTTGATGAGAAATGTATTGTCCTTGATGAGTATATTGTCCTTGATGAGAAGGTAGCCAGTAATCACTATATAGAAAGAAGTCTCAGCAAACCTGGATTTGTTCTGGAGGCAAAACTATGTAAAGGTTATGAGAGAAGGCAGTGACAACTCCTATGCTTTTGGAGAACCCCAGCCACATTTGACATTTCTTTGGGTCATCAATCATTTGTGCTGCATTATGTTCTCAGCAGGTGTCCAGTAAGGTTGCTGGTGATGAATCTAAGCAATAAATGGCCTCAAAACAGTAACAACTACCAAAAACCAAGATAGATAGAATGGAGACACAATTAATGGAGAGCAAGGTCAGAAAAAGTTAAGTACAGATCTTTGCACAAAGACGAAGATTGTTGAACTGAATCTACTGATAAGATAAACTCTTGAAAGATTATGATTGTCCAGGGAAAGTTTCTTAGGCAAAGAAAGACTTTGAAAGAAATTAGGGTTGGCAGAGTACTGAAAAGAAATAGAAACTATGTTGGTATAAGGGCCAGAAGAAAATCAGCCCTGCTAGTGGGTAGAGGAATGTCATAAGACAAATTGGAGGTGAGGAGAGGAGAGCCATTGCTCCAGGGCACTGTTCCAAGGCTGCAGAATCTGAATTTACTCCACAAGCTATGGGAAGTTTGCTATTGGTTTGGAGGAAGTGAGTGATGGCCTTTTACTCTATTGTTCAAGCATAATAGTGGAAGTCTCCAGCTGATGCACATTCCTTATCTCAGGAGATTATTTGAAGAAGTTAATATGTATCTCTTGGAGTGTGAAGAATATAAGGGTCTGGTGTCTGCACTCCCACCTGAAGAAAATCTAAAGGGTCAAAGAAAAGATGACTAGCTACTTTGATGGAAGGAGTGAGAATTGGCCTGCATTTCCAGAGTTCTTGGAGGCGAAGAGTGTGTCTTCTGTTGTGGTAGATGTGATGCCTGAAAGACTTGTTTCTCCAACCACTGGGAGTGATGCTAGCAGACATTCCTCCACCATCAGTCTCCTGGGGATTGTTTTGGCTGAAGAAAGATGATAACTAGATGGTATAGGAGTATAAAGTCCCAGTTTTAGGAAAATTAGAAAAATTCTGCAGGGCCAGCTTCAAAACTTCCTGTAGACTGGCTAAGGCCTCTGTTGAGATTGTAGCAAAGCTCAGCTTCTCCTGCTAATCAATTTAGCCTCTTTTCCTTCCTTCTTTTTCTCCACTCTTCTCCAGGAGCATAGTGGACACCTACTGACTTAGGGGTTCATCTAACAGTGTTATATTTTTTTGCCTTTTCATACTGTTAATGGGATTCTAAAGGTAAGAATGCTGACGTGGTTTGCCATTCCCTTCTCCAGTGGATCGCGTTTTATCAGAACTCTCCACCATCACCCGTCTGTCTTGGGTGAGTCTACACAGCGTGGCTCATAGTTTTGTTGAGTTACACAAAGCTGTGATCCACATGATCATTTTGGTTAGTTTTCTGTGACGTGGTTTTCATTCTGCCCTCTGATGGATGAGGATAACAGTGAAAGATGAAGCCCCTAGGTCAATAGGTGTACAATATGCTCCTCGAGAAGAGCAGAAAAATAGCTCCAGGAGGAATGTAGAGGCTGAGCCAAAGCAGAAGCAATGCCCAGTTGTAGATGTGTCTTGTGGTGAAGTAAAGTCCCATGCCATAAAGAACAATATTGCATAGGAACATGGGATGTGAAGTCCATGAATCAAGGTAAATTGGAAGTGGTCAAACGGGAGCAAAAGCAAGAGTGAAATCAACATTTTATGATTCGCTGAGCTAAATGGATGAGAAGGAGCATGATATCTAATCTCTTAGAGAAACGGAGTAGCCCTCATAGTCAAAGAAAGAATCTGAAATACAGAACTTAGGTGCAATCTCAAAAATGGCAGATTGATTTCAGGCTCATTTCTAAGGCAAATCATTCAATATCACAGTAATCCAAGTCTATGCCCCAATCACTAATACCAAAGAAGATGAATTTGAACAATCCTGTTCTAAAAAAAAGATGTCCTTTTCATCACAGGAGACTGGAATGTAAAAGTAGGAAGTCAAGAGATATCTGTAATAGGCAAGTTTTGCCTTGGAGTACAAAATGAATCAGGGCAAAGACTAACAGAGTTTTGCCAAGAGAACACATTGGTCATAGCGAACACCCTCTTCCAACAGCACAAGAGATGACTCCCCACATGGACATCACCAGATGGTCAATACCAAAATCAGATTGATTACATGCTTTGCAGCTGAAGAGAGAAAAGTTCTATACAGTTAGCAAAAACAAGACCTGGAGCTGACTGCAGGCTCCTTATTGCAAAATTCATGCTCAAATTTAAGAAATTAGGGAAAACCACTAGGCCAATCAAGTATGATCTAAATCAAATTCTTTATGATTTTATACAGTGGAAGTGATGGATAGATTCAAGGGACTAGGATCTAGTCCCTTCAGAGTGACTGAAGAACTATGGACGGATGTTCATACCATTGTACAGGAGGTGGTGAGAAAAACATTCCCAAGGGTGGGTGGGGAGGGGAATGCAAGAAGGCAAAACAGTTGTCTGAGGAAGCCTTACAAATAGCTGAGAAAAGAAGAAGTGTGAAAAGCAGAGGAGTAAAAGAAAGATATACCTATCTGAATGCAGAGTACCAAAGAGAAACAAGGAGAGTTAAGAAAGGCTTCTTAAGAAACCAGTGCAAAGAAATAGAGGAAGACAATAGAATGAGAAACTCTAAAGATCTCTTCAAGAAAATTAGAGATACCCAAGGGAACATTTCAAGCAAAAATGGGCACAATAAAGGACAGAAACAGTACTGACCTAACAGAAGCAGAAGAAGTGACAAGACTATATAGAACTGTACAAAAAATGTCTTAATGACCCAGATAACCATGATGTTGTGGCTATTCACCTAGAGCCAGACATCCTGGAGTGTGAAGTCAACTGGGTCTTAGCAAGAATTACTATGAACAAAGTTAGTGAAGACGACGGAATTCCAGATGAGCTATTTCAAATCCTAAAAGATGGTGCTGTTAAAGTGCTGCACTCAATATGTCAGCAAATTTGGAAAACTCATCAGTGGCCACAAGACCAGTAAAGGTCAATTTTTGTTCCAATCTCAAAGAAGAGCAATGTCAAAGAATGTTCAAACTACCACATAATCTCATTCATTTCACATGCTAGCAAGGTAAGGCTCAAAATCCTTCAAGCTAAGCTTCAACATTATGCGAACTGAGAACTTCCAGATGTACAAGCTGGCTTTAGAAAAGGCAGAGGAACCAGAGGAAAAATCGCCAACATCTGCTGAATTATAGAAAAAGCAAAAGAATTCCAGAAAAAACATCTACTTCTGCTTTACTGACTACGCTAAAGCCTTTGACTACACATCACAATGAACTGTGGAAAATGCAAGAGATGGGAATACCAGACCACCTGACCTACCTCTTGAGAAACCTGTATGCAGGTCAGGAAGCAACAGTTAGAACTGGACATAGAACAACAGACTGGTTCCAAAAGGAAAAAGAGTACGTCAAGGCTATATATTGTCACCCTGCTTATTTAACTTATATGCAAAGTACATCATGAGAAACGCTAGGCTGAATGATGCACAAGCTGGAATCAAGATTTCTGGGAGAAATATCAATAATCTCAGATATGCAGATGATACCACCCTAATGGAAGAAAGCGAAGAGGAACTAAAGAGCCTCTTGATGAAGGTAAAAAAAAAACAACAATAAAACAAACAAACAAACAAACAAAAAAAAAAAAGAGAGAAAAAGCTGGCTTAAGACTCAACACTCAAAAAATTAAGATCATGGCATCTGGTCCCATTACTTCACACCAAAGAGACAGGGAAAATAATGGAAACAGTGACATATTTATTTACTTGGGCTCCAAAATCAATGCAGACTGCATTGGTGACTGCAGCCATGAAATTAAAAGACACTTGCTCCTTGGAATAAAAGCTATAACAAATGTAGACAGCATATTAAACAAGAGAGACATCACTTTGCCAATAAAGGTCCTTATAGTCAAAGTTATGGTTTTTCCAGTGGTCATGTAAGATTTGAACCATAAAGAAGGCTGAGCATCGAAGAACTGATGCTTTCATGTTGTGGTGCTGGAGAAGACTCATGCGAGTACCCCTGACAGCAAGGAGATCAAACCAGTCAATTCTAAAGGAAATCAACCCTGAATATTCACTGGAAGGACTGATGCTGAAGTGAAGCTTCACTGCCTTGGCCACCTGATGTGAAGAGCCAGTTTATTGGAAAACACTGTGATACGGGAACGATAAAGGTCAGGTGGAGCAGTGGAGACAGAGGATGAGATGGTTGGATGGCAGCACCGATTCAATGGACAAGAGTTTGAGCATGATCCAGGAGATGAAGGACAGGAAGCCTGGTGTGCTGCAGTCCATGGAATCGCAGAGAGTTGGACACTACTGAGCGACTATTACCTGTCCTCCTACCCAGGGTTCCAAACCTGGAGAGGTTAGAAACTTGGCGGAGGGGCAAGAGCACAAGACAGCATAAGCAAGATGACAACCCCACTCTTTTCCTGACTTAAAAGTTTCAAACTGTTTCCCCATTTCTTCATGTTTTATGATATGGCTCATAGTGGATCCTTTCCTTTAATGGGTTAAATGTGCCATATTCTTCTGAAGTGCCGGTCTCCAATGTCCCATGTTGCAAAAAAAAAATCGAACTTTCACCTTGTCTAAGGTGAAACTAGTGGTCTCAGTCTGTAAAACCTAGAAACACTGTCTTGGCTGATACTATGTCTCTCTGGTCATTCCAACTGCAGGCATTCTGAGAGATGCATGCATGCTGCTGCTGCTGCTGCTGCTAAGTCACTTCAGTCGTGTCCGACTCTGTGCAACACCTTAGACGGCAGCCCACCAGGCTCCTCCGCCCCTGGGGTTCTCCAGGCAAGAGCACTGGAGTGGGTTGCCATTAATGAGAGGCATATAGCAGTCGGTCAATAAATTTCTGATTTCCTAACTGCCTTCGGGTTCGATCCTTGGGTCGGGAAGATCCCCTAGAGGAGGAAAAGGCAAACCCAATCCAGTATTCTTGCAGGGATAATCCCATGGGCAGAGAAGCCTGGCAGGCTACAGTCCATGGGATCCTGAAGAGTGGGACGCGACTGAGCACACACGCATGCAAACTGCCTTCGGAGAGGAGAGCAGCGTCTGGAAAGGCCGCAGCACAAAAACTGCAGCAACAGAAGCGGAGCAACAGGGGATCCAGGCCAGAGCTCAGAGTGAGGCACGCGCCCTTGGGGAAGTCTTGGCCGGATAGGAGGGAACTGTGAGAAGCCTACTTGCGCCCTCCCGTAGGCACTGACAAAGTGCCACGCCGATTGCTTGCCGGGCAACCCGCGGGCGAGCTCCGCTACGTAGCCCAGCCCAGTCCCGTCTCGCCCCGCCCCATCCGTTCTCCTCCTCTGGCCCCGCCCTGTCCTTCTTGCCCGCCTACTGGCCCGCCCCTACTTGATATGCTCGCTCCGCCCCTTCCTGCTGCCCCGCCTCGTCCATCTGGTCGTGCCCGCCCCCTCCCTCGTACCCTGCTGGCAATTAGCATCGCCAGCCGGCGCCATGGGTACCGCTTCGTCGCTCGTGAGCCCCGCGGGTGGGGAGGTGATCGAGGACACGTACGGGGCGGGCGGCGGCGAGGCCTGTGAGATCCCGGTGGAGGTGAAGCCGAAGGCCCGCCTGCTGCGCAGCTCGTTCCGCCGGGCCGCGGGTGCGGCGGCTGCGGGAGCCGGGCCCGGTTCGCTGCCCCGTGGAGCGGGCGGCGGCGGGCTGCTAGGGGCCAGCTTCAAGTCTACTGGCTCGTCGGTGCCCGAGCTGGAATACGCGGCTGCTGAGTACGAGCGGCTGAAGAAGGAGTACGAGATCTTCCGGGTCAGCAAGAACCAGGAGTTGTTATCCATGGGCCGCCGGGAGGCCAAGCTGGACACGGAGAACAAGCGGCTGCGGGCCGAGCTGCAGGTAATGCTGTGCCCGGGCACTCACTGGAGATGACCGCTACACCTGGGAACTGAGGCCCGGGGCCGTCTGCCCACCGCCCCGCAGCCGCATGGCGGCACCGCCAACTGGACCCTGAACGCCTGACTTCGTCCCTTGTCCGTCCTGCCTCATCTCCAAACCAAGAAGTTTTGAAAGTTAAGCAGAAACTGCTCAGCATTTTAGTTTGCGAGAACATACTGCCTTGCGGTCTAACTGATTCTTTAAGAACCACCGGCTCCCCCCACCTTTTTTTTTTTTTCTTTTCTGTCTTTGGGCCATTCATTCAGACACCTTGAAACTATTAGCCTGGAGCAGCAAATGTTCGGGGGCTTCCTGGTAGCTCAGCTGGTAAAGAAAATGTGAAAGTGAAAGTCTTTCAGTCGTGTCCGACTATTAAGTCCATGGAATTCTCAAGGCCAGAATACTGGAGTGGGTAGCTTTAGCCCTTCTCCAGGGGATCTTCCCAATCCAGGGATTGAACCCAGGTCTCCCGCGTTGCCGGCGGATTTTCTACCAGCTGAACCACAGGGAAACCCAAGAATGCTCGAGTGGGTAGCCTATCCCTTCTCCAGGGGATCTTCCTGACCCAGGAATCGATCTGGGGTCTCCTACACTGCATGCAGATTCTTTACCAACTGAGCTATCAGAGAAGCCCTGGTAAAGAATCCGCCTGCAATGCAGGAACCCCTGGTTGGATCCCTAGGTCCGGAAGATCCCCCTGGAGGACGGTATGGCAACCCTTTCCAGGATTCTGGCCTAGGAATCTCCATGTACAAAGGAGCCTGGCGGGCTATAGTTCATGGGGTCGCAAAGAGTCGAAGACGACTCAGCGACTAAGCACAGAGCAGCACCAAATGCTAATCTCCCGGGAAGTAGGTCTGCCAGGACCACACAGATACACCAAGGACTTTGGTGACATCTGTTGAGGCAGCTCATCAAACCCTTCCTAGGTGTTTAAAACTCTGCCCACCCCACCCCCAAATGCAATTGCAACAGGACAGAGTGCGCTAAGGGATGACAAATGTTCCAGTCCCAAGTTATTTCTGTTACCAATCTTGATTTCTTATGTAACCTTTTTTTCTTCCTTTTTCATATACCTAGGCATTTAAAACACACACACACACCCTATATTTATTTTATCCATTCAGTCAGACATTTACTGAAGACCTGCAGTGTATCAGCCTTGGAGCTAGCAAGAGGAGTGAGACATGGAGCCAAGGAGTGCACAGTCTCACAGAAATAATTATCCTTCAGGTTAAACCTTATAAATTGTGATTTTGTTCTCTTAAAGGTGGGAAAACTGAGTTGTAGTGAAGATTCAGAACTGGTATTTCAAAGAAAAAGTATTAATTTCCATTGAAAGCTTAATGCTGAATATCTTCATTTATAATTCAAGCACATTTGCAGGGTTTTTTCCCCATTATATGTTTGAATAGAATGGCAGTATGCAGTTCTTGATTACTGGTGAAAAACTAAGTAGACTGTTCATATTCTGAGATATGTAACATGTATATGAGAGTGTTGGTTGCTCAGTCATGTCTGACTACCCCATGGACTATAGCCTGCCAGGCTCCTCTGTCCATGGAATTCTCCAAGCAGGAATACTGGAGTGGGTTGCCATTTCCTTCTCCAGGGAATTGTCCAGACCCAGGGATCGAACCCAGGTCTTCCCACATTGCAGGCAGATTTTTTTACCTCCTGAGCCAGAAGGGAAGCTCAATATGCATATAACATAATGTAAAATTTGAGACGCATGCTATTTTTGTTATAAGTAACAAGGTAAAATATTCCAGGCACTTCAGAAAACTTACCAGAAGATACTTCGGGAAAAGGAAAGTGCTTTAGAAGCAAAATACCAAGCAATGGAGAGAGCAGCTACATTTGAACATGACAGAGATAAAGTTAAGAGGCAATTTAAGGTAAATTTCATGCATCTTTATCGCCAAAGTGACAGGGAATAAAGCAATATATTTTAAAAGTTCATATAATACTGTGATGAGTAAATAGAAGTAAATGATGTAGGAGCCATGAAAGGTATAAGAGCTGAAGTCTTATAAAAGTAAATACTTTTTACTTTTGAAGTATTTGAGTTGAACCATGTAAACCTGAGATAGTTTCAAAGAAAAGGTATAAAAGTGAACATTTTAGTGGGGGGGAGTGTTTGTATTAGGGGAGAGCATTTAGAAATATCTGGGGATGTGTCCTTTGGGGAGAGCATTGGTGGCGATAAGTGTGCATGCTAAGTCACGCCAGTCGTGTCCGACTCTGAGACCCCATGGACTGTAGCCCACCAGGCTCCTCACTGCATGGGATTCTCCAGTCAAGAATACCGGAGTGGGTAGTCGTGCCCTCCTCCAGAAGGGCAGTAAGTGGGAGGGGGCAAAGTTGCTAAACATCAGGTAGTACACGTGGCAGCCCCACACCTTAGATATATGGAATTCCATTAGGTTCCAGTTACAAAACAGTGACAGAGAGGTATTCGCCTTACAAAAAAGGGAGATCAAGGACCAAATGAATATTGATTTTATGAATTAAAGAATTTTCCCTTAAAAGTTGATGATATCACTTTTTGTTTATGGAAAAGGATTTCAAAATTAAAATATATCTTTTAAAGATTTTTAGGGAGACCAAGGAGAATGAAATTCAGGATTTATTGAGGGCCAAGCGAGAGTTAGAGAGCAAACTTCAGAGGCTACAGGCTCAAGGGGATCCATTTATTTGATCCTGGAGAATCTGATTCAGATGACAACTGTACAGATGTTACTGGTAAGTTTATTTCCTATTTATAATGTTTTGAGATATCAAAATATTAATAGGTATAATGATTGTAGAGCCAATTTTGAATCCTTGTACTGATAAGTAATTGCTCTTACAAATAGAGTTGCTCTTTCTCTTTCTCATGTTACAACAGGTCTTTTCTATACAAGTCCATGGTGTAGAAGCTGAGGTTCCTTCTATTTTGTTGCTTTGCCAACCTTAACCTATAGCTTTTCTCTCTCTGGTCTAAGATAGCCCCTCCAAGTCCCATCATATCTACAATTTAGCTGGAGGGAGTGGGGGAATACATTACTTTCCTTGAAAGCACAATCTGAAAGATATACACATTAGTCCTACTCAAACCCCATTGGCCTATACCTTCCTCTACCTAGGAAGATGGGAAAGTATAATTATTAGTAGGAGAGCCATGTATGCACATGAAGTTTGGGGTTGTGTCATTAAAGAAAGAAGGAGAGAACGGATGTTAGAGAACATTTAGTAGTCTCTGTCACATTTTCCCACATAATGGATGTATTCTTGCAGCTATCAGAGTATCTACATAATGTTTCATCAGTGGTTTCCAATATAGTTTTTTGAAATATTTTAAAGTTTGTTTTTTAATTAAACATAAAGAAAAACTCAGAATCATAGAATGAAAATGTCCACTATGTTAATAGGAAATAATAATGAAGTGTGATTGACATTGAACAATATTCTATTTTAAATGTAGTGAGAAGATGCAGACACGCTCCTATTTATAAAAAACCTTAATTATATTCTTCCAAATTAATGTATTTTGAAGTAAAATATGGCAATTTATAATCCTCTCTTAATTTGCATTTTAGTACCATTGAAATTTGACCAGCATTCTGAGACTTTTATTACTAACTTTTGAGAAAAAAAAGGTGAAGAGATTCTTAATGGCTTATTATGACTAAGACATTAGTCTTAGTGGTTATTTCAGTGTTGACATATGTTAAAATATAGTTAATAAAAACAAGTTAATATTTCCTCCTAGGTCTTTTTTCCTATTTTGATATAAACATGAAGAAGGAATGCTTGAGCGAATATTGCTCATTATTTGTCACCTACAAATAAAAATCAGTTTTGCCAGAGATTGTCACCCAAATACCAGTTTACTTAAGTTTAGTCAAGGACTACATGTTATAGCAAATATTACTTATTTTAAAAATGTGTGTTAGTAAGTACTCATTAAATCAGACATTAATTTTGTTCCTCTGGAAGGTTAAAGAGAATGTATTCTTTACATCTTTAGCTTATATCCTAGTGAATTACCAATATCAATTACTGGTGTGCCAGTAATAGTCTTCCTTTGAAATTCATCCCTTCAAATTTTACACTGATACCTAAATCATATGGTTAGAAAAGTTTTTTAGAAATTTTTGTTGGGGAGCGTTTTTAATTCCTCTCTGTTATTATAATTTCTTTGGTTATTATATTCCTAATTTCTTTTCATCTTTCTCTCTTTAATTCCCCCTTTTAAGATTGAGATAACCAAAACTGTGTTAACTACCACCTTAGAATGTGCCAGAAGTTGGTGGCAAAGTACTTCCAGAATTATTCTTTGGATTTCAAAATCAAAGTTTTAATATTTGTTGTATTTATAATCTTATAGTACTTTTTGGATTAGAAATCCTGTTGAATATATTGATAAGGTTTTGAAGTTTCAATATTATTTGGTTTTCATCAGATGAAATCTGCTTTACAGCTGCTGGAACCCAGTGCGAATATTGGACTGGTGGAGCCTTGGGAAGTGAGCCTTCCATAGGGAGTATGATCCAGCTTCAGCAATCCTTCCGGGGCCCTGAGTTCGCCCACAGTTCTATAGACGTGGAAGGACCGTTTGCTAATGTCAACAGAGGTAAATGGCTAATGGCAATTAGCCATTTGCTAATTAGCTTAGTTAATGGTAATGATTGTTTGTGTACTACACTCTTGGCAGAGAAAACTGCCATCAGCAGAGCATAAGACTTGTTTTCTGGGTGTCCCACTGTCAGGCCAGTATGTTCTGGTACTTGTCACTGACCAGAAAGGATGAAGTTATATAATTCACATCAGGATCAGATGGTGTCCCCCAGCCTGACTGACCAGTGAGTTCTAATAACTGAAATTTTGGTCTGGATTCTCAGGTATTTTAGTTGAGTAGTGAGAGTTAAATGTAGATCAGCTGAAAAACAGTAGTTTTCAGTCTTTTCTTTTGCATCTTTGATGGTGTTGAAAAGTTGTGTGTGCATGTGTGCTAAGTCACTTCAGTCACATGTGCACCCTCTGGACTGCAGCTTGGCAGACTTCTCTGTGCATGGGATTCTCCAGGCAAGAATACTGTAGTGGGCTGCATGCCCTCCTCCAGGGGATCTTCCTGATCCAGGGATCGAGCCTGCGTCTCTTATGTCTCCTGCACTGGCAGGCGGGTTCTTTACTAATAGCGCCACCTGGGAAGTCCAGTTTTACTCATTTTCTTTGTATAATTTGGTATTCAAAACAGCTCTTAAGATCTGTTCAGAATTTCAATACCACAGCTGACCTGAGATATTATAAGTAGCTCCATTCTTTTCTTAAAACTATGAAATTATTTATCTATTAGCAAAATGAAAATTATATTTTAAATAATGCATTTTCAGTTAGTCAAATACGTCTTAAAATATTCATTCTCACTATCTTTAGGTTACTTTTCATTTTATACCACTCTTAAACTTTCTTTTTGACTCAGTATATTTCAAGAATAATAAACAAGTAAAACCAGTCTGGGAACATAGGCCTTCCTCAAGTTACAAACTAACTGAACAGCCCATGTGGCCTAGTTTCCTGACATTTGACTGGAGCCATTGCTCCCTCAGCAGACACAATTGCTTTAAACCCCAGGATAGAATTTGAGATTAGCGAACTGTTTGCCTTCTAATATGTTATTCTAGAAGTTATGTCAGTATTATAAGTGAGATAAGATATCGTTCTATGATGCCAGTTGTGGTTTTTCAGACTTTCAGACATCATATCATATGGTCTTCTAATAATTCTTTTGGGGAACTTATGAGAAATTTTATTTTCAGATGACTGGGATATTGCTGTGGCTAGTTTATTACAAGTTACCCCCTTGTTTTCACATTCTCTATGGAGTAACACTGTCAGATGTTACCTCATTCATACAGATGAAACCCAGCCTGAAATGGATCTTTTCCTTAAGGTGAGGACATTTATAAATTTTGTATTCACTGATCTAAAATACAAGTTAATATTGTATTCTGGTTATGATAGTACTGCATCTGAACCAGACAGTTTACTACATACAAGATTACATCTTAAAGAGTAGGAGGCATCTTGGGCTTTTCTTAAGAAAATGTCTTAGTATTTTCAGTATATTCAAATTAAGTCCTTGGAACTTTATGCTTTTGAATGCTTCATTATACATTCTCCAGTGTTTAGCTGTGCCTGCTTTAGTTAACCTCTGCCACCCCTATTCTTGAATCTGTTTCAGATTATAACAAAATTTAATCCTTGTCATGATTTTCAAATTTTCACAGCAGCCATTGGGGTTAATCTAAGGCAGGGGTCAGCAAACAAAAGCCTGTTGGCCAAATCTGGCCTGAAGTCTGTTACTGTGTAACCTAGAGCCAAGATTGGTTTCTGTGTTTTTAAATGTTTTTAAATGATTGAAAAAGAAATAAGAAGAAGAATATTTTGATGTGAAAATCATATGAAATTCAAATTTTGTTGTCTATAAATTTTTATTAGAACACAGCCACACACAACATATTGTTTCTGGTTGCTTCACATTAATGGCAGAATAAAATTAATAGTGGCACCTAAATGCACCACAAAAACCTCTGCCGAAACAGGCAGCTTCTTAAACTATTATTAATTTGCCATCTGGCTCTTCGCAGAAAAGTTCACCAATTACCTTTCTAACTGAATTTTCAATAAATATGTGTGGCACATGCAATACCTTCAATATTAACATCCTCCAGATTGTTGATTAATAAGTCCATTTAGCTTTCCTTTTGATATTATTCAGTTTTGGTAAACAGACACAGTATTTTGAAAGCCAAAGCTTCTACTCACTAACTGAGTATACATTATTCCCAAATACATGTTGAGGGAATTGCTAATGTATTGCATAGTAATAATCAACATTACTAAGTAAGTTAATTTGTTATCAGTTCAGTCACTCAATTGTGTCTGACTCTTTGCAATGCCATGGACTGCAGCACGCCAGGCCTCCCTGCCCATCACCAACTCTCAGAGTTTACTCAAACTCATGTCCATTGAGTCGCTGATGATATCCAGCCATCTCATCCTCTTTCATCCCCTTCTCTCGCCTTCAGTCTTTCCCAACATCAGGGTCTTTTCCAATGAGTCAACTCTTTGATAATTTGTAATAGACCAGCATATTTTTATTTTATATCTGTTTGCTTTCGTGTTCATGGCAGACACTTTTTACTATATAAATTTATAGGTTTATGTTTGTCACCCTGTAACAATAAACAGAAGTTATTTGTAAGAATAATAATAAAAATATATACCACAGCAAAATAACTTAATACTGTACTCCTATTGTTTTAAGTTTTATTATGAGATAAATCATTTTCTGAACTAGGAAACAGCCAAGCTGCTAAGCTATTATTAGTTTCAATTTATAAAGAAGTTTGCCTTTCCTCTTAAAGATTTATTTTAATGTGATTATGATTTTTTTAGTTTTAAATCAGAGAATATCCAACATAACTTGTGATAAAGCATTTTTTTATTTTAAGTAGTATGAAGCTGACTAGATCTTCAGTTAAATAATTGTGCTATCTTTCAATTTGCACATGAAAGATATTTGCTATGTTTCAATTTGTTTTTAGGATTACTCACCTAAACTTAAGAGAATGTGTGAGACAATGGGATATTTTTTCCATGCTGTGTATTTTCCAATAGATATTGAAAATCAATACCTCGCTGTAAGAAAATGGGAAATTGAGAAAAGTTCACTAGTTATCTTATTCATTCATTTAACCTTGCCAAGGTAAGCTGAAAATTCTATAATTTATTATAGGGGTTAAACTTGTAAATAGAATTAAGTTTGCCAGATGAACTTGAAACATAAGTTCTAATTGCTTTCTTGTTTTTTTAACTTATTTATTTATTTTTTATTTTTTTTAATTTTAATTAAATTTATTTATTTTTTTAATTACAATACTGTATTTGTTTTGCCATACATTGACACGAATCAGCCATAGGTGAACACAATCTCCCAATGCCGAAGCCCCCTCCCACCTCCCGCCCCACATCCTCTACTTGAATCATCCTGTGCATCAGCCCCATGCATCCTGCATCCTACATTGAACATAGATTGGCGCCTTGTTTCTTACAGGAAAATATACATGTTTCATTGCCATTCTCCCAAACCATCCCACCCTTTCCCTCTCCCTCAGAGTCCAAAAGTCCGTTCTATACCTCTGTGTCTCTTTGTTGTCTCACATACAGGGTCATCATTACTGTCTTCTAAATTCCATGTATATTGGTGTTTTTCTTTCTGGCTTACTTCACTCTGTATAATCGGTTCCAATTTCATCCATCTCATTAGAACTGAGTCAAATTTATTCTTTTTAAGGGCTGAGTAGTATTCCATAGTGTATATGTACCACAGCTTTCTTATCCATTCATCTGCTGATGGACATCTAGGTTGCTTCCATGTCCTGGCTATTATAAACAATGCTGCAATGAACATTGGGGTACATGTGTCTCTTTCAGTTCTGGTTTCCTCGGTGTGTATGCCCAGCTGTGGGATTGCTGGGTCATAAGGCAGTTCTATTTGCAATTTTTTAAGGAATCTCCACACTGTTTTCCATAATGGCTGTACTAGTTTGCATTCCCACCAGCAGTGTAAGAGGGTTCCCTTTTCTCCACATCCTCTCCAGCATTTATTGCTTGTAGACTTTTGGATCGCAGCCATTCTGACTGGTGTGAAATGATACCTCATTGTGGTCTTGATTTGCATTTCTCTGATAATGAGTGATGTTGAGCATCTTTTCATGTGTTTGTTAGCCATCCGTATGTCTTCTTTGGAGAAATGCCTATTTAGTAAATTGGAAAAGAAGAAGTAAAACTCTCACTGTTTGCAGATGACATGATCCTCTACATAGAAAATCCTAAAGACTCGACCAGAAAACTACTAGAGCTAATCAATGAATATAGTAAAGTTGCAGGATATAAAATCAACACTCAGAAATCCCTTGCATTCCTATACACTAATAATGAGAAAGTAGAAAAAGAAGTTAAGGAAACAATCCCATTCACCATTGCAACGAAAAGAATAAAATACTTAGGAATATTCCTACCTAAAGAAACTAAAGACCTATATATCGAAAACTATAAAACACTGATGAAAGAAATCAAAGAGGACACTAATAGATGGAGGAATATGCCATGCTCATGGGTTGGAAGAATCAATATAGTGAAAATGAGTATACTACCGAAAGCAATCTACAGATTCAATGCAATTCCCATCAAGCTACCAGCAGTATTTTTCTCAGAACTAGATCAAATAATCTCAAGATTTGTATGGAAATACAAAAAACCTCGAATAGCCAAAGCAATCTTGAGAAAGAAGAATGGAACTGGAGGAATCAACTTGCCTGACTTCAGGCTCTACTACAAAGCCACAGTCATTAAGACAGTATGGTACTGGCACAAAGACAGAAATATAGATCAGTGGAACAAAATAGAAAGCCCTGAGATTAACCCACATACCTATGGACACCTTATCTTCGACAAAGGAGGCAAGAATATACAATGGAGTAAAGACAGTCTCTTTAACAGGTGGTGCTGGGAAAACTGGTCAACCACTTGTAAAAGAATGAAACTAGACCTCTTTCTAACACCATACACAAAAATAAACTCAAAATGGATTAAAGATCTAAATGTAAGACCAGAAACTATAAAACTCCTAGAGGAGAACATAGGCAAAACACTCTCCGACATAAATCACAGCAGGATCCTCTATGATCCACCTCCCAGTATACTGGAAATAAAAGCAAAGATAAACAAATGGGATCTAATTAAAATTAAAAGCTTCTGCACAACAAAGGAAACTATAAGCAAGGTGAAAAGACAGCCTTCTGAATGGGAGAAAACAATAGCAAATGAAACAACTGACAAACAACTAATCTCAAAGATATATAAGCAACTTATGCAGCTCAACTCCAGAAAAATAAATGATCCAATAACTTATTTATTTTTTAATTGAAGGATAATTGCTTTACAGAATTTTGCTGTTTTCCGTCAAACCTCAACATGAATCAGCCTTAGGTATACATATATCCCCTCCCTTTTGAACCTCCCTCCTGTCTCCCTCCACATCCCACCCCTCTAGGTTGATACAGAGCCCCTGTTTGAGTTTCCTGAAACATACAGCAGATTCCCATAGGCTATCTGTTTTACATATGGTAAAATAAGTTTCCATGTTACTGTCTCCATACATCTTATCTTCTCCTCCCCTCTCTCCTTGTCCATAAGTATATTCTCTATTTCTGTTTCTCCACTGCTGCCCTGCAAAATAAATTCTTTGGGACCATTTTCTAGGTTCTATATGTATGCATTAGTATACAATATTTATTTTTCTCTTTCTGACTTACTTCACTCTGTATTATAGGCTCTAGGTTCATCCACTTCATTAGAACTGACTCAAATGTGTTCCTTTTTATCACTGAGTAATTTCAGTTGTGTTATATTAATAAGAAGTAATGGATACTTCTTTATCCATTCACATGTCAATGAATATCTAGGTTGCTTCCATGTTCTAGCTATTGTAAACAGTGCTGCAGTGAACAATGGGATACATATGTCCTTTTCAGTTTTGGTTTCCTTAGGGTTTATGGGTAGGTGTGGGATTGCTGGGTTATATGGTGGCTTTATTCCTAGTCTCCTAAGGAATCTCCATACTGTCTTCCATAGTGGTTGTATCAATTTACATTTCCACCAACAGTGCAAGAATGTTCCCTTTTCTCCACACCCTCTCCAGCATTTATTGTTTGTAGACTTTCTGATGATGGCCATTTGACCAGTGTGAGGAGATATCTCATTGTAGTTTTGATTTGCTTTTCTCTAATAATGAGTGATGTTGAGCATCTTTTCATGTGTTTGTTAGCCATCTGTATGTCTTCTTTGGAGAAATGTCTCTTTAGATCTTTTCCCCACTTTTTGATTGGGTTGTTTGTTTTTCTGGTAGAGTTGTATGAGCTGCTTGTATATTTTGGAAATTAATCCTTTGTTTCCCTTGCTATTATTTTCTCCCATTCTGATGATTGTTTTTTCACCTTGCTTATAGTTTTCTTTGCTGTGCAAAAGCTTTTAAGTTTAATCAGGTCCCACTTGTTTATTTTTGTTTTTATTTCCATTACTCTAGGAGGTGGGTCATAGAGGATCTTGCTTTGATTTATGTCATCGAGTGTTGTGGCTGTGTTTTCCTCTAAGAGATTTATAGTTTCTGATCTTACATTTAGGCATTTAATCCATTTTGAGTTTCTCTTTGTGTATGGTGTTAGGAAGTGTTCTAATTTCACTCTTTTACATGTAGCTGTCCCATTTTCCCAGCACCGTTTATTGAAGAGGCTGTCTTTGCCCCATTGTATATTCTTATCTCCTTTGTCAAAAATAAGGTACCCATACATGTGTGGGTTCATTTCTGGGCTTTCTATCTTGTTCCATTGGTCTATATTTCTGTTTTTGTGCCAGTACCATACTTTCTTGATGACTGTAGCTTTGTAGTATAATCTGAAGTCAGGAAGGTTGGCTCCTCCAGCTGCATTCTTCTTTCCTAAGACTGCTTTGGCTATTTGGGGTCTTTTGTGTTTCCATATGAATTGTGAAATTTTTTGTTCTAGTTCTGTGAATGATGCCATTAGCAATTTGATAGAGATCACATTGAATCAGTGGATTGTATTTGGTAGTATAGTCAATATTGATTCTTCCTTGCCAGGAACATGGAATATCTCTCTATCTGTTTATGTCATCATTGATTTCTTTCATCAGTGTCTTATAATTGTTTATGTACACTTCTTTTGTCTCTAGGTAAGTTTATTCCTAGATATTTTGTTATTTTGTTGCAATGGTGAATAAGATTGATTCCTTAATATCTCTTTCTGATTTTTCATTGTTAGTATATAGAAATGCAAGTGATTTCTATGTATTGATTTTGTATCCTGTGACATTGCTAAATTCACTGATTAGCTCTAGTAATTTTCTGATAGTATCTTTAGGGTTTTTTATGTACAGTATCATGTCATCTGCAAACAGTGAGAGCTTTACTTCTTTTCTGATCTGGATTCTTTTCATTTCTTTTTCTTCTCTGATGGCTGTGGCTAGGACTTCTGAAATGATGTTGAATAATAGTGGTGAAAGTGAACACCTTTGTCTTGTTCCTGATTTTAGAGGGAATGCTTTCAGTTTTTTTACCATTGAGAATAATGTTTGCTGTAGGCTTATCACATATGGATTTTACTGTGTTGAGGTAGGCTTCCTTCTATGCCTATTGTTTCAAGAGTTTAAATCATAAATGGGTGCTGAATTTTGTCAAAGGCTTTTTATGCATCTATTGAGATTATCATATGGTATTTATCTTTCAACTGGTTAATATGGTTTATCACATTGATTTGTGTGTATTGAAGAATCCTTGCATCCCTGGAATAAACCCACCTTGATCATGGTGTATGAGCTTTTTAATGTGTTGCTGAATTCTGTTTCCTAAATTTTGTTGAGGATTTTTGCATATATGTTCATCAGTGATATTGGCCAGTAGTTTTCTTTTTGGGGGTTGTCTTTGTCTGGTTTTGGTATCAGGGTGATGTTGGCCTCATACAATGAGTTTGGAAGTCTTCCTCTGCTATTTTTTGAAAGGGTTTTAGAAGGACAGGCATTAGTGCTTCTCTGAATGTTTGACAGAATTCTCCTGTGAAACCATCTGGTCCTGGGCTTTTGTTTTTCAGGAGATTTTTTATCACAGTTTCAATTTCAGTGCTTGTAATTGGCTTGTTCATAATTTCTGTTTCTATTCTAAGAATCTGTCTATTTCTTCCAGGTTATCCATTTTATTGCCATATAGTTATTCATAATAGTCTCTATAATTCTTTGTATTTCTGCATTGTCTGTTGTAACCTCTCCTTTTTCATTTCTAATTTTGTTGATTTGATTCTTCTCTCTTTTGTTCTTGATGAGTCTGGTTAAAGGTTTGTCAATTATGTTTATCTCCTCAAAGAACCAGCTTTTAGTTTTATTAATCTTTACTATTGTTTCTTTCATTCCTTTCTCATTTATTTCTGCTCTGATCTTTATCATTCCTTTCCTTCTGCTATGTTTGGGTTTTTTTTGTTGTTGTTCTTTTTCCAGTTGTTTTAGGTGTAGAGTTAGGTTGCCTAGTCAATGTTTTTCTTGTTTCTTGAGGCAGGATTGTATTGCTATAAACTTTCCTCTTAGAACTGCTTTTGCTGCATCCCATAGGTTTTGAGTTGTCATGTTTTCATTGTCATTTGAATCTAGAAATTTTTTGAGTTCCCTTTTGATTTCTTCCGTAACTGTTGGTTATTTAGAAACATATTATTTAATCTTCATGTGTTTGTATGTTTTACTTTTTTTCTTGTATATCTAGTCTCATAGCATTGTGGTCAGGATGCTTGATATGACTTCAGTTTTCTTAAATTTACTGAGGTTTGATTTGTGACCCAATATGTGGTCTGTCATGGAGAATGTTCCATGTGCAGTTGAGAAGAAGGTGTTTTCTTCTGCGTTTGGATGGACTGTCCTAAAGATATCAAATAGATCCATCTCATCTAATGTATCATTTAAGGCGTTTCCTTATTAATTTTCTGTTTTGATGATCTGTCCGTTCTTGTGAGTGGGGTGTTAAAGTCTCCTACAATAGTAACCAGATTATTGTATTATTGTCCATTTCACCTTTTATGTGTTAATGTTTGTCTTACATATTGAGGTGCTCCTATGTTGGGTGCGTAGATATTTACAACTGTTATGTCTTCCTCTTGGATTGACCCCTTGATCATTATGTAGTGTCTTTCCTTATCTCTTGTAATATTCTTTATTTTAAATTCTATTTTGTCTGATATGAGGATGTTACTCCAGCTTTCTTTTGTTTTCCATTTGCATTGAAAATATTTTTCCATCCTCTCAGTTTCAGTCTATATGTGTCTTTAGGTCTGAAATGGGTTTCTTGTAAACAACATATAAATGGGTCTTGTTTTTGTATCCATTCAGCCAGTCTGAATGGATTGGAACAGTTAATCCATTTACACTAAAGTAATTATTGATATATATGTTCCTATTGCCATTTTCTTAATTTTTTGTGGTTTTATTTTGTAGATCTTTTTCTTCTCTTGTATTTCTTGACTATAGAAGTCCCTTTAATATTTGTTGTAAAGCTGGTTTGTTGGTACTGAATTCTCTTAATCTTTGGTTGTCTGAAAAGCTTTGGATTTCTCCATCAGTTTTGAATGAGATCCTTGCTGGGTAGAGTAATCTTTGTTGTAGATTGTTCCTTTTTCGGTACTTTTAATATATCCTGCCATTCCCTTCTGGCCTGCAGAGTTTCTGCTGAAAGATTAGTTGTTAAACGTATGGGGTTTCCTTGTATGTTACTTGTTGCTTTTCCCTTGCTGATTTTAATATTTTTTCTTTGTGTTTAATCTTTGTTACTTTGATTAGTGTGTGTCTTGGCGTGTTTCTCCATGGATTTATCCTGTATGGGACTCTTTGCACCTCTTAGACTTGATTGTTGGGGAAATTTTCAACTCTAATCTCTTCAAAAATTTTCTCATACCCTTTCTTTTTCTCATCTTCTTCTGGAACCCCTATAATTTGAATGTTAGTGTGTTTGATATTGTCCCAGAGGTCTCTGAGACTACCCTCAGTTCTTTTTATTCTTTTTACTTTATTCTGCTCTTCAGAAGTTATTTCCACCATTTTATCTTCTAGTGCACTGATTCCTTCTTCTGCTTCAGATATTCTGCTATTGATTCCATTTTTAATTTCAGTAATTGTGTTGTTTGTCTCTGTATCTTTATTCTTTAATTCTTCTAGGTCTTTGTTAATTGATTCTTGCATTTTCTCTTCTGTTTTCAAAGTGGTTTATCATCTTTACTATCATTATTCTGAATTGTTTTTCAGCTAGTTTGCCTGTTTCCTCTTCACTTACTGGACTTCTATGTTTCTAGTTTGTTCCTTCATTTGTGTATTATTTCTCTTTCTTTTGGGGGGGGGGGGGGGGGGGGGGGGGGGGGGGGGGGGGGGGGGGGGGGGGGGGGGGGGGGGGGGGGGGGGGGGGGGGGGGGGGGGGGGGGGGGGGGGGGGGGGGGGGGGGGGGGGAAAAAAAAGGGCCATTATTTTTATTTAAACTTACTGTGTTTGAGGTCTCCTTTCCCCATGCTTCCAGTTTGAATTCTTTCTTCCTTTTGGTTTCTGCCCCACTATGGTTGGTGCAGTGGTTTGTGTAACTTTGTATAGGGTGAGATTTTTGCCAAGTTTTTTTTTGTTTGTTTGTATTTTCTCTGATGGGCAAGGCTGAGTGAGGTGGTAATCCTATCTGCTGATGACTGGGTTTGTATTTTTGTTTGTTGTTTGGATGAGGTGTCCTTCATAGGGTACTACTGGTGGTTGGGTGATGCTGGGTCTTGTATTCTAGTGGTTTCCTTTGCAGGAGTTCTCACTATTCGATACTCCAGAGGGTTAGTTCTCTGGTAGTCTAGGGTCTTGGAGTCAGTGCTCCCACTTTAAAGGCTCAGGGCTTGATCTCTGGTCACGATCAAAGATTCCACAAGTGGCTTGTTATGGCATTAAGTAAGATTAAAACAAATACCCAAAAACAAGAAACCAAAGATGAACCCCAGATAAATGGCAGTTACAAAATCAGGCAAATAATAATGAAAATAATGGACTACACACATATACATATACACCCATGAGCAAAGTCAAAACAGTCCAAGAAAAATAAAGTTCAATAGATTGACCAAGCAAACAAAGGAAAACAAACATTATGTCTAATGGTTAAGAACTAAGCTAACTAAAGCACAAACTAGAAAACAAAACTAAAACAAGGTGCCAAGTGGGGAATAAAGCAATGAAAATAAAACTAACAAATATGTTGAGAGGAAAGGAAAGAAAGAACAGATATGCAAAATTAAATAGAGGTAGATAAAGGAGATTTATATACATTAAAGCTTAACTTCAATGTGAAAAGAACAGTAGGAAAAGCAAACAAAGAATAAATGTAGAAAAATAATAGGTTTTAAAAACTAAGATTAAAAAGGAGAAAAGGAAAAAGGGAAGAGAAAAGGGGGAGAAAAAGAAAAAGAAGAAAGAAAAAAGGAAAACTCCACAGAACTGCAAAAGCCCAATGTAGAAGCAGAGGTTTATAACATGGAAAATCGTGACTGAAAAAAAAAAAATCAAAAGCTTAATTAGATCTCATGATGCCAATAAAATTAACAACTACAACAGGATGGGTTGAGGGGAAAGGACAGAAAAGGAGACAAAGGAAAAAGAAAAAAAATCCAAAAGAAAGTACCGAACAAGTTAAAACATAAGAATAATAAATGTTTTTCTTGAGTCACTGCTGTTAAGATCCTTTCCCTCACTGGAAGTCACAGCCCACCTCACCTCCCTAGGATACCCTCCAACACTGTGCTGGTCTCTGGACCTGCTGTGGGGGAAGCTCAGATTCTAATCTGGTTTTATTCCTGTGTATTCTTGCCTCCAGTGTCCACAGCTATCAGAACTAGTGTGTTTCTTTTGTGGGAGCAATCAATGTGCTTTTATACATTGCATAGACACACAGTCTGCCTAGTTGTTCATGTGAATTTAATCTGCAACTTGTACAGCTAGTGGGAAGGTTTGGAGTCTTCTTCCTTAGGCACCCTGCCCCTGAGTTTCAGCTGTGGTTTTTTTTCCACCTCTCTGGGTTGTCCACTGGGGTTTGCTTCTGAGGCTTCGCTGGAGGACTTGGGTCTGTCCCAGAGAGGGCCAGTTGCAGAGGTGGTACAGCTGCTTGGGTTGCAGGGGTTCTGGCAGCACCAGGTACTCAGGGGAGTTGGCAGCTAGGGCAGCAGGAAATACAGTTTTCTAGAAGAGTGCAACCAGTGATGGCCAAAATGCTCCAGTATTCTTGCCTGGAGAGCCCCGCTGATAGAGAAGCCTGGCAGGCCACAGTGCACAGGGTCACAAAGAGTTGGATATAACCAAAGCGACCCCGTGTGCATAGCAGCAAGACTTTTTTAGCTTGTGGCAGCTCTGCCCAAGTGAGGGTTTAGCATGAAGGTGGTGCAGCTGCTTGGTTTGCAGGGACTTGGCAGCGCCAAGTGTGCAGGTTCACAAACTGCCTTTGCTGCAGGAGTTATGGCTCTATCAGAGTCTTTTTCAAGCCTCTGGTAGCTGGCAATCAGAAGGCCTCTTTGGCTAGTCTTTCTCTGTAGCTCCACACATTCAGACACTTAGAGGGCTCCCTTGCCTGGAGTCCTTCTCTGTAGTTCAGTGTATCAGGTACATAGAGGCTGGGGTCCTACTCTGTAGATCGTTGAGTCAGGCACTTAAATAGTCACCCTAGATGGCATCCTACTCTAGTTTGGTTGCCTCAGGGGTTTGGTGGGCCATTCTCTCTATTGTTCATCTGCCGATGCTGGCTGTGGGGGAGAGAGGCTATGATGATGGCTCTACCCCCTACACGTGACTCAGTAGTATTGCCTTGCTTCCATGGCTGCCTGGCTTTCCTTCACAGGCATTTCCCACCATGATCTCTTCCCTCACATCCCCTCAGTCCATCTGTCCGCAGTCAACAGCATTCCTCGCCCTAGGATTGCTCCACAATCCCTAAGTTCCAGCTCTCAGCCGCTGCACCTTCTAGGGGACCTGCGTCCTTGTCTAGGATGCATATGGCTGTGGCAAGGACGGTCTGATTCTCATTGCATTTAGGCTGCCACAGATCAGCTGGGTCACTCTCATAGATGTTTCTCCTCTGACTCAGACAGTTGCCCCAGTGTGTGGATTGGACTCCTGCTTCAGTTCCCCACCTGCTATGGGCAGGTCCAGTCCTACTAACATTCTTGTTTTTCCTCCTAGTTCCTTCATCCTACTGAGTTTTTGTGTGGTTTCTATATATTCTTTTCTGGTGGTCTGGTACTCCTGTCTGCTCTCAGCTTATGTTCTGCACACACTTCTCTGTCTGAAGGTGTATTCCTGATGTATCCATGGAGAGAGATGTACTCCACATCCACCTACTCCTCTGATATCTTGTTCTCTCTTTCTAATTGCATTCTTATAATCAAAGACAATCCTTGAATTTCAAAAATTCTGACTTTTCATACTTAAATATTAATAAAAAGTTCCACACTGTTAGGCTTGTTTTTGATAGGTTGTAAGATTAACATCATTAATGTAAGATCATTTTAGTCAGGGGTTAGCAAACCATGGCCCGCAAGTCAACAGTCACCTGGTTTTTTTTTTTTTTTTATTTTATTTTATTTTATACTTTATTCTACTTTACAATACTGTATTGATTTTGCCATACATTGACATGAATCAGCCACAGGTGTACACGATCTCCCAATGTCGAAGCCCCCTCCCACCTCCCACCCCACACCATCTCCCCGGATCATCCCGTACACCAGCCCCAAGCATCCTGTATTGAACATAGACTGGCGCTTCATTTCTTATATGATAGTATACATGTTTCAGTGCCATTCTCCCAAATCATCCCACCCTCTCCCTCTCCCTCAGAGGCCAAAAGTCTGTTCTATACCTCTGTGTCTCTTTTGTTGTCTCACCTACAGGGTCATCATTACTATATTTCTAAATTCCATATATATGTGTCAGTATACTGTATTGGTGTTTTTCTTTCTGGCTTACTTCACTCTGTATAATCGGCTCCAGTTTCATCCATCTCATTAGAACTGAGTCAAATTTATTCTTTTTTAAGGGCTGAGTAATACTCCATTGTGTATATGTACCACAGCTTTCTTATCCATTCATCTGCTGATGGACATCTAGGTTGCTTCCATGTCCTGGCTATTATAAACAATGCTGCAATGAACATTGGGGTACATGTGTCTCTTTCAATTCTGGTTTCCTTGGTGTGTATGCCCAGCAGTGGAATTGCTGGGTCATAAGGCAGTTCTATTTGCAATTTTTTAAGGAATCTCCACACTGTTTTCCATAATGGCTGTACTAGTTTGCATTCCCACCAACAGTGTAAGAGGGTTCCCTTTTCTCCACATCCTCTCCAGCATTTATTGCTTGTAGACTTTTGGATCACAGCCATTCTGACTGGTGTGAAATGGTACCTCATTGTGGTCTTGATTTGCATTTCTCTGATAATGAGTGATGTTGAGCATCTTTTCATGTGTTTGTTAGCCATCCGTATGTCTTCTTTGGAGAAATGCCTATTTAGTTCTTTGGCCCATTTTTTGATTGGATCATTTATTTTTCTGGAGTTGAGCTGCATAAGTTGCTTGTATATCTTTGAGATTAGTTGTTTGTCAGTTGCTTCATTTGCTATTGTTTTCTCCTATTCAGAAGGCTGTCTTTTCACCTTGCTTATAGTTCCCTTTGTTGTGCAGAAGCTTTTAATTTTAATTAGGTCCCATTTGTTTATTTTTGCTTTTATTTCCAGTATACTGGGAGTTGGATCATAGAGGATCCTGCTGTGATTTATGTCGGAGAGAGTTTTGCCTATGTTCTCCTCTAGGAGTTTTATAGTTTCTGGTCTTACGTTTAGATCTTTAATCCATTTTGAGTTTATTTTTGTGTGTGGTGTTAGAAAGTGATCTAGTTTCATTCTTTTACAAGTGGTTGACCAGTTTTCCCAGCACCACCTGTTAAAGAGACTGTCTTTACTCCGTTGTATGTTCTTGCCTCCTTTGTCAAAAGTCACCTGTTTTTATAAATAAAATTTTATTGGAACACAGATACGTTCCTTTATTTGTTTATTGTCTACAGCTGCTTTCACAGTGTACCACCAGTGTTGATTATTTCAGCAGAGACAGTGTGTCCTGCAAAGTCTAGAATGTGGGCTAGCTGACTCTTCACAGAAAAGGGTGGTAACCCCTGATTTCAGTAATTAGCATTAACCTTCATTGTTTTCTTTGCTCAGATACAGATTGAGAGGCACTTGAACACTTGTAGAAATGTTAAATCATACTTTTAATTTGCTGAGGAGGTAACTACTTAAATCCATCCAGTAAAGTGAGCAGTTTTCTTATAATGTGAATATAATCACACCAATGAATCTAATCTGCAAACAAATTTGTTCTTTTTTTTTTTTAACCTGTTAGGTATATAGATAGAAGACAGAAGAGGATAGATAGAAGGTTAAATAAGGGGTTAGTTTTTGTTTCTATACTTTCTATCTGATTGGATTTAATCCTTCTAAAGCATTTTTTTTTTTATTTTTATTGAGGACCAACTCTGACTTTAACTGTGTATGGAAGTGTTTGGAGCCCTAAGCTTTACAAGAGACTCTGCAGTATAACCCATCCTTGATCCTTAAGACTATAGCCCAGGTGGCAGGGAACCACCTGGTCAAGGAACCTTTTCCAAAAACAAGTTTGAGGATTCCTTCAACTTGATTTCCTCTAGTTGGAGTTCTTTACCTCCCCTCCCTGTTTTCCTTTCTTGTTTTGTTTTTATATTTATTAAGAATATATCCTGTTTTATATTTAACATCTGGGTAATATTTTATCTCAGGCGGTAGTGTATGTCATTTGTTGTTTTTCTCATTAATTCTTTAATCTTTGCAACCATGTTGTTGTTGGGTTGTTGTTGTTGTTGTTTTTTTTTCAGTTTTCCTCTTTGTTTTTCTTCTGTTTTGTATTAGGGCTGGTATTTTAGTTTTTTAATGAAAATTCTGAATTGTATAATGGCTTTCCGTTGTATATACACACTTATTTACCTCCCTAGACAAACTTTGACTTAATGCCTTTTAGAAAGGGAAATTGCTTATACTTTTCCTTGTGATATAGAAAATGCTAATCGTCTATAAGATTTCTAGAATTTAAATAGGAATAGTACAAACTATAGTTAGAGTACATTATAACATAATTTATTTTTAACCTTTACCTTGGTCAAGATTTTTACTGGCTGCCTAGCCTTTCTCATTTGCCTCTGGATCTTTCTTACAGTGTATCTGCAGTATAAGGATTCAGATCATTTATTGGATGAGTAAAGGCTAAAGGACTAGAGAAGAGAAAATCTTGAAACCTTGAGGCTGATAATATTTGTGTTTTAACTCTAGAATTATATAATTGTAAATGGAATTAGGTTTTCCATGCATCATGCAAAGTCTCATGAGTCTGGTCCATTATTTTGAGCAATGTTTAACAGTATTTTTGAGAAGTTTTTTTTTTAAATTAGATTTAAATAAAGTTATGTATGATTTTAAGTTATTGCACAATTTATTGTTCTGGTATTGTCTACTCTTTCTGCTAGTGAATATTCTGTACTTTAAGCTAGAACAAAGCTATAAAAACATCCATTTTTAGAAAATTTCACTTGTTCTACAGCAGGGCCTTTCCTGGCCACTTGTCATTGTAGGAAATCCCCTTCTTGGCACTTAGGTTAATAGACTCTGTGTGCTGCCACAGTGCAGTGTAGCACAAGAAATCCTGATTTCCAATCTAGCCTTTTATTGGAAGACTGTGAAGAAGCTTTTCTGAAAAACCCCGAAGGCAAACCACGATTAATTTATCATCGTTTGGAGGATGGGAAAGCCAGTTCTAACTCTGTCCAGCAACTGATTGATCAAGTTTCTAACCTGAACAAGACCAGCAAAGCCAAGGTAAAATGCATAGGTTGTTTTTAAGAACATGCTTGGGAGAGCAGTGTGCTGGGACAAAAGCCATGAGGTGGGAGTGAGCCTGGCGTGTTTGAGGAAAGGAAGGAGCTTGTGTGGCTGGAGCAGAGTGAGTGAGGGGATGTGAGTAGGAGAGGTCACAGGGAGCCAATCCTCAAAAACCTTGGTTTCTCTTACTTAGAGTGAAGTAGGGAGCCATTGAAGGACTTTAACCAAAGAGGGAGAAATGCTGTTGTGACAAGGCTGTCTTGGGCTGCTGTGTTGAGAACTGACTGTGGTTTGAAGGGAGGATAGTGGATGGGGACAGAGCTGGAGAGCTCCTGCTGCTATCCAGACGAGAGTTGCTGGTGGCTCAGACCAGAGGATGTGATGAGAAGTGATAGGATTCTGGATAAATTTTGACAGAGTCAATAAATTTCCTAAGAGATTAGTTGTGGACTATGAAAGAACGAGACACAAATAGTGATATATACCTAAAAAGTGTATAATATGTAAGTGGACAAATCAGAATCATTACCGTGTATTTTTCTCAAGCACAGAGTCCTTCTATCTATTATTGGCCAAGGATCAGTGTAAGGAAGAGCCTTTTCCTGGTAACCCTTTCTGAGGGCTTTTGGAAAAGCCAAAAACTGATGAGTAGGAGAAGGATTTGATCATCCCTAGATGCAAAGCAGAATCTATTTTAGAATAGAGATTACAGGCTTTGCATTACTGCATGCTGAGATAACTTGGTAAATGTTTATAGTTAATGATAAGAATGCAGTTAAACAACTCTAGGGTTTTCACAAAGTTTCTGTTTCTGTATGTCCAGCCAGAAAATAAGATCAAATGTGAATACAAACATTTTTCTTGAGGTCAGCATAATACAGTGAAGAGTCTAAGAAAAAAGAGTACATTTTTATTATAGTTAATCTCCAGAGCCATTTCATCCTATTTTAATTTATTTTAGTACCAGCCTACGTTACTAGATGCTACAAGGGAAGTTACTTATTCTCTAGATACTGCTTTTAAAAATTAGTATAACACATGTTGAATTTTTTTATATAGGAGTCACAGTCTCTCTACTATGATTATAAATTTAAATGTAGGCTAAACTTCTTTGCTTTGTTTTGTAGAATTGTAGTTTTACTGGCATAAAGATGGATTTTGAATGTTATGTATATTGAATGGTACAGAAATACATAAGATGAATTAGCTGTTTAATTCATGTGTGTGTGACTGTGTGTTTAAGAAAAAAAAAAAATGCCATTCAGGACATCAAGAAGGGACATTCAGCAGAGTAATTAAAACAATAAAGGCTGGTATTTGGCTTTGCCTAGCTTTGGAATGTTCATAACCCAAAAGGAGAAGTGATTAGCAAGGCAGCTACAAGTTTTTACCTGAAACAAAACTATGAGAATTCAGCCACTGGAGTTTTCCTAAAAAAGACTATTCCTTTTACCTGGGGCCAAGCCCCCAGCCAAACAGGGAAGGAGCTGAGAGTGGCAGTTGTGGGGGTACCTTGTCCTCTGCACCCTCACCTGCTCCCAGGTGAAGGCCCCCTCAGCCTTGGCACATGGCCCCCTCCCCCACCACTCCTCTAGATCATTCTATAAATAACCCACAGATTTGCTGAGCACCTAGGCCCCAGATCCACAGAGAAAAGCAGAGAAAGCCCCATTAACTCCCACTAAAGAAAGACTGGTTCCCCCGACCACAACCAGGGACCCCAGCCCTTCCATGTTTCCTCAGGTTATCCTGATTACCCTTCCAAAACACATAGGCAGAAAGGAAGCAATATTCAGAGAGGGCTTTTATATGAGCCTACGTGTTGAGGTTGCAGGACAAGAAGAAAGAAACAAGAATTATTTCCCCCAAGGCTGTGAGACAAAACGAATCAAGCCAAACTTAGGAATACTTTCCACAGTCTCTGCTCCACATGATAAAATCTGCTTCTGTTTGCAGGCAGAGATGGAGGAGGCTCCACGGCCTCGCAGCACACCCAGGGGTGTAGACGCTGCTTCTAGGCCCCATCACATACCATCCCACCTATCCAGGTCCTTAGTCGGGTCCTGCTCGCTGGTGTCACAATGGCCAGCTGTGTGCATCAGTCCAGACAAGGTGGACTTTCAGTGGTGATACCAGGTCCTGGACAGAGTTTTGGCATCACCAATACAAGTCACTTTTCCAGATGGACACATGAACCAAAAAAAAAAAGCATACTTTTTGTTTTATTTGCAACATTGTTCACACAAAATCCCTTGCGTGACCTTAGACAAGGTATTTAACTTGCCTCAGTTTCCTCTTCTAGAAAATGGAGAGAATAGCGGTGTCTTCCTTATAGGGTTGTGAGGCTAAGTGAGCTATACACGTAGAGCACTTGAACACTTCCTGACACACAAGCCTGTAAAAATGTTTAGTGCCTCCTCCTCCTCCTGTTAGTATTGCTTTCTTTTGTTGAACTTTTTTTTCCCTTCTAGATCATTGATCACTTGGGAGATCCTGCAGAAGGAGTCTATAAAACCTATATTTATGTAGAAAAGATTATTAAACAGGTAAATATGCATTCCCTGTAAGATTTCATCTCAAATATCTTGACTGATTTCAATAAAATTGAGTTTTCCAGAGAAAATCACTTGTTTGCTTTTTTGAAAACAATACCTGGGTTGTGTGCCCTTGTTTCTGGCAAGAGTCCATCCTGTAGTATTGTTGTGATATTCCCAGTACCGTGTATCTGTATCTCTGAGCTCACAAACAATTTGATTCTTTAATACCCATCAGATATAAAATGGATTATAAAAGTGGTAAGTAAAAAGCAAGTATTTGAGCGATAATGTTCATCCTGTTCAGTAGAGAGTTTCTTCAGGTTCTGTGTGCACCTTGAGTTTTTGTAAATAGAAAAATTCAGGATGGATTTTACTATCCTCCTAACCATAGAGAGGAGTGAAAACATACCTCTGTGTGTCTGAGGTCATGGATCACAGAGACATTTCAAACTAAAAGTTTCTATGGTTTCTCAGTATTATCTTGAAACTTTATATGAGTTAAATGTTTTGCTTGATATTTACCTGTCTTTGTTTTTAATATTAAAAATCATTTAAAATTATGTATCAGCAAAAATGCTAATAATGCTAATAAAAAGTATTCCCTATCTTCAAGTAAAATGGGCACAAGAAGATGTTTAGCCTGTGTTTTTCTTACCTTCTGACCTCTGCCTCAGGGTACTGGGAACCCTATTTGAGAAGTAAGGGTTTAGATTACTTTTTAAAAATTAACTCGTGTTAAAGTATGGAGATATGTTATTAGAGAAAAAGAGTGAGCCCAGAAATAAGATGAATTAAACAGAATAAATGGTAATAAATAAAAATGGACATACTCACCAACTTTACCACTTGTAGGACAATATATTTTCAGTGATTAATATAACGAGTAGATATCACAGCAGAGATATTTAACATCAAAAAACTCTACCTTAGTAATTCTTATAAAAATGTAAAGCAGCATATATCTTAGACATTAGCACAGTCTTTAAAATTGTTCACTAGCCAAATACAACCCTATTGTGTAATATTTTTCAGAAACCAGATCCCCTGTAACTTTAATGAAAGAGAGAGGTCTTTGTTTTTATTATTTTAATATTTCTTTGTGTTGTTCTGTTAGTCACTCAGTCGTGTCCAACTCTTTGCGATCCCGTGTACTGTAACCCACCAGCTTCCTCTGTAGATGGATTTCTCCAGGCATGGATACTGCGATGGGTTGCCATTCCCTTCTTCAGGAAGTCTTCCTGATTCAGGGAATGAACCTGGATCTCCTGCATTGCAGGCAGATTCTTTACTGTCTGAGCCACCAGGGAAGCCCTAATATTTCTTTACTTTTATTTTTAAACTATTGCTTAATTTTATAGTTATAAATTGATTCCTGGAGGTACCATAAAAGGCCATAGGTTTGAACTTGCCCTCCAAGGTAGATGAGGGCCACCTTAGGCCTGTGTGCTGACTATACTGTACAAGGTCTTCACTTCTTTCATTCACTCTTGTGTGCTTGCTCTTGGTGTTCAGGACATCCTGGGCTTTGAAAACACAGACCTGGACACCAAGGATTTGGGCAGTGAAGATTCTATTCCAGAAGAAGATGATTTTGGTGATGTTCTGTGGGACATACATGATGAACAAGAGCAAATGGAAGCTTTTCAGCAAGCTTCAAATTCAGCCCATGAGTTGGGATTCGAGAAAGTAAGCATTTGGTTTACAGTTCCAACAAAAATCAGTTGCACTTAAAAGCTGTAACATAATTGTGGTTTAATCTAATTATAGTCAAGGTTAAGGACTGTGTTAGTAACTTCCTCATGGCTTAATTATCCATGCTGAGACATGTGCTTAGGTTTGTATCATGTGAAAAAAGATTCAAATATACTTATGAACATCAAACATGTTAAGTTAGATTGTGCTTTTGTGCAAAGTCACTTCAGTCATGTCTGACTGTTTGTGACTCTATTTGCCGTAGCCCACTAGGGTCCTCTGTTCATGGGATTCTTCAGGCAAGAATACTGGAGTGGGTTGCCATGCCTTCCTCCAGGGGATCTTCCCAACTCAGGATTGAACCCATGTCTCTTATGTCTCCTGCATTGACAGATGGGTTCTTTACCACTAGTGCCACCTGGGAAGCCCTCATTACAGATTAGGATTTATCAACTATATGTTTATTATGCTACCATCTGCAATTCTCTAAGATAATATACCTAGGAAACCTGATAAAAATAGGAAGGCTGTCTATTCTTCCAGTTCCTAGAGGAATCAAAATACTAAACATCCAGAAAAGAAAGCAGAGTAGTTAATGCAATAGGCAGATCTGTCCTTCAGCATCTTTAAATATCTAAGTGAATAAACAAGACTAGAAGTGTACAAAGAATCTATCTTCAAGTTTAAAAAGCACCTAATATTTAAAAATTAATAAAAGAATATCTTAAAGAATATTACAGTAACTGTCACTAACAGCTATGTTTTTATAGAACTTTTAATGGCTTTTGTAATTCAGACTATCAGTTTTATGTCTTGGTTGTACTGTTTCCTCACTAGCTTTTGATCAAGCTACTTAGCTCTAAGCTTTGACTTTCTTGTGTATAAAATGAGGATGACAAATAGAACCTACCTCACATGGTTGTTGAGGGGACTAAACCAGATCTTGCACATAAAGCACTTGACACAGTACCCATCACATGGTAATGTTAAATTGTTATTTCATAAGGAAGGCAAGATGTCACTATTTTGTAATTGAAGAACCTAAGGTTCAGATTATAGTTTGCCTATGAGCCTACAGAGTGTAGATTGCAGATGTAAGATTTTAACCTAGGTCTTCTGGCTATAAATCCTATGCTTTCTTCTGTGGCGAGGAGTCTTAATTTGGAAAACAGAGGTCTATAAAAAGACTTTGTTTACGGTCTCAGTAGTATCTGACTCTTTGCTACCCTATCGACTGTAGCCTGCCAGGCTCCTCTGTCCACAGTATTTACATTAATACTGTAGCAGAAGAAATTGGGGCCCATTCTTAGTTTACTCCTTTGGACATATTTAACCAGTCATAAAAATAAGCAATTATGAGGGTACTACTGATTAAAAGTAGATTTCATTTTTTCTTGCAGCTTTTCTCCACTGATTTCAGAGGAAAATCGGAAACTGACTCTACTTAGTATTTGAAGAGGCATGTTCTTCCTCACAATTGACAATTTAAATTTATTTTTATTTCTAGTACTACCAGCGCCTTAATGATCTTGTGGCAGCACCAGCACCAATTCCACCCCTTCTTGTATCGGGAGGACCAGGCTCTGGGAAGTCCCTTCTTTTATCAAAGTGGTATGATGCGGTGCAATTAAACAGTTATTGTTGTCATCATTTGAACTACTGAACTCATTCAACAAAGTGAATTATTGCATGTCTCCCTTCCTGCAGGGCCTGTATTGAATATTAAAAAAGCAAAAGATTAAATAACAGACTCATGCCCTGAGAAATATACAACTTGAATGTTAGAGAGAAGATACAGAATGAGAAAGGAATAGCATTTGTGATTGTATACATAAATTATGTTGTTGTTTAGTCTTTAAGTCTGACTCTTTTGCGACCTCATGGATTGTAGCCTGTCAGGCTCCTCTGTCCATGGGATTTCCCAGGCAAGAATAGTGGAGTGGGTTGTCATTCCCTTCTACAGGGGATCTTCCCAACTCGGATTGAACTTGCATCTCTTGAGTCTCCTGCATTGGCTGGCTGGTTATTTACCACTGAGCCACCAGGGAAGCCCACACAAATTATATAGGTCAGAGCTAAGGGAGTGGTCAATAACCTCAGATATGCAGATCACACCACCCTTATGGCAGAAAGCTAAGAGGAACTAAAGAGCCTCTTGATGAAAGTGAAAGAGGGAGTGAAAAATCTGGCTTAAAACTTAACATTCAGAAACTAAGATCATGGCATCTGGTCCCATCACTTCATGGAAAATAGATGGAGAAACAATGGAAACAGTGACAGACTTCATTTTCTTGGCCTCTAAAATCACTGCAGATGATGACTGCAGGCTCAAAATTAAAAGATGCTTGCTCCTTGGAAGAAAAGCTATGACCAACCTAAACAGCATATTAAAAAGCAGAGACATTACTTTGTCAACAAAGGTCTGTCTAGTCAAAGCTATGGTTTTTCCAGTAGTCACATATGGATGTGAGATTTGGACCATAAAAAAGCTGTGCACTGAAAAACTGATGCTTTTGAACTGTGATGTTGGAGAAGACTCTTGAGTCTCTTGGACAGCAAGGAGATCAAACCAGTCAATCCTAAAGGAAATCAATCCTGAATATTCATTGTGAGGACTGATACTGAAGCTGAAGCTCCAGTACTTTGGCCACCTGATTCAAAGAACTGACTCGTTGGAAAAGACCCTGATGCTGGGAAAGTTTGAAGGCAGGAGGAGAAGGAGACAACACAGGATAAGATGGATGGCATCAACAACTCAATAGCCATGAGCTTGAGCAAGCTCTGAGAGTTGGTGACTGACAGGGTAGCCTGACGTGCTGCAGTCCGTGGGGTCACAGAGTTGGACTGAGCAGTTGAACTGAACTGAAGGCAGTGGTCAGTGTGACAGGGAATTAGGTGAATTATAGAGGCATGTACCTTTATTTTCAGTTACTGGGCTCATCTTTAAGATTAATTGGGATTTTAAAGATTTGAAATAAGACAGACTAATTAGAGTGAAATAAATCATAAAGAATATAAAAATAAAGGATAATCTTTACTGTGAATATAAAACTAGTTCTTTAAATTATGGACTAAGTTTCCTTTAAGCTGATAAACTGTTATTTTAGTTTATCATGTTATTTAAAAACAAGAGGTAAGACCATTTTCTTTCATTCATAGTTATTATTTACATTGAGGAGTTACCATATGTTATTTCCTTTTATTGCCCTTTTATTCAAAGTTATATTTCAAAATATTATTTTTGTACTTACCATAGAAACTTCTTTCTTCCTAGGTTAATGTTCATTTTCTAATACTTTAACCTCAAATGTATAGTATTTTGATTAACATTAGTCACATCAATTTGTAAGTAAAATGAAGCTATAATTTTTAATGGTTTATTTAAAAGAATCTAAAAGTGGAGTAAAAATGGAAATTTCCCACATTAATTCAAAATTAATTGATCGTGTAATTACTAACAGGTAGCAATTGATGCTTAATGCATTGTGAATTCTTTTTGTTGACAGTAAAGGAGGTTTATCATTCTTACAAAAGGTCTTTTTCTTTCAGGATCCAATTACAACAGAAGAATTCCCCTAACACACTAATTCTTTCTCATTTTGTGGGGAGGCCCATGTCAACCAGCTCAGAGGCTTCCTTGATTATTAAACGACTGACTCTAAAGGTAAAATATACCATTTTTGGAGTTAGTTACTACAATTTTTATTTAGATTCAGAAGTTGTCTGGCCTGAGGACCTGATGATAAACTAATTTTCAGTATTACCCATTTGTTTTGGTTTTGCATAAGGTTAAAAGTATACTTAATGCTATTGGGTCCTTCTGGTGACAATTTTGGTTTAAAATGCAGAGATAGAAATATTTCTCACCAGCTATGTGATAAAGTATAGCTACTTTAATTTGTATGTGTTCTCACCTTGTAGTTGATGCAGCATTCTTGGTCAGTATCTGCTCTGACATTGGATCCTGCTAAGCTTTTGGAAGAATTTCCACGGTGGCTGGAAAAACTCTCTGCCCGTCATCAAGGCAGCATCATCATCATTGTTGATTCTATAGATCAAATTCAAGTATGTTTTCACTCCGTTGATACACTCAGAAAGAGACAAAAATATCAGTAATGACAGATGTTTAAATCATGTTTGTGAGAAAAAAATGGTGATTTTGTTTATTTCTGCTTAATTTATAGAGAGGAAGCATGTGTATAATACAGAAACACACACACACATACATATATATATGCCAGTAGACACTAGTATCTTGTTGGGAAGGACCAACTATATTTTCACAATTAGCAAATATTGTTCATTTTGACATAGTTTTAGGGCTTTGACATTTCCTTACATGCCCAGAATTCAGATCAGTGATGGTAGTGTTTTACCACTTGTTCTTCTAATATTCTGAGATAAATAATCCCCAAATAAGATTTTACCCTTAATGAGAAATATAATGAGAATTTCATTTTAATTGGAAAGCTTTTGAAATGTTTTAAATTAATAGATGGAATTTTGTTTTTATATTTTTAAGCAAGTTGAAAAACACATGAAATGGCTGATAGATCCACTGCCTGTGAATGTAAGAGTAATTGTTTCTGTGAATGTAGAAACATGCCCTCCAGCATGGAGGTAAGCTGCTAACATTCGTTATTTCTGGTTACATGAAATATTTTAAGTAGAAAAAAGGTTTTTGATATGTGATTATTTCTCATATTTTTCATGTAAGTGGGAGTAAGGATAGGGAGAAGTGGACAAATTCAGAAAAAGGATGCAATCTATAGCATTTTGTGGGAAGTTAGATCTGAGATATGAGGGAGAAGACTAGGATGGCCCCCAGGTTTCTGGCTTGAGAAATAAAGTAAATTGTGGTTCCATGAACTAAGATGGGAAACACAGAGGACAGGCAGGTTTATGAAGGAAAGGTCATGAGTTTTGTTTTCAGACATGGTTTGTTTGTCAATTATAGCTCCAATTGGTGATTTCTGTCTGGTAGGCAGTTAAATTTATGGGTGAGGAAAACAAGGGAAGAGCTGGACCAGGAAAAATAAGACTAGCCACCTGTGATCCTGAAATGCAAGTCCAATACTTAAAAAGGGATGCAGCGGTTGAGTTCTGTGAAGTGGTGTTTCTCAATCTGTTTTTGTCTCCCTACCCCAGGAGCCTTTTTAGTAATGTTCTTCCTAATCACCTCCCTACCAAGAAATTTTAATATCACACATATACGCTATATAAATTCATGGACATAAACAGATCTATGTGTATTTGTTGTTCAGCTGCTAAGTCATGTCTGATTCTTTGCAACCCCATGGACTGTAACACGCCAGGCTTCCCTGTTCTTCACTATCTCCTGGAGTTTGCTCAAACTCACACCCATTGAGTCAGTGATACCATCAAACCATCTCATCCTCTGTCTCCCCCTTCTCTTCTTGCCTTCAATCTTTTCCAGCAGCAGGGTCTTTTCCAGTGAGTTGGCACTTTCCATCAGGTAGCCAAACTATTGGAGCTTCAGCTTCAGTCCTTCCAATGGATATTCAGGGTTGATTTCCTTTGGGATTGATTGGTTTGATCTCTTTGCTGTCCAAGGACTCTCAAGAGTCTTCTCTGGCACCACAATTCGAAAGTATCAATTCTTTAGCACTCAGCTTTCTTGCAAAGATTAAAAGTATACTCAGTGCAATTGGGTCCTTTTGGTGACAATTTTGGTTTAAAATGCAGAGATAGAAATATTTCTCACCAGCTATGAGAAACATGACTCATACTCATACATGACTATTAGAAAAAGCGTAGCTTTGACTATATGGACCTTTGCTGGCAAAGTGATGTTTCTGCTTTTTAATATGCGGTCTAGGTTTGTCATATTTTTCTTCCAAGGAGCAAGTGTAATTTTGTGGCTGCAGTCACTGTCCACAGTGATTTTGGAGCCCAAGAAAGTAAAACCTGCCACTGTTTCTACTTTTTCCCCAGCTTTTGCCGTGAAGTGATGGGCCCAGATGCTATGATCTTGGTTTTTTGAATGTTGAGTTTTAAGCCAGCTTTATCACTCTTTCTCCTTCCTCAAGATGTTCTTTAGTTCCTCTTTGCTTTCTGCATTAGGGTGGTGTCATCCGTATATCTGAGATTATTGATATTTCTCCTAGCAATCTTGATTCCAGCTTGTGAGTCGTGCAGCCTGGCATTTTGCATGATGTACTCTGCATATAAGTTAAATAAGCTGGGTGACAATATACAGACTTGATGTACTCCTTTCCCAATTTTTAAACAATCTGTTGTCCCATGTCCAGTTCTAACTGTTGCTTCTTGACCTGCATACAGGTTTCTCAGGAGGCAGATAAGGTGGTCTGGTATTCCCATCTCTTTAAACATTTTCCACAGTTTGTTGTGATCCACACAGTCAATGGCTTTAGCCTAGTCAATGAAACAGAAATAGATGTTATTCTGGAACTCTCTTGCTTTTTCTATGAGCCAGTGGATGTTGGATATTTGATCTCTGATTCCTCTGCCCTTTCTAAATCCAGCTTGTACATCTGGAAGTTCTTGGTCCCATACTGCTGAAGCCTAGCTTGAAGGATTTTGAGCATAATCTTGCTGGCATGTGAAATGAGTGTAATTGCACAATAGTTTGAACATTCTTTGGCATTGCCTTTCTTTGGGATTGGAGTGAAAACTAACATTTTTCAGTCCTGTGGCCGCTGCTGAGTTTTCCAAGTTTGCTGGCATACTGAGTGCACCACCTTAACAGCACCATCCTTTAGGATTTGAAATAGCTAAGCTGGAATTCCATCACATTCACTAGCTTGCTGGGGAGGGGAAATCTTACACTTTTTATGTATAAAGTGCAGATTTGTGGTTTATAAAAAGCGTAAGATTTCCCTTCTCCAACAAAGAATTTCAGCACTTCATTGAGAATGGATGTTATAGGGTATTAAATTGGACTGAATTACAAGTAATGTTTGGTCAAAGACTATGTCTGGCACTATTCCTCATAGGTACCAATACCGATGTTATTTTATTGATCGTATAGAACATAGAACTAGAAATGTTTTACCAATTTACTGTCAATATATACGCTTTTATCTTATAACAGTGTTTGTTGTGATTAATTGCTAAAAGTGATGACATGCATGTTATAACATGTATAAAGGAAATAATATTACTTACTATGTTTAACAGAGATTAATTTTATGAAGGTAGTATAAAAATTAATTCTTATAATGGACTTTGATTTGTATTATGGGAAGCTTTGTTGTTTCATTAGAAAAGAATTTCATTTTTTTTTTTCTTTAAATAAAAGGCTGTGGCCTACACTTCATCTTGACCCTTTAAATCCAAAAGATGCAAAATCTATTATAATTGCAGAATGTCACTCTGTAGACATTAAATTGAGTAAAGAGCAGGTAAGTATTTTTAATTTTGCTGCTCTCTTTTACTCTTTATAGCTTTCTTTATTAAAAAAAAATACCTTATATGAGACTTAAAATTCAATATAGGAACTCTATGTGGTTCCAAGGAAAATTGGAATTCAGTTATTCCTTTGTTAAATGGATTTACCCTTAAACTAATAAGATATAGAACAAGCAATAAGAAAGACTTTGGTCTTAAGGCTTACTTTCCTATACTATATTAAGCAGTATTTTAAAAGTGAAAAAGCATTTGTGTGTTGACAGCACTTGCAGTTTACCACAGCACAGCAGTGATGCCCCTGATGAGGTGGCAGGAACTGTGTTATTTCTTCAGGGACATTTGCTGATGGCTCAGTTGTAAAGGCCACTTAATTCCAGGGTGGTTTTGTATGTTTGTTTTGTTTTGTTTTGTTTTTTTGGTTAACTGGTACAGGAGAAGAAGCTAGAACGACACTGTCGTTCTGCTACAACCTGCAATGCTCTTTACGTCACTCTTTTCGGCAAAATGATTGCACGGTAAGTGGTAGTTATTTTATGTCACCTTCAGCAATTCTGTGTTTGCTGCAGAATGCTTCCTCACTGTGTGAAACAGAACTGATCATTATGGCAATCTCTCGGGCCACTAAGATTCTGGTGTTCTAACTGTGATGCTATGACTTGACTGTGATACTGTAACTTGACATCCATGATAATGTGACGACTGAAAATTGCTGGCCCTTGAATATCAGAACTTGTTGGAAATATTTGTCTGGTTTTCATCACACTAACCTTTTCTCAACTTGGGGCTGCAAAAGAACGCAATCTTTGTTCTGAGTTGTCACCTTGAGGCCCGTAGTTTTGGGAAAGTGAGGAGGCAAATGAGGCATAAAAAAATATTATTTCAGGTGTCTTTCAATATCAGTAGATAGGTGTATTGGTAGGAATTTTTAATTGCCTCTGTTCGCACATCCTGATAAACATTTCATCTTACAGCAGAGACGTCTATATTAGACGTTCATTTGTAATGTGCCTTTATATAAGCAGTAGAGAGCTTCACTACCTTTTCTTCTTCGGGACAGCCTCATCTTACTTTGCAACCAGAGGTAAAAAAAAGAAAAGACTAATACTTGTTTTGGTTTTCATCAGAGTAGGTTGTAATCCTAGCACAATTCATATTGGGGAAACTGAAACTAGTACTGTTGTCTCTCAATTCCACATTTTCACCTGAAGCACCAAATTTGAAATGAAAAAAATCTTTCAAAACTTTGAATTGCCCGTGATATTTTCACTGACCCCTCCTCCTGGCCCCAGAGTTGTAGCAGTGAATCTGAGAACAACAGTGGCTTGCATGAGTACAATTCAAAAGTATTAAGTCATGCATTTCATATTTTTGAAGTAATCTCTTTTAAAAGGGACTATGGACCATTTTTTGTTTTTTCACCATTCTTTACATATTAAAAAAAGAAACTACTGGTAACTATTATGTAATGTTTTACAACAAACCCTACCTACTGTTTTCTTTAAGCTGATGTTTTCCAAATTCTGGTTCTGTGTGTTTAAATCTAGTTTGCATGGCTAACTAATAATGCTTATTTGTAATTATTTTCCTGCTTCCTGTGTGTAGGTGGCGTGCATCTAGACGTACCATGTCTTATTTTTATGTTTCATAGTGTGCAGTAATTACTTGATACGTAGTTAATTCCCAGCATATGTTTATTGCATTGAATTAAATGGTATGCTAAAATAACTCTGATGATTCTAGCAGTCCCATAAAACTAACGTTTTCCTGGGCCATGTTTTATCGAATTCCTGTTGTCTCCAGTTGAACAGTATAAAAAAGATAGAGCATTGTTTTTATTTACCCCCAATTATTCAGTTGTTGACAGACTGTAAGAAATTAAATCTGTTCTCAATTCCAACAGTGCTGGGAGAGCAGGCAACTTAGATAAAATCCTTCTTCAGTGTTTCCAGTGTCAAGACACTGTTTCATTATACAGACTTGTTCTGCGATCTATCCAGGAGTCCATGGCAAACGATACAGATAAAGAACTAATGAAACAGGTAAAATGTAGTATAATGGGAAGATTATTTTGCCGTGTTTGGATTTGTGTGTGAATTGAAGTAAATGGTAAATCCTGTAATGTTAAATATGTTTCAAGCATATACTGTACCCACTGCCATAGCGTGCTTATGACCAGAAGTGATATCTCAGGGAATCTTCATTTTCCTGATTATCATGGAGATTTTTTTATCTTTTCATGCTTCTTGGCTATTCTTGTTTCATCTTCAGTGAATTGCTGGGTCAGGTCCTTTACCCATTTTTTAACTGAGTTGACTTTTTCTTGTTGATCTGTTAGTTTTTAAAGGTTCTGCATATTGAATACAAATTGTTTGTTATAGAGTTTACAAATTAATGTCTTCCCTGTTCTTGTGTTTTAACCTTATGACATCATTATACAAAGTTTTATTTTAATAAAGTGAGATTTGTCCACAGTTTCTTTTATGGTTTATGTCTGTTTATCTTTTTTTTATCCTTTGCTGTCATACAAATAATTTGATATTTTTCCCTTCAAAATATTTTATAATTTTGTTCTTCATGTATAAGTCCTTAATGCACATAATATTTTTATTTATTGTGTGAGGAAGGAATCTACTTTTTTTTCTTTTTGCCACGCTGCACAGCTTGCAGGATCTTAGTTCCCTGACCAGGAATTGAACCTGGGATACTGCAGGGAATTCCCAGGAGCCTAATTCTTAATCTTTTAAAATATAGCTAGTTAATTGTTCATTTTACTTTATATATCTTTTCTACTGATTTGGAATGCCACTTCTCAGGTATCAAGCTCATATATAAACATGAGTCTGTTTCTAGGCTCTTCTGTTCCAATTTACTATTCCTTATCAACACCACTGTCTTAACTATTAGAACTTGAAAATAAGCTTTGATATTTCATTGGGCAAACCCCCTTAATATTTTTCATAGTTGTCTTGGCTCATTTCCCATGTGTATCTTTAGAGCTGGCTCAGCAAGTGCCATGGAAATTCAGTATGCAATTTTAATTGGAATTGCACTGAAATTAGAGGCTAATTTGGAAAAAAATATCATATCTTCTCCTTCATGAAAAGCTAGATAGTTCTCCATGTATTTAGTCATCATCTTGAATGATTTGCAGATAACATTTCATCTTCTTTCCCATAAAAGTTTTGAACATCTTTTGTTAAAATTTGTTTCTAATGACTCTGTAGTAGTTAAAATAACTTGTGAAACCTTTTTTGTTGCTGGTTATTCAACTTAGTTTTTGGAAATTCACTAACAACCTTGCTGAGCCATTATAGTTTTAACCTGGATCCATTTTTATGTTTATTTCTCAGCTTGGGAGGTTCCTGTAGGTTGGACTTTTCTTTCTACCTCTAAGCCCACAAGCTTCCTTCCTTGTCTTCTTGTTCTGCTATTTATCTATCTAAATTTTCAGTTTACTATTTGGGGATACTTGGGGATTTCCCTTTCTTTTCTGAAGGTTCAATTATGATTTTAGAAATGTTTTGTTACTTGTTGTTATCTGATATTAAGAGGCATTTGTACTAAGAGGATTGTTTTCTTCCACCATCTTTGCAGAATTGGAACTCTATCATTAGTTTCATTAATACATTTCCTGCAGTTTTAATTTCACTAAACTTTTTCTATATGTATATTATCTTTGGCATGCTACATTTTATATGTACACTGTCTTACTCTTGAGTAGTGTCTTTTGGAAAGTGTGTTTTAAGAAATCTGTTTCTTGGTTTATTAAATCACTTGAATGATAAATTTGAATAAGTTAATAAGCTTAAAAGAATTATGGACATGTTAATGGCTATTAGTTAACAATAGAGGTACTGTATAATCACTGTTAATTTATTTTATCTACCTAGATTCTCTGCCTTGTAAATATTAGTCACAATGGTGTGAATGAGTCAGAACTGATGGAACTCTATCCTGAGATGTCCTGGCCTGTCTTGACCTCCCTTATTCACAGTTTACACAAAATGTGTTTCTTGACTTATGGTTGCGGTTTGCTTAAGTTTCAACATTTACAGGTAAATGTTATCTTAGTAAGGTTTTTTCACTTATTGAAATGTCTACATATCATCACATATGCATTATGCTATATAATACCATATTATTTCAAATATTTCAATTAAAAGACAAAATTGAAATCTCATTTGGCATTACAGGTATTTTTCCAGTAATTTTAGGTTAGATACAAAATTTGGCTAATATTCTTATGAAGTAAATACCTTTATGAAATGGCTATTACTTTAAAAAGTAGTTTTTTCTGAAAGAGAAAAATGTTTTTTCAATTTTATGTTTCATTGTATTGTTGGTGTATTATACATGTTTTAAGAGCTTGGGTTCTGTCACTCTGCCTCGATTCACAGCCCAGCTCTTTACAGCTTAATATAACCCTGGGCAAGTTCTTTGAGCCTTGGGCAGATGTTTTCAGCTTACCTCAGGGGTTGTGAAGATAATTAATTGAAATGGTGAATAATTAATTGGTCCTGGTAAAGTCCTAAACATGATTTCTAGTACCTAGTAAATAATGACTAATATAACTCTCTTTTTGTGTGTGCCACATAATTTGCATCTGTTAATCCCGAATTCCCAATCCTTCCCTCCCCAACTACCCCTTCCCTTGGAAAACACAAATTTGTCTTCTATGTCTGTGATTCTGTTTCATAGATATGTTCATTTGTGTCATAGTTTAGATTCCACATATAAGTGGTAATCACAGTTTGTCTCTTTCTGACTTTGCTTAGTATGAAAATCACTAGGTCCATCCATGCTGCATTTTAATTCTTTTATTTATGGCTGAATAAATATTCCATTGCATATATGTACCATGTGTTTTTATCCATTCTCCTATTGATGGACATTTAGGTTTCTTCCATGTCTTAGGTATTGTAAAGAGAACTACCTTGAACACAGAAGTGCATGTATCTTTTTAATTACTGTTTTTCCTGGATAAATGCCAAGAGTGGAATTGCCAGATCTTATGATTACTCTATTTTTAATTTTTAAGAAACCTCCATGCTGTTTTCCCTAGTGGCTGTACCAGCTTATATCCCTGCCAGCACTGTGGGAGGGTTCCCTTTCTCTACACCCTCTCCAACATCTGTTATTTGTAGACTTTAATGATGGCCATTCTGGCTGGTGTGAGATAGTACCTCACTGTAGTTTTGATTTACATTTCTCTAAAAATTAGCAATAAGGAGTTTATTGTCATATGCCTCTTCACCATCTGTATGTCTTTGGAGATATATCTACTTAGGTCTTCTGCTCATTTCTTGATTGGGTTGTTTGGTTTTTTGTTATTGAATTGTATGAGCTGTTGGTATATTTTGGAAACTAAACCTCTGTTGGTCACATCATTTGCAAATATGTTCTCCCTTTGTTTGTTTATGATTTCCCTTGCTGTACAGAAGCTTATAAATTTGATTAAGCCCTGTTGGTTTAGTTTTGCTTTTATTTCTGTTTCCTTGGGAGACTGACCTAAGAAAACATTGGTACAATTATGTCAGAGAATGTTTTGCCTATGTTCTCATCTATGAGTTTTATGGTGTCATGTCTTATATTTAAGTCTTTAAGTCATTTTGAGTTTGTTTTTGTGTATGGTGAGAGATGTGTTCTAACTTCACTGATTTACATGCAGCTGTCCAGCTTTGCTGACACCACTTGCTGAAGAGACTGTCTTTTCTCCATTGTATTTTCTTGCTTCCTTTGTCGAAAATTAATTGACAGTAGGTGTGTAGGTTTTTCTTGGCTATTTCGTTCCATTGATCCATAGGTCTGTTTTTGTGCCAATATCATGCTGGTTTTTTTTTTTTCTATTTTAACTTTATTTTCATGCATTACTGATTGGCATTTACAGTAGCATATTACATTTCAAATGAAGAATAGTTAAGAAAAAGAAAATTTTAATTTTTCAAAACTCAGAGTTCAAAGATCAAAAGGGTAGGCCAAATACATTAATTAAATTTATAAATTACAGGCAATCAATCCCCCCTCCTCAGGTACAACATTAATAACTTTTAGCTATGTGATAACACTTCACTTATGTTTAACCTTCTGGCATTATATTTTCTTCAAATGCTAAATGATAATAGTAATAATACCTGCTTTCATAAGGTGGTTGTGGGAATTTAATAAACTAATACTGGAAAGCATTTAAAATAGTGCCTGGTACATAGAAATAACTCACTAAATATTAATCACTGCTATTATTGTTATCTAACTTCTAATCTTTTGTTAATCTTTTACTGTCATCAAGTAGTGGAAGATAAAATGATACTCATTCTTCGGACACCAGGTTTGTAAATTTGGGAAAAGTACTCATCAGTTATTGAGTCAGTTGAGCCTCAAGCTTTTCGTCTGAAAAATAAGACTAATGATTCAGTAATACTACCCTGTGAAGTTTAAAAGTCAAATTCGTATTTCACCCAACACAGCCACTTGTGCCTGCTACATCAGTGGAACCCCAATATTCAATACCTCTATACCATTAGTGCATTATATCCAAGTAGTCTTATATTTATTGTGGCATTGGCCATGATGAACACTTTGCAAAGTGGAAGGATTTGGTGTATACATAGTAAAAATAAATTATCAGATAAATTTGAATTTAACTTTTATCATGTGTGTAGTATGTTGTTAATTCTCTTTAGAAAAACTCTCAATTACACAAGCTTTGTAAAAGTGAAGACAACCCTTATGTTACATTCCCAAGCACTAAACATATATGCTTAACTTTTATTTGTAAGAACATCTATAGGTAAGCTATGCTAGCTAGAAAGTCAGACACAGCTCTCCCATTTTTAAGTGTGTGTGTGTGTGTGTGTGTGTGTGTGTGTGTGGAGTTTTAATCTCTACAATTTTAGGCTCAAATCCAATGCTGTTTTGATTGCTATAGCTTTGTAGTATTGTCTGAAGTCTTGGGGAGTTATACCTCCTGCTTTGTTCTTTTTCCTAAGGATTGCTTTGTCAATTCTATGTCTTTTTATGGTTCCATATAAATTTTAGGATTATTTGTTCTAGTTTTGTGAAAAATGTCATCAGTAATTTGGTAGGGATCACATTAAATCTATAGTTTGCCTTGGGTAGTATGTCCATTTTAACAATATTCTTCCAATCCAAAAGCATGGGATATCTTCTATTTTTTTGAATTATATTGTTTACTTTATTAATGTTTTATACCCCTCAGCATATAAGTCTTTCACCTCCTTGGTAAGATTTACTTCTAAGTAAATTTTTGCTATGACTTTAAAAGGAATACTTTTTACATTCTCTAATATTTCATTGTTAGTGTAAAGAAATACAACTGATTTCTTTATGTTAATCTTATATCCTACTATCTTCCTGAAATCATTGATCTGTTCTAATAGTTTTTGTGTGGAGTCTATATGCAGAATCATGTCATCTGCATATAATGACAATTTTAACTCTTCCCTACCGATTTGAATACCTTTTAATTTTTTTGGGGTCTGATTGCTGTGGCTAGGACTTCAAATACTATGTTGAAGAGAAGTGGGGAGAATGGGCATCTTTGTCTTTTTCCAGATTTTAGTGAGAAGGCTTTCATCTTTTCACCATTGAGTATTATCCTGGCTGTGAGCCTGTAATAAATAGCTTTTATTATGCTGAGATATGTTCCCTTTGGATCTACTTTGGTAAGAGTTTTTATCATAGATGGATGTTGAATTTTCTCAAATACTTTTCCTGCCTTTATTGAGATGGTCATGTGTTGTCTTTTCTTTGTTGATGTGGTATATCACATTATTAATTTGCATATATTAAATCATCCTTATGACTCTGGGATGAATCTACCTTGGTTGTGGTGGTGTATGATCTTTATGTGTCATTGAATTCAGTTTGCTAATATGTTAAGAATTTTTGCAACTATATTCATCAAAGATGGCCTATAATTTTCTTTTTCAGAAGTGTCTTTTGTGGTATCAAGGTGATGCTGGCCTCATAGAGTTTCTTTGGGAATGTACCTTTCTCTTCAGTCTTTTAGAAGAGTTTAGAAAAGACTGGTATAAGTTCTTCCTTATATGTTTGATAGAATTCGCTTGTGAAGCCATCTGGCCTTGGACTTTTGTTTGTAAGGAGTTAAAAATTACAGATTCTATTTTACTTCTAGTAATTGGTCTGTTCAAGTTATTTATTTCTTCTTGATTCAGTTTTGCTGGATTGTATGTTTCTAGAACGTTGTCCATTTCTTCTAAGTTGCTGAATTTGTTGACCTATAATTGTTCTTAGTATTCTCTTATGGCCCTCATACCAAAAAAATGTTAAGTCCACACAGGCTACACAGGGATGCTCTGACATAAAAATGTCCTCCAAGACCATAGTAGATAACTGTCTCTCCTAAATCCATAGAGTAAGAGAAATGTAAGTAAAATGAAGTAGAGGAACCACTCCCAAATAAAAAATCAAGAAAATTCTTGTTAAAGAACAAACAATGAGACAGACTTCTTCAGTCTAATAGACACTAAAACAACAAGATAATGAAAATACTGAAGGAATTAAAAGGACTATTCATAGTAATGTAGGTTACTGTACAAAGAGACTAGAAACTAGAAGGAGGAGCCAAGAAAAATTAGAAAATTCACTTGCTGAAATGAAAGCTGAGCTAAAGGCAATGAATAGCAGAATAAATAAAGCAGAAGAATAAATACGTGATCTGGAAGATAGAATAATGGAAATCACCCTATCAGAACAGCAGATAGAAAACCAAATAAATTTTTTAAAAAAGCAATATAAGAGACCTATGGGATACTATAAAAGCATGCCAGTCTATACATAATAGGGATCCCAGAAGGAGAAGAAAGAGAGAAGGGGGATTGAAAATATATTTGAAAAAATTATGCCTGAAAACTTCCCAAACCTAAAGAAAGAAACATATCCTCCTGTGTACAGGAGGCACAGAGGGTCCCAAACAAGATAAACCCAAACAGACCTATATCAATACATACTATAATAAAAAATGGCAAAAGTTAAACATAAAGAGGGCAGGAGAATAAGGTGGTGACAGAGAATGAGATGGTTGGATGGCATCACTGACTCAATGGACATGAGTTTGAACAAACTCTGGGAAATAGTGAGGGATGGGGAAGCCTGGATTGCTGCAGTTCATGTGGTCGCAGAGTCAGACAAGACTTAGCAACTGAATAACAACAAAATATAAAGAGAAGATACTAAAGGAAGCAAGAGAAAAACAAAGAGTTAATTATAAGGGAATCCCCATAAGGCTATCTGCTGATTTCTCTACAGAAACATAATAGGCCAGAATAGAATGACAAAAATATATTCAAAGTCCTAAAACAGAAAAATCTGTAATCTAGGATACTCTAGCCTCCAAGATTATCATTTAGAACTTTTCAGATGAGCAAAAACTTAAAAAAAAAAAAAAAACAGCAATACTAAACCCATCCTAAAGGAAATATTGAAAGGTCTTATCTTAATAGGAGAGAAGTAAGAATCAATAGGGAAGAGAAAACCACAACTGGAAAGTAAATCATTTAAATAAGCTGGTTTGTTAGTTAGTCACAAAGTCATGTCCAACTCTTCTGCGATCTCATTGACTATAGCCCGCCAGGCTCCTCTGTCCATGGATTTCCCAGGCAAGACTACTGGAGTGGGTTGCCATTTCCTTCTCCAGGGGATCTTCCCACCCCAGGGATTGAACCTGCGTCTCATGCATTGGCAGGCAAATTTACCACTGAACCACCAGGTACACAGATATTTAAAAATTTCTGTGAAAGTGGTGATAACCACAACAAACAGCAAAAGGACAAACATGAAGATGTAAAAGAGGACATCAAGATCATAAAATGCGGGGGACGAGCATAAGAAAATGTAGATTTTTTTTTCCTAGAATGTGTTTGAGCTGTATAACTACCAGTCTAAGGCAAGCAGATATAGGAAGGGGATTAGCATACATGAAAAATAGGGTAACCACAATCAAAAACATATAATAGATTTACAGAAACCAAAGAGAAGAGAAGCATAATGCAAAAGAAAATCATCAAACACCAAAAGGAAAAAGGAAAAGAAAGGAACAAAGAAGAAATATAAAATCATGGAAAAACATGATTTAAAATAATAATAAATACATTTCTATTAATAATTACTTTAAATGTTAATGGACTAGATGCTCAAATCAAAAGACACATAGTCACAGAAAGGATTAAAAAAAAAGGTATAGAATATGCTGCCTACAAGAGATTCATTTTAGGGCAAATGATACACATAGATTGAAAGTGAGAGGATGGAAAAAACCATTTCAAGCAAATGGAAATGACAAGAAAGCAGGGTTTACAATATTCATATCAAGACAAAATAGACTTTAACTCAAGGGTTATAAAGAGAGATAAAAGGATTATATTATGATAAAAGGATCAATACAAGGAGATGATAGTACACTCATCGACATATATTCAGTCAATATAGAAGCAACTAAATACATGAAACAAATACTAACAGACATAAAGGGATAAATTGGTGGGAATACAATAATAGTAGGAGACTTTGACACTTGACTCACATCAATGAACAGATCCTTGAGACAGAAAATCAGTAAAGCAACAGACAGCCACAGTGATACAATATAATAGGTATACTTAGTTGATATTTTCAAGACATTACATCAAAAATAGCAGAATACACATTCTGTGCAAGTGCACCTGAAACATTGTCTAGGACTGAGCACGTGTGTGTGTGTGTGTTCAGTCCTGTCCAGTTCTTTACAACCCTCTGGACTGTAGCCCACCAGACCCTTCTGTCCATGGAATTTTCCAGGCAAGAATACAGGGATGAGTTGCCATCCCCTTCTCCAGGCTATCTTCCCTTGAACCCACATCTCATAAGTCTCTTGCATTAGCAGGCAGGTTCTTTACCACTAATGCCACCTGGGAAGCCCTTCAATGCCATGGTTAATTTATATATATAAACTAATGTAAATAAATTCTTTCATTTGAGTATGCTGTGTTATATGTAGGTGTGGAATATTTGTAATTTCACAGGCTTATCTTTCTCCTTTGTAGTATTAATACATCACTTAAATATAGTTTGCTCCTTTTAGTACTTTGCAGTCCACATTTCAGATTTTTAATGTATTCACTAAAAGGTTGAATTGTATTATATTTTGAGTTCTAACAAGAATTCTCATGTCAGTTGTCACATAAATATATACTGAATTTTTAAATATTTTAATGCTATTTCTATTATACAACTATAAATTGAAATAATTAAACATTTCATTTAAAAATTCATTGTTAGATGTATAGTGACTTACAGAAAATAGACTGTGATATTTTTTCTTTTTCTCCATAGGCTTGGGAAGCAGTGAGACTAGAATACATGGAAGGCCCCACCATTATTGCTTCATATAGACAAAAGCTAACCAACTATTTTGCCATGCAGCTAAGGTATTACAAACGTCCATGTTGTTGTTCTTAGCTTCTGCAACACACTATACCTCTGTGCCCTTATTTTTTTCTTTGTTAGAATGACTTAATGTATAAAAATTTACTTATTATTTTAAAGGTTAAGTTCTCTCCTGTTAATGCCAAAAGAACAAAATATAATTATGCAAGTCAGTCTTTTAATATTATGCTGAATATTAAGTGAAATCAATACAGGATCATTTTATTATGTTTATTTTATTCTGGTTAAATAGTTTAAGTAGTTAAAAAAAAATATGTGTATGTCTGTAAATACCTGCGTTGTGTATAGTTGTGGCCATTGATGGCTTTTTTTGATAATTCAATTTGATGGTTTTTTTAATAGTTCAATGCCTACTCTATAGGTATAGGAAAATACCTATAGAGTTTGATCAGTGGTCCTGAATATCACTTTATTTCCAGAGTTAGGTTCATAAAGTTTCTCATTTTTACCTCATTTTCTCAGTATTATTCATCAAGTCAGGGATAGGATATATATCAAATATATATCTCCTCCTTTAGCATTTGCCAGTAGTCTTTTGAAGCAATCTTACTGTGGGACAGTACTATTGACTGTTGTCCCTTTTCTTCTAATAGTCAGGACCGAGTGACTTGGAGGAGTGCAGATGAACTACCTTGGCTTTTCCAGCAGCAGGGAAGTAAACAGAAGCTGCATGATTGTCTTCTTAACCTCTTTGTGTCTCAAAACCTCTATAAAAGGTAAAAACTTATTTGTAGGATATCTTTCCCCAGAAAAACAGATTCAAACAGTTGTTCAGTGTAACAGGGGAAAATGGCATTCTTCACTTAAAAATTAGTCCACTTTCAGTGGTAACCGTAACATAAAACAATATGGGAGAAATTTTAAACAGTTTGCAAATTGCCACATCTACTTTTCCCAAGAGGTAAACAAAAAGATGCTGTGCTGTGCTTAGTCATTCAGTCATGTCTGACTCTGCAACCTCATGGGCTGTAGCCCACCAGGCTCCTCTGTCCATGGGGGTTCCCAGGCAAAAATACTGAAGTGGGTTGCTGTGCCTTTCTCCAGGGGATCTTCCCAACCCAGGGATCAAACCAAAGTCTCCCACATTACAGGCAGATTCTTTACCGTCCGTGCCACCAAGGAAGCCCAAGCGAAAAGGACAGTATTGTTTTTATAAAATCAGAGCTGGAATGCTCTTGAGATAGCTTTGCATCTAAATCTTTCACTGAAGCAGGTTTAAATCCAGACCATCCAGAGAGGTGGTTCATGATGTCTACTTCTTAGGGCATCCAAGTATTTTAAAGTATAGCCTTCAAACTAGACTTTGGGCTCTTCATAGGATCTGACTGGTGTCAGAATTTAAAGAAATTCTTTCTTTTCTTATAATAATTTTTTAAGTTTTTATTCTATCTTTTGGCTGTACCATGTGGCACGTGGGATCTTATTTCTCTTACCAGAGGTCAAACCCACACCCCATGCAGTGGAAGCACCAAACCTTAACCACTGGCCCACCAGGGAAGTCCTTTATGTCTCATTGTTATCTCCTGGTGTGTCTGAATTTGCCTCTTGCAGAATCACCTTTTATGAGCCAACCTTCTGACCTCTAAGTCCCACCTCCGTCTCACCTAGAAATTTAGACACTTCTCATAACGTAGCTGCATAATTTTTTGTTCCTTAATGATCTCTCTCAAATTTCTTTGTTGCAGCTCATAAATTATTTCTGATCGCCATCCAGTTTTTCATGATTTGAAATGAGATTCATTCTTTAGTTTAACAGCTCTCCATCCTACTTAATAGCATCTACAGATGAATAAGCTTACTTCTATCATTCCATTCCTTGATGAAAATACAAAGCAGGTATTCTGACAGCTTGCCTGTGCTTTGTTTCTTCTGTTCGTATTTCCATCATTTAAAATAATTTTGGGGTGAACTCAGCAGCAGTTGACTGCATATCATAAAAAGTCTAAACAGGAATCGGATAGGGTTCCATTGGTGAGTAACCATAATGGTATTCATGGTAACAGCCAACACTATGGAGTACTTGCTACATGCCATGATCTCCTTAAAGTAACACCTGAGGCAAGTGATGTCCGTGTGCTCCTTCTACAGTCGAGAATGATGAGGTAAGAGAGAACACAGCTAGAGTGCTGTGGACTCAGATGGCAGGCCCAGTTTACACCCTTACCTCACTACACTGGACTGGCCTCCCAATACATTGTCAGTAGCTTGATAGGAATTTGTGGCATCTTCACTCAGTAGTGGGGTTTAACATTTCTTTTTCATTATATCACTGTTATTTGTTGCAACAGAGGACATTTTGCTGAGTTGCTGAGTTATTGGCAGTTTGTTGGCAAAGACAAAATCGCAATGGCAGCAGAATACTTTGATTCATTGAAGCATTATGAGAAAAACTGTGAAGGCGAAGAGAGCATGGTTTGCTTAGCTGACCTTTATGAAACCCTGGGGCGATTTCTCAAGGATCTAGGTCTTCTCAGTCAGGTAACTTCGGCAGGGAGTTAGAGACTGTGTGGGTCTTCATGTTTGCTCTTTTCTCCTTCCTAGGAATTGATGTAGCTTTCATTTGTTGTGCTGATCAGATGGCAAATCTTACAGGATTTCACTCACATTAATTGGTCTTTAACTTTTTTCTTCCCCAGGCTGTTGTGCCTTTGCAGAGGTCTCTGGAAATTCGAGAAACAGCTTTAGATCCAGATCACCCACAAGTAGCTCAGTCTCTCCACCAACTCGCAAGTGTGTATGTGCAGTGGAAGAAGTTTGGCAATGCAGAACAGCTGTATAAACAGGCATTGGAAATCTCAGAAAATGCCTATGGTTCAGACCATCCACATATTGCTCGTGAACTTGAGGCACTTGCAACTTTGTACCAGAAACAAGATAAGTAAGATTTCAATTAGTAATTCTCTGGTTTTTTGACAGAGAATTAGAGTTCTTAATGTACTTATGTGGGAGGCATTGTTTTGTGGCTGTGTACTTTTCTTTATCCTGTACTTTCCTTATCCTCCTATATTCTTTTGAACCCACCATATTCAAGTATTATTCTTGGTCTGGGTCTTCATGGGGTAAACAAAGTTAGAACTGCAAGGTTCATCTCTGCTTCAAGGACAAGGTTCATCTCTGTGGAGGACAGAGCATGGACTTTGGAGTCATAGAGCTGGATGTGAAAGTGAGCTCCTTTGCTGACTGGCTTTGTAATACTGAGTACTACTAATACAGGGGACAGCAAACCATCACCCACATGCCCAGTCCAGAAGGTACCTCCCTGTTTGGGACCTAAGGTTGTAGTGGAACACAGCCATAGTTTTTTAATCATTTACATATTATCTGTGGCTCCTTTCTTGCTTCAACAGTAGCTTTTTAGTTTCAACAGCAATCACATAACCCACAAAGGCAAAAATGCTTACTATCTAGCAGTTTACAGAAGTTTGATCCCTTGTATAATACATCCTCTGAAAGGTATCTCTTCTCTATCTGAAATCATTTCTTTTGTTCAATCATAAGTGACACATATTGGAATTTAACTTCTAAAAATATTGTTTCACACAGATTTTGTGTGAATTTCACATTTATATGTGACCAAAAATTAGCTGATATAGCACACTAAAGTTTTTAATTTTCATTTAATTGGATTGCATTTTAGAGATTGCCTTTTAAACTCAAAATGAGCTTAATCAGCTGAAAAATAGTTAAATGTCAGCTAGTTGGAAGACTTATTCTTTTAGTTGCTAAGTCATGTCTGAGTCTTTTGTGACCCCATGGACTATATCTCGCCAGGCTCCTCTATGCATGGGATTTCCCAGACAAGAATATTGGAGTGGGTGCCATGGCTTTCTCCAGGGATCCATTTCCCTTCTCCTGACTCAGGGATCGAACCTGCATCTCATACATAGGCAGGCAGATTCTTTACCACTGAGTCCTATGGAAGCTCACTTGGAGGACTAGATTTATTAGATTTTGCTTTGTGAAAGTTTTTGTTTAAGATTTTTCATTCCATATGACTATCACTTCTAGAAATAATGTTGTATTTAATTAGCAAAAAAAAGACTTTACATTGGTGCTTTATTTCACTGAAGTATGACACTTTGGACATGTTGCTTTCCTTTGACTTACTTTTTTTTTTAAGATATGAACAAGCTGAACATTTTAGGAAAAAATCGTTTAAAATTCGTCAGAAAGCTGCAAGAAGAAAAGGCAACTTGGTAATGAGAGATTTCTTTTGTGTTGTATTTTGAACAAAAAGGAAAAGAACATCTCCATATCATAATATAGATGCATAAACCTCACATATTTATAAACTTTTGACTTTAAAAATTGATTTCTAGGGAAGTACTAATTAATATTTTCTAGTTTAAAATACATGTTTAAATATTAGTATCACTGAGAAGTACAAATTAGTATATGTTTAAAAAGTGGAACTATATATTTTGGTAATTATTTTACACTATATACATATGTCACATCATCATGTTGTACACTTTAAATTTACAGTGTTATATGTCAATTATATCTCAATAAAGCTGGGGAAATTTTTTTTAATTTTTAAAAAGTAGAACTATATAATCCAAAGACTAGATTTTAGTGTGAAGCAATTATACTCCAATAAAAATTAACAAAAATGATAAAGGTTAGATTTTAGAAGATGAACTTAAAAGCTGTTTCAATTTTTTAAAGAGCTGGAAAAGAGAATAAAAGAAATTTAGTAAACATTTAATGTTACATTCAAATGCCAAGAAATTGTTATCCTTAAGTGCAAATAATTTTTCATTTTTCTAAGCTGCTGATAAATGTAGCATATTTATTTTAACTTAAAATGCTATATTCAGTTTTTAATTAAAATGTATTTCACATCTAACATTGTATAAATATAAGATGTACAACATATTTATTTGATGCATTTATATATTGTTATATGATTACACCATAATGTCAGATCACAAAATTATTTCTTTTTTGTGGTTGGAATAATTAAGATCTAGTCTCTTAGCAAGTTTGATGATTATAATACAGTATTGTTGCTGTTATTCCCTATGCTATACATTTGGTTTCCAGGACTTACTTGTCTACTAGTTACAAGTGCTATGTGCAATTTTAAGTTCAGTTCAGTTCAGTCGTTCAGTCATATCTGACTCTTTGCGACCTCATGAATCGCAGCACGCCAGGCCTCCCTGTCCATCACCAACTCCTGGAGTTCACTCAGACTCACGTCCATTGAGTCAGTGAAGCCATCCAGCCATCTCATCCTCGGTCGTCCCCTTCTCCTCCTGCCCCCAATCCCTCCCAGCAACAGAGTCTTTTCCAGTGAGTCTGCTGTTCGCATCAGGTGGCCAAAGTATTGGAGTTTCAGCTTCAACATCAGTCCTTTCAATGAACACCCAGGACTGGTCTCCTTTAGAATGGACTGGTTGGACCTCCTTGCAGTCCAAGGGACTCTCAAGAGTCTTTTCCAACACCACAGTTCAGAAGCATCAATTATTTGGCACTCGCTTTCTTCACAGTCCAACTCTCACATCCATACATGACCACTGGAAAAGCCATAGTAGTACCTGGTATTAAATGTTTAGTAATAGGGTTAAAAAAATCTATGCACATTAATTCTGTTTCCTAATCTTTTGATGCATTTAGGGATTCTGTTCATTTTGCTAAAATATCATAGTCATTTTCACAAAATAGTTTTAAATGAATTTAAGAATGTGATGTCACTGGGAAGTATGTATATTTTTAATAATCATTAGAGTAATTCAGTATACTTAAAGTAATTATAATCTAGTTTAAAGGAAACAAAAGTAGAAAGGATTTTTTTCAGAACCCTAGTATATTGCTTCAGAATCAGAGATTGCACTTTCTTGATGATTGTTGTGAATTTCTGTGTTTCTCCAGTATGGATTTTCCCTTTTACGTAGACGGGCCCTACAATTAGAAGAGCTCACATTAGGTAAGGATACACCTGACAATGCTCGGACCCTCAATGAATTGGGTGTGCTCTACTATCTTCAGAACAACCTAGAGTGAGTACCATACTGTTAATATTGAAAATAGGTATTCATTTCATCTCTTAGATGCAAAGCTGTCTTACATTTCTATCAAGCCAAGCTAGAAAAAACTGACAGAATTTTTCATGTATGATATGTTATGAACATGGCCACATTTAACAAAGACCATGACAATTTCTCCACTGTTTCCTTTCACATTGTTTCTTTAGTAACTAAAAAGATATTCTGTAGTTTCCTTAGTATTTTATATGTTTATAACAAGTGAGTTTGTGTAGATATTGTACAAAAGATCTCACATAAGAACAAACTTGGGACTGAGGGAAAATAAAAGAATGTAGATGGCTGCTAATTTTATTCTTCAATTTATTTGGGTGTAGATTCAAAAAGACTCTTTTATGATAAATGAGTGTTTTTGGACTTCTCTGTATGTCAGCAAAATATAATAGACTTGACATTTTGGATATCAGAAAATAACAAATATTTAGCCCGCTTCACAAAGGAGCAAGGCCTGCTGTTTGTTGTGGTGCTCAGGCTTCGCAGTGGTGGCTCCTTTTGTGAAAGAGCATGGGCTCTAGGGCACACAGGCATCAACAGTGTAGCACACAGTCTCCGTAGTTGCGGCTCCCAGGCTCTGCATTATAGGCTGAGTAGTTTTGACCCATGGGCATATGTAATCTTCCCAGACCAGGAATTGAACATGTGTCCCCTGTACTGGCTGGCAGATTCTTATCCACTGCACTATCAAGGAAGTCCCACGAAGGGTTCTTTAATTAAAACTTATTTAGTACTAGGGAGCTCCTTTGCAGCCTAGTGGTTAGGATTTGGCTCCTTTACTGTGGAGGCCCAGGTTGTCCCCCTGGTCAGGGAACCATCTTGCATGACACAATGCAGCCAAAATACCAAAGAAAAACCCAACCAGATTTAGTACTAACTCCAAAGGGAGGGACAAAGAAAGAATACCAGAATCCTTTGAGTTTGGCTTAGTAATTTTTAAGATATAAAAAGTTTGTTTTGGAAACTATTTATGAGTTTGCCTTTTAGAAGTGAAGTGGAGAACTGAGACAATTATCCAGATACTTTAGGGTCTCACACTACCAGGAAGGCATATTTAATTTTTGGAAAGGGGCAGAAAGAGATGGGTGGGAAAGAGGATTTTGAGCTTAATCCTTCATTTTAACTATCTTGGATTTAAGAATAAAAGTACTTCAGTTCTTCTCCTAATTAGGACTAGGGTTCTGACTTCTAGAGAATAGTTTAAACCATCTGGGTCTTTTGTTCATAGAACAGCTGACCAGTTTCTGAAGCGTTCCTTGGAGATGAGGGAGAGAGTTCTAGGACCAGATCACCCTGACTGTGCCCAGTCTTTGAATAATCTGGCAGCTCTGTGCAATGAAAAGAAACAGTATGACAAAGCAGAAGAACTTTATGAAAGAGCCTTAGACATTCGGAGACGAGCATTAGCTCCTGATCACCCTTCTTTGGCTTATACGGTAAAGCATCTTGCGATCTTATACAAGAAAATGGTAAGTAACTCATAGCATGCCTACATGTGTTTTATAATATACCAGTTAAGCCATAATTGCTGTAAGCAAAATAATTTATCTTCTGATGGATAGATTATTTTCTACGAGCTTTTAAATCACAATGATTTAATTATTTCAGACTTAAGGTCCTAGTTTTTAAAAATACATTCTAAATACAAATGCATTTGTCAGCACTCTAACTAGAACTTATTCTTCTTTTACATTTCAAAAGTTCTAAAATGCAGTCAGTATGAAGTGTGCTGTGTTAGGCTACCACAGACATAACAAATCACCCAATTTTCAGGACTGAAGAAGTCTCCATAGCTAATGAAATGACCATTTCACTTTTTTCTTTGCTTGCAGTTAAATGTAACCATTCTTTACCGTAGAGTTCTAGCCTAAGTGATATTTGGAGTTTTTATAGCTGTCCTTAAATGAAAATCAGGAGAAAAAACTGCTTCTATTTAGTGTGGTCACAGAGTTGTATAGACTTTGTGGGACTCTTGCTAACCCTCCTAGTACTGAAGTTGATGTTTTAGTATAAAGGATCCATTGTTGCTATTTCTACCTACATTTCAAGTAAAAAATAAATAATCAGAAAAATCTGGAAAGTATTTGGTGGAAAATGAGTTTTAAAATAAAAACTCCGATGCTATCTCTAGATTACATATAGTAGCAAGCATACTTTAACTGGCATGTGTTTACATCACCAGAAAGTTATACTGGGTGATCCTAAAGAACTTTCTGAGTTATCAGAGAAAATGTTCTTATTTTCTATATAGCTTTACTTACATATTTTATTAGATTTCAGATATCCATAAACTTATCCATTAAACTGGGAGGAAATATTTCTGAACTTTTTTCCTCAAAATTACTTTTTACCATAAAACTGTATTTATGGAACAAGCTCTGATCATAAAGTATTTATTGCTTTAATATTTTTGTTAGATTTCACTTTTGTGTTTTAGGGGAAACTTGACAAAGCTGTACCTTTGTATGAGCTGGCTGTTGAAATCCGGCAGAAATCCTTTGGCCCGAAGCACCCAAGTGTAGCTACTGCCTTGGTGAATTTAGCTGTTCTTTATAGCCAAATGGTAAGTTCCCATAATATAACACTTTATAAATGAATAGTTTTAACATATGAAATATAGGTAAACATGTATTAGATACAGGTAAACATGTATTAGATATGACACAGTAAAAATAATTAAAGGACATTTAAGGTTATCTACTAATGTTCCCTTTAATACTTGAGAAATTATTAAAGTTACAACTGTAAGACAGTCCATTCTTCTTAGTGTGAAATACTGTGTTTAGTTTATTGCATAGGCTTATTTATTTCTGGAGACTCCCTACATCTCTTTATGTAATATTGTTTCTAAGATGTATCATTTGCTTGTCATGAATAAGAGATATGGTACCCTGGGGTACCGCAAAGAAGTTTGTGCTTATATAATTGGATTAATGTCAGTTGTTACCAAGCCAGTTCTAAAACTTAAGTTTCTGAATTTTATTATACTTCTCCAATTATGATTACTCCTAAATTAGTTTATCTACATCTTGTAGGAGGATATTAACTCTTTTAATAAAGTGCTTAGCCAAGTAGGTTACATCTTGTAGGAGGATATTAACTCTTTTAAAGTGCTTAGCCAAGTAGATCAGATCAGTCTAGAGTACCTTAAAAGTAATTTCAGAAACCCAATGTGTTCAAATGAGCGTTGTTTCTTTTTAATAAGAAAAAAACACAGTGAGGCCTTGCCGTTATATGAACGAGCGTTAAAGATTTACGAGGACAGCTTGGGTCAGATGCATCCTCGAGTTGGAGAAACACTAAAAATTTAGCTGTGCTTAGGTAAGAATTCTTCATTTTCCTCATATAGCCAAAATCCCTTTTAGGACATCTCTGATTCATCATAGAACCCCACAAAATGTTTATTGCTGATATGCTTTTATTGGAACAGAGGGTTTATTTTTGGTGGATCTAGTTCAAGACACATTGAAATAATATCCAGAAGTGAAATTGAAGGTGGCACAACCTATTTTGTAGAGGAGAGTATCATGACAAATAAGACGGATTACATTTGCAGCTAACTGGCTCTGGGGGTAATCTGGGCAATTGGCTATGCTCAGAGTGGATTCACCAGTTGACTTTTGCATTCTATTTACCTCAGGATGCTAACTTCCTTTAGCAGTTTCACGGTACCCATTACAATGTAGTCTTCATGGTGCCCCTATAAGACACTTGGCAGCAGACAAAAAGAAGAATTTGGGTATTTTATTGGTTTGCCTGAAAATGGACTTTTCTTGCAGAGTAAAATTTACAAACTGAAGTTAAAATATAAAGTAAGATAATTTCTTAGGCAAAACACAAAACCTAGAAATGATCCACAGACTCTTTCCACGTAATGAGTCAAGCGGCCTCTCGCGTGTCACTGTGGGACCATTCACCATTTATACAGTGCACAGAAAACCCGGCTGTAGGGTTTTACACAAGGTGAGGTGGAGAGCACTTCTGGGTAGATTTCAGGTGGATTTTTTTCAATTATTTATATTTTGTCATATGGTTAAATGACTAGCAATTGGCTGAAATAATCTTGGAAATCCTGTGATAGTTGGCATTTTAGAAAATTTTGAAAGCATTCAACAAATATAACTTTTTCTATATGAAAATAATAAAAACCTCCAGTTTTTCAATCTTCAGCATGGGAAAAAAGAGCACAACTTGTTTTTCTGTATCCTATAAGATCATTTAGAATTGTTAAAAGAGAATTTTGAGAATTTTTTTTCTCCCAAAGCTATGAAGAAGGGGATTTTGAAAAAGCTGCTGAACTATACAAAAGGGCAATGGAAATAAAAGAAGCAGAAACGTCACTTTTGGGTGGAAAAGCTCCTTCCCAACACTCATCAAGTGGAGATACATTTAGCTTAAAAACAACCCATTCTCCTAATCTTTTCCTTCATCAAGGACAAAGGTGACAGCAGCAACTACGATTCACTGGAAATGCACCTGAGGATGAAAAAATCAAGAAACATTTGGAACTTTAGAATTTAAAATTTATAAAAACTGTTAAGAAAATTTAATTTTACTTTGTGTGATTTAACTGATTATTTGGATGATATTGGACTACATTGAAGTTTGAGTCATGGCTATTTCAATTTTAGCTGTTTGAAACAATTACCTTTCCTATTGTGTGGGAACCAATATATACACCTTGGAATCCTAAGATGACATGAAGAATTGATCATGGAGAATAGACTGGTCTCTGTTTTGTAAGAGCAGTTATAACTCTTTATTAGCAGTTAAGACAAGGAGTTCAAGAATTCCATGATTCTTATCTCTCAAAATCGACTTTAGCCTCACCATTCCTCATCTTGCTATTCAGTAGCAGTCTGGCCCAGTTGTCTACCTCAAAGAAAAGTTCTGGAATAAAGGGATAATGTTTATGGGACATAAACATTGTCTTCTGTAAAATGAACTAGTATTAGGAATCTGTCTGCTACATTTCTTTTATTCTACCTTTTCCTTGAGCAGATATCGCTAGGCCCACTGTGTTCTGTGCTTTCTACACTGTATATTGTTTTTACTGTGTAGAATGTCCTTGCACAATCTGAAGTCAATATTGCAGTAACAAATCAAGCTCTTTGGCATTCTTTTAACTTTTCCCAAAATATGGACACGACCTTCTTCCTTAAATGGTCTAAATCTACCTCTTCATTTATCTCGAACTCAAATTAGTTGCCCATTTTATATTGAAAATTAAATATTTTTATAGATTTTATAAATATTGCCAATTTGGGGTACTGTCATGCCATTTATGTATTTATATATAATAAAATTTTCAATTTTAATACTTGTAACATTCCAGTATGTATTAATTGTAAAGGTGAAAGATATGATAACCATGTTTCACAATTTTAAAATAAAGGTGAAATTTCAAGTTCTTTTTCCACTCCAGTTTATACAAAAGGATTATATTTACATAATTAAGAAAAATGTTGAACACTACAAAAAAAATTAGCATTGTAGTTTGCTAATTCACTGAGTAGTTTGCTTAACTTGAGCTTCAGTAACTCCTTAGTTTTTTGGTTAATGTTCTCTAAGGCTTGGCTACTCAAGGTGGTCTGTGGACCAGAATCATCAGTATTACCCTGGGAGCTTAGTAAAAATTCAGACAGGCACTCCCCAGACCTACTGAATCAGCGTCTGCAATGTAGCTAGATTCTCAGGTGATTCATATGCACAGAAGTCTGGGAAACAGTGGTCTAATTTTAAGGCACTGGAGTGATGACTTAAAGTAAATGAGGCAGAATCTTACGAAATGAGCATCATTCTTCTCCCTTCTGGCAGAAGTACAAGAGGGAAAAAAGAAGATAAACTACAACCATAACACATACTTCTGGGTTTGCCAGCTATGAAAGGCACAAAGCAATAGAATTCACAAATATATCAGACACTGACTGATTTTATTTTATTTTTTATTTTATTTTTAGGACACTGACAGATTTTAGAATTAACCTTTTAAAGTTTAAAATTTGATTATTTAGTGGTATAAGTAATTTAACACATCATAAATAATACATTATATTTAAATGCCTTAAACTTTAAAAAATAAACTGAGATTGATATCCTAGAAGAAGCTTGAAAAAGGAAATACTAGCAAAAGGATAACATGCATTTTTGTTTGTTCCTACAAAATTTGCACTGGAAAAATATACAAAAGTGAAAACTTACATTATTCAAAGTGACTTTATGTAAGTTATTAATTATACTTGAGGGGTGATTATTTCAAAGGGTTTAAGTTTAAATATAGTTTTTAAGACTATATTTTGATCTTACTAATTATACTACCAACTCAAATGTTTTCATGTAGAATGCCTACTTAAAAAAAGATAAAAAATAGGGACTTCCCTGAAAGTCTAGTGGTTGGGACTCCATGCTTCCACTACAGGGAGCACTGTGATCCCACATGCCATGCTGCACGGCCAAAAAAAAGTTCTCAAAAGGAATATTATGAGCACTTTAATATACACCTTTAACATGAAAAGCATAGGTTTAAAATAATTATAAATCTGAATTGGAAGGCTTGAACTGAAACTATGGTAGTTATAATTAATTTTCATTCACTAATACTTTACAAAAAAAAACACGTGATGGGAGAAGTTAAAGCTTCATTAATATTCTCAAATATTTATTACATTTTTGGTCAGTGTGTTTATAGGTATTCAGGAAGTAATATTTTTACATAAAGAAACTCATAATACTTTTTTTTTTTACTACATAAAACATTTGAATAGTACCATGAATTAACCTCCTGTTAAATTAAAAAGGGATTAAAGTTAAACATATTGTTTGTTTTACTCTAATTTAGAGTATTTGTGCTACGGCAAGTTTGGGAGTGTGTTTCCATCTTTCAAGCTTGAAGCAACAGTGTTATAAATCTGGTCAAACACTATAGGTTTATTTAGTAATGCAAAATCCAATGATGATTAATTTCTCATAGTCAGCTGTCTACATATACAAATTTTCATGACATACAGACTGTCAAGAGAGCACTCTAGATTACAAAAGATATTTGTTACCAAATTTTTTTCTGCTAAAATAATAACTTTAATGGAAGATATAAGAAAAAAATTAGATAAGATTTTATAAAATATAAGATACCAGCAGGGTACAAATTAAGAACAGGAAAAATAATCTTTATAAGATAGTAGGTTCTAATATGTATAACTGATTCATTTTGCTGCACACGTGAATGTAAACACAACATTGTAAATCAACTATACATCAATAAAAAATTTTTTTAAAAGACTGTAGGTTCTAGCTATTTATCAAACTATATAAACTTAAACTTGTAAGTATAGCCTTGCCAAATTAGTGTACCAAAGGAATGTTATTTAGAAAGACTGCATTTCTTTTCTGAAATTCAAAGCATCTCTATGAACTAGAAAAGTTATTTTACAGATGAATATACTAAACTTTTAAATAATTGCAATGACCTACCAAGGCAACATAAATACATTTCAAGCCTAGGAAGCTATCCCCATACATCCTGACATTACTGTAAACGTAAGAATCACAGTACCCTAAAATCTCAAAACTTAATATGTTAAACATATATGATATTTGGAGCTTTCTGAAATTAGTTTGTAGAATCTTATTTCATAAGTAGGAAGGGTACCTGTAATTTTTAATTACATTTTCCCCTAGAGATAGAATTTAGACATTCTCTCTTCAAAGCAAAAAAATCATCAAAATAGGAGACAAACACAGTAACAGCCTACAGATAATGGTTACCCATGCATGTTAATTAGTCTCCAAACCATAAGGAATTTACTTCAACCAAGGCTCTCTAAGCCTTCATTATTTGTATGCAAACTCCAGAGAAAAGCAGTTTATCAAATTACAATGATCAGGGAAACTGATACTCTTCCCTGTGAAGAAATACATGTCAGTCATTTCACAAGTAATTTAGGCTTCATTTATTATCTGCTACCCAGGACAAGCCTTTGCCAGTAACTAAGTACCCAGGGAATCAAATCTGAATAAAGTAAAGTATTGAAGGTAGCCCATATGATGGGTATAATTTAGGTGATCTTAAGCCTAAATTTATCTTTTGCTCCCCAATAAAGCACACTGACTCAGACAGATGATATGCTTTTTCTTAGTGCAGAAATACAATTTGTACATCCTAAAAATATCTTTATCTGTCTATCCATGAAGAAAGCTTCTTTTTATTTGCCTGTCTTGCTTAGATTATATATATATCACAAGTTTACAGACTTTTCCAGTGCCTACATTTCAGCTTATATTTCATCAGGAAACATTTGAGAGGATGTTTTATTTTGTAGGTTTACAACCTGAAATTCACTATTGTTCAAGTTAGTAGCAGTGGGCAGTTTTCTTGTAGAGAACAATTCCAAATACAATGAGTATGTGCCCGCTGGCTATAATAATCAACATGCTGTTCCTCCTGTTCCTTCCCTGTATTCCATCACACACTATTCTATCTATTGTCCATGGCCGCAGGCAACAGACTACAAAGGATTATTGGAAAGAAAAGGAATATACCAGCAAATTGGTCCTTTCCTCTCACCCCCCACCCCCAAAGCTCAAAACAGTTCAGTGGCTTACCTACAATTAATCATTTGAAGTTTTCTTACTAGAATGAAACATGAGTTTTAAGAGAGTTTCTGATTTAGTTAAAGGAGGGGAGCAACAAGCAAAGGTCACAGTATTTCCAAAGAGTTAATAACAACTCAGTGAAGATTACACATCAACTGATGTTCCCTTAAGTTTTCTCAGTTTTTCAATGATTTTTTAATTGCAAGGGAATAGGTTTAAACATAGGAAATAAAATATAGGCCAGTCCATTATTTACATGTTCTTCATCTTGGCCATAAGGTCTTCCAAGCTTTCACCAGAATCTTCTACTGTTACTTCAGGTACAGAATCTTCTTGCTATCAATAAATGAAGGAAACATGGTGAAAAAATAATCAAAGTTCTTGATGGTTAGGAACATATCGGTAAGCTATAACTATGTTCAAAAAATTTATGAAATAAACCTTCTTTAATAAATATGCCTTCTAAATTTTTAGGAGAGATAAAGTCCTTTATTTTCTCCACCAGTCTTTCGACTTAGAAGGCAATAATTTCAGTTTTCTTGAGATCTCTACTGAACTGGTGTTTTTAAATGGTTTCGTGGCTAAAACTATCAATATACAGAAAAGGTAGTCTTAATCAAAATCTATTTCACTGATCCATCAATGAATGAACAAAACTATTTTATGTCTATATTTTCAAACAGTTTAAAATGTGCTGTGCACATTTCCATATTAACACTGAATACCTTCTCTTTCACAAATCTTAATGCAAAATATCTAAAATAAGAAATACTGCATTGGCATTATAAAATAGGTTGAAATTGGAAGAATATAAATAGACATTTTCTCATATCTTCTTATGGTAAATCAGATTTTAGATGTACCTTTTGGGGAACTGTATATGCCACTATAATTCCTTCAGGTAAGTCAGGGATTGGACCTGAAGAATTTTTCAGTTCCTCTTCTGAAATCTCAGATACCAACTCAATACCTGTAAAGTTAAACTTAATCTTAAAACCGCTTTCAAGGAACTTAATGAGCAATAATCATTCAAAACTTGTATAATCTTAATTATAATTAGATTCCCTCCCATAAAAGAATGTTTTTTTGCTGCCATTTCAATTTATAAAACAATTCCTACCCCACTCATTGTCTTCATGTATTATTTCTTCTTCTTCTTGAATTACCTCCTGTTTGGGCAGTGCTGCTACCTTTTTCTGTAGAAATCAAACAGTTTCAGTGTTTTTACTCATTCTCAGTTCTCTGAAGCATTATTCAGACTTGATCAGAATCAAGAATTCAGACAGACTTTTCTAAGGTCTACATTCAGAGACTTTACAGAATACACAGAGAGACCCAGCAGACGTATCACTAATCATCAGGGAAATGTGAATGAAAAACCACAATGAGATAACACTTGTCAGAATGACTACCATCAAAAAGACAACAAATAGCAAGTGTTAGCAAGGATGTGGGAAAAAAGGCAAAACTTGTGCACTGTTAGCAGGACTGTAAACTGGTGCAATCACTGGAAAACAGTATGGAGGTGTCTCAAAAATTAAAAACACAACTACCATGTGATCTAGCAATTTCACTTCTGGTTTTTTTTTTTTTAATGAAAACAAAAACACTCAAAAGATATATAATCCAATGTTCATTGCAGCATTATTTATAACAGCTAAAACATGGAAGTAAACTAAATATCTATCAAAAAATAACTGGATAAAGAAGGTGTGGTACATATATATACAATGGAATATGACTCAGCCATAAAAAAATTTACTGTGCAACATGGATGGAACTACAAGGCATTATGCCAAATGAAATAAGACAACCAAAGACAAATACCATATAATCTCACTTAAATAAAGAATCTAAAAACAAAACAAAAGGAAAACAGACTCACAGATACAGAGAACAAATAATGTTGCCACAGGAGAGGCACGGGTGCAAAATAAGTGAAGTGAACAAAAAGGTCTAAACCTATAATTATATAATAAGTCACAGAAATATAATTTACAGCATAGGGAATATAGTCAATAATATTTTAATAACTTTGTATAGGAAGAGATGATAACTAGACTTATCACAGTGATCGTTTGATAATGTATGCAAATGTCAAATCATTACATGGCACACCTGAAACTAGCATAATATGTATGTCAACCATATTTTAGCTTAAAAATTAAAATTTAAAAACAGAATTCAGACAGGCTTTTTTATCTTACAAAAAAAAAAAGAAAGGATTTTTAACAAAATTTTCATTTTTAAAGCATGGTGAATAAATTAGAACTTTAAAAATCCAGAATCCATTTACCTTGTATTCCAAATCTAAATAATTATCTCTTCTTTTTAAGTTTCTGTCCTATATAATATGATCTCTCATGCATTGTGACACATTGACATATACCTTATATTCCTTCTGCTGCTTCCTACAGTTTCTGTCATCACACTGAGGATTTGGCTTCATGGACATAGTAGGGAAAAAATCCTGCATTGCATTGTATCCAAGGTAAAAACTAACAGTACCAAAATTTAACAGAAACCTAGAAAAACAAAGCAGACTTAAATAAACAAAACCATAAAAATATTAGAAAAAACTGATACTTAAAAAAAATTATTTTGAAGGTAATGATTTCTGTAACAAGAACCCAGAAAAAATTTTTTTATCTTGTTTATAGGGCTTGGCTTATAGTAGATTTTCTTGAATTAAACAACAGAATGCACTATTATTTTTTGAACCTATAATAAAGATAAAATGCTGCCAATTAAACTATGACATGTCAACATTAAGAAGCATATTAATTTCAGAGTAGTTATGTGAGATATCAAAGGTATCTTAAAAACATCTTTGAGATATGGTTCTAAATCTCATTTTTAAGTTTTTATATATGACACTGCAAAGTTTGCTATCTTAAATTTGTATTAAATCTCAATAAAATTTTACAGAAGTATTCACTCATGTAATAATCACTACCAGATCAAAATATAGTTGGCCCTCCATACCTATGGGGAATTGATTCCATAACACCCCCACCCCAGGGTACCAAAATCAAGTCCTGCACAATATTTGCAGATAACCTGTGCACATCCTCCCATATACTTTAAATCATCATGGTGGCTCAGACAGTAAAGAATCTGCCTGCAATGCAGGATACCAGGGTTCAACTCCTTGGTCAGGAACATTTTCTGGAGAAAGGAATGGCCACCCACTTCAGTACTCTTGCCTGGAGAAATCCATGGACAGAAGCAGGCTACAGTCCACAGAATCACAAAGAGGCTGACATGACTGAGCAACTAAGCACTGAGCACTTTCACTTAGATCACTTACAATATCTAATATAATGTAAATGCTACGTAAAAAGAAAGTGAAAGTTAAGTTGCACAGTCATGTCCGACTTTTGTGACCCCATGGACTGTAGCCTACCAGGTTCCTCCATCCATGGGATTTTCCAGGCAAGAATACTGGAGTGGGTTGCGATTTAATAGTTCTAAATATAATGCAAATACTATATAAACAGTTAACAGCTTGTGGCAATCCACATTTTGCTGTTTGGAACTTAATGGATTTTTTTTTGGATCCACTAACTGGTTGATTCTGCAGATGCAGAACCCAAGGAAATAAAGGACCAGCTGTATAGTGCATTTCCAATATGCCACAAAGCACCCTTGCTCCCTTACATTTAAATCTGATTCCTTTTATTTGTTTACATTTTTATTTATTTATGGCTACCCTGGGTCTTCATTGCCACACACTGGCTTTTCTCCAGTTCAATGTGTGGGGTTCTTATTGCAGTGGCTTCTCTTGTTGCCGTACATGGGCCCTAGAGCACTCAGACTTCAGTAGGTGGGGCATGTAAGCCCAATAGTTGAGGCATGTGGGGCACAGAGTGCAGGCTAAGTAGTTGTGGCACATGGGCTCAGTTGCCTCTTGGCGTCCCAGAGCAGGAACTGAACCTGTGTCCCCTGCATTGGCAAGGGTATTCTTAACCACTGGACCACTGGGGAAGTCCCTGATTTCTCTTAGAAGCTTACAAGTAGAGGAAAAATCATGTACAAACAACAAAAGGAAAAAAATTGAAAAATGCATAGTCTCAACATACAACAAAGAAAGACAAAAAAAAACCAACTGAACAGAGACAGAACAAGTTGACAGAGCAGAAGGTGGACATGGAGTACTTCTCCCTCCACGGATACATCAGAAATATATCTTCAGACACACAAGTGTGTGCACACCAGCTGAGAGTGGAAAGGAGTACCAGACCAGTGGAAAAGATTATATAGAACCATGCAAAACTTGGAAGGGTGAAGTGGGGGTGGGGGTGGGGCGGAACAGGAGTGGTACTAGGACTGTACCTGCCCTTGGTGGGTGGGGGAACTGAAGCAGGGGTCCGATCCCCACATCAGGGGAATTGTCTGAGTCAGAGGAGAAATATTTAAGGCTGAGAGTGAAACAGCTGATCTGTGGCAGCCAAAATACAATGAGAATCAGTAGTTCTTGCCGCAGCCATATGTACCCCAGACAGGGAAGCAGGTCCCCTAGAAGCTGCAGCAGCTGGGAGCTAGAGGTTAGGGATTGTGGAGCAATCCCCGGGTGAGGGCTGTTCACTGCGGAGAGATGGACCAAGGGGGTGTGAGGGAGGAAATTGTGATGGGAAATGACTGTGGAGGAAAGCCAGGCAGCCATGGAAGCAAGTCGATACTGCTAAGTCAAACAGGGGGTGTAGCCATCACCACAGCCTCTCTCTCCACACATGCCAACATCAGCAGCTGAACAACAGAGAGACTGGCCATCAAGCACCTGATGCATCAAACTACAGACTAGGACCCCACCCAGGCCACTCCTTTAAGTGACTGATGCATGGAGTTACAGCATAGGACCCCACCCAGGGTGCCTGATTAAGTGCCTGACACACCAGTCTACACAGTAGGACCCCAGACAGTTGGGGGGTTGGCTTCTATATCACTGACATGCTGCTCAACAAAGAAATACCTCAAAAGGGAGCCCTCTAAGGGCCTGAACAGGTGGAGCTATGGAGAAAGACTAGCCAAAGATGCTTCTGATCACCAGTTACCAGAGGCTCGAAAAAGTCTCTGATAGGGCCATAATTCATGTGGCTGAGGCAGTCCATGTCCCTGCAGACTTGGCGCCACCAGGGTCCCAGAGACCCAAGCAGCTGTGCCACCTTCACGCTCAACCTTCACTGAGGGAGAGCTGCCACAAGCAAAAATAAGTCTTCTCATCTATGCACAGGGAATAGATGGGAAGGCTGAGAGTGAAACAGCTGATCTATGGCAGCCTAAATACAATGAAAATCAGAAGTTCTTGCCGCAGCCATATGTACCCTGGACAGGGAAGCAGGTCCCCTAGAAGGTGGGGTCCCTTCCATCGTGTCTTAACTCGCTGTGACCTTGTGCACTATGGCCTGCTAGGCTTCTCTGTCAGGGGGCATTCCCCAGGCAAGAACACTAAAGTGTATTGGCCATTACTGGTTTCCATACCCTTCTTTAGAAGCACTATATTTCCTGCTGCCCTAGTCACTGACTCCTCTGAGTACCTGGTGCTGCCAGAAACTCTGCGACCCAAGCAGCTGCACCACTTCCACACCTGGCCCTCACAGGGGCAGACCCAAGTCCTCCAGGGCAGCCTCAGGAGCAAACACCTGTGGACAAACCACATGTAGAGGCGGAAAAAAATCACAAATGAAACCCAGGGGCAATGTGGCTAAGGAAGAAGACCTAAAACCTTCCTATCAGCTGTACAAGCTGCAGATTAGTACCACATGATCAACTAGGCAGACTCTGTCTATGGAATATGTAAAAGGATATTGAGAGCTCCCACAAAAGAAAACACATTAGTTCTGATAGCTGTGGAAAATGGAGGCAAGAACACACAGAAGTAAGACCAGATTAGAATCTGAGCTGCCCCAACAGCAGGTCCAGAGACCAGCACAGTGTTGGAAGTACCCTTAGGGGGTGGAGGTGGACTGTGACTCCCAGGGGAAGGACCCTGACAGAAGTGATTCAAGAAAAAAATTTGTTATTCTTGTGTTTTGACTTCTGTACTTTCTTTTGGATTTTTCTTTTTTTTCCCCCTGCCTCTGTTGTAGTTGTTGATTTTAATGGCACTATGAAATCTAATTAAGCTTTTAAGTTTGTTTTTTTTTTCCCTTTTATTGTTATAAACCTCTGCCTCTTATGTTGGGCTTTTGCAGTTCTACAGAGTTTTCTTTTTTTCTTCCTTCCCTCCACCTTTTTTCTTTTCTATTTTTAACTTTTAAAAACCTATTATTTTTTCTACATTTCTTCCTTTGTTTGCTTTTCCTACTGTTCTTTTACTCTTTTTGTTTTGTTTTGTTCTTTTACTCTTGCAGTTAATCTTCTTTCTAAAGCTATATTTAACTTTTCATATCTATTCTTTTTCTTTTCTTTTTTCCTTTCCTCACAACATACTTGTTAGTTTTGTTTTCATTGCTTTATTCCTCATTTGGCACCTTACTTTACTTTTGTTTTCCAGTTTGTGCTGTAGTTAGTTTTGTTCTTAACTGGCAGATATAACTTTTGGATTGCTCTGTTCACTCTATCAATCTACTGTACTTTATTTTTGTTGGACTGTTTTGATTTTGCTAATGGGTGTATATGCATATGTGTATATTCCATTATTTTAGTTATTATTTGCCTGATTTTGCAACTGCCATTTGTCTGGGGTTCACCTTTGGTTTCTCATTTTGAAGTATTTGTTTTACTCTAACTAATAATGCCATAACAAACCACTTGTGGAATCTTCGGTCCTGACCAGAGATCAAGCCCTGAGCCTTTGGTGTGGGAGCACTGACTCCAACCCTAGACTATCAGAGAACTAACCATAGGGAGTATCAAATAGTAAGAACACACACAAAGGAAACCACTTGAATACAAGACCAGGCATCAACCAACCACCAGTAGCACCCTGTGCAGGACACCTCATTCAAGCAACAAACAAAACAAAAACACAAACCCGATCATCAGCAGACAGGATTGCCACCTACTCAACCTCGCTCATCAGAAGAAATACACAAAAAAACTCAGCACAAATCTCACCCTATACGAAGTTTACACAAAGCACTGGACCAACCTGAAGAGGGCAGAAACCAAAAGTAAGAAAGAATTCACCCTTGAAGCCTGGGAAGAGGAGACCTCAAACACAATAAATTAAAAATAAATAATAATGTAAAGGTAGAAAAATATTGCACAAATGAGGGAATAAGCTAGAAACACGGAAGTCCAAATAAATGAAGAGGAAATAGGCAAACTACCTGAAAAAGAATTCAGAATAATGACAGTAAAGCTGATCAAAAACCTTGAAAACAGAATGGAGAAAATGAAAGACTCAACTAACAAAGACCTAGAAGAATTAAGGAGTAAACATACAAACAACACAATTACTGAAATTAAAAATACTCTAGAAGGAATCAATAGCATAATATCTAAAGCAGAAGAACGAATCAGTGAGCTGGAAGATAAAATGGTGGAAATAACTTATGAAGAGCAGAATAAAGTAAAAAGAATGCGAAGAACTGAGGAAAGTCTCAGAGACCTCGTGGACAATATCAAACACACCAACACTGAATTATAGGGGTCCCAGAAGAAAAAGAGAAAAGAAAAGGTATGAGAAAATTTTTGAAGAGGTTATAGTTGAAAATTCCCCCAACATGGTAAATGAAATAGTCAATTAAGTCCAAGAGTGGCAGAGAGTCCCATGCAAGATAAACCCAAGTAGAAACATGCCAAGACGTACACTAATCAAAGTAACAAAGATTAAATACAAAGAAAGAATATTAAAAGCAACAAGTTACATACAAGGCATACTCCATATTTTTAACAGCTGATCTTTCATCAGAAACTCTGCAGGCCAAAAGGGAATGGTAGGATTATATTTAAAGTACTGAAAGGGAAAAATCTACAACCAGGTTTACTCTACCCAACAAGGACCTCATTCAAAATTGATGGGGAAATCAAAAGCTTTTCAGACAAGCAAAAGTTAAGAGAATTCGGTACCACCAAACCAGCTTTATGATAAATGTTAAAGGGACTTATATAGTCAAGAAATACCAGAGGAGAAAAAGATCTACAAAATCAAACCCCAAACAATTAAGAAAATAGCAATAGAAACATATGTATCAATAATTACTTTAAACATAAATGGATTAAATGTTCCAACTGAAAGACACAAATTGGCCAAATGGATACAAAAAGAAGACCCATATATATGCTGTCTAGAAGAAATCCACTTCAGACTTAAAAGACACATATAGACTGAAACTGAGAGGATGGAAAAATATATTCCATGCAAATAGAAAGCAAAAGAAAGCTGGAATAGCAATCCTCATATCAGACAAAATAGACCTTAGAGTAAAGAATACTACAAGAGATAAAGAAGGACACTACATAATGACCAAGGGATCAATCCAAGAGGAAGACATAACAACTGTAAATATCTATCCATCAAACATAGGAGCACCTCAGTACATAAGACAAATGCTAACAGACATAAAAGGAGAAATTGACAGTAACACAGTAATAGTAGGAGAGGTCAACACACACCAATGGACGATTATCAACACAGAAAATTAATAAGGAAACACAAGCCTTAAATGATACGTTAGATGGATGAATCTCACTGATATCTTCAGAGCATTCCACCCAAATGCAGAATACACCTTCTTCTCAACTGCACATGGAACATTCTCCACAACAGACCATATCTTGGCTCACGAATCAAACCTCAGTAAATTGAAGAAAACTGAAATCATATCAAGCATCTTTTCTGACCACAATGCTATCAGACTAGATATCAATTACAGGGAAAAAAACGGTAAAAAGAACACAATCATATGGAGATTAAACAATACATTTCTAAATACCAATTGGTTACTGAAGAAACCAAAAGGGAAATAAAAAATTTCTAGAAACCAATGAGAATGAAAGCACAACTCAAAACCTATGGGAAGCAGCAAAAGCAGTGCTAAGAGGGAAGTTTATAGCAATACAATCCTACCTCAAGAAACAAACAAAAAAATCAAGTAGACAACCTGACTTTATACCTGAAAGAACTGGAAAAAGAACAAAAACCCCCAATTAGCAGAAGGAAAGATATCAAAAGATCAGAGCAGAAATACATGTAAAAGAAATGAAAGAAACAATAGTAAAGATTAATAAAACTAAAAGATGGTTCTTTCAGAAGATAAACACAGTTGACAAACATTTAACCAGATTCATCAAGAACAAAAGAGAGAAGAAGCAAATCAACAAAATTAGAAATGAAAAAGGAGAGGTTACAACAGACAACGCAGAAATCCAAGGATCATAAGAGACTATTATGAACAAAAACATGGCAATAAAATGGATAACCTGGAAGCAATGGACAGATTCTTAGAAAAGTTCAATCTTTTGAGATTGATCCAGGAAGAAAACAGAAATTATGAAAACTCAAATTACAAGCACTGAAATTGAAGCTGTGAACAAGTATCCCCCAAAAACAGAAGCCCAGGAGCTGATGGTTTCACAGGAGAACACTATCAAACATTTAGAGAAGAGCTAATGCTCAGAGAAGAGCATATCCTTCTAAAACTCTTTCAAAAAACTGCAGAGGAAGGAACCCTTTCAAATTCATTCTACAAGGCCACCATCAGTCTGATACCAAAAGTAGACAAAACAACACAAGAAGAAGAGAACTACAGGCCAATATCACTGATGAACACAGATGCAAAAATATACTCAACAAAATTTTAGCAAACAGAATTCAGCAACACATTCAAAAGCTCATACACCATCATCAAGTTGGGTTTATTCCAGGGATGCAAGGATTCTTCAATATATGCAAATCAATCAATGTGATACACCATATAAGCCAATTGAAAGATTAAAAACTATATGATAATCTTAGATGCAGAAAATGCCTTTGACAAAATTCAGCACCCATTTATGATTAAAACTCTTCAAACAATGAGCATAGAAGGTACCTACCTCAACATAGTAAAAGCCATATATGATAAGCCTACAGCAAATTATTCTTAGTAGTGAAAAACTGAAAGCATTCCCTCTAAGATCAGGAACAAGACAGGGTGTCCACTTTTGCCACTGTTATGCAACATCATTTTGGAATTCCTAGCTACAGCAATCAGAGAAGAAAAGAAATAAAAGGAATCCAGATCAGAAAAGAAGAAGCAAAGCTCTCACTACTTGCAGATGACATGCTACTATCCATGGAAAACCCTAAAGATAGTATCAGAAAATTACTAGAGCTAATCAGTGAATTTGGGGCTTCCCTAGTGGCTCAGACAGTAAAGCATCTGCCTAGTAAAGTCACAGGATACAAAATCAATACACAGAAATCACTTGCATCTCTGTATACTAACAATGAAAAATCAGAAAAACAAATTGAGGAATCAATCCCATTCATCACTGCAACAAAAAGAATAAAATATTTAGGAATAAACTTACCTAAGGAAACAAAAGAAATATACACCTAAAATTATAAGATGCTGATGAAAGAAATCAAAGACGACATAAATAGATGGAGAGTCTTCCATGTTTCTGGGTAGGAAGAATCAGTATTGTGAAAATGACTATACTACCAAATGCAATCTACAATTTAACATCGTCCATATGAATTTACCAATAAAATTTTTCACACAACTATAACAAAAATTTCACAATTCATATGGAAACACAAAAGACCCTGAAAAGCCAAAAGATTCTAGAGAAAGAAGAATGGACCTGGAGGAATCAACCTTCCTGACCTCAGATTATACTACAAAGCTATAGTCATCAAGACTATGGTACTGGCATAAAAACAGAAATATAGACCACCGGAACAAGATAGAAAGCCCAGAAATAAACCCATATACCTATGGGTATCTCATTTTTGACAAAGGAGGTGAGAACATAAGATGGGGCAAAGACAACCTCTTCAACAAATGGTGCTGGGAAAACTGGACAGCTACATGTAAAACAATGAAATTAGAACACTTCCTAACACCATACACAAAGATAAACTCAAAATAGATTAAAGACCTAAATGTAAGACCAGAAAATAAAACTCTAGAGGAAAACATAGCCACAACATTCAATGACATAAATCAAAGCAAGATCCTCTATGATCCACCTTCTAGAGTAATGGAAATAAAAACAAAAGTCAACAAGTGAGACCTGATTAAACTTAAAAGCTTTTGCACAGCAAAGGAAACTATAAGCAAGGTGAAAAGACAACCCTCAGAATGGGAGAAAATAGCAAATGAAACGACAAAGGATTAATTTCCAAAATACACAAGCAGCTCATATAACTCAGTACCAAAACCACAAACAGCCCAATCAAAAAGTGGGAAAAGGCCTAAACAGACATTTCTCCAAAGAAGACATGCAGATGGCTAACAAACATGTGAAAAGATGCTCAACATCGCTTGTTATTAAAGAAAATCAAAACTACAATGAGCTATCTCACCTCACACCAGTCAGAATGGCCATCATCAGAAAGTCTACAAACAATAAATGCTGGAGAGGGTATGGAGAAAAGAGAATGTTCTTCCATTGTTGGTGAGAATGTAAATTGATATAGCCAGGAATACGATATGGAGATTCCTTTAAAAACTAGGAATAAAACCACCATATGCCCAGCAATCCCACTGCTACGCATATACCCTGAGGAAACCCAAACTGAAAAAGGCACGTGTCTCATTGTTCACTGCAGTGCTATTTACAACAGCTAGAACATGGAAGCAACCTAGATGTCCATCAACAGATGAATGGATAAAGAAGCTGTGGTACACATATGCAATGGAATATTACTCAGCGATAAAAAGAATGTATTTGGGTCAGTTCTAACGAGGTAGATGAACCTAGAGCCTATATACAGCATGAAGTAAATCACAAAGAGAAAGATGAATATTGTATACTACTGCATATATATGGAATCTAGAAAAACAGTACTGAAGAATTTATTTGCAGGGCAGCAGTGCAGAAACAGACAGAGAATAGATTTCTGGACATGGGGAGAGGGGAGGAGAGGGTAAGATGTATGGAAAGAGTAACATGGAAACTTACATTACTATATGTAAAATAGATAGCCAACGGGAATTTGCTGTATGGCTCAGGAAATTCAAACAGGGGCTCTGTATCAACCTAGAGGGGTGGGATGGGGAGGGAATTGGGAGGGAGGGTCAAAAGGAGAGGATATATGTATACCTATGGCTGATTCATGTTGAGATTTGACAGAAAACAACAAAATTCTATAAAAATTAAAATTAAAAATAATAAAAATTAAAATAATTAAAAATATAGATTTTTTTCTAAAACTGAGCAGAGAATATAAGAAGACAATTCACAGAAAAATATAAATGCTCAAGCCTTTGCACAACTAGAAATTAAAATGAGATATCCTTTTTCACAGGTCAAATTGACAAAGAGTTTGATGACTAACATATACAAAAATAAAATCAAAATGGAGTAATGATCTAAATCTAAAACCTAAAAATGTTTCCTACAGGGAAACATAAGCAGAACACTCATTGACATAAATTGTAGCAATATTTTTTGGATCTGTCTCCTACAGTAACGGAAATGAAAAGAAAAATAAACAAATGGGACCTAATTAAACTTTTGCACAACAATGGAAACCATAAACAAAACAGAGACAAACTATGAACTAGGAGAAAATATCCGCAAACTATGCTACCAATAAGAGGTTAATTTCCAATATACAAACAGCTCACATAGCTTAATATCAAAAAACAATCCAGTCAAAAAATGGGCAGAAGACCAAAACAGACTTTTCTCCAGAAAAGACACACAGATGGCCAACAGGCATATAAAAGATGCTCAATATAGTTAATCGTTAGAAAAATGCAAATCAATACTACAATGAGATATCACCTCACACTGGTCAGAATGGGCTTCACCAAAAGGTCTACAAATAATAAATGCTGGAGAGGATTTGGAGAAAAAGGAACCCTCTTAACACTGTTGGTTGGGATGTATATTGGTGCAGCCACTAGGAGAACAGTATGGAAGTTTTTAAAAAATTAAGAATAGAGTTCTCATATGATCCAGGAATCCCACTCCTTGGCATATATCCACAGAATACTTATCTGAAAAGATACACAATGTTCACAGCAGCACAATTCAAAATAGCCAAGACATGGAAGCAACCTGAAAGTCCACTGACAGATAAATGGGTAAATGTGTGGTGTATATATATAAAATGAAATATTACTCAGTCATTAAAACAAGAATGAAATAATGCCATTTGCAGTAACATAGATGACCTAGAGATCATCATACTAAGTGAAGCAACCAGACAAAGACCAATATCATCTGGTATCACTTTTATGTGGAATCTAAAAAACTTGATACAAATAAACATTTACAAAACAGAAACAGATACACATAGAAAACAAATTTATGGTTACCAAAGGGGATGGGAGGTCGGCAGCAAGGGAGAAGGATAAATTAGGAGTATGGGATTAACATATACACACTAAATATATAAAATAGGAAAACAAGGACCTAATATATAGCACAGGGAACTACACTCAATATCTTATAATAACTTATAAAGGAAAAGAAGCTGAAAAAGAATATATATGACTTTGCTGTAAACTTCAAAAATAAAGGTTTGACAACACCTAATGTTACCAAAGGTGTGGACAAACCAAGTACTCTCAAAACTGTCATGGAAATGTACAATCCTTTTGAAGGAGAAATTTAGTAGTATCGTCAAAGTAAGTATTGCATAAACTTAGAAATTATACTTCTAAAAATTCACACTATAAAAATCTAGTTTACAAAGATAAAGCAAAGCAAAGCAAAGTTGCTCAGTCGTGTCCGACTCTTTGCAACCCTGTGAACTGTAGCCCACCAGGCTCCTCCGTCCATGGGATTCTCCAGGCAAGAATACTGGAGTCGGTTGCCATTTCCTTCTCCAGGGGATCTTTCCAACCCAGGGATTGAACCCAGGTCTCCCACATTGCAGGCAGATGCTTTTAACCTCTGAGCCACCAAGGAATCTTACAAAGATAGAAGGCAAATTGTTTTTTGCAGCATTGTTAATAACAGCAAAAAAAAAAAAAAATCTGTAAGTGGCCTAAATGTCCATCAACAGAGAGCTGGCTATATATGATGTATCTAGACATAGAGATGTACAGAGAGATACTTTATAGAACTGACTATTTTCTCCCTTCTTCATAACATACAATAAAATATTGTGTTTAGATAGGACCTATTGAAGTCTGACAGACTATTTGTGTTATATGAAATAGTCACAGAGAAATAATGCCATTTGCAGTAACATAAAGAGAGCTGCCTTGAGAGTTGCCTTGAGAGTTCTTATATGTGCTGGTATTTCTTTGCTGATAGGTGATACTAAGATTAGAGTGCCTCTCTGTATCATGTAGCAATTTTTTCTTTTATATTAGATGCTGAAAAAATATAATTAGGCTTATTAACACTGTAAAGTGAGGTTAAAAAAATGGCCTGAGTTCAGGAACAACTAAAGTAGTTCTGCTTCATAAAGAATGAGTTGGTTCAAAAACTGATATTAATTTTAGCTGCAAAGAAAACATTTGTCCTAAAAAAAAAGAAGAAAGGACATTTGTCCTTATTAGCTATAGTTTAGATGTGTGGTTGCTGGAGTATCTATTTATGGATAGCTGAGGTATTACCCTAAAGTTTAATCACATTATTTTTATTAATAAATAATAAGCATCAATGGCAGAAAGTGAAGAATTAAAGAGCCTCTTGATGAAAATGAAAGAGGAGAGTGAAAAAGTTGGCTTAAAATTCAACATTCAGAAAACTACAATCATGGCATCCAGTCCCATCACTTCATGGCAAACAGATGGGGAAACAAACAATGGAAACAGTGACAGACTTTATTTTGGGAGACTCCAAAATCACTGTAGATGGTGAGTGCAGCCATGAAATTAGAAGATGCTTGCTCCTTGGAAGAAAACCATTTAACAAGAGCTATTCCAAATGGAGAAAGTAACACAATTATGTGTGTGCTGATGTGTGTAAATTAATATATATTTAAATTAAATATATTAGATTTATTTATTTATAAATTAAGGGCTACCCTGGTGGTTCACTTGGTAAAGCATCTACCAGCAATGCAGGAGACCCAGATTCAATCCCTAGGTTGGGAAGATCCCCTGGAGAAGGACATGGCAACCTGCTTCAGTATTCTTGCCTGAGAAATCCCATGGCCAGAGGAGCCTGGTGGGCTACAGCCCATGGGTCGCAAGAGTTGGACACGACTTGGTGACTAAACCACCACCACATATATAAATATTAAAAATATATAAATTAAACCACTACCATATATAAATTAAAAGTATACATATATTACACATGTATAAAATGTTAAAATATCTGTAAAATTAAATTTAAAAAATTAAATAATTAGCTGATAATTCCAATTTTGAAATGTCTGTCAAAAGTAAACAGAAAAATTATTCTTCACTCACTTTAACACATTTTGTACCAAGATCCCAGCAACTACTCCCATAGTAGTAGGAAGACTGGCTGCACAAACACCTTCTCGTTTCAGAGTCTTCTCATCAATATTTGCAGCAACTACAAGTGGTGGAGCACACTACATGAAAAGAATTAAAAAATGTGTATTTCAAAGGAAAGGGAAAGAAGTATTCAATATTCCAAATAGTATTTTACCACATTCAAAGTTTGGTTTTCCTTTGAATATAAATATTTTCCCCTAGGAACTCTAGTACTTAACAGTGAAAAATAATAACTCAAAATGAATCATGCGTACCGCAAAACAAGCAGATTCTCCAGGAATTATGAGCTGTATATGCCCTGAAACTGCATTTTCACTGACCCCAGACTCCATCCATGTTTGTCCAAGCTCATTACAAGCCTTAAAAGAAACAGGTGAAAAATAAGAACATTAAAAAAAAAAGAAGTAATTTACCATAAGTTTTTTTTCATAAAAAAGTGGAGTTTAAATGAATTACAAAGAGTTTTTAAAAATAAATTTTAAGAAACAAGAAAACTGTAAATAATGAAATTCCTTAGAAATTGACACTTTCCTTAGAAAAGTAACCAATAGCATTCAGGTAAGCAGTCAATAAATATCTAATTAAACTGAACCAAAGCATACTGGATTTCTTATTAATGTAAAACTTCACTTTTCTAAAATAATTTCAACAACAAGAAACTACAAAATGTTATTTGCAAAGTTGAAAACACAATAATTCAAAAGAAGAATTCAGTTTAATTTTTGAGAAATCATGTGTGTCAGCTATACACATTTACACATTTACTTATAAGTAACAAAAGTTAAAACCAATGCTGACCAAGAATAAGGCAGTATTCTAAGATATTCATTTATTTAAAAAATTGTACATCAGAATTATCTGCTGTTTAACAGTTTCCTCTACTAGCCTAAGACAGAGTAGGGTACTAAAACATATGCCTTACCAGCAAGGCTAGATAGGTCCCCTTAGAATAAATTTCAAAAACAGGATGAGATCACATTAAGAATAAATAAAACACATTATCAAAGGGCTTAAATGCAGAAATACTTTCAGAATGTGGAATATATACTGACAGAATACACAGGAAAATAGAGGGTAACAGGCAGGAAGGCCAGGGGTCTCCAAACAGAGGAGGTAGGCTGCAAGTGTCAGACATTTTTTATCTCTCTCTTATGAGGCAGGCAGAGAAGGCAATGGCACCCCACTCCAGTACTCTAGCCTGGAAAATCCCATGGACTGAGCAATCTGGTAGGCTACAGTCCATGGGGTCGCTAAGAATCGGACACGACTGAGCGACTTCACTTTCATTTCTCACTTTCATGCACTGGAAAAGGAAATGGTAACCCACTCCAGTGTTCTTGCCTGGAGAATCCCAGGGACGGGGGAGCCTGGTGGGCTACCGTCTATGGGATTGCACAGAGTCGGACTCGACTGAATCGACTTAGCAGCAGCAGTATGAGGCAGGAGGAAACAAACTAGTGATATATTTTTTTCCCTTCTCTATACAAATTTAAAAAGAAGTTTCTCTTAAAACACTGTGTTGCCATAATGACACCAGGTTCCACTTGAACTTAACTATTCTCAAACCTTGAGCTAACCAATGCCTTTTTCTCATGGAAATATTTGTCTTAAGCTATGTTAATATACGATGCATTTAGCCCAGACTCTGTCTTCAAGTCCATTTGCCTAAAGGCTCAGAACTGACTTGACAAACTGGTATGTGAGACTCATACATTGTTCTCTTAATGAAACTATATATTTGTATGGGAATCTGCCTTTTTCAAGATTCATAAAAGCTCTGAGCTATAAAGCCTCATCTTGCCCCCGGATTGAATTCTTCTCCTCCGGAGGCCAAGAATCCTAGCCAAGACCAAGAATCCCGGCCAAGACCAAGAATCCTGGTGTCTTTTCCTGGTTCAGCAACAACCTTTCAATAGGTAAACCCATGAGTATAACACAAAAGATACTCACTGTATTTACTGTCATTCGAGCTTCAAAATTATCCACACAGCTAAGAACTAGGTCAACAGGTTTTCCTTCTTCTAATCCACCATTACTAGGCAAAGAAAACAAGTTTTAGTAGAAAAAATCAGGACACAAAATACAATCTTATTTGTTCAATCAACACATTTAGTCTTTCAGTAAATTTTTAAGTATAACTGTAACACAGAATTTAATATTAAAGACCATGTATATAGGAAGTATTCACTGTTATAAATATCAATAATATTACAGTATTACTTAAACTGTAAAGATATACAAGAGGTACCAGAAATATAAACTGTGTTCACAAAAATTACCACTTCTCTGTCAGCTTTTACAGACTTTTATTCATGTTTCACTACAAATGTAAAGGTAATAAAAGTTAATTGAATATAATTTCAATAGTTTAGGTCTGCAGAAAACCATATTCAGATAGAAATATAACCTATAACACAGAACTTATAATGGAGGACCCCTTGCTGTATCATAATAACAGACATTTTGAGGCTTTTTATTTTGCTGTTACTATTGTTTAATGAACCATATATACTATTTACTGAGCTCCCACTATATAAAACTTACACAAAATATTAACTATTTAAAAAATAAAATATATATGAACCTTCTCATTGAATTAATTGATAGATTTTCTAATAATGAAAGTGAGATGGACATTGTGCAAAATACTCATAAATAAAATTTTACCTTATTCTATTCATGAAATGTTCAAAGTTTTCTACTGTGGTTATATTGTAGTTGTGTACTTCAAAAAGAACATCAGGATTAATGTTCCTAAAGGGAAAAGAGAATGATTATAAAAACTACAAGTAGAATGGTAAAATAAAGCAAGAAAAAGTACTAAAAAGAGCTAAAGATCATTTAACAGATATTAGAGAAATTGAATTCAAGCAATTCAAAGAAAATCCAAAGTCCTCTTCTACCTCTTTCATCCCACTGCAAGGACCAAGTTCAAAACATGTAGAGTGTCAGAAGGATTACAAAAATATTCCCACAGTCTCAGTTCAGTTGAGTCACTGAGTCGTGTCCAACTCTTTGCGACCCCATGAATCGCAGCATGCCAGGCCTCTCTGTCCATCACCAACTCCCAGAGTCCACCCAAACCCATGTCCATTGAGTCGGTGACGCCATCCAACCATCTCATCCTCTGGCGTCCCCTTCTCCTCCTGCCCCCAATCCCTCCCAGCGTCAGAGTCTTTTCCAATGAGTCCGCTCTTCGCATCAGGTGGCCAAAGTATTGGAGTTTCAGCTTCAACATCAGTCCTTCCAATGAACACCCAGGACTGGTCTCCTTTAGAATGGACTGGATGGATCTCCTTGCAGTCCAAGGGACTCTTAAGAGTCTTTTCCAACACCACAGTTCAAAAGCATCAACTCTTCAGTACTCAGCTTTCTTCACAGTCCAACTCTCACATCCATACATGACCACTGGAAAAACCATAGCCTTGATTAGACTGACCTTTGCTGGCAAAGTAATGTCTCTGCTTTTTAATATGCTGTCTAGGTTGGTCATAACTTTCCTTCCAAGGAGTAAGTGTCTTTTAATTTCATGGCTGCAATCACCATCTGCAGTGATTTTGGAGCCCCCAAAATAAAGTCTGACACTGTTTCCCCATCCAGTTCCCATGAAGTGATGGGACAAGATGCCATGATCTTAGTTTTCTGAATGTTGCACTTTAAGCCAACTTTTTCACTCTCCACTTTCACTTTCATCAAAAGGCTTTTTAGTTCCTCTTCACTTTTGCCAAAAGGGTGGTATCATCTGCATACCTGAGGTTATTGATATTTCTTCTGGCAATCTTGATTTCAGCTTGTGCTTCCTCCAGCCCAGCGTTTCTCATGATGTACTCTGCATATAAGTTAAATAAGTAGGGTGACAATATACAGCCTTGACGTACTCCTTTTCCTATTTGGAACCAGTCTGTTCCATGTCCAGTTCTAATTGTTGCTTCCTGACCTGCATACAGGTTTCTCAAGAGGCAGGTCAGCTGGTCTGGTATTCCCATCTCTTTCAGAATTTTCCACAGCTTATTGTGATCCACACAAATGTGCTGGGAATTAAGCTTTTATCACCTCTGTTAACTACACAGTTCAGTCTAACAAAAGAGCTTCTTTGCTTCTTACTCAATTCGTTCAAGAACGTTTAGGACATAAAGAAACATCCCAGAGTAACAGCTGCCAAACTAGGTCCCTTGGGCCAAATCTGACTACCACCTTGCTACATTTTTTGGTAAGGTCTGCAAACTTAGAGTAGTTTTTATATTTTTAAATGGCTGCAAGAAAAGAAAAAAATCAAAAGAACAATATTTCATAATGTGAAAATTATAAGAAATTTAAATTTTAGATTCTATAAATAAAGTTTTATTGGGGCACAGTTATACTCATTTACTTTTATATTGCCTATAGCTACTACAACTGTATAGTTGAGCAGTTTTGACAAAGACCATATGGCCCTCAAAGCCTAAAATATTTACTATCTTGCCTTATAGAGAAAAAGGCTGCCAACCCATATCTTTATGCATAAGTGAAACCAGCATTTTTATACAGGAAAATTCAGTTCCATTTATAAGTTAAGTGACTGAATAAATACAGGAATATTTCACCAATTTCACTGCCTTCAACTGCTATTCCATTTACCTCAAAGTATGTTCTGCTGCTTGAACTTTACTTAATCCTGCTTGATGAGGTTGGAAGAAAAGTCTATTCATATTGGCCAGTTCCACCTTGTCATAGTCAAAGAGTAGCAACTAAAATGAAAATAGTGGTAATCTGATGAAAAGTGTACCAAAAAAGAAAATAAAAATAACAAACTAGTCAGCTAGTTAAAATCTGATAGGTTTAACTCTTTAACAGTAATAATATTAACTACCTTTGAAAAACTAAATGCCATATATTAACTCATTTAAGGATCAGTAAGTATATAGGTACTCTCCTCATTTTAGAAATAATATAACTAGGGTACTTGCCCAAAAGCTACTCAGCTAATATGTAGTAAACATGGGATTCAAACTGAGGCATTCTCTGCTGTACTGCCCCTCTAAATGATTATCTCAAAAATTAATGTTCATTCCATTTCATCAAACTGTGCCAAAATCTTACTTCATTCCAATTATTGGCCAAAAGCCAACTACCCATTAGATAAATGAAAATTTTAAATAAGATTTTAAAAATGCTATAACTTAAAACCATGGTATAATACAATGCCTTTCATGAATATGGAACTAAATATACTCACGACATGGCTCAAACATTATTCCAAACAGAATGATTAACCAGTTAATTTATATTTCCTGCTATATATTTAGGCATGATAGCATTTGTCAAACCTGTTCACCCAACTTTAAAATGGCCAAAAGGTCCATTTCCTATCAGTAAGAGCAGGTTGAACTCAAAAATATCCAAAGTCCTTTCTTTTTTTTTTTGACTATCTAAAATTACATTTTTATTGGATGAGACTCAGAGAAGACTAGACATGACAGGGGAAAAAGAGGATCAATGAACTTGAATGCACAGCAATGCAATTTATCCAGAGTGAAGAAAAAAAGAACCAAAAAAATTGTTCCTCTAGACCTATGGAATAATTCAAAGCAGTGTAAAAGTGATATACTTTGTTATCATTGCCAAAGTCATTTATCTAAAATTCTGTGACTTTGTGATACAATTCTCAGTGTTCCAAACCTAACAATAAAAACAAAAACGGGATGTTCTTCTCAATACAAAAATACCCAGCCCTTAGTATCTTGCTAGAAAAGACATCACTTATATTCTCTATAACTTTCTTACCCTACTTAGTCTCTTCAAAATTTGGTTTAATTAAGCTTATTCAAACAGTATTTATTAGGTCAGGCCAAGTATTAAGTTTGAGTTTCAGCCTCATAGCTATATGAGTAAATTGTAGGAAATCCTAAATTTGAGGACAGGAGGTGTGAGTTGTAACTGTCAATAATTAGCTCTGATTCTGGGAAAGTCACTTTAACTGTTTAGGTCTGTATCCTCATTTGTAAAATAAGGCAGTTGATCTAGATCTGGTTATCCAGGGTACCCCCAGGAACTCAGGAAATTTTCAGGGATAAGAAGTGGGCTCTGGATTGCCAGTCCTCCATTTCCCTACTTAACCACATGAAATAGCTTCTTGTTTCTCTGTTTTATACATTGAAGAAAGAGTTCTGAAACTAACCTATGCAGATTCTTAGCTTACAAACTTGAGTGCACTTGGAATCATGTATTTAAAAATACAGATGTGTGGGTCTTATTCCCAGAGGTTCTTACAGGGTACAGTCCGGACATAAGAACTTTTTTTAACATCCCAGGTGATTCTAACTATAGCAATATCATCTGGAGTTTGTATTAAAATACAGATTCTGATTCAGCATGTCTTGAGTGGGATCTGGGAATCTTCAATTCTAACAAGCTCCCAGGTGATGCTGGGACCCAGACTGAATAGCAGTTCTTAAAGCATAGTCACTGGAATATCATCAGAGCCACCTGGGAACTTGTTAGAAATTCTTAGGTCCATTTGAAACCTACAGAATCAAAACCACTGGGTTAGAGTTCAGCTATCTATGTTTTAATAAGCCTTCCAAGTGACTCCAGTGCACACTCAAACCAAAGACCCACAAATCTTCATGATCTCTACCACCCTTGGTCAATCAACCAGGGCATGTCAGCTATAAGCAACTGTTGACAGGCATTTATAAACTTCTTGAAAGATATTAAAATGTTAATAAACATTTTTAGTACTTTGGTGTTGTCTTTTCTATATTGATAAATAAGTGCCAATTTTGAAACTACTTTAAGAATCTGGGGCATGGAATGGACCAATATATTAAAGAGCATTGATAAAGCAAGCATTTTCCCACAAAGTTTATCAAAATGATATACAATTGTGGAAAACTTTTATATTCAACCACTATCTATCTAACATCATAGACTTTAGATTTATAAATATAAGACTGGTACACTGATTTCTGGTATAAAGTCAACTTTTCCTTCCTCCTCACAATCACAATCTAAGTCAATTTTACAAAAAAGTAAGGAACTTCCTGGTGCTCCAGTGGTTAGGAATTGGTGCTTTCACTGCCATGGCCTCAGAGTTCAATCCACGGTAAGGGAACTAAGATCTCACAAACCTCACAGGGCATGACCAAGAAAATTTAGGGAAAAAAAAATGCCTGAGTTAAAAAAAAATCTGGAGCATTCAGCAGTTCAATTTCAAGAATAAGAAAGGCACATGCTTTCTAGTTTGTCTTGTAAATAACAAGTTTTTTTTAAATTTTGGAGGATGTTTCAGTGTTTCACTACACACTTTTTCAATTTAACAGCCTTCTTTCCTAAACGTCTTAAGTCCGAATTGTTTATACATTATCCCAAACAAAAAGTTCCTGAACACAATCAGACAGTCCTTATTTAATCAGCAGCAGTATTAGTTTCCTCTTGGGTGGGTTTATGTCTTAACTGGGGTAGGAAAAACAATCTGAATGAATACACCACAAATCAATATGCCATTAATAAGGAGGAAAAAATTCCTAATTTGTACCTTACCACAAGTGAATGGGTTCCGAATGTGACAGAAAATGAGAAATGCTTTTACCTTACCAATGCCACATCGTGTCAGCATTTCAGCAGTCACACTGCCAACTCCACCAACACCTACTATTGCTACAGTAAAGGTACGGATTTTCTGTAAAATGCAAAGTTATATATGTGTTGGTTAATAATTCTTCACTGAAAATGTCATTGAAAATTATTTTCATTTACTGAAATCATCTTCAAAAATTTGGAAGAGTTTATCATACCTCATAGTCGCTCACAATTCCCATTCGTTTCAAAGCCATCAGGCGGCTTAAAAAAAGGAAAAAATGTTTTAAAGTTTACAGTATTTTAATTAATAGTGACATAGGTAAACATACATCATCATAGAAAATAAACTGTAAGAGAAGAAACAGTGAGGGGACTGGGGGTGGGAGGAGAAATCTTTCAGTTAATTTTTACCAGATGAAACTAAATCACCTCAGCAATTTTAAAAAGCACGGATGCCCGAATATCCTCCAAGACACAGCCTGTGCAATAAGATTTTTTTAAGGTTCCTCATACATTCATTCTAATGGGCAGTGAAGATTGAGACCTACTGACTGAAATGTTATAGGGAGGTGTGAGCTGTCAGCTGGACAGCGGCGGGAAGCGCCTCACTTCTGACCACCTGGAGACCGTGACCTCGCCCCTCTTCCGGCCCCGACCCGTCACGCAGGTCACCTGTAGGGGTTGGAATCCACCACCTCGGAGCTCATATTTTCAATGCGGGCCCGACCGCCTCCTCCGTCGCCGCTCCCCAGGGCGCGGCGACTTCTCTCCTGGGCCAGTTCCCGCTCCAGCTCTTCGACCCGCTGCTGCAGCCGTTCCACAGACTCGGCCATGGCTGGGACCCCGGCCGCCAGCGCTCCCAGCCCCGGCCGTCGCCGTCGTCGCCGCCCCACGATGCTGGGCTGCTGGCCCCGAGATGGATATATGGAGAATCACCTTGCTGCGACTTTCCCAGCCCACAAACCTGGGGAAGCGCTCCAGCGAGTCGCGGACCGACACGTCTCGGCCGCTCCTGCGGGTCTGCTAGCGGGCCACTTCCGGTGCGTTGCAGTCAACGCTCCGCCTCGGGGAAAAAAAAAAAGCCCCCTACTTCTCCTCTTCGCCGGGGCCTAAGAGTCCAGGGAGCCCCAGGGCCCGGGTCAGAAGTGTCAAAAACCAGCGGCCTGCGATGTTGCCTTTCCAAGCTGGCTGCCAGGAAAAACCCCAGAACCCTTTATTCCTAGGCTCGAGGTCTTGACGGGCTCTTTTCTGCACCGGACCTAGTAGGTCTTCCGCCTGCAGACGGACCGGGCTTCGGCGTTCTGATACGCTCTTGTGACTAACGTGACTTTGCTTTCTTTAGAATTTAGGTCCCCAACTCTGAGGCTGAGTGCAAAGTTTAAATTCGAACACACACACAAGGCCCTTCTAGCATTTCCTGAGTGGAGCCAAGTCCAGGAGACAGCTGGCCAGTGCTGCGGGCCAGCGGCCTGCCGATGTGTAATTGGCTGGAGCCGCGGCCCGCCTCCACCTGGGCGTCTCGCTCTCGGCCCTGTCTGTGGATTGGCGTTCTCCTAGATATACCGGATCCCAGGAGTCTAGTGAGTTCTGTGACTCTGTGATCTGAAGCGGCAGCGTAGATCATGGAGACCGCTGCCTCCCGCGAGCCCAACACTATGGAAGTGCTGCCCCAGCACAAGTTCGACTACAGGTCTCTGGACGCCTACCTACACCAGCACTTGCCCGGCTTTGGGACCGAGCCCGAGGCCAAGCTGACGGTTGCTCAATACAGGTATCGACCCCAGCCTTCTCCAGCAGAAACAAATCTGTACCTTGTGTTTTTCTTACTCTGGCCCTGGGTGGCTTTCCAGTTTCTTCCACCCTGTTTCTTTTTTCCGCAGTAACCTACTCTGCCGGCGGGAGCTGCTGTCACTGGCTTCCGCGTTAGTTTCTGAGTATTTCCAATTCCAGCGCGGTAATGGAAGCACTATAACGTTCACGATTCCAGCTATGCGAAGGAATCTTTGTTAACACCTGTATACTTTGAGAAGTCACTGAGGCAGTTAAGGTTGGAAGCTCTGTGTGATATAGAGAGGCCGTTCGCTCAACCTTTGTTCTATAACCTTTTTTTCCCGGAGAAGCGGATGTAATTCCATTCACATTGGCCATATTCTTAGAGGCTGAGTTAATGGTACCAGTTGGGGGATCCGAATTCTTATCCTAGATATTCCATTTAGCAAATCACAGCACCACTTTGGGCTTTAGTTCTTTTGAAATAGGGGAATGGAACTAGATGACGGTGCTGAGAGTACTGTCTGTTCTCCACAGTGAATCTGCTTCTAGTCTGATGTTGTATAATAGAAGGTAATTTACAAATAGACTTTGCTCTTAAAATAGCATCTTGATAAACACAGAACTGTAGAAACAATCCTGGCTTCCAGAAGAATTAGGTGTGTCACTTACTGACTGGAAATTTAAGTACTGTGGTACATGAACTCTTTGATGACTAGTTTCATAATCTGTAATAAATACTTGCCTGCTCTGTATAATCCTGATAAATGAAGTAATATAGATGAAAGGGTTTAATGCAACAGCACTGTTTACCAGTGGCCTTATCACAGGGGTTTATTTTCCTTTACTATTGATTTCAGAGAAATTAAAAATAGTGGAAAGGTGATGGATCAGAGAGGGTTTGATGATATAAAATTAAAAAGCACCATGTTGAATTCCCTAGCTGCCCAGTGCTTGAGACTCAGTGCTTTCACTCCTGGGGCCATGCAGTGGCCATATTAAACAACAATCAAAAACTAAAAGGCACTGTGTCACATAGATATTATAGGATGAAGCAGCAACTGGAATAAAAAGGGCAGAGGTTTCTAGTGTGAAGACGTGGGTTGTAAACAAACTAATAGATAAAAGTTCAAATCAGCTGGACAAGTTATTTAACTCTTTTGAACATTGAATCCTCCTTTGGCAAAGTGGAGATAATATTTATCTCCTAGGGTTGTTTGAGAATTATCTAACTGAAAGTTAATTCTGAATTGTTGAATGTTAAATCAGAATTGTGCTTGATAAATGAAATAACTAGTGGAGAGAGGAGCCTGGTGGGCTGCAGTCCATGGGGTCGCTGAGAGACGGACACAACTGAGCGACTTCACTTTCACTTTTCACTTTCATGCATTGGAGAAGGAAAAGGCAACCCACTCCAGTATTCTTGCCTGGAGAATCCCAGGGATGGGGGAACCCAGTGGGCTGCCGTCTATGGGGTCGCACAGAGTCGGACACAACTGAAGCGACTTAGCAGCAGCAGCAGCAGCAGTATAGAACTAGTTAGATAGATAGATATTATAGAAGTATAGATAGTATAGAAACATCCCCACAGAGAATACACATTTATTTCCAGGACACATTGAAAAGTTTATAAAAATTGAAGACATGTTAGGCCACAAAAGAAGTTTCAAAATTCAAAAATGTCATTCTTAAAAAAAAAATTCAGAATATAAATGCCAAAAGTTTAGAAATCAGAGGAGGATAGCTAATGAACACATTTTAGAAACTAACTGATATAATTAAAGAGCCAATAGTCTACAGAAAATAATGGAGTTTATCAAATTTCAGTATGCAAAAATCAGTTGAATTTCTCAACTTTAGCAACAAAAATGTAAAGATATAAATTTCAGAAAGATGAAATTAATAAGGGCATCAGAAATATAATTTTCTCAAACATTAATATTTGCAAGACCTTTGTAGAGGAAATTATAAAACTATTAGAACCTTAGAACTAAATACAATGAAAGATGCATGTTCATGAATAGGAGAATTCAGAATTGTATGTTCCTCGTTTTTTTTTCCCAATTGTTATATAGATTCAGTGCAATGACACTCACAGTCTTAATTTTCCCCTAATTTGAAAAATTACTCCTAAATTGTATGTGAGAGCAAAGGGCTAAAAATAAAGGAAAACACTCCTGAGGAAGAACAAAGTGGGAAATGTGAATTAAGATGGCTTATTTTTTCACAGAGATAGACAAATCAATAAAACAGAAGAAAGAATCCACAAAAGCCCCACATAGTTATAGAACTTTGACATATAACAGTGCTGGCACTGAGAATCAGTCTTTGGAGAGTTGGAGGGAGAAGAGATCTTTCAGTAAATTATACAGGGATAATATGTATATGAAAAAAATTGAAATTAGACCCTTTCCTTACTGTACCTCACTCAGTTCTAGGTGGACTACAGAGGAACAGTAAAGGCAAAACTATAAACATCTGGGGACTTCCCTGATGGTCCAGTGTTAAGAATCCGTGTTGCGGTGCAAGGGACACTGATTCAATCCCTGGTGCAAGAAGTTCGCACATGCCTCAGAGCAACAGAGCCAGAGCACCACAACTACTGAGCCTCTGCTCCAGCACCCAGGAGCTACAACTACTGAGCCTGCAACAAAGAATAGCCCCCCGCTCGCCACAACTAGAGAAAGCCCATGTGCGGCAGCAAAGACCCACCACAGTTAAAAAATAAATAATAAAAGCATAATCTCTTAAACTGTTAACATTTGGAAGACATATAGAAGCTCTTTAGACTGTGGAGTAGAGAATAAAGTTTTTAAAAAGACAAAAGTGCAAACTGTGAAGGAAATGACTAGAAGAATCCTTCAAATGAAATTATAGATGAAAATATTTTCATTTTATAGAATGGATAAAAGATTAACCTCCAGAACATATGAAGAACTGCAGTAGCTCAACAGAAAAATGAGCAAAAGACTTGAAGACATTCAGCCTCATTACACTGTAATAATTGGGGAAAATTCAAGGTAAAATGACAAGATACCATCTCATAGCATAATTTTTGACTTTTTTTTAAATATAAATTTATTTATTTTAATTAGAGGTTAATTACTTTACAGTATTGTATTGGTTTTCCATACATCAACATGAATCTGCCACAAGTATACACATGTTCCCCATCCTGAACCCCACCTCCCACCTCCTTCCGTGTATAATCCCTCTGGGTCGTCTCAGTGCACCAGCCCCAAGCATCCAGTATCATGCATCGAACCTGGACTGGTGATTCATTTCATATATTGTATTATACATACCTCAATGCCATTCTCCCAAATCATCCCACCCTCTCCCTCTCCCACAGAAACATAGGCAAAACACTCTCCAATATACATCACATCAGGATCCTCTATGACCCACCGCCCAGAATATTGGAAATAAAAGCAAAAATAAACAAATGGGACCTAATTAAACTTAAAAGCTTCTGCACAACAAAGGAAACTCTAAGCAAGGTGAAAAGACAGCCTTCAGAATGGGAGAAAATAATAGCAAATGAAGCAACTGACAAACAACTAATCTCAAAAATATACCAGCAACTCATGCAGCTCAATTCCAGAAGAATAAACGACCCAATCAAAAAATGGGACAAAGAACTAAATAGATATTTCTCCAAAGAAGACATACAGATGGCTAACAAACACATGAAAAGATGCTCAACATCACTCATTTTCAGAGAAATGCAAATCAAGACCACAGTGAGGTACCATTTCACGCCAGTCAGAATAGCTGAGATCCAAAAGTCTACCAAGCAATAAATGCTGGAGAGGATGTGGAGAAAAGGGAACCCTCTTACACTATTGGTGGGAATGCAAACTAGTACAGCCACTATGGAGAACAGTGTGGAGATTCCTTAAAAACTGGAAATAGAACTGTGTTATGACCCAGCAATCCCACTGCTGGGCATACACACCGAGGAAACCAGAATTGAAAGAGACATGTGTACCCCAATGTTCACCGCAGCACTGTTTATAATAGCCAGGACATGGAAACAACCTACATGTCCATTAGCAGATGAATGGATAAGAAAGCTGTGGTACATATACACAATGGAGTTACTCAGCCATTAAAAAGAATAGATTTTAATCAGTTCTAATGAGGTGGATGAAACTGGAGCCTATTATACAGAGTGAAGTAAGCCAGAAAGAAAAAACACCAATACAGTATACTAACACATATATATGGAATTTATAAAGATGGCAATAACCCTGTACATGAGACAGCAAAAGAGACATGAATGCTGTGTGACAAAGCATTTCTATTCCTAGTTGTATACTCCTGAGGAATTCTTGTACTGGGGTATCAGGAGATAATCTACAAAAATCTTCGCACTGTTTGTAACAGTAAAAATAGAGGAATAAAACAACATTAATTAAAGAATGGGTGAATAAATTATAGTATATTCACATGAAGAAACACATATAGCAGGGAAGATTATTCAACTGCAGCTATATACATCAACACAGAAATAAAAACTGGACAAATAAACAGTATACTGTTTAAGGGGATAAACTTCAAGGGAATGATAAATGTAAAAATCAAAATGGTAGTTACTCTGAAGAAAGAGACAGTGGTGGTCTAGTGGTTAGGACTCAGTGCTCTCACTGAGGTGGCTCAGGTTTGATCCCTGGTTAGGGAACTAAGATCTTTTAAGACATGTGGTGCAGACAAAAAGCAAAAATAAAAAAATGAAGGGAAGGATACACAGAGTGCTTTAGAGATGGTAATGTTTTCTTTCTCAAATTGTGTAGTGAGAACACTGGTATTTGTTGTGTTATTGTTCTCTTAAATATTTTTACCTATGAAAAATTTATTTTTAGAATTAGCAAAATTTAAATCATATTAGAAATAAAAATATTTTGACTTAATAATGAAGATGTTGTATAACTTGATACAACAAACCCTATGATTTCCAGGTATGTGTATATTATGTGCCTGGTGCTGCTTCAATCACTGGGAATTTAACAACAAAAAAAAGATCCTGCCTTTTTGGAACCTGCATTCTATCTGGAGAAGACAGAGGATAAATAAAATCACTTTCTAACTATTACAGTGTATGAGAAAGTAATGTGTATTGTGGAGAGAAACAAAGGAGAATAAGAAATGTTTAGGAGGGGGAGCAGAAAGGCCTCAGTGAGAAGGTGGCATTCAGCAAGGAGAGATATGGATGTAAGCCTTATAGCTATCTGGGGAAAGACTATTCCAGACAGAGGGAAGAGCAGAGGCTCTGAAGAGGGAGTGTGCCCAGTGGGTGGAGAGAATACAAGCCAGGGTACCTGGAGTTGCATAACAAGGGCAAGAGAAATTCTGTTGACTCTTTAAGGACTTTGGCCTTTACTCTAGCTGACACTCTTCCCAGGTGGTGCTAGGGGTAAAGAACCTGCCTGCCAACGCAGGAGATGTAAGAGATGCAGGTTTGATCCCTGGGTCAGGGAGACCCCCTGGAAAAGGAAATGGCAACCCACTCCAGTATTCTTGCCTGGAAAATCCCATGGACAGAGTAGCCTGGTGGTCTACAGTCCAAAGGGTCACAAGGAGTCAGCCATGACTGAGTGACTGAGCACACAAAGTTAGCTGAGATGGTGAGAGATTAGGGATTTAGGGGCAGAGGAAAGAAGTGATTTGTTTTTTTAAATAGAATCTCTTTGGCTAATTAAACAGAATCTGTTTCCCTATTATTGTTTGACTGAAGGAGGCAAACAAAAGGAGACCAGTTTGGTGTGTATTTTGATGACCTAGTAGAGAGTAATTAGTGGTATGGAACAGGGTGGTAGTGTAGGCTAGGTGCAAAGTGGTCATATTCTGGATTTATTTTGGAGGATTTATAACTGATCACATGTGGGATATGAAAGAAAAAGAAGAGGAAACCAACAGTATTCCATTTTTGTCTTGGCAACTGAAAGGGTAGATTTATCATGCAATGAAGTAGAGATGACTGTAGACAATCAGATTGGAAAGGAAATATCAGGAACTTGGTTTTGGAATGTTGAATTTCCAGATGCAATTTAGACATGGGAGTGGATATGTAATAGTAGGAGGTAGATATATGAATCAAGAGGTCAGAGCAGAGATCTAAACTAGCCACATATATTTGGAAGTCACTGAGATAGAGAAGGTATTTAAAGCCATGAGATCATAAAACTTACCTAGAAGATGAGTCTACATAAAGAGAAGGTCTATGAACTTAGTCCCAGGAATCCCAGTATTGAGAATCGAAGAATTAAGGATTAACATACAACAGAGTCTCAAAAGGGGTGGTCCAAGAGGGGGAAACCGTGATCTGATACCATAGCAGTACTGCTGTTGCTGCTGCTGCTAAGTCACTTCAGTCGTGTCCAACTCTGTGGGACCCCATAGACGGCAACCCACCAGGCTCCCCCATCCCTGGGATTCTCAGGCAAGAACACTGGAGTACTAGTGACCTTGAAAAAGTCACTTCACTGGAAAGATAGAAACGAAAGCTTGATTGAAGTGGGCTCATGAGAAAATAGAAGAAGAATTGTAGCAAACAGTATAAACATTTTGAGTTTATACTCTTTGCTCTAAATGGGGAAATAAATGTTTTATGTAGAGGGGGAAGTGGAGTCAACTTCAGTTGAGTCGCTCAGTCATATCCGACTCTATCTGACTCTTTGCAACCCCATGAATCACAGCACACCAGGCCTCCCTGTCCATCACCAACTCCTGGAACTTTTGGAGGATTTATAACTGATCACATGTGGGATATGAAAGAAAAAGAAGAGGAAACCAACAGTATTCCATTTTTGTCTTGGCAACTGAAAGGGTGGATTTATCATGCAATGAAGTTGAATTCCAAAATTCACCCATTTCCGTTGAGTTGGTGACACCATCCAACCATCTCATCCTCTGTCGTCCCCTTCTCCGCCTGCCCTCAATCTTTCCCAGCATCAGGGTCGTGGGGTCAAGAGAAGTCTTTTAAAAAAAGAGAAAGGCAGCATGTTTGTATGCTGATGGCAGTGATCCAAAACAGAGTGAAAAATCTGTGGAAGAGAGAAGGCTAGAATTAAGTTGTTGAGTAGACAAGAGTAGAATGGGATCTAATTCACAAGAGAGGAATTGTCCTTAGAAATGTAGGCATTTTACAGACTCTGCAGGGAAGAGAGAGTATATGGATATAGGTGCTTCTATTTTTCCAGTAGTCACGTATGGATGTGAGAGTTGGACTGTGAAGAAGGCTGAGCACCGAAGAATTGATGCTTTTGAACTGTGGTGTTGGAGAAGACTCTTGAGAGTCCCTTGGACTGCAAGGAGATCCAACCAATCCATTCTGAAGATCAGCCCTGGGATTTCTTTGGAAGGAATGATGCTAAAGCTGAAACTCTAGTACTTTGGCCACCTCATGCGAAGAGATGACTCACTGGAAAAGACTCTGATGCTGGGAGGGATTGGGGGCAGTAGGAGAAGGGGACGACAGAGGATGAGATGGCTGGATGGCATCACTGACTCGATGGACATAGTCTGAGTGAACTCCGGGAGTTGGTGATGGACAGGGAGGCCTGGCGTGCTGCGATTCATGGGGTCACAAAGAGTCAGACACGACTGAGCGACTGAACTGAACTGATGCCATAGAAATGGTAGTGTAACCTTGTGGAAGTTCTCACCCGATTGTTCGCATTTTCTCTGTGGAATATGAAGCTCGGTAATCAGCTGAGTGAAGATGGTAGAAGAAAGTATTCGAGGTTTGAAGGAAGAGGAGGAATTGTGAAATAGTCATCTAAGAGCATGGGAAATGCATGAAAGGACTAAGGAACTATATTATGACTGCAGCATGATTCACTTTGAAGTTCATAGTCATGAATTCGAAGTAGAGTAGTTAATTTAGTAGGTATTATTGGTCCTTTGCTCAGATTCTCTTGGATTGCTTTTTACTGTTTCCATGTATACCCTGCTTTGGTGGCTTCTGCTTCCAGTAGCCAACACATATGGCTCTTTACAGACTGTCCTTCCCTTCTGGAGCCTCTTTTGTCCTGAATGTTGTAGTGTCCAAGATGGCTCTTAACCAGTGACTCATGGGTTCAGGTGTATGAAATTCCTACTATTTTTGCTTTAGAGATAAGACAACTCTCAGGTGTACCTTACACTGTTGAGTCCCTTCTTTACCATGAAATCAAGCTGAAGTTACCTTCTAAGGAACTTTGTCTCAGATCATAATTTTGCTTAGCATTCTCCCCTTCCCTGACTTGCTTCTCTCAATTCCTTATTGGTTTCCTAAGAATTTCCTTACTAAGTCAGTTGCACACAAATCTCTCAGGATCTGCTTCTAGTGGACCTAACCTAAACAATAATTATGGCTATGTGTTTCTTTCTCCAGCTACATTCAGGCAAACAGTTGGATTTAACCAGGATGGGAGACTCCAAGCAAATAACATGAAGTAAGAGAGGGCAAGTGTATTAAAGATGTATTCAAGAGAGTAGTTATGTAACTGAGCATCGAATTTAAGCTAGTTAAGGACGGATATCATAGGGCAAGGGGGAACCAAAGGCCATAATAAGGTAGTATATGATTAATGCTTGGTAGGTAGGTCCAGGGATCAAAGAAGTGTTGAAATTGAGGTACTAGGTGTGTGAGTGAAAAGAGGTTATGATAAGAGTTGCTGCTGCTGCTAAGTCGCTTCAGTCGTGTCCGACTCTGTGTGACCCCATAGATGGCAGCCCACCAGGCTCCCGCATCCCTGGGATTCTCCAGGCAAGAACACTGGAGTTGGCAGCCATTTCCTTCTCCAATGCATGAAAGTAAAAAGTGAAAGTGAAGTCACTCAGTCGTGTCTGACTGTTAGCGACCCCATGGACTGCAGCCTACCAGGCTCTTCTGTCCATGGGATTTTCCAGGCAAGAGTACTGGAGTGGGGGTGCCATTGCCTTCTCCATGATCAGAGTTAGAAATGCTTAAAAATAGGATAATGCCATGCTTGAGTTGTTGATAAGATATAAGGTATGTCCCAGGGCCTTCCACGTAGTGCTAGTGGGAAAGAACCCGCCTGCCAATGCAGGAGACGTAAGAGATGCTGGTTCGATCCCTGGCTCAAGAAAATCCCCTGGAGGAGGGCATGGCAACCCACTCCAGTAATTTTGCCTGGAGAGTCCCATGGACCGAGGAGCCTGGGGGTCTACAGTGTCTTACCACCACCACCACCACCACAGTGTGTCCCATAGAATGAGTGACAGGTAGTATAATCACTGGAGGTGAGAATTCAAGGAACTGATAGGCCTAAGAACGAATATCTTTATGGATTTTGATGCCATTAATAATTAGGATGGGGGTAGAGTTTTGGCCACCTGATACAAAGAGCCAGCTTACTAGAAGACCCTGATGCTAGGAAAGATTGAAGGCAGAAGGAGAGGAGGATGACAGAGAATGAGATGATTGGATAGCATCACCAACTCAATGGACATGAGTTTGAGCAAGCTCTGGAAGATGTTGAAAGACAGGAAGCCTGGTGTGCTGCAGTCCATGGGTTCGCAGAGTCAGACATGACTGTGCGACTGAACAACACAGTGTTAGTAAGAGTGAAAATCCTTAGGCATTGAGGGAGTATGATCTGTGAATTAGTGGGTGACTGCAACAAGAATGGGTAGAGGGTGGCAGAGTTTCTATGGCATGAAATTCAAAGCTCGGGAAGAGGTGTTTAGACAAGATGGAGGGCAGAGAGCCTGGAACTGGCAATGAATATCAAGAAGGACACAGACTCCATTTCCAGGTCATTGGATGAGTGATGTGGGACAAAGTCTACCACATAAGAGACAAGGGAAAGAGGATCCTTGTGGAACATTCAGGTTTTAGTTAGAGCAAGAAGGTGAAGGGTCCTTTCAGAGAAGAGATTGGCACTGTATGTGGTTGTGGTGCTGAAAGACAGTGAGTTTCAGGGTGCACGATGTAAAGGTGTTGGGAGTTGGGGGCATGAGGGTCGGGGGTGAGAGAAGAAGACTAACTAAGGACTATATAGAGCCTTATGGGAATTAGAATGCAGTGGATAAATGATGACATGAGCATGTAGTTCTTTTGTTTGATAACATAAACAGAGATAAAGTGCATTATGAGACCAGTCCTGGTGGTTTTAACACAGCAGTGCAATGACTGATGGGAAGTAGGAAGAGATAGGTGTTTGGGCATGGGGATAGGCAGTCTTATTCTAAGTACTCCAAGTTAACTTTTTTCCCTCCACAACTGATGCCAGTATTAAAAAGAGCTTTGTGTTTTGACATGAATAGCCCTTTCCACTTATTTATTATGTGGATAAAGTGAGCTTGTATTATTCTCTTTCTCTGTGTGTATTTAAGTATACAGATGTCTATTTGTTGGTTTTGTTCATTCGTTAAGTCATGTCTGACTCTGCGACCCCATGAACTGCAGCACTTCAGGCTTTCCTGTCCTTCACTACAGCCCTGAGTTAACTCAAATTCCTGTCCACTGAGTCGATGATGCCATCCAACCATCTCATCCTCTGTCACTCTCTCTCCTCTTGCCCTTAATCTTTCCCAGCATCAGGGTCTTTTCCAATGAGTCAGCTCTTCGTATCAGGTGGCCAAAGTATTGGAGCTTCAGCTTCATCACCAGTCCTTCCAATGAATATTCAGGGTTGATTTCCTTTAAGATTGACTGGCTTGATTTACTTGCTGTCCAAGACACTGTCAAGAGTCTTCTCCCGCATCACAGTTTGAACACACAAAAAAGTTCTTCAGCACTCAACCTTCTTTATAGTCTAGCTCTTACGACCATTCATGTAAGAGCTGTATGGGAAAACCATAGCTTTGGCTATATGGACCTTTGTTGGCAAAGTGATGTCTCTGCTTTTTAATACACTGTCTAGGTTTGTCATAGCTATTCTTTGAAGGAGCAAGCGTCTTTTAATTTTGTGGCTGCAGTCACCATCTGCATTGCTTTTGGAGCCCAAGAAAATGAAATCTGACCCTGTTTCGATTGTTTCCATATCTATTTGCCAAGAAGTGATAAGATTGGATGCCGTGATCTTCCTTTTTGAATGTTTAATTTAAGCCAACTTTTTCATTCCTCTTTCACCTTCATCAAGGCTCCTCTCTGCTTTCTGCCATTAGAGTGGTATCATCTGCTTATATGAGGTTGTTTGTATTTCTCCCAGCAAGTTTGATTCCAGTTTGAGCCTCATCCAGCCCGGCATTTCACATGATGTACCCTGCACATAAGTTAAATAAGCAGAGTGACAATATACAGCCTTGATATACTCCTTTCCCAATATCAGACCAGTTCATTCTTCCACATCCAGTTCTTTTTTTTTTTAATTAAATTTATTTATTTTTTAATTACAATACTGTATTTGTTTTGCCATACATTGACACGAATCAGCCATAGGTGAACACAATCTCCCAATGCCGAAGCCCCCTCCCACCTCCCACCCCACATCCTCTACTTGAATCATCCTGTGCATCAGCCCCGTGCATCCTGCATCCTACATTGAACATAGATTGGCGCTTCGTTTCTTACAAGAAAATACACGTTTCATTGCCATTCTCCTAAACCATCCCACCCTTTCCCCCCCCTCAGAGTCCAAAAGTTCACTCTATACCTCTGTGTCTCTTTGTTGTCTCACATATAGGGTCATCATTACTGTCTTCTAAATTCCATATATATGTGTCAGTATACTGTATTGGTGTTTTTCTTTCTGGCTTACTTCACTCTGTATAATCGGTTCCAATTTCATCCATCTCATTAGAACTGAGTCAAATTTATTCTTTTTAAGGGCTGAGTAGTATTCCATTGTGTATATGTACCACATCTTTCTTATCCAATCATCTGCTGATGGACATCTAGGTTGCTTCCATGCCCTGGCTATTATAAACAACGCTGCAATGAACATTGGGGTACATGTATCTCTTTCAATTCTGGTTTCCTTGGTGTGTATGCCCAGCAGTGGGATTGCTGGGTCATAAGGCAGTTCTATTTGCAATTTTTTAAGGAATCTCCACACTGTTTTCCATAATGGCTGTACTAGTTTGCAACACATCCAGTTCTAACTGTTGCTTCTTCTCCTGCATACAGTTTCTCAGGAGACAGGTAATGTGGTTTGGTATTCTTTAAGACTATTCTGCAGTTTGTTGTGATTCACACAGTCAAAAGCTTTAGTGTAGTCAATGAAGAGAAGTAGATTTTTTTTTTAGAATTTCTTTGCTTTTTCTATGATCCAGCGTATGTTGGCAACTTGATCCTTGGCTCCTCTGCCTTTTCTAAATCCAGTTTGTACATACGGAAGTTTTCAGTTCACATACTGTTGAAACCTAGCTAGAAGGATTTTGAGCATATTCTAGCTAATGTGAAATGAGTGCAATTATATGATAATTTGAACATTCTTTGGCGTTGCCTTTCTTTGGGATTGGAATGAAAACTGACCTTTTCCAGTCCTGTGGCCACTGCTGAGTTTTCCAAGTTTGCTGGCATATTGAGCACAGCACTTTAGCAGCATCATATTTTAGGATTAGAAATAGCTCAGCTGAAATTCCATCACCTCCACTAGCTTTGTTTGTAGTAATGCTTCCCATGGCCCACTTGACTTCACACTTCAGGTGTCTGGCTCTAGGTGAATGACCACACCATCATAGTTATCTGGGTCATTAAGAACTTTTTTATACAGTTCTGTGTATCCTTGCAAATGAATCTCTTAATCTTAATAATCTTAATCTGTTTTTGTTATGTCTTAATCTCTTCTGTTTTTGTTATGTCTTTGCCATTTTTGTCCTTTATTGTGCCCATCTTTGCATGAAATGTTCCCTTGGATATCTCCAGTTTTCTTAAAGAGATCTCTAGTCTTACCCAGCTTTTTGTTTTCCTCTATTTCTTTGCATTGTTCACTTAAGAATACTTTCTTATCTCTCCTTGCTATTCTCTGGAACTCTGCATTCAGTTGGGTATGTCTTTCCCTTTCTCCTTTGCCTTTCTCTTCTCTTCTTTTCTCAGGTATTTGTAAGGCCTCCTCAGACAATTACTTTGCCTCCTTGCATTTCTTTTTCTTGGGGATGGTTTTTGTCACCACCTCCTGTACAATGTTATGAATCTCCAACCTCCATCTATAGTTCTTTAGGCACTCTGTCTACCAGATCTAGGCCCTTGAATCTATTTATCACCTCCACTATATAATCATAAGGCATTTGATTTAGGTCATACCTGAATGGCCTAGTGGTTTTCCCTACTTTCTTCAATATAAGTCTGAATTTTACCACAAGAGGTTCCGGATCTGAGCCACAGTCAGCTCAAGGTCTTGTTTTTGCTGACTGTGTAGAACTTCTCCATTTTGACTGCAAAGAATTTAGTCAATCTGATTTTGATATTGACCATCTGGTGATATTCATTTGTAGAGTCATCTCTTGTGTTGTTGGAAGAGGGTGTTTGCTATGACCAGTGCATTCTCTTGGCAAAATTCTGTTAGCCTTTGCCCTTCTCATGTTGTACTCCAAGGCCAGACTTGCCTGTTACTCCAGGTATCTCTTGACTTGCTACTTTTGCACTCCAGTCCCCTATGATGAAAAGGACAAATGTCTGTAATTTTAATATGTTAAATAGTTATAATTTAATTAATATATTAATTGTAAATAGTATATTAAGAAGCTCAAATAATGATTTTTTAAACTGTCAGTGAACCAACTTCCTACAAATCAGAGTCCTTCAAACTTCATGACTCTGTGGAATGTGCTGTATTGTGTTTTGTTCAAGTTGGTTGACTTTTACAGTCATGGATCCAGAAAAGGCACCTCTGAAGAGATGAGCCACCACTTCCAGGGAATGCCCAACAAAGCACCTATCATGATGCCTGTTCTCTGGTACACTGTGGTAGAGTTTTGGACCCTCTCCAGCTTTTTGTGCTGATGTTAAATTCTTCCTTCTCAGTAATCTGATTCTTGGCCAGCCATTTGTTGCTTCCATTGCAGTTGTCAAGAATCTTCTGACTTCCTTTGATTCTGCCTTGACATCTCTTCTACCATGGCTCTGAATCCTAGTTTGGGGCAAGATTTTGGGGATATTTTGCCTCTTTTCCTCTCCAGCTTTGTATTTTTAAGTCTTTTGAACTATATACTCAATATTTTCTATGCTTAAACACCATGATATTAATCTTTTAGTCTTCTCTTTTCTCGATCTCTAATCCACAGCAAATACATTTGAAGAGCTATTGGCATCAGTATCAAAAGTTACTATTTCAAAGAATGCCGTAGCAGTGCCTGTGAGTTCAGTTGCCAAGCTGGTTGTTATCCTGCATCATTGCTCACTCAATTCCATATACCTCAATGAGCATACCAAGCTGATTTTAAGAGTAGATATGAAGGTCTAAGTCCACTTGGTATTAACTGCTTGCTATTATACAGAATCAGTGGCTCAGAGGTTAAAGCGTCTGCCTCCAATGCGGGAGACCCGGGTTCGATCCCTGGGTCCGGAAGATCCCCTGGAGAAGGAAATGGTAACCCACTCCAGTATTCTTGCCTGGAGAATCCCATGGATGTAGAAGCCTGGTAGGCTACATCCACAGGGTCGCAAAGAGTTGGACACGACTGAGCAACTTCACTTTCACTACTTTCACTTTCTTTATGGTGCACTTGGTCAGAATAGTCATGACCCCACAAGTGGTTTCAAAATTAAAGAAAAGGAGTGATATCAAAGAACAGTAAATTATGAATAACTTCAAATTTATCTCCAGACAAGGGACAAGATGGTTACCTTCAGTTCAGTTCAGTTGCTTGGTCGTGTCCAACTCTTTGCAACCCCATGGACCATAGCACGGCAGGCCTCCCTGTCCATCACCACTCCTGGAGTTTACTCAGACTCGTCTCCATTGAGTTGGTGATGCCATCCAACCATCTCATCCTCTGTTGTCCCCTTCTCCTGCCTTCAATCTTTCCCAGTGTCAGAGTCTTTTCAAATGAGTCAGCTCTTCACATCAGGTGGCCAAAGTGCTGGAGTTTCAGCTTCAACATCAGTCCTTCCAAAGAACACTCAGGACTGATTTCCTTTAGGCTGCCTACATAGCTGCAAACATATGTGACCTTTATCAGGACTGATGGTTTTTAAAAATTTCTCGCTATTGAAAAAAACCTTATAAGAATATCTACAAGTTTGGAAGCTTGGAGATGCAAATAGAGCCACCTACTAGGATTACATCGTGGGTCTGAGGCTAGCATGTTGTGAGAAAAGTGTTAAAAAAAACAAAAACACTTTTCTCCTGTTCTATAGACAAATTAACTTTCTAACTCTGTTACTCTGGAAACTTGGTAAGGTGGAGTGTCAACTGTGTTTCCAAGCAAGAGCACTTATGTTGAAAGTAACATCTATTTGATAAGCTGCATCTTAACTGGAAGGCCTGTAAATGTATCTGGTCAGATATTTTATGCTTAAGTAAAGTATCTGGTCAGATATTTTAGGCTTAACTTGGGGCTTTTCTACCTTTAGTCAGTTTTTAAAATTGGTCATGTCTCTTGTTAGAGGACTGCTACTGGAGATGATGGAGCCATCGTGGTGTGGAGCATGATGCTCCTAAGCGAGGGTGGCACCCACACTCATCCACTGTGGTCTCATTCCTTCAAACCTGAGCTATCACCATAGGGACACAGGAGTTATAAGGTAGATCCTAGACTGCTGCATGGCACCTACTGTAAGGACCTTACTAAAGAAACTCATCTGATGCTACCCCGCTGGCATACCGTATCTCCTGTCTTCCTGTGCTTCTAAGTAAAACTAATGCTAAGAGTCTTTGAGATTTCTTATCTAGTCAAATGAGTCTTCCAAATGAGTGTTCCTAACTGAACACTTAAATGCAAAGATTCCATATTTGTAATTAAGGTTCAACAAATCAGAAGTGTCACCTGTTTGGTTATAAATCAACCCATTTCTTTTAGTATTAAATGTCTTGTTCAAGTCCTAACAGTCTTGTTCAAGTTCTAACAGTCTTGTTCAAGCCCTCAAATAGTTATGAACTTTGACTCATTGATGATTCTTATCATGTTGATACCATCAGTGGATTCCATACTATATGGAGGCCTGATGGTTAGAGTGTTAAAATGTAGTCAGTACTTCATTCACAGTACACAGTGTTGGTGATGGTCTTCCCCTGCTGGGATTCTGCTTTTTTTTTAATCTTTTTGTCTTTGTTAGAACCATGGATGGTGGATACTTGCTCAAAGGAGATGCTTTTAGTTTGGTGGGGTTTTGTTTGTGTGTGTGTTTGTCTGTTTAGATAAAATCCATGCTATGTTAAACTTAAAATTTTAACTATTTTAAGTGTATAATTTAGTCGTTTTTATTAATTCACAATATTCTGCAGTCATCACCACTATCTAATTCCAGGAAATTTCCATCACCCTAAGAAACCCTTATCTCAAAATTCCCCCTTCTGCCCATCCCCTGGAAACCAATCATCTACCTTCTATCACTATGGATTTACATATTCTGAACATTTCATAGAAATGGAATCATATAATATGTGACCTTTGGTGACTGTTTTTTTTTTTTTCTCACTTAGCATAATGTTTTCAGAGCCAATCCATGTTTTAGCGTGTATCCAAACTCCATTCTTTTTATGGCTGAGTAATATTCCATTATATGAATATATCATATTTTGTTTATCCATTCATCTTTTGGTGAACATTTGGATTGTTTCTGCTTTTGGGTTGTTGAAAATAGAGCTGCTGTGAATATTCATGTACAATTTTTTGTTTGAATGTGGTTTCAGTTCTCTTGGATATATATGTTAGAGTGAAATTGCTGGGTCATATGGTAACTATATATTTAATAAAAAGCTTTTAGTTTTCCTTTTATATTTCACCTTGGTCATTTACCATCACAAAACAACAGTGCTTCGTAAATGACTGCATTATCAGAAATGCATCCAAGCAGACAGTTGGCATTAAAAATGTCTTTGTAAGGTTCATTGCAACTTGACTCTTTGGAGCATCACAGATAAATTGTCCTGTGTCAAGATAGACAACACAGGGGCTTCCCTGGTGGCTCAGTGGTAAAGAATCCACCTGCCAATGCAGGAGACATGCGTTTGATCCCTGATCTAGGAAGATCCCACATGTCACAGAGTAACTAAGCCCGTGAGTCACAACTACTGAGCGTGGTCTCTAGAGCCTGGGAACCGCAACTACCGATTGCACTGGAACTGCTGAAGACTGTGGACCTAGAGCCTGTGCTCTGCAACAGGAGAAGCCACCTCAACAAGAAGCACATGCACCACAACCAGAGGATAGCCCCTGCCCTCCACAGCTAGAGACAAGCTCCCACAGTAATGAAAACCCAGCACAGCCAAAAATAAACAAATGAATTTATATTTTAAAAAGAGTAACGATACAGCTTGATGTTGTCCCATTTGCTGACACTGTGGCAATGATCTTCACTTTCCTATGCTTAAAGGTACTCACCCAGGATTAGATGGTGCTTTTTAATATGATTGCTGGAGAGGACGGGTCTTGCTTATCTGGGTAAGATGTAGACACTGCAGGTGCTGCTTCATTCAATCTGCTTTTGTTCTTTGCAGATGGAGGCTGGAAGCCTAGGGTAAAACTTCAGAGAAAAATGTTTTTTAACTTTCTCTTATTACCTATTACCTCAGGGATTAATTCTTCTGCTTTTTTAGTTCAAAGCCTCTCTTTCATGCTATTGAATTCTTTAAAAGTTGGGTAAATGAAGCTATAGATTAAATAATTTTGGCAGCTGGAGTGTATTTTCTTAGCCCATGTGAAAATTTCTGTCCACAGAGCAGGGAAAGTCAGTGCCCTGGTGTCTGTGAGTTACCTGGGGCACTATTGCACTTCCTGGCCCAAATATCCACTCTAGGACCTTGCTTATCAGAATTCCCATTTCAGAGAGCTGTACTCGGAGTTCTCTCTCCAATTGCAGATGAGGGAACAGCTGTTCCAGCATCCTTTAATTAATTTGCTACAATCCCTTTGTACATCCCCTACAATCTCTTCTCCCAGCCTTTCTTTACTTAGATCTAGACGTTTTTCTAGGAATATTTCTGATAAAACTCATGATTTGCAGGTAGGAAGTAAGATCTTCTCTTCTACCTGTGTGGATTATAGATTTTCCAGCTGCCACTGTGTTACCGTCTACTATATCTAATCCAAAATTGAATGTGCTCAGCCACTGGTAGCACCCCTTTTGGCTTTCTAGCATTGAAGTGGATTTATTTTCATTTGTGTTTTCTTCTGAAATTTCAGCAGAATGTGGGAGAAAAGAAAAATATATCTTTGTTATTGGCCTTTTCTCTATTCTTATCTAGATCAGGACAGTCCAATCCAACCTTTCATCTCCAGAAAGGCTTTCAAGCGTATGTACTCAGAAAAAAACCACCTGGTTTACTTCTTCCTAAAGCACATAAGGTATGATATACAAATGCAATGTTAAATTCCTTGTTGACTAATAAATGCATTTTATACTCACAAAACAATTTAAATTGCTTTTAAAAGTACTCTCACAATTGTTAAATATAGAGAATGAATTTTATTTCTTAGATGAAAATTTCACTTGAATTGTACTCCCACCCCATTTTTGTTTTTATCACGGATTTGAGTTTGAAATCTAAGGCTGTGTTTAAGCTGATAATCTTGAGCACTATCCAGTCCTCTTGTGGATTTGGTTCCTTTGTATATAGTTAGCTAGAAATACAGTCACCTGATGAATATTTTCAGAGCTGCTCATTTATAGATGTTTTGTACTTTGATTAAATTATGTTTTAAAAGGTAGATTATTATATCTTATAACAATATCTACTCACTGAATACTTTAATATATTTGATGTAATAATCCTCTGATCTTTTGGTGATAAAAATAAATATTTGAATAAATATGCTACAGGACAGGGAGGCCTGGCGTGCTGCGATTCATGGGGCCGCAAAGAGTCAGACAAGACTGAGTGACTGAACTGAACTGAACTGAATATGCTATAAATATTAGACAGTGCGACTTATAAAAGATTTTTGTTAAAAACTGATTCTCTTCAGAAAACATATTATCTATGGATTTTTAGAGAAAAGAACATTAAAATCATGATGCATATTTTGGATATTATTATAATCATGTATAACAGATTATACACCCAAACTGACTGGAGATGGGCCACTGAAAGGTGGGTTTAATATCACAGTAATGGAAAATGCAGGTTCTGACTAGGATATTCCCAGAAAATGAAGTGACCTGCATGCTTAAGATCAAAAAGTTCAGTAACTTTTCTTAAGCCTCAACAAGGCATGGATGAAAGAGAATTCCCACCTGCAGGGAGAGATTTATGCCCCAGTAAACAGCTAGATTTGTCTCTCTTTTGATAGTACCCTGGATAAGAAGACATCAGAACATAACATAATACTTTTAGCCCAAAGATCTAAAGTACTTTTGTTTCAACTCCTTTCATTTTTCCCAGATCTGCCTTGGAAAACAGCAGTGTTCCCACATGACATCTACTTTATGAGCAGCCTCCACCACCCCATGCCACCCCTATTTCACAGCACCAGAAAGCTTCTTTCTATAGCTGTTGGCATCTCTGACTGCTCTCACCTTGGTTATGGGTTTAGTCATTTCCCTGCTCTAGTTATTGCAGCAGTGGCCGCTTTATCCCTCTGGTCAAAGTGAACTGCATGGTTTCTTCTCCTTAGAAGTGATCAGCCTGAGTCTGGGGAAGGGGACTTTACAGGCAGATTCATTGGCATCAGTGTTCTGCTATAAGCTGTGTCCCTGGGTTCTGAGTGATAAATGTGTACATCTTTCCTGGTTGAGGAAGGCCTTTCTTCACCTATATTAGCTGAGCTTCTGTGTCAATACCAAATTGCTTCTCATTGTCTTCTTACCCAGTAGTTATCTTGAGCTCCATGGCAGCCCTGGGTACCAGGAAGAATCCCCACACCACTGCCTTGAAAACAAGTGCCTTCATTGATCTTTAGATGGAGTGGGTTACCAGCACCCACAGGCTTCCACCAGTACCCTGTAGTTGACTGTGCCCAGCGCGCTGAAATAGACTTGCCTGAGCCCCATGGTAGACTAGAGAGGGATTGGTGGTGGGGAACAAGAGCAAGAGTGAGTCAGCAAGCAGGGACTAATAAGAAAAAAATGTTGCTTTTTTTTTAATGATATCTGCAAAAGTTTATGGTCAGAAACTATCACCTTCATATTATCAGTAAGATTAAGCCCCACACATAAGCCTGTCCTTTTAGCCTAATTAGCAATTTTTGTTGTTGTTTTTATTTTAGTTGCTAAGTTCTGTCTGACTCTTTTGCAAGTGCCAGCCTAATAATTGCACTAAGACTACTCTTATGGACAGTACTAAGGAAATTATTATCCTCTGGGTTATATTGTTTGTCACATTTGTTGATACTGTTTTAAAATTAATTTCTAGCCTTAATGTTAGCTCACAAGTAATTATTAAATTTCTGTATTTCTGATTTTTAATTATCTATCATCTTATTTAGATTGATAGAGAATTTAAAGTCCAGAAAGCCTTGTTTTCAATTGGATTCCCCGTTCCCAAACCTTTATTGTACTGCAGTGATCCGTCTGTCATCGGAACAGAATTTTATGTGATGGAACATGTACAGGTAAATTAACACTTAATTGTACTTTGTTGCTTTTATTTTTAGTGGTGAAATTACATGTTAATAAATGATAGTTTATCAGTCAGCATTTTAGGTAGTTTGCTTTGCAAGGGCTTAAACTTCTTTTCTTTTTATTAAAGCAACAGAAATGTATCCTCTCATTTCCAGAGGCTAGACATTTGAAATTCACCAAGGTATCAGCCGGATTGGTTCTTTATGGAAGTTTTTATTTTTGTTTTACTTTCTAAATTATTTTTTATTGAGATACAGTTAATGTACAATATTATATGTTAGAGATGTATTACATAGTGATTCACAATTTTTAAAGGTTATACTCCACTTAGTTATTTTATTTTATTTTATTTTATTGCTCTGTCACTGTTGTTAAGTCACTTCAGTCATGTCCAACTCTGTGCGACCCCACTGACGGAAGCCCACCAGGCTCCCCCTTCCCTGGGATTCTCCAGGCAAGGACACTGGAGTGAGCTGTCATTTCCCTCTCCAGTGCATGAAAGTGAAAAGTGAAAGGGAAGTCGCTCAGTCATGTCCGACTCTTTGTGACCCCACAGACTGCAGCCTACCCGGCTCCTCCGTCCATGGGATTTTCTAGGCAAGAGTACTAGAGTGGGGGTTTTTTTTTTTTGCTCTAGTCTATGTTTTATTTTATTATTATTATTATTTTTTTTTTACTTTACAGTACTGTATTGGTTTTACCATACATCAACATGAATCCACCACGGGTGTACATAAGTTCCCACTCCTGAACCCCTCTCCCACCTCCCTCCCCATATCATCCCTCTGGGTTATCCCAGTGCACCAGCCCCAAGCATCCTGTATCCTGCATCAAACATAGACTGGCAATTTGTTTCTTATATGATATTGTACATGTTTCAATGCCATTCTCCCTAATCATCCTGCCCTCTCCCTCTCCCACAGAGTCAGAAAGTCTCTTCTATACATCTGAGTCTCTTTTGCTGTCTCACATACAGGGTTATCATTACCATCTCTCTAAATTCCATATCTATGTGTTAGTATACTGTATTGGTATTTTTCTTTCTGGCTTACTTCACTCTGTATAATCGGCTCCAGTTTCATCCACCTCATTAAAAATGATTCAAATGTATTCTTTTTGATGGCTGAGTAATACTCCATTGTGTATATGTACCACAGCTTTCTTATCCATTCATCTGCTGATGGATCTAGGTTGCTTCCATGTCCTGGCTATTATAAACAGTGCTGCGGTGAACATTGGGGTACACGTGTCTCTTTCAATTCTGATTTTCTCGGTGTGTATGTCCAGCAGTGGGATGCTGGGTCATAACACAGTTCTATTTCCAGTTTTTTAAGGAATCTCCACACTGTTCTCCATAGTGGCTGTACTAGTTTGCATTCCCACCAGCAGTGTAAGAGGGTTCCCTTTTCTCCACACCCTCTCCAGCATTTATTGCTTGTAGATTTTTGGATCACAGCCATTCTGACTGGCGTGAAATGGTACCCATTGTGGTCTTGATTTGCATTTCTCTGATAATGAGTGATGTTGAGCATCTTTTCATGTGTTTGTAAGCCGTCTTTAAATCTTCTTTGGAGAAAAGTCTGTTTAGTTCTTTGTCCCATTTTTTGATTGGGTCGTTTATTTTTCTGGAATTGAGCTATATGAGTTGTTTGTATATTTTTGAGATTAGTTGTTTGTCAGTTGCTTCATTTGCTATTATTTTCTCTCATTCTGAAGGTTGTCTTTTCACCTGCTTAGAGTTTCCTTTGTTGTGCAGAAGCTTTTAATTTTAATTAGGTCCCATTTGTTTATTTTTGCTTTTATTTCCAATATTCTGGGCGGTGGGTCATAGAGGATCCTGCTGTGATTTATATCGGAGAGTGTTTTGCCTATGTTCTCCTCTAGGAGTTTTATAGTTTCTGGTCTTACATTTAGATCTTTAATCCATTTTGAGTTTATTTTTGTGTATGGTGTTAGAAAGTGTTCTAGTTTCATTCTTTTACAAGTGGTTGACCAGTTTTCCCAGCACCACTTGTTAAAGAGACTGTCTTTAATCCATTGTATATTCTTGCCTCCTCTGTCAAAGAAGATGTCCATAGGTGTGTGAATTTATCTCTGGGCTTTCTATTTTGTTTCATTGATCTATATTTCTGTCTTTGTGCCAGTACCATACTGTCTTGATGATGGTGGCTTTGTAGTAGAGCCTGAAGTCAGGCAGGTTGATTCCTCCAGTTCCATTCTTCTTTCTCAAGATTGCTTTGGCTATTCGAGGTTTTTTGTATTTCCATACAAATTGTGAAATTATTTGTTCTAGCTCTGAAAAATACCGCTGGTAGCTTGATAGGGATTGCATTGAATCTATAGATTGCTTTGGGTAGTATACTCATTTTCACTATATTGATTCTTCCAATCCATGAACATGGTATATTTCTCCATCTATTAGTGTCCTCTTTGATTTCTTTCATCAATGTTTTATAGTTTTCTATATATAGGTCTTTAGTTTCTTTAGGTAGATATGTTCCTAAGTATTTTATTCTTTTCATTGCAATGGTGAATGGAATTGTTTCCTTAATTTCTTTTTCTACTTTCTCATTATTAGTGTATAGGAATGCAAGAGATCTCTGTGTGTTGATTTTATATCCTGCAACTTTACTATATTCATTGATTAGCTCTAGTAATTTTCTGGTGGAGTCTTTAGGGTTTTCTATGTAGAGGATCATGTCATCTGCAAACAGTGAGAGTTTTACTTCTTCTTTTCCAATTTGGATTCCTTTTAATTTTTTTCTGCTGTGATTGCTATGGCCAAAACTATGTTGAATAGTAGCAGTGAAAGTTGTCTTGTCTTGTTCCTGACTTTAGGGGAAATGCTTTCAGTTTTTCACCATTGAGGATAATGTTTGCTGTGAATTTGTCATATATAGCTTTTATTATGTTGAGGTATGTTCCTTCTATTCCTGCTTTCTGAAGAGTTTTTATCATAAATGGATGTTGAATTTTATCAAAGGCTTTCTCTGCATCTTTTGAGATAATCATATGGCTTTTATTTTTCAATTTGTTAATGTGGTGAATTACATTGATTGATTTGCAGATATTGAAGAATCCTAGCATCCCTGGGATAAAGCCCACTTGGTCATGGTATATGATCTTTTTAATGTGTTGTTGGATTCAGATTGCTAGAATTTTGTTAAGGATTTTTGCATCTATGTTCATCAGTGATATTGGCCTGTAGTTTTCTTTTTTGTGGCATCTTTGTCAGGTTTTGGTATTAGGGTGATGGTGGCCTCATAGAATGAGTTTGAAGTTTACATTCCTCTGCAATTTTCTGGAAGAGTTTGAGTAGGATCGGTATTAGCTCTTCTCTAAATTTTTGGTAGCATTCAGTTACCAAAAGGTGAAGCCGTCTGGACCTGGGCTTTTATTTGCTGGGAGATTTCTGATTACAGTTTCAGTTTCCATGCTTGTGATGGGTCTGTTAAGATGTTCTATTTCTTCCTGGTTCAGTTTTGAAAAGTTGTACTTTTCTAAGAATTTGTCCATTTCTTCCACATTGTCCATTTTATTGGCATATAATTGCTGGTAGTAGTCTCTTATGATCCTTTGTATTTCTGTGTTGTCTGTTTTGATCTCTCCACTTTCATTTTTAATTTTATTGATTTGATTTTTCTCCCTTTGTTTCTTGATGAGTCTGGCTAATGGTTTGTCAATTTTATTTATCCTTTCAAAGAACCAGCTTTTGGCTTTGTTGATTTTTGCTATGGTCTCTTTTGTTTCTTTTGCATTTATTTCTGCCCTAATTTTTAAGATTTCTTTCCTTCTGCTAACTCTGGGGTTCTCCATTTCTTCCTTTTCTAGTTGCTTTAGGTATACAGTTAGGTTATTTATTTGACTTTTTTCTTGTTTCTTGAGGTATGCCTGTATTGCTATGAACTTTCCTCTTAGCACTGCTTTTACATTGTCCCAAAGGTTTTGGGTTGTTGTGTTTTCATTTTCATTCATTTCTGTGCATATTTTGATTTCTTTTTCTTCTGTGATTTGTTGGTTATTCAGAAGTGTGTTGTTCAGCCTCCATATGTTGGAATTTTTAATAGTTTTTCTCCTGTAATTTAGATCTAGTCTTAATGCATTATGGTCAGAAAAGATGCTTGGAATGATTTCAGTTTTTTTGAATTTATCAAGATTAGATTTATGGCCTAGGATGTGATCTGTCCTGGAGAAGGTTCCATGAGCACTTGAGAAAAAGGTGAAATTCCTTGTTTGGGGGTGAAATGCCCTATAGATATCAATTAGGTCTAACTGGTCTATTGTATCATTTAAAGCTTGCGTTTCTTTTGCTAATTTTGTTTAGTTGATCTGTCCATAGGTTTGAGTGGGGTATTAAAGTCTCCCACTATTATTGTGTTATTGTTAATTTCCCCTTTCATACTTGTTAACATTTGTCTTATATATTGTGGTGTTCCTATGTTGGGTTATAATTGTTATATCTTCTTCTTGGATCGATCCTTTGATCACTGTGTAGTGGCCTTCTTTGTCTCTTTTCACAGCCTTTGTTTTAAAGTCTATTTTATCGGATATGAGTATTGCTACTCCTGCTTTCTTTTGGTCTCTATCTGTGTGGAATGTTTTTCCAGCCCTTCACTTTCGGTCTGTATGTGTCCGTTGTTTTGAAGTGGGTCTCTTGTAGGCAACATATATAGGGATCTTGTTTTCGTATCCATTCAGCCAATCTTTGCCTTTTGGTTGGGGCATTCAACCCATTTACATTTAAGATAATTATTGATAAGTATGATCCCATTGCCATTTACTTTATTGTTTTGGGTTCGGGTTTATATGCCCTTTTTGTGTTTCTTGTCTGGAGAATATCCTTTAGCATTTGTTGAGAGCTGGTTTGGTGGTGGTGAATTCTCTCAGTTTTTGCTTGTCTGTAAAGCTTTTGATTTCTCCTTCATATTTGAATGAGATCCTTGCTGGGTACAGTAATCTGGGCTGTAGGTTATTTTCTTTCATCACTTTAAGTATGTCTTGCCATTCCCTCCTGGCCTGAAGTATTTCTATTGAAAGATCTGCAGTTATCCTTATGGGAATCCCTATGTGTTATTTGTTGTTTTTCCCTTGCTGCTTTTAATATTTGTTCTTTGTGTTTGATCTTTGTTAATTTGATTAATATGTGTGTTGGGCTATTTCACCTTGGGTTTATCCTGTTTGAGACTCTGGGATTCTTGGACTTTGGACTTGGGTGATTATTTCCGTCCCCATTTTAGGGAAGTTTTCAACTATTATCTCCTCAAGTATTTTCTCATGGTCTTTTTTTTGGTCTTCTTCTGGGACTCTTTGAATGTTGAAGTGTTTCATATTGTCCTGGAGGTCTCTGAGACTGTCCTCATTTCTTTTAATTCATTTTTCTTTTATCCTCTCTGCTTCATTTCTACCATTCTATCTTCTATTTCACTAATCCTATCTTCTGCCTCCATTATTCTACTATTTGTTGCCTCTAGAGTGTTTCTGATCTCATTTATTGCATTATCCATTATATATTGACTCTCTTTTATTTTTTCTAGGTCCTTGTTCAACCTTTCTTGCATCTTCTCAATCCTTGTCTCCAGGCTATTTATCTGTGATTCCATTTTGATTTCAAGATTTTGGATCATTTTCACTATCATTATTTGGAATTCTTTGTCTGGTAGATTCCCTATCTCTTCCTCTTTTGTTTGGTTTGGTGGGCATTTCTCCTGTTCCTTTACCTGCTGGGTATTCTCCTGTCTCTTCATCCTGTTTATATTGCTGCATTTGGCGTGGCCTTTCTGTATTCTGAGAATTTGTGGAGTTCTCTTTACTGTGGAGTTTCCTCACTGTGGGTGGGTTTGTATCAACGGCTTGTAAAGATTTCTTGGTTAGGGAAGCTTGTGTCGGAGTTCTGGTGGGTGGAGTTGGATTTCTTCTCTCTGGAGTGCAATGGCGTGTCCAGTAATGAGTTATGAGATGTCAGTTGTTTTGGAGTAACTTTGAGCTGCCTGTATATTGAAAGCTCAGGGCTGTGTTCATGAGTTGCTGGAGAATTTGCATGGTATGTCTTGCTCTGGAACTTGTTGGCCCTTGGATGATGCTTGGTTTCAGTGTAGGTATGGAGGCGTTTGATGAGCTCCATCGATTAATGTTCCCTGGAGTCAGGAGTTCTCTGATGTTCTCAGGATTTGGACTTAAGCCTCCTGCTTCTGGTTTTCAGTTTTATTTTTACAGTTGTCTCAAGACTTCCCCTCTATACCACACCATTGATAAAACATCTAGGTTAAAGATGAAAAGTTTCTCCTCATTGAGGGACACCCAGAGAGGTTCGCAGAGTTACATGGAGAAGAGATGAGGTGGGGGTAGTTGGAGGTGACCTGAATGAGATGAGGTGGAATCAAAAGAGGAGAGAGTGAGCTAGCCGGTAATCACTTCCTTATGAGTACACCACAGTCTGGACCGCTCAGAGATGTTCACAGAATTATACAGAGAGGAGGAGAGGGAGGAAGGAGACAAAGGTGGTCAGGAGTATAAAAGAGGGGAATGAAAAGGAGAAAGACAGATCTAGCCAGTAGTCAGTTCCTAAGTGTTCTCTGCCTTCTGGAACACAGAGATTCACAGAGTTGAGTAGAGAAGAAAAGGGGGAGGGAGGAGACAGGGGTGATCTAGTGGAGAAAAAGGAGAGTCCAAAGGAGGAGAGAGCATTCAGCCAGTAATCTCACTCTCAAGTATAAATGTTACTGAAGATTGGGTTTTTGAAGGTACAAAATTGATAACAAATACCAAAGAGCAAAGATTGAAATCTAGAGGTTGGATTTTCAAAAATACAATCTTAAAAATAGAAGAAGAAGAAAAAAGTTACAAGAATTATTTTAAAAATAATAAGAAAATAAAATTTAAAAATATATATATATATACAAAGTTTGTTTTAAAAATAGGGTCTTTTTGCAGGGGGAAGTAATAGTAGGTTATAAAAATGAAAACTAAAGAAATAGAGGACTTAAAAATTTAAAAGTGTTTAAAAAAGAAGAAAAGAAAAGAAGAAAAAACAAACATCAAAAAAAAAGAATGATCGTAAAAAATGGTAAAGATATATCTAGTACTTTCTCTGGTGGTGGTGTGGGCAGTGTGGGGTCAGTTCATTTTCAGATAGTTCCTTGGTCCGGCTTATATTTCTCTAGATCTATAGGCCCCTTCCTATGTAGTGGTTACTAACGACAAGATTTTAATCTATTGCACCTGTCACTTCCAAGGCGGTTCCCTCTGTTTTAGCTTCTTCTATTTGCTGGTCTCTTCAGTGTCCGATTTCCGCCCTGACTCAAGGAGGGAAGTGGTGGACAGATTTTTTTAGGCTCATTTGTTCAGTCACGCTGTGGGGAGGGAGGGATGCTGCAAACAAATAACACTGCGGAGGGCTCACAGTGTCCCAGCCATGCGGGGCCTGCCCCCACTCACAGCACACACAGCTCAGGCTCTAGGTTGCTCTTCTGGGAACCATCCGAGGCCAGCCCTGGGCTGCATGCACCTCCCAGGTCTAAGCCACTTAGGCTCAGGCACTCAGGTAGTCCCCAGAGGCACAGACTGGTTGGGCCTGTGTTTTGTGCCCTTCCCAGGACCAAGTGGCTCAGGTGTTTGGCGAGCGCGGTACCTGCAACTTATCACCTCTCCTGTCCCTGCTGCTCAGTTTTCTGGGTGTATAGCTGGTGTACTTTCTTACGTGGATGATGACCATCCAGAATCCCAAGAAGTCTTAGTTAGCAAAGAAGCCTGTTTGCAGTTTCATAGGTAATGTCTCTGGGGCTGCGGTTGCCCCCTTCTGGCCCTTCCGATTCTGGCTGCCTCTCACCGGAGGGGGATGGTCTGCAGCCGGCTAATTCTATTCCATCCTTTGTTCTGTGTGTGGTCCTGGCAGTGTCTTATGTTAGAGCTTTTTGCATGGTAACTATCCCACAGCCTGGTTTGCTAGCCCAAGTTAGCTCGCTCTGGTTACACTTGGGGCATTTGGGCCCGATCCTTGTAAAGCAATGCAGCCCGCGCCTCCCTGCCCAGCCCCTGCTTGCTAGTTGCAGATGCAAGCATCTACACTGCTTCTCCGCTGGGGAGTTACCGTTGGGCTCGTAATCTGTGTGTTTTAATTATTTATTTATTTTTCCTCCCTGTAATGTTGCCTTCTGTGCTTCCAAGGCTCATCACAGACTTGACAGTGAGAGTGTTTCCTGGTGTTTGGAAATTTCTCTCTTTATAAGACTCCCTTCCCTGGACTAAGTTCCCTCCCTACTGCTTTTGTCTTTTTTTTGTCTTTTATATTTTTTCCTACCTGTTTTCAAAGACAGTGAGCTGCTTTTCTGGGTGCCTGATGTCCTCTGCTGGCATTCAGAAGTTGTTTTGTGGGATTTACTCAGCGTTGAAATGTTCTTTTGATGAATTTGTGTGGGAGAAAGTGGTCTCCCCGTCCTGTTCCTCCACCATCTTAGGTCCACCTCCCACTTAGAGTTATTTTAAAATACTGGCTGTATTCCCTGTCTTGTATTAAACTTTCATTTTACTTTGAGAAAACAATTTGAGTGAGATAAACTAGGAACATATTTACTAATTACGGCATATTAGCCTATTCTTCCTCTAGGTGTCAGTAAAGAGACATGTAATGGCAATAACTAAACTGTCCAGATAGTAGAGGGAAAGAAACTACTCCAAATAAAAAACCAGTCCATTAACAGCAGTAAATCCAAATTGTTTTAAGATTTTTTATTTGTTAAAGTGTTACTGGAGAGTAGTTTTTGTCCTTAAAGTTAATCTTCTTGTGTCCTTGTATTTCGCCTGTGGCATATATGTGTTAGAGGCTCAGTTGTGTCCAACTCGTTGTAATTTCATGGATTGTAGCCCACCAGCCTCTTCTGTGCATGGGATTCTCCAGACAAGAATCCTGGAGTGAATTACCATGTCCTTCTCCAAGGGATCTTCCTGACTCAGGGATCAAACCTGGTGGGTCTCCTGCCTTGCAGGCAGATTCTTTGCAATATGAGCCACCAGCGAAGCGCTGGCACATTCTACAAAGAATTGGTTTTGGTTGCAAAACTGTACCCAATCTTTGTAGGAAACAGAATATGATGACACAGCAAATAATTGGTATGAAAAGATTTATTTTGTTTAAAATTATCTGTTGTAATTGCTTCCATAGGGCCGGATCTTTTTGATTTGACGATTCCTGGAGTTAGCCCAGCAGAACGTTCAGCCATATATGTGGCCATGATACAAACCTTGGCTCAGTTACATTCCTTGAATATACAGTCATTGCAGCTGGAAGGATATGGTAGAGGTGTTGGGTATTGCAAAAGACAGGTAAGGCATTCACACAAAGAGTTTCTTTTCTCAAGTTCTTAGAAACAAAATATACATTTTTAATTAAAATAAAAACCTATTATTTTATACTTTTCTGAAATCTGGCTATACTTTGAACCTTCAGATTGACTTATTTTATACAAAAAATAATGTTATAATTTTTAGATGAGCAAAAGCTTCTATAATTTTCCTTTTTAAATTAGTTTAACAAATATTTGTTAAGCATGTGTTTAATAATTATTTATTAAGCATATAAGTATGTTTAATACATGCTAAGTATTGTGTTGAATTTCAAGAAAATAGAAATCAATTATTACCCTAAAGGAACTTAACATTTTTGAGACACCTCTACATGAAACTCATTTACATGAAACTTGAAAATGGCATAAAAAAAAGAATATCTAATCTGGTAGTGGGGCGGCCGTGAGGAAATACCCTTCGTCCAAGGTAAGGAGCAGCAGCTGCACTTTCTGGAGCAGCCGTGAAGAGATACCCCACGTCCAAGGTAAGAGAAACCCAAGTAAGACGGTAGCTGTTGCAAGAGGGCATCAGAGGACAGACACACTGAAACGATAATCAGAGAAAACTAGTCAATCTGATCACATGGACCACAGCCTTGTCTAACTTAATGAAACTAAAACATGCCGTGTGGGACCACCCGACACAGGAGGATCATGGTGGAAGGTCTGACAGAGTGTGGTCCACTGGAAAAGGGAATGGCAAACCACTTCAGTGTTCTTGCCTTGGGAACCCCATGAACAGTATGGAAAGGCAAAATGATAGGATACTGAAAGGGGAACTCCCTGGCTTGGTAGGTGCCCAATATGCTACTGGAGATCAGTGGAGAAATAACTCCAAAAAGAATGAAGGGATGGAGACAAAGCAAAAACAATACCCAGATGTACATGTGACTGGTAATAGAAGCAAGGTCCAATGCTGTAAAGAGCAATATTGCATAGGAACCTGGAATGTCAGGTCCATGAATCAGGGCAAATTGGAAGTGGTCAAACAAGAGATGGCAAGAGTGAATGTTGACATTCTAGGAATCAGCGAACTAAAATGGACTGGAAGGGGTGAATTTAACTCAGATGACCATTATATCTACTACTGTGGGCAGGAATCCCTTCAAAGAAATGGAGTATCCATCATGGTCAACAGAAGAGTCCAAATGCAGTACTTGGATGCAATCTCAAAACAACAGAATGATCTCTGTTCATTTCCAAGGCAAACCATTCAATATCACGGTAATCCCAGCCTATGTCCCAACCAGCAATGCTGAAGAAGCTGAATGGTTCTATGAAGACCTAAAAGAACTTTTAAAACTAACACCCAAAAAGATGTCCTTTTCATTATAGGGGACTGGAATGCAAAAGTAGGAAGTCAAGAAACACCTGGACTAACAGGCAAATTTGGCCATGGAGTACAGAATGAAGCAGGGCAAAGGCTAATAGAATTTTGCCAAGAGAATGCACTGGTCATAACAAATACTCTCTTCCAACAACACACGAAAAGACTCTTCACATGGACATCACCAGATAGTCAACACCGAAATCAGACTGATTATATCATTTGCAGCAAAGATGGAGAAGCTCTATACAGTCAGCAAAAACAAGACCAGGAGCTGACTGTGGCTCAGATCATGAACTCCTTATTGCCAGAATCAGACTTAAATTGAAGAAAGTGGGGAAAACCACTTGACCATTCAGGTATGACCAAAATCAAATTCCTTATGATTATTCAGTGGATTTGAGAAATAGATTTAAGGGACTAGATCTGATAGACAGAGTGCTTGATGAACTGTGGAATGAGGTTCGTGACATTGTACAGGAGACAGGGATCAAGACCATCCCCATGGAAAAGAAATGCAAAAAAGCAAAATGGCTGTCTGGGGAGGCCTTGCAAATAGCTGTGAACAGAAGAGAGGTGAAAAGCAAAGAAGAAAAGGAAAGATATAAGCATCTGAGTGCAGAATTCCAAAGAATAGCAAGGAAACATAAGAAAGCCTTGCTCAGTGATTAATGCAAAGAAATAGAGGAAAACAACAGAATGGGAAAGACTAGAGATCTCTTCAAGAAAATTAGAGATACCAAGGGAACATTTCATGCAAAGATGGGCTCGATCAAGGACAGAAATCGTCTGGACCTAACAGAAGCAGAAGATATTAAGAAGAGGTGGCAAGAATACATGGAAGAACTGTACAAAAAGATCTTCATGACCCAGATAATAATGATTGTGTGATCACTCACCTAAAGCCAGACATCCTGGAATGTGAAGTCAAGTGGGCCTTAGAAAGCATCACTATGAACAAAGCTAGTGGAGGTGATGGAATTCCAGTTGAGCTATTTCAAATCCTGAAAGATGATGCTGTGAAAGTGTTGCACCCAATATGTCAGCAAATTTGGAAAACTCAGCAGTGGCCACAGGACTGGAAAAGGTCAGTTTTCATTCCAATCCCAAAGAAAGGCAATGCCAAAGAATGCTCAAACTACCACACAATTTCACTCATCTCACACACTTGTAAAGTAATGCTCAAAAATCTCCAAGCCAGGCTTCAGCAATATGTGAACCGTGAACTTCCAGATGTTCAAGCTAGTTTTAGAAAAGGCAGAGGAACCAGAGATCAAATTGCCAACATCAGCTGGATCATGGAAAAGGCAAGAAAATTCCAGAAAAACATCTATTTCTGCTTTATTGACTATGCCAAAGCCTTTGACTGTGTGGATCCCAATAAACTGTGGAAAATTCTGAAAGAGATGGGAATACCAGACCACCTAACCTGCCTCTTGAGAAACCTATGTGCAGGTCAGGAAGCAATAGTTAGAACTGGACATGGAACAACAGACTGGTTCCAAATAGGAAAAGGAGTATGTCAAGGCTGTATATTGTCACCCTGCTTATTTAACTTATATGCAGAGTACATCATGAGAAACTGGGCTGGAAGAAACCCAAGCTGGAATCAAGATTGCCGGGAGAAATACCAATAACCTCATATATGCAGATGACACCACCCTTATGGCAGAAAGTGAAGAGGAACTAAAAAGCCTCTTGATGAAAGTGAAAGAGGAGAGTGAAAAAGCTGGCTTAAAGCTCAACATTCAGAAAATTAAGATCATGACATCTGATCCTGTCACTTCATGGGAAATAGATGGGGAAATAGTGAAAACAGTGTCAGACTTTATTTTGGGAAGTTCCAATATCACTGCAGATGGTGATTGCAGCCATGAAATTAAAAGATGCTTACTCCTTGGGAGGCAAGTTATGCCCAACCTAGATAGTATACTGAAAAGCAAAGATATTACTTTGCCAACAAAGGTCCATCTAGTCAAGGCTATCGTTTTCCAGTGGTCATGTATGGATGTGAGTGTTGGACTGTAAAGAAAGCTGAGTGCCAAAGAATTGATGCTTTTGAACTGTGGTGTTGGAGAAGACTCTTGAGAGTCCCTTGGACTTCAAGGAGATCCAACCAGTCCATCCTAAAGGAGATCAGTCCTGGGTGTTCATTGGAAGAACTAATGCTGAAGCTGAAACTCCAATACTTTGGCCACCCCATGTGAAGAGTTGACTCATTGGAAAAGACCCTGATACTCAGAGGATTTGCGGGCGGAGGAGAAGGGGGCAACAGAGGATGAGATGGCTGAATGGCATTACCAACTCGATGGACATGAGTTTGAGTGAACTTTGCTAGTTGGTGATGGACAGGGAGGCCTGGCGTGCTCCAATTCATGGGGTCACAAAGAGTCGGACACGAGTGAGCAACTGAACTGAACTGTATCTGGTGGTAAATTGTTTGTTACTTATCATGAGAGCTGTTCTCTTCAGAGAGTAAATACAAGTATGCCCTTGCTCAAGTTGGGGAAAACTTCCTATGATAGATATGTCTTGTACTGTATATTTAAGGAAGAATAAAATCTAAAGTGATAGGGAAAAGATGATGAGCATTTCGCATCAAAGGAATAGCAAGACCAGATAAGTATGGGGCTGTTTCCTTTATACATATGTCTTTTTCAGGGGCAGAAGGAAGAAAGACAGGAACTAAGGTTGAAAGAATACTCAATGTATACCAGGTCCCATGCTAGATGAATTATAGACCCAATGTTTTTTAGTCTTTGTAACAACCCTATTACATAGATATTAGTACCTTCATTTTACAGATGAGGCAACTGATGCTTGCAGGTATTAAGTAATGTACAAATAAGTGGCCTAAACATAATTAAACCCAGGTCTCTGTGATTCTAAAGATGAAGGTCTTTACTGTACTAAATTAAACAGAGATACCTTAGAAAGTAGAGAGAGAGATAAGTAGGTAAATATTATTTCAATTGGTGGAGGACTTTGATAATAGGTTGGCTTCATTGCATTCATTCTAAGAAAAATAGGAAAAAACTTTGCATTTTCACGTCTGTAATATATTTCAAAGATTCTTTAGAAGATTCTATGGGTAATAAAAAAAAAGATTAAAATGAGAAATAAAAGTCTCCCTTCTTTTTCTAATCCCCATATAACATTTTTCAGAGACTACTTGTTTCTTGTGACCCTTTCAGAAATTTTCTATTTTTTTCATATGTAGGTATATGTGTTTGTTCTTTTTCCTTCTACAAAATAATTGCCACATAAAGGCTAGAACCTACATTTCTTGATTCCTGTTGTTGTTCAAGTGCGAGTCGTGTCCGCCTCTCTGTGACCCCATGGACTGCAGCACACCAGGCCTCCCTGTCCCTCACCATCACCTGAAGTTTGCCCAGGTTCATATCCATTGCACTGATGATGCCATCCATCTCATTCTCTGACACCCTCTTCTCCTTCTGCCCTCAATGTTTCCCAGCATCAGGGACTTTTCCAATGAGTTGGCTGTTCACACCAGATGACCAAAGTACTAGTGCTTCAGCTTCAGCATCAGTCCTTCCAACAAGTATTCAGGGTTGATTTTTCTTAAGATTGACTGGTTTGATCTCCTTGCTGTCCAAGGGACTTTCGGGAATGTTCTCCAGCACCACAGTTTGAAGGCATCAATTCTTTGGCATTCTGCCTTTTTTACGGTCCAGCTCTCAAATCCATACGTGACCACTGGGAAGAACCTAGTCTTGATTATACAGACCTTTGTTGGCAGAGTAATGTCTCTGCTTTTCAACACACTGTTTAGGTTTGTCATAGTTTTCCTGCCAAGAAGCAATCATCTTCTGGTTTCATGGCTGCAGTCACCATCCACAGTCATTTTAGAGCCCAGGAAGAGCAAATCTGTCACTACTTCCACCTTTACCCTTTACTTAGTTTTAAGCTGGCTCTTTCACTCTCCTCCTTCACCCTTATCAAGAGGCTCTTTAGTTCCTCATCTATTTCTACCATTAGAGTGGTATCATCTGCATATCTGAGGTTGTTGATGTTTCTTCCAACTCTTGATTCATAGACCAGTGTTCTTTTACCCTGATAAAAGTCTAGGTAGGTAGAATGGAACTAGATAGAAGAGAACCTTAAGTGTTGAAGTTTTTAGGCCTATGTGAGTGTTTTAGACTAAGTATCATAGGCATTATTCCTGAGTATTAAAGACTGAACCCAAATTTGATATAATTGAATTTTGTTTTAATTAAAAAATTGCTGAATCTTATGTTCTACTTTCAGCTCTGTCATTTTAAAATTTTATTTATCTTTAGGTATCAACCTGGACAAAGCAATATCAAGCTGCAGCTCATCAGGACATCCCTGCCATGAACCAGCTATCTGATTGGCTGATGAAAAACTTGCCCGATAATGACAGTGAAGAAAGTTTGATTCATGGAGATTTCAAACTAGATAACATAGTTTTCCACCCTAAAGAGGTATTGGAACCCTGTTTACAATAAATTGAGTATGTCTGACTTGGGATACAAGTACTAAGTAAATTTTCCCCTAGAGTGCTGAAAAAAGCCCAAACCATCACCATTCTTCCTCTACATTCAAGACTATCTTCACCGCTCACAATTTTTGGAAATGAGCCTTGTAGATTTTCTGGCATAGGTATCTTCTTATCTTTAAGGCCAGATCTCATACTGGCCTTTACTCATAAAGTAGTAAACTACTTTAAAATAATTTGGGAATTTACATACATGCAGCTATTTTCTTCAAAGATGTTTTTCAACTACTCAATATATTTAGCTTATCCATATTCTTGCTCTTTCTTTTGGTTCATTTTCATTTTTTCCCCCTATCTGTTGAAGAATTTTTAATTTGATTATTATTAGCTCAGAGAGGACAGAATTCCAAAAGATTCCTTTGAGGCTTCAAAAGAACATGTATGAAGTTAATGGAACCTTGCTCTGTATAAATGTACTGAGTGTAATTTTCATAAAGAGTACAAACAAAGCAAAACTATAATCTTCCTCCACTGAGCATAGTGAGGCCTAGAATTGAAAGAATGTGGTGGGACTAAAGGAAGAACTTCCGTTCTCTCTTTACCTATATGCCTTTGGGCAAGACATTTGGCCCTTAGTATTCTAACACTGATGTGAAAGATTTACAGTTCCTGAATCCTCCTCAGGGCAAGATTTTCTGTGTTCATTAGTTTTCTCAGAATGCTGAGATGTAGGGCCAGAACAATTCTAAATTCACATGCTGAACTTCTGGGTTTCATGTTCTTTTCCTGTAGGAAGAGGATGGAGGAAAATAGCATTATAAATTATATTGTTGTCATAATTCAAAGTAGTACTATATCTATTGAAAGTTCAAATATAAACACATATGAGCACATTTACCATTAAAACAGAAAATTTTTCATAGAAAAGTCAGTTTGGGTATTTAATTTATGTATATGTAGTTATATGTATATGTGTGCATATAACTTTTTGTTAATAGCATAGATTGATTCTGAATTCTAACTTTGTTAAATATAGAATAGGAAAATGAAAGATCACTAATTTATAACGTAGAAAAATTGTAAAAGCTTATGCTTTAAAACTGGATCTGTCTATATTTTATCTATATCACTTAATTCATTAATATTTTTGGAGCCTATCATCTTTGAATAGGTCACTGTTCTTTATGTTTTCTGTAGTTTTAATACTTTTCTTTCATTACTTAATCAAGGAAGGAAAATTTCAGACCTAAATCTCTTTGTTATATGTTTTCTACCAAGATGTTCAAATATGCTAAAATTAAATATTAAATATGCTGAAGTTATGACAGACTACAGTAAGTTCCAAATAGTTATTTCCTTTTTATATATAATCTCATGTTAGAAAACCATTTCTTATAAAATTCAAGTTACCAAACAAGGATCATCTTTCTTAAGTTCTGTGGAGGCAATGCTAATTTATAATGTATGTCTTTTCAGTTTTAAATTTATATGTCTTCTATGTTTTAGGGTTATATAATAGCTAGTAAAATGTCTTCTACTTTATACCCAATAATCCCATAGTTATTAGTGATATAAAATTTAATCAATTTCTGTCCCATATAAATATGGGTAGCTAATTTTTATGGAAGCAACACACGGTTGGCAAAGTACCAATCAACTAGCATTTATTTATTACCAACTATGTGCCCTGAAACATGTAGTTAGAAGGAAAAACAGCTCTTAATGAGCTCAAAATACAGATGGAGAGAAAAGATAACTGTGGTAACAGCAGAGAACAATACATACTCAAGTGCTAAAGTGTATCATACAATAAAACTAAGACTAGTCAAAGAGGGAAAAGATATCTAGTATGGTCTGACATTCGAAACTATGAAACATTACAAATTAATTCTAGTCAATAATTTACTATAACTATTCTATAAAATATTGAATAATAGTTTAAAATTTCATAAATAAGTGGGGAATTAGACTTTTTCTTTTTCATGAAGGCACTTCACAAATTGAAGTATCAGTCCCTGGATTATAACAAGTTTAGTATGTGTATCTTTGTGCTCAGCTATACATGTTCCTAAGAATATGATTGAAAGCTTTTATTTTTCCTTTGAGGGTAAGGATTGTATCTTTAATTTTTTTCTTACTTTTGTTTCTAAAGCCTGTATGGTAAATGCTGAGTAAATGGGGACCTTCTAGACTAAAACCTCCCATAAAGCAGTAAATGCATCTTACTCATTTATACAACAGTTACATGTTTCTGAATGAATCTATGCTAAAAGAACTGATTATAATTAATCATTAAGTAACTGTTTCCATCTCATTTATTTACGCTTAATTTTTGTTCTCCAGTAGTATGGCTGTCCCCACCTCTGTGCCTCCATTTTTATTATAGCTTTTGATTTTGAAAATCTTTAAAGACTCACAAGAAGTTATAAAAATAGTATAGAGGGGGCTGTGTATCCATCATCCACATTCCCCCATCCACATTCCCCTACGAGATCTCACACAACTATAGTAAATTATTATCAAAGCCAGGAAATTGATGTTGTGTGCATTTTGAATTGAGGGGAAAAACAAAATCAGGGTTCCCAAGAAGCTAAAGTGAGGTAATTGATATGGAGCTGATGCTGACCTTATTTTAATTCTTTTCTTCTTTTCCCTTCTGTTTTTATATTCTGGTTTTCTAAGATACCTATCAAGTTCTATTATTTAGAAAAAATTAGGACAAAGTAAAATCTTTACTCTTTGGTAAATATGTACTAAAACCTAAACAGTGGTGTAGGGAATGGGATTATAGGAGGCTTATGAACTACATTCCTGTGATGTTTAAGGTTTGATGTTTTATTTTTTTTCCACAAGCAATAGCTTATTTTTGTTTTGTCATCAGAAAACTCAGTAATTAAGGAATAAAACAAAAACAATTTTGAATGATAAACCATCCAGGAATGTGTGTGGTAAGCCAGTAGAAAATTACTAAAGGGAATAAAAAAAATGAACCATGTTACTCAGTTTCACAATCCCTAGTTATTTTCTAGTTACTGATATATAAAGTATTTGAAGCATATTTGAACAAGTGTTTCAGTAACAACATGCTCAATGAAACGTTTAAATGAACTCCAGTTTTCCTGGAAAAGATTATTAACTTTCCAAATATAAATCAGCCATCTGGCAGAGAAATGTTTAAGATTTTGGAGTTTAGTATACGTATTGCCATTTCAGCTTGAAAGATAAATATGTTTAACTAGGAACAGATAAACCCATAGGTGTTTCATCTGCCTTCAGTAATTAGTAATCAGATGTATTTTAGATAAATATAAGTACACTGGTTCTTCTGAAGTCATCTGCCTTGCAGCATTTTATATGTTGTCTTATGAAAAAAAAAGATTTGATATGCAAAACACAATGTATTTTTAATAGGTTTTTTTCTTCTTAATTCCCCCATTATTTCTAAGATGCCAGTGTAGTTGGGGAAAAGTTCAGTTATAAAATTTAATTTTATTGCTACAAAAGACATGGGGATGTGTTTTTCCCAATCTTTTACTTTACAAATAGTTTTAGATACCCTTAATATGCTCTTTGGTCATAAAACCAGGTTTTGAACACAGGCCTACTGACTTCAATCTACACTGTCCTGCTTCTCATCTCCTCTGGAACTGGTCAATTTTGGTAATCTAGAAACTTAAACCCTTGTCTTTGACCACATCCTCACTACCTTCTGGGCTTCCCCGATGGCTCAGATGGTAAAGAATCTGCCTGCTATGTGGGCGACCTGGGTTCTATCCCCAGGTCAGGAAGATCCTCTGGAGAAGGGAATGGCAACCGACTCCAATATTTTTGCCTAGAGAATTCCATGGACAGAAGAGCCTGTCAGGCTACAGTCTATGGGATCACAAAGAGTCGGACACAGCTGAGTGACTAACACTTTCACTTTTCTTTTCACTACCTTCCACTTCTCTTATTTATACCTCACCTGAGATGCTACAAATTTGATTGCTCTTACTTTAGAATTCATGAACCCGTTATGACTTCATCTGACTTCTCACTATGCCTGGCCTATTTGGGCATGATCAGTCATTTAAAAAACTACCTTCTTTATTATCAATGAAAAAATAATTTTTCAACAATGAATGTGTGTGAAATTAATGTAAGAGTTACAAAGTTTCCTGACCTTAGCTTACTTGTTATTCCAGAATCTTCTCAACTCTTGACTATATATATAATCTCCAACCCTGATCGTGATTCATCATATTTTTGCTGGAGAATAAAGTCATAATGTCAGATTAATAGGGTTTGGGACATATTTTTGCTGCATAATTTCATCTAGGCTCTAACTTCTCTCTATAAAATCTGTGAAAAAATTTTAATCCCTTTTTCAGATATTTTCTATTCTTATCGAACTGTCAAGTTGCTTTTTACATCTAGACTCTTATTCTCAGCATTTAGACTTGATTCATTTTTGTCTTTTTAGTTACTTTTCAGCATAAGCTGCTTTATAGGGACGTTCCTGGAAGTTCCTTGATATTGCTGAAGATATTTCAGTCCTCTCCTTCATGCAGACTGCTGGGTGACATTTTTCCTAAGCCACTACCAAGAAAAGTTGTTACTTTCTAAAAATTAAAGTATAGTTGATGTACAGTATTATATATTGACTTCCCTGGTGGCTCAGATGGTAAAGTGTCTGTATACAATGCAGGAGACCTGGGTTTGATCCCTGGATCGGGAAGTTCCCTGGAGAAGGAAAAGGCAACCCACTCCAGTACTCTTGCCTAGAAAATCCCATGGACAGAGGACAGTATTATATATTACAGATGTATAGTATAGTAATTCATGATATTTAAAGGTTATATTCAATTTATAGTTATTATAAAATATTGGCTATATGCCCTGTATTGTACAATATAGCTTATTTTATACATAACAGTTTGTACCTCTTAATTCCCTACCACTGTATTGCCCCTCCCCTTTCCCTCTTCCCATGGGTAACCAGTAGTTTCTTCTCTGAATCTATGAATCTGTTTCTTTTCTGTTATATTCATTAGTTAGTTTTATTTTTTAGATTCCACATATAAATGATATCAAGCAGCCTTTGTCTTTATCTGTCTGACTTCTTTTACTAAGCATAATACACTCTCAAGTCCATGTATGTTGTTGCAAATGGCAAACTTTCCTTCTTTTTAATGACTGAGTAGCATCTATATGCATTCATCTGTTGGTGGACACTTAGGTTGCTTCCATATCTTGACCATTATAACTATAAATCGTGCTGGTGTGAACATTGGATTCACTATCTTTTCAAATCTGTGTTTTTATTTTGTTTCAGATATGTACTCAGGAGTGGAATTGCTGAGTCATATGATAGTACTAGGGCTTCCCTGGTAGCTCTGTTGGTAGGGAATCAGCCCGCCATGCAGGAGACCCTGGTTTGATCCCTGGATTGGGAAGATCCCCTGGACGAGGGCATGGCAGCCCACTCCAGTATTCTTGCCTGGAGAATTTGCATGGACAGAGGAGCCTGGCAGGCTACAGTCCATAGGGTCACAAAGAGTCGAACACAACTGAGCAACTAAGCCCAGTACAGCACACATGATAGTACCATGTTTAGTTTTTTGAGAAACCTCCATACTGTTTTCAATAATATTGGGCTACAGGAATTTACATTCCCACCATTATATGAGGAATTCAGTTTCTCTACATTCTCACCAGCATTTGCCATTTGTGTTCTCTGATAGCCATTGTGACAGATGTGAAGTGATACTTCATTGTGGTTTTGATTTGCATTTTCCTGATGATTAGCGATGTTGAACATTGTGTGCCTGCTGGCCATCTGCATGTCCTCTTTAGAAAAAGATATATTCAGGTTTTGTGCCCAGTTTAAATCATATTTTTTAAAAAGATTTAAATGCTTATCTTTGGTTGTTCTGGGTCTTGGTTGCAGCACGTGGGCTCTTTAGTCCTTGCAGCATGCAAATTCTTTGTTGTGCCATGTGAGATCTAATTCCTTGACCAGGACTTGAACCTAAGCCCCCCACCTCCAGGGAAGTCCCTATTCAGCTTTTTAAAAAATATTGAGTTGTATGGGCTGTTTATATATTTTGGATATTAACCCCTTATTGGTCATATCATGTGTAAATATTTTCTCCCATTTAACAGGGTGTCTTATTTTGTTGATAGCTTCCTTTGCTCTGCAAAAGCTTTTAAGTTTAATTAGGTACCATTTGTTTGTTTTTGCTTTTATTTTCTTTGTCTTAGGAGACAGATCTAAAAAAATATTGCTACAGTTTATATCACAGAGTGTTCTATGTATTTTCCCCTGGGAGGTTGTTTCCAGGCTTATACTTAGGTCTTTAATACATTCTGAATTTATTTTTGTTTTTGTATGAGAAAATATTCTTATTTCATTATTTTACATGTAGCTGTTCAGTTTTCTCAGCACCAGTTGTTGAAGAGACTGTTTTTCCTCCATTGTATATTCTTGCCTCCTTTCTCATAGTAACTGAGTATGGATTTATGTCTGCGTTATAAATTCTGTTCCATTGATCTATGCGTGTATTTTTAGTGTCAATACCATACTGTTTTGATGATATGATACTATAGCTTTGTAGTATTGTCTGAAGACAGGAAGCATGAGTCCTCTACCTCTGTTCTTTTTCTCAAGATTGTTTTGGCTATTCCAGATCTTTTGTGTTTCCATAAAAATTTTATTTTATTTTGGCCACACTGCACAGCTTGTGGTATCTTAGTTCCCCTGACCAGGGATTGAATTCAGGCCTTCAGCGGTGAAAGCATGGAGTCCTAACCCCTGGACCGCCAGGTAATTCCCTCTAAACAAATTTTAACATTATTTGTTCTATTACTGTGAAAAATACCATTGGTATTTTGATAAGTATTGCATTGAATCTGTACCTTGCCTAGAGTGAAAGTGATAGTCAGTCATGTCTGACTCTTTGTGACCCTATGGACTAGATAGTCCATGGAATTCTGCAGGCCAGACTATACAGTCCATGAATTCTGCAGGCCAGAATACTGGAGTGGGGAGCCTTTCCCTTCTTCAGGGGATCTTCTCAACCCAGGGATCATACCCAGGTCTCCTGCATTGCAGGTGGTTTCCTTACCAGCTGAGCCACAAGGGAAGCCCAAGAATACTGGTGTGGGTAGCCTATCCCTTCTCCAGCAGATCTTCCCAACCCAGGAATCAAACCAGGGTCTCCTGCATTGCAGGCAGATTCTTTAACAACTGAGCTATGAGGGAAACCATCATAGCTAAATGAGTTAAAGTGGTCATTTTAACATTATTAATTCTTCCAGTCCAAGAACATGTTACATCTTTTCATCTGTTTGTGTTACCTTCATTTTTTTCATCAGTTGCTTATAGTTTTCCAACTGCAGGTCCTTTACCTCCTTAGACAGGTTTATACCTAGGTATTTTGTTCTTTTTGATACAATAATAAATGGGATTATTTCCTTCTTTTTAAAGTACATTGTTTTTATTTATTTATTATTGGCTATGCTGGGTCTTCTTTACTGCAGTCACTTATTTCTAGTTGCAAGGAGCAGAGGCTGCTTTCTGGTTGCAGGGCATGGGCTTCTCACTGCAGTGGCTTCTCTTATTGCAGAGCACAAGCTCTGGGGCATGCGAGTTTCAGTAGTTGTGGCATGTGGGCTCAGTATTTGCAGCTCTCAAGCTCTAGAGCACAGGCTCAATAGTTGTGGCACACAGGCTCAGCTGCTCTGTGGCATGTTGGATCCTCCTTGGTCAGGGATTAAACTCCTGTCTCCTGCATTGGCAAGCAGATTCTTTACCACTGAGTCACCAGGGATTTCTTTTTCTGATAGGTCATTGTTAGTGTATAGAAAAACAACAGATTTCTGTGTATTAATTTTATGTCTGCAGCTTTACCAAGCTTTACCAAATTCACTGGTGAGGTCTAGTAGTTTTCTGGTGGCATCTTTAGGATTTTATATGAATAGTGTTTGTCATCTGCAAAGAGTGGCAGTCTTCTTCCTTTTAAATTTAAATTCCTTTTGTTTATTTTGTCTGAATTCTATGACTAGGACTTCCAATACTGTATTAAATAAAAATAATAAGAGTGTGGTTCCTAATCATTGAGGAAATGCTTTCAGCTTTTCACTGTTTTAGTGTGATGTTAACTGTGGGTTGTCATTAATGACTGTCATTATGTGAAGATATGTTCCCTCTGTGCCAACTTACTTCAGAAAAAATATCATAAATGAATGTTGTTGTTAAATCACTAAGTCATGTCTGATTCTTTGCAACCCCGTGGACTACATTATGCCAGGCTTCCCTGTCCTTCACTATCTCCCAGAATTTTTCAGACTCATGTCCTTTGAATAGGTGATGCTATGCACCCATCTCATAGCCTGTGACCCCCTTTTCCTCGTGCCCTCAAACTTTCCCAGCATCAGAGTATTTTCCAATGAGTTGGCTCTTTGCATCAGGTAGCCAAAGTTCTGGAGCTTCAGCTTCATCATCAGCCCTTCCAATGAATATTTCAGGGTTGATTTTCCTTAGGACTGACTGGCTTGATGTCCTTGCTATACAAAGGACTCTCAAGAGTATTCTCCAGCGCCACAGTTCAAAAGCATCAATTCTTTGGCACTCAGCCCTCTCTTCGGTCCAACTTTCACATTTATACATAACTACTGGAAAAACCATAGCTTTGATTATATGGACCTTTGTCAGCAGCGTGAAGTCTACTTTTTAATACACTGTCTAGATTTGTCATAGCTTTTCTTCTTTTAGTTTAATGGCTGCAGTCACTATCAACAATGATTTTTGAGCCCAAGAAAAAAAAGTCTGCCAACATTTCCACTTTTTCCCCGTGTATTAGTCATGAAGTGATGGGACCAGATGCCGTGATCTTAGTTTTTGAATGTTGAATTTTTAAGCCAGTTTTTTCACTCTCTTCCTTTACCTTCATCAAGAGGCTCTTTAATTCCGCTTCCCTTTCTGCCATTAGCATACTATCATCTATATATCTGAAAATGTTAATATTTTTTCTGGCAATCTTGATTCTAGCCTATGACTCTAGCCCAGCATTTTGCATGATGTATTCTGCGGAGAAGTTAAATAAGCAGGGTGACAATATACAGCCTTGACACACTTCTTTCCCTGTATGGAACCAGCCCATTGTTCCATTAAGGTTCTAACTGATGCTTCTTGACCTGCATACAGGTTTCTCAGGAGAAAGATAAGGTGGTCTGGTATTCCCAATCTCTTTAAGAATTTCCCACAGTTTGTTGTGATCCACACAGATGAAGGCTTTAGCGTAGTCAATGAAACAGAAGTAGATGCTTTTCTGGAACCTCCTTGCTTTCTCTGTTTCCAGCAAATGTTGGCAGTTTGATCTGTGGTTCCTCTGCCTTTTCTAAATCCACCTTGTACATCTGGAAGTTCTTGGTTCACATACCATTGAAGCGTAGCTTGAAGGATTTTGAGCTTTGCCTTGTTATCATGTGAAATGAGAGCAATTGTATGGTAGTCTGAACATTGTTGGCACTGCCCTTCTTTGAAATTGAAATGAAAACTGACCTTTTTCCATCTTGTGGTCACTGCTGAGTTTTCCAAATTTGCTGACATATTGGGTGCAGCACTTTAACAGCATCATCTTTTAGGAGTTGAAAAAGCTCATCTGGAATTCCATCACCTCCACTAGCATGTAGTAATGCTTCCTAAGGCCCACTCGACTTCACATTCCAGTATGTCTGGCTCTAGGTAAGTAACTATACCATCATATTTATTGAGGCCATTAAGACCTTTTGTATAGTTCTTCTGTGTATTCTTGTCCTCCCCACTTTTTTTTATAATTTTAAATTTATTTATATTCTGCTTGAAGGATACTTGCTTTACAGAATTGTGCTGGTTTATGCCAAACATTTGGAGAAGGCAATGGCACCCCATTCCAGTACTCTTGCCTGGAAAATTCTATGGACAGAGGAGCCTGGTAGGCTGCAGTCCATGGGGTCGCTAAGAGTTGGACACAACTGAGCAACTTCACTTTCACCTTTCACTTTCATGCACTGGAGAAGGAAATGGCAACCCACTCCAGTGTTCTTGCTGGAGAATCCCAGGGATGGAGGAGCCTGGTGGGCTGCTGTCTATGGGGTCGCACAGAGTCGGACATGACTGAAGTGACTTAGCGGCAGCATACCAAACATTAACATGAATCAGCCATAAGTATACATATGTCCCTTCCTTCTTGATCCTCCCTCCCATCTTCCTCCCCATCCTACCACTCTAGTTGTTACAGAGTGCGGGTTTGAGTTCTCTTGAGTTGTACAGCAAATTCCTATTGGCTATGTGTTTTTACATACGGTAATGTGACTTTCCATGTTACTATCTCCATATATCCCACCCTCTCCTTCTTCCTGCCACCCCCATGTCCAAAAGTCTGTTTTTGTGTCTGTATCTTGATTGATGCTGCTGCTGCTAAGTCGCTTCATTCGTGTCCGACTGTGCAACCCCATAGACGGCAGCCCACCAGGCTCCCCCCGTCCTTGGGATTTTCCCGGCAAGAGTACTGGAGTGGGTTGCCATTGCCTTCCCCCTGTGTCTTGATTGCTGCTCTGCAAATAATTTCATCAGTACCATCTTTCTAGATTCCATATATATGCCGTAATGTAAGGTGTTTGTTTTTCTCTTTCTGACATACTTCACTCTGTATAATAGGCTCTGGATTCATCAACCTCATTAGAACTGACTCAAATGTGTTCCCTTTTATGGCTGAGTAATATTCCATTGTGTATATGTATCACAACTTCTTTATCCATTCATCTGTTGATGGACATCTAGGTTGCTTCCATGTCCCAGCTCTTGTAAATAGTGCTGCAGTGAGCTTTGGGGTATATGTGTCTTTTTCAGTTTTGGTTTGCTCAGGGTATATGCCTAGTAGTGATACTGCTGGGTTGTATGGTTGGAGAAGGCAATGGCACCCCCACTCCAGTACTCTTGGCCTGGAAAACCCCATGGATGGAGGAGCCTGGTGGGCTGCAGTCCATGGGGTCACTAAGAGTCAGACATGACTCAACGATTTTGCTTTCACTTTTCACTTTCATGCATTGGAGAAGGAAATGGCAACCCACTCCAGTGTTCTTGCCTGGAGAATCCCAGGAACCGGGGAGCCTGGTGGGCTGCCGTCTGTGGGGTTGTATAGAGTCAGACACAACTGAAGCGACTTAGCAACAGCAGGAGCATGATGGTTTTATCCTAAGGAATCTCCATACCATTTCCCATAGTGGCTGTATCAATTTACATTCCCATCAGCAGTGAAAGAGGATTCCCTTTCTCCACACTCTCTTCAGCATTTATTGTGTGTAGACTCTTTGGTGATGGCCATTCTGACTGGTCTGAGGTGATATCTCCTTGTAGTTTTGATTTGCATTTCCTAATAATGAGTGATGTTGAGCATCTTCTCTTGTGTTTGTTAGTCATCTGTATGTCTTCTTTGGAGTAATGTCTTTTTCCCACTTTTTGATTGGGTTGTTTGTTTTTCTGATATTAAGTTGTATGAGCTTCTTATATATTTTGGATATTACTCCTTTTTCAGTTTTTTCATTTGCTATTATTTTCACCCATTCTGAGGGTTGTCTTTTCACTTTGTTTATAGTTTCCTTTGCTGTGCAAAAGCATTTAATTAGGTCCTATAATCATATGGGATTTTTGAGCATAAACATAAAATTTCCATTATTTTATTTTATTTCCATATATTTATTTTTATTTCCATTATTTTAGGAGGTGGGTCAGGGAGAATCTTGTTGTGATTTTTGTCATAGACTGTTTTGCCTATGTTTTCCTCTAAGAGTTTTATAGTTTCTGCTCTTCATTTAGATCTTTCATCCATTTTGAGTTTATATTTGTGTATGGTGTTAAGAAGTGTTCTAATTTTATTCTTTTACATGTAGCTGTCCAGTTTTCCCAGTACAACTTATCGAAGAGGCTATCTTTGCCCTGTTGTATATTCTTGTCTCTTTTGTCAAAAATAAGGTACCCATAGGTGCATGGGTTTATCTCTGGGCTTTCTATCTTGTTCCATTGGTCTATATTTCTGTTTTTGTGCCAGTACCATACTGTCTTTATGACTGTAGCTTTGTAGTATAGTCTGAAGTCAAAAGGTTAATTCCTCTAGCTCCATTCTTCTTTCTCAAGATTGATTTGGCTATTCGGGGTTTTTTGTATTTCCATATGAATTGTGAATTTTTTTTTCTAGTTCTGTGAAAAAATGCCGTTGGTAATTTGATAGGGATCACATTGAATCTGTAGATTATGTTTGGTAGTATAGTCATTTTCACAATATTGATTCTTCCTACCCAGGAACATGGAATATCTCTCTATCTGTTTTATGTCCTCTCTGATTTCTTTCATCAGTGTCTTACAATTTTCTGTATACAGTTCTTTTGTCTCCTTAGGTAGGTTTATTCCTAGTTATTTTATTCTTTTTGTTGCAATGGTGAATGGAGTTGATTCCTTAATTTCTCTTTCTGAGTTTTTCATTGTTAGTTTATAAAATGCAAGTAATTTCTGTGTATTGATTTTTGTATCCTATGACTTTGCTAAATTCACTGATTAGTAATTTTATGATAGTATCTTTAGGGTTTTCCATGTATAGTAGCATGTCATCTGCAAACAGGGAGAGTTTTACTTCTTTTCTGATCTGGATTCCTTTTATTTCTTTTTCTTCTTTGCTTGCTATAGCTAGGACTTCCAAAATACGTTGACTAATAGTGGTGAGAGTTTATACCCTTATCTCATTCCTGATCTTAGAGGGAATACTTTCAGTTTTTCACCATTGAAAAACCAGTGTTTGCTGTGGGCTTATCATATACAGCCTTTACTATGTTGAAGTAGGTTCCTTCCGTGCCCATTTTTTGAAGAGTTTTTAATCGTAAATGGGTAGTGAATTTTGTCAAAGGTTTGTTCTGCATCTATTATCATATGGTTTTTATCTTTCAATTGGTTTATATGGTGTATCACATGGATTGATTGTGAGTATTGAAGAATCTTTGCATCCCTGGGATAAACCCAACTTGATCATGGTGTATGATCATGGTGTATCCACGGCCACCTCTTCTTAATCTCTTCTCTTTCTGTTAGGTTCTTGCTGTTTCTGTCCTTTATTGTGCCCATCTTTGCGTGAAATGTTCCCTTGGTATCCAATTTTTTTTTTAAAGACCTCCTCTAGTCTTTCCCATTCTATTCTTTTCCTTTATTTCTTTGTATTATTCACTTAAGAAGGCTTTCTTATCTCTCCTTGCTTTCTCTGGAACCCTGCATTCAGTTGGGTATATCTTTCTCTTTCTCATTTGCCTTTTGCTTCTCTTCTTTTCTCAGCTGTTTGTAAGTCCTCCTCAGACAACTATTTTGCATTTTTGCATTTCTTTTTCTTAGGGATGGTTTTGGTCACTGCCTCCTGTACAGTTTACTCTCTATCAGATCTATATCTTGAATCTTTGCATCACTTCCACTGTAAAATCATAAGGGATTTGATTTAAGTCATACCTGAATGGCCTAGTGGTTTTCCTTACTTTCTTGAATAAAAGTTTGAATTTTGCAGCAAGGAGTTCATGATCTGAGCCACAGTCAGCTCCAGGTCTTGTTTTTTGCTGACTTTATAGAGCTTCTCCATCTTCAGCTGAAAAAATTATAATCAATCTGATTTTGATATTGAGCATCTGGTGATGTCCATGTGTAGAGTCATCTTTTGTGTTGTTGGAAGAGGTTCTTAGCCATATTCTGTTTGCTTTTACCTTGCTCAATTTTGTACTCCTAGGTCAAACTTGCCTGTTCCTCCAGGTATCTCTTGACTTTCTATGTTTGCATTCCAGTCCCCTATGATGAAAACAACATCTTGTTTTGATGTTAGTTCTAGAAGGTCTTGGAGGTCCTCATGGAACCATTCAAGTTCAGCTTCTTTGACATTATTGGTTGGGACATAGACTTTGATTATGGTGATATTGAATGGTTTCCCTTGGAACAAAGCAAGATCATTTTGTCATTTTTGAGACTGCACCCATGTACTGCATTTTGGACTCTCTTGTTGACTGTAAGGGCTGCTCCATTCTTTCTAAGGGATTCTTACCCACAGTAGTAGATATAATGGGTATATGAATTAAATGGATTTTGAATTTTTCAAAAGCCTTTTTTACATGTATTGGGTTCATGTTTTTAATCTTCAGTTTGTTAATGTGGTGTATCACATTGGTTTTCAGATATTACAAAATCTTTGCATACCTAGGGTAAATCCCACTTGATCATGGTGCATGATCCTTTTATTGTATTGTTGTATTGAGTCTGTAGTTATTTGATTTACTAGTATTTGGTTGAGGATTTATATGTCTGTGTTTATCAGTGACAGTGGCCTATAATTTTCTTTTTTGTAGTATCTTTGTCTGGTTTTGGTATCAAGGTAATTCTGGCTGCAAAGGAAAGTTCAGAAATGTTCCTTCCTCTGCAGTTTTTGGAATAGTTTAAAATGGATAAGCATTAACTCTTCTGTAAACTTTGGTAGACTTCATTCATGAAGCCATCTGGTCCTAGATTTTGTTTCTTAGGAGTTTTAAAATTACTGATTTAGTTTGCTTACTGGTAATTGATCTGTTCATATTTTCTATTTTTTCCTGGTTCAGTCTTGGGAGATTGTACCTTTTTAAAATTTGTTCATTTCTTTGAGGTGGTTCATTTTATTGGCGTATAGTTTAATAGTGGTCTCTCATGAATCTTTATATTTCTGTGATGTCAGTTTTAACTTCTGTTTCAATTCTGATTTTATGGATTTGGTTTCTCTCCTTTGTTTTTTAATATATCTGGCTAAAGATTTATCAATTTTGCTTATCTTTTCAGAGAGCCAGCTTTTAGTTTCATTATTCTTTTCTATTGATTTTTAGTCTCTATTTTAATTTATTTCTTCTCTGATCTTTATGATTTTTTTTTTTCCTGCTAACTCTGGGTTTTGTTTATTCTTCTTTTTCTAGTTCATTTAGTGTAAAGTTAGGTTGAGATTTCTGATTTAGCTTTTATAAGTGTAAATTTCCCTCTTAGAACAGTTTTTGATAAATCTTATAAATTTCAAATCATGTTTTCATTTGTCTTTAGGTATGTTTCTATTTCCTGTTTGACTTCTTCAGTGATGCATTATTTAGTACTTTATTGTTTAGCCTCTATGTGTTTGTGTTTTTTGCAGTTTTCTTTTTTTGTAGTTGAGTTTTAGTCTCACAACATTGTGGTCAGAAAAGATGCTTCACATGATTTCAGTTTTCTTAAATTTACTGAGGATTGTTTTGTGGCCAACACGTGATCTATCCTGAAGAATGTTCTATGTGCACTTGTAAAGAAAGTGTATTCTGCTGCACAGTATTCAGATGAATATTCTATGTATATATCAATTAAGTCCATCATTTCTAATGTGTCATTTTAGGCTTATTGATTTTCTGTCTGGGTGATCTGTTCATTATGTAAGTAGGATGCTAAAGTCCCCCACTAGTATTGTGTTACTGTTGATATCTCCCTTTATGTCTGTTAATATTTGCTTTATGCATTTAAATGTTCCTGTGTTGGGTACATATGTTGTTACATATGTACACAATTATATCTTCTTCTTGGATTGATCCCTTGACCATTATGTTCTGTCCTTCTTTGTTTCTTGTAACAGTCTTTATTAGTCTATTTGTCTGATATAACTTTTGCTACCTCACCTTTTTTTTAATTTCCACCCCCTCACTTTCAGTCTGTGTATATCTTTAGATCTGAAGTGAGTCTCTTGTACAGCATTTATTTGGGTCTTGTTTTCATATCCATTCAGCTACTCTGTGTCTTTTGATTGGAGCATTCAGTACATTTACATTTAAGGGAATTGTTGATATATATGTTATTATTGGCATTTTGTTAATTATTTTGGAGTTGTTTTGTGGGCCTTTATATTTTCCTTTCTTCTTTTGTTCTCTTGTGATGTGATGACTGTCTTTAGAGTTATATTTGGATTCCTTTTTCTTTTTGTGTGTATATGTATTATAGAGTTTTGGTTTGTGGTTACCATGAGGTAAATAGGTGTATGAGTATGTGTATTGTTTTAAGTTGCTGATACCACAATGTCAAATGCATTTTAACCACCCTGCATTTGTACTCTCCTCCTCTCATGATACTGTTATTTATATCATATTTTACATCTAAATGGTTTCTGTATTCTTTACCTGTGTATTGTGGATATCAGTGGTTTTACTACTTTTGTCTTTTAACCTTCCTGATAGCTTTGTGCATGGATGGTCCTGGGGTTATTTCCGGACTACTGGAAGGCAGAGCAAGTCTTGGAGTCTAGTTGCAGGATCCAGGGATTCTAGGGCTGGTGTCATATTACTGCCAGTGGTAGGTGGGTTTCTGACCCAGAGGCTGGGGTATCCAGAAGCTTGAATTGGCCTTCTAATGGCCAGAACCAGGGCTAAGTTTGTCTCAGGGGAGGGTATGGCCTTTTGGTCAATGATCTGGGTCTGCAGGCTGCAGGATTGTGGTTTTTGTTTGTTTTTTTTTTTTGTATCTGGTGCCTGTGCATGGTGGGTGGAGGAAGTTCCTGGGCCCTCTGTTGGTAAGGGCTGTGTCCAGAGGCAGCTTCAGGCTCATGGGGTCTTCAGGCAGCCTGTCTGCTGATGGATGGCCCGGTTAGTTGCATGGCCTAAGGTGTCCCAGGACTGGTGACTATAGTTTGTTGGGGCATGGCTGGGTCCTAGGGCTAACTAGAGGGAGGATTCCACAATGACACCTGCCAACACCAATGTCTACATGGCAGAAGGAGCTCCCTAAAATGGTTGCCACTGGTGTCTTTGTCCCCAGCGTGAGCTGCAGTTGCCTCCTACCTCCCTGAGAGACTCTCTGAAACCAGCAGTTAGATCTGACCCAGGTCCCTATGAAATTATGACTTTTATTTTGAGATCCTGGAAGGTGTGAGATTTTGTGTGCACCCTTTACAAGTGAAGTCTGTATTTTCCCCAGTCCTCTGCTACCTTCCAAAAGTAAGTTCCACTGACCTTCAAAGCCAAATAAATGCTCTGAGAGTTCATTTTCCTGGTACAGGACCCCTAGAATGGGGAGCCTGACATGGACTCAGATCTCATACTCTTATGGGAGAACCTCTGTTGTGGAATTATTCTACAGTTTGTGGATATCCACCTAGGGGTATGGGACTTGACTATATTGCAAGTCTACCTGTCCTACTCATCCTGGTGTGGTCCCTTCTTTTGTCTTTAATTGTAGGTGATCTTTTCTGGTAGGTTCTGGTCTTTTTCATCAGTTGTTGTTCTGCTTATCATTGTTATTTTGATGTGCTCATGAGAGGAGGTGAACTCATCCCAGATAGGTTATTATAAGATAATGGGTATAATTCTCTGTGCTATACAATACATTCTTGTTGCTTATCTGTTTTATATATAATAATTTGTATCTGTTAATCCTATATCCCTAATTTTTCCCTCCCCCTTCCCTTTCCCCTTTGGTAACCACAAGTTTGTCTTCTGTATCTGTGTCTGTTTATGTTTTATATGTTCATTCATTTGGAGAAGGCGATGGCAACCCACTCCACTGCTCTTGCCTGGAAAATCCCATGGATGGAGGGAGCCTGGTGAGCTGCAGTCCATGGGGTCGCTAGGAGTCGGACACGGCTGAGCTACTTCACTTTCACTTTTCACTCTCATGCACTGGAGAAGGCAATGGCAACCCCACTCCAGTGTTCTTGCCTGGAGAATCCCAGGGACGGGGGAGCCTGGTGGGCTGCTGTCTCTGGGGTCGCACAGAGTCGGACACAACTGAAGCGACTTAGCAGCAGCAGCAGCAGCAGTGCATTCATTTGTGCTACTTTTTAGATTCCACATGTAGATTATTTCATACAGTATTTGTCTTTCTCTGACTTATTTTACTCAGCAAATATTCCTTAAGTCTCTCCCTGTTGCTACAGATGGCAATATTGCATTCTTTTATGGTTGAGTAATATTCCCTTATGTATATACCATGTCTTTTTAAACCAGTCATCTGTTGATGTATACTTGGAATCAACCCAGTTGTGGCTAGTTTGTTTTTAATCTACATGCACTATAAACATTGTGGCTGATTATCAACAAAATGAAGCTTCTGTTGAGCTGGATTAAGTTTAGTTGCTCAGTCATGTCTGACTCTTGCAACCCCATGAACTATAGGCTTCTCTGTCCAGGGCATTCTCCAAGACAAGAATACTGGAGTGGTTTGTTATTTCCTTCTCCAGGAGATCTTCCCAACCCAGGGATTGAACCTGGGTCTCCTGTATTGCAAATATCTCTTTACCAACTGAGCCACCACTGAAGCCCCTAGACCAGTTGTGCTGAGGAAGTGCTAATTTTCTTTGGATGTTAGGATCACAGAAACAAACAGAATGGTATGGACAGAAATGCATCCAATCTTTTTTTAAAGCAAATTTAACTGATAATTCAGTATAATCACAACCATAAAAAGTCTTATGAAGTCAAATCATGGAGGAAATAATGATCAATTTTTCCATAGTCATAATAGAAAATTTTTTATTGCCTGTCATATGCCAGGCTCTGAACTTATTCATTGAATAAATACATTTTAGCCACCTACTATATGCTAGGTACTTAAATAGACTCTGATAAACAAAATGGACATATTACCTACCTTTATTTCATATTCACACTAACTCTACACCAGATATGTTATGGTTACTTAAATTGAAAATTCAAAGTGTTAACTAGTCCAGAACTGCAGAGTTAACTGTCCAGAATTACACAGCCAGTAAATGATGGAGGGCTTCCCTCATAGCTCAGCTGGGAAAGAATCTACCAGCAATGCAGGAGACCTGAGTTCAATCCCTGCATTGGGAAGATCTCCTGGAGAAGGGAACAGCTACTCACTCTAGCATTCTGGCCTGGAGAATTCCATGGAATGTATAGTCCATAGGGTCATAAAGAGTCAGACATGACTGAACAAGTTTCACTTTCTTTCACTAAATTGTAGAACTAGGATTTGAATTCAGGTCTGTATGGTTCCACAGACCACATTTTTCCTTAAAGCTACAATAATGTGTTCAAGTATATGACTGAAGTAAGGAGTGCAAACACATACAAAGATACATAAAGGCATGAAACACAATAATATGCATTGCCTAAATGAACTCTGCTGTTTTATCTGGCTTAGATAATCTTGGCTAAATTGCTGCAGTCTCCTCTTTGGCCCCCTACAATCTATTCAAAACATAGCAGCTAGTGACCTTAAAATACAAATCCTATTTAGTTACTCTTCCTGTACAGACCCTCCAATGGAGTGCCTCCTCCCATATCCCATCCCTCCTACCTAACTTGAAGTAACCATAGTCATTGTTATCAATTTGGTATGTATTCTTTCAACTTTGAATATTCATTTGCAACCTTTTTATTTAAATAGGATCATAGTACACATATTATTCTGCAGATTCCTTGGTTTTTCAGTTGAATGCCTTATGTTCCTAACATAAAAATCTAGATTCCCTTGATATATATTGTTACAAAGTAGAATGAGGAAAGCTGTTATTGATTCCAAATTATGCAACTCTTTTATCACGTTGCTATATGATGATTGATTTTATATTCATAAAACAAGCAGCATCTTTTATAACAATTACCTTTTTGTATCTGCAGCATGAAATAACTTACTTTAAAAATTACTGTTTCCATAGGAGTGAAATATTTGTCATGTTGCGAGATTCATTATTAGAGCATAGATTCTTAAATTATCAGTAGTTGTTAGAATTTCTTCTTTTATCATAGTTAACTTCCTGTCGAATATTTTCAACTGCTCTTGCCTCCGCTCTTTAGTAGACATGTTAAGGCTATGTAAAGTAAAATGAAGAACTGAGAGCCAATCATGGAAGCAGGGGACTTGGCTTTACTCATTCAAGGCTATTAAAATTAGTTATTTGATAAGTGAATTGTGCCACTGTGGGTAAAGACTGCAAACTACAGCTTCACATTTGCTTTTGATGGAAAATATGATTTTCAATATATTCTATTTCATTTATTTCCTTATTTTAGTTCTTTTGGATTTAATATATTAAAATCTTTTAATTTTTAATTACAGTCTCGAGTTATAGCTGTGCTTGATTGGGAGCTTTCAACCATTGGTCATCCTTTGTCAGACTTGGCTCATCTCTCCATGTTCTACTTTTGGCCAAGAACTGTTTCATTGGGAAATCAAAGCCAAAGCCATCATTTGCAAGAAAACATAGGTATGAAAATATAATGTTACCTAAATTTCTATTAAGGTAAAATTGTCTTTATTTCTCTCCATAATTAACAAAAGATAATTTTATAATCTTAGATAACCAGCTTTTATTTGTTTCTTGAAATGTTTTTAAATCATCGTTTTCAATTTTTTAAAGTGTACCATTCCACTTTTAGTAATTTGTGACAAAATGTAATCATTTCTATATAGTATTCTTTTGAAATAAATACTTGGAGCATGTTTTGCTTTGTAGAAAATGGCTTTATATTCAATTTTATATGTAATATGATATTTAAAATTATTTACCCTGATATTTTTATTAAAGTTTATAGTATGTACTGTTTTTATAGGAATACCATCAATGGAAGAACTGATTTCAATATATTGCAACTGCAGGGGAATTAATTCTAATCTTCCTAACTGGAATTTCTTTCTTGCCCTTTCATATTTTAAAATGGCTGGAATAGCACAGGTAATTAATTTTTTAACATGTGTTTCACTGTTACTTACTGATGTACTCTTGAAAATATTTTTGGTTTTGGGGTGTGTTACATTTTGGGGGTGGGGGGGCCACATAGTCACTTGGCTTGTGAAATCTTAATTCCCTAACCAGAAATTGAACCCAGGCCCCTGGCAGTGGAAGCACAGAATCCTAACCACTGGACCAGAGAATTCCCTTTTATTAATATCTTTAGATCAGTTTATTTTCCACAGTGACAAATACCAAACATGGATAACATATAAATCCAGAGTTTACAGAAGAGGAATTTGGCAAGGGAAAAAGTTGAGTAGCAAATGTGGTATAATAGACCAAAAAGATGGAGGAAGGGAGAGAGAAAACTTAATGACAAAAAGAAGAAAAGCATGTGAAAATTGGGTATTTCCTGAATATCAATATAAGAAAGAGCTAAACTCCTAATGTGATATCTGATTCAGATTGTAAAGCAATTTATTAATCAGGGCTGATGGTGAGGAAAGAATTATCATTATATTTCCCAAAGCCTAGCACAGTACCTAGCATACAAAAGCCTCTTTATTATGTTTTTGAGTGAAGATAAGCATAATTGTCTATTTTCCTAATAATATGACACATTTTGAGAGAAAGTTGAATATAAGTACATTTTTTTTTTAATTTACAGTTTAAACAAATGCATTCTTCATTATACTGCCTCGTTAAACTAATTCTTCATTAACCTATGTTTGAATCTTTGTTTATTTAAGAAATTAAGATGCTTCATCACTGGCAAGGGGTTAGGATTTATAGGAAGAACAAGTAAATAATAGATTTTAGAAACAAAAGGAATGGGAAAAAAAGATTAAGGTAAATTATGGTTATTTTTCCCTGTCCTCAGAGTCCATGCTGTCCTCCAGTACTTGAAATATCTTCTAAGAAATTGTTGTGTTACATCTCATCCTGTAGTTTGGAATCGTATTAATCATATTAATTAATCTTGTTGCTTGGATGGATTTCTCACAATAAGGTTTATGGTTTGTTTCTGTGTTTGTCAGTTTCCACAAAAAGATACCAAATAGGCTTTCAAATTAAAAAGGATTTTCATTTCAGATGAAAACTTGACATGGTTTATGATTGAAATTAATATGTCATAAACTATATAGTAGTAACTTTAGAGATGATCATAAACATTCCATATTAACTAGAAATGTGAAATTGGATTACAGTGTTAATATTGTACAAAGAATTATATATGAAAGAATTATATAGAAATAAACTAATGAAATTCAGTTGATATTATTTGGGGCAGGGAACCAGAGAATATATTATTTTGGAAGCACAGAACATGGAGAGGTAAGAAAAAAAAGTTGAGCATTCCACTAACACTATTCAAAGGAGAATAGTTTCACCTTAATTAAAGGTCCAAAAATGGGATAAAATATTCTTAGAAGTCATTTCATTGTCTTCTGTTTGATTTTATAAGTTTTAATTTTATTTTTATTTTTTAGTTTTTTTTCCTCCACTATGAAGGTAGAACAGTGATCTTTAGAGATGATATAACTTGCCAATTTGGTATCTTTGGTAACTGCTGAAGTAATTTTGAAGTTTGGTTTGATTTCCAGCTATAATTCTGTTATGATTAGAGTATGTTAACCAGATGATAAGCATGTAATACTTGCATTTGGAGTGGCATGATTTTTCCTTCATGTAAATTAATAGAATTGATAGTCTGATTTATATCTTAGTACTTTGTAAGTTTAGTGATTCACATAGCTGGAAAACTGGGAAGACTGGATAGCTGAAGAATAGTTTTCATTGAATTTTAATCACTTTATGTTAATTTACTTATAGGGAATTTATAATAGATATCTTCTGGGAAATAATGCGTCTGAAAATAGCTTCCAGTATGCCAATGTTGTGCAACCTCTCGCAGAAACTGGATTGCGGCTCTCAAAAAGGCAAGCAAAATATAGATTACGTGTTTAACTCATTTAGAGCCTCTATTAGGTATGTGAGGGTCATAAGCTTTAGAAGGATAGAGATTGCTTTTATTGCTTACAACACAAGGATTACTGCTGTCAACCGTGGTTATTCTTTTTCTTTTAGTAAATCTCTTTTATGCTTGAAAATAAGTTGACTTCACATACAAAGAAATATCGATTTAATATTAAAAGGTTTCTCTTTTGCCAAGTTGAATTATAAACTTTTAAGGATATTGATAAAATTCTGAAATGTTCCCTTCTAATGTTTGTTACTTACATATACCTGTTTAAAATAATGTATTATATAAGATGATTTATTAAGTTTAAAAATGTTGCTCTCTTCCACCATCAAACTGCATAAAACTGTATTCAGATATTTAAGCATCTTTTAATTCATATGTCCATTAGTGGGGCACTTCTGAGGCATCTAATATACTTTTTCAAACCATACCTCCATCTAACAAGTGTGATGCAAGGGGAGGGTATATTAGGGGATTGAGATTAGCATATACACACTACAATATATAAAATAGATGATCAACAAGAACCTACTGTATAATGGAAGAAACTCTACTCAATATTCCCATAAGCTTTATGGGGAAAAAAAATCTGATGAAGAATAACTATATGTATATGTATAATTGAATCACTTTGATATACCTGAAACTAGCACATCGTAAACCAACTACTCTCCAATGTAAAATAAAAGTTAGAGGGAAAAAAAAAAAAAAAACAGTGTGATATATAACACTTACTGAATGCATGAGTGATGTTGCCCCTGGAAATTTTGCCCAAGCCACAAGTTTCCATGACATCACCTTGAAAGTGAAAGTGTTAGTTGCTCTGTGTGTCTGACTCTTTATGACACCATGGACTGTAGCCCTCCAGGCTCCTCTGTCCGTGGAATTCTCCATGCAAGAATACTGGACTGGGTTGCCATTTCCTTCTCCAGGAGAACTTCCCGACCCAAGGGCTGAACCCAGAGCTCCTGCATTACATGCAGATTCTTTACTGTCTGAGCCACCAGGGAGGCCTGACATCACCTTAGGACCATTGTATTTTATACTTCATCTTCAGTTCAGTCAGTTCAATTGCTCATTCATGTCCGACTCTTTGTGACCTCATGAATCACAGCACACCAAGCCTCCCTGTCCATCACCACCTCCCGGAGTTCACTCAGACTCGGGTTCATCGAGTCAGTGATGCCATCCAGCCATCTCATCCTTGGCTGTCCCCTTCTTCTCCTGCCCCCAATCCCTCCCAGCATCAAAGTCTTTTGATGAGGTGGCCAAAGTACTGGAGTTTCAGCTTTAGCATCATTCCTTCCAAAGAAATCCCAGGGCTGATCGCCTTTAGAATGGACTGGCTGGATCCCCTTGCAGTCCAAGGGACTCTCAAGAGTCTTCTCCAACACCACAATTCAAAAGCATCAGTTCTTCCAGTCCAACTCTCACATCTATACATGACTACTGGAAAAACCATAGCCTTGACTAGACAGACCTTAGTCGACAAAGTAATGTCTGTCTCTGCTTTTGAATATGCTATCTAGGTTGGTCATAACTCTTATACATGAATATTTATGATCTATTTAACATAATAAATGACAGTGCTGCTCTTCATAATGATCTTTAAAGGTCTTATAATGACATCCTGCAGTTGTATTTGTGAGGCAAATACTAAGAGTGTCTAATTCTATTTGTGTCCAATTTCTTTGCCTTCTTATTTAGATATTTTGATGGGTTAATTCAATAAAGATTTTAAACTCCCATTGATTGAGGTCATGCCAGGCTATGTTTTCTCCCAAAAGTGCTTTAAGCACTAAAGTTTAATGTTCAGAGTAAAGTGATTCTACATTCCTCCCATAACCATGAAAGGTTAAAAAAAAGCTCCAAAATATGGAAGCTCTTTCTGAGAGATATTTATGGGGAATTGGGGGAAGACTTCACATTCTATTCAGAAATCTGTAATAATGATTTTGAACATCTCTGTAACTTTTTTCTTTCTTTGTAATTTTTTTTTTTAAATAAAGATCTTTCAGCACTGCACTTCCAAAGACTGATACTACCCGTCAATTGTTTATACAGACTAAGACAGGTCAGGAAGTTCTTACTAGGGTGAAGCAGTTCATGAAAAAACATATCCTCCCAGCGGAAAAGGTAAGTATTCTATAAATAAATAGACTGTATTTGTGCTTCAAGACTATTGATGAATTACTTCTGTTATCTCTTCTAGGAGTACCCTGGTATCATTTCTTTGCAGTCAATCCTTACCTAGATGCCCCTTCTCACCTTAACACTGAACTGCTACAGAGCGTAATCCTGAAAAATTCCAAGCTTCTATAATATGCCAAGGGAATGCCACATAAATCTGTAGAATTAAAACTAAGTCAAAGAGAATTAGCTGTTTGTAAAGTTAAGATCTTAGAATAGAATAAAACATTACTTTGAGGGTCTTTTCCTAAGGCAGTGACAGCCTTTTTTTTCTTTATGAGCCCCTTTGAAAATTAAAAGGAGTTTATGTTAAATGAAAAGGGCATACCCAGAAAATTTTGTATATCATTTGAAACTGTATATGGCTACTACCACTGTTCCCCTCACAAGCTTCTGTTCTAAGGTGTTCAGTTCAGTTCAGTCGCTCAGTCGTGTCCAACTCTTTGTGACCCCATGAATCGCAGCACGCCAGGCCTCCCTGTCCATCACCAACTCCCGGAGTTCACTCAGATTCATGTCCTTCGAGTCAGTGATGCCATCCAGCCATCTCATCCTCTGTCGTCCCTTTCTTCTCCTGCCCCCAATCCCTCCCAGCATCAGAGTCTTTTCCAATGAGTCAACTCTTCGCATGAGGTGGCCAGAGTACTGGAGTTTCAGCTTTAGCATCATTCCTTCAAAGAAATCCCAGGGCTGATCTCCTTCAGAATGGACTAGTTGGATCTCCTTGCAGTCCGAGGGACTCTTAAGAGTCTTCTCCAACACCACAGTTCAAAAGTATTAAGTTTCAGTAAATTCACTGAGAGTAGACAAGTAATGTGACACACTCATTCATTCAGTTAACAAATAATAACTGGGTACCAAGTAATGGGTTAGGCACCTAGCAAGCCATTGAAAGTAAAAGGAAGAACAAGAGGACAGGACTTTGTACTCCTATAGAGCTTATACTTTAGCATGAAAGAAAGGCATTAAGAAATGATAAATGCTGTGAAGAAAAGATAAAAATGATTATGACTATATATGGCATTCCTGCCTTAAATTAGGTGGTCTTGGACAAATAACTTTATCTCTCAGAGGCTCAATTTCTTTATCTACAGTATGAATAGGTATGACTATGTACATAATAAATTCCCATTTAAATCTTCTGTGATTCTGAGAGCTCTAGAGCTAGGTGAGAAAAATTAGTTAGGAAACTGAAAAAGACTAAAATTCTTCCAACAAAAATTTTCAGTGCTGATATGTGTTTATAGAGCAGTTACTATTGTTGCTTGAATTATATGAATAATTATAGTATTTTTAGTGAAGATCCACAGTGAGATGAATTTGGGTCACAGTGTGGAATATAGCTTAATATGAAGAAGTGCTTTCCAAAATAGTCACTTCTTAGATGTGGTCAGTGGTTAAGGTATCACTTTGCAGACTTTCTTGTCTAGTTAGTATATATACAATTTTGAGTTTTAAAATTCTGAACTTCTGATGACCAGAATGTAAGACGGCACTATAAATCTTGTAGAGGAAAACATAGGCAGAACACTATCTGACGTGAATTACAGCAATATCCTTTTGGATCCACCTTCTAGAGAATGAAAATAAAAACAAAAACAATTGGAACCTAATTAAACTTAAAAGCTTTCACACAGCAAAGGAGAAAACCGTAAAACGAAGAAACAGCTCACAGAATAGAATAAAATATTTGCAAATTATGCAGCCAACAACGGATTAACCTCCAAAATATGCAAACAGCTCATGCAGCTCAATATCAAAGAAACAAACAATGCAATCAAAAAATAAGCAGATTTAAGCAGACATTTCTCCAAAGAAAACATGGCTGAAAAGCATATAAAAATATGTTCAATATCACTACTTTTATTAGAGAAATGCAAATCAAAACTGCAGTGAAGTATCACCTCACACCAGTAAGAATGGCAATCAAAATCTACAAACAATAAATTGTGGAGAGGATATGGAGAAAGCAGAAACTTCCTACACTATTGGTGAGAATGAAAATTGGTGCAGCCACTGTGAAGAACAGTATGGAGATTCTTAAGAACTAACAGTAGAGCTACCCTATGATGTAGCAGTCTCACTCCTGGGCATATATTCAGAGAAACTCTAATTCAAAAAGATACATACACCCCAATGTTCATAGCAGCACTATTTACAAAAGCTAAGACATGGAAGCAACCTAAATGTCCATCAACAGATGAATGGATAAGGAAGATGTGGTACATATATACAATGGAATATTATTAAGTCATAAAAAAGAATGAAATAATGCCACTTGCAACAACCTGAATGGACCCAGAGGTTATCATGCTAAGTGAAATAAGTCAGACAGAGAAAGACAAATGTCGTATGATATCACTAATATGTTGAATCTGAAAATATGATGCTTATGAACTTATTTGTAAAACAGAAACAGATTCACAGACTTAGAAAACATGTTTACCAAAGGGGAAAGGGAAAGAGAGGGATAAATTAGGAGTTTGGGATTAACATATATATATTACTATCTATAAAATAGATTATCAACAAGGACCTACTGTATAACATAGGGAACTCTACTCAGTGCTCTTTAATAACCAATATGGGACTGAAAAAGAATATGTATATGTATAACTGAATCATTTTGCTGTAAACCTGAAACTAACACAACATTGTAAATCAACTCTACTCCCTGTAAAATTAAAAATTTTAAAAATAAAATTCTGAACTTTGAGGTATTAAAAAGAAAATACAGCACTTTGAGTTGAAGATGGCAGACTGAAATGTTGGACAAATGAAATCCCCTTGAATTAGCAATAAATTTTTTTAACTGTATTTTTTAAAGCACAAAAATAGGAGAAGTACACATCAGAGGACTAAAGGTTTTGAGAAGAGAATGGAAATTGGATTTGGAAAGCAGAATGGATCATACCAAAGACAAAACCTTAACAGAAAGAAAATTTCAAAGTGAGAGAGGTCTTTAATACAAGTGGTAACCAATTTTTTCTTTTTACAATGGACCCCCTATGATTGCCTGTTATGAAGAGCAGGAATGAGAAGAGGAAGAGAAATCAAGATATTTGATTGAAGAATAAACCTGTAACATGTGGGCTGCTTGGGCTGGTTTCTAACACGCCTGGGTAGCAGCAGTGATTGCTCTATACAGAAGGCTGCCAGAGTACTCTAAAAAAGCAGATGATCTGTTTCCAAAAAACCAGGGGATTTGGTGTAGACCCCAGCTTGCCTATCAGCCTACCTGATTTATTCAAAGGAGAGTCAACTGGCAGAGGAAACCAAGTAGTCTTGTTCTTTCATTCCTAAATGTAAATGAGCAATCCAGGGAAGCATGGAAGAGGTGTTACAAGTTGGATCATGATACATCTGCTGAACCTCATCTCATGCAGCTACTAAAATATTTACAAAGAATTTTCAATAAAATGCTTTGTGATAAATTTAGAAAAAGCAGTCTATAGTTTTCAAGGAAAGGTTTGTCAACATTTTGTGTGGCAAGGAAAGCCATAACCATTTTCTGTTTGCAGATTTTTCAGATTTAAAGTATATCTAATGAGAGCTTTATCTTCCTTTAAAAACTTGTACTAACATCTGTAAATGTTTTATCCTGTAGAATGATTCTGAACAGTACTAATCCCTATTTCTGAACACACTCATTTGAAATGATGCTTGGGGAAAAGTAATTAGCTTTTTCAAAACAGAAGGAGATAAAGCCTATAAAATTCTGTCCACTATTTTTATAACTATATTTATAAAAACTAGAACAGTCATATCTAGAAAATAGTGTGAAGTATGAAGTGTGAAGTCGCTCAGTCGTGTCTGACTCTTTGCGACCCCGTGGACTGTAGCCCACCAGGCTCCTCTGTCTATGGGATTCTCCAGGCAAGAATACTGGAGTGGGTTGCCATTTCCTTCTCCAGGGGATCTTCCCAACCCAGGGATCCAACCCAGGTCTCCCGCATTCCAGGCAGACGTTTTAACCTTTGAGCCACCAGATATCATATAATACATTCACATCTTATTATTACATATCTTTAGTAGTAAGACTCCTGATGATGTTTTCTTAATACTTTATCTTCCCAACTTATAACAGGAAAAAAATAAGGTTCAATTTATTCTCTTCTAATGAGCTTTTAAAATTCTTTGGATATCATAAAGTAAGAACATGAAAACCCATTATCCATTAAAATGTTAAAAGGTGATTCTTCCTGGAGGGGAGGGAGAGGGAATTGGTGGTAATCAAAAGTTATAAACTTCCAGTTATAAGATAGATAATTAGGAATGCAATACACAGCATGATAAATACAGCTTACAGTTATGTGTGAAAGAAAGAATTTTTTCTATTTCTTTTATATCTATATGAGATGTATATATTCACTAAACATTGTGATAATAATTTCATGATGTATGTTAAGTTATTATGCTGTATACCTTAAATATATACAGTGCTATAAGTTAATTATATCTCAATAAAACTGGAAGAAAAAAGGAAATGAAATAAAGGCAATTCTTCTTATTTAAAATGAATAAGGAGTCTTAAAACAGCATGTAGAACAGAAACTAGCAACATGACATACTTGAGAACACACTTTTAATATAATGGTAACATTAGTCATATTTTTTACTGAATCTAATAATATATTAGGGAAGGATTTTTGCTTCTTTTTTCTAACAGACTCAAGTTTAAAGTGAAAAATGTATTATACTGAAAAATTACTTATAGGCTCAGATTTAAGACTATGAACTAACATACTCCAAAGCAGTGTGTCTGTCAGTGAATGAGAAAGTTAAATATTAAAGGTGATATCTGGGGAGAATTGATCAGGCACCAAGCATATTTTCTGTTTTCCTTCCATTAATAAACTATTTTTTCATACTTTAAGAATTAAAGAAAGATTCTTTGTGATAAATTATTTTAATTCTGACTTCTACCATACCACATATTGTTGTGTTGTTTAGTTGCTAAATCTTGTCTGACTTTTTGCAACATATAGGTTTTGCAAAATTCCAAATCATACCTCCCTCATAGCTCAGTTGGTAAAGAATCCATCTGCAGTGAAGGAGACTCCAGTTCAATTTCTGGGTCGGGAAGATCCCCTGCAGAAGGCATAGGCTACCGACTCCAGTATTCTTGGGCTTCCCTTGTGGCTCAGCTGGTAAAGAATCTGCCTGCAATGTGGGAGACCTGAGTTTGATCCCTGGGTTGGGAAGATCTTCTGAAGGGAAAGGCTCCAGTATTCTGGCCTGGAGAATTCCATGGATTATACAGGCCATGGGGTCACAGAGAGTCAGACACGACTGAGCAAGTTCCACTTTCACTTTTCACTATTAAATAATACAAATTTTTAAATAATTATATAAATGGTATAAAGAAACTGAGCACCAAAGAACTGATGCTTTTGAACTATGGTGTTGGAGAAAACAAGTGAGAGTCCCTTGGACTGCAAGGAGATCCAACCAGTCCATCCTAAAGGAAATCAGTCCTGAATATTCATTGGAAGGACTAATGCTGAAGCTGAAACTCCAGTACTTTGGCCACCTGATGTGAAGAACTGACTCATCAGAAAAGACCCTGATGGAGGGCTTCCCTGGTGGCTCAACTGGTAAAGAATCTGCCTGCAATGCAGGAGACCTGGGTTCGCAAAAGTGAATGGCTACACTCTAGGATTCTGGCCTGGAGAATTCCATGGACTTCAGTCCATGGTGTCACAAAGAGTGGACATGACGAGCAACTTTCACTTTCATTTGATGCTAGGAAAGACTGAAGGCAGGAGAAGAAGGGGACAACAGAGGATGAGATGGTTGGATGGTATCACGGACTTTATGGACGTGAGATTGAGCAAACTCTAGGAGTTGGTGATGGACAGGGAAGCCTGATGTCCTGCAGTCCATGGGGTCACAAACAGTCAGACATGACTGAGTGACTGAACTGAACTGACAAATGGCATAGTGTAATTTCTCACAACTATAGAGTCAAACAGAGGTAGTCACAGATGGGAATTTGTACACGTATTACATAACACATTTCTTATCAAACACAATTGCATTACTATTTCCATGGCAATATGAGGGATGGAAATGTTAATAATTAACAGCCATAATAGGAAGTCTTCCAACTTAACTTACTTCCTGACAGAAATGACAAGTACTGTTCATTGTGGTGCCTGTGAAAGAGCCATCCTTTGTCTTCTTGAAGTTTTAGACTAGCCATGCTTCAATAAAACAAATATTTTAGCATATATACTTATATGACTGTAATTTGGTGAAATAGTTTTAGAAAACAATTTTGTAATACAGAGTTTTGACCAATGTTCATAGCCTTATTTCAGTAATTCTATTAGCCTATATGTAGAAAATAAGTACAGAGTTGTTTTAAGAGCAAAATATTGGAAAACATCCTTATAGTCCAATATTTTAGTTCACAGATTAGAGATTACTGTTATTGTTTTTATGTACCTAGTTGTTAAAATTTCAGCTTACCCTTGTATTTATCACTTTATTTATTTACTATTCCTTCTTACAACCCAGATGTTCCTTCTTGGATCAAAATCCTTTAATGAGAATCTGCTAATAAACACTTATTTTTCTTTATTTTTTTTCCTTTTTCCCCCATATCTGAAAAGGGAAGCAATGATTCTCTCTGTATCCATCATATCTTTTAACCACTCATATTTTCCTTCCATTGAATTCCTGTGCTTCACTGAAGAAAGGAGTAATTTCTTCAGATCCTTCTTTCAATTTATTATTATTTGAATGTAACTAGTCCATCTTTCAACCTTGTGTAAAGGGGTGTATCTCATTATTTGGATTGTGTCAGAATTGCCTAGAGAGCTAATTAAGATTACAAAAATAGGAATGCACAAGTAGACTCATCGAGGAAGGATACAGCCTGAACCCTTGTGTTTTATTAAGTGATTCTGATGCCCACCGAAGTTTGAGAATCACTGCCATTGTGTTTTTAAATTTAATTACTGTGATTTTTCTTTGCCTCAAGTTGTATTCAGTCTTTTTCAGGTTTGTCTGCCCAAGTTAGATAGTTCTTTGTCAGCCTCTTAATTCCTTCTTTTATTCTTGGAATCTATTGGACACAAATACTTTTTATTCTCTATTTAATCACTATTCTATCTGTGGCCTTTGGGGGTATGATTCTGTTTTGTTGAACTTTTGTTTTTGCTAATTCTTGCTAATGGTGGCTTGTTACCTTGAGTGTTTGATTTTTTTCATTCTGGAATCACGTTCTTTGGAATGGAATTTAACTGCAGGGATTAGTCAAGACTTTTTTAAAAAGAACTTTTCCTCCAGAGTGAATTTGCTTTTGCTTCTGCAGTACTTTTAGGCACTGCCACCAGGAACACTGTAAACTTAATTTTTGACTTGCATCTTTAGGGCCACATAGGTCTGTGAATTCAGATCTCAAACTTGATTGAAGACAGGCTTCAGGTTAGAAATGTTTCTTTTTTCTGTTCCATCCCGTGAATGGTCTTATTCAGCTTTTTGTTTTTATTTTCTACTTTTTCCACTTAGGTTTTGCAGATCAGGCATCCTGGCTTTGATGCAGGGAAGTGGTGGTCTCTGATCCTCCTCTTGCCCTGTTTCTGATATTTGGTTTTGCCTGCCTGTGTGGCCCATTGGAAACTAGGATCTAGGCTAATATAAATCAGTCTATACTCTGCAAACAAACTTGGTTCCAGTGCTCACTCACACCTAAAATCAGACATTTTTATTCCTGGCCTCTGAGGAGTTTCCTTATTTTCCTTTCAGCACAGCTATGTAGTATTACATGTATTTTTAAAATTATTTTAAATATTTTACCCAGCATTTTTAGTTGTATTACCCTGGGAGAGGATTCTATGACCATCCAGTATGCCATCCTACTGAAAATGGAACACTCGAATCTTGGTGTAAGATTTTGAAAGTTAATTCTCTAATACCAAGGCAGCATAATTTTGTGAGAAATAAAATATTGTATTATTTATTATAACTATATATTACATATGATTATATATTACACATATAATTATATGTCTTAGTCTGGGCCTTAGTTTCCAATGGGCCACATAGGCAGGAATCAGGAAGCAACACCAAATGTCACAAATAGGGCAAGAGGAGGGATCAGAGATCATTGCTTCCCTCTACCACAGCTAGGATGCCTGATATGCAAAAAAAAAAAAACCTGTAAAATTTTTATAATTCTGTGTCTGATTTTAGAAAGAAATTTTACTGATTCAATAGCAGCTGAAAGAGCTTTTCACTTAAATATGTTTATTTACTTTGGATATTAGCAGCTTATGGCATTACTTTTATTAACTCTAACTAATGAACTTTTTATTCTTTTATACTTTTAGGAGGTAATTGAGTTCTATGTTCAAAATGAAAATTCAGTGGACAAGTGGAAAAAACCTTTAGTAATTGATAAACTCAAGGTAAGAAAAATAAGAGAACCTTAAAAGTGGACAATTTATATGCAGGTTGGTTTTTTTTTTTTTTTTTTTGAGAACTTTAGTTTGTTGTCACTTCTCTTGTTATATATGTAGAGGATAATTATATGAATTATAACTTTTGTTACATATGTAGAGGATAGTTATTCAAGTATACTTTTTAGAAAGAAATTTAAAATAGAATCTGTAATATACAAATTAGTTTACATAGTGTGTTGTGTGTGATATGTAATGAAGACAGCTTCTTATAGCTATTCAAAATAAAAATACAATCAACACTCTTACTTGAGACTGAAGTTGAGGCAGAGTATTTGTCCCACATAGGCCTAATCCAAATTTCATGTTTTCAAATGTTAACACATGTTAGAAATTGAAGTGCACAAAATAGTGTATTTGGCATAATTATACTCAAATGTAAGAGATTTTATAATAGCTATGATTCAATAAGAAGCATTCAAGTAACTAAATTTAGTTTTTCAGCCAAATATAAGGAAGCTTTGTGGAAAAGTCATTTATTTAACCATTGAGAAAATGTTGATTTATAATGAATTGATGACTGCACATTGTAGGATATGATAAAATAATTTCATAAGTTTGAAAGGTATAAATACCAATATCTTTTAAAAGTAAACTCTTTTAGGTTGGCATAAATTATGGTCACTCTGGCATATTCATCATCTTGACAGGAAATGGCCAAAGCAGAAGGCCTCTGGAACTTGTTTTTGCCAGCTGTAAGCGGTCTCACCCAGGTGGACTATGCCTTCATTGCTGAAGAAACAGGAAAATGCTTTTTTGCTGCAGATGTCTTTAACTGCCAAGCACCAGGTTACAACATTATTTTAAAGCATAACTTTTCTCAGATATTTAAAGCAGTGTTTAAAATTTCTCTTTTTTTCAAAAGGAAATTTTTCTACACAAAGTTGTTGATTTATAAATTTGTAATTTTACTTTTTAGTTACTTTCATTTAAATGTTAAAAAATGGACCTAATGTTCTCATTGTATTATTCTTTTCTTAAACATTATTACATTGAGTATTAGTGAATAGAAGTTACCATCAAAGGGACTGGCATTATAAAGTTTCCAGTTTTCTGACTTGGTAGGAGTGAAAAAGTTGGCTTAAACCTCAAAACTGAGAAAACGAAGATCATGGCATCCGGTCCCATCACTTCATGGGAAATAGATGGGGAAAGAGTGGAAACAGTGTCAGACTTTATTTTGGGGGCTCCAAAATCGCTGCAGATGGTGATTACAGCCATGAAATTAAAAGACGCTTACTCCTTGGAAGAAAAGTTATGACCAACCTAGATAGCACGTTCAAGAGCAGAGACACTACTTTCCTGACTAAGGTCTGTCTAGTCAAGGGTATGGTTTTTCCAGTAGTCATGTATGGATGTAAGAGTTGGACTATGAAGAAGGCTGAGGGCCGAAGAATTGATGCTTTTGAACTGTGGTGTTGGAGAAGACTCTTGAGAGTCTCTTGGACTACAAGGAGATCCAGCCAGTCCATTCTGAAGGAGATCAGCCCTGGGTGTTCTTTGGAAGGAATGATGCTAAAGCTGAAACTCCAGTACTTTGGCCACCTCATGCGAAGAGTTGACTCATTGGAAAACACTTGATGCTGGGAGGGATTGTGGGCAGGAGGAGAAGAGGACGACAGAGGATGAGATGGCTGGGTAGCATCACTGACTCGATGGATGTGAATCTCAGTGAACTCTGGGAGTTGGTGATGGACAGGGAGGCCTGGTGTGCTGTGATTCATGGGGTCGCAAAGAGTTGGACATGACTGAGCGACTGAACTGATGGTTAGTTAGAATGAATAGAGTTTTTAAATCTTTGGTTAACCTCACTGTCTCTCCACATACTTGCTCATTCTTTATCAGTTGCCTACTATATGCTAAGTACCATTTTAGGAACTCGGGATAGATCATGAAATAAAATACACAAAGTTTTCTGCCCTCGTGGAGCTGACATTCTAATAGAAAACAAAAATAAACACCAGATAGATTAAATAAATAATTTTACAGTAAATTTGAAGATGAAAAGTTCTTTGGAAGAAAAAACCCAGTGAGGTAGGGAAGTGCTGGAATGCTGAGAGATGGGGAATATGTATTACAATTTATTATTAAGATGAAAGGTGCAGGATAGGCCTTACTGAAAACCTGACATTCAGTAAAGACTTAAAGAGAGTGAGAAAGTCAGCCATGCTTAGATCTGAGGGAAGAGTTTTCATAGCATAGAGAACATAAAATACAAAGGCCTTAAAGCTTGAATGTGATTGCTGTATTTTAGAAATAACCAAGGAGGTTATTGTGGCAGGGAAAGAAAAGTAGAAGATATCAGAGGGAAAGGATCTTATTGTTGGGTCTTAACAGGCAGATGTCAGCTTATACTTCAATGAAATGGACATTTGAGCAGAGGACTGACAAGATGCCTCTTAGCTTTAAAGGATCCCTTTGGCTGCCATGTTGAGAATTAACAAAAGGAGAAGGATATAAGCAGGGAGTCTTATTGTGATGGTCCTGAGCAATGGATGATAGGGATATGTTCAGGGAAGTAGCAGTGAAAAGAGTGAAAAGTGAAAGATTCTAACTGTATTTTGAAGGCAGAGTTAAGAGGATTTCCTGGTTGGTTTGGGGGTATTAATGGAAGAATCAAGGATGCCTTCAAGGACTTTCACTTCAGTTCCGTTCACTTCAGTTGCTCAGTTGTGTCCGACTCTTTGTGACCCCATGAATTACAGCACGCCAGGCCTCCCTGTCTATCACCAACTCCCAGAGTTCACTCTAACTCATGTCCATCGAGTTGCTGATGCCATCCAGCCATCTCATCCTCGGTCGTCCCCTTCTCCTTCTGTCCCCAATCCCTCCCAGCATCAGAGTCTTTTCCAATGAGTCAACTCTTCGCATGAGGTGGCCAAAGTACTCGAGTTTCAGCTTTAGCATCGTTCCTTCCAAAGAAATCCCAGGACTGATCTCCTTCAGAATGGACTGGCTGGATCTCCTTGCAGTCCAAGGGACTCTCAAGAGTGTTCTACACCACCATAGTTCAAAAGCATCAATTCTTCGGCACTCAGCCTTCTTTACAGTCCAACTCTCACATCCATACATGACCACAGGAAAAACTATAGCATTGACTAGATGGACGTGAGTCTGAGTGAACTTCTGGAGTTGGTGATGGACAGGAAGGCCTAGTGTGCTGTGATTCATGGGGTCACAAAGAGTCGGACATGACTGAGCAACTGAACTGATTATGTTTTGTCTATGGCCATGCCACCCTGAGCACACCTAATCTCATCTATTATGTTTCAAAACCTTTTTGTTAGCAAATATTAAAAAGATTCATCTCTCTTATCTATATAAAGTTTGGATTTCATATTAGTATATTTTTAAATTCAAAATAAATGCTTTTCTTTATTACATGTAGACACAGGGAACATGGAGGTGCTCCACCTATATGGAAGTGAGAAACAGAAGCAGCAGTGGTTAGAGCCCCTTCTTCAAGGGAGTATTGCCTCCTGCTTCTGTATGACAGGTAAGAGCAAATCAGTCACATTCTCCCATTGTGCATTCTTGAGGTTATTATGGAGGAACTAAAGAAATGTGGAATGTGGCTTTGTGTTTAGGCAAATTTTCCTGTGACCAGAAATATGAATGTGTTTGTTCTGAGCCCAGTTTTAGCATTTTTAAATGTGCAGAATGAAATCATCCTCCACTTTGAGAGGATACCAGATGTTTTCTGGTAGCCTGCTTTAGCAGCAGAGTACCAGACTACCTGAGCTGCCTCTTGAGAAATCTGTATGCAGGTCAGAAAGCAACAGTTAGAACTGGACATGGAACAACAGAATCATTCCAAATAGGAAAAGGAGTACATCAAGACTGTATATTGTCACCCTGCTTATTTAACTTATATGCAAGAGTACATCATGAGAAATGCTGGGTTGGAAGAAACACAAGCTGGAATCAAGATTGCCAGGAGAAATATCAATAACCTCAGATATGCAGATGACACCACTCCTATGTCAGAAAGTGAAGAGGAACTGAAAAGCCTCTTGATGAAAGTGAAAGAGGAGAGTGAAAAAGTTGGCTAAAGCTCAACATTCAGAAAACAAAGATCATGGCATCCAGTCCTATCACTTCATGGGAAATAGATGGGGAAAGAGTGGAAACAGTGTCAGACTATATTTTTGGGGCTCCAAAATCACTGCAGATGGTGACTGCAGCCATGAAATTAAAAGACGCTTACTCCTTGGAAGAAAAGTTATGACAAACCTAGATAGCATATTCAAAAGCAGAGACATTACTTTGCCGACTAAGGTCCGTCTAGTCAAGACTATGGTTTTTCCTGTGGTCATGTATGGATGTGAGAATTGGACTGTGAAGAAGGCTGAGTGCCAAAGAATTGATGCTTTTGAACTGTGGTGTTGGAGAAGACTCTTGAGAGTCCCTTGGACTGCAAGGAGACCCAGCCAGTCCATTCTGGAAGGAGATCAACCCTGGGATTTCTATGGAAGGAATGATGCTACAGCTGAAACTCCAGTACTTTGGCCACCTCATGTGAAGAGTTGACTCATTGGAAAAGACTTGGATGCTGGGAGGTGTTAGGGGCAGGAGGAGAAGGGGACGACAGAGGATGAGATGGCTGGATGGCATCAGTGACTCAATGGACATGAGTCTGAGTGAACTCCGGGTGTTGGTGATGGACAGGGAGGCCTGGCGTGCTGCAGTTCATGGGGTCGCAAAGCGTCGGACACAACTGTGTGACTGGACTGAACTGAACTGAACTGAAACCTAGTTTCATAATCTTTTGACTTGCATTTAAAATTGCCTCCTAAGGACATTTAAGATCTATTTTACCTTAGAGTATGAAACATTCATCTTTGTGTTAATTTTATACTGACACTTAAAAAGTACTCCATTCTGCCATAAACTGAAAAAAAATAGAACTTTTACCCATGTTAGTCATATAGCCCAAATTATAAATTATAATTATGTGGGCTGATGAAAGTAGGAGCATGTTAATAAAACTGGGTCTTGGTATATTTGTACATAGGAAACAGTTATTAAGAACTCTTACTCAAAGAACAAAGCCGTTGTTTTATAATTGAGTTAGAAGTAAACTAAGTTTCATCTGGCCATAAATGTATCAGAATTTATTATCCTTCTGTAACACTGAATGCATTTATTATAGTAAAACTGGGACCTCCCTGGTGGTACAGTAGATAAGAATTCACCTGCCAGTGCAGGGGACATGGTGTGATCCCTGATCCAGGAAGATGCCATATGCTGCAGAGCCACTAGACTCATGCACCCCAACTACTGAAGCCCATACACCAAAAGCCCGTGCTCTACAACAGGAGAAGCCACCACACTGAGAAGCTTGTGCACTGCAGCTGGACAGCAGCCCACGTTCTCCACAACCAGAGAAAGCCAGTGCACAAAAACAAAGACCTAGCACAACCATAAATATAAATTAAAAGAAAAAAAACTTAAGTAGCCTGCTCCTTTTCTAAAGAAAGAGTGTCTCTAGTTTTAGAAAGGGAACACATAAACTATTTGAAGGATACTGCTCAAAAGAACAGCATATTAACAAATGCAGATTACTATGATTTAGAACTAGCCTGTTAAGTTCTAAAATGCAATGCTTGTAAAGCAGTCTTCTAAAGCTGTCCTATGGAAAGCTTTCTGAAGACAGTAAATGTAGAGCCGGTTTTATAGAATGCAAAATAGATCGATGACAGAATTACTGATGGAATTTGAAAGGCACAGTTAGAAGTTGTTTAAGATACTACAGAAATAGTGTCAGAGATGTAGAAAACAAGCTATGGTTACCAAGGGAACAAACAGCAGAGAGGGATAAATTGAGAAATTGGGACTGACATATACACATTATACACACACACACACACATGTATATAATAGATAACTTGTATATAGCCTACTGTATAGCACAGGGAGCTAATGAGTCGTATGGGAAAAGAATCTAAAAGAGTGGATATTATGATTCACTTTTCTGTACAGCAGAAACTAACACAATATTGTAAATCAAATATACTCCTAAAAAAACTAATTTAAAGAAAGTTGGTTAATATACTAAACCTACGGTGATCAAGACCATCCTCAAGAAAAAGAAATGCAAATAGGCAAAATGGTTGTCTGAGGAGGCCTTTCAAATAGCTGAGAAAACAAGAGAAGCAAAAGGCAAATGAGAATAGGAAAGATAGACCCATTTGAATGCAGAGTGCCAAAGAATAGCAAGAAGAGATAAGAAAGCCTTCCTCAGTGATCAATGCAAAGAAATAGAGGAAAACAATAGAACAGGAAAGACTAGAGATCTCTTCAAGAAAATTAGAGATACCAAGGGAACATTTCATGCAAAAGATGGGCTCGATAAAGGACAGAAATGGTATGGACTTAACAGAAACAGAAGATATTAAGAAGAAATGGAAAGAATACACAGAAGAACTATACAAAAAGATCTTCATGACCGAGATAATCACGATGGTGTGATCACTCACCTAGAGCCAGACATTCTGGAATGCAAAGTCAAGTGGGTCTTAGGAAGCATCACTACGAACAAAGCTGGTGGAGGTGATGGAATTCCATTTGAGCTATTTCAAATCCTAATAGATGATGCTGTGAAAGTGCTGCACTCAATATGGCAGCAAATTTGGAAAACTCAGCAGTGGCCACAGGACTGGAAAAGTTCAGTTTTCATTCCAATCCCAAAGAAAGACAATGCCAAAGAAAGCTGAAACTACCACACAGTTGCACTCATCTCACACGCTAGCAAAGTGATACTCAAAAGTCTCCAAGCCAGGCTTCAACAGTACATGACGCATGAAATTCCTGATGTTCAAGCTGGATTTAGAAAAGACAGAGGAACCAGCGATTAAATTGCCAACATCTGTTGGATCATCAAAAAGAGAGTTCCAGAAAGACATCTATTTCTGCTTTATTGAGTATGCCAAAGCCTTTGACTGTGTAGATCACAACAAACTATGAAAAATTCTTCAAGAGATGGGAATACCCAACCACCTGACCTGCCTCCTGAGAAACCTGTATGCAGGTCACAGTTAGAACGGGACATGGAACAATAGTTGGGTCCAAATCGGGAAAGGAGTACGTCAAGGCTGTATATTGTCACCCTGCTTATTAACCTTATATGCAGAGTACATTAAAAAAAAAATGTCAGGCTGGATGAAGCACAAGCTGGAATCAAGACTGCCAGGAGAAATATCAATAACCTCAGATATGCAGATGACAGCACCCTTATGGCAGAAAGGGAAGAAGAACTGAAGAGTCTCTCTATGAAAGCGAAAAATTTGGCTTAAAACTCAACTTTCAGAAAACTAAAATCATAGCATCCGGTCCCATCATTTTATGGCAAATAGATGGGGAAATAATGGAAACAGTGTCAGACTTTATTTTCTTGGTCTTCAAAATCACTGCAGATGGTGACTGCAACCATGAAATTAAAAGATGCCTACTCATTAGAAAAAAAGTCATGACCAACCTAGACAGCATATTCAAAAGCAGTGACATTACTTTGCCAACAAAGGTCCATCTAGTCAAGGCTATGATTTTTCCAGTGGTCATGTATGGATGTGAGCATTGGACTATAAAGAAAGCTGAGCGCCAAAGAATTGATGCTTTTGAACTGTGATGTTGAAGAAGACTCTTTGAGAGTCCCTTGGACTGCAAGGAGATTAACCTGTCCATCCTAAAGGAAATCAGTCCTGAATATTCATTGGGAGGACTGATACTTTGGCCATCTGATGTGAACTCTGATGCTGGGAAAGAGTGAGTGCACGAGGAGAAGTAGATGACAGAGGATGAGATGGTTGGATGGGATCACTGACTCAATGGACATGAGTTTGAGTAAACTCCGGGAGTTGGTGATGGACAGGGAAGCTTGGCATGCTGCAGTCCATGGGGTTGCAAAGAGTTGGACATGACTGAGTGACTGAACTGAACTGAACTGATGGTGGGGAAATCTGGCTTGCAGATATGTAGTACAGATTTCCATTGTGGGAAGTAAACAATATTTTCAATGTATGTTTGATGATTAGAGAGAGGATTAAGTGAGTTGTAACCCAAGTCATATGTCACTGAGTAAGCCCAAAACACACGATTTCGAGAGCTGATCTATCTGAGTTGTTCTAAATATTTCATTCATTCTCTCAGTGTACATTTATTGAATACCTACTGTGTAATGGTAGGAAGATGAAAAAGACAAAGATGCCTCTGTCATCAAAGAGTTCACATTTCTTTAAGTGTCTTTTATAAACCAGTGGTATCTGCCTTCCTGTAAATTCAGCCTTTGCTTATTTGTAGAGCCCGATGTAGCTTCAAGTGATGCCACAAATATTGAATGTAGCATCCAGCGAGATGGAGACAGCTATATAATTAATGGCAGGAAATGGTGGAGCAGTGGTGAGTATTCATAATGATCCTTCATGACAGATGCTGTGCTAGAATAATAAGATACATAGTTATTCATTTCATGACCACAGTTCTTTAAATTCTACCTTTGAAAGCATTTTCAAATTTAGAAATAGTTGATAAAAGGAAGAAAGCTGAGTGCTGAAGAATTGATGCTTTTGAACTGTGGTGTTGGAGAAGACTCTTGAGATTCCCTTGGACTGCAAGGAGATCCAGCCAGTCCATTCTATAGCAGATCAGTCCTGGGTGTTCATTAGAAGGACTGATGCTAATGCTGAAACTCCAATACTTTGGCCACCTCATGCGAAGAGTTGACTCATTGGAAAAGACTGATGCTGGGAGGGATTGGGGGCAGGAGGAGAAGGGGATGATAGAGGATGAGATGGCTGGATGGTATCACCGACTCGATGGACATGAGTTTGAGTGAACTCCAGGAGTTGTGATGCACAGGGAGGCCTGGCATGCTGTGATTCATGGCGTTGCAAGGAATTGAACACGACTGAGTGACTAAACTGAACTGAACTGATAAAAGGAAAGTAATCTTAAAATAATGTCTTGATTAGGCAATGTTTATTTTAAGAGCAGAAAACATCTATTTTTTTTTACAGTTGGTGAGGTAAAAATTCATATTAGTGCACACCATGTTTAGCCATTGTCATTTCTACCAAAATTAAATTTTAATAGGGGCATATTACCTGGACTATAATAATTTATACATAATTTTTGAAGAGATAAGCAATACATGTTATTAATTTATTTGTGGAACATGTTTTCATTGATTAAAAATACAAGTGTTTAAGTGAAAAATAAGAGTCTTTACATATAGGAAAATATTTAGTCAACTCTCAGTAATAGAAGCACGTAAGTGGATAAGTCCTTTAAGCAATTATAAAAATTAAAACCTGTGCTTGTCTGAGGATTGCTTCTAGAGGATACATGATAAGTCTAATAGTATAACCAGCTTATTAGTAAAGAAATTTGACATAAAAGTAAATTATATGTTAAGAAACTTACTAGTAATACATTAAAATGGCCAGAAAAGCTTTTTTTTTTTTTTGCTAGTTTTTATTCTTTCTGGAGTTTTATGAAATCACTTACACATTAGAAACAGGAGAAAGAAAAAGCCAAAAGCTTATTTTTTTATTTTTCATTGCTAATTTTTACTCTTTCTGAAGTTTTATGAAATCACTTACAAATTAGGAACAGGAAAAAGAAAAAGTCATTAAATGTTGCTGCATGATTATTCAAGTATTAAAATTATGCCAGAAAATTGTTATATTAAAATTCAGATAGTTTAAAATAACTGTAAATGACCCTTAAATTAAACCTCCTTAATTATCTGTTTTAGATGACCTAACTTGTAGTGTTTTTCTTATGTATGACTGTTAATACTATTTTCTTATATTGTTAGTTTTAATTTCTATGTTTTATGAATTTATTATTTTGTTTCCTCTTTTTCTTGGCTTCTACCCCACTCCCTTTCCCACCCCAACCTCTTCTTTGCTACAAGTTGCCACCACAGTGTTTGAAATTTGAATTTCTGAAAAATGCAGATGTTTGATGCAGATGCAAATGTTCTCAGCGGGAAGCATCATTCATGTGTACTGAAGCAAGAGACAGATGGGTCTTATATTTAAATGCTGAAAGTACTGGTTGGCTGTGTAGCATCTTCAGATTCGAAAGGAATCTCCTCCACATTTTGTCTTTGTCTTCTCCAGGATCCATATTTCTTGGCAACTTTCATGATGTAGTTTTTAAAAGAGGTTCCCATGAAAACGTACAGGACTGGGTTGAGGCAGCTGTGAAAGAGTGCAATACTCTCTGTGATTTGGATGGCAACATCCATGCGTTTGCTCATGTCACAGTCAGTGATCAGGGAGTAGATGATGTCTATGGCTTGGCAGAACTTGACAATGTTATAAGGTAATTGAGTGACGATGAAAACTATGACCACTGTGAGCAGAACTTTGAGGGGCTGAGATTTTTTAATGTTAGGCATCTTGATGAGTGTCTTTGCCGTGATGAAGTAGCACACTGCCATGATAAGAAAGGGTATTACAAATCCAATGCAGATTTCCAGGATTTGAATTGATGCCTTCATTGATGTTCCTAGGTGGTATGGAAAGATAGGAATGCACCTAGCCTTATGATTTACTGTATAAAAAAACCAGCTGAGGGATACTCAACAAGATGGCAGCCGCCCAGACGCAGAAACAGATGACCCAGCATGGTTTTCCCACTCCCAGTTGACTGGGAGCTTTAGTTACTGCCCAGTATCTGTCTGTGCTGATACAAGCCAGAAACTGCATTCCAGACACAAAATTGACTGTGTACAAGGCTGAAGTGACTTTGCACATGATTTTCCCTAAAACCCACCCATGAACTGCATTAACTGCCCAAAAAGGCAAAGTGAATAGAAGGAATAAATCTGCCACTGCCAGATTCAAGATGTACACATCTGTTTTGGTTCTGCGCTTCTTGTAATAGGCATAAATCGCCACTACAGTGGAATTGCCTGCAAGTCCAATGATGAAAGCTATTGTGAAGAAGGCAGGTAGGAAAACTTTTGCAAATTTTCTGACCTCTTCTTTTATACAGATCACTTCATACTGACTATAGTCATGAGTGTCATTCATTTCATTTTCCTCATAATAGTAATCTGTTGACTGGTTGTATTCCAAAGCCATGGTTCCAATCTAAATGGCAAAAAGAATACAGTATATTTATTTTAATATCACTTAAATGGAAACACTTTTGCTCTAGCATATGTTTTATGCTTTTGTTTGTTGCCATAACATATGTGAACCTGAGTCTGCCACTCTTTGAAACTCTGTAATGGAAGTCACACTGGAGTATATCCTCAAGAGTAGTTTTTCATCGCTTGTTTTTACAAGTCTGTGCAGGAAATGGGATTTACAGAGGGAAGATAAAAAACAATACCCTGGGAAATGTTCTTCATCATTAAGCCCTAAAACTTTTACATACACAATTTTGTGATTCTTATGCAGTATGTCAACAATAAATTGAAATAAATTTTTAAAATAAATATTTTACTTATATTTATTCATGAATTTATTTTAAATTAAGTGAAATAAATTATCTCAGAATTGTACTTAATTTTAGTTGTTAGCTTTTATAAAACAAAGTCTCCTCTAGTTAGCTTCTCTCCACAACTTGCCACTGCATGCTGATTGTAAACTCCTATTTGATAGAACTGTTGTTCTACTAGTCACCTAAGCCTTAAGCCTGCACCATCCTTGATTTCTCTCTTATCTTCATCCCTTCATCCAAGATTTTCAGTCTGCAACTAAATTCTGATTTTACCTTCCAAATAGGTCTCAAATCTGTCTCTTCCTTTTCACATAATTCATCCACATTATTACCTGGCCTATTACAATGTCTTCCCAACTGGTATCCAACTGTTCTCATTCCTTCTTACCACTTCCTTGTCAAAAACATTTTTCTTACTGTGATCAGTGTGCTCTGTCTCTAAAATATCAGTCTTATTACTCTCCTGCTTAGCTCCTCACCTAAAAGACACATCTCTCTGAAGGTTACAATCTAAGTTCTTTACCATGATACCCAAGGCTCCATAATGTAGTCCTACCCATGGTTCCTGGACACCCTCTACTGTACATCTTCCACTGCAGACGATGATAGTACTGATTAGCTGGTGGTTTGGGGGCACACAGCGTGCCATAGTAGCACCTACATCATTACTCATTCTGTTCTTTTATCTGATACACTATTTCCTTCCCGTCCCTTGAAAGGCCATTTCCTATTCAGCTAACTCAAATTTCACTTTTCTAGAAGACTTTCCCAATCCAGTAACTGTATCTGTGTATCAATTGTATCTACATATCAGAGAACTGATCTGGTCCTGTGGAGTTTCCCAGACTACCTTTTCCCTCTATGGTCTAAGTTCCCTAAGACTGTGACCTATTGGATTTCTGTTTGTAATTAATAACTGAAGAGAGTGCCTGGTACACTCTAGGTTGCCAGCAAATATTTATCAACTACAACGTTTACTAGTTAAGTATAAAGCTGTTACTCTAGGAATGGAAAGATGATATTCCAGGAATCTCGTGTCTCATCATTAAGTTATTCTACTATGTTGTCAATTAATACCCTGTAGTATTAAGATAAGCTTGCACAAAATTCACATTTTAAAATATATATAATAATAACTTTTAATGTTTTTATTAGTGCTAAGCTTTGTTATGCTTTTTCCTTAGCCCTTCTGTCTTCCTTGGGTTATTTTTTATCCTTGGAAGAATCTCAAATGTTCTTATAGAATTATTAATGAAGAAATTATGTTCAAAACAGTATACCAGCTTATGCTACATTTTCAAAAGAATATTCTTATACTTGATAACCTTTTGTAAATGAGTAAAGCAAAATGAAGAAGGCCACAGAGAGGAAAAATACCACATAGAACTGCTTTCATTTTATAAAAACTAGGTGCTCACAATTTAAAATGACTGTTTTAGCCTTATAGTTATTTGAAAAGTTCCAATCTAGAAGACCACTCTACTGTTCATTATCTTATATGTTAATTATTAACACAATATGAACTTTGTTCTTTCCTTCCCTTTTATCACAGAAATCTTGAACCTGGTGATAAGGTATAATATGGCCAAACAGTAAAAGATATTAAGGAAAGATATTTTAAAAGAATTAATCATACTAAAAATATAAGTAAATAAAAATAGGACTGGAAATTATTTGCAGAAGTGATCCTTCTGGCAGATAAATAAAAACACATTTAAATGCCTTTATAATTATTACAAGAATTTTAAAAATTGGTGTTTATAAAACAAAGCAAGAAAAAAATGGTATAGCAAAACCTGTTATTAACAAAGTTTTATAGGCAAGTGATGGTATTAAAATAATATTTTCTTCTAGCTGTATTCATATTTTTAAGGTTGAAGTATATAACTTTTCAAATAGCTCTTTTTGCACATGTAAACTTTCATGCCTCAAATCCCTCTGCATAGGTAAATATACAAAATCTTTGGACTTTAAAAAAAAGTCATATCCAACTCTGAATGAAAAAGAAAGAAAAAAACCAACCTGTTTCAGTAGGCAGACAGGAGCAATCTTGAATGCAGAGAGTAAAATCAAATGACACTCTCTAACTCAGACTACTTTTGTTTTCGTTTTTACACCCCGCCTTGTCTTACATCCAGGAGGGCTTTCCGGAAATGTAATCTTGTGAGCACTTGATCTTTTATTTATGTATAACCGTCCTGTGAAGTCATATCCAAGTTCTTAAGTATCTTTGGTTATAAACTTGAAGGAATTCAATCTTGTTTCAAAAGCTACAGACCTTTCCAAGTTTCCACTTAACTGAAGGGAATGGAAACATGTCTGCAGCTGAGGTACTGACTGCCAAACCAAGAGAATTCACCAGAGCACCTCAAGGCAGCTAATAAGTACTTGTAGGTAGTATCTAGATAAATACTGTCTAAAATTATTTTATCTAGGAAAGGAAACAAAAATGATTGTAACTAAGACAATTATCTTTTTGAAGACTAAATTATCAAAAATAAATTCTGAGTAATCATTAAGCATTTATAGTAGAATTTAAATTTTTATACCAGACCATTTTATATTTTACTAATACTTAAACTGTGAGACTCTCCTTGGCTTCACTGAACTCCTCCTCTGTCGACCCCAGAGTATGCCTTTCCCCATGACTTTAAATTCATGTGCCTTCTTGTAATCTCCGATGACCAGCCACAAACTTCACATCCTTGTGAAGTCTGGGAAGCCTATCTCAACTGTCTCCCCCTCCCCCATTTCCAAACAAATGAAAGTTAGAGAAAGAAATGTATGCAGATTTCACACTAGTAGGCTGTTTGACCTGGACTCTCCTCACATTTGCATAACAGTTCCCTTATTTATTTTCTCAGAGGAGACTAGGCTTAGAAGTTATTTTAGACCCATTCCTTTTTTTCTCTAAGCAGTTGATCTAACATTCCTGTTGATTCACAGAAAAGAAGCTCTAGGTCACTGAGGTCTTCACCTTCAGACAGTGTGTGTCTGAGGGTACAGCCAGGTTCTCCTCCTTGTTATCTACCAGTCTTTGAGGAAGAGTTATTTGCATGCAGCTAAACCATCTCACCAAGAAAAAAACTACCTAGGTTTGCAGTGTTTGCCATTCTTCATGGTGTTAATACTCCCACCATGGCCAGTTTCAGCTACCAATGTGAATTCACTGAGGGCAACTTTACTAAGAGATGAGTATTTTCAGCCTTTCTTAGGAGGCTCTAGCACAATTCTTCAAAGGAGGCATCTCTTCTCCTTACCATAGCTCTCATTACTCTGATCTCTTATGAAGGATACTGCTTTTAATATTATCCCTGCCCTCTCTAGGGGCTTCCCAGGTGATTCTGTTGTAGCCACGCATTCCGGGAAACAAACTCACTCAGAAGGACAATGCAGATAGTGGAGTGCAGTTTATTACACTGGTGGGCCCAAGGCAGAGAGTCTCCTCTTAGCCAAGGACCCTGACCAGCATTTGTGAAAATCTTTTATACCCCATGTGTACATGTCTGAACCCACCACCCCAAATTCCTTGAGATTTATGTAAACCAAGGAAAATACAATTCCCAAAACCCCATCATTCATGTGCTATGTGCTCATGTGCTCAAACAGTCAAACAATTAGCAAATAATCAATAAACCCAAGGTTACACCCCAATAGATACAGAAAACTGTATGGCCTGTCTGGAGGAAGGTGTGATTAGTGTATGTTTTCTCTTCGATGATGAGTAACCTAGATATGATCGTCAAGGTTCCCCTGTCTGGAGATGGTCTTATCCTTCTGTTGTTGTTTCATAGGCACTAAACACAGAGTTCAGAGTCCATTGGAAAGGTGGCCGAGCATGATCAGCATGAACAGGCCTAAGAAGGAGTCCAGGCCCTATGAATTCCTTTTTCAGCTCAGTGGTAAAGAATCAGCCTCCCAGTACAGGAGATGCAAGAAACACAGGTTCGATCCCTGAGCAGGGAAGATCCCCTAGGGTAGGAAATGGCAACCCACTCGAGAATTGTTGTCTAGGAAATTCCATGAGCAGAGAAGCCTAAGTCCAGGGAGTCACAAATAGTCAGACGCAACTGAGCATACATGCACACCCTCTCCAGACTCTCTGGTCTTTCGCTTTCTCTTACCTTTTATTCTTTTTTTTTCTATGTATTTTGGGGCTAGGGAGGAAGCAACTTCCATTAAATTCTTAGAATGATCTACAAGTTCCCAAAAGTTCTACCTCCATCCCTCATTTCCTCTTTGATTTATTTCCTTTTACTCACCCCTTTGCTTGCCACAAGACTGGAAAAGCTCAGTTTTCATTCCAATTGCAAAGAAAGGCAATGCCAAAGAATGCTCAAACTACCGCACAATTGCACTCATCTCACATGCTAATAAAGTAATGCTCAAAATTCTCCAAACCAGGCTTCAGTAATTACGTGAACCGTGAACTCCGTGATGTTCAAGCTGGTTTTAGAAAAAGCAGAGGAACCAGAGATCAAATTGCCAACATCCACTGGATCATGGAAAAAGCAAGAGAGTTCCAGAAAAACATCTATATCCGCTTTATTGACTATGCCAAAACCTTTGATTGTGTAGATCACAATAAACTGTGGAAAATTCTGAAAGAGATGGGAATACCAGACCACCTGACTTGCCTTTTGAGAAATCTGTATGCAGGTCAGGAAGCAACAGTTAGAACTGGACATGGAACAACAGACTGGTTCCAAATAGGAAAAGGAGTATGTCAAGGCTGTATACTGTCACCCTGTTTATTTAACTTATATGCAGAGTACATCATGAGAAATGCTGGACTAGAAGAAACACAAGCTGGAATCAAGATTGCCAGGAGAAATATCAATAACCTCAGATATGTAGATGATACTACCCTTATGGCAGAAAGAGAGAAGAAGAACTAAAGAGCCTCTTGATGAAAATGAAAGCGAAAAAGTTGGTTTAAAGCTCAACATTCAGAAAACAAAGATCATGGCATCCGGTCACATCACTTCATGGGAAATAGATGAAGAAACAGTGGAAATAGTGTCAGACTTTATTTTGGGGGCTCCAAAATCACTGCAGATGGTGACTGCAGCCATGAAATTAAAAGACGCTTACTCCTTGGAAGAAAAATTATGACCAACCTAGACAGTATATCCAAAAGCAGAGACATTACTTTGTCGATGAAGGTCCGTCTAGTCAAGGCTATGATTTTTCCTGTGATCATGTATGGATGTGAGAGTTGGAATGTGAAGAAGGCTGAGCACCGAAGAATTGATGCTTTTGAACTGTGGTGTTGGAGAAGACTCTTGAGAGTCCCTTGGACTGCAAGGAGATCCAACCAGTCCATTCTAAAGGAGATCAGCCCTGGGATTTCTTTGGAAGGAATCATGCTAAACCTGAAACTCCAGTACTTTGGCCACCTCATGAGAAGAGTTGACTCACTGGAAAAGACTCTGATGCTGGGATGGATTGGGGGCAGGAGGAGAAGGGGACGACCGAGGATGAGATGGCTGGATGGTATCACTGACTTGATGAACATGAGTCTGAGTGAACTCTGGGAGATGGTGATGGACAGAGAGGCCTGGCCTGCTGCAATTCATGGGGTCGTGAAGAGTCGGACGCGACTGAGTGACTGAACTGAACTTGCTTGCTTATTCTGCCACACCAGCCTCCATGCTGTTTTGAAATGTACCAGGCACATTCCTTCTTAGGGCTTTTGATTTGGCCCTTCATTCTGCCTGGAATGTGCTTTATCTTTTAATATCCACAAGGTTCACTCCCTCATGTATTTCAAGTCTTTGTCCCATCACCACCTCCTCATTGAGGCAACCTCTGACTATTCTATTTAAAATACTGTCACAAAACAAATGAACAAACATTAAACAAAACAGAACCAGTTATAGATACAAACAAAAAACAGATGTTTGCCATATGGGAGGAGGAAGATGGGGGAAAACAATAGGTGAGCGAGATTAAGAGATTACAAACTCTTAAGAAGGAATTACAAACTTCCAGTTGCAAAATAAATGAATCATGGGGATGAAATGTACAGTGTAAGGTGTATAGTCAATAAGTAATTTTTGTATGGTGACATATCATAACTAGATTTATCATACTGGCCACTTTAAAATGTATAGAAATATCCAACCACTATGTCATATAATGGGAACTAATATAAAGTCAAAAAAGATGTCCTTTTCATTATAGGGGACTGGAATGCTAAAGTAGGAAGTCAAGAAACACCTGGAGTAACAGGCAAATTTGACCTTGGCATGCGGAATGAAGGAGGGCAAAGACTAATAGAGATTTGCCAAGATAATGCACTGGTCATAGCAAACACCCTCTTCCAACAACACAAGAGAAAACTCTACGCATGGACATCACCAGATGGTCAATACTAAAATCAGATTGATTATATTCTATGCAGCCAAAGATGGAGAAGCTCTATACAGTCAACAAAAACAAGACCAGGAGCTGACTGTGGCTCAGATCATGAACTCCTTATTACCAAATTCAGACTCAAATTGAAGAACGTAGGGAAAACCGCTAGACCATTCAGGTATGACCTAATCAAATCCCTTATGATTATACAGTGGAAGTGAGAAATAGATTTAAGGGCCTAGATCTGATAGATAGAGTGCCTGATGAACTATGGAATGAGGTTCGTGACATTGTACGGGAGGCAGGGATGAAGACCATCCCCATGGAAAAGAAAAGCAAAAAAGCAAAATGGCTGCCTGGGGAAGCCTTACAAATAGCTTTGAAAAGAAGAGAAGCAAAAGCCAAGGAGAAAAGGCAAGATATAAGCATCTGAATGCAGAGTTCCAAAGAATAGCAAGAAGAGATAAGGAAGCCTTCTTCAGCAATCAGTGCAAAGAAACAGAGGAAAAGAACAGAATGAGAAAGACTAGAGATCTCTTCAAGAAAATTAGAAATACCAAGGGAACACTTCATGCAAAGATGGGCTCGATAAAGGACAGAAACGGTATGGACCTAACAGAAGCAGACGATAATAAGAGATGGCAAGAACACACGGAAGAACTGTACAAAAAGGATCTTCACGACCCGGATAATCACGATGGTGTTATCACTCACCTAGAGCCAGACATCCTGGAATGTGAAGTCAAGTGGGCCTTAGAAAGCATCACTATGAACAAAGCTAGTGGAGGTGATGGAATTCCAGTTAAATCCCCTAAAAGATGATGCTGTGAAAGTGCTGCACTCAATATGCCAGCAAATTTGGAAAACTCAGCAGTGGCCACAGGACTGGAAAAGGTCAGTTTTCATTCCAATCCCAAAGAAAGGCAATGCCAAAGAATGCTCAAACTACCGCACAATTGCACTCATCTCACGTGCTAGTAAAGTAATGCTCAAAATTCTCCAAGCCAGGCTTCAGCAATACGTGCACCGTGAACTCCCTGATGTTCAAGCTGGTTTTAGAAAAGGCAGAGGAACCAGAGATCAAATTGCCAACATCTGCTGGATCATGGAAAAAGCTAGAGAGTTCCAGAAAAACATCTATTTCTGCACTATTGGCTATGCCAAAGCCTTTGACTGTGTGGGTCACAATAAACTGTGGAAAATTCTGAAAGAGATGGAAATACCAGACCACCTGACTGACTTCTTGAGAAATCTGTATGCGGGTCAGGAAGCAACAGTTAGAACTGGACATGGAAAAACAGACTTTTCTGAATAAAAGGAGTAAGTACGTCAAGGCTGTATATTGTCACCCTGCTTATTTAACTTCTATACAGAGTACATCATGAGAAATGCTGGACTAGAAGAAACACAAGCTGGAATCAAGATTGCCAGGAGAAATATCAATAACCTCAGATATGCAGATGATACCATGCTTATGGCAGAAAGTGAAGAGGAGTTAAAAAGCCTCTTGATGAAAGTAAAAGAGGAGAGTGAAAAAGTTGGCTTAAATCTCAACATTCAGAAAACAAAGATCATGGCATCCGGTCACATCACTTCATGGGAAATAGATGGAGAAACAGTGGAAACAGTGTCAGACTATTTGTTGGGGGGCTCCAAAATCACTGCAGATGGTGATTGCAGCCATGAAATTGAAATACGGTTACTCCTTGGAAGAAAGGTTATGACCAACCTAGATAGTATATTCAAAAGCAGAGACATTACTTTGCCGACTAAGGTCTGTCTAGTCAAGGCTATGGTTTTTCCAGTAGTCATGTATGGATGTGAGAGTTGGACTGTGAAGAAGGCTGAGCGCCGAAGAACTGATGCTTTTGAACTGTAGTTTGGACAAGACTCTTAAAAGTCCCATGGACTGCAAGGATATCCAACCAGTTCATTCTGAAGGAGATCAGCCCTGGGATTTCTTTGGAAGGAATGATGCTAAAGCTGAAACTCCAGTACTTTGGCCACCTCATGCGAAGAATTGACTCATTGTAAAAGACTCTGATGCTGGGAGGGATTGCGGGCAGGAGGAGAAAGGGATGACAGAGGATGAGATGGCTGAATGTCATCACTGATTTGATGGACGTGAATCTGAGTGAACTCTGCGAGTTGGTGATGGACAAGGAGGCCTGGTGTGCTGTGGTTCATGGCGTCACAAAAAGTGGGACACGACTGAGAGACTGAGCTGAATATAAAGTCATAGGTCATTTGTACTTTGAAAACAACCATTTAAAAAAAAAGAGGTCAGATATGTGGTTATCACAGGCAGGTGGGGGTGTGTGTGCATGCTCAGTCACATCCAACTCTTTAATATCCATACTACATAATGAATTAATGTTTTATATGATTGGGCGGGGGGGTGGGGGCGGTGGGCGTCGACCATGCTACACGGCTTGTGGGATCTTGGTTTCCTCACCATGGATCAAACCCATGACTGCTACACTGGAAGTGTGGAGTCTTAACCACTGGATCACCAGAGAAGTCCTGTATATGAGTTTTTTACTTAGCATTTTTGCTTAAGTGTTATGCCAAACTCCCTATAAATGACATTTTTATGTTATGCCAAACTCCCTGTAAATGACATTTTTAGTAGCTAAATAATATTTTGTTGTATGGATTATCATAATTTGCCTTACTGTTCAACTATTATAAGATTTTGTAGTGTTTTGCTATTACAAATAATGTTATAGAGAGCATCTTTGTAGATACAGTAGGAAATTGTACTTATCTTACTGAGGGATTTTGAAGAATGGGATTAATCATGTCTAACTATCACTTTTCTTGTTACACGAAAGATAGCATTCTGTAGAATAATCTTAGAGTTCTTTCAAATCGTTGCTTAGAATGTTTTCTTATTTTTTTAAGAAGGGTTCCATTATATGGACACATCCATATAATTGTCTTCTGTTGATGGATATTGATTTATGCCCAGTTCTTTCCTCTCTCAGTTCATTCATGCATGCTAAGTTATTTCAGTCATTTCTGACTTTTTGTGACCCTGTGAACTGTAGCCCACCAGGCTGTTCTGTCCATGGGACTCTCCAGGCAAGAATACTGGAGTAGGCAGCCATGCCCTTCTCCAAGGGATCTTCCTGACCCAGGGACTGAACCTCTGTCTCTTATATCTCCTGCATGGCAAGTGGGTTCTTTACCACTAACAACACCTAGGAAGCTCAGGAGCAGCTATATCTGTAGCATAAATCTCAGAAGTTGAATAGGTGGATTAAAGACTAAGGGAATCTGCAATTTTGATGGATGTTGCCAAATTGTACTTCATAGGAATGGTATTACTTTGTACTCTCACCAATAATGTATGAAAGTATCTATTTCCTAGAACATTGCCAGTTGAATGTCTTGTTCCACTACCATTTTGCTATCTTAAAAACTTGTAATTCAGTACCAGTTCAGCACCATTCTTCTTCCCTTGCCAGCTGTATGTGAGATATCTTTCCTAAATTGTTGGGGGTTTTTTTGTTTGTTTGTTTGCTCTAGTCTTTCTTTGTTGTTATTGTTTAGTTGCTAAATCGTGTCCGACTATTTGTGGCCCCATGAACCATAGTCCACCAGACTCCTCTGTCCATGGAGTGGGTTGCCATTTTTTCCTCCAAGGGATTGAACTTGTTTCTTCTGCATTGGCAGGAAGATTCTTTACTGCTGAGCCACCAGTTCAGTTCAGTTCATTTCAGTCGCTCAGTCGTGTCTGACTCTTTGCGACCCCATGAATCACAGCACGCCAGGCCTCCCTGTCCATCACCATCTTCCAGATTTCACTCAAACTCACGTCCATCGAATCAGTGATGCCATCCAACCATCTCATCCTCTGTTGTCCCTCCTCCTGCCCCCAGTCCCTCCCAGCATCAGAGTCTTTTCCAGTGAGTCAACTCTTTGTATGAGGTGGCCAAAGTACTGGAGTTTCAGCTTTAGCATCATCCCTTCCAAAGAAATCTCAGGGCTGATCTCCTTCAGAATGGACTGGCTGGATCTCCTTGCAGTCCAAGGGACTCGCAAGAGTCTTCTCCAACACCACATTTCAAAAGCATCAATTCTTCGGTGCTCAGCCTTCTTCACAGTCCAACTCTCACATCCATACATGATCACTGGATTAGACAGACCTTTGTTGGCCACCAGGGAAGCCCAATTTTATTTCTTACTGTACAGTAGTTTAATACAGATTAACGAATCAGTCTCTTTTAATTTAATTTATTTTTTCTTTTTGGCCACACAGAAGGATTGAACCTGGGCCATTGGCAGTGAGATCATAGATTCCTAGCCACTGAAGCACAAGAGAATTCCTACGTTTATTATTTTTGAGGTTTAAAATTTCTTTTCCATTTAGAAATTTCATAGATACTAAATTGTTTTTTCTTCTAGTTTTTTTATATCTTGATTATTTAATTTTTAAAAAACTTCAATTCTGATCTATTTGGACCTGATTTTGATTCAACAATATTTTGCAGCAGTGACAGCATGTAACATTTATAGAATACTTTTTAGATGTAAACCTTCCTAGAGGAAGAATAAGTGAATTTCAAAGGTTGTTTCCCTATTAACATTAGCACATATAATCCAAGGGAACACATGAGATTTTCTTGTTTTTTTCTTAATGAAGTGAAGGTTGCTTATTCATGTCTGACTCTTTGTGACCCCATGGACTATACAGTCCATGGAATTCTCCAGGTTAGAATACTGGAGTGGGTAGCCTTTCCCTTCTCCAGGGGATCTTCCCAACCCAGGGATTGAACCTAGGTCTCCCACATTGCAGGCGGAGTCTTTACCAGATAAGCCCCAAGGGAAGCACACTTTTTTTTCCTTAACTGTATGATAAACATTTTTTTTTAACAAGTGGAAATTTCACTGTAAAATGTTAGTTAACACGTAATTGTTTTTAAAATCTGCCTGCAATGTGGGAGACCCTGAAGACGGAAATGGCTACCCACTCCAGTATTCTTCTCTGGAAAATTCCATGGACAGAGGAGCCTGGTGGGCTACGATCCACCAGTGCACAAAGAGTCAGACACGACTTAGTGACTCACTCTTTCACTTTTCATTGGTATTAATGGTAAGACCAAATGAAGTTTATATATTTCACATCAGAAGTTCGATATTGGTAGAAATAACCTTGATGCTTTGTAAATGACTAATTGTACTTTATATTATATTATTGTTTATATCACTTTCCTTATGGTTGCAGACCATATCCATACTCAACAGTTATGTTTTTCTCCACCTGTCATATTTCCTTGTATTATAGAATGATTTTGTTTGATACTCATGTGGTTGTAAGAATGTGTGAAATTAAAACTCATCAGCAAATATCAGGAAAATGTCCCTTTCAGCCTAACTTAATCCTGGCACTTGAACAGTCTTGAAATACCACACAGTCTGGATTAAAAACAAAATTATTTTATCTGTGCCATCTGTTTTCACTCATGAAGGCCTGTGACACAGCAGATAAATATTTAAATGCTTTCTGATCTATTCAGATTTCCTTTAATATATTTAATTTTTGACATTTGGTATCCTGTCCATTAATTAAAATAACATGAGAACAAAAACTCTTTAGAAGAAGGACATTTCAGTGGCTGTACCTGCCAAATTATGCTTGTAGCTAAGATGAGATGATATATTTGTGAGAGGGTTTTCCTATTTTCTGAAACATCAAGGTTAAATCAAAATGTTACAAAATTTACAGCTTATGTATTCATCCTTACTTCCTCTATTTAATGACCCCAAAAAGGAGAGCCAATTTAGAAGTTTCACTTTTTAGAATCTGAATTGTTTTCCATATTAGATTAGGCAAAGCAGAATTGAAGAACTCTTTTCCTAGTTTCTTGAGTTTCATAAAATTTACCTAATATCTGAAATATGTTGAGTACTTAAAGTTGTGGCAACAATTTTTCATGATAAAAAGAGAAGGACAAGAAATCCTATTGGGAAATATTAGAGAAAAAATATGGAATTGGAAAAGGAGTGCTTTCAGTTAGGTTTAAGGGAATTATAGAGAAGACTTTACTGTTGAAGGATTAAGATCCATGAATCCTTAAAAGATGTACCCAAAGTGGTTTTGATTACCAGGATAAAGTGGACAAAGAAAAGATCTCTAATGAAATGAACCCCACATCATACCATTATGTCCTAATCTGATTTTTAGACGTACACCCACCAAGGAGACAATGGGGGCAAGTGGCCAGACTCTTCATTCTTAGAACCTCAAGTCTTCCTACAAGTAAAACCTAAAAAACTGCAAATGGAAAAATATCCAGTTGAAAAATTAAAAATAAGCCTTTCTGGAAAGGATTCTTTTGTCTATAATTTCTAGAAAAAATCAAAGCATGATTGCATAACATTGTAGAACCAGAGTCAATCAAGGGTAGAAAAATTCCCTCTGCTCAGCGTTTTCAGATAAGAAATTTCCATTAATATCCACATTGAAATTTAAGTTTTATCTTCTACTGTTTGAATCATCCTGTTTTTTGGATTGATCCTCAGAATTGTGGAATTCATTTTCTCTATATTAGCACCTGTAAAAATCAGAAGGACACACTTTTGTAAAAATAACTAAACACAATTTGGAAAGTCAAACATGGTTCAATAAATGATAGTCAGTTGGACTCAACATTAAGAGTATAACATCTGAGATTTTTAAAACTTAATTTTGAGATATGTGAGTGGGGAGATCTTTTTCACTAAAATCTGGAAGATGCAGCAGCTGATACAGCCTTCTTATAAAGAGTCCTTTCAGAACTGATTGAAAAAAAAAGTTTCCATTAAATTTGAAGAAACCCAAATTAGAGCTTTGGTTTTAAAACAATTATATTTTAACTTTAACTGTATTTTACTTTACATGTATAATTCACAATATAGAATAACTGAAGGGAATAGAATGGTAAGCTCTTGGTTTTATTGACTTAAAATTTTTAAGTTTCTAAAATTCCTAATTCTGCCTCTTATCTGATCATATTTTGTGGTGATCATTGCATTTCTAAAACTTCAACTGACACTAATGATAGGTACCTGATTTAAGAAACCATCACATGAGATAAGTGAAAACCTGGTTTTGGCAAAGTTTTAAACACTCTAGGGGAGTTCCATTTCTGGTGTGGTGGATTAAGCACCTAAGATTGACCTTCTCACAGATAACAACTAAAAAACTACAAAAAATAACTACCTGAAAAGTCTATAGAGTGATCAAAGACAGGCTGATTTTGTAGAAGAGTCAGAATGTAGAAGATGAGATGGGCCCAAAGTGTCATTTTAAGAATTTGGCCTAAGGATTCAATGTGGTGTGAGAATGCTGAAACTTCTCTAGATAATGCAGGTCCTTGTGTCCTAAGGAACTAGAGGATAGTAAGGCAGCCATTGTTCCCAGAAAAATGCTAGAGTAGGGTGAGACTCCAGGAAAGGAGAAAACCGGAAAAAGAGAGCTCTGTTTCCTGTGTAAGCTTTGCCGAAGTCTCTGGCTTACTCTAGTCTTTCCCATTCTGTTCTTTTCCTCTATTTCTTTGCATTGATTGCTGAAGAAGGCTTTCTTATCTCTTCTTGCTATCCTTTGGAAGTCTGTATTCAGATGCTTATATCTTGCCTTTTCTCCTTGGCTTTTCACCTCTCTTCTTTCTACAGCTTTTGTAAGGCCTACCCAGACAGCCATTTTGCTTTTTTGCATTTCTTTTCCATGGGGATGGTCTTGATCCCTGTCTCCTGTACAGTGTCACGAACCTCATTCCATAGTTCATCAGGCACTCTATCTATCAGATCTAGGCCCTTAAATCTATTTCTCACTTCCACTGTATAATCATAAGGGATTTGATTAGGTCATACCTGAATGGTCTAGCGGTTTTCCCTACGTTCTTCAATTTGAGTCTGAATTTGGTAATAAGGAGTTCATGATCTGAGCCACAGTCAGCTCCTGGTCTTGTTTTTGTTGATTGTATAGAGCTTCTCCATCTTTGGCTGCACAGAATATAATCAATCTGATTTCGGTGTTCACCATCTGGTGATGTCCATGTGTAGAGTCTTCTCTTGTGTTGTTGGAAGAGGGTGTTTGCTATGACCAGTGCATTATCTTGGCAAAACTCTATTAGTCTTTGCCCTGCTTCATTCCACATGCCAAGGCCAAATGTGCCTGTTACTCCAGGTGTTTCTTGACTTCCTACTTTAGCATTCCAGTCCACTATAATGAAAAGGACATCTTTTTTGGGTGTTAGTTATAAAAGGTCTTGTAGGTCTTCGTAAAACCGTTCAGCTTCAGCTTATTCAACATTACTGGTTGGGGCATAGACTTGGATAACTGTGATATTGAATGGTTTGCCTTGGAGACGAACAGAGATCATTCTGTCGTTTTTGAGATTACCTCCAAGTACTGCATTTTGGACTCTTTTGTTGACCATGATGGCTACTCCATTTCTTCTGAGGGATTCCTGCCCGCAGTAGTGGATATAATGGTCATCTGAGGAACATTTCATGCAAACATGGGCTCGATAAAGGACAGAAATGGTATGGACCTAACAGAAGCAAAAAATATTAAGAGGTGGCAAGAATACACGGAAGAACTATACAAAAAGATCTTCACGAACCAGATAATCATGATGATCTGATCACTCATCTAGAGCCAGACATCTTGGAATGTGAAGTCAAGTGGGCCTTAGAAAGCATCACTACGAACAAAGCTAGTGGAGGTGATGGAATTCCAGTTGAGCTGTTTCAAATCTTGAAAGATGATGCTGTGGAAGTGCTGCACTCAATATGCCAGCAAATTTGGAAAACTCAGCAGTGGCCACAGGATTGGAAAAGGTCAGTTTTCATTCCAGTGCCAAAGAATGCTCAAACTACTGCACAATTGCACTCATCTCACGTGCTAGTAAAGTAATGCTCAAAATTCTCCAAGCCAGGCTTCAGCAATACATGAACTGTGAACTCCTGATGTTCAAGCTGGTTTTAGAAAAGGCAGAGGAACCAGAGATCAAATTGCCAACATCTGCTGGATCATGGAAAAAGCTAGAGAGTTCCAGAAAAACATCTATTTCTGCACTATTGGCTATGCCAAAGCCTTTGACTGTGTGGATCACAATAAACTGTGGAAAATTCTGAAAGAGATGAGAATACCAGACCACCTGACCTGCCTCTTGAGAAATCTGTATGCAGGTCAGGAAGCAACAGTTAGAACTGGACATGGAACAACAGACTGGTTCCAAATAGGAAAAGGGAGTATGTCAAGGCTGTATATTGTCACCCTGCTTATTTAACTTCTATACAGAGTACATCATGAGAACAATGGTCTGGAAGAAACCCAAGCTGGAATCAAGATTGCCGGGAGAAATATCAATAACCTCAGATATGCAGATGACACTTCCCTTATGGCAGAAAGTGAAGAGGAGCTAAAAGCCTCTTGATGAAAGTAAAAGAGGAGAGTGAAAAAGTTGGCTTAAAGCTCAACGTTCAGAAAACGAAGATCATGGCATCCGGTCCCATCACTTCATGGCAAATAGATGGGGAAACAGTGGAAACAGTGTCAGACTTTATATTTTGGGGCTCCAAAATCACTGCAGATGGTGACTGCAGCCATGAAATTAGAAGACACTTACTCCTTGGAAGAAAAGTTATGACCAACCTAGATAGTATATTCAAAAGTAGAGACATTACTTTGCCAACTAAGGTCCGTCTAGTCAATGAAGTGAAGTCGCTCAGTCGTGTCTGACTCTTTGCAACCCCATGGACTGCAGCCTACCAGGCTTCTCTGTCCATGGGATTTTCCAGGCAAGAGTACTGGAGTGGGTTGCCATTTCCTTCTATGATTTTTCCTGTGGTCATGTATGGATGTGAGATTTGGGCTGTGAAGAAGGCTGAGCGCCAAAGAATTGATGCTTTTAAACTGTAGTTTGGACAAGACTCTTGAGAGTCCCATGGATTGCAAGGAGATCCAACCAGTCCATTCTGAAGGAGATCAGCCCTGGGATTTCTTTGGAAGGAATGATGCTAAAGCTGAAACTCCAGTACTTTGGCCACCTCATGCGAAGAATTGACTCATTGTAAAAGACTCTGATGCTGGGAGGGATTGGGGGCAGGAGGAGAAGGTGACGACAGAGGATGAGATGGCTGGATGGCATCACGGACTCAATGGACATGAGTCTGAGTGAACTCCGAGAAATGGTGATGGACAGGGAGGCCTGGCGTGCTGTAATTCATGGAGTCGTAAAGAGTCGGACACGACTGAGCGACTGAACTGAACAGAACTGGCTTACTCATGAATCAAAGTGATTCACAAGGCAGACTCAAAGCACCCTGCAGCTAAATGGAAGAGCTAAAGTGAAGTGTGTCATCTCATTCATTTTAGCTGAGACAGACTCTACAGTTTGACTCTACCTAAGTTAATTGCCTCTTAAACAATAACATTAACCATCTTCAGAGAGAGAAAACAGAATCCAGAGTCTTCAAAACCAAGGAATTATTATGTCCAGAATACAATGGAAAATTATTCATTAAATGAAGAAGCAAGAAAACACTTTCAGGGCACCAACCTTTCTTCATCCCTACCTATTCCCATTTCCTCCTCTCTACATATTATTTTGAAATAAATCCCAGATATTACATTATGTCTCACAAACATTTCAGTGTGCATCTCAATAAGAGCTCTTTTAAAAATGTAATCACAATGTCATTAGCACACCTAAAATTACTTAATATCGTTACATATCCAGTAAGTATTCAAATTTCTAATTGTTTGTAGATGGATTAATGCTTTTCAGTTTGTTTAACTGAAACAGACTCATCCTCATGCAACTCCATGGCTAAGGAAATTAAGTCTTTCTCAGTCACTGGTTGAGGAGTAAATATCGTGAGTTTTGGTCCTGTTGTCCATAGGTCAGAGAATATGAGATCTAAAACAGGAGGAAATACGCTGGAAGAAGTTCATAATCTTTCTAACATGCTGATGTTTGAAGTGGCATGAATAGGAGAGCCATCACTTTGTCTTAAGGGCTGCAGTTCTTTCATGGCTTCTTTGACTTCTGGTTATTTACATGCAGCAGTTCTCACTGAAAAAGTCCATTCTTGGCCTAAGTTAGTCAATTTTTTGAGTGATATACAGTTTTGTACATAAGCATTTCTTTTTTGATGATGAAGGGCCTTCCTCCTATGTGTTTCATTTTGCCAGAGGTAAACTTAGAAAGATTAGAAACTTTAGTGTGAAATGTCAAACAAAAAATTTCTTTTTATGATATATTCTTTTCATTGTCTCTCTGGTTTTAGGAGCTGGGAATCCAAAGTGCAAAATTGCGATTGTTATGGGAAGAATTAACAATAACTCTGAAACCAGGTAATAAAACAATAGTGATTGAGAAATCTATGAGGAATAAGAGTCAGTCTTTATTTGTACTCACTTAATTGACTTAAAATTCACTATTTAGGCTCATAAATTATAATAATATAAAGTATATCATGATATTAAATGTCATATATCTGTTGTTTCACAATTATTTTGCTAAAGCTATATTTAGAAAACATTTTAGGAAGTGTTGTTATACATTCTTCACTGTGAAATTTCCTGTTTTAAAAAGTGTTGCTGAATTCTCAAAGCTGTTTGGATCCAGTTATAAGATATATAAACTTTTTCAAAACTGTCTAAGTAATTAACTGATTAGATATTTAGATCCAAGGCAATAATCTTGGAATGTTTAATATATTAAATATCAGTTCCCAGTTACCATTCTGAGCAAAGAGAAGCCTCAATTAAAAAACTTTCACATATTTTCAAATCATTGTTCCAGATCACAGGCCTGCATCTGAATATAGTTAATGATTTTTACACAATTCCTATTCCAGCCATCATTACTTACATGATTACATGATAGCAACAATGAAAAGATGACAGTTGAGTCTCCACCTAACATTTGTTTTATTTTTCCACTTAGCAAACTTCCTAACATCTACTTTTCTTTTGACCAGACACAAACAACACAGCATGATTCTTGTTCCCATCAACACACCTGGAGTAGAAATAATACGGCCCTTGACAGTTTTTGGCTACCTGGGTAAGTGTTCAATCAACTTGTCTATGTATTTGCAAGTAGGAAACCTAGAATACGCAGTAACTCTGAAGGAAATAGATAACATTTTGGTGCATGAGATGGATTCTTAGAAATCCTTTGACCCTTAGTATAAATTACCAGTGGAGTTCAGAATAGAACAAATGAAAAGAGAGATGGTGCAGCATTCTACCACATTTTGTCTGCTTTGGGGAAAGGGCAAACTGGCATTTAAGGCACAGCAACTCTGTCTGCCAATCTTCTTTTCATCATCCAGGAGGAAGGGTTAATGAAATAGATGTGAAAAATTAAGTAACTCACAGTAATATTCATTTTTAACTTTCTTAATCAACCTATAAGAGTTAATAAGCAAAGGGTTTTGATTGATATGAATGCAGAACTTTTCCTTCCTTCTGTCCTTGGGTGGAATGTCTAAGAAGCAAGGATACTTTTGCTCAGTCTCATGTTCACTATTTCCTTGCTGCTCAGGTTTCTCACTCTGCAAGTATTTGATGAACACTCAACCCACTCCAGTATTCTTGCCTGGAGAATCCCATGGACAAAGGAGCCTGGCAGGCTACAGTCCATATGGTCTCAAAGAGTCGGATATGACTGAAACGACTTAACATGCACACACACGCACAAGCACTGTTACGGGTGCTTAGAATACAATAGTGAACACAGTAAACTAAGATCTCTGCCCTTGTGGAGCTTACTTGCTGGGGGACAGAGACAGAGGATAAATACAGATATGTAAATAAGCTAGGTAGCTGTCAGTAAATGATAAATGTTATAAAAAAGTTTACTGAACTCTAGGTTTTATGGTGACCCTGGCTTTCTCTTTATTGTTAAATGTGGCTAATATAAATATTCAAGAGGTAGATTACTTTTTGTAGGCTGCAGCTAGAAAATGTACCCACAGGTTAAGTGGTTGGGTTGTAGAACAGTAGCCTAAAAGACCATGAAAATGGGTTTATAATGTTGGTTGGCTATTAATACCTACCATTGTAGAGCCTATGTTTCATATTTCAGTATGACAGTTTCACCAACATCTCTCCAACTCTCTGTGCCAAGGCCAAAAGAAATAGTGTGGACAGAGTTGATTATTAATGTCTGTTCTGACAGGAAAAGGGTGGGGGAGTTAACTGGAGATTATCTCCAGAACTTGGCGAGGAGGAAGGATGATGTAAAGGCAAAGTGTGGATGTGTTCCCAGTCTCTGTCACATGCCAGCATTTTCAAGAGGCAAACAAGCCTAGACTGGAAGCAAATATACTTGCAGGTCCAGCCTTGGCTTTGTCGCTAATGCTAAACCTGCTCTGTTCCTTCGAGCAGGTTCTTTACATCTTCAGGAATTGGTTTCCACAGCGATAAAATGAGAATTACATAATTCACTTGCAAATGTGGAACCATTGGAACCTTTTTTTTTCCCCCAAGCATTTTCTTCAGAAGCCTGTATATTAAAAATTTTAAGGAAGAAGCAATAATAAAACAATAATAAGATGATCTAATTTGAGCTATGGAGCCATCTTCTTTTTCACAGCTCTACAGTCTCAGAGAATCCATTCAGAAACCTCTGGATGAAATGATATCTAAAATCTCTTAAAATTTCTTAAACAGTTGATAAGTTTTTGGGCTGCACAGCACTGGGGGTTCAGGGCTCAGATCTCCCTAGAAATGTCTGACATATGAGGCCTTTAAATTCCACTGTCTTTGAGAATTATATTTCAGTAGATTAATTATCTCTGACTACCTTTTGTCACCTCATTTTGTTCTTTAAAATCTTATTCTGTGTTTTATAGATAATTTCCATGGAGGACATTTTGAGATCCATTTTAATCAAGTGCGAGTTCCTGCCACCAATTTAATACTAGGTGAGATAAATTGAACAAATGATTCTCTAGTAATTTTTTAAAAAATATTTTCAGGTCTAAATCTGAAAAGGATGTGAAGCCTACCATAATTTAGATACTGTCCTTGTTTACTCCATTTATAAGGGAAAATTATTTCCTTTGGTAATACTAACAATAATAATAACAATAATAAGGTTTTATTTAAGTATTTGATGTGGTGTCACATCAGTTGAAAACATAGCTAAATAAAAAAATTATACAATTTGGAGCAACATACTTTTTCCTAAAACATGATCGTCAAGCCTCTACTTGTTTTAATAAAACCTCAGTAGTTTCTGAACACTGTATTCCTTGAATGACTCCATCCTCTTGCTTATTGGAATCCTACCCAAACCTCTTTCAAGAAGGTTCTTGTATTCCTCATCTCATCCATTCAATAAGCCCCTGATCCTGCCAGGCCCTCAGGTTACCATGATGAACAGACACCTTTCCCTCCTATGCCTTTCTTGTCCTTCTCCATATCCCTTATCCCTAGCATCCTTGCCCCTCTTCTAGTTTCTAAACTCAGGACTGTGTCTTATCTACCTTGGTAACCATTGCAACACTAACAAAAGAACTTATGCAGAGTAGGTACTAAAGAGACAGTTCTTGAATCTGATCCAAGTTTTTAATGATGGTGGTTTACATTTCTATGTATTAGAAATCAAAGTTCCATAAATGTATAGTGAACCTTATTACAGAACTTACTTTTTTCCTACCGGAATGCCATCTTTATTGAGGATAGTTCATGACTTACTCAGGATCTGTGTAAATAACAAAAGAAATAGGCTGTGGTCATGTTCTCCTTTCTTTCTCACAGGTGAAGGTAGGGGATTTGAAATTGCCCAAGGCCGGCTTGGACCTGGCAGAATCCACCACTGTATGAGAACAATAGGTTTGGCTGAACGTGCTTTACAGATCATGTGTAAACGAGCAAACCAAAGGGTGGCCTTTGAGAAGAAACTTTATTCACATGTAAGAATAATTACTTATTTGAATTTATTGTAGCCCAATGCACTATACTAACCTTGAACCAAAATAACATTATTTGGTCAGAAAGAGATTCCCTCTGCATAAAGAAGGTGATTCTTTTCCACAAAATAATTTATTTGTAGTCTGTATTTAAATGTAGTCTGATGATGTGGATGGACCTAGAGACTGTCATACAGAGTTAAGTCAGAAAGAGAAAAACAAATATCATATAATATTCCACATATAATTCCACTTATATGTAAAATTAGAAAATGATACAGGTGAACTTATTTGCAAAGCAGAAGTAGAGACACAGAGGTAGAGAACAAACATGGATACCAAAGGGGGACAGGGCAGGATGAATAGGAGGCTTGGGATTGACATATATACACTACTATGTATAAAATAGATAACTAATGAGAACCTTCTATATAGCCCAAGGGACTCAATGCTCTGTGGTGACCTAAACAGGAAGGAAATCCAAAAGGAGGGGATATATGCATACATATAGCTGATTCTCTTTGGTACAACAGAAACTAACACAACATTGTAAAGCAACTATATTCCAATAAAAATTAATGAAAAATCCTAAGATTCAAGCTATATGTGTGTGTGTGTGTGTATATATATATATTTATATATATATATATGCTGACAAGAGATAGTTATCTTTGTGCAAGATTTAATAATTCCTTAAGTGCTTCAACACCTCAGCACACAAAGTGTCGATAATTTGTTCAACTTTCTCTGGTTCTTATTCTCTAGAGAACTTCATATAGTAGCCCTCTCTGTGGACATGAGAAGGCTATTTTAAGGAAGAAGGAAGCCTTATTCTTTGGCTCTATGGAGGAATTAAGACAGATAAGTGGAGAGATATAGGAAAATAGCCCAAAACTCAATGAAAGAAAAGAGATCTAAAAATGGAAAGGACTGCTTTATAAAGAAGTGAGCTCCCTGTCACTGGAGAAATGCAAGTAAAAATGGGACCAGCATTAGCTGGGTGTTCATGATATTTTGATTCATCTCTAAGTTATGTACTACTAGCCCTATTGTTTACAAAGAACAATACTAACATCCAGGCACTATAATCCAAATTAGAAAATATTTATCAAGAGGGAAAAGATGCTACCATATCAGACTTCCTTGCTTACAAGAAATATTCAAAGGAGCTTTAAGCTGAAATGGAAAACTTCTTAAGAGCAATGAGATAGCCAAATCATCCCCCTAAAAGCCCTTCTAAGAAGGTGAGAAAAATTATTATTAAATATTTAATACTTCAAGATTGCTAACATGTACTGTTAGGTCAAACTTGTAGTGGTAAATTGTATCCATGTTTGCTGGACATGTATATTTCAGTACATTTTATAAGACTGTCTCAACTGTCCTTTACAAGGAGTTATACAGTTCATTTGTGACAACCTTACAAAAATCTCACAGTGTATTTTCTACCGTGAATTCTTGTAGGCCATGCTTTCTTTTTGTGAAATATTATTTAGCAAATCTATGACTTAGTTATAACATTGTTCTTATGAAAAAATATAGCCTGCTTTATGGTACATACCTGGGAGTAATTTGTAGAAGAACCCTTTTAGTAAACAGTGAGGGCAAGTGTTCAACTGTTGGATGGGCACTGTAGAAGGTAAAATGATGCAAAAGTTTGAGGCTATAAATACAACTCCACAGTGCTGCCGGAGTAAGAGCTAAAGAGTTGTTCATGGCATCAAATGTCACTTCATGAACATTTCTCTTCTCAAAATTGCCACCCAAACCCCTGAGCATTGTGCAAGGAGGAACAGAAAGGTTAACCTCCAGGCATCTTGAACACACAAAAGCACTCTCAAGTGCTGCTTTCATGACAGATGTTTTAATACTTTGCTAAAGAGAAATTTCTTTTCCATTTTGTAAACTTAATGTAGCAAGCAGAACAAGCCTGGGCTTTTCAAAAATATGCCTCCCTTCTCTGAAAACCTCTTGCATTTGGCATAAAGGAAATGATCTGGCAAGAGCTAAAGAGATGTGTGAACAGGTCAAATAAAAATCCTGGCTGGCTTTTTTTTTTCCTTTTTTATTTGTCAAAGTAACATTCCACTTCGCTGAATTTGGAGATCCTTTCCAGCTGCCTTCTAATTTATTCCAGGCAGTAAATCAGCAAGTTCTTTATCAAAGTTCTCCCCTAGTAAATAAATCTAGCACCTTCTTAGAGCACCCATTTAATTCTTTTTAGAACATCTAGCGCCTGTAGAGACCCACCTAAGACCACTTACCTTTATTCTAAAGCTAAAAAGTAATTGCATATGGTCATTTGTTCATGACATTATAATCGCCTAGTTTGATCAATTCAGTTCAGTTCAGTCACTCAGTCGTGTCTGACTCTTTGTAACCCTATGGACTGCAGCACACCAGGCTTCCCTGTCAATCACCAGCTCCCAAAGCTTGCTCAGACTCATGCCTCTCCAGTCGGTGATGCCACCTAACCATCTCAACTTAGTGTCATCCCCTTCTCCTCCTGCCTTCAGTCTTTCCCAGCATCAGGGTCTTTTCCAGTGAATCAGTTCTTTGCATCAGGTGGCCAAAGTATTGGAGTTTCAGCTTCTGCATCAGTCCTTCCAATGAATATTCAGGATTGATTTCCTTGAGGATTGACTGGTTGGATCTCCATGCAGTCCAAGGGACTCTCAAGAGTCTTCTCTGACACCACAGTTCAAAAGCATCAGTTCTTCAGTGCTCAGCTTTCTTTATGGTCCAGTTCTCACATCCATGCATGACTCCTGGAAAAATCATAGCCTTGACTAGATGGACCTTTGTTGGCAAAGTCAAGTCTCTGCTTTTTACTATGCTGTCTAAGTTGGTCATAGCATTTCTTCCAAGGAGTGTCTTTTAATTTCATGGCTGCAGTCACCATCTGGAGTGATTCTGGAACCCAAGAAAATAGTCTCTCACTGTTTCCATTGTTTCCTCATCTATTTGCCATGAAGTGATGGGACTGGATGCCATGATCTTAGTTTTCTGAATGTTGAGTTTTAAGCCAACTTTTTCACTCTCCTCTTTCACTTTCATCGAGAGGCTCTTTAGTTCTTCACTTTCTGCCATAAAGGTGGTGTCGTCTGCGTATCTGAGGTTATTGATATTTCTCCCAACAGTCTTGATTCCATCTTGTGCTTCATCCAGACTGGCATTTCACATGATGTACTCTGCATAGAAGTTAAATAAGCAGGGTGACAATATACAGCCTTGACGTACTCCTTTCTCATTTTGGAACCAGTCTGTTGTTAACCAGTTTGATAGCCATTAAAAAAGACACTGACTGCTGGAGTTTTGTTTGACATTGTTAATTCAGAGCTTGGTTTCAACCTCTAGGACAGTGCCATCCAACAGAAATATATAGTGTAAGCCAGAAATGTAATTTAAAATATTCTGCTGCTGCTGCTAAGTCGCTTCAGTCGTATCTGACTGTGTGATCCCGTGGACAGCTGCCCACCAGGCTCCTCTGTCGCTGGTATTCTCTAGGCAAGAATACTGGAGTGGGTTGCCATTTCCTTCTCCGAAAATATTCTAGTAGCTACATTTTTAAAAGTAAAAAGAAACGGATGAAATTGGTTTTAATAATTCATTTTATTTAATCCAGTATATCTGAAATGTTATCATTTCAACATGAAGTCAATATAAAAATATTACTAGTGGGTATTTTACATTCTTTTAAAAACTGATTCTTCTAAATTAGATGTACATTTCACACATGTATAATACATCTCGTTTCAGACTAAACATATTTCACATTGCATTTGATTATTGGCTACCATGTTGAACATCACTGTGATAGGGAAACTGGTCAAAATATCCACCACTGAGGCAATGTACTGTAGCAAACATGTTGTGGTTGTTCAGTTGCTAAGTCATGTCCAATTCTTTGTGACACCATGCACTGTATCATGCCAGGCTTCCCTTTCCTTCACTGTCTTATGGCGTTTCCTCAAACCCATGTCCATTGACTCAGTGATGCCATCCAACTGTTACATCCTGTGTCGCCCCCATCTCTTCCTGCCCTCAGTATTTCTCAGCATCAGGGTCTTTTCCAGTTTGTCGACTCTTCCCATCAGGTGGCCAAAGTATTGGAGCTTCTGCATCAGTCCTTCCAATTCAGGAGCTTCTGCATCAGTCCTTCCAATCCATTCAGGATTACCTTTAGGATTGACTGGTTTGATCTCCTTGCTGTCTAAGGAACTCTCAGGAATCTTCTCCAGTACAATTTGAAGGCATGAATTCTTTGGCGTTTAGCCTTTTTTATGGTCCAACTCTCACATCTATACATGACTTCTGGAAAAACCATAGTTTTGACTCTACGGATATTTGTCAGCCAAGTGACATCTCGGCTTTTTTAATATGCTGTCTAGATTTGTCATAGCTTTTCTTCCTGAGAGCTAGCATCTTTTAATTTCATGGCTGCAGTCACCATCCACAGTTATTTTGAAGCCCAGGAAAATAAAATCTGTCACTGTTTCCACTTTTTCCTCTTCTATTTGCTATGAAAAGATGAGACCGGATGCCATAATCTTAGTTTTTTGAATGTTGGGTTTTAAGCTGGCTTTTTCAGTCTCCTCTTTCACCCTTATCAAGAGGCACTTTAGTTCCTTTTCACTTTCTGCCATTAGGGTGGTATCATCTGCATAGCTGAGGTTGTTAATATTTCACCCAGCAATCTTGAATCCAGCTTGGGCTTCATCCAGCCCAGCATTTCACATGATGTTCTTTGCATAGAAGCAGAATAACAATATACAGCCTTGACATACTCCTTTCCTAATTATGAACCATTCTGCTGTTACATGTCCAGTTCAAACTGCTGCTTCTTGACCTGCATACAAGTTTCTCAGGGGGCAGGTAAGGTAGTCTGGTATTCCCATCTCTTTAAGAATTTTTCACAATTTGTTGTGATCCACACAGTCAAAAGCTTTTGCATAGTCAATGAAGCAGATCTTTTTCTTGAATTCTCTTACTTATTCTGTGATCCAATGAATGTTGGCAATTTGATCTCTAGTTTCTCTGCCTTTTCTAAATCCAACTTGTACATCTAGAAGTTCTTGGTTCACATACACTGAAGTCTAGCTTGAAGGATTTTGAGTATAACCTTGTTAGCATATGAATTGAGCGCAATTGTGTGGTAGTTTGAACATTTTTTAGCATTGCCCTTCTTTGAGATTGGAATGAAAACTGACCTTTTCCAGTCCTGTGACCATTGCTGACTTTTTCAAATTTGCTGGGATATTGACTGCAGCACTTTAACAGCATCATCTTTCAGGATTAGAGATAGCTCAGCTAGAATTCCATCACCTCCACTAGCTTTGTTCGTAGTAATGCTGTTCTACAAACAGAGTTGTTCAAAGAGTTGCTCATAATATTCTGTTATCCTATTAATGTCTGCAAAGTCTTCTGTGATATCCCCTAAACAATACAAAATTGTTTGTTTGTGCCTTCCTTCCTTTGTCTGTCTAGTTACAGGTCTGTCACATTTATTGCTCTTTTTGAAGAATATGTATTAACTATTAACATATAAAATTATACAATATAATAACTGATATGTTCAGTTCAGTTCAGTCACTCAGTCGTGTCCGACTCTTTGCAACCCCATGAATCGCAGCACGCCAGGCCTCCCTGTTCATTACCATCTCTCGGAGTTCACTCAGACTCACGTCCATCGAGTCCATGATGCCATCCAGCCATCTCATCCTCGGTCGTCCCCTTCTCCTCCTGCCCCCAATCCCTCCCAGTATCAGAGTCTTTTCCAGTGAGTCAACTCTTCACATGAGGTGGACAAAGTACTGAAGTTTCAGCTTTAGCATCATTCCTTCCAAAGAAATCCCAGGGCTGATCTGCTTAAGAATGGACTGGTTGGATCTCCTTTCAGTCCTAGGGACTCTCAAGAGTCTTCTCCAACACCACAGTTCAAAACATTCAATTCTTTAACCCTCAGCCTTCTTCACAGTCCAACTCTCACCTCCATACATGACTACAGGAAAAACCATAGCCTTGACTAGACGGACCTTAGTCGGCAAAGTAAAGTCTCTGATTTTGAATATGCTATCTAGGTTGGTCATAACTTTTCTTCCAAGGAGTAAGCGTCTTCTAATTTCATGGCTGCAGTCACCACCAGCAGTGATTTTGGAGCCCCCAAAAATAAAGTCTGACACTGTTTCCACTGTTTCTCCATCTATTTCCCATGAAGTGATGGGACTGGATGCCATGATCTTTGTGTTCTGAATGTTGAGCTTTAAGCCAACTTTTTCACTCTCCTCTTTTACTTTCATCAAGAGGCTTTTTAACTCCTCTTCACTTTCTGCCATAAGGGTGGTGTCATCTGCATATCTGAGGTTATTGATATTTCTCCCGGCAATCTTGATTCCAGCTTGTGTTTCTTCCAGCCCAGCGTTTCTCATGATGTACTCTGCATATAAGTTAAATAAGCACAGTGACAATATACAGTCTTGACGGACTCCTTTTCCTATTAGGAACCAGTCTGTTTTTCCATGTCCAGTTTTAACTATTGCTTCCTGACCCGCATACAGATTTCTCAAGAGGCAGGTCAGGTGGTCTGGTATTCCCATCTCTTTCAGAATTTTCCACAGTTTATTGTGGTCCACACAGTCAAAGGCTTTGGCATAGTCAATAAAGCAGATAGAGATGTTTTTCTGGAACTCTCTTGTTTTTTCCATGATCCAGCAGATGTTGGCTATTTGATCTCTGGTTCCTCTGCCTTTTCTAAAACCAGCTTGAACATCTGGAAGTTTACAGTTCACGTATTGCTGAAGCCTGGCTTAGAGAATTTTGAGCATTACATTGCTAGCATGTGAGATGAGTGCAATTGTGCGGTAGTTTGAGCATTCTTTGGCATTGCCTTTCTTTGGGATTGGAATGAAAACTGACCTTTTCCAGTCCTGTGGCCACTGCTGAATTTTCTAAATTTGCTGGCATATTGAGTCAGCACTTTGTCATCTTTCAGGATTTGAAACAGCTCAACTGGAATTCCATCACCTCCACTAGCTTTGTTCGTAGTGATGCTTTCTAAGGCCCACTTGACTTCACATTCCAAGATGTCTGGCTCTAGATGAGTGATCACATCATCATGATTATCTGGTTCGTGAAGATCTTTTTTGTACAGTTCTTCCGTGTATTCTTGCCACCTCCTCTTAATATTTTCTGCTTCTGTTAGGTTCTTACCATTTCTGTCCTTTATCGAGCCCATCTTTGCATGAAATGTTCCCTTGATATCTCTAATTTTTTTGAAGAGATTTCTAGTCTTTCTCATTTTGTTCTTTCCTCTATTTCTTTGCATTGATCACTGAAGAAGGCTTTCTTATCTCTTCTTGCTATTCTTTGGAACTCTGCATTCAGATGCTTATATCTTGCCTTTTCTCCTTGGCTTTTCGCCTCTCTTCTTTTCACAGCTATTTGTAAGGCCTCCCCAGACAGCCATTTTGCTTTTTTGCATTTCTTTCCCATGGGGATGGTCTTGATCCCTGTCTCCCATACAGTGTCACGAACCTCATTCCATAGTTCATCAGGCACTCTATCTGTCAGATCTAGGCCCTTAAATCTATTTCTCACTTCCACTGTATAATCATAAGGAATTTGATTTAGGTCATACCTGAATGGTCTAGCGGTTTTCCCTACTTTCTTCAGTTTCAGTCTGAATTTGGCAATAAGGAGTTCATGAACTGAACCAGTCAGCTCCTGGTCTTGGTTTTGTTGATTGTATAGAGTTTCTCCATCTTTGGCTGCATAGAATATAATCAATCTGATTTTGGTGTTGACCATCTGGTGATGTCCATGTGTAGAGTCTTCTCTTGTGTTGTTGGAAGAGGGTGTTTGCTATGACCAGTGCATTATCTTGGCAAAACTCTATTAGTCTTTGCCCTGCTTCATTCCGCATGCCAAGGCCAAATGTGCCTGTTACTCCAGGTGTTTCTTGACTTCCTACTTTAGCATTCCAGTCCCCTATAATGAAAAGGACATCTTTTTTGGGTGTTAGTTCTAAAAGGTCTTTAGGTCATCATAAAACCGTTCAAAATCAGCTTCTTCAACATTACTGGTTGGGGCATAGACTTGGATAACTGTGATATTGAATGGTTTGCCTTGGAGACGAACAGAGATCATTCTATCGTTTTTGAGATTACATCCAAGTACTGCATTTCAGACTCTCTTGTTGACCTTGATGGCTATTCCATTTCTTCAGAGTGATTCCTGCCCGCAGTTGTAGATATAATGGTCATCTGAGTTAGATTCACCCATTCCAGTCCATTTTAGTTCGCTGATTCCTAGAATGTTGGTGTTCACCCTTGCCATCTCTTGTTTGACCACTTCCAATTTGCCTTGATTCATGGACCTGACATTCCAGGTTCCTATACAATATTGCTCTTTACAGCATCGGATCTTGCCTCTATCACCAGTCACATGTACATCTGGGTATTGTTTTTGCTTTGTCTCCATCCCTTCATTCTTTCTGGAGTTATTTCTCCACTGATCTCCAGTAGCATATTGGGCACCTACTGACCTGGGGAGTTCCTCTTTCAGTATCCTGTCATTTTGCCTTTTCATGCTGTTCATGGGTTTCTCAAGGCAAGAATACTGAAGTGGCTTTGATGAGTTAATATTGTGCTTCATCGAGCCCAGCATTTCACATGATGTACTTTGCATAGAAGCAGAGTAACAATATACAGCCTTGACATACTCCTTAATATATCTTTGTTTCATTTTCTCTTTTGTTTTCAGTGTGATTGGTTTCTGCTGTTTATCATATCTTTCCTTTTGCTTTCCTCAGACTTATTTTGCTCTATTTTTCTAGGTTCTTGGTATGGTAGCTTGGATTATAGATTTTAGACTTCTCCACTTTTCTAGTCTATGTCTTTAGCACTGTAAATTTTCATCTCAGTACTGCTTTATTTGTATCCCACAATTTGTATGTATTGTATTTTTATGTTCATTCCATTCAGTGTATTTTTCAATTTCCTTGAAATTTCTCTTTGATACATGGAAGTGGGTCACGAGAATGTGTTACTGAATTTCCAAGTGTTTAGAGGTTATCTTGCTAATTTTCATCCCATTGTGGTCACAAAACAAATTCTGTATTATTTCAGTTCTTTAAAATTTATGAGATTGGCCTTAGATAGACTAAGATATGGTTTATCTTATTAAGTGTTTTATGGATACTTGAAACGAAGTATCAAGTATCTGGATTCTGCTTTTGTTGGGTGGAGTGTTCTGTGAATATCTACTAGATCCTATTGGTTGATGTTATTGTTGAGTTCTTCTATATCCTTGCTGATTTTCTAATTGTCCTATCAATAGTTGAGAGAGGGATGTTGAAGTCTCCAACTGGAACTCTGGATTTGTTTACTGTTCTTTTCATTTCTTTGTTTTTTATTTACATATTCAGCAGTTCAGTTATTTGATGCATACACATTTAGGATTGCTATGACTTCATAAGGATTTACCCTTTTATCATTATATAATGACCTTGTCTGTCTCTGTGCTTTGACTTCCAAGTAATTCTCAGTACTTTGAGGTCTACTTTTATCTGGTATTAATATAGCTGCTCCTGCTTTCCTTTGATTAATGTTTGCATGATATATATTTTTTTCATTTTTAGTAGGTTGTTTTCAACCTGCCTATATCATTATATTTGAAGTGAATTTCTTGATGACATATAGTTAGGTGGGTCACATTTTTTAGTGCATTGTCTTTGTAATAAGATTGAGGCTAGTGCTTAAGTCTGCCATTTTATGTTTGTTTTTAGTTTCTGGTTTTTTTCCTGCATTCCAATCAGTTAACACTTTTAGAAGTCCACTTTGCTTTATCTAGAATGTTTCTGATTGTATCTCTTTGTAAACAGTTTTAGAGGTTGCTCTGGGTATTATAATATAAATACATATAATATATAATAATAATAAATATATTAATATAAGTATGTAGATATCTCACTAATACAGTGGTATCATCATTTGACCAGTTTGAATGAAGAAACTTTACTTCCCTTTAACCTCCACCATTTATAATATAATTGTTTTAAATATTTCCTCTATGTACATGTAGAATGACATCACATAGTATTAAAATGTTTACTTTAAACATTTTAAATTTTAAACATCAAACATAGTGTAGAAAATTCAAGAGGAAAAGAAAAACCAATTTCTGTAGCCATATTTTTCTTTTCATGGTTTATTCCTTCCTGATTTTCCCTAGGTTCCCCTTTAACTCCTCTGTTTAGAAGACTTTTTTTAGCTGTTTTTGTTTAGGGTCTATAGGCAAGTGTTCTCTGTTTTCCTTTATCTAAGACTGTCTTGATTTCTCCTCCTTAAGGAGGGTCACAAAAAGTCGGACACAACTGAGCGACTGAACAGCAAGGATATCTTCAGAGTATAAGGTTCTATGTTGACAATTATTCTCTTCCAGCACTTGAAAAATATCCTGCCATTTCCTCCTGGCATATGCATATATATTTTCCCTGTAGATAAGATGTCATTCTTCATTGGCTGCTTTTAAGATTTTGTCTTTAGTTTTTAGAAGTTTAATTGTGATGTGTCTTGGCATGGATTTCTTATTTATTATGCTTTGGGTTTACTCAGCCTCTTAAATCTATAGGTTATGTCTCCTGCCAAATTTGGGAAGTTTTCAGCCGTTATTTCTTTGAGTATTTTTTCAATCTTGCCCTCTTTCCCATCTTCTCAGACTCCAGTGTCATAAATGTTAGATATTTTGGTATAATTCACATGTCCCTAATGCTAGTCTTTAAAACAATGTTTTGCTCTGTTTTCTCTCAGTGGTCTGGATCGGTTAATTTCTATTGACCTGTCTTACTGTTCATTGACTAGTTCCTCTGTCTCCTCCATTTTGCTAAACCATCCACTGCCCATTCACTGAGGTTTTTATTTAAATTGTTATATTTTTCAGTTATAAAAATCCATTTGGTTCTTTATTTCTTCTGTTTCATTACTAATATTTAACTTTCTTTGCTGAGACTTTCTATTTTCTCATTTGTTTCTACTGTGTTTACATTTACTAACTGAAGCATTTTTATTATAATTGCTTTAAAGTATTTGTCAGAAATTATAACATCTCTGTCACCTCAGTGTTCACATAATCATTCATTTTCAGACCTCCTGGGTTTTGACATGATTTTTATTGAAACCTAAACATTTTCATATTATATTATGATACCTTATTTAAACTTTCTGTTTTAGCTGGGTTTATCTGGCAGTACTCAGTTAGAGGAAAGGGTTGCAGTACCTCTGCCAGTAGGTAGAAGTCCAGGTTCCCACTCAGCCTACATTGATACCTGAGGAAAGAGATGTATTCTTATCACTGAGTGGTCCCCACTGACATCATACAAGGGAGAGAACTTGTTCTTGGTGTCACTCCTTACTTGACACTGTCTAATACCACCCTGGACAAGGTGTTGAGGTACCTCATTACAGCACTCAAAATGGTGGAAGCCTGTGTTGGCATGAGTTGGGGTGGGGCAGGTGATTTTTTTCTGTGGTATTTGGCATAGATAGAGTGGTTATTCTCTAAGTTCTCTGTCTTTTTAGCTGCCCTTTCCCAGTCCTTCAGCTATAGACAGTAGACTTTTGTTGATGCTCTTTTTCATTTGATTTTGGTCTGTGCTCATTGGCATTTTCAAGTTGCTGGCTTCTTCAGCTCCAAGTCTGGGATATATGAGACAAAGAGAAAATCCAGGGAACTTAATCTCATGTTCTTTTTCTGGTCCAAAAGTCCCTTGCAGTCTACCTTCTTCTCTCTACCCTTGAGAGTCTTCTTATGCTTGTTTTATAGACAATGCCCATTTTTGGTTCTTACTTTGTTGAAGGAATAGGGGAAAGTATATCTATTCCGTCTTCCTAGAAACAGAAGTCTTTGGAAGCATGAGTTTCTTAATTTGTGCAGGTAGTCTCTAAACTACTGTCTAAAGTTCTCAGGGAAAGGCTAAACTAGAGAATGGGGACTGGTGCTGAAGCTTAAGTAGAGTCTCCTTCACTCTAGGTCTGGAGCTTGGGAAACACACCCTCAGGCATGTATGCCGATCATATAGATTTAACAACTTAGATGAAATGGATCAACTCCTCAAAAACCCACAAACTACCAAAGCTCACTGAATATGAAATTGTTGTTGTTATTCAGTCACTTAGTCGTGTCTGATTCTTTGTGACCCCATGGAATGCAGCACGCCAAGCTTCCCTGTCCTTCACCATCTCCCAGAGCTTGCTCAAACTCATGACTGTTGAGTTGGTGATGCCATCCAACATATCATCCTTTGTCATCCCCTTCTTCTCCTGCCTTCAATCTTTCCCAGCATCAAGGTCTTTTCTAATGAGTTGGCTCTTTGCATCAGGTAGCCAAAGTATTGGAGTTTCAGCTTGAGCATCAGTCCTTCTGAATATTCAGGATGGATTTCCTTGAGGATTGACTGGTTGTATCTCCTTGCAGTCCAAGGGACTCTCTAGAATCTTCTCCAAAACCAAGGTTCAAAAGCACCAATTCTTTAATGCTCAGCATTCTTTATGGTCCAGCTCTCACATCCATACATGACTACTAGAAAAACCATAGCTTTGATTATATGGACCTTTGTCGGCAAAGTAAAGTCTCTACTTTTTAATACAGTGTCTAGGTTTGTTGTAACTTTTCTTCCAAGGAGCAAATGTCTTTTAATTTCATGACTGCAGTCACCATCTGCAGTGATTTTGGAGCCCCCAAAGTAAAGTCTCTCACTGTTTCCATTGTTTCCCCAGCTATTTGCCATGAAGTGATGGGACTGGATGCCACAATATTAGTTTTTGAATGTTGGGTTTTAAACTGATTTTTTTCACTCTCCTCTTTCACCTTCATTAAAAGATTCTGTAGTTCCTCTTCACTTTCTGCCTTAAGGGTGGTGCCATCTGTCTATCTGAGGTTATTGATATTTCTCCTTGCAATCTTGATTCTAGCTTGTGCTTCATCCAGGCAGCATTTCATATGATGTACTCTGCATATAAGTTAAATAAGCAGGGTGATAATAACAGCCTTGACATACTCCTTTCCTAGTTTTGAACCAATCTGTTGTTCCATGTCTGATTCTGACTGTTGCTTCTTGACCTGCATACAGGTTTCTCAGGAGGTACATAAAGTGGTCCGGTATTCCCAGCTGTTTAAGAATTTTCCACAGTTTGTTGTGATTCACACAGTCAAAGGCTTTAGCATAGTCAATGAAGCAGAAGTAGATGTTTTTTGAAATTCTCTTGCTTTTTCTATGATCCAGCATATGCTGGCAATTTGATCTCTGGTTCCTCTGCCTTTTCTAAATCTAGCTTGAATATCTAGCAGTTCTTGGTTCATGTACTGTTGAAGAATAGCTTGGAGAATTTTGAGTATCACTTTGCTAGCATGTGAGATGAGTGCAATTGTACAGCAGTTTGAATGTTCTTTGGCATTGCCTTTCTTTGAGATTGGAATGAAAACTGACCTTTTTCAGTCCTGTGGCCACTGCTGAGTTTTCCAATTTGCTGGTGTATTGAGTGCAGCACTTTCACAGCATCATCTTTGGGGATTTGAAATAGCTCAACTGGAATTCCATCACCTCCACTAGCTTTGTTCATAGTGATTCTTCCTAAGGCCTACTCAACTTTGCACTCCAAGTGGTCTAGCTCTAGGTGATAGATCACACCATCATGGTTATATGCATCATGAAGATCTTTTTGTATAGTTCTGTGTATTCTTGCCACCTCTTCTTAATATCTTCTGCTTATGTTAGGTCCATACTGTTTCTGTCCTTTATTGTGCCCATCTTGGCATGAAGTGTTCCCTTGGTATCTCTAATTTTCATGAAGAGATCACTAATCTTTCCTATTCTGTTTTCCTCTATTTCTTTGCGTTGTTCACTTAGGAAGGCTTTCTTTTCTTTTGGAACTCTGCATTCAGATAGATATATCTTTCCTTTTTCCTTTGCCTTTCATATCTCTTCTTTTCTCAGCTATTTGTAAGACCTCCTCAGACAACCATTTTGCCTTTTGCATTTCTTTTTCTTGGGGGTGGTTTTGAACAGTGCCTCCTATACAGTGTTACAAACTTCTGTCCATAGCTTTGCAAGCACTCTATCAGATCTAATCCCTTGAATCTATTTGTCACTTCCACTGTATAATCATAAGGGATTTGATTTAGGTCATACCTGAATGGCCTAGTGGTTTTCCCAACTTTCTTCAATTTAAGTCTGAATTGTACAATAAGGAGTTCATGATCTGAGCTACAGCCAGCTTCCGGTCTTGTTTTTACTGACTGTATAGAGCTTCTCCTCCTTCAACTGTGATGAATATAATCAATCTGACTTCAGTATTGACCATCTGGTGATGTCCATGTGTAGAGTCATCTCTTTTGTTGGAAGAATATGAAATAGATGATCCTAAATGCTCTATTAAAGAAGTTGAATTCACAATTTAGTACATCTTGAAAAAGAAATCTTCAGTCCCACAAGGTATCAGTGGTGAATTCTGATGGACTACTAAAGAAGAAGAAACACCAATTCTACACAATCTCTTCCAGGAAAATGAAGAAGAGGAGGCACATTCCAGCTCATTTATGAGACCGAAATTACCAAACAACAAACTACAGACCACTATAGATGCAAAAATCTAGAGTAATCTAGCAGTATATAAAAAGAAGAACCAAGTGATGTTTAGCCCAGGAATACAAGGCTGATTCATATTCATATGTCAATCATTAAGAAAATTATTTCATTGTAATCTACCATATTAACTGCCTAAAAAGAAAAACCACATGATCATATCAATTGATGCAAAATGGCAACTGACAAAATATCAGCATCTATTCAGAATATTAGAGATACAACGGAATTTATTTAACCTGATTCCGACCATCTAAAAATTCTATAGCTAACATCATACTTAATAATGAGAGACTGAGTGTTTTAATTCCTAAAATTGAGAACAAAAGATGTTTACTCTCACCATTGCTCTTTATCGTCATAGAAGAAGTCTTGGCCATTGCAGTGAGAAAAGAAAAAGAAAGTTCCTAGTTGAAGAAAAAAATAAATAAAAATGTGCCTCTTTGCAGACAACATGATTGTGTATAATATCCTTAGGAATCTACCAAACAAAATAAACAATCCCTCCTAGAACTAAAAATAAGTGAGTTTAGCAAAGTCTCGGAATTATATCAACATATAAAATTAATTTTATTTCTATATACTGCACCCTAAGTCACTTCAGTCATGTCCAATTCTTTATGACCCTATGGACTGTAACCCACCAGACTCCTCTGTCCATAGTTAAGAATACTGGAGTGGATTGCCATTGCCTTCCTCCAGGAGATCTTCCCGACCCAGGGATTAAACCCACGTCTCCTGTAGCTCCTGCATTGGCAGGTGGGTTTTTACCACTAGCTAGCAGTGACGTTTGGAAGCTGAATTTTTTTAAATACCATTTTACAATAGACTAAGAAAGGAAATAGGCACACATATAACAAAATATGTATGCTATCTATATGCTAAAAATTATAAAAGTAATGAAAGAAGCCTAAATAAATACAGAGAAATACAGAATGTATAGATGGCAAACAAACACATCAGCAACTGCTGCTGCTGCTGCTAAGTCGCTTCAGTCGTGTCTGACTCTGTGCGACCCCATAGATGGCAGCCCACCAGGCTCCTCTGCCCATGGGATTTTCCAGGCAAGAGTACTGGAGTGGGTTGCCATTGCCTTCTCTGACATCAGCAACTAGGAAAATACAAATTAAAACCACATGAGATATCTCTGCACATTGTGAAAACGGCTTAAACTTAAAAGTACTCACTATACCTAGTGCTGATAACTGGAACTCTCATATACTGCTGGTGGGAAGGTAAAATGGCATAGTCACTCTGGAAAATGTTGACAGCTTATAAGTATTTACCAGATGACCTAACAACTCCACTCCTGGTATTTGCTTTTAAAAATGAAAAGGTATGTTCACACAAAAACTCATATACAGATATTTACAGAAGCTCTTTAATAATCACCAAAAATTGAAAACAGCCCAAATGTCCTTCAACAGGTGAATGGATAAACAAATTGTGGTACATCCCTACAGTGGAATACTACTCACTGATAAAAAGGAATGGACAGTTGGTAAACAGAACAATTTGGATGACATTCAAATGAATTATGCTGAGTGAAGGAAGCTGGCCTCTAAAGAACACATGCTAAAGAATCCCATTTATATGATCTTTGAAAAAGGCAATAGTATAATAACTGACAAACCTAGACAGTATATTAAAAAGCAGAGACATCACTTTGCCGACAAAGGTCTATATAATCAAAGCTATGGTTTTTCCTGTAGTCATGTATAGATGTGAGAGTTGGACCATAAAGAAGGCTGAGAGCTGAAGAACTGATGCTTTTGAACTGTGGTGTTGGAGAAGACTCTTGAGTCCCTTGGACAACAAGATCAAACCAGTCAATCCTAAAGGAAGTCAACCCTGAAAATTCATTGGAAAGACTGATGCTGAAGCTGAAGCTCCAGTACTTTGGCCACCTAATGTGAAGAGCTGACTCATTAGAAAAGACCCTGATACTGGGCAAGATTGAGAGCAGGAGGAGAAGGGGGTGACAGAGGATGAGATGGTTAGATGGCATCATTAGTTCAATGGACATGAGTACTCAGTGGACATTAGCTCAGTGGACTTGAGTGCTCAAAGGACTGCATGCCGCATTCCATGGGATCTCAAAGAGTTGGACACAACTCAACAACATCATAATAACTGAGAACCATACAGTGGTTTCTACAGGTTAGAGGTCGGGCTATTAAGAGGCAGCATGAGGGAACTGTGGAGGGAAGAGGAAACTGTTTTGTATCTTGATTGTGGTTATACCAGTCTATGAATGTGTTAAAATTCATAGAACTGTTCACCAAAGAAAAGTCATGTTTACTAAATAAATAATAGTAACAGTACGACAAAGGACTGCTGGACCATTGTCACTGAAATTGTCTTGGGAATTATGTAGACTGTCTATAAGCAGATCCACCACCTTACACTTAATAAGTTTCAGTGGGACTATGCAGTTAGCATTTAAAATAGCCAGTATGGAGAGTCTTGGCAACAAGACAGTTCCTCAGTTTGGCTGTCTTGACTTTAGACACCAGAATATCCAAAATAAATTATTTTTATGAGCAAATAAATCTTTTTTTCTAAAATCTTCCAGTGTTACCTCAGCCATACCAAATACTGTGTATATGGCTGGGTGGTTATATCAAACTAAGTCTTCCATTTAAAAATATTAATATATAGAATAGGTTGTTTTCATGTGTTATATGTGGACCTCAGACACCAGCTTATCTCCTCCTTTTGTGCTGCCCTTTGTTCCCCTCCAGGAGGTAGTAGCTCACTGGATTGCTGAAAGCCGCATTGCCATTGAGGAGATCCGCTTGTTGACCTTGAAAGCTGCTCACAGCATTGATACTCTGGGCAGCGCTGGTGCTAAGAAAGAGGTGAGAACCTTTGGACCACCATCTGCCAAGTCATACGTTTCTCCCACACTTTGGGCATTCCAGGTTTCATGGTGACTGCAGGGCACTCAGAATATTAGAAGCTTCCATTTGATTTTGGTTTTAAGATTATAAATGTATGTCATTTGCCAGTTTTCCTTTCACTGGGCTGCTTTAGGGAATGATTTTCAGGATGAAGAATATCTTCAGTTTTCTCAAGATGCTGCAACAGAAAGTAGGAAAATACTAGACTTTATACAGACTTGGAATTGTACCCAGTATGTCACCTTCTGTCAACCTCTTGACCTTGAGCAAAGTGTCTAACTAATCTGCCTATGACCTACAGTTCCAATGAAGAATAACCAAGTTGATGTAGAATGCAGAGCACTATGCTACCACATAGAAACGTTTCATAGAAAGTCCTTCTTGTCATCTGTTTCTGGCTTATTTGGAATAAGAGCATAATTATTTAACTATAAAATCCGTGACACTTCCATGCTCTAGCTATTGTAAATAGTGCTACAGTGAACAAAGGGATACATGTGTCTCTTTCCATTTTGGTTTCCTCAGGGTATATGCCTAGGAGTGGGATTGCTGGGTCATATGGTGGTTTTATTCCTAGTGTTTGAAGGAATCTCCATACCACCTTCCATAGTGGCTGTATCAATTTACATTCTCACCAACAGTGCAAGAGTGTTCCCTTTTCTCCACACTCTCTCCAGCATTTATTGCTTGTAGACTTTTTGATGATGGCCATTCTGACCAGTGTGAGGTGATATCTCATGGTAGTTTTGATTTGCATTTCTCTAATAATGAGCAATATTGAGCATCTTTTCATGTTTTTGTTAGGTATGTCTTCTTTGGAGAAATGTCTGTTTAGGTCTTGTTTTCTCCCATTCTGAGGGTTGTCTTTTCACCTTGTTTATAGTTTCCTTTGCTGTGCAAAAGCTTTTAAGTTTAATGGGGTCCCGCTTGTTTACTTCTGTTTTTATTTCTGTTACTCTAGGAGGTGGGTATAGAGAATCTTGCTTTGATTTATGTCATCAAGTATTCTGGCTGTTTTCCTCTAAGAGTTTTATAGTTTTGGGTCTTACATTTAGGTCTTTAATCCATTTTGAATTTATCTTTGTGTATGGCACTATTTACAATAAAAATAGCACTATTTACAATAGCCAGAGCATGGGAGCAGCCTAGGGGTCCATCGACAGATGAATGGAGGAAGGAGTTGTGGTGCATATACACAATGGAATATTACTCAGCCATAAAAAGAAACACATTTGAGTCAGTTCTAATGAGGTAGATGAACCTAGAACCTATTAAACAGAGTGAAGTGTATCAGAAAGATAAATACCATATTCTAATATATATATGGAATCTAGAAAAACAGTACTGAAGAATTTATTTACGGGGCAACAATGGATAAACAGACATAGAGAATAGACTTATGGACATGGGAAGAGGGGAGGAGAGGGTGAGATGTATGGAGAGAGTAACATGGAAACTTACAGTATCATATGTAAAATAGATAGCCAATGGGAATTTGCTGTATGGCTCAAGAAACTCACACAGTGGCTCTGTATCAACCTAGAGAGGTGGGATGGGGAGGGAGATGGGAGGGAGGGTCAAAAGGGAGGGGATATATGTATACCTAAGGCTGATTCATGTTGAGGTTTGACGGAAAACAGCAAAATTCTGTAAAGCAATTATCCTTCAATAAAAAATAAATCAATTTTTTTTTTAATCAATGACACTGCTAAGGGAAAATGATTAGTGAAGACTCTACCTCTTTATGATCCCTAACATGATAAGTATCATTTATCAGCTGCCTGAAATTCTTCTGCAAACAAGACAAGGCAAGTTATAAATAAGTTAATAGAATGTAATTTGGATGAGGTATTTCTTTCCAGAAGGTCTATGTTGACTGAAATATGGCCTAATGGCTGAATTAGCAGATCTTTGTTGGCTTTCATCAAAGATCCTGTTTCAGTGGTGTTTGTGGAAAAGTTCTCTTGTTTCTTTTTACAAAGAAAATACAGATTAGATCAAATTCTGTCACACATATTGTCTAAGAAAAGAACATTCTTCTTACATCTTGTTTACATAGATTGCAATGATTAAAGTGGCTGCCCCTCGTGCCGTCTGCAAAATTATTGACCGGGCCATCCAAGTGTGTGGAGCTGCGGGTATTTCCCAGGATTACCCTCTGGCTAACATGTGAGTTCTGTGTGCAGAAGTAGTTTCAGTAATGTCTGACTCTTTGCAACCCTATGGATGATAGCCCACCAGGCTCCTCTGTCCATGAGATTCTCCAGGCAAGAATACCAGAGTGGGTTGCCATGCCCTTCTCCAGGGCATCTTCCCAACCCATCCAACCCACATGTCTTATGTCTGCTGTATTGGCAGGCAGTTTCTTTACCATTAGCCCCACCTGGGACCTCTGACTAACATGTCATCTAATCACCATCTATATTTAATGGTGTTGGGGTTAAATATCTGCAGATGCTTTGATACTATTTACAAAGAAAATAAAAATAACTAACTTACTTTAAAGCATAATTGAAAGCTAACTGAGGTAATATAGGTACTTTACAATAGATCTCTGTATCAATAAATAGTTTTATGATTACAATTGTCATTTCCCTCAATTGTGTTCACTTTTACCCTGAGAGGATGCACTGAGGGTTCCTGGACTGTAAATAACTCATGAGGGTTCACCCTGGAACAGGAAGGAGGACAGGAGCAGAGTTGGTCAAAGCGGGGCCCAGAGCCAGGCTTAGGTAGGCACTGAGGATGCTTTACCACCCACACCCATAGATGTGGCCAGACTGCGGCCATTCCTGCCAGCCAACACATCATGTTTATGTGGTGACTGCTGAGATCAAGAAGGTACACTCACCACTGGACATGATACCACCTTCTCTGTCACACTGGAGATAAGAATCTGGTGCCCCGTCAGTTTTTCCCCCATCAATTTTTAATAAGAACTGAATATATTGTACTATATATTATATAAAAGTTATATATTCTTCATGGCCTGTGGCTTACCCAAGATGTCTCCTAGCAACTTCTAGTACCTACAGCAAACCAAGAATGAGATTAAGCCCACTGCACCATGCCATTTAAGATTCCACTCCCAAAGTGAGGACTTTAAAATGACATTTCACAGCCCTTGGGCTTACTTTTCTTGATTTTCCCTGTGCAATTTTTCTTATCACTGTCTTGGTGAGATTTCAAACACTGATAATCTTGGCTTAGAATTAGAGTGACTGTTGAAGCATCAGGTTTCTCTATGATAAGTCCTGCCACTCTGTTGTTTATGTTTTTGCAGGTATGCCCTAACACGGACTTTGCGCATATCAGATGGGCCTGACGAAGTCCACCTCTCAGCAGTTGCAAAACTGGAGCTGAGGGACCAAGCCCGAAACCTGAGGGCCAAGATATAGGAGGCGGCAGCACCTTACCCTGACACACACTTCACCAGTGCCAGCATTTGAGCATGTCTCCACTTTTGCACCTGCTTGAGCACGGGATTAATTACTCACTTTGGTAAAATTTGAGCATCTGTTTTAATCAGTGGCTTTTATCATTTCAAGGATCACACTTGAAATTTTATAATCTCAAGGGTTTAAGTGAAAAAGGAAATTTTATAGCTTCAGTCTAACACCTAAACGTATATAACATTTAGTTTTTAAGCACACTACTTATAAAGAAATCATGAAGTAGACTGGAGAACTAAATCATGAGCATAAAAATATTTTTACTTTCAGGAATTGTTCCATTTAAATAAATATTAAATATTTAATCACTACTTTGTAAAAATATAATGGGATCTCCTTTTGGTCATTGGTTTTAAGGGTGGTTTAACACTGTGTGGTATTGTTTGCATTGAAGGACACATGACTGATTGGGTCATTTTAGAGTTTATATTGTTATAAGTCTCTTCATAATTCACAGGAAGCACTTATCCATAAAATCTGATTATGGTTTAAAGTTTACTAGAAGACATGCATCTTATGAGAAAAATTTTAATTATGTATAAAATGTTGATGTGAACAATGGATGTTTTACCCTACAAGAAAGTTACATAGTTTTGAGAGGAGATTAAAAACAATCTCCTCTGAATACCGTTCTGTTAAAAGCAATACCCTATGCCAACATCCTTGTGGTCTGTTAAATCAGTGCTGCCAGAACTACAGCCCTGGACCACTTGTGAATCTTGAGCACCTGAATAATGTGGTCAGCATAACTTAGGAACTGAATTTCTGATTTTTAAAAATTTTAATTAATTTAGATTCTCAATTCAGTTACTGGAAAACTTTTAAGTATGCTCAGAATAACTTCAGTATGTGAATTGTCTTTGGCAAATGTAAATTTTTTGAAGTCTAAATGCAAGTATTTTGAATGAAAATTTAGCACCCAGATTAAGAAAATACAAAATATACACCAGATTTTGAAGACTTAGTACAAAAAAATAAATGTTTCATTAATACATTTTAATATTGATTACATGTTGAAATGTTAATATTTTGATATATTGAATTAAAGAAAATATATTATTAAATTAATTTTACCTGTTTCTTGCTACATTGTTAGTTTCTATGGATGCTATTAGAATAGTTATTGACAAATTTTTTAAATTTTCAAATGAAAATATTTTGAATTAAAAAGCTTTAAAACTGTACATGAATTTATTGATGTGCGTAAATTATTTCAGTCATTATTTAAATATTTTATTGGCATGGGGGTGGGTACCCGGCATTTGACAAAGACTCGGGTTCTGAGTCTTGTGTGTCATGTGGGCTTTGTAAACATTTGCCTTTGAGCCTTAACCTCGCAGTATCTCATATTTCCTTCTGTGTGTTGGGATTTACTTTTAAATTTAGAGGACCTTTATCTACTGAGGGCTTGTGTGATTATCACTGAAGCTGTATAAAAATACTTTGATACTTCTGAACAACAATAAAGCCTTCTTTAAGGCATCCTTTTAGGCAGATAAAATCTTATAACCCAAGCTATTCAGTCTTATTACTAGTTTTAAAAATTGCAACTTAGAAGAAATCAAGATTGTTTCTGACCAATTAGAATTAAAAGTTGCATCTAGTAATTGTAATTTTGTGATAATTTTTCCTCCTTGAGAAAAACTGGCTGAATTGGTGGTTGACTTATTTCAACTGATCTGTTTCTGTCTGTCATATACACAGCTGTCCTCTCCCCCGTGTGATCCATATCACCTCTCTCACCTACCTTTAATTTATTCAGATAAAATCATATTAAAAACATTAGTAAAGATTGTTGAAAGAAAAAATTCCAGTCAACAAAGACTAAAGTAAGATCAAGGGCCCTTTCCCTTAATCACAGTGAGTGACTAACTGACTGTAAACATGGGAGGGACAGGTCCCTTTCCAGGGTCTCCTCAGGCTGTCACTGCAAGTCACACTGAGCAGTCCACCCAGGACAGTCAGCCAGGTTTGCCAGTCATTTGAGCCCGCACAGATCTAAAATGAGAAGTCGTCCTTCAGGTAACCTCACACAGGAAAGTAGGAAGAAAGGGAGCGCTCACCAGTTAGTGGGCAGCAGCAGGGAAGGAGGGGCAGCGGCTGCCCAACTGGAAGTCACCATAAGGCTTTACACAAAAGTGGCCACAGAAGGCATGGCTTGTCCAGGGAGTAGCCAGGTAAGGATCTCCAGGAGTTGATGGTTTAACCTTTGAGAACACACAAGAGAAAGTTCAGGTAATCATGGAGGAGCTGAATTTCTCATAAGCCTGTTTGTAAGGCTCCCCCAGGTCCATGTCTCCCCAGCTCTGCCCACAGCTCTGGTCTACTTGCATCTCTAGGCCTGTGCTGTTCAGTCACTCAGTCATGTACGACTCTATGCAGCCTCAGGGACTGCAGCACACTAGGCTTCCCTGTCCTTCACTGTCTCTGGAGTTTGCTTGAACTCATGTCCGTTGAGTCAGTGACGCCAACCAACCATTTCATCCTCTGCCATCCCCTTCTCCTGCCCTCAGTCTTTCCCAACATCAAGGTCCTTTCCAGTGAGATGGCTTTCACATCAGGTGGCCAACGTATTGGAGTTTCAGCTTCAGCTCCAGTCCTTCCAGTGAATATTCAGAGTTGATTTCATTTAGGATTGACTGGTTTGATCTTGCCATCCAAGGAACTCTCAAGAGTCCTCTCCAGCACCACAGTTCAAAAGCATCAATTCTTCAGTGCTCAGACTTCTTTATGGTCCAACTCACATCCATACCTGAAAAACCATAGATTTGACTATATAGACCTTTGTTGGCAAAGTAACATCTCTGCTTTTCAACACACTGTCTAGGTTTGTCATAGCTTTTCTTCCAAGGAGCAAGTGTCTTTTAATTTCATGGCTGCAGTCACCATCCTCAGTAATTTTGGAGCCCAAGAAAATAAAATCTGTCACAAAGATCCTTTCTTGACCACTTGTTCTGAACTAGCATCACCTGCTCTCCAGCCCCTTTACCGACCATTCTTCTCACAGCACCGATCACTTGACATATCTACTTATTTATGGTCTGTCTGCTCAGTAGAGTCTCTTTTTTTGTGTATTGGAACCATGCATGGCTAGCATGCACTCAAAAAAAATATGAATGAATGAATTCATGGGCATGATTGCTTTCCTGATCCCTGATTTGCAGTTGTTGGGAGGGCCAAGCATTTATTTGTAAGTCTGCAAACAAAAACAGAATGGAAGCCCGAGCACTAGCCCAAGAACACAGAGGCTGGGCAACAGACCCAGACCGAAAGCGAACATGAAAGTCTTCACTGGGACTGAGAAAGGATATTAGAGCCTCAGCAGTGGGGGCATACAGCAGTTTGGGCTGATCAGCTGATGAAATACTTGTTTTTAATGAGTATTTAACAATTCAGAGAATGCACATTTACTTTTTTTGTTTACTAAAAAATTCAGTTATTTAGGAAAATTCAGTTATTCAGGAAAACTGCATTACTATATTGGTTTGATTTTTGCCATACATCAACATGAATTAGCCATAGGTGTATATATGTCCCTTTTTCTTGAGCCTCCCCTCCCACCTCCTCCCGCCTTTTCCCATCCCTGTAGACTGTTACAGAGCCCCAGTTTGAGTCCCGTGAGTAATACAACAGATTTCCCTGGCTATCTGGTTTATATATGGTAGTGTGTAGGCATCCAAGCTACTCTCTCCCTTTATCTCACCCTTTCCTTCCTGCCTTGTACCCTTGTCCATAAGTCTCTTCTCTATGTCTGTGTTTCCATTGCTGCCGTGCAGATAGGTTCATCAGTACCATCTTTCTAGATTCCATGTATATGTGTTAACATATGATATTTGTTTTTCTCTTTCTGATTTACTTCACTCTGTATAATAGGCTCTGGGTTCATCTGCCTCATTGGAACTGACTCAAATGCGTTCCCTTTTATGGCCAAGTAGTAGTCCATCATATGTATGTACCACAATTTTTTTATCCATTCATCTGTCAATGGACATCTATGCTGCTTCCATGTCCTAGCTATTGTAAATAGTGCTGCAAGGAACATTGGGGTCCATGTGTCTTTTTCAGTTTTGGTTTCCTCAGGTATATGCCTAGAAGTGGTATTGCTAGGTTGTATGCTGGTTTTATTTCTAGTTTTTAAGAAAATCTCCATACTCTCTTCCATCATGGCTGTAACAATTTACATCCCAACCAACAGTGCAAGAGGTTTCCCTTTCTCTGCACCCACTCCAGCATTTACTGTTTGTAGACTTTCTGATGATGCTCATTTTGACCAGTGTGAGGTGATATCTCATGGTAGCTTTGATTTGCATTTCTTTAAGAATGAGCAGTGTTGAGCATCTTTTCTTGTGTTTATTAGCCATCAGTATGTCTTCTTTGGAGAAATGTTTGTTTAGGTCTTTTTCCTACTATTTGATTGGGTTGTGTGTGTGTGTGTTTTTTCCTGGTATTAATTTGTATCATCTGCTTGTATATTTTGGAAATTAATCCTTTGTCCATTGTTTCATTTGCTATTATTTTCTCCCATTTTGAGGGTTGTCTTTTCACCTTGTTTATAGTTTCGTTTTCTGTGCAAAATCTTTTAAGCTAGTTAGGTCCCACTTGTTTATTTTTGTTTTTATTTCCATTATTCTAAGAAGTGGGGCATATTTTTTTAATTTTCTTGATGTGGAGTCCAACCTAATCAGCCAGAGTGCTGTGATCAGCTCAAGGTACAGAGGGAAGACAGGATAACTAAGAAAACAACCACATTCAGTGATTGTTAGAATTTTCTAATTTTCCAAATTAGGATTCAGGGAAGAGTCTTCACTTAATTCAGGGCAAAAGCATTCAGGGTTTATGATCCTGCCATAATATTTTTATTTTTATTTTTTCAGGTATCTCTGTCTCATGATTTTATGATTATCATGAAGAAAATCCATAAACATTCTAGTGTAAGAGTGTGGTTGCAATAAGTTTTGTGAAATAAGAGTTTCTTTAAAAAAATTTATTTTTAATTAGAGGGTAATTCCTTTATAATATTGTGTTGGTTTCTGCCATATGTGACTCAGCCTTAAGTATACATATATCCCGTCCTTCTTGAACCTCTCTCCTACTCCATCCCCCATCTCACCCCTCTAGGTCATCACAGAGCACCAGATTGAGTTCCCTGTATTATACAGCAGTTTCCCAGGAGCTATCTATTTTTTTCTTTTACTCTCATTATACAGTTTATTCAAGGAATCTTTGTTGAAAATATAGTCCTACAATATAAGATTCTTATAGAAAGTGAATTAAAGTAGATGTACAACAGTATATGTGTGAAATCTTGGATACTATAGAAACAGATGATTTATAGTGGTGAGGGATCTGTACATGAAACATGGACAGGGCTTTGCTTTATCCCAACACAGCACAGACCACATTTAAAGATACATATGATCTGAGAGAACAATGCTGCAAGTTAAAGACACTGATGATGTTCCAAGGATTCTGGTTGATAATGAGTGTGACTTGGAAGATGACAGAGTTGTAAGAAGGGAACAAGTCAAAATCCAGCAAGAAAATAGAACAACTGTGTGTTATTTGTCTCCTCTGGGAGTGTTTGAGGGTCTCCTACAGAGGCATGGGTCAGCATTGGCGTGTCGCTGGGACAGGCGCTGGCAAGCAGCCTCTACCACTAGCTATCTACTTAACACATGGGAATGTGTATGTTTCAGTGCTACTCTCTCAGTTCATCCCACCCTCCCTTCCCCCACTGTGTCCACAAATCTGTTCTCTGTGTCTCTATTCTTGCCCTGCAAAGAGGTTCATCCATACCATTTTTCTAGATTTTGTATACATGTGTTAACAAATGATTACACTTCCCTGGTAGCTCAGATGGTAAAAAAATCTGCCTGCAGTACAGGCTCTGCACTGGTTCGATCCCTGGGTCAGAAAGCTCCCCTGAAGAAGGGAATGGCAGCCCACTGGAGTGTTCTTGTCTAGAGAATTCCAAGGACAGAGGGATTCTCTCACTTAGAAAACTCTCCCCTAGTCCTGTATTCTCAAGGCTTGCTCCCTTCCTGTAAATGTAACATTTTAGGTGTTTTCTCTGTGATTACCCCATCCAAATGTCTCTGCCCTTCTAATATATACACACATACACTCCTTACTGCTTCCTCTGGTTTGGCTTTCTCCTGAGAATGGCCAGCTTGTAACATACTATGTATCTTTCTTTTTATTTGGCTTATTATCCCCCCACTTCCCATTAAGAAGTATGCTTTAGCAGAGAGGGGATTTGTGTATTTGCCTCAATGCTACACACTTAATGTCTAGAACAATGCCCAGCCAGTGCGTATTAGATCCTCACTAAACAGTTGTTGAATGTGTCAATGGAATTCTTCCAGCTACTGCAGCGCACAGATCCCAGGAAGTTTGCTTTCCTCTCCATCAGGAGTGTGCAGCACTGACTCATGTTTACTCATTGGCCATGTGTGTGCTTAGTCAGTCAGTCATGTCTGACTCTTTGTGACCCCCTGGGCTGTAGACCATCAGGCTCCTCTGTCCATGGAATTCTCCCGGCAAGAATACTGGAGTGGGTTGCCATGCCCTTTTCCACTCACTGGACATGCAGAACCCTAAAAGGCCTAAAGCCCTGTTTCTCAATCCTGGTTGAACAACAGAATCCCAGTTTAACGAAGACTCAAGTGCCCCAGCCCAACCCAAATCCAGTGCTGGTGATGGTGACTTCAGGAGTGACTTGAAGGGATTCTGGGGGTCACCCCCTGTAAATCCTGATCAGGTCTGTTTTAGAGTATCTGCCTAAAAACTCCAGGAAGAGACTGGCTAATGTGTGCTAAAGGAAATCTGCTAGGTGAGTATGGAAGCAGAAGACCAAGAAAGCCTGGAAGCTCTTGCCAGCATAGGCCACAGGGAGGGAGAGCAACTGACCAGCAGAGCTGACCTCCCTGGGCCCCACGCTCCTCAGCTGCACCTCTGCCACACCCCACCACTCTGGTTCCGAGGAGCGCCTAGCTGGCCAAACTCATTGCAGAGATCACTGGGGCCTGTTCTGCAACAGAGAGAGAAAAAGAAATAGCATCTGCCACATGTACGGTTTTAAATTGTCTAGTGCCACATTTCAGTTCAGTTCAGCTGCTCAGTCGTGTCCAACTCTTTGTGACCCCATGAACAGCAGCACACCAGGCCTCCCTGTCCAACACCAACTCCCAGAGTTCACCCAAACTCATGTCCATTGAGTTGGTGATGCCATCCAATCATCTCATCCTCTGTCATCCCCTTCTCCTCCCACCCTCAATCTTTCCCAGCATCAGGGTCTTTTCAAATGAGTCAGCTCTCCGTATCAGGTGGCCAAAGTATTGGAGTTTCAGCTTCAACATCAGTCCTTCCAATGAACTCTCAGGACTGATCTCCTTTAGGATGGATTGGTTGGATCTTCTTGCAGTACAAGGTACTCTCAAGAGTCTTCTCCAACACCACAGTTCAAAAGCATCAATTCTGATGTGCTCAGCTTTCTTTATAGTCCAACTCTCACATCCATACATGACTACATTTAAAGAAACATAAAAAAATTAATTTTAACTATATGTTTTATTTAACCTAATATATCCCAATATTGCTGCTTCCCTGGTGGCTCAGCAGTAAAGAATCTGCCTGCAATGCAGGAGATGCCAGAGACATGGGTTCAGTCCCAGGGTCAAGAAGATCCCCTGGAGGAGGGCATGGCAACCCAATCCAGTATTCTTGCCTGGAGAATCCCATGTACAGAAGAGCCTAGTGGGCTCTAGTTCATGGGATCTCAGAGTCAGACACGATTGAAGGGACTGAGCATACACACACACACACACACACACACACACACACACACATCCATATATTATCATTCCAACATGTAATCAATAACAATTACCAGTAAGATATTTTTCAATTTTTCCCCTAAAATCCAAAGTATATTTTACATTTACAATACATATCAATTTGGAAGCTAATTTTTCAATGCAAATACTTGAACTGTAAAAAGTTAATTGTAATTTTCATAAAAGTTAAAAAATAGATTCATATACTTGAATTGTTTCACGCACATTAAAAGTTTTTAAAAGCATGTTTTTAAAATTAAAAACGTTAATTAAAATGAAATTTAAAAATTAGTTCATCAGATACATTTCAAGTGCTCAGTAGCTACAAATGGCCAGTGGCTATTGTGCTGGCCAGTATGTCCATGAAACACTGACCAGCCACACTAAATGCAGGAAAGGCCTTGGGGCATTAAATATGGAGAACAGATGCTGAGCAGCCAAGAGCAACTGTTTACCACTGTGACTAAGGGAAGGCAGTATTTTTGTATCTTCTATGTTTTGGTCTGGTGAAGGAAGGTTAACTCCAGGGCATTTCCTTTATTTAGAAAAGAAAAGAAAACAAACTCATAATGAAAAGGAACTGCTAAGTATTTCTAGTTATCAAGGGTCCTGTGGTAAGCCATTCCTAAAAATCATGCGAAGGGAAAATTGGTATCTGTTCAGGGCAGTTAAGGTTTCCAACTAGGAAAAAACTTGGCCCTAATACATAGTAACAGAAGGGTGTAAACTCAAGTCTCTTGAGATCACATGTTTGATTCGTGAGCCAAAGTCCTCCCCTGCTTCATGGGAATTAATAATAATCTTGTCACAGAAATGGAAGCAACAGTTTTAATAAAATTCAAAACTGTTACATCAGTTATTCTCTCCCAACCAATCCTCTACAAATTGTTTATGATGAGGTTTTTGGCTTTAGGAGAGATGACTCCCAAATGGTCTACTTGCTGCATTTCATTCCATTTAGTCCATTATAATTCACATATCTTTCTCCACGAAACTAAAGGAACTTTCTATTACGAGCCGGTGCACTGGAGTGCAGGTGGCTGCGAGGCAGCGCACTGGGCATGGCCAAGAGGAGCTAACCCACGACCGAGGTCAGGGGCAGCGGCCTAGAGTGCCAGGCTGCAACGGCGCAGGAACAGCCCAAGAGGAGCTACCCCACCTCCGAGGATAGGGGCGGAGGCTGGGAGGAGATGCCCCGCAGCCGAGGTCAGTGATGGCCAGGAGAAGACGCCCCGCATCCGAGGTCAGGAGCGGCAGCCGGGATGAGACACCCCGTGTCCGAGGCCGGGAGGAGACACCCACGTCCAAGGTCAGGGGCGGTGGCCGGGAGGAGACACCCCGCATCCGAGGTCAGGGGCACCGGCCGGGAGGGGCTATCCCGTGACTGAGGTCAGGGGCGGCAGAGGGAAGCCACCTCAAGCCCGAGACCAGGGTCGGTGACACTAAGGAGCCACCCCCAGCGGAGGCCAGGGGAGGCGGCTGGGAGGAGCAACCCGAGGAGAGGTGGCTAGGGCCTAAGGAGCTATCTCACGTTGAGGTCAAGACCGAGGGCGGTAAGGAGCCACCCCTCATCCAAGGTAAGGAGCAGCAGCTGTGCTTCACTGGAGCAGCTGTGAAGAGATACCCCACGCCTAAGGTAAGAGAAACCCAAGTAAGATGGTAGGTATTGCAGAGGACATCAGAGGGCAGACACACTGAAAGGATAATCACAGAAAACTAGTCAATCTAATCACACTAGGACCAAGGCTTGTCTAACTCAATGAAACCAAGCCATACCTACGGGGGCAACCAAAGACAGGGGGTCATGGTGGAGAGGTCTGACAGAATGTGGTCCACTGGAGAAGGGAATGGCAAGCCACTTCAGTATTCTTGCCTTGAGAACCTCATGAACAGTGTGAAAAGGAAAATGATAGGATACTGAAAGAGGAACTACCCCATCAGTAGGTGCCCAATATGCTACTGGAGATCAGTGGAGAAATAACTCCAGAAATAATGAAGGGATGGAGCCAAAGCAAAAACAATACCCAGTTGTGCATGTGATGGGTGATAGAAGCAAGATCCCATGCTGTAAAGAGCAATATTGCATAGGAACCTGGAATGTCAGGTCCATGAATCAAGGCAAATTGGAAGTGGTCAAACAAGAGATGGCAAGGGTGAACACCAACATTCTAGGAATCAGCAAACTAAAATGGACCGGAATGAGTGAATTTAACTCAGATGACCATTATATCTACTATTGCGGGCAAGAATCCCTCAGAAGAAATGGAGTAGCCATCATGGTCAACAAGAGAATATGAAATGCAGTACTTGGATGTAATCCCAAAAACGACAGAATGATCTCTGTTCGTCTCCAAGGCAAACCATTCAATATCACAGTTATCCAAGTCTATGCCCCAACCGGTAATGCTGAAGAAGCTGAAGTTGAACGGTTCTATGAAGACCTACCAGACCTTTTAGAACTAACACCCAAAAATGATGTCCTTTTCATTATACGGGAATGGAATGCTAAAGTAGGGAAGTCAAGAAACACCTGGAGTAACAGGCAAATTTGGCCTTGGCATGTAGAATGAAGCAGGGCAAAGACTAATAGAGTTTTGCCAAGATAATGCACTGGTCATAGCAAACACCCTCTTCCAACAACACAAGATAAGACTCTACACATGGACATCACCAGATGGTCAACACCGAAATCAGATTGATTATAATCTATGCAGCCAAAGATGGAGAAGCTCTATACAGTCAACAAAAACAAGACCAGGAGCTGACTGTGGCTCAGATCATGAACTCATTACCAAATTCAGACTGAAATTGAAGAAAGTAGGGAAAACCACTAGACCATTCAGCTGTGACCTAAATCAAGTTCCTTTTGATTATGCAGTGTTAGTGAGAAATAGATTTAAGGGCCTGGATCTGATAGATAGAGTGCCTGATGAACTATAGAATGAGGTTCATGACATTATATGGGAGACAGGAATCAAGACCATCCCCATGGAAAAGAAATGCAAAAAGCAAAATGGCTGTCTGGGTAGGCCTTACAAATAGCTGTGAAAAGAAGAAAGGTGAAAAGCCAAGGAGAAAAGGAAAGATATTAGCATCTGAATGCAGAGTTCCAAAGAATACCAAGAAGAGATAAGAAAGCCTTCTTCAGCTATCAATGCAAAGAAACAGAGGAAAACAACAGAATGGGAAAGACTATAGAGATCTCTTGAAGAAAATTAGAGATACGAAGGGAACATTTCATGCAAAGATGAGCTCGATCCAGGACAGAAATGGTCTTGACATAACAGAAGCAGAAGATATTAAGAAGAGGTGGCAAGAATACATGGAAGAACTGTACAAAAAAGATCTTCACGACCCAGATAATCATGATGATGTGATCACTCATCTAGAGCTAGACATCTTGGAATGTGAAGTCAAGTGGGCCTTAGAAAGCATCACTACAAACAAAGCTAGTGGAGGTGATGGAATTCCAGTTGAGCAGTTTCAAATCCTGAAAGATGATGCTGTGGAAGTGCCGCACTCAATATGCCAGCAAATTTGGAAAACTCAGCAGTGGCCACAGGATTGGGAAAAGATCAGTTTTCATTCCAATCCCAAAGAAAGGCAATGCCAAAGAATGAATGCTCAAACTACCACACTATTGCACTCATCTCACATGCTAGTAAAGTAATGCTCAAATATTCCAAGCCAGGCTTCAGCAATACGTGAACCATGAACTCCCTGATGTTCAAGCTGGCTTTAGAAAAGGCAGAGGAACCAGAGATCAAATTGCCAACATCCACTGGATCATGGAAAAAGCAAGAGAGTTCCAGAAAAACATATATTTCTGCTTTATTGACTATGCCAAAGCCTTTGACTGTGTGGATCCCAATAAACTGTGGAAAATTCTGAAAGAGATGGGAATACCAGACCACCTAACCTGCCTCTTGAGAAATCTTTATGCAGGTCAGAAGCAACAGTTAGAAATGGACATGGAACAACAGACCCGTTCCAAATAGGAAAAGGAGTACATCAAGGCTGTATATTGTCACCCTGCTTATTTAACTTCTATGCAGAGTACATCATGAGAAACTCTGGGCTGGAAGAAACACAAGCTGGAATCAAGATTACCAGGAGAAATATCAATAACCTCAGATATGCAGATGATACCACCCTTATGGCAGAAAGTGAAGAGGAACTAAAAAGCCTCTTGAAGACAGTGAAAGAGGAAAGTGAAAAAGTTGACTTAAAGGTCAACATTCAGAAAACGAAGATCATGGCATCTGGTCCCATCACTTCATGGGAAATAGATGGGGAAGTAGTGGAAAAATTTCAGAGAGAGTAAAATGAATATCTGAATATTCTCATCTAGATTCACGTTTCTTTTTTTCTCTGTCCTCTTCTCTCCTTCTCTCTCTCTGTGGTATTTGACATTAGTTGCAGACATCATGTCATCCCTAATACAATGACCACACTTGGGGAATTTGACTTGGAAAATATTACTATTCAAATGCAAACTCACTTGCTCAGTTGTGTCCAACTCTTTGCAAGCCTATGGACTATAGCCCACCAAGCCCTTGTCCGTGGGATTTTCCATGTAAGAATACCTGAGTAGGTCATTTCCTCTTTCAGGGTATCTTCCCAACCCAGGGATCAAACCTATGTCTCCTGCATTGGCAAGTGGATTCTTGAGAATCCACTTATATTGCTACTCCTTGATTTGTTTTTCATTTTAGCTATTACTGAGTGGTCATTCATCTCCCCCGCCCAAACTTACATTCCCTCACATATATCCTTCCTGTTTTTCCATTCTCTCAATATAATCATATTGTCATTATAATTAAGTACCACTCAGAATCTTATGGGTCATATGTACAATGGGTATTTTTCTGACTCTCCTAAATTCCTCAGATACATCAACCTCCTTCATGTTCAAACACACAGATTGTCTATCAGTTACATCTTCCTGAAGAATTTGTTCCCCAAGCCTCTGACGTGCTTTGGCCTGGTCCAGTCTGGTCATGCTCTAAGTCAGCTACAAACTGTTACCTTACTTTGGGATTTCTTTTCACCACCATTTGGAGAATTCCTGCTTCCTTTCTTGATTACCCTACTTTGGTGGAAAACATCCTTCAGGAGCTTCTTATAAAACATTCATGGGAGGTAAATCTGAGACCTTGTTTATTTGGAAATGTCTTAATTTACACTCCCCACCCCGCCACACACACACACACACACACACAAACACACACACACACACACTTAACTGGTAGTGTGGCTGGATCTAGAATCGTCAGCTGGGACATTATTTTCCCCTAGCTTTTGAAGGCATCACCTCCTTGTCTTGTAACATTCATTGTTCTTGAGAAATCCAGTGTTATCCTGATTCTTGTTCCTTTCTGAGACATGTTCTCCCCTTCTCCTGCCACACACTGAAAGCTTATAGAAACTTCCTGTTTCCATGTTGTAAGATTTCACAATGACATGAACATGTCAGAGTTTATTTTCATCCACTGGGCTGGGCACTGGAAAATTTGACTTTCTGATTAGGTTTTCTGCTCATCTTAGCTCACGCTGCTATAACAAAACAACATATATTTGGTGACTTAAACATACTTTATTTCTCAGTTATGGAAGGTGGAAGTCCAAAATCAAGGCACAAGCAGATTGAGCATCTGCTGAGGGCTGTTTCTGGTTTTCAAATGCTGCTTTCTTGTATGTTCTCATATGGCAGAAAAATCTCAAAAGAGGTCTCTAGGGTCCCTTTAATAGGTTGTTAATCCCATTCATAACTCCACTCTAATTCCATCATCTTGAAGCTTAGAATGTCAAAATATGAATCAGGTTGGGGTGCACAAATTCAGTCCATAATCAGTTCAGTCGCTCAGTCGTGTCTGACTCTGTGATCCCATGAATCGCAGCAAGCCAGGCCTCCCTGTCCATCACCAACTCCCAGAGTTCACTCAGACTCACGTCCATCGAGTCAGTGATGCCATCCAGCCATCTCATCCTCTGTCGTCCCCTTCTCCTCCTGCCCCCAATCCCTCCCAACATCAAGTCTTTTCCACTGAGTCAATTCTTTGCATGATGTGGCGAAAGTACTGGAATTTCAGCTTTAGCAGCATTCCTTCCAAAGAAATCCCAGGGCTGATCTCCTTCAGAATGGACTGGTTGGATCTCCTTGCAGTCCAAGGGACTCTCAAGAGTCTTCTCCAACACCACGGTTCAAAAGCATCGATTCTTCGGCGCTCAGCCTTCTTCACAGTCCAACTCTCACACCCATACATGACTACTGGAAAAACCATAGCCTTGACTAGACTATGCTATCTAGGTTGGTCATAACTTTTCTTCCAAGGAGTAAGCATCTTTTAATTTCATGGCTGCAGTCATCATCTGCAGTGATTTTGAAGCCCCCAAAAATAAAGTCTGACACTGTTTCCACTGTTTCTCCATTTCCCATGAAGTGATGGGACCAGATGCCATAATCTTCGTTTCTGAATGTTGAGCTTTAAGCCAACTCTTTCACTCTCCTTTCACTTTCATCAAGAGGCTCTTTAGCTCCTCTTCGCTTTCTGCCATAAGGGTGGTGTCATCTGCATATCTGAGGTTATTGATATTTCTCCTGGTAATATCGCCCTTAAAAAAGTAGTATCTCTTTCAGGATCTAGAATTTTTGGATAATGAGCCTCCTAGACTTACTTGGCCTATTGTTTAATTTTCATCTCCTGTTTTTCCATCTTCATTTTTTTACTCTGCTTCTTAAGGAAATTTCCTCAACTTTACCTTTCAGTGTCTTCTATTGTTTTTCATTTCTGCTATTTTTTTTTAACTTGTTAACACCTGGTTTTAATTCTCTGCAAAAGTATTTTTTGAAGTGGCATCCTGTTCTGTGGATGCAATGTTTATCTCTGCGGTTATTAACCAACAATAGCTTTCTTCTCCGATGTTTTCTTCTTCCTTCTTTGTCCATTTTCTCCAAACTGCCTTTTTTCCTTCCAGTTTTGACCTCTTCCATGCTTCTACTCTCCTGCCTGAAGGTGTACATGTGTCAGTATTCAATGTAATGAGGTCTGACTTCAGAGGTTTTCCACCACACTGAGCTACTCTGGGACACTCTGTCACATGAAGAGTGTGGTATCATCCAGCTCTGTAGCAAATGATGGTTTTCTGCTCTAAACTCAAGAGGTCCATAAATACTCTGAACTCACCTTGCTTATTTTAGGGCTAATGAGATAGTCTGCCCACCTCTTGCATTTAAAATCAGAGAATATTATCTATTTCCTGTCTTGGAATGCTGGGACACTAGATAAGTGTATACTAGGGGTTGTTTGGAGTCCTGTAAAATATTAGTGTGAGGGTAGGGCGTGAGTTTAAATTTCTAAATTTATGCACAACCAAATATTTGTAGAATTACTTCCATATGACCTTTATTTGAAGATAAATGACTCATTTCTTCACTGACTCAAGCTTCATAAACTTTTCCCTGAAACAGAGGTTGAGAACACGGAGTTCCTCTTCTGCTCACAGATATTGCCACATTTGATGGTGCCAGGGAATGAGGCGAATATTCCTCACAGACATAGGATTTATGCATATAATCACTGAAAAGTATCAAAAATTTAGAGTAACCAGATAAACATGTTTTAGAAGCCATACACTTTTTCAATGTTAAAAAACAGAGGCATAAACATGCATTCTTCTTTGTATATATAACTGAAACTTTCCATTAACAGTTTGGGGCCTCTATCTGCTCTTATGTCATTTCCCTAAGTTGGGGCTTTGTGAAAATGGTAGAAATGTAGACATCTTTTGTAAGCCAGATGGAAAAACAAACTTTTAAAATGGTCATCCTACTTCCTGAATGTGTGAAGCCCTGGATCCCACAATAACCTGGTCCCACTGTTTACTCCCTAAATTTGAAAATTATGCAGAGTCTAGACATGAAGTTCTTTCCTCTAAATGCTAGATGACATATTAGACAACATATGCAGTAAACATTAGCAAGAGGAAAGCGCTGGTGAGGAGGAGAGTCCTGGATGTTCCCAGTAGAGGAGAGTCTGATTCATGAATAAAGCCCAGTTATTTGTTAGAAACAGGATCAGAATTCTTAGAAGTGATTTAGCACTGGGGTTAGAGAGGGACTGACTTTTCTGGTACATTTAAAAATATGTACCTTCATACATCTTTGCATAGACAGCTTATATTATCTTTTGGGTGCTCAGTTGCATCTGACTCTTGGCAACTCCATGGACTGTAGAACACCAAGCTCCTCTGTCCATGGGATTTTACAGTCGAGAATACTGGAGTGGGTTGCCACTTTTCCGTCCAGGGGATCTTCCCAACCCAGGGATTAAACCCGTCTCTGTGTCTCCTAAACTGGCAGGTGGATTCTTTACCACTAGCACCATCTGGGAAGCTCTATATTATCTTTTATGAGATACTTATTAACTGAAAGCATTAAATATTAAATGAAATATTAATTGATCAGACCATCCTAGGCATTTTAGAGAAGAAATTGATGACCAGCATCAGATTGGTAAGCCAGTGTTTTCTTTTCACACCATCTCACTGTCTAGGAGGCTAGCACCATCAAGGAGGTCTTAGGTGTTTACATCTATTATCTCTGATCTACAGAACACAGAGGTATTACTGATCTCCATTTAAAGATGAGCAGTCACTAGGTGAGGGCTAGAATCACAGCCTGGATGGCCCCAACTCCAGGACTATGCTGATTCCAAAATAACTTGTTGCCTCTCTCTTGCTCTCAATTAAAGACTGGGTGACACAAAACCACAGTGAGACACAGAATTCAACACCCAAGTCCGCGGGCCTCCAGCAGTGATTCTGCCATAAGCTGGATACTCAAATTTTAACACCTACTTGAGAAAACCAACAAAACAGGAAACACACACTTGGTCCCAGGGGCCACCAAGTTACCTCCTTATAACCCCATGTCCATTGCAAATTCCAGTGTGTGCTGCAGACCAGCCTTAGCAGTGTGCCTTTCCAACTTCATGACAGGCTGTCTGTTCTTTACAAAGGTACTTAAGCTGCATCTATACAAGTGCAGTCAATGCTCAGGTGGCTCTTACTCTGATAAACTCTTGTCCTGCTAATCTATGAGCAAACTTTCCTTTCTGCTGCTCCTCCAGTCAGCACCAGTGCATCACTCAGCTCAGACTGCCATAACAAAACACCACGCTTGGTGGCTTAAACAACAGACATTTATTTCTCACAGTTCTAGAGGCTGGGAAGTCTGAGATCAAGGTTCTGGCAAGGTAGGTTTCATCTGAGGCCTCTTCTTGGCTTATAAGCAGCCACCATCTCATTGAATGAGCGCATGACTATTTTGTTTGCACACAGGGAGAGAGAGAGAGGCAAGCTCTCTGGTGTCTCTTCTTATGAATTCCATCGTGAGGGCTACACCCTCATGGCCACATCTAGCCCTAATCACTTGCTAAAGACTATTTCCAAATACACTGGGGCTTTGGGATTCAACATGAGTTTGTAGGGGTGAGGAACAAACATTCAGTTCATAACAATGGCTTCTCAGAAGTCTTCCTCTCTTCATAAAAGCAGCCTGAGTACACCTGATGGTAAAACTACCCCATACTGTAACAGGAGTTCAGTCACTTAAAATTACAAATGATTTAACAATTAAGTCACTAGACAGACAGCACATTCATCCAACTCCTTGTAACCACTATTTTTTAATCTCATGTTAAGGGAACTGAAACTCTTTGTGTCAAATCTAATTTGCAGGTACTCTTTGTATGTCCCATTTGGTTTTAAAAACTTTGAATGGGTTGCCCAGATTTTAAAGTCCAACTTCACACTGAAATCGGGATTTGCTTCAGCACCCTGTGACTGCTCTGCCCTCAGGTGGGCTCAGTGGAGCCCAGCAGAGGCTGCTTTCTGATCAGCGCTGCCATCCCTCTGTACCCACCCATTGGACCTTGCAGGCTGTTTTTATGGTCTTTTCATATAGAATGAAAGGCTGGTTGCTGTTGTTCAGGAAGCCCTGCCTGCTAGATGTCAGTTTCCTAAGGAATTCAGGATTCTCTAGCTTTTTCTCATCCATGGGCTTCAAACTGAATTCTACATTTACAACGAGACTCATTTGACTGTGTAAACACTCTGTTTTAGTTTTAGGACAGAATTCTTTGCTCAACTTGGTTGTCAGTCATGCTTCTCAATTTGGAAGTGAATTTAAGTCATTCTTGCTTCTTGGACCTTACCTACTGGTAAACAGGCAGCAGATCAAGGGAAAAGATGTTTCAGTTTGTAGGAAACAGATGGTCTTGCTGACCAAAGATCATGGCATCTCTGATTCTTCAGCCAAGATAATGACTTTCTAGTTGGCAATTATATAGCAACATAGCTACTTAAAAAAATATTACAAATCCCTTTAGGTTAATCTAAAGGTCCTTGAGATTTGTTTTACCCTCTTCCTGATCCCAAGAATGAAAACAATGAGAAGAACTGCTACTGAAACAGCAGCTCAACATTATCACTTGGGTCAGGCCTCACGTTACCAACCTTTTCTCACAGCAGTATTTAATCCTCACAACAGCCCTGGGAAGGATGGGTTAAGGATGATCAACATTATTTTACAGATAAGAGAATAAGCCCAAGGAAGTCTTTGCATTCAATGCTTACAGCCCCCGGCCACTAAAAGGAAAGTTTATGCTATATAGGAGGGGGCTTCCGAGGTGGCGCTCACTAGTGGTAAAGAATCCGCCTGCCAGTGCAGCAGATGTAACAGACACGGGTTCAATCCCTGGGTTGGGAAGATGACCTGGAGAAGGGCATGGCTACCGACTCTAGTATTCTGGCCTGGGAAATCCAACGGACAGGGGAGCCTGGTGGGCTACAGTCCACGGGGTCACAAAAGTCAAACATGACTGAAGTACCTTAACACACATGCATTCCTAAAAACTCAAGCAGGAAGTTAAATTTCTCGTCAGTGGGATGCCAGAAACAGACTCAGGTTTATCTGTAGTATTTTCTGCAAACTGCTCCTCCTCAAATCCTAATAAAGTTTAGGCATTTAGATACATTTCATCACATAATGGACAACTTAGGCATCAGGAAAGGGACTGTAGAATTTCCCGGCTGAAAAGGATTCTTGAGCTGACTGTCTAGTGACAATCCTCACTCGGGCTTACAGGTGACATCCAGAAGTGGTCTTCTGCCCATTTCAGGGTTCGTCCCCTGCATTGCTCCTGAGATGGGCTGTGTGTTATTACTGTCCTTCAGCTTTGCCACTTCTCACCACCCTCCCCTCAACAAACACACCAAACTGATTACAGCCCATTGTATTTAAAGGCACAGCTCTCATTTGTGAATCACACTGAGGCCTGTTGTGATGCTATTGCCTCAGCTTGGCACTCAGGAAACGGCTGAAGTGACTCCTCCCTGGATCTCAGGTTAGGTTCTCTCTTTGGATTCCTGTTTGTTACCCACACCATAATATCCTACCTCTCCAGATGTTCTATACTTACTTTCCTGTTACCTGACTCATGCTGTCTTACTTTTTCCTCTCAGGGCAAATCTCCCCATGCATAAACCTCAGATAAAACCTCTACCCCCAAAGAGAATAGAGGACAAGGCTGAATTGCATCAGAAGTGTCTGATCAGAAATTTCCAACTGTGGGAAAATCAACAAGCTAGATGTTCCTGGGCACTTCAACAGACAAGTGATGGGAAAAAGGGATGGAAGGGTAGCCAGATTAACAGACTCGAAGAAATTTTAAAAAGAAAAATAGCAAGACCACTCTGGTGTCCAGGGATGTACACACCTGGTGATGAACTAATGAACACAAGGAAGTGTCAGACAAGTGGTCACTTTTGGAGGGAGGGGAGATGATTCTGATTGGGGAACATGATGGGGCTCCTGGAAAGGCTGGCAAAGTTCTTCACCTGGCTGGGAAGTCAAAGGTGATTTGCCTTATAATAATTGATAGTTTAATTTTTTCAGTAAGACTTTCTGTACCTGTTTAAGTTTACAATAAAAATGTTTAAAAATGGGGGCTTCCCTGGTGGTTTTCACACTCCCAAAACAAGGGGCCTGGGTTTGATCCCTGGTTGGGGAACTAAGATCCCACATGCCTCACAGTACGGCCAAAAAAAAAAATAACAAAACAGTTTAAAAATGAAAAACAAGCAACTTACTCTTCCTAGTCACATATACCTATTTGATATTATGGTTACCTATAGATAGTGGCTCAGAATAGTGTCAAGTAAAAGTGAGTTTTGATTTCCTACTCTGTTACTTACTAATAATGTGATTTTCAGTAAGTTTGCCTCTGAGCAGTGTTGCCTCTCTGAGCTTCTTATTCTTCACCTGGAAAATGGGAATTATATCAGCAATATAGCTAATGTCAAATGAGATTTGCTCTGAGGATTAAATGAAGTTATGTATGTATAACACTTTATAAAAATGTTTGGCATAATGTTTAATAAAGATGAGCTGTTATTGATATTCAAATATCAACAACCACATATTTATTTAAATTGACCTTTAAATATTATAATTATCCACAATATCCATGTTCCTTTAGTATTTAAAGGAAATATATTGTGCTGAGTTATGCTTTCCTAAAACACCCACTCAAAACCAGCTGTTAGAATCTCTCAATGAACATATTTTTATGACAAACTATTGCCTTTTAGAAACAAATCCTAATTATGTGTTAAAATATTTACATGGGTGCATTACTCCATAATCTTTAAATTAAGAAATAGTAAATCTGATGTAAAATTTTCAATCAGCAAGTTATGATAGGAATTAAGTGTCTACTCCAGCTCTTCTTGCACACCAACCCTGTAATAAACTTGGTTCTTATATGTATTTTACATGTTTATATTTTTCTTTGTAGTTTGTGATCACATAAGATGACCTGAATGCTGAAATCTTTATCTGAAACCTCCTCTCCCTCATCTCCTCTTAAAAGTATTGTAATTAATGTGTCACACACATTAAATTATATTTATTAATAGCTTGACCCCTCCTTGAATACTGTGTGAAAAATAAATGAGATGCTGTGCCTGGAAGTATAGATGTGCTGAAATACTAATGAAGGGATTTAGGAATGATCAGGTATGTTAATGTAGCTGTCTGTATGAAATACTGGAAATGTGAGGCAAAGTCTGTGTTTACTACCACTACTAAATCTATCTTAGAAATAAAAATATAAAGTCTTTAAAGGGAAAAATTAAACTAGAATGGATATCATTAACAAAGCAGTCAATTCCCTTTATTTTTAAAATTTTATGTACACATATGAATGATCTGTATAATGTACATTCAATATAGAAAGCTTTATATATTTGATAATGTATAGAACATTTCACAATTACACTAATCTCTTACATAACATCTTGACATGTTTTTAAATTTTTGCACAAGCTCCTTTTTCACTCAGTTTGGTAAAGCCAGTTATATATATCAACGTGTCCTGTGAGCTCTCAGGAGGTTAAATGATTGAGGAGAGGATACCAGTGAACAGCTGCAAGGCCTAACCTAAAAGTGTTCAACAATGGGAGAGCAGCCAGGCAGACTTGAGGCAGGAGAGGGAGACGCCCTTCCGGGGGCTGAGTGACTTTGATTTCCCAGTCTCTGTAGACTGCAGTTCAACCCCACAGTCACACTAATTCGAAAAACATTATAAAAACTAGGAAGAAAGCTTTGTCTTTTTGATTCACAGTCTTGTAAACAGATATAAAGGAACAAAATGTGCTTACATACATCAAGAAAAAAAATTCTTGTGTATCCACTTAGGTTGATCCGCAGAGTGCTTTCTTACGTGATATAATTAGAATCACTGACTTTTTTCCTAAATAAAAATATATTTATAGAAAAAGGAATAACACTGTCATGAAACCAGGAGAAAGGCAGTTAAGAGTTTTCTTCAATGGATCAGCTGAAGGAATGTGGACAGGGCACTGGCCTTTCAGCGTTTATTGTCTCTCATGAAAGTTTCACGTCTGATAGCCAAGGTCACCTGCCTCATGGTCTACAGGAGGCGGCAAGTTGGACATGACTGATGAGGATGTCCCTGCAGTAAGGTAGCCAGCAACTCCAGGTCCTGCAAGAGAAAAAAAAGGAAAACCTTCTAAAGAGCAGTCATGTGAGAACACAGACCTTTATGAAAATGTGAGAACCAGGTCAAGCATCCCATCACAAGGACCTGATGCAATCTATTAGGATTATCTAAGCATACAACGAAATCTTAACAAACACTTGCAACACCATTTTCATGGTTTGCCTTCACTATATGACAAAGTTAAAAATCATTTCAAAATTTATGCTAGACAGTAACACTGGTGAGGAAACATGGAAAAAATTTCCCTTCTCACATCTGGGAAGTTCATTAAAAAAAAAAATCTTGGGCACTGAAGGATATAGCTAATGTCAAATGAGAAAAAAAAAATGGGAAAGAAACTCTGTACTTGAGTTAGCCCATTCAAAACTCATACTTGATGAAAATCACAACAAAAACACTTCCATCTATACTTAAGTTAAACCTATTTTCATTTGGTGGGAAAAAAAAAAAAGCTACTATAACAAATAACACCAAATGAACAAGAGTCTCTGAGAAAGATAAGGCAAACTCTGGACACCTAGTCATAGGTCAAAACATGAATGCTATGGAAAAGGGATTAGTATTTTAGTTTTATATGTCTTGACTCTTAAGTCTCTAGTGCACAAAAATGCCATTATCCCAGCATTTATCAAGATGTGTCCTATGAGCATATAATGGCTTTAGCCTTCTAGTTTAACTTAAAACACTGCAGGGACATTTAATTACACCTCAGAATCATTGCACAATTGTACAAAGTATTTGTAAAAGACGCTGTACTATAGCATAATACTACATATTGAGCAATATTTTTAGCTGAAATCATAGGAAACAAAGCATACGGCTAGGGAACATTGAAGGGTTAGGACTAGAAAGGCAGAGGAAGTGGCATGCATTTAGCAAAATGGTTCTCTACCTGCTTCAGAGAGCTACACAGAAGTTAGCAAGCTGCCTGGCAGAGCGGATCTAAAAGTCCGCTCCTGAGGTGAAGGGCTGCTGCCAGTGAGAAGGGAAGGAGAGACACCTGAGGGGAAAAAAGAAATATAAGCAGCAAGGGAAGTTGTAAGGAAGTGCAAACAGCAGAGCAGGTTGAAAGGCTAAAGTGTAATAGGGACTGAAGGAGGACAAACGGGAACAATATAGATTCATCTTTTTTTTTTTAACCTCTTGAGCATTTGTACTGAGGATTTGAAGAAAGCAGACACTGTAGCATGTGGTTACATGCAGCCAGAGACAAGTCAGCCTGCATGAACTGCCACATGCCACCTGGAATGCCCAGGCACCTGGAAGTTTGAACTTAGAAAACTTAAGGATTCTCTGCTTTTTAAGGCATGGTGGGCTTACATCTATCAACCCCTGCTGTCAATTAATCAGGACACCAGGCCTTACATAGACTGCTCAGGAGAGACAGTAGGAAGGACAGGAGACACACCCTCTTAACAGGCAGAGATACACCCCACTGACAGGCAGTTCAGAGCTACAGCGCCACACCATTATATTACTTCCTGGCAATGTTCCACTCTGGACCCTAGGCAGCAGCAAGATTGCTAGGGAATAAACCCTTAAGAATAACCCCTGAACACTACAGACTGGTACAGTCCATGAGCACTTCTGATTGTGGGCTCAACTTTGTTCACATCAAACGAATTGATTATGAGACCAAATCATGAGTGCTACATATAGAAAATGGACCACGGATGTAGTTCTCTGACTACATGCTGAGGCACTCGGGCAAATTCTGGGACACCACTGAATATTTTAAATCTGGAGACACAGGGACACCTGTTGGATACCATACGACTACTCTCAAGTTGTTTGAATATAACTACTTAATAAAATTAGTTACTATTTCTTTTGGTCTAGGGATAAAGAAAAAAAAATCACTAAGCTATGAAAGCACTGTGAACTGAGAAAGTTTGGGAACCTCTGGGCTAAAAATATAAACTGTGGACAATGGACCCTGAAGGATTATCCAGGGGAGATCAAATTCTAGTGCCACCATTTGCCTCTTTAGGAAAGACAGGTCAATTCCTGATATTTTTTTAAATGAAGTCTGAGATGCTCTCTCCCTCACATCTCTGGCCTCTTCCAGACATGTCTGGTTTCTAGGGGCAGGAAGCTACAGTCTGCTAGGATGGAGCAGTGTTTTCTCCAGAGACGTGGGAGCAAAGAGTAGGGCCTGCCAGAAATGGGGTACATGGCACAACATGTAAGGCTGCTGGACTTAAGAGGGAAGAAAAAGATAAAAATCAACAAAGAATCCCACAGAACGGAATTGGCTACCCACAATAGAGTAGTGAAAGGACCGTGGGCATTGGTGAAAATGAACATGGGATTTTCAGTGGGGAAAATAAAAATTAAAAAAAAAAGGGGAAACCCTGCCTCAGCAGCAGTGTCCTCCTATAAACTGACACTGACCTTAGGAAATCTTTCCTAAAATGGCTCCCATCGTGTAGTCTTGGACACATATAAAGACAAAAACAAAAGGTAATAACCCAATTGTGCAAAGATCTAATGAACTAATCTGATGAGAGGCCCAAGAAACACTCCCTCTCTCCTTCTGATGACCTTAGGAAGCCAAGTTAACTATCCTACCTGCCTCTAATTAAGTAGAATAATTAAGTGTACAGTACAAAGATCTTCGTCTCCAATTCCAGCTCCTAAAAGCATCTTTGCCTTGGCCTGCTTCTCTTCCTTTCCCTGTTTTTTTCTTTCTGTATTGATTTTTCTAGGTGAGGAAATTTCAGGATTTTCACTGCTGAAATGCTTATCAGCACCAAGCTCTTCTAGAACCTAAGAAATGGTTAAGTAACCCAGGGCCCTGGACAATGAGCAGATACAGCTAATCCACACCACGGGTAAAGTTCCATTTGATGAACATTTATCATAAGACACAACAATATGCCAGGCTAGGGAGTCAGTCTCATCTCAGTTTATCAACACTGAGTAATCTGGCCTAGAATATTTTAATTTTTATTCCAAACTCCGAGCATGTGGCTGAAGGACATTTCCTCAGCAGCCAGGAAGAAAATCATAAATGTGTTTTTGGTCATTCCAATCTTATTTTGAAATAGTAATTAACTTTATCTCCATCTCCTAAATAAGTCCACATATCAGAAAAAAGGGGCTGGCGATGACTTGTGTTCTCACAGTACCTTATTTTATTTGCAAACTGATTAGAGAGGGTCTTGGTCTTGAATCTTCTCAAGACTGAAGGCAGGATGGAGTAAATTTAAAATTCCAATTCAATACAACATTGTATACACTCCATGGAGTTTCACATAATGAGCTCTTATCATTATTAGTAGCACTTGCCCTTTTATCAAACAATGACATGCAACACATCAACAGGAAAGTTCAAACACAAAAATAATTGGTAACCCGAGCAATAAATAAACATCAGTTCAACTGGCAGTACTTTCACAACAAAAGAACATACCAGCTTGATGATGCACTATGAACTGGACAGTTTGGGGGCCAACACAGCTCAGAACTAGTCCAGATTGTCCTGTGTTGACTGATGTGACTGCAGGCTTCAGCAATGACGTTCATAATAGACACAGTAACCCGAGGCCCTTTCCAGGGTGGGATTTATACCACTCCACTTTGATGGCTTTATTAGAATTTCTGCCTCTTGAGCTGGACCAAGGATGTGAAAAAATTCACAAACCGAAGCCTTTCTCCTCTGCTAACCTTCACTCTCTACAGCTCATCAAAGCTGCTTCCCACAACTCATTCAGAAGCCACCACAAGGATCCCAGTAAAAAGAAAGGCAAGACAGAAATCTTTTTAATCCCTGAATTTCTTCTATAATATTAGGAAATCTGGGTGGGGCTGAGGACCCAAATGATTTTGAAAGAAACTCTAGGTCTCTAAAGATAAATCCCTCTCTCTTATGTATTTTAACCACAGACCACTTGACCCACAGCTGTTAGTACATTAAGGACCACCTGCAGTCTTTTTATTCCATCCAGTAAGGTCAATGGATGTGAAGGTCACTCAAGGACAAAAGAATTAGATGATGCCTTCCTAGGGACGCTTATAACCTACATATCTCCCTATTCCTAAGGTCAAATTTTAAGTAAGTTTTACTCTGAGCTAGAAAAAAATAAGGCAGATTTTTCAACCATACATTTCTTACATACAAAAAAGGTAGTATTGTGTAAACTTTCTGAGCAGAATTTAAAGAGGTAAAGTTCTTGATGTGTCTATGAGATCATACTCCTACTTAGAAGCTACAGCTTGAAAGATCTGGAAGAGACTAAGACCATATTCTAGGTATCTCTCTCCACAGTCAACATAGGGCAGGTGATGAGAAAGTGAGAAGGGAGACCTATGGTAGGTACTCTACTATTATGTACACACATGCCTGGCAGTCACAGCACCCCATGTTTGTAAACTCTACAGCTCTGATTATAAATTTTAGTGGATTAATATTAAAGAGGTCACAGTGGAGAAAAAGCAGTAATGTCACAATCAATTCTAAAATTAAAACCATGCAAACTTTCTCCAAAGTCCTTATTTTGGATTATTCAAGATTTAGTCTTCAGGATTTATAAATTTCTATACTAGCGATGAGGATTATTAGAACAATCACACTGGTATGAGAAATACTGGGTAGTAATTTTTCTCTTAATTTACCTACATCATCTCTAGTTAGAGGAGGTTGCAGGACTGACATTTTAAAAATACACTATAATTTCAGGCAATGGCAAGAACTACTTAATATTCCTAAGGTTAATTTCAAACTAAAAACTTTAATACCAAAGACTGTATTTCATTTTTCAGCATTTAGTAGTTTAAAGCTATGACCTTCTTTTAAACAGAAGCCAATATGAAAATGAGTATTTCAGAATTATTATGTTAAAATAAAGTGTGCCAAATGGACAAATATCTGGAGCTTCTTTTGACCCCCAGGCAGCAAAATATTCTTTCCTTCATGGCACCCATATATTTCCTCCCATGAGAATAGAAGCCTTAAATATTTAACAAAATTACAGATTAATCACTGGTAACTTAGAAGAAAAATATTTGACATGTGAGTGTGCATAGGTGGAACTTCAATCTATTAATCTGACAGAATGGAATGATGCTATCATGTTTCTGATACTGATAATTCTGAGTAAATACTTCTCTAATCTTTATGTGCATGTTCAAGATAAACATTTTAATACAGCCATACCCCAAATATTAAGTATGACATCCTGGATTAACTGGGTTAAAACTGATCGGAGTCTGCTTTGCAGTCAGCGTACATTCAACACCACAACAGTCCATATGTTGTCTGGGCTAGAATCAGGGGTCCACTGCATGTCCATGACATCTCCAAGATGGGTAGTTAAACAGGAATCTACGAAAACTCTCTAAATGCTATTTTCAGTCTAGATAGGGCAAAAGGAAGGTCCATATGGCTACTGCCATATGTCTTAGAAAGAGAATTGGGTGTGCTTTGGTTTACCTGTGAGGTATCCTGCTGTTTGAGACTCAGAAATAAACAAATCATGTTTCTGATCTTTGAAGGCACTCCAGACTGAAGAACGAGACAGGATTTCATTCACCTAGGGAAGTAAAACAAACTCTTTGAACATAAACAAACTGGATGTTGGTAGATTAGATTAAAAACAAAAAGCAAACTTCCAAGACAAAGCAAAGAGGCCAGCTCAGGAAAGGGGCAAAGATGAACCGAGATCTCACATTCATCAAACACTCTACACCAGGCAGATCTCATTAAATCAGACCCAAAGAAATGCCTAACTCAGTCTTCCCTCCAAACTTGGACTCGACTATTCAGACTTACTGCCCAATAAGATATTCATGTGATAGTAAAAACTGGCTGACTGTGGTGTCGGCTCATGAAGTATTTCTGAGGAAGCGATTTGGGGACAAAATATTGCAAAATTCAAGCTAAAACTTAAAGCACTCTTTCAAACTATGGATGTGACCTGTTAGAAGGAATCAGTGAACTAAAATAGACAGCACTGGGTGAATTTAATTCATATGACCATTATATCTACTACTGTGGGCAAGAATACCCTAGAAGAAATCCTCAGAATCAATAAGGAGTCTGCAATGCAGTACATGGGTGCAATCTCAACAACAGAACCTGATCCTGGTTCGTTTCCAAGGCAAAATATTTAACATTACAGTAATCTATGTTCCAATGCTGATGCCAAAGAAGCTGAAACTGAGTGGTTCTATGAAGACCTAGAACTACTAATAATACCCAAAAAAGATGTCCTTTTCATCGTAAGGGATTCGAATGCAAAAGTAGGAAGTCAAGAGATACCTGGAATAACAGGCAAGGTTGGCCTTGGGGTACAAAATGAAGTAGGGCAAAGGCTAACAGTTTTGTCAAGAGAACATGCTGGTCACACCAAACATGCTTTTCCAATAACCCAAGAGATGACTCTACGCATGGACATCACTAGATGGTCAATTCCAAAATCAGAATGATTATGTTCTTTGCAACCAAGGACGGAGATGCTCTATACAGTCAGTCAAAACAAGACCTAGAAGTCACTGTGGTTCAAAGTATCAGATGCTTCTTGCAAAATTCAGGCTGAAATTGAGGAAAACCACTAGGCCATTCAGGATGCCCAAAGCTATGAATGGAAGTTCATAACACTGTACAGGAGGCAGTGACCAAAACCATCCCAAAGAAAAAGAAATCCAAGAAGGCAAAATGGTTGCTGGATGAAGCTTCACAAGTAGCTGAGGAAAGGAGAGAAGTGAAAGGCAAAGGAGGAAGGTAAAGATATGCACAACTGAATGCAGAGTTCCAGAGAACAGCAACAAGAGATAAGAAGGCCTTCTTCAATGAACAATGCAAAGAAATAGAGGGAAAAAATAGAATGGGGAAGCCTAGAGATCTCTTCAGGAAAACTGGAGATATCAAGGGAATATTTCATGCAAGGACGGGCACAATAAAGGACAGAAACAGTAAGGATCTAACAGAAGCAGAAGAGATTAAGAAGAGGTGGCAAGAATACATAGGAGAACTATACAAAAAAAGGTCTTAATGACCCGTATAAGCACAATGGTATGGTCACTCTCCTAGAGCCAGACATCCAGAAGCATGAAGTCAAGTGGGCCTTAGGAAGCATTACTATGAACAAAGCTAATGGAGGTGACTGAACTCCAGTTGAGTTTTTAAAATCCTAAAGGTTGATGCTGTTTTAAAGTGTTTTAAAGTGCTGAACTCAGTATGTCTGCAAATTTGGAAAACTCAGCCATGTCCACAGGGATGGAAAAGGTCAGTTTTCATTCTAATCCCAAAGAAGGACGACGCCAAAGATGTTTAAACTATTGTACAACTGTGCTCATTTCACATGCTAGCATGGTAATGCTCAAAATCCTTCAAGCTAGGATTCAGCAGTATGTGAACCAAGAATTTCCAGATGTACAAGCTGGGTTTAGAAAAGGCAGAGGTATCAGAGATCAATTTGCCAACATCCACTGGATCATAGAAAAGCAAGAGAATTCCAAAAAATTCACTTCTGCTTCACTGACTACATGAAAGTCTTTTGACTATGTAGATCAAACTGTATAGCTCAAACAAACTGGAAAATTCTTAAGAGATGGGAGTACCAGATCACCATTCCTGTCTCTTGAGAAACCTGTATATGGGTCAAGAAGCGACACAACCAGACATGGAACAACTGATTGGTTCCAAATTAGGAAAGGAGTATGTCAAGTCTGTATATTGTCACCCTGCTTATTTAACTTATATGCAAAGTACACCATGTGAAATGCCAGGCTGGACGAATCACAAGCTGTAATCAAGTTTGTTGGGAGAAATATCAACAACCTCAGATATGCAGATGATACCACTCTAATGGCAGAAAACAAAGCGGAACTAAAGAGCCTCTCAATGAGAGTGAAAAAGCTGGCTTGAAACTAACCACTCAGAAAACAAAGATCATGGCATCCAGTCCTATCTCCTCATGGCAAATAGAAGGGGAAAAGTGGAAGCGGTGACAGATTTAAGCTCCAAAATCCCTGCAGATGGTGATTACAGATATGAAATTAAAAGATGCTTGCTCCTTGAAAGAAAAACTATGATAAACCTAGACAGCATATTAAAAAGCAAGGACATTACTTTGCCGATAAAGGTCCATCTAGTCAAAGCTATGGTTTTTCCAGTAGTCACGTATGGATGTGAGAGTTGGATCATGAAGAAGGCAGAGTGCTAAAGAATTGATGCTTTTGAACTGTGGTGCTGGAGAAGATTCTAGACAGTTGCTTGGACACAGGGAGATCAAACCAGTCAATCTTAAAGGAAATCAAACTTGAATATTTACTAGAAGGACTGATACTGAAGCTCCAATACTTTTGCCACCTGATGTGAAAAGCCGACTCACTGGAAAAGACTCTGATGCTGGGAGAAACCGAGGGCAGGAGGAGAAGGGGTAGGGGGAACAAAGGATGAGACGGTTGGACGGCATCACTGACTCAACGGACATGAGTTTGACCAAATCCCAGGAAACAGTGCAGTACAGAGAAACACGGTGTGCTGCAGTCCACGCGGCTGCAGACTCGGACACGACTTAGTGACTGAACAACAATGAACAATCTAGAAAGTACCAGTCTATCACATATAAAATGCACAGTAGAAATGACTTGTGTGTAAATGCATACTAAGAGGCAAGACATGTTTCTTTCTGGGAAAAAGATTAAAAAAAAAAAAAAAAAACTTAGGAAATTCCAATGTAGAGTGTATCTTTCACATATCAAGGTTCAGATCAAATATTTATGGAGCATCCAAATCATGGGTTCCACAGTGGACACAAAGATGAGAAAGACATTCTCTGTCCCTGAAGTGCCTACAGTCTAGGAAAGGATAGATGGTGCCAGATAACAGTGGGAAGCATTAAAGTAGAGATACACACGGGGACCATGAGAGTCCAAAGACTCTTTCTCTTTGGGAGCAAAGCAGTGGTGAAAGGGATTTGTTGTGCGTGTGCTGAAGGGCCTACTTTGGAAACTACTGTGATTCTTCCCTTCCCTTGTGAGTGGAAGGTGGTTATCAAGAGTTGCTGCCTTAATTCTCATCAACAGGAATCCAGTGTAAGTTGAGGGGAGCATGATTGGGGGCACATGGTACACAGGAATGCCTTTGCTTGGCATTCAGAACACCCTCAGATAAGTTCAATGAACATATAGTTAATGACTGCAATAGCACATGCCATCTCTCTTCTTTATTTTCACCCCAAACAGCTCATACAATAAGTCTGCTAGAAGGGAACATGGCATAAAAAATGCTTCTTTAGTTGGAACATACAAACACAGTGGATTCACTAAAGGAAAGCTTTAAGTCAGTTTAAATCTACAGAAGAACATTAGTAAATAGAAACAGTCCAAATACCTATGAATAGATAAATGGGTAAACATGGCATATACATACAATGGAACATTATTCAGCCTTAAGAAGGAATTAAGTATTGAAACACACTGTAACACAGTTGAACCCTGAAAACATGCTAAGAGACAGAAGCCAGACACAAGTCACATACTGCATGATTCCACTTAGGTGAAATGTCCAGAATTCCTAGCAAATAAGAGTGGTGACTACCAGAAGCTGAGGGAAAGAAGGAATGGGAAATAACCACGTAATTACTATTTTGGGGAACTAGGTAGGTGGTGGTGATGTAACCTTTTTTGGCTGTGCTCATATCCACTGCTGCGCGTGGGCTTTCTCTAACGGTGGCTTCTCCTGCGTACAGGTTTCACCTTGTACGCAGGGTGCGGGGGTCTCAGTAGTTGTGGCGCACGGGCTTAGCTGTCCCGAGCCACGTGGGATTCTCCACATGTGGGATCAGGGATCAAAGCTGCAACCTCCGCATTGGCAGGTGGATTTTTAACCACTGGACCACAAGGGAAGCCCCACAACATTGTTAATGTACTGAGGATCAGTGAATTTTTCAGTTTAAAAGGGTTAATTTTACGTTATGTGAATTTCGCTTCAATTAAAAAAAAAAAAGCATTACTAAATGGACTATATAATAATATTGAATGAGGAACTCCTCAGAAGCAATATTAAGAATAAAACCAAGGAGGAAAATAAAGTTATTGAACTGGTTTGAACTAGGCATGTGCATGTAGCTGAAACAATTGCAGAGTGGAGTGTTACTCTCTCAGCTATGTCTGACTCTTTGCCACGCCACGGACTATAGTCCCCCAGGCTCATAAGTTCATGGAATTCTCCAGGTAAGAATACTGGAGGGGTAGCCATCCCCTTCTCCAGGGGATCTTCCTGACCCAAGGACTGCAACTGGGTCTCCTGAATTGCGGGTGGATTCTTCACTGTCTGAGCCACCAGGGAAGCCAAGCTGATATACATTAATACATACCTAAGTTACAACAAAAGAGACTTTGTTGGGCTAATAGCCAACACTTTGTAAATGCTAATGAAGGAGATGAAACTAAAATGATATTCTGTATCTTTTTAAGGTATTACGGTAGAGTCAGGGAAAGTAGTTATCACTATTCCACAATATCTTCTAGAATGAAAGTTAATCTTAATCAGCACTAAATGTTCAACATTCTTCTACGCCTAATGTGCAACACGCTATCACTGTCCAGAGAAAGAATCCTCCTGGTGACTATTTGTTGTTCAGTTGCTAAGTTGTGTCAGATTCTTTTGCAACCCCATGGACTGTAGCCTGCCAGGATCCACTGTCCATGGCGTTTCTCAGATAAGAAGATTTAAGTGGGGAGCCATTTCGTTCTCCAGGGGATCTTCCTGACCCAGGGATCAAACCCACATCTCCTGCACTGGCAGAAGGATTCTTTACCACTGAGCTACCAGGGAAGCCCCATTTGAGTATATGGTTTGTGTTTACGAGGCAGCTATGCTAGTCCATTTGTGATCTTGGAATCTGTTCCAGTTCTGGTCAACAAGCACATCTTTAAGTAGAACCTGAGCTGACGTGCATCGATCACCAATGGTCAAGACCCCTGGTTTCGAAAATGCCTTGTTGTAATTAACAGATCAAAGTTACCTCTGTGCAGACTCACCTGTTCTCCATGCTGCAGGCTTCTAGTCATTGCCTTGAGAGCTTTAACAATCTGAGCCTTTGTGGCTGCTGGGCTGTCCAGATTTTCAAGACCAATGCCTTCAAGTAATTTTAAAAGGTATGGGACCAAATCTACTTTCAGGGCCTAGAAGAAAATATTAAGTATATATGTGTGTGTATATGCATGTGTACATACACACACACATATGCTTTTAAAAAAAAATGTAAGCCATCACTGAGGAAATAATTTCACTCCCAGGACCCTACTTGGAAGAGGACACTCTGATTTAATTCCAGAGACAGAATTTGGGGGTAGGGGGTGGGTATCTAATGATAGAGACATTTTTACTAAATAAGATCTTATTATCTTCCATCAACTATTCTAAATGTTATATGCTGATTATTTTATTTAATCCTCCCCAGATTAAATGATGAAGGCACAATTATTATCAATGGAAAAATCAACACATGAAGGCCTTGACAGTCACAGAGCTAGGTGGCAATGGACTCTGTATCTAGACCTATGAAGAACAGAACCCGAGCTTATAGCCAGTATACTGGCCTGCCTCTTCTAATGACATATACTGATGTGAAACAGCATTTGGAGAATATTAATTTTTTTCACATTCTCCTAAAACATCAACCTTTACAGTCAACATACATTTTCTACCAGCCTAATAAAAGCTAAGTAATACTCTGGTACCACACAATTTTCAATGCCACTCTGAAATTCAAAAAAAGAGGTGAAAAAGCAACTAACATTTAGTAAGTGTTCCTCTTTTTATAGATATTATTTTCAGAACAACCTTGTGAGAAGCCATAGCTTTATCTCACAGACGAGGAATCTGAGTACTGTTAAGGCTAAATAACATGCCTGAGGCCACAGAGCCATCAAGTGGCAGAACTAGCTCACGGTCTTTCTAATGCAACCACCCGCCTAGTCAGTTATAAGTCAGAACCTCAGAGCATCTGATTATCCCCTTGAAATGTACCCAGTACTTCTAACTTGTGTGAATGAGGAACAGGGATGGAAGTAAGGGTGGGTGGAGAGAGATGATCTGAGAGGAAAAATGGCTGGAAAATAGGAGAGCCAGATAATAAAGATGTAGGGCCTTGTATTCAGGTTAAGGATGTCAGATGTAACTTTCTCAACTGGCAAATAATGGGAAACCACTGAAGAATTTTTAAGTGCAGAATGACTTATATTTTAAAGAGTGACATTTTAGAAGGGTAACTTTTTAAAAAAAATTATTTTATTTAATTATTATTATTTTACTTTACAATATTGTATTGGTTTTACCATACATCAACATGAGTCTGCCACGGATATACACTTGTTCTTAATCCTGAACCCCCTCCCGCCTCCCTCCCCATAACATCCCTCTGGGTCATCCCAGTGCACCAGCCCCAAGAAGGGTAACTTTTTCAATGATTTTTAAATTGATTGTATGTTTTTGTTCCCTTGATGTCTGCTACTACTTTACACTGGAATCCATCAAGTCTTCTTTTCATTAGTTTTCTTTTATATTCTCTTTGAAAAGGACTATAAAAACCTTGGTGTGCTTTTCAAGCGTGACTTAAACAAAGGAGTGAATAAACAAGAATGAATCTTTCAAAAACGATAAACCAAATTTTATAATGCTAGTTAAGGATAAATGCTAGTTAAGGATAAATGCTTAGTAAACAATCAAAATTTAAAATTCAAACATCACAAAAGTACTTTGACACTGGTAAGATTTTTGGTAGCTGGCCCATCTTTTCTGTGTGTATATATACATGTTTCATCCGGTATGTGTATGTGTATAAAATATAAAACTGTGCATGCACCAGCTCACTGCCAAGTCAGGGAAGCCAAAATCAGTGCTAAATAAGTGAAAATCTATTTGTTTGGTATGTTGCTTTCCCTAAAATAGGAATCTAGAAAGTTACTTACCTGTGCTACTAATTCACTCTGCTCCTTCTGAAACATTCTATTAATTGCTTCACAGGCTAGACCAATGGTATCTGGTCGTTTTTCATTCCATTTATCAGTGGGCCAATGGTCTCCAAAGATGCCATGGTTCGAACACAGAGCTAAGAAAAGAGAAGGTTACTTGTAGAAAGCAATAATTTATGTGACACAATAAATAACACAATAATATATGAAAAACCTACATTCAGTTCAAGTTTTGTTTGGCCATGCTCTGAGGCATGTGAGATCTTAGTTTCCCAACCAGGGATCAAACCCACACATCCTGCAGCAGAAGTGTGGAGCTTTATGAGCTGAGTCAAATTCAGTCTCCTATTAATCAAATCACTTAAAGCAGTTTAAGAACCAATACAGTATCATGCAGTTCATAGGGATGAAAGTACGTGCCAGGAAAGGGATTTATTCTGCAATGTACATTAGTCAGGAAGAGGGAGTACAGATAAATTCTACAGTTATAAGCTACCAAATGGATTCATCATCAATACCTCGTTTTCAGACAGGGCATGAATAACTCGAATGGCGCTCTTAGGAATGGCGTTGTTCCTATGATTCATCGCCTGGATAATTTTGGGAAGATGGCCCAATGGTGGAACCTGATCAGCCAGCTGAGGCTGTGCATTGAAGAGACATACTGTTGCCATTGTCAAAGTTTCCAGAGTCTCTCCCTGGAGGGTATAAAACAAATGAATAAGCAAACTATAAAAACTGATAAAGTCTTAAATGTCCCTGGTAATTATTTGGTGTTCAAAACAGATTCTAACTGCTGGCACTTGAAAACTGATCCATAAATCCTAAAAGAACAACAAACATCTCCATCTTGATAAAAGCGTGAATTTAAAGGACTCTACGAATGTGATATCTGAATCTACACAGATTTTCTCTCTATTTTTACATCTCATTTCTACTGCAGACAGATATTTCTATTTAGAGATCATCTCTCAAAAAATATTACTAGATATTTTTAGGTAATGTTACAGATTTGTCAGTATTGGAGAACATCAATAATTCAGGAAAATCCAACAACTAGTGGAATGTTTTCCCCACTTCTGTAAAAATCAGAGTAAAGAGAAATCGTGACTATAGAAAGAGACATATATAAATATCTGGCATACTGTTGATATTTTTAAAAAAGTCTTGAAAAACTAATGATACCAACTAATGATTTCTAAGTACTTGAGATTATACTAGTGCTTCACATTTGTCAAAACTAATGAAAACTTCAGCCTCAGAGGCAGATGCTGTGACCTTTCTATGACGCAACTGAGGCAGAGTCAGGAGGTATTACTCCAGGCCACAGAGCTTTATCAGTGATGGTCCTGGCATCCAGAACCATCTAACAACACAGGCTCTTAGCCACCTCTTCAAATTAATTCAACAACAATCACATACCTCAGCCACCAAGAAGTCCAATTATTTTTAATATGTAGATTCACATAACAAAACTTTCTATTTCAGGGTTTATGACTGGCCAAACCAAGACCAAATCTACTTTTTTTCCTCACTCTTGCTTTCCTGCTAGCCTTTGAGCATAGGTACAGGGTTCATTCATTTATCAATAGTTAAGACTCTCCTGTCAATTTCTTTAGCTGAGTGAAGAATATGCCCTAGCAGGACACACTTCCATTTAGATTTCTACACTAAACCTTTAGGTTTCTCCTTAAAAACCACACAATCACTGGAAATGGGATTGCAGAAACCTTTCAGAACCTCTGGAATTGTTCTTCAGACTAAAAAGTTTCACTTTTGATCAAGCATATACGAATTGTGGGGTATAAAACAAATGAACAAGCAAACTATAAAAATGTGTGGGGGCTACATTGAAAGAGGTAGCCAATTCTTAATGCGTGGTCAATGAGAATGGTGTTTTAACAGAAACACTGTCAACATATTTAGCAAAATATGTGAAACGTCTGACTGATGACTAAAGCTTACATGAGGACTGTTCTTTTCCAGAAGCTCAGTTAACTTTTCTAGTAGTGCAGTAAGAAATTCTCTAGGCTTTCTTAGAACCCAAGCTGGTTGTGCAATAAAGATTCTCAAGAAAACTCCTCCAACAGCAAGTTCACCTTCTGCTTCTCCAAACACCACAGCAAAATCTTCAGGCAACTTTAAATAGAGAAAGAATAGTCAAGTCATTTACTAATCATTAGTTGTATTGGGTTGGGAAAAAAGTCTGTCTGGCACCAAACAAACTTTTTGCCCAGCCCAATACATTAACAAGAAAGAAAGAAAAAAACCCTATTAAAGAAATCTTCATGCAATGAACTAGGCTTTAAATAGTCATTAATACGATCAAGCCAAAATTATTTGTTTTATTTTCACTTGATAAATTTATATATAAGTTCCTTTGATTAAGTTACTCTTTTCAGAAAAAGTCCTTTGACTAAGATACTCCAAAAGTGAATATTCCTACTTTTTTTTAATGTTTAAAACCTTGTTTTCTAGGGGAAGATTTCAGTATCTTAGTAACAAAGCAAAGGATGGCTTTATACTCACTCAGCAGGAACTTAAAACAATAAATTTACAGTAAAATGCGAAATTCCTTCCTCTGAATAAAAGTATACTTTACCTTCCAGGTTACATCAGGGTTGTCTTGCTGATTTTTAAAGTGCCTTGGGAAAGAAAAGAAGGGAAAGACATCAAATTTTAGTCACAAGATACACGTTCATTAACCTTTATAGAGTAAGTCTTGGAGAGCTGACAGACAATGTGGAAAATCTTTGCCTCCCTGGGGACTCCACCTGTAGTTCCTAAGTTGTTAATGTGTGTCTTTACTTACTCAAGCATCATTTCTCTAACTGTTGTGGACACTTTATCTCTGGAGCTATCATTCCAAATTAACTCAGGATTTTCATGTGTTCCTTCAAAAATATGGACAGCAGCTTCAGGGTTGTCTCTCATGGCATCCATAAAAACGCTTGGGAGAAATTTCATCATTGTAATTCGAACCTGGATGAGGAAATTTGAGAAAGAAAAAAGACCTATCGAAAACATCACAATATTTGGTTTGCTTTACATTTCTCTAAGATTGATGCTATAATGTGTGTTAAGGCTGATATGGGCCATAACTATCATCCAAAAGTCCTGGATAACAGGTAAACCCTAGTTTATGGTGGCTCAGTAGTAAAGAATCCACGTGCCAATGCAGGAGATGTAGAAGACCCAGGCTCGATCTCTGGGTTGGGAAGATCCGATTTCCTGGAGAAGGGGATGGCAACCCACTCCAGTATTCTTGCCTGGAAAATCCCATGGACAGAGGAGCCTTACGGGCTCGTGGGACAGCAAAAGTCTGACACAACTGAGTACACACACACGCAAAGGTCACAAGACTCACTACGACCTCCTACTATTTACCTGAGTTAATTGCCTCTCTGCACCTCAAATTTAAGTAACATTAAGAAATTCAGCACCACTGGTGTGTGAAGTTCCCAGAGCACATCAACCTACCAGATCCTGCCCTGCACAGGATCTGTCTCCTCTTCCCAGAAAGCTTCCCAGGGCTTCCCAGAAAGCCCTCAGCTGGTCTGTACCTCCACCTCTCCCCAAAACCCCCACACTCTCACAAATTCTTCTCATGCTTTGTGTTACACAAGTAATTTTTAGTACCATGTTTTACATTTTACTGTGCCTTTCCCCAAAAAAGATTTAAAAAGCAACTTAAAAAATAACATCCAGCACACACACACAAACTGAAAATCAGTGTGAGGCATAAGGACAAAGGGAAAGTGAAGACTGAGAAGACAAGTTTTTCCCTCAGATCTTCACATAGGTTTATCTCCTTTGTGTGATTCAGGTCTATGTTAAATCTCATGTTATCAAAAGCTCTGTATAACTGCAAGCAATATATAATAAATTTAGCCCTGAACTTCCTGGCAGTCAATGAACTAAAGGAAAGCATCCACAAAATAGGATGTATGTCACTCTCTTGGTCAAATTGATCTAAGTTGTAAATACAAGAATTAAAACTAAAACACCTAGGAAAAAACACAGGCATAGATTTTTGTAACTCTGGATTAAATAGGGGCTTTTATATAATAAAAGCACAAGCTATAACAACAAAGACACACTGGACTTCATCAAAATTAAACAACAGGAAAGGGAAAAACATCCACAAAATGGGAGAAAATATTTATAAATCATATTATCTGATAAGGGACTGGTATCCAAAATACATAAAGAACAATTACAACTCAACAGTAAAAAGACAACTCAATTAAAAAATGAGCAAAGGATGAGAACAGACATTTCTCTAAAAGATGTCCAAATGGCCAATAAGCACTTGAAAAGGTATTCAACATCATTAGGTACCAGGGAAATGCAAAGCAAACCCTGAGACAGCACACTCCACACCCACTAGGAGGACCATACTCAATGAAGAGCTATATAGTAAGTGTTAAAGAAGAGGTGGATGTCACCATCAGCGGTGGTATGTAACATGGTGCAGCCACTGTGGAAAATAGTCTGATAATTCCTTGAAAGGTTTAAAATATTGTTGCTATATTACCCAGAAATTCTACTCTCAGAGAAACAGAATACATATCCACACAAAAACTTGTACACATGTGTTCACAGCAGCATCATACAGAATAGCCAAAAACTAGAAATAATCCATGTGTCCATTTTCAATCAATAAATGGAAAAACAAAATGTGGTGTAAGTATAGGGAAGTGACTGCTAAATTAGGAAATGGGTCTTTTTCCTGGTTTGATGCAAATGTCCTGAAACGGACTGTTATTGCCCAAAACACTGAACTGTATACTTCATGTGGGTCAATTGTATGGCATGTCAATTACATCTGGAAAAAGTTATAAAAATGGAAAAGAAGTTTACTGACCCCAGTTCTAGATTCTCTTGTTGCAAATCACTCAGTTAAGGAGCTGACACTTATATTTTTTCCTTTATAAAAATTTAAGTACAAATATATTCACCTTGGTAAAATTTGTCCCTCATGTATTTCAAAGGTTAAAAAATTACTAAAGAGCTCAAAATTAATTCTAGTACATATTTTAAACATATAAAACATTATTTAAAATGTAACAGTAGACATTATAGTTATGTACTATCCAACTCTAGCTTTAAGAAAACTCAGTATTAAATATCAATATTCATGATCTTATGGTCCCTTGCTACAGGCACCCAAATGTAATGTTCCTTATCCATTAACCCTACTGATGACAGATTATTAGCCATATTCCCCAAGTAAAACTATTACAGGTCTTGAGACATATTCTCAATATCTAAATCAGGATATCAGGTAAGAAAAAAACACAACTGAATCTAGCTTGTTTTCTTTAAGGGGGTGCTCAAGAGCCTTTATTTCATATTTGGGCTGGCAAAGACAGTGCTTTAGTGAGCATTACTTCCTGTGAAACTGATTCAATAACAGAAGAAGGAAAATTTGATTACAACTGTGTCTGGATGCAATTCTACTTAGAAGTTTTATTCTAATAGGTTTCTGCTCTATGAACTGAACCACAGTTCCAGAGATCATTTTATTTTCTCCAGATTCTTAAAGAGAGATCTCCCTGCAGAGAGAAGCAGTAAAAGCACTGTAATACTTTCACACGCCAATTCTCAAAGTGTGAAATCTAACCTATCTATCTTCTGTAACAACTTAAAACATACTTTCAATATATGTTTTGGCTCCTACAAGGGAGATGAACAGTTTCATCACCATAATTCAAACACTCTTAAGACTTCTCAATTCTAGTGCAGGCTTCCCTGATTGTAATTTTTCTCTAACTAGTAATATATAGGAATAATTCAGGTATATCAATCTTTCAACTTTCATATCAAGTCACTTCTTTACTATTTCAGACTTTGGTAATCCTCATGAAATTAGTTACCAAAGTAATAGAGCTTTAATAATTAGTTTCTTTCTAAGAACCCATTTTGTGCTCACCTTTGGACCTATTAGTTTATCTGCTGTCATTTTAGCAAAAAGTTCTGCTGTCTGGGCTCGAACCTGTGGATGTGTTGAATTGCAGAACATATCTAGTAAATAAATCAAAGCTCCTGTGAAGGAAAAAAAGCATTAGCGTTTATATGCTAAATAAAAAATATGACTTTTCTAGTCAGTAGAATTTACTTTCAACCTTATTTCAACTCAATGCAGTTTGTTTTTAAAAAAAATTGTAAGCCTTCCAAAGCATTCTTCTAGTTTATCAGACTATATAAAGTAGCTAAAAATAAGCTTTACTGTTACGAAGCATGACTAGATGAGAAAGCACTCTATACACTACCTCTTGCCATTGCTTCTTTGATAATTTTAGTACTTGATGTCAAAGCATAAAGAGTCTCCAGAACAAGCTGACGACCTGCAGAACAAAAGACATTACAAGAATCGAATCATCACACTACCTTACATTTACTAGACATCAGTGCCAGGCACTGAACAAGGTGTTTTACAAAGGGCATCATACTTTCAACCTCACAACAACCAGCTAGACAGGTACTGTGGTCTTGCTATGAGTGAGGAATCTGAGATCCAGTTTGAGTAGCCCATGAATTCACAATTAGTGAGTGGTATAACTCACTATACCACTGACGTATACAGAGGTCTGGCTCCAAAATCCACATTCATAAGCACGATGCCATACTGTCCTCCTACCTCATTGCTCATTCTGCAAACAAAATCTCACCTCCTGACATCCTGAGGATACTATATTCAGGATCTATCATTTTTATATGGTGCTAGTATCTTAGAGAAATGAGTAGGAAGTAGCAGTTGCAAGACACTGTTCCAGTCTAAAACACAATAGCATCCTTCTGCACAAAGTCTGTGCGCTTCTCACCCCTTCCTTGTCATTGAAGTAGACTGGGCAACTGGACTTTACTCTTCCAAAGTCAAGGGGCAACAAGAGACAGGTGACCAGAGGAGTGAAGAGCTGGCAAAGAGGGTGAAGGCTGCCAGGTACTAGGCCGAGATGAAAACCAAGGATGGTAGCCAGACTGAGCTAAGTTAACAGGCAGGAGAATAAACACTCAAAATGAGACTTTTGTTAAAATGAGACTTCTTTTAAGACAGGAAACAATATTTCACTGAAAACCAGTCACTGTTCTAACCATAAGTTCAAAGGAAAACAAGACTTTGGAGGGGAAAGAAGAAGTCAATTATTTAATGTTTTTAATGTTCCTGAGCAAACAGTGAAAGATAATTTAGTCTAAAATATAAATGAGAACAGAGTAGGCTGAGATATCTAAATATCAGCTATTTTACCAGTAAGATTAAAACCATGACTTCAGTATATAAATTCAATATGAATATACTTTTAAACCATGACTTCTGTAACATTCAATCAGTTTAAGTTTGCATTGTTTGTAGCTGTTAAAAACTAATAAAAAAGAAAAACCAACTAAGGCTGTAGGAATGACAAAAAATAATCTGTTAATAACTTTTAAATGCTGTCATTTAAAAGCTAACAAAAATATTTAATAATAATTGAATTCCACTCAATTCACTGAACATAATACATAACATGTGCAAGGTATTGGGGCAGAAAATGAGTGAGACTGGCTGTTGCTCTCAATGAGGCAGACAGGTGTGAAGTCAAGATTGATGTGACTTCTGAAGGGCTGGCAAAGCTGACTGAGCAATGCATGTTGATGGGGAAGTGACAGCTGGAGTTATATCACAACTGTCTTTGAAAAGCAATCTCAAGGTTGATCTAACACAACTACACACTTATGTGAGACATAACTACAGTGTGTAAGGAGTCTATATTATTGCAGGCTGTATTCAAGAAATCAGGTTGCTATACTGTTAAAAACTGATCTCATCTGGTGCTAACAGTTACTGTTAGCATCAAGTCAGTAAAGGACAAATAATGCAGGACTGAACTTTAAGTAAAACGTAAGGTGATTTTTATAGTAAGCATTTTTTTCTATCATACAAGTTCAGTTGAGTGTTTTTTTAATAAAACATGGAGTATCAGTTAATTCTCAATCATTCATATGTGGCTTATACTTAGCAAATTGAAAATCCTAGATTCTTTTCATTTGCTTTTGGATCTCTATCATCTCTTCCAACTTTGGATGTGGAAATACAAAATAGTTAACTTCTGTAAAAATAAACTAGGAAGACAAATCTAATATAAAGAATACTACTTAAAATATTTTAAAACACTATGTTGGAGGTTTTGCATCATCTATGTAACTGCTCCCCTCTATGCTGACTGTGCTGTGGTTCTGAAAATTCCAGTGACTATACATACTTGATGGCAAAGAATGCAGAAGAGCCAATAAACTGGACAAAACCATTGATTCAGCAATATTGTTGACACAGTCTTGGTTAGACGTCACTATATTTACAACCTGAAAATAAATCAATAGGACATTAAGAGTTCTGGAAATAACTTCAAACCTAAACAAATTAAGGCAAATTAATCAGACCTAAATAAACTTAAGGTTTATTACCAAAATGAGAAAAATGCTTGGAGGACAAAATATTTAACTTTTAGGCAAGAATTTAATTCTTAAAAATTGGTTTTATTACTTTGCTCTTTTGAGAATAAAAAACATTAATGCTAGCGTGTGTGTGTGTGTGTGTGTGTGTGTGTGTGTATCAGTTTTCTATTAACTTAAAGGTAACAATTAAATATTAACAATCTAAACAAATATTTTAGCACCAATTCACAATCCTTAGGCTTATAAGAAACCTTCAACCCTACACCAGTTCATGCTCCAGAATTCTGGTGTATACTATTGTGATTTCCAATTGGAGATTTGGGGTGGGAAGTGATTAGCAAGATAATCATCTTCGCTACTTGGACCTTTTCTTTTAGAGGGAGAAAGTAAATCTCTCTAGTGTCCAGTACAATATATTAGGTCTATCTTTCTATTATAAAGAAATAGGCATGTTTTTCTTCAAAAGAAGATGACCGCTCAAGCCTAACTTATACATCTAAAGATTAATGCCACAATTTGAACCACATGGTTAGCATCTCAAAGAAAAATATCACAATAATAATAATAATACTAATAGACACAATAATGCTTATTTAAAAAATTACAAGGTACTTGAAGGAATTCAGTGGAGAAGCATGCTTTTCAAAGAAAAGACTGTGCTTGTTAAGCTGTTGACCAATTTAACCTTTATTATTTTATTAAACATTTTTAAAACCAAAATGCAATCTAAGAACACTTAATCATTCATAAAGTTCATTGTTACTGAAAGGTTGAATTTGGTGTTCTTTATAATAAATCGTGTGTGTTAGAATAAGCAGGATCACATGACAAAAGATCCTGGGTGTTCACTCTGGGCTGCCTAGACAAGGAGTACCCTGTGACCAGGTCTTCCTGCTTCTTCCAGAGGAAAAGGCTTCACACAAACAGCTTCCTACAAGACCAATGCTTTCATTCTCCTGAAGGAGGGCCCTCCAACCACTCTTGGACCTCCAAGACCCACAGGTTCTGGGTAGCTGGAAAGGATGCTTTTCTACCAGACCCATAAGAAGGGAGAGCAACTGAGGGAGATGGAACACAAACTCAGTGTGTAGCTTGGTCTCAACATGTCTCTCTGTGGAAAAACAGAGATCTTGGAAAGTTCTGCTCCCTTTTTTTGTCACCTGTGGCTTCCAAGCATCCAGAGTAAAGTCCATTCCTTAACTCATCCCATATGAGACTATACAAATGCATCCCAAGTTCTAATTCATGTGACCACAGAGGGAAGCTCCCTGAACACTGTACAATATTTGCTCTCCAAAATGGGCATATAATTCAAGTTTTAAAGACATTCATTTGCCTTAATAGGCAAAATGAAAAAAAAAAATAAACCACACAAATTTCCATTCAACTTTAGATGATGATTAACAAAGGTTCAAACCATGTACAGTATGTTGCAGGAAAGACAGCATGCTTTAGAACAAAATTCTTTTACCTCTAAAGCCAACTGCTGCACTTGACCAGCTCCATGGACTCGAAGAAGAGAAAATATTAACTTAAAATGACCAATGCATTCACTTTCAGAGCCTACAAAGAAAAATAAAATGTTATCTTTTATTTCCAAGCGATGTTCTAGCAATCTTCAGGAAACAGATATATTTTGTTTACTGTCAAGTCTGTGGTAAACTTTTCTCAACAATTGTGACATGAAGTGAGTACAGTATCACTAAGGAGTAGCAAATCTTAAGAAGTTAAACAGTATTAAAGTTTCTCTGGTTTGTTTTGTCTTCATTTCCATCCCAACGCCTAACTAACCAACAGGCTAAAAACAAGAAATTTATCAAATACAATTCAAAAATTAAAAGTGTATGGTGGTACTTTTACGCTTTCCCCTGTAGACCTCAGAGCTAACCCTGTCAGCCTAATTACATCTGGAGACAGTGTGACATCATTTGGCTTTTAAGTAAGACTGAGTTAGAACTCTGTCACTTGAGAACTACATTACAGACAAGTTCCAAATCAATTCCCAGGTTTGCAGCAATGTCTTTGTACCTAATATGCCAAAATCAAAAAATGAAGTTTTCTTCAGATTTTATAATACTGCCTTTAAAAACATCTCCATGTATACCATGGGAATGAAATTTTGTTAGACAACATTTAATTATTGTTGGTTATTTTATTTCAATAATTTGTTGGCAATACAACTATAAATAATAATAGCACTGTAATACATACTGGCAAGAGCAAAGAAGTACAAGAAACATAATATTAAGTGTTAATAAAAAGTTTTGAGGTCTTCAGGTAAGAAACTGAATATTGAATGTAATTTCATAGTCCATATTTTATTTTATATTCTACATAATACTCTATTTTATATTCTATAGTTTATGTTTCATATTTTATATTCAGGTTTTATGTTCGGTATTTTATCAATATATTCTATCAATTCAGTTGAGTTGCTCAGTTGTGTCCACCTCTTTGCGACATCATGAACTGCAGCACACCAGGCTTCCCTGTTCATCACCAACTCCCGGAGCTTGCTCAAACTCCTGTCCGTTGAGTCAGTGACGCCATCAAACTATCTCATCCTCTGTTGTCCCCTTTTCCTCCTAACTTCAACCTTTCCCAGCATTTTTCTGATGAGTCAGTTCTTCGTAGCACACGGCCAAAATAGTGGAGCTTCAGTTTCAGCCTAAGTGCTTCCAATGAATATACAATATTGATTTCCCTCAAGACTGACTGGTTTGATCTCCTTGCAGTTCAAGGGACTGGCAAGAATTTATCCAACACCACAGTTCAAAACATCAATTCTTTGGTGACCAGCTTTCTTTTGGTCTAACTCTCATATCCATACATGACTACTGGAAAAACCATAGTTTTGACTAGATGGACCTTAATCGGCAAAGTAATGTCTCTGCTTTTTCATATGCTGTCTAGGTTGGTCATAGCTTTTCTTCCAAGAAGCAAGTATCTTTTAATTTCATGGCTTCAGACACCATCTGCAGTGATTTTGGAGCCCAAGAAAATAGTCTGTCACTGTTTCCATCGTTTCCCCACCTATATGCCATGAAGTGATGGAACTGCAAGCCATGACCTTTGTTTTTGAATGTTAAGCCAGTTTTTTCACTCTCCTCTTCAAGCCTACTCTTTCATCAAGTGGCTGGCTCTTTAGGTCATTTTTGCTTTCTGCCATAATGGTGGTGTCATCTGCATATCTGATGTTATTCATATTTCTCCTTGCAATCTTGATTCCAGTTTCTGCTTTATCCAGCCTGGCATTTCATATGATGTACTCTGCATATAAGTTAAAAAAGCAAGGTGACAATATACAGCCTTGACGTACTTCTTTCCCAATTTGGAACCAGTCTATTGTTTCATGTCCAGTTCTAACTATTGCTTCTTGACTTGAATACAGGTTCCTCAGGAGGCAGGTAAGTTGGTCTGGTATTCCCATCTCTTTAAGAATTTTCCACAGTTTGTTGTAATCCACACAGTCAAAGGCTTTGGTATAGTCAATAAAGCAGAAGTAGATGTTGTTTTGGAATTCCTTTGCTTTTTCTATGATCCAGTGGATGTTGGCAATTTGATTTCTGGTTCCTCTGCCTTTTCTAAATCTAGCTTGAACATCTGGAAATTCTCAGTTCATGTACTGTCAAGCCTTACTTGCAGAATTTTTAGCATAACTTTACTAACGTGTGAGATGAGTGCAATTGTGTGGCAGTTTGAACATTCTTTGGCATTGCCTTTCTTTGATACTAGAATGAAAACTGACCTTTTCCACTTCTGTGGCCACTGCTGAGTTTTCCAAATTTGCTGACATGCTGAGTGCATGCAGCACTTTAACAGCAGCATCATTTAGGATTTGAAACAGCTGGAATTCTATCACCTCCACTAGCGTTGCAGTGATGCTTCCTAACACCCACTTGACTTTGCACTCCAGGATGTCTGGCTCTAAGTGAGTGATCACATCATTATGGTTATCTGGGTCATTAAGATCTTTCTTGTATAGTTCTTCTGTGTATTCTTGCCACCTCTTAATATCTTCTGCTTCTGTCCTACTGTGCCCATCTTTGCATGAAATGTTCCCTTGGTGTCTCTAATTTTCTTAACGAGATCTCTAGTCTTTCCCATTCTATTGTTTTCCTCTATTTCTTTGCACTGATTGCTGAGGAAGGCTTTCTTATCTCTCCTTGCTATTCTATGGAACTCTGCATTCAGATGCTTATATCTTTCCTTTTCTCGTTGCCTTTAGCATCTCTTCTTTTCTCAGCTATTTGTAAGGCCTCCTCAGACAACCGTTTTGCCTTCTTGCTTTTCTTTTCCTTGGGGATGGTTTTGATCACCGCCTTCTGTACAATGCCACAAACCTCCATCCATAGTTCTTCAAGCACTCTGTCTATCAGATCTAATCCCATGAATATATTTGTCACCACTGTATGTAATTGTAAGGGATTTAATTTAGGTCATACTGAATGGCCTAACGGTTTTCCTTACTTTCTTCAATTTAACTCTAAATTTGGCACTAAAGAGTTCAAGATCTGAGCAACAGTCAGCTCCTGGTCTTATTTTTGCTGACTGTATAGAGCTTCACCAATGTTGGCTGCAAAGAATATACTCAATCTGATTTTGCTGTTGACCATCTGGTGACATCCATGAGTAGAGTTATCTCTTGGGTTGTCGGAAGAGTGTGCTTGCTACAAACAATGTGTTCTCTTCACAAAACTCTTAATATTTGCCCTACTTCATTTTCTCCTCCAAGGCCAAACAAACTTGCCTGTTACTCGGTAACCCTTGACTTCCTACTTTTGCATTCCATCTCTATGATGAAAAGGCCATCTTTTGGATGTTGTGGAAGGTCTTGGAGGTCTTCAGAGAACTGTTCAAGTTCAGCTTTTTCAGCATTAGTGCTTGGAGCACAGACTTCAATTACTATGATACTGAATGGTTTGCCTTGGAAATGAACAGAGATCTTCCTGTTGTTTTGAGACTGCACCCCCATACTGCATTTTGGATGCTCTCGTTGACTATGAAGGCTACTCCATTTCTTCTAAGGGATTCTTGCCCCAGTAGTAGATATAATCATCATCTAAATTACATTTACCCATTCCGCTCCATTTTAGTTCACTGATGCTTAAAATGTTGATGTTCACTCTTGCCATTCCCTGTTTGACCACTTCCAATTTACCTTGATTCATGGACCTAACATTCCAGATTTCTACGCAATATTGTTATTTACAGCATTGAACTTTACTTTCATCACCAGATAGATCCAAAACTGGGTGCTGTTTTCACTTTGGCTCATCCTCTTCATTCTTTCTGGATCTATTTCTCTGCTCTTCTCCAGTAGCATACTGGGCACCTACTATCCTAGGGAGTTCATCTTTAAGTATCACTTTTTTTTTCCTTTTCATAGTGTTCATGGAATTCTCCAGCCAGGAATACTGAAGTGGTTTGCCATTCCCTTCTCCAGTGGACCATCCACCATGTCCCGTCCATCCTGGGTGGCCCTACATAGCATGGCTCATAGTCTCATTGAGTTAGACAAGGCTGTGGTCCATGTGATAAGTTGGTTAGTTTTCTGTGATTATGGTTTTCATTCTGTCTAACCTCTGATAAATAAGAGGCTTGTGCAAGGTTTCTAATGGGAGGGACTGGCTGTGGGCAAACTGGGTCTTGCTCTGATGGGTGAGGCCATGCTCAGTAAATCTTTAATCCCATTTTATTTTGATGGGTGGGGGCTATGTTCCCTCACTGTATATATATATTCCGTATCTATTATCAAAGTTAGAACTGGAATAAGCTTTCAGACTTTCACTCCAGCATATTCCCTGAAGTCAGGCAAGAGTGATAATGTTACTATAAATGTCTTTCTTAAAGATGTTTTAAGAATGACAATTCTCATTTTATTATTTCAATTTTCAAGCACCAAAAACTTCAGGCATTTTTTTTTAAAGTATGGCACTGTAAGGACCAGTGGTGAAAAACTTAAATAACCTCATCAATAACTCTAACTTAAGCACTTATACCTTGTATATCAATTTATGTCACCAATGTGATGTTTTACACTATCAAGTTATTCTGCCTTTTCAACTTTTTGAAACTGATTTGCTCTTAGAGATACGAATTCTAAGCGACGACTGACCTCTTTTTCCAGCCTATTATTTAGAGGTAAAAATATTATGGGGTCAATAACCAAGCATAATTTTCCCAGAGTTTTCCTGGTAAAATTGAGAACTGGTATTTTAGAGCTCTTCCATTTTAAGGATCTTATTTGTCGAGGGTACAATCACATACCTGGATTATATTTTATTACATTTCTCAGAGCCTCCAAAGCCATTTCAACTCTGGGCAAGCGGTCTCCATGTTGCTCTGACTCCACTTTTGCAGCATGAGTGATGGCCATGAAGGTGTGGAGGTACTGGGCCTGGGAGCCTATATAATCCAAAAGACTTGCAGCAAATGCTTTTGGAACCTAAATCAAGTAGAAAAATATTTAAAAACATGTGTGTCCTTAGAAATAACCTGTAACAAAGACTTCACAGTAAAAGCAACAATGAAACATTTCAAGTCATGGAAGTGATTAAATTACCCAGGCACAAGAAAATACCTATGCATTAAATGAGAACTGAGGAGAAAGGGATAAAACTTAACAGCATTAGAAAATGTTTATTTTCTAATAAACTGTTGGCCTAAATCCATTAGAAATCTGATTTACTCCTTCGGTAATACAGTATAACAACTCTGAAGAGTATGCCCCTACTTTACTGAGATAATTGATAGTATGATATGTAACCTCTATAAATTGGTTGCATTTTTACATTTAAAAATTATATATATTAGATTATAAATTCAAAAGGAAGTTTTCAAAGAGACTTCACAAATCACTGAACTCATTCTTCTCAGCAGCTATTTTTATATATTATTCTGTGATAAATAACATACATCATAGTTTAGTAAATTCCTTTTTCCAAGAGCAAACTCAAACAAAGCCTCACTTCTTTCCTTACAAACCAATCAACCACCAAATCTTTATCACCCCCTCCAAAAAAACTATAACAAAACTTTCCTATGTGATCCTCAAGAACTAAGGAAATAAAAGATTATTTGCTTCTGGAAGTGATTAGGGGTCATCTCAAGAAATGACCTGATGTGACTCAGTCATCTTCTAAAAATTCTCTTTGCTCTCTCCTTCTATTTTCTTAATTTTAAAAACTGGCCAGAGATAGACTACTGTCTGGTGGTCTAATATTTAACATGACAGAGTGAGTATGTAAAAGGCCTTACAGTTCCACAAGAGACCACAGACTTGCAAGCATATATACATGATACGGTGGAGTAGTATTATGTATAAAATATAAGAAATAGCTGGGAAAGGAATGAATTTTTATTCATGAATCCATTAAATTCCCCAACATTCAAAACAAAAAGTCTCATAAGTTATCAATGGTCACCCTATCACATACACAAGTTAGTATAAAATATTTGGCAAAAAACAGATATTATTTCAATATATACAGTATGAATAAACCAGTAGCTTTTAATAACAAATGATCAAAAGTTACAGACAAAATCAAAAGTAGAGAGCTTACCTCAAGTGGGAAAGTAGGGACTTCATTATAGACCCTAACAAAAATCTCCCCTACGATAAGTTCTTTGGCATGATCACTGTAGACAAATTCTGATCCATAAGTTTTGTCACAGTCACCCTTTAAAAAAAAGAAAACTAATTGTTAAGATATAAATCAGAATCATTAGTGTGTAGTTTATAAATCTATCCATATTCAGTTTAATAACTTATCAGATAAATAACTTCAATAAATAACTAAAGATCCATTCATTTTTCCATAGGAGAAAAATGTGGTGGGATACACATCACAGCACTTAATGCAATTTTAACATTTATAATTAGTAACATGGACTCTGGAAAAGGCATGCATGCATGAACGTGTGTTAGTTACAGTCATGTCCGAGTCTTTGTGACCCTTTGTAGTATAGCCCACCAGGCTCTTCTGTCCATGGGATTTTTCAGGTAAAAATACTAGAATGGGCTGCCATTTCCTCCTCCAGGGGATTATTCTAACCCAGGGGTCAAAACTGTATCTCCTGTATTGAAGGCAGATTCTTTACCTGCTAAGCATCAGGGAAGCCCCTAACAGAGTTATGTTATATATAGGCAGAGAGTTATGTTATTTTTAGTCCAAAACTGAAACTCATTTTAAAATTTCAAAAGATCACTGAGGTCAGCCAACGAAGTATCTTAGACCTAGTGTTTACAAGCAAGTATGACATGTGGCTTTCCTCTCAGCAGACATTTGGTCTGGTCTGATATAGGTGCTAGAATTAAGAGATGAACATGTCTGAACTGGTTTTAAAAAGTAATACATTAAGTGATAAAGTACAAGAAAACAGAGTCTCTGAATTAAAAAAGCAAGGTAATATATCAGCTGACAAATCAAGAAGAATTTCCATTTAAGGACAAAGAAAAAGATAGGAAAACAGGAAAGAACTGGGAAAAAAAATAGCCCCAAGAAGATTTTGGCTGAAATTACATAAAATTTAGATTGGACTGAAATAATATGTAAAAGTGTATAATAAATTGTAAAGAAAAGTGAATGCTCCTCTGTCCATGGGATTCTCCAGGCAAGAATACTGGAGTGGATCACCATTTCCCTCTCCAGGGGATCTTCCCGACACAGGACTCGAACCTGGGTCTCCTGTGTTGCAGGCAGATTCTTTACCAACTGAGCTAGGAGGGAAGCAGGAATAAACTGTAAAGGGCTAAACAAAGAAAGAATGATATTCTCTCTCTTCTGGTAAAAAAACAGATGATATGTAGAAATCTGAGACTGGTTCTTCCTAGCTCTGCAATTCTCAAAACTTCTATCAATGAAGAGCTCTGAGTGACTATCATGAAATGAGTGGTAAGCCAAATTTTGCATAATCCAGGACACTGAGTGATGGTTACTCTTTAATGAAGTCCAAACTCACAAACATAAATGGCTTCTAAACCATCAAGATTCAACCATCTAGTTATGTATTATCCAGGCCAACTCCTTATTTCCCATTCTACTCTCTGTCTTTTGATTTTTTCTGACTTACTACCTTCTCCACTATAAGGTGGCAGGACGCAAGAAATTATTAACTTACTTTTTTAATCATGCTTTCCTGTTGAGATTCAAGAAATTCAAGTAGTTCTGCTCTTGTAGAATTGTTCCATATCAAATAGGGGCTCTCTGTGTTACTGTTAAGCATCTTCAAAATCTAGAAGACAGAATAATATTTAGGAAAAATATTGAAGTTATCATTCCTTTAAATTGTCTATGACACACCAAGCTCTGTAACAGGAACCTTAAGTACAATGGGCTTGAATAATTTTAACAAGTTTGAAAATACAATGTTTACCATTCTGCAGCTGAGAAAAATCAAGACTTCTCTGAGAAAGATCAAATTATTTGTTCCAGGTCTCACAACATTTAAGTGGTGAAACTGGAATTCAAATGTGAATCTGCTTTCACATCTCATTCTTAACATCTGCTCTGCTTTGGTGAAAATCACACACAATATTTTATTAAAGCATTTTATAAATAGTAAATATAAGCTTAAAAAAATACCACATGACTTTAATATACATATATTTGAAAACAAAATTGAAGTCTTTATGAAGCATACTCCTAAAAGGGGAAGTAGAATCTACGGGCAGAGATGCAGTTCTAATTTTCTCAGCCAAACCCTGATTCAAGGCTGCATTAAGTAGTTCTGCAGACATAAGCTTAGGCCTGCTTAACCATCTAGAGTGCTTTCCCTTTGTGTCGCTCTACTCAGTTTAAGTGTATACATACACACTTAACTCTCCTTTAAATGTATTTTTTGTGGGGAGGGAGAGTGGTGGGGGTGTGTCTCACAGCTTGCAGGATCTCATTTCCTCAACCAGGGACTGAATCCAGGCCCTTGACTTGAATCCAAATCTTAACCAATGGACCATTAGGGAATTCCCAAAGTGTTTTAATAAGAAGTTTTTATACTTTACATTTTCTGAGCTTTGTGCTAGGAGGAAAGAAGGGAGTTATTATCCCCAGACGTATAGAGCTGCTATCATCAGCACCAAGACACAATAACCAAATTTCTTAGTTGAGAGAACAAGTGTGTGAGCATTTTCAATTTTTAGGTTTCTGAGAGCAATCAACATTGTTGTATCCCTCTATTATGTAGAGGATCTTGCAATATTTATCAAAACCAGGGCTAGCTCTGAAGCACATACCTCAGTAGCACTAACCACAGCAAGTTTTCTAGCAACATAGGGGGTAAGCATGCCAGCTAAACTTTTCCTTATGGTTGGATTTTCTGGTGTTGCTTGTTCTTCAGGCAGATAACCTCCAAGGCGACTTAGAGCTCGGACACTCAGTTTGGCAAGGCTGTTGGCTACTTCCTGTTACAAAAAAATTAACACATTTATTAAAATAGATCTCTTACCAGGCAATAGTACATTTATGGAATCAAAAGAGTATGGAACATATTAAGGAAGAGAAAGCAAAGAGAAAGAAACAAAAAGGTACTGAAGTCCCCAACACTAACGTCAAGAGTTTATGAAAAGTAAAAGTCAAGAGAATGCAGTACCACGAAATCAGCTTGAAAACAAATGTTAAAAGGACATATAGTTAGGAAATACAAGAGAAAAAAAGATATATTAAAAAAAAACGCAAACAATTAAGAAAATGGCTATAGGATCATCAGTTCAGTTCAGTTCAGTCACTCAGCTGTGTCTGACTCTTTGCGACCCCATGAACTGCAGCACGCCAGGCCTCCTTGTCCATCACCAACTCACGGAGTTCACTCAAATTCACATCCAACGAGTCAGTGATGCCATCCAGCCATCTCATCCTCTGTTGTCCCCTTTTCCTCCTGCCCACAATCCCTCCCAGCATCAAAGTCTTTTCCAATGAGTCACCTCTTTGCATGAGGTGGCCAAAGTACTGGAGTTTCAGCTTTAGCATCATTCCTTCCAAAGAACACCCAGGACTGATCTCCTTTAAAATGGACTAGTTGGATCTCCTTGCAGTCCAAGGAACTCTCAAGAGTCTTCTCCAACAACACAGTTCAAAAGCATCAATTCTTCCACACTCAGCTTTCTTCACAGTACAACTCTCACATCCATACATGACCACTGGAAAAACCATAGCCTTGACCACAGACCTTTGTTGGCAAAGTAATGTCTCTGCTTTTCAATATGCTATTTAGGTTGGTCATAACTTTTCTTTCAAGGAGTAAGCATCTTTTAACTTCATGGCTGCAATCACCATCTGCAGTGATTTGGGAGCCCCAAAAAATAAATTCTGACACTGTTTCTCTATCTATTTCCCATGAAGTGATGGGACCAGATGCCAGGATCTTCGTTTTCTGAATGTTGAGCTTTAAGCCAACTTTTTCACTCTCCTCTTTCACCTTCATCAAGAGGCTATTTAGTTCCTCTTCACTTCTGCCATAAGGGTGGTGTCATCTGCATATCTGAGGTTACTGATATTTCTCCTGACAATCTTGATTCCAGCTTGTGTTTCTTCCAGGCCAGCATTTCTCATGATGTACTCTGCATAGAAGTTAAATAAGCAGGGTGACAATATACAGCCTTGATGGACTCCTTTTCCTATTTGGAACCAATCTGTTGTTCCATGTCCAGTTCTAACTGTTGCTTCCTGACTTGCATATATAGGTTTCTCAAGAGGCAGGTCAGGTGGTCTGGTATATATCAATAATTGCCTTAAAAATAAATGTATTAAATGCTGCAACCAAAAGACACAGACAGCTGAATGGATAAAAAAATAAGACCCATATATATGCTGTCTAGAAGAAATCCACTTCAGACCTAACGACACATAAAATGACTGAAACTGAGAGGGTGGAAAAATATATTCCATGCCAATGTAAACCAAAAGAAAGCTGGAGTAGCAATCTTCATATTAGACTAAGGAGACCTTAAAATAAAGAATATTGCAAGAGATAAGGAAGGATACTACCTAATGATCAAGGAATCAGTACAAGAGGAAGACATAACATTTGCAAACATCTATACAACCAATATAGGAGCACCTCAGCACATAAAACAAACACTAACAGACATAAAAGGAGAAATCGACAGTTATACAATAATAGGAGACTTTAACACCCCACTTACACCAATGGACAGATCACGAAAACAGAAAATGAATAAGGAAACACAAGTCTTAAATGATACATTAGAGGAGATGGATCTCATTGACATCTTCAAGACATTTCATCCAAATACAGAAGAATATACTTCTTCTCAAGTGCACACGGAACATTCCATTCTCCAGGCTATACCACATCTTGGGTCATAAATCTAACCTCAGTAAATTTAAGAAAATTGAAATTGTATCAAGCATCTTCTCTGACCACAATGCTATGAGATGAGACATCAATTACAAGGAAAAAAATGTAAAATACACAAACATATGGAGAGTAAACAATACGTTTCTAAATAACAAACTGGTTACTGAAGAAATCAAAAGGCAAATCAAAAATTCCTAGAAACAAATGACAAGGAAAACACAACTCAAAATCTATGGGATGCAGCAAAAGCAGCTCTAAGAGGGATGTTTATAGCAATACAATCCTACCTCAAGAAACAAGAAAAAAAATCACACAACCTAACTTTATACCTAAAACAACTGGAAAAATTATAATAAAACCTGAAAATTAGCAGAAGTAAAGAAATCATAAAGATCAGAGCAGAAATCAATTGAAAAGAAATGAAAGAAATAACAGTAAAGATTAACAAAACTAAAAGATGGTTCTTTGGGAAGATAAACAAAATTGACAAACCTTTAGCCAGACTCATCAAGAGAAAAAGAGAAGAATCAAATCAACAAAATTAGAAATGAAAAAGGAGAGGTTATAACAGACAGTGCAGACATATGAAGGATTATAAGACTATTATGAACAACTATATGGCAATAAAATGGATAAACTGGAAGAAATGGACAGATTCTTAGAAAAGTTCAATCTTCCAAGCCTGAACCAGGAAGAAATAGAATTATGAAAAACCCAATTACAAGTACTGAAATCAAAACTGTGATCAAAAATCTCCCAAAAAACAAAAGCCCAGGACCAGATGGCTTCACAGGTGAATTCTATCAATTTAGAGAAGAGCTAATACCTATCCTTCTAAAACTCCTTCAAAAAATTGCAGAGGAAGAAACACTTCTTATTTAACACTTCCATTCTATGAGGCCACCAACACCCTGATACCAAAACCAGACAAAGACAGTACACAAGAAAGCTACAGGCCAATATCACTGATAAACATAGATGTTAAAATCCTCAGCAGAACTCTAGCAAACAGATTTCAACAACACATTAAAAAGCTAACACACCACGATAAAGTTGAGTTTATTCCAGGGATGGAAGGATTCTTCAATATAGGTAAATCAATCAATGTGATATACCATATAAACCAATTGAAAGATAAACATATAATAATTTCAATAGATGCAGAAAAAGCCGTTGACAAAATTAGTATGCTTTTATGATCAAAACTCTTCAAAAAATGGGCACAAAAGGAACCTACCTCAACATAGTAAAGGCCATATATGATAAGCCCACAACAAACATTATTCACAGTGGTGAAAAACTGCAACCATTCCCCCTAAGATCAGGAACAAGACAAGAGTGTCCACTCTCACCCTAGGATTTAACATAGCTTTGGAAGTCCTAGCTACAGAAATCAGAAAAAAAAAAAAGAAATAAAAGGAATCCAGATTGGAAAAGAAAAGTAAATCTCTCACTGTTTGCAGATGACACAATACTGTACACAGAAAACCTTAAAGATAGTATCAGAAAACTACTAGAGCTAATCAGTGAATTTAGCAAAGTCACAGGACAGAAAATCAATACATTGCATTCCTACATACTAACAATGAAAAATCAAAAAGAGAAATTAAGGAATCAACCCCATTCATGAGTGCAACAAAAGAATAAAATATTTAGGAATATGATTACCTAAGAAGACAAATAAACTGCACACAGAAAACTATAAGACACTGATGAAAGAAATCAAAGATGACATTAACAAATGGAGAGATATTCCATGTTATTGGGGTGGAAGAATCAACATTGTGAAAATGACTATACTACCAACACAATCTACAGATTCAATGCAGTCCCTATCAAACTGCCAATGGCATTTTTCATAGAACTAGAACAAAAAAACCCTCACAATTCATATGGAAATGCAAAAGACCTCGAACAGCCAAAGCAGTCTTGAGAAAGAAGAATGGAGCTGAAGGAATCAATCTTTCTGACTTCAGACTATACTACAAAGCTACAGTCATCAAAACAGTATGACACTGGCACAAAAACAGAAATATAGACCAATGGAACAAGATAGAAAGCCTGGAAATAAACCCACACACCTATGAGTACCTTATTTTTGACAAAGGAGTCAAGAATATACACAGGGGAGACAGCCTCTTCAGTAATTGGTTTTGGGAAAACTGGACAGCTGCATGTAAAAAAATGAAATCAGAACACTTTCCTAATACGGTACACAAAGGTAAACTCAAAATGGGTTAAAGACCTAAATGTTAAGACCAGAAACTATAAAACTCTTAGAAGAAAACATAGCCACAACACTTGACATACATCAAAGCAAGATCCCATATAAGCCCTGTCCTAGAGAAATAAAAGCAAAAATAAACAAGTGGGACCTGATTAAACCTACAAGCTTTTGCACAGCAAAGGAAACTATAAACAAGGTGAAAAGACAACCCTCAGAATGGGGGAAAATAACAGCAAATGAACAATGGACAAAGGATTAATTTCCAAAATATACAAAAAGCTTGTATAACTCAAGGCCAGGAAAAAAAAAAAAAAACAATCAAAAAGCAGGAGAAAAGACCTAAACAGAAATTTCTCCAAAGAAGACATACAGATGGCTAATAAACACATGAAAAGATGCTCAACACTGCTCATCATTAGACAAGTGCAAATAAAAACTACAATGAGATATCACCTCACACTGGTCAGAAAGACCATCATCAGCTAGAGAAGGTGTGGAGAAAAGGGAATGCTCTTGCGCTGTTGGAAGGAATGTAAACTGATACAGCCACTATGGAAGATGGTATGGAGATTCCTTAAAAACTAGAATAAAACCACCATATGACTCAGCAATCCCACTCTTAGGCATATACCCCAAGGAAACCAAAACTGAAAAAGACACATGTACTCTCATGTTTATTGCAGCACTATTTACAATAGCTAGAGCATGGAAGCAACCTAGATGTCCATCGACAGATGAATGGATAAAGAAGTTATGTACATATACACAATGGAATATTACTCAGCCATAAAAAGGAACACATTTGACTCAGTACTAACGAGGTGGATGAACCCAGAGCCCATGAAACAGAGTGAAGTAAGTCAGAAAGAAAGATAAATACTATATACTAATGCAAATATAAGGAATTTAAAAAGATTGTACCAAAGAATTTATTTGCAGGGCAGTAGTGAAGAAACAGACATAAAGAACAGACTTTGGTACACAGAAAGAAGGCAGGAGAGGGTGAGATGTATGGAGAGAGTAACATGGAAACTTATATTACCATATGTAAAATAGATAGCTAATGGGAATTTGCTGTATGTCTCAGACAACTCAAACAAGAGCTCTATACCAACCTAGGGGTAGTGTGGGGAGGGAGATGGGAGAGAGGTTCAAGAGGCAGGGGACATATGTATACCTATGGCTGATTCATGCTGATGTTAGACAGAAAATAACAAAATTTTATACAGCATTTATCCTTCAATTAAAAAATAAAAAATTTAAAATAAAAACAATGATTTAAAAAAAAAGTTCATGCATTACAGCTTATTCTTCTATTTACAGGAAAGACAATCAGGATCTATGTAGTCATTTATATCCAATATAGTAACTTGTTGATAACTGGAAGAAGCACCCTGGGGGATAGGATGGGGAACAACAGATGATTAAGTAGATCTGATCACTAGAGGCACATATTCACAATATGAATAATGAATAAGATAATGAATAAGTTAAAAAAATCTGTAAAAAACAATCAGGTAAGTTCTCAAGTGTTTAGGTAAACAATCTTCAACAGAACTGTTATCACTTCCTTGTGATATACAACTATAATTCTGCAATCATAAAGGTGATTCTGAGTAATCAAGAAAAGATTAAGTTATGCCCAGTATATGCTATTGCAAATTCCATGGTCTTGAATCCTTCTGGGATAACTGGTTAAAATAAAAAGATTTGGGGCTTAAAGAACAAAAAGCTTAATAATCTTGAAAAACAGTTTATGCCTTGATGACTTTGGATAGCTGGGCTTTGCTTTTGCATTAATCTACACTTTGGGTTCAAATTCAGTGTTAAAGTAATGTCCACATTACCTGCTGGTTTGTTTCTTCACTTTTCTGAATACCACTCTCTTCCAGGGTGTAGTCATAATTAAACAGATAACCAAGCAGATGCCACAAAATTCCAGCTTGTAATAGGTGTGTCTGTAGCCAGAAATCCACAGCAAAAGAGCTGACACATTCTACCCCAAGGGCAGCCACTCTTGGAATACTCTGAGAATAAAAATAATGGAATTAAAAAAATAATGGGTTTTGAAAAAAAGCTCCCAAGAGAAACAGACTGTGAATGTATGAGAAGCTACTTAACTAACTTAATTGTATGTGTGTTTACCTCTTCTTATATTTTCTATTCTGGTTTATATCTGGTTTATATCAAGAACACTCCAGTGTTCTTGCCAAGAATCCCAGGGGTGGCCTGTTGGGCTGCCGTCTATGGGGTCGAGCAGACACAACTGAAGCGACTTAGCAGCAGCAGCAGCGGGGAACCTCCATGCTGTTTTCCATCGTGGCTGTACTACACCAACTTACTTTCCTAACAACAGTATACAAGGGATCTCTTTCTCCACATCCTCTCCAGCATTTATTATTTGTAGACTTTTTGGTGATAGACATTCTGACCAAAGTGAGGTGATACCTCAATGTTGATGTGATTTGTACCAGAATTACTATCTTCAGCCAATTAGTGTTAAAGACTTGAGAATACTGTTTTGTTTCACTTGTATTTTTTAAAACAGTGATAAGGCATTAGTAGCAATACGTGTGCCAGTGATCCTAAGTGTACCAATGAAGCCTTTAGTGTAGGTGTACAGATTTACTTCTTTATACCAGCATTTCTTTCTTATTAGACACATCTAAGTATGTCAAGTAAATATAGTTGGGGACGTGTTTTCATCAGATCCCTTATTTCTAGGTACCTTAGCCCAGGATCAGCAACCTAATCCTATTCTATTCCAACACACCTGTCACTCTGCTCAGTTACCAGAGAATCTCTTTCCTTTCCAGTCACTTATCACATCAGCCATAGTCAACTTCCTCAGCCGTGTTAGACTGGGAAGAAACAGCAAGCTCTCAGATTCCTATGACATTTTCACCATGCAATGACTTGACTCTTGGCACAGAGGTTAAAGCGGCTGCCTACAATGTGGGAGACTTGAGTTCAATCCCTGGGGTGGGAAGATCCCCTGGAGAAGGAAATGGCAACCCACTCCAGTATTCCTGCCTGGAGAATCCCATGGAGAGAGGAACCTGGTACGCTATAGTCCACAGGGTCGCAAAGATTTGGACACAACTGAGCGACTTCACTTTCACTTTCCTTTACTTTCGTTAGACTGATAGTTTCGTCTTCTCTCTTGCCTCCCTGCCTCTGTTCAAATGTTCAGAGGAAACCAACTTCCATCGAGATATATCACTCCTGTCTTATTCTTTGTGGGCCAACCCAGGAACAAAGTCATCATTTACAGCAAGGATTCAGTGAAAAATGTTTATAGAGATCCATGTCATTTACTTGAAAATAATTTTGGAAAACAACTTATTTATAAATTGAGGACTGGCTACTTGACGAGAAAACTAATTGCTGACTGAATCCAGAAAGCAGTAAACGGTAACGTCTACCTTGCCGAAATAGAGCACCCGACAGAGATCCCTGATGATGCCAGGCATTTCTGTAATCTTCTCTCGGCATTCTTCAAACTGAGCAGCCACACTATAGCATCTGCTTATGTGTCCACACACCTGCAGATAACACAACAGAGTGAAAAAAGGTCACATGTGCATTCCTGTTTAAGACAGTGGAAACCAAATCAGCAGAGATTTGTACTAATGTTTAATTAATATGACGCTCCAAAATTAAACAGAACATTTCTACTGAATTATCAGTATTTCTGGTTAAGATACCCTGTAGATACAAGGTTGGTAAACCATGGCCACTATACGGCCACAGGCCAAGTCAACCATGATTTGTCTTTGTATGGCCAGGAAGCCTTAGCTTTTACATTTGCAAAGAGTTGTAAGAGTCACAGATAAAAAACATGCAATAGGATTTCCCTGGTGGTAGTGGACAAGAATCTATCTGCCAATGCAGGGAACACAGGTTTGATCCCTGGTCCAGAAAGAGTCCATATGCCGTAAGGCAATCAAGTCCATGTGCCACAACTACTAAGCCTGTGCTCTAGAACCCTCCAGCAGCAACTACTAAAGCCCGTTCACCCTAGCACCGGTGCTCAGCGACAAGAGAAGTCACTGCAATTAGAAACCTGTGCACCATGATAAAGAGAAGCCCCCACTCTCCACAAGGAGCCCATGCTCTGCAACAAAGACCCAGTCCAACCAAAAATAAATAAATAATTTAAAAACATATGCAACAGACTACACGTAATCTGAATGTTTCAAATAATCACCCTCTAGCCCTTTATAAAAAAAGTTTGGCAACTTCTGGACTAAAGTTATTTTTTCCCTGAATTCTAATAATGTACTATACTTATTAATAAAAATAAAGATGCAACTCAAAAGCCTGTACCAAATTGTTTTCTATTCTAAATTTTGCTGGCATACACAAAAGGTCAAAAGATGCATTTTACAGTGATTTTAATGTTCCTGATGGATCTTCTACCAAAGGATTCAACAGAAAAGAAGAAAATGAAAACACTAGGTATGGGAGTGAGAAGTAAAGAAGGAATTAAGGAAGAGGATGGAAGATAAGTGAAACAAAAATGGAAAAATTACAGATGTTTGAAACTGGGTAAAGGGGATATGGGATTCACTATATCACTCTCTACTGTAAGGAAAAAAAAATTAAGCCAACAGATTACATATGATTTACCACAGTGCTTATTAAAGTGTGATACACAGAATAACAGCATCAGTATCATCTGGGAATTTTGTTAGAAAAGCATATTCTCAGGACCCTGCCCTAGCCTTTCTGAATCAGAAACTTTGGGCAGAGGACCCAGGAGGCAGACCTCAGCAACCCAGGTTTTAATAAGCCCTCAAAGTGATTCTAAAACAGACCTAACTACTAGTCTAGCGTAACTTTCTTGGAAGAGTGTGTTTTAGCCTTACCTGTACTGACATGTCACTTGGTTTACTAGAACGATTCAGGACAGCCACACAGCGACTAAATGCCTCTTGTAACACCTGCAGAGAAAGAAGTCTGCCATTAACTCAAAGTCTGAAAAGCCTCCTCTGCTAGGAATAAAACATTAATTAACCTTCTAGTATTAGAAACTTGGCAAGTAAGTGTTGGCTCAATTAACATTTGATAAATAAATAAGTAAACAAAGAACTCTGCAGTTTTTTGAAAGCATCCTGCTACACTATTTTGCAAGTAATATTAAGTTCACCAATTTTGAATCTAATATTCTCTAATTCATGTTATGCAATAAAGCTCCATTTATTTTAATTTTGGTATTAGAATATAAAGAACATGGTAATCTGTTGCAATAAATTAAAGAAACTGTATCAGCTGTATTCGTACTTGGTGAATTCTTTATTGCTAAGAGACAGTTTGCCTAAACTAGCTTTAAGACAAGGACAAAGATCATTCCATATTACCTCAATTCCATTCTCCCGTCTAAGCTCTTCAGCATTGAGGGCTGAACAGTTAACCGTATGGAAAGCCAGCTCTGCAGCAGCAGGCAACAATGGTGATTCTTTTGAGAAAAGGAGGTCATCTGAAGTTTCCATTGTTATAGTCCTAATTAGCATGGGGTATCCAGCATATTTATAAGGCTGTAAATCTGAAATAATCATGGTTTTAAGTTAATTTTTAATTACATTGTCAAAAAAGATTAAAACAGTCAACATCTTAAATGTTTCCTAATTCTAGTTTATATAAAGAAATTAAACTGAGTACAAATCCCTTGGATCTTTTGTACTAGCAAACTTGTTTGGTTGACCTCTCTAAAATGCTTCTACTAGAAAAAGAGTATTTCCTGGTATAAACTTTGTGTATAGTGGTTTGATCCTTCGCAGAGTAACTACTTTCTGTACGGTCCATGTGATCTTTATAACTTTTACCTTTTGAGAATGACCAATAATCTACTTTAACCCATTTTTAAGACAGCTTAAATTAAAAAGCCCCTTGGAACTGGTCCTGGTAGTCCTAACACATACATACCTAAGAAAAAGAGTGAATGAATTAATGTTAAGTTCTATCAGATGAGGACCCCCTACCGTAGAACTTACTGAGTATAAACTCCCTTTGTGAAAAGTAGAAGACAGTGTGAAAAAAAAATTCTCACATTGATAACACATAAAATGAGCTACAGCTGCACTATGGTGGCTAAAATAGAGTTATCAGCCAAACAAACCAATGGTTTGAAAAAGACTTCTTTAAATTCATTCTCATTAGTGATAAATGTCATGTAAAAAATGTTTTACAAATGCTTTCTGTTGAATTTATATGCAAAACTCAATTAATCACTGTTCTAATGTCCAAGCTGCTCAATCCCCATGATGTCCCCTCCAATAAACTAGAATCCTACTTATCTTAAATTACCCAACACTCCCATTTATCTCAGATTTCTCATTGTTCTAACTTTTCTCCCATCATCCTACAGAGCAAACAGGCTTCCCATTTTGTGTGTAAGCCAAGTTTAGCTCCAAGCCAACGTACACACCTGTTACACTAAACCTAAATCCAACCTCCCCAACAAAGTCTAACTGTTAGGCTATCACAAATCACCCTGAAAACAACATCGGAAATTCCCAATAACCTGTATCATAAAATCACACTTATTTCATTTATAAAATTTTCAAGTGTTCCACAAGATCAGAGGATTTTGAGAGCTACCACAGGAAATGAGGTGTGAGGGATATAGATGATCATTTGAAAAGTCTCTCCTGCCTTTTTTTTTTTTTTTTAAAGATTTATTTATTTATTTATTTGGCTGTGGTGGGTCTTCATTGTTGCACACGGGCTTTCTCCAGTTGCAAAAAGCAGTGTGCGGCTTCTCATTGTGGTGGCTTCTCCTGTTCGGAAGCATAGCTCTAGGTGTAAGGACTTCGGTAGTTGCACCTTGCAGGCTCTAGAGCATGGGCTCAGCAGTGTGACACATAGGCTCAGTTGCTCCAAGGCCTGTGAACATCCCCAGGCCAAGGATAGGAAGGCGGATTCTTACCCACTGGACCACCAAACCAAGGAAGCGCTGTTGCTTCTTAAAAAACAGAGCACTCTGGATGTCTTCAGCCTTTAGACGTTTATGGATAGTTGCAGTCTTACAAAGACATGATCCTTAAGTTCCAGGTCCATTTTAGGTCTCATTTAATATGTTTATTATTAAATGGCTAAAGACAAAACCAACCAAGTACCTCCACAGAACAGAAATGTCCTTTAAGAAGGAACAATGAAATCTTACTGAGAATATAAACTATTGAAAAACAAGGCAAGAATTGTAAGGTATAAAACAAACATTTTGGGACTAACTACAGAAAACTACTCTTTTACTGTATTTAAAATGGAATTCCAAGAGTCTTCTGCATAAATAATTAGAAATACGTAGGAGGAAGGTTCAAGAGGGAGGGTGACTCACAGTGTTGTACAGCAGAAACCAACACAACATTGTAAAGCAATTATTCTCCAAATAAAAATAAATTTAAAAATATAAGAATTAAAAAAATATTAACCCTCCCTAAAAGAAATAAGTGGCAGAAACAAGGAACATGGTAGAATTAGGTGCAGGAAAAGACATCATAACGCATGCCTTACCTTCTTTATGACGGTTGAAGAGAATGCTCTGAGTTTTCAGAATTAAAATTATATTCTCTGGATCTGGTCCATCCATAATTTTTGCTGACTTGGTACATAAAAATTCATAGGCTTTATTTACCTTTTCAAACATATCCTGTATGTAACCAAAGACAATCAACCTTTAACTCAGAACATCTAAGTATTTTACTAATAACTTCAGTTACTAATTTGTTCTGTTTTTTATATTAAGGAATTCATTCCAACTGTAATTTAGGTGGCATACTTTTCAGATGAAACAACTTTTATTTCCCCAAAAAAGGTATTCAATGATCTCAATACCATTTACTGAAAATTTTTTCTTCACTGGCTTATGCCATATATGTTATATTAAATTCATACACACCAGATACAGTTTCTGAATTATTATAAAAATAATTATTTTAAGAGGTACTATTTTTTGAGCACTATGGCATGCACTTTGCTAAATGCTTTACATACATTATTTCACATAATTCTCAAAACACTATGTAAGGTGTGTACCCTTAATAACCCCATTTTTAAGAAGATGTTACATAACTTGATAAGGGCACAAAGCCCACTGCTGACAGAGCTAAGACTCCTATATCCATGCTCTTAATTACTATTCTATAATGTTCCTTGATCTGTATGTTGATCTTTGTGCCAGCAGAATACTGTATTACTATTGTAGTTTTAGAGTACTTAGTATCTGGTAGTTTAATTTAAATCTGGAAATTTAATACTGATTTCAAAATTTCTTCCTATATTGACTGTTTTCTTTCCTAGATTAATCTGAACTGCTTTAAATTTCTCAAAAAAATGTCCCAGGTTTTTGATTAAAACCACCTTAAGTACATAAAAGTGATGTTTTTTCCAATGCTATCTTCCTACTCAGGAATACTGCCTATCTCTAATAAAAAACACTAGCCTTGCATCAGGGAAACTACCTGAAGTTTCTAGCAACAGATTGTGAGCACTAGTTTTAGTGGCCCTTATGTGATTTTATGAGTGTCCACTGGCATTATAGCAGGATGCTGCAAAAGATACGATCAAGGAATGCTGGCAACAGATGACTTTAATTCTGAACCAAATATTCTGTTTTTCATTAACAGTCATAAGAAGTTGGATGTCATTAGAAAGAAATAAATTACCCAAAGCAATCTGAGTGGCAATGGATCACCAACAAATGAATTAAGTTCACCCATCTCTTGGCTGTCTTCAGTTAATCATGTGACAGCTCATTAGAGTTAATTTTCAAACAAACATGGGTAAGAAAAGAGAATAAAAACCTTAAGTTACTAGTCGTGCCTTCCCAGTGGCTCAGCTGACAAAGAACCGGCCTGCCAATGCAGGAGACGCCAAGAAATGTGAGCTTGATCCCTAGGTCAGGAAGATCCACTGGAGAAGGAAATGGCACCCTGCTAGAGTATTACTTATTCTTGCCTGGAAAATTCCATGGACAGAGGAGCCTGGTGGGCTACAGATCATGCGATCACAAAGAGTCAGACATGACTGAGCACACTCACACTAGTCAAAGAGGAGTCCTTTTGATAAAATGAGAGATGACCATTTATGCAAAAAACGAGCACATCAATCAGAAGTTAATTTAACATATACTAGACATATATTATGAGGCAGACGCTGGTGCATATCTTTTCTCTACCTGAAACAGCAGTAGAACAAAAGCAAGTCAACCCCAAGTCAACCCCAATTCCAAAAGGCAGTACATACCCTCCCTTCTGGATTCTTATCAGGATGATATTTCTGTGCAAGTCTGAAGTAAGCTTTTCTAATTTTGCTCTCATCATGCCTGCAAAATAGAAAAAATGTTTCATGAGTTGAAATAATGTGCAAGAAAAATATTTATACAATCATCTAAATGATTATTTAAGAACCTTGTTTTTACTGTGTATGATCACATATTAGGCACCTAATTAAATCAGTAAGACTTAAGTAAGGTTATTCTTTTTTAAAAATATTTTTTTAATTTAATTTATTTTAATTGAAGGATAATTCCTTTACAATATTGTGATGGCTTCTGTCATAAATCAGTATGAATCAGCTTTTGGCATACATGTGTCCCCTCCATCCTGAACCTCCCTCACAATTCCTCCTTACCCTATCCCCCAGGTCTACACAGAGCACCAGCTTTGGGTGCCCTGCTTCATGCATCAAACTCTCACTGGTTATCTGTTTTACATATGGTAATGTATATGTTTCAATGCTCTTCTCTCAAATTATCCCACCCTCTTCTGCTGAGTCCAAAAGTCTGTTCTTTACATCTGTGTAGCCTTTGCTGCCCTATATGTAGGATCATCGATAAAGATTATTCTTATGTATTATCTTTACCCTTAAAAAAAAAAAGTTTGCCTATACAAGGTTATCATATTCACCTCAAATTACAAAACCATATTTGGTATTCAAATAACTAAGAGTTATTTTTAAGCCAACTTTTCAAAATGTCACTTCAAACTATAATTCTAAGTTGTTTTAACTTTCAGTTCAGTTCAGTCACTCAGCCGTGTCCAACTCTGCATTCCCATGGACTGCAGCACAGCAGGCTTCCCTGTCCATCACCAACTCCCACAGCTTGCTCAAACTCATGTCCATTGAGTCCATGATGCCACCCAACCATCTCATCCTCTGTTGTCCCCTTTTCCTCCTGCCTTAATCTTTCCCAACATCAGGGTCTTTCCTAATCAATCAGTTCTTCGTATCAGGTGGCCAAAGTATTAGAGCTTCAGCATCAGTCCTTGAAAAGAATATTCAGGACTGATTTCCTTTAGGATGGACTGGTTGGATCTCCTTGTTGTCCAAGGGACTCTCAAGAGTCTTTTCCAACACCACAGTTCGAAAGCATCTGTGCTTTCGACACTCAGCTTTCTTTATGGTCCAACTCTCACATCTACATGACTACTGGAAAAACCATAGCTTCAACTAACTATCGGGACCTTTGTCGGTAAAATTTTAACTTTCAGCCTATACTTAAAATGTTTTTTTTTCTCCTATCATATGTATTCTACTATAAAACTTCACTGATTAATTAATAAATCTGCATTCTTTCCTATATGTCATTTACTATCCTAGACACAACTGCTATAAAATGTCTTCCTCAGGTATAAGACAAATTGCAAGAAGAGGGGAAAGATGGTACTGAAAATGACTCACGGTCCCTGTCCTTGAGGAAGATTAAGCAGTTCATAAGCATCATCTATTGACATTGTAGGTGGCTTCTTTTCTACTTCCTTCTTCCAGGCATCAAGGGTATCTTTTAGAAGCTTGACCTTAAAGACAGAATCAAAATTTATGTTTAGCAGCAGCAGCAGCAGCAGCAAACTAAAACTATTTCAGAATATAATTTGTAAATTATGAAATTGTTGTGTTATATTTACTTAAATTGACATTTTAGGCTAAACAATGAACAGCTTTCTAAATACAAACAACCAAAATTTCCTTCTAGTATTGTTAAATGTAGGTAGCAAAGTATTTGTTACGGGGCTATTATTTTTTAAAGTAGTATCTTAATTCTCTGCCAATTTTTGCCTCTCCTCTTAATTGTTAAAGCAGCAGAAAGTATGGAAAATGTAGGAATTAGTAATGAACTGGCAAAAATAAGAGTGTCCCAGGAATTAATGCTATGTTTTTTATGTGAACTCTCAGTTAATCTTACCAACCACCACAGGAACAGCTGCTACTAGTAGTAACAGCACTATTATCACACCTGAGGTTTAGAGAAGCTAAGCAATACACTCAGTAATATGTTGTTGTTGTTGTTTAGTTGCTAAGTCATGTCTAACTTTCTACAACCCCATGGATTGTAGCCCATTAGGTTCCTCTGTCCATGGGACTTCCCAGGCACGAATACTGGAGTGGATTGCCATTTCCTTCTTTAATGGATTTTCCCAATCCAGGGATCAAACTCATGTCTCCTGTACTGCAGGCAGATTCTTTACCTCTGAGTCACCTAGTAAGTAAGTAACTGAAGTTGCTCAGTCGTGTCCGACTCTGAGACCCCATGGACTGTAGCCTACCAGGCTCCTATGTCCATGGGATTTTCTACAATAGTACTGGAGTGGATTGCCATTTCCTTCTCCAGCGGATCTTCCCGACCCAGGGATCGAACCAGGGTCTCCCACATTGTAGACAGACGCTTTACTTTACCGTCTGAGCCACCAGGGAAGCCCATAAATAGGTGACCCACAAAGAGCTTGTCCAGGATTAGAAACCAGAACCTTACACACCCAAACAGATAATTATACCCGAGACTGATGAGCTATTAATCACCAAACAAACTCAACCCCAGACTGCCTAACTTTAGCATCTGTGAGCTTAATCAATCTCTTATAAAGACAAGCTCCCACCAAGCTATTATAATATGTAATTATATTATATAATTATATAATCTCTTAATAGATTAAGAAGATTAAGAGATTAAGGAGAGGTGGCAAGAATACACACAATTATGCAAAAAAGGTCTTAATGACCGAGATAAGTATGGTGGTGTGGTCACTCACCTAGAGCCAGGCATCCTGGAGCATGAAGTCAGGTTGGCCTTAGAAAACACTACTATGAGCAAAGCTAGTGGAAGTGATGGAATTCCAGCTGAGCTATTTTAAATTCTAAAAGATGGTGCTGTTAAAGTGCTGTATTCAATATGTCAGCAAACTTGGAAAACTAAGCATGGCCACAGGACTGGAAAAAGGTCAGTTTTCATTCCAATCCCAAAGAAGGGCAATGCCAAAGAATGTTCAAACTACCATACAACTGCACTCATTTCACCTGCTAAGAAAGTTATGCTCAAAATTCTTCAAATTAGGCTTCAGGCAGTATGTGAACTGAGACATTCCAAATATACAAGCTGGGTTTAGGAAACGCAGAGGAATTTGTTGGATCATAGAGAAACCAAGGGAGTTCCAGAAAACACCTACTTCTGCTTCATTGACTACACTAAAGCCTCTAACTATGTGGATCACAACAAACTGTGGAAAATTCTTGAGATGGGACTACCAGACCACCTTGTCTCCTGAGAAAACTGTATGTGGTAGAGAAGCAACAATTAGAACTGGACATGGAACAACAGACTGGTTTAAAATTGGCAAAGGAGTACGTCAAGGGTGTGTACTGTCATCCTGCTTACTTGACTTCTATGCAGTGTACATCACGCAAAATGCCAGGCTGGATGAAGCACAAGCTGCAATCAAGACTGCTGGGAGAAGTACCAACAACCTCAAATATGCAGATAATACCACTCTTAAGGCAGAAAGGAAAGAGGAACTAAAGAGCCTCCTGATGAGGGTGAAAGGAGACAGTGAAAGCTAGCTTGAAACTCAACATTCAAAAAAATGAAGATCATGACATCCAGACCCATAACTTCATGGCAAATAGAAGGGGAAAAAGTGAAAGCAGTGACAGATTTTATTTTCCCGGGCTCCACTGTCCTGTGGACAGTGACCACAGGCATGAGATTAAAGATGCTTGCTCCTTGGCAGGAAAGCTATGACACATCTAGACTGCATATTTAAAAGTAGAGACATCACTTAGCTGACAAAGATCTGGACAGTCAAAAATATGGCTTTCCCAACAGTTATGTACGATGTGAGAATTGGACATAAAGAAGGCTAAGAGCCAAAGAACTGATACTTCTGAATTGTGATGTTGGAGAGACTCTTGAGAGACCTTTGGAGAGCAAGGAGATTAAGCCAGTCAACCTACTAGGCTTCTCCGTCCATGGGATTCTCCAGGCAAGAATACTGAAGTGGATTGCCATTTCCTTTTCCAGGGGATCTTCCCGACTCAGGGATCGCACCTGGGTCTCCCGCATTGGAGGCAGACACTTTTAACCTCTGAGCCACCAGGGAAGCCCTATCCTAAAGGAACTCAACCTTAAATATTTATTGGAAGGACTGATGCTGAAGCTCCAATACAACCTGATGGCAAACAGCTGATGCAATGGAAAAGAACCCGATGCTGGGAAAAACTCAGGTCATGAGGAAGAAGGGGGCAACAGAGGATGAGATGGTTGGATAGCATTACCATCTCAATGGATATGAGTTTCAGCAAACTCCAGGAGAGGGTGAAGGGCAGGGAAGCCTGGTGCACTGCAACCCATGGAGTTGAAAAGAGTCAGACATAAATTAGCAATGGAACTTCAACAAATTTTGTTACATATATGAAATTGAGTTTGTTTTGTCAGAAAAGATCACGAATGTAAAGTCCTTTTATGCTCCCTGAAAAAACTGTCTTTCAGTTTAGGATTTACCCATATACACTCGCATTACAGAATGCTTAAGTAAAAAGAACTATTTAAGAAATCTATTATCCTTCTTAGAAAGAAGAAATACCCAGAAGCGATTAGAGGTTATTTTTATGATTTAAGAAGGCACAAATTAATCTGCTGACTTACCGGGTCTTTAATTGGCCAATCTGGAAACCGGAGTGTATCACAAAGTTGTTTGAGATAATAAATACTACAAAATAGTTCATTTTCTAGTTGTGGGTAGTTGATAACTGGGATGGGACAATATTGATAAAGTGCTCTTGTGTTACTCTGAAGACGAGGTGTGAAATCAGCAAGATGGGCAGCAATCTTCTCTATCATGAGGCGCCTACAATTAGAAAAATCTCCAAGCATTATGATGGAATTATTTATTTAAAAAAAATTTACTTATTTGGTTATACCAGATCTTAATAGAGACATGTGAGACCTAGTTCCCTGACCAGGGACTGAACCTGGGCCCTCTGCATTCAGAGCATAGAGCCTTAACCACAGGAACAACAGGGAAGTCCCTATTTTATTTTTTTATGTTAAAGGAAAGTTTACGATAGGAAATCATGCAAGATAATTACATGGATCTTCTTCAGAGTAACTCAGTTATTGACCTAAATGAGAGCTTTAAGAATGTTACTCAGAGTATTCTAAATTTGTTACTCAGAGTATTCTAAATTTATTGTGTACAAGCACTTTATGGATATAAATTTGTTTGTAATACTATCTATAGAGAAAACCAAAGAGAAAAAGACTGAGAATACCAACCTTTCTTACTCAAAATTCAGTCATTAGATGGTCAAAAGGTATGGAATCTCATGCATGAGGGCACAGCCATGGAATCAAGTCAGCTCTCTCTCCCCAAAGAAGCTCACTCTGTGGGCTTTAGTTAAATTAGCACAACCTAGGATCTGGCCCTCAGCTAAGCAGAAACCAGATCTGCTCAGGATACACAAAGCTGCATCCTTTAGATGAGGGACTCATACCAACCAATCTCAGAAGAAAAATATTACACAGAATAATTATAATAAACTCATTCATACTCCTATACATTTGTTCCCAATGAAAAATATGACAGTCATACAGAATATATTCAAATTGGTGGCTAGTACATGTCAAGCCTATAGGTCAAACTATTAGAGAAGCCTAATGATGACCAGCAGGTAGCACTGTGAGTGTGGACCAGCCAAAAAAGTAGGTAAGTGACTCAGAAAATCAACTGCCATCCAGCTAGGAAGACGGAGGGGTTGTCCAAGAGGCAAACGTGACACTGGAATCATGAACTGCCAAGTCTTACCAGACACAGCCTGTATGGACACTGATATGTGCTTCTGGGCCTCTCCTTTTTCTTGGTGGAAAACAGACTTTCCTATGGCATTCACCTGGCAACCTCCAGGTTACGGTCAATGTGTGCTGGCTAGGAAGCCCTAATTAAAATGACTCTGGGTGTCTCTAGTCCGATCTACTGTTTGTGGGCATAGTTGTTAAATGGGACACAGTTCTATTTCCAAATACTCAGAAGAAGTGTCTTAATTTAAGCCTCATATGTCCCATACATATACATTAATTCATTGCTGGAAAGTCCAGTGGCAATAGGCTCCACACCCTTATGTAAAACTCTACTAAGGTAACAGTAATTTTGTCACATCACATTAGAACAAGAAAAAAGCTGAGGGCCTTGTGAACAAGTCACTTGATTTGGCACCAATGACTACTGTAGCTTGAGATTAAGCAACTAGTGAATCTTTTTCACAGAAGTCAAATCAGAAGGCAAAGGTTGAGAGTCTGTGTATAAAATACAATCGACTGGCTATTTACCTCATTTCACTGCTCCAGATTGCTTCTGGAGTATCAAATTCTCCTAGAAAGATCTCGGAAAACTTTTCAGGCTCGTAATTTTCTAAGTAACAAACCATTGCTTCTGGTAGAATGTGCCCAAGTATACTTCTCTGAAAAATATCCTGTCCTTTTGTCTTTAAAACAAAACAAAACATAGTTAGAAATACTTTAAAACTTTAGTTATCTTCCAGTTTTCTAATAAATGAATTGGGATTAGAGAACATTGTAAGAAGCTAATTGGAACATACTGCTTTTATGCTTTGGAAATTTGATGGAAAAAATGGCAAAATGAGAAGTGCAAGGTTTCTGGTATGAAGTGCCTTGGCATGAGCTCCAAGATGGAACCACCCCCCTCTAGCCCTGCAGCAGCCGTAATTCTCTTCAGGGGTCAGGTACTGCCAACATTATTTAGGGCATCTGGCCTCTGACCATGTGTTATGGTAGTGACCACAAAAGGAAATCCCTGCAAAGATTTACATCAATTATTCTATTACACTGTTGGCAGTAGATCCCAACCTACACTTGCTTCTGTTTTCAAAAATAAGTCTAGAAAAATCAAGATCTTAAAGAGTCTATTCTCATGAAGCGTGGCTAAAACTTTGATGGAGAATTTCTATTTTTAGTAATTATAATTAATGGTATTAAGAACTTCATATTCTCTGGTTGGCCAAATGGAGTCAAAGTAATGTTCATACTTTTATCATGGTAAATTTTTAAACTCATTTCTTTACCTAACTAGGAGGGGGAAAAAAACCCTACAAACTATAAATACTTTTCTTATTTCCTTCTAGGCAAACTGAGGATGTTTTGTTCTCTAAGATCTGACAAAGAAGTGAAAAAAAGCCCACATATGGTCTTACTACTTAGTGCACAAATTAGATGATGAATATTTTCAGGCTTTTTACTAATAAAAGCCATAAATTCACTGTTCAACTTTTAGGCGAAGAACTGTTGTTCTGTCCTTTAGGATACTATTTATTTGGTTCTACATCTAGAGTTCTGCTATAAACAAATACTGTTTTGCTGTAATCATTCAAAATAGTTAGGTGAAATGATTTTATAATATAAAATTTGAAAAAGATTACATATACATAACTGCACAGAAAAAAGGGGAAAAAAGAATGACAAAAGTGCTTTATGTTGCATTAATGTGGTAGCATTAGAGGTAACTTTTTAAGAAACTTGTTATTCTCATTTTCTATTTGTATAGAGCTATGGAAACCATACTTCCATGGGCATCACTTTAATATTATTAGATTGTAGATAGATTACTTTCTAGGGTTTTACTGGCTTCTCTATAGAATATGGAGTTTTGGTCTTGTGTCTGTTGTCAAAGTAATGTAACACTCCTTGGTTAGTCTCTTAAACAGAGGTCCAATTTCAATTTATACCACTCTCAATAAAATCTAAAAACCAATGTTTCATGAAAAGCCTAACAAAATTTCAAACAAGATTCAGTTATTTATTTACAGTAAACATTTCTGGAAATGTAGGTACAAAGTTACATTTGTCAAAGCTACCTGGATAAAGTCTCATTTTTTATATTCCTATTACTCCTCCCCAAGTAAAATGGCAAGAATACTTGAGAGCACCTGAAGAAGTAAGTAGCCTCAAAATAAAAGCTTAGCACTTCTCCTACACTATCTGAACAAAAAGAATGTGAAAGTCTTACTGAACCAGAGCTGACTATATGAGACTCAGGCATATAATGAATTATTTATTACCACTACCAATTAAATTTTACACAGAGGGAACAAATTATACTCATAGATAGCAAATGTCAGGTTATAATCATATCTATAAATATTAAATTTAATAGGCAACATTTATTTTAAAACATTAGCTTAGACTTTCTTTGTGCAAGGTACCACAAGGATAGCAAAATATGAATAAAAGAGTATCTGCCTTCAAGTGCTTATAATCCAATAAACATACACAACTTAGGAAATGTTAGTGCCAGGACAGGTTCCCCAGTATTAAGTCCCATATTCAGAGGATTCATCTGGCTTACCTCTTCTGACTTGAAGGCCTGTTTGGTATGTGTGTATTTCAAAAATCTAGGGGAAAAAAAAACTACTTATCAGGTACAGGAACTGATTTAGATTTAACCTTAATTTTCTAAGACTGGGTTTTATTTTTTTTGAAGTATATTTGATTTACTATATTGTGCCAGTCTCTACTGTATGGTGAAATAACTCAGTTATACACATATATTCTTTTTATATATTATTTTCTATTACAGTTTATCACAGGATATTGAATATAGTTCCCTGTGCTACACAGTAGGACCTTACTGACTAAGACCAGACCTTTTTTATAAATAAAAGCCATAAAAGGCTCTTAAACTTGTAAATCCATATTCTCAAACTGCTGAAATTTTATTTAAGGCAAGAATTTATATGAATTAGAAAAATGTTTAAATGATGGTCATATTATAATAATATAAAAAATTACTCAATTTTAAGAAATAAGCAAAATGTAAAACAATGTAAATATATTAATCTGTACGATTAAAATACTAGATGATGATACAATTTTTATATTAGATGTGGCAAAATGGTGTGATTCTGAATAATTTTTCCCCAGTCTTCTAATTTTCAAATTTTTAGACATATAAATACCTCTTAAAATGAAAAATGTAATAAGGGCAATGGTATGCTCACAAAATATAAATTTAATACATCTGTCCATGCACAATTAAAATAATTTCAAATAAATTTTACCGAGCAACAGGAAGCACATTGGAACCTGTATACATCATGATGAAGAAAAATACTCCACTTAGATAAAGTCGAGGTAACTGTGGGTTATCTTGCATAATATGGTATAACAAAATAGCAACCTTCTCAACAAGGATAGGGTCAAAGGTCAACAGTAGCTAAAAAAGAAATAAAATGTTTTTGTTACTGGGCTATTAAAACTTGCAACATCATCATTCATCTTAGGTTTATGCATTTCATGTGCTTAAGTTACAGTTTCTCCTAAGTAGAAAGTGGTGGTGGTGGTGGTGGTTTAGTCGCTAAGTTGTGTCCGACTCTTGCGATCTGTGGACTGTAGCCTACCAGTCTCCTCTGTCCATGGGATTCTCCAGGCAAGAATACTGGAGTGGGTTGCCATTTCCTTCTCCAGGGGATCTTCCCAACAAAGGACTCGAACCCGGGTCTCCTGCATTGCAGGCAGATGATTTACCAACTGAGCTATGAGGGAAGCCAAGCAGTAAGTAGTAAAATAAAAATCAGACTGACTCAGTATGTTTGTCTACCAGCTTCTAAGCAGATTTGAAAAATATTTTATAGATTTAATACAGAGAGTAAACTATTAATAAAGAAGTAATCAAAACTTATTCATTAAAAGCCCAACCATGCCTGAAGCTGTTTTGATTAGAGGGAAAATTCTTTTTGCAGGACTCTTCCTGAATGGACTTCTCTGTTAATGATAAAAGGAAAAAGAAGAGTAGCTACACTTTGGGTTAGTTTCAGGTCAGTTGATTTGAAATAAAGCATCCTGTGAAGACTATTTGGGAACTCAAAGAACTGAGCAGAGCACAGCTTTCAGTGGAACAGCACTAAAAAACACAGTGCCAGTGCAGGTACAAGGCAAGAGGGTAAACAAATACCAGTAGGGCTGCTACTACCAGACAAGTACCAAGAGGTGCCATCTCTAGAAATCTGATCCAGCAATACTGAAGGAACTATCTGGAATCTCTGGAATGCCTCTGGACTAATTTTAAAAAAAAAGTGTCAAGTACTGCTATGACTAAACATGATAAATTTATTAACTTTTATCTTAACAAAAGTAACATTTCAATTTGCTATGAACACTTACTTCTGAGGAATCCCCAGTTTGGAGTCAAAACGCTACCAGTAAAAAAATTACAATAATGAAAATAAATATGAGCTCAGACTAGAGGCCAAAGTTCTATATTCAGTATATGAGACTACATAACCATATGTCTTCAAGTAATTTAAATTTTTCTGTTTTTGGTGTCTTATCTATTCAGCAAGGTATTTAGGTTATACATAGTAAAACAGTACTAGGACGCATTTTACAAAAGAAAACTGAGACACAATAACATAGGATTTTTCCTAGAGTTAATGGTGTTAAGATTAGACATCACTCTAACAAAAATATGGAAAGTAACAGGCAACAACCTAGAATATCTGAAATAGTGACTATACCAAAAAACTTAGGATATTCATTTGCTATATCCTAGACTATTCCAAAAATCCTGAAGCTGTATTAGATGGTAAAACTGGTTATTGCTCTTATGGTCAATTAATGTACACCTGTACCGAGCAATGTAGATAGATAATGGTCCTGAAAAACACTACAGCTGCCTAACTATGCTTTGCAAGAATACGGCCTCCCAGAATATAGAAAATTAAGAGAAAACAAAAACAGCTTCTAAGAAACCTTTTTTTAAACAGTATAAAAAAATAAAGGAGGCATACACTGCTTAAAAGCAGCTAGATTTATCAATAAACTTCTTCTATCATTCTACTGATACTTGTGTAGATATTAACAAGAACTTTTGGTTAATTAAAATACATCTTTCCCTCAAAACTTCATGGTACGCTGACCACATCTCTTAAAATTTGTTTTCCAGTCAATCCTTCCTGGCCCAAAATTCAACCTTGTTTACGTCTACTTCTTTCCTCTCCGTTTATAAGTCCTGGAAAATGTCTGGCAGAGGCATATGTTTGAGGCACGGTCCTTTATCAACATGAGGAGAGCGGCCAGGATGGAAAACAAGCCCCTCGCCTTGTACCATGTCACATGTGCAGCTACAGAGACATCTAGGCTAGGGTGGTACTAGCTGCAAGAAATAACTGCTGTGCTCTTCAGAAGAGTGCACCAACACTGAAAAGCTGGCATGCTTAAATAACAGAAGTTGGGGAAGATTTTTTTATAAGTTGATAGGGCCCTGTCACTGCCATATTCAAGTTTTTTTTTCATTACCAGTGACTTTCACAGGCACCTATTATTAATCTGGGAACATAAAATGATACTGAGTAACTCTCCTCTCCCTTCTCACACCAAAATACAACTGAAAGATACAAATTGCACAAGCTACTGACATATTTTAAAGTCACAAAATGTGTAGTTAATATAAAAAATTACATCTGACAATAGAATATTCAATAGATAGGGAAAACAATGACCTGAAATCTCAAGGGCCTGACTTAGTTAGGGCTCATCTAGAGTTTAAGCAGCTTACTTCCCACAGAGTAGAATAACAATAAGGAATAAATAAAAGATACTTTAATATATCCTACATAATTTCAATTCAATACTCTGGATCAGCTGAGATCCATGGAAACATATAACTAAGAATAGACTCAAAACACTGCTGCATCCATGTTTTAAGATATAACCCAGCACGTCTACATCTGTGGCCTGCTGTATGCTTCCCTAAAACAGTACCCCTAAAAACACCATCATGCGCCATAAACTTGGGCATGTCACCTTTCAGTTATTATGTTGTTGTGACATTTAAGAACAGATAATAAATAAAACATCTTGAGAATAATTCTGGAGCCTGGAGGCTTCCCAATTCTAGGCTCTTGGATGTGCAGCCTTCTACAGTAATTCATGTTTTTGAAAATGGAACAGACTACAATAAAACAAAGATTGGTGCTTACAATACAGTTAATTAAGGGAAAACAATTCTTAAAATATTATTCCTAGTTTATTACATAAAAGTAACTTACCTGAATAATATGAGGAAGGCAAGCATTGTCTGACAATAATCTTTTTACTCTGGGTAAAGGCCGAATGATGGCATTATCTTGATCCCTAGAAAAATATTTTCTACAGTCAATATTCAATACATTTATTAAAATTTGTATGTTCAGAGCATGTGACATTCTACTAGGCATGAAGCATATTACCTTATTTTTTTGTTAATGAAGACTAAGCTCTCCTACAGCTGGGAACATGATTAAGTATTTTGGTTTAAATCTATTTGACTGCTTATAGGATTTCATTTCCTTCCATAAGATTTCCTTGAAAAACAGTACCCTAAAACAGCCAGAGGTTCTTATTTACTATTTAACTGATTAAACTTGTTATCCAAAACACTGTCAGTGGCTATTACCCCCAAAGGGCATATCAAACCTTTTAAATTTAAACTTTAACTACTCAGTATTTTCCAGGTGAGGCCTTAATTTTTATGCTACATTACTTCTGAATACTAACTGTATGTTTTTAAGCCTGACCTGAATTCATATTTTAGAGAACTGGAATTATGAAAGCCTCAAGTGTTATAAGATCAACAACTAATCAGTAAATTCAATGACAAAATATCTTTATTATAGTAAGAAAACAAGATGATATATATTCAAGTTGTATAAAGATTGAAAAGTTCTATGTAAGGGTTACAGTTATGACTATCACTGGATACCTTCACTAGTCCAGTGGGGCAAGATGCGGGCCTAGACTCAGGTTCTTAAACCAGGAGAGACTAACCTGACAGATCAGGAGCAGGCACTAGGCACTCAGTACTACTTACTACAGTGTTTATTTCAAAATGTTCCTACCCCAAGCACATGAATATGACAACCTGTACTGTTGATAGAGAACAGCTAGTAAACCTCAATTTTGTATGGTTATTTGAAGCTTCCCAGACGAAGCTGCTTTTTAGCTATCCTATCAATAAAATTTGCAAATTATTTCATTATATCTTGTTTCAAGAAGCTCCAAAATTCAAAACAGCATTCCCTCAAAAAGCCACAAATGGAAAGCCTTTGCTCTCACTAGAAAAATCCAATGCCTTAGAAAACATCCATAAAAATGAGGAAAACTATGTTTTAGAGTCCCTGTTAACCCTGGATATATTCAGTTACATGTTACCTGCTTGGAAAATATCCACACATTGTGATCAACATGTTCAATATAAGAGTGGCAAGGTCAGTTTCATTTAGTACAGCCTGTCCACTGGCTAACAGACACCACTTAAGCTGGGGTATTGCCTGAAGTGGTCGCCATCCATCCATGCCTTGAGCCCAGCATCTGGTTTTTGCATTTAACATTCCTTTGGTCCACAATTCTTGCATCTAAATGAATCAAAGGCATCATTATTGCAAGCAGACCAAACAAAAAGAAGTTTGCTAATGTTTTCTATTTCACAAAAAATACAAAGCTATGAAATATATATGCAAATTCACTATTAGAAAGCAACAGATTTTGTTGGCAGGGCTTCAGGCACTCAAAATTTGTTTAATGTTAGAAAATAACCACTTAGCTGGTTAAACTGCAGAGCATTAGAAACATACAAAATAATAAAAACCATAGGCAGAGTGTAAACAACCAAATTACATATAAGCAGAAGGCCTGGTCTTCTACAAAACTATCTTTGACTAAATGCCAACTTAGCCTGGAAGTCAAGAATGGGAGGGCAGGAATTCCCTGCACGGCAGGTGGCCCAGGGGTAAAGAATCCTCCTGCCAATGCAGGGAATGAACATGGGTTTGATCTCTAGTCCAGGAAAGTTACACATGCCATAGGGTAACTAAGCCCATGTGTCAAAACTACTGAAGCCCATAGGCACTAAAAGCCTGTGTGTCACAACTATTGAGCCCACGTTCTGCAATTACTGAAGCCCACGCACCCGAGAGCCCATGCTCCACAAGAGAAGCCACTGCACTGAGAAGCCCAGGCACCACAACTAGAGAGTAGCCTCCACTTGCCACAGGAGAAAGCCTGGCCTAGAAACAAAGACCCGGTGCAGCAGCAAGAAACAAAAAATTAGAAAAGAGAGAGAGAAGGACCAAACATCACCAGATGTTCAGATGGAAATTGCTCTTGGACTGGATATGCAATTTTCAGTGACTTTAAGACTGCATATTAAAACTTACCTGTTCATACCATAAAGAAGCATTGCCATTTAACATAATTATTAAGATAGCTACTGTTATATAAAAGTCATTAAAACTCTGAGCACTACCTAAAACTTTATAATTTTTATTTTCTTAATAATTTTTATTGAGGTATACTTGATTTATAATGTTAATTTCTGCTATATAGCAAAGTACATTCTGTTAAACACATATACATTTCCATTATGGTTCATCACAGGATCTTGAACATAGTTCCCTGTGCTATACAGCAGGACCTTGCTGTTTATTCATTCTATTTTATATATATATATATATATATATATACACATACACACACACACACACACACACACACACACACACACACACACACACACACACACACTAGCTTGCATCTGCTAACTGCAAACTCCCAATCCATCCCTCCTCCTCTTTTTCCCCTCCTTGGCAACCACAAGTCTCTGAGTCTGTTTAGGTTTCATGTATAAGTTCATTCGTGTAGTGTTTTAGATTCCACATGTAAGTGATATACAGTATCTCCTTCTGACGTATTTCACTTGGTATGATCATCTCTAGTTGCACCCATGTTCCTACAAATGGCATTGTTTCATTCTTGTTTGTGGCTGAGTAGTATTCCATTGTATCCTTGTACCATGTGTTGCATGTGTTATTCTTTATCCACCCATCTGTCAACAGACATTTAGGTTATTTTCATGTCTTGGTTACTGTGAATAGTGATGCTATAAACATATAGGTGCACGCACCTTTTGAACCACAGTTTTGTTTGGATATATGCCCAGCAGTAAGACTGCTAGATCATGCGGCAACTCTATTTTTAGTTTTTTGAGGAACTTACATACTGTTTTTACAGTGGCTAGACCAGTTTACAGTCCCATCAACAGTTTAGAATGGGTTCCCTTTCCACACACCCTCTCCAGCATGTTATTTGTAGAGTTTTTAATGATGGTCATTCTGACTGATGTGAGGTGGTATCTCATTGAGTTTTGTTTCAATTTCCTAATAATTATTAGGGATGCCATGACAACAGCTTTTAAAGTGTTTAATTGCATTCTGAGGATGCATTCCTCTTGAAATATTTTTATTAACTGATTGACTGATCATGCCACAGCACAGGGGAACTTAAGTTCCCACACCAGGGATTAAACCTAGGCCCCCTACAGTGGAAGCACAGAACCCTAATCACTGAACCACTATGGCAGTCCCAACAGCTTTTAACACTAAGAGTTGAAGACATGGGTGGGTGGGTGGGTGGGTGAGTGGGTGTCTAGATATGTGAGTCTTTCAAATGGAAATGGAGTCACATCTCTGTATGTGCTAAACAAGAGGACAATAAAAAGGCTAAGACTTCCATGAAAACTTTCTCACATACCTCATGAAATCCATATGGCCCACTCCTTTCTTTGTCTGCATTGCCAAAGTACCATTCTTTTTCACTCTCTCTCTTCATATCTGGAGCAGCTTCAATCACATTGCTCTAAGTTTTAAAAGAATTTAGTTATTTTTCAAGGCAGAAGTCTAAGGGGACAGATATCATAAAAAGTTAAACGGTACTAATTTCTTGAGTTTATGTATTTTTAGAAATCTATCTATGGAGAAGGCGATGACACCCCATTCCAGTACTCTTGCCTGGAAAATCCCATGGATGGAGAAGCCTGGTAGGCTGCAGTCCATGGGGTCGTGAAGAGTCGGACTCAACTGAGCGACTTCACTTTCACTTTTCACTTTCAGGCACTGGAGAAGGAAATAGCAACCCACTCCAGTGTTCTTGCCTGGAGAATCCCAGGGTCGGGGGAGCCTGGTGGGCCACCATTTATGGGGCTGCACAGAGTAAGACATGACTGAAGTGACTTAGCAGTAGCAGAAATCCATCTAAAGTTTAAATTACCTGATTTTAAGAGTTGAGAATTAGATACCTAATAACACTAAAGTGCTACTTTTTTTATTATGCATCTGAAGTAAACAGTTTCCTAAATTCACTTGGCAATCTACGCTAAATTCAAAGACATCTATATGCCTGATTAGTAAGTGTTAGTTGCTCTGTAGTGTCAGACTCAGCAAATCCATGGACTGTAGCCCACCAGGCTCCTCTGTCCATGGAATTCTCCAGACAAAGAGTACTGGAGTGGCTAACCATTCCCTTCTCCAGGGGATCTTCCTGATCCAGGGATCAAACCTGGGTCTCCTGCTTTGCAGGCAGCTTCTCTACCATCTGAGCCACTGAGGAAGCCCAGTAATAAACTATCAGGACACTAAAATTTTAGAGGCGAAGAATATTGTAAATAGTCACATCATCAAACACGGGCCATTAACCAAAAATACAATGCTTAATATATTAAAGTTCTTTTGAGGGGAAACATTTACAATTGAAAATTTCAATAAACACCTGAGGTCAAATAGTTAAATAGGAAGATTTTCAGTTTTTTAAATAGTTACTTTCAATCTACTATCCTCATGACAGATAATTCTTTCAGTTTATGAGAATCTAGGACAAAATTTTTATGTACTTAGTATATTTTATTAAAACATGATTTAAAGACCCTCATTACTATCAGCTTTCAGTTAGATTCACATAGAGGTGTAGGAAAGTAGTTAGGAACATAGACTCTGGCTTCTAACTCTGGCTCTGTCCATTATTAGGTATTTTGGAAAACATACTTAACCTCTCTGTTCCTTTACCTCATCTCTAAAATGGGAGGGCTATCATGGGATTTAGAGAGTTATTACATTTTGTGTACCAAAATACTACCTCAGTTCAGTTCAGTCGCTCAGTCATGTCCGACTCTTTGCAGCCCCATAAATTGCAGCACACCAGGCTTCCCTGTCCATCACCAACTCACAGAGTTTACTCAAACTCATGTCCATTGAGTCGGTGATGCCATCCAACCATCTTATCCTCTGTCATCCCCTTCTCCTCCTGCCTGCAATCCCTCCCAGAATCAGGGTCTTTTCCAATGAGTCAACTCTTCGCATGAGGTGGTCAAAGTAGTGGAGTTTCAGCTTCAGCATCAGTCCTTCCAATGAACACCCAGGACTGATCTCCTTTAGAATGGACTGGCTGGATCTCCTTGCAGTCCAAGGGACTCTAAAGAGTCTTCTCCAACGCCACGGTTCAAAAGCATCAACTCTTCAGCGCTCAGCTTTCTTCACAGTTCAACTCTCACATCCATACATGACCACTGGAAAAACCATAGCCTTGACTAGACGGACCTTTGTTGGCAAAGTAATGTCTCTGCTTTTCAATATGCTGTCTAGGTTGGTCACAACTTTTCTTCCAAAGAGTAAGTGTCTTTTAATTTCATGGCTGCAGTCACCATCTGCAGTGATTTTGGAGGCCCCCAAAATAAAGTCTGACACTGTTTCCACTATTTTCCCATCTATTTCCCATGAAGTGATGGGACCAGATGCCAGGATCTTCGTTTTCTGAATGTTGAGCTTTAAGCCAACTTTTTCACTCTCTTCTTTCACTTTCATCAAGAGGCCCTTTAGTTCTTCTTCACTTTCTGCCATAAGGGTGGTGTCATCTGCATAACTGAGGTTACTGATAGTTCTCCCGGCAATCTTGATTCCAGGTTGTGTTTCTTCCAGCCCAGCGTTTCTCATGATGTACTCTGCATATAAGTTAAATAAGCACGGTGACAATATACAGGCAGTCTGTTGTTCCATGTCCACTTCTAACTGTTGCTTCCTGATCTGCATATGGGTTTCTCAAGAGGCAGGTCAGGTGGTCTGGTATTCCCATACACTGTAATTCAAGTGTTAGAAATACTGTTACTTGTACTCAATAATAGAAAATGCTGTTTCTGCTTTATTGACTATGCCAAAGCCTTTGACTGTGTGATTACAATAAACTGTGGAAAATTCTGAAAGAGATAGGAATACTAGATCACCTGAGCTGCCTCTTGAGAAACCCATATTCAGATCAGGAAGCAACAGTTAGAACTGGACATGGAACAACAGACTGGTTCCAAATAGGAAAAGGAGTATGTCAAGGCTGTATATTATCACCCTGCTTTTTAACTTATTATATGCAGAGTACATCACGAGAAACGCTGGGCTGGAAGAAACACAAGCTGGAATCAAGACTGCCGGGAGAAATATCAATAACCTGAGATATGCAGATGACACCACCCTTTTGGCAGAAAGTGAAGAGGAACTAAAGGGCCTCTTGATGAAAGTGAAAGAGGAGCGTGAAAAAGTTGGCTTAAAGCTCAACATTCAGGAAACTAAGATCATGGCATCTGGTCCCATCACTTCACGGGAAACAGATGGGGAAACAGTGTCAGCCTTTATTTTGGGGGCCTCCAAAATCACTGCAGATGGTGTTTGCAGCCATAAAATTAAAAGACGCTCACTCCTTAGAAGGAAAGTTATGACCAACCTAGACAGCATATTGAAAAGCAGAGACATTACTTTGCCAACAAAGGTCCCTCTAGTCAAGGATATGGTTTTTCCAGCCATCACGTATGGATGTGAGAGATGGAATATAAAGAAAGCTGAACACCAAAGAATTGACATTTTTGAACTGTGGTGTTGGAGAATACTCTTGAGAGTCCCTTGAACCGCAAGGAATTCCCATCAGTCCATCCTAAAGGAGATCAGTCCTGGGTGTTCAATGGAAAGACTGACGATGAAGCTGAAACTCCAATCCTTTGGCCACCTGATGCGAAGAGCTGACTCATTGGAAAAGACCCGGATGCTGGGATGGATTGGGGGCAGGAGGAGAAGGGGACGACAGAGGATGAGATGGTTGGATGGCATCACCGACTCGATGGACGTGGGTTTGGGTGGACTCTGGGAGTTGGTGATGGACAGGGAGGCCTGGCGTGCTATAGTTCATTGAGTTGCAAAGAGTCAGACACGACTGAGCAACTTAACTGAATCGAATACTGAAAATAGCACATTTGTATACAATTCTACCCAACTCCTCAAAGAAGATGATTAAACAAAAATTTAACATTAACACTAAAAATATCACCAATGAGATAAGTATAGATCCTTTCTCCAAGTTAGGTACTGGAAGAAGTCTTTCAGTTAAATTGTAGTTTTGATGATATAGAGTTCTGTTATTTTTCTGCTGACTAATCATCAGACAATGGTATTGAGTAATAGTTATATAATCATGGATACTTACAACTACAAGCAATAATGAAAACATGATTAGCCTAACAATATAAAATAATTACATACAATTTGGGGAGGGGGTTTCAAGCAGAGTGATATGGTAAGTGGCAGTTCATACATGCACATGTTTTCACCTGCTCAGCCAGTCTATGTCTTTTGTTTGGTGCATTTAATCCATTTACATTGAAAGTTAATTATCAATATGTATGATCCTAGTATTTTCTTAGTTGTTTTGGGTTTACTTTCTGTAAGTAAGTCTTTTCCTTCTCTTGTTTCCTGCCTAGAGAAGTTTCTTTAGCATTTGTTGTAAAGCTGAATTCTCTTAACTTTAGGCTTGTCTAGAAAGCTTTTGATTCATCAAATCTGAAGGAGAGTCTTGCTGGGTAGAATATTCCACCCAGCAAGGTTGCAGGGTCTTCCTTTTCGTCACTTTAAATATATCATGCCATTCCCTTCTGCCTTGAAGAGTTTCTGCTAAGAAATCAGCTGATAGCCTGATGGGAGTTCTCTTGCATGTTCTCATTTTTCCCTTGTTGCTTTTAATATTTTACCTTTATCTTTAATTTTTGTCAGTTTGGTTACTATGTGTCTTGTATGTTCCTCTTGGGTTTATCCTGACTGGGACTCTCTGTGCCTCCTGGACTTGGTTAACTATTTCCCTTCCCACGTTAGGGTAAGCGTAAGTTGCTCAGTCGTATCCTACTCTTTGCGACCCCATGGACTGTGGCCCAGCAGGCGACTCTGTCCATGGAATTCTCCTGGCAAGAATACTTAAGTTGCTTGGCATTCCCTTCTCCAGGGACCGAACCTAGGTCTCCCATACTGCAGGTGGATTCTTTACCCTCTGAAGTCACCAGGGAAGCCCTCATGTTAGGGAAGTTTTCAGCTATTATCTTTTCAAATATTTTCTCAGGTTCTTTTCCTCTCTCTCTTCTCCTTCTGGGACCCCTATAATGTGAATGCAGGTACTGGTTTAATGCTGTCTCCAATTCTTTTGATCTGAGGTCATGATTCTTTTGATCCTAAATTCATATTCAAAGAAGGTTAAACTTATGAAATCTAGATAAGCATGCATACCTGCAGTGGTACTGTAGCTCGGCTTACATGGAGGTGTGCAAGGGTAAGCAAATCCACAAGGATTCTAATTCCATTTGAATCCATTAGGTCCTTAACATTTTTCTGAAACACAGAAACATGTTTACACAATTAAAATCTTTCTCTCCAACAGATATGACTACTTAAAGGTTCTCAAAGAAGAGAACCTTTTATATGGAATATATGGATTATGTGGAATCTCTTTGGAAAAACTAACATGTAAATGGTATTATTCGGTATTTTCAGAATTTTGTGTTCAAGGAGTATCAATTTAGATAAAAGTTAAAAAGGCAAAACAACATTACAGAGAGTTTACATAAAGAATTTTTACTTAAATATGTTCTGAGCAAAACAAAAAGAAATTAAAGACTGGGTGGAATAAACTCTGGTTCTATAGTTATCCTCCATCTTTCCAATATCTTTTTGATAATAAATAGATTATTCTATAATTACAAGTAGAATCTAGTATATTAAAGAATTTAATTCCAGTTTGTTTTTGTAAGCAAGATAAAAACTGGTAATTTCTTAAAAGTTAGGAAGAGATTTTAATTGAAGTTAAATTTTCATAGAACTTATTTCATTGATAAACATCTGTATTAGTTACTAAAAATGAGAATGAAATTAAGCAAGTCAGTGTCAATTTCAAAAAAGAAAACAAAAAAAGGACATTTGGCAAGAACTCTTCCCTTTAAGAGTTGAGTGCACAGAGTTTCCTGATCTAAAAGAGAAAATGAGACAAGTACCATGTCTTGATAATTAATCCAAACTGTAATCATTTATCTTCTTTACATATGTGTGACTAAACTTGGAAACAGCAGCAAATTTATGCAAAATACTGTACCTTATTTAGGATCAACTTGTTAAGGAAGAGGATCAACCTATCTCGTTCAAGTTTATCTGTACACTGTTGAAATAAACAAGAATTTAGTCAGAAGCGAATAAATACAAACACAGACTAAGACATTATCATCACTGGACAAAGTCAACCAACAGCCAAAAAGAAATAATGTCATCCTGTAATCAAAGAATAGCAAAGAAGACTGTCAATAATTGCAATTCCTCAATGTCTTACATTTTTGTAACTTTATAAAACATGTCTAATTTCTCTAGAAAAGCAGATACTTTAAGTCATAAACAGATTAATAGCCTTTAAGAATGCATATTAAAAACTGAAGTAAATGAAAAAAATTGGCCCAAATGATGCTCTCAAGTAAAAATTCTAAAGAACTAATTAGTGATATTTCACATAAATCACATAATCATGAACACATAAGGAAAAATTTATCTGCCTAAAACATAAATGCTATGTCACAAGTACTCAGGTTCACTGGAATAAGAGTGAATTAGAATTCAATTGTGAAATCTGATTTAACAGTGAAACAAAGAATTGTCATCTGGTTATTTCCTGGGTCTGTTCTCTGTTTTCTATCCCATAAAGCATGGCTGAGAGTTAAGGCAATTATAGCAAGCACCAACGACCAGTTTAAAAACTGGTGAAATGATTCTGAGGCTGAAACACTGAAATTTAAATTGTTAAAAGGAATGGAAACACAAATGAAAGAATAAGATGTATAAACTGTAAGAGGTAAGTAATACTCAAATTTCAGCTGTATAATGAATGAATAGGTCTGTTTGTTCTTGTCTCACCTTGCTCAAAGGTTAAACAAACTTTATTAAATTAAAAGAAAAACAATACTCCAAAACTATGCTAACTCAAGGTTCCCTTTCTAAAAGTTTTACTGTTTTTACACTTTGAAGCTTAGTATGCTAGCATCATTTAAGATTCTTCCAAAATGTCCATCTCAAAAGAATATTCAACTCTAAAAGTCACTATTTATATACCTGTCCAGTTTATCCATACTTAAAGACTGGCAAATAGGTCACTAAAAGTCACAAGCAGCAACTAAAAAAATAAACTTGACATGGACAAATGCTAACTCGTTAGTTATTTTCCTGTTTTCCTAACTTATATTTAAATAAGTATAATATAAACAACAAAAAAACTCAGAAAGTACTGGCAGCAACGTGATCAAATAGCAATTTGGTTCTGAAAATTTAACATATACTCCAATGACATTATCAAATAGCATTTTCTTTTAATGACATCCTTACCCTTTCTAACATTCCAATGATATATCTTGTATCTGTAAAAGGTCCTATCTCTTCATGACATCTGCCATAAACAATAGCAAGGGCTTGTAAACATAAACACTTCATGTTTACTTTTGGGGTGAGCAGGAAACGATGATAAAGTTCATTGAAAAATTCATACCTAGATTAAAAAAAAATTTCACAATAGAATTAACCATGAGACTAACAGTGAAAACAAATATAATGATATGAAGAGTAGCTTACGATCGCTTAATTGATCCACTGTCTTCATTCTCATCTTCCTCCAATAGTAATCTCAGGTAATAATCTCCTATTTTGATCTCCTCTGCCAAGCACTCATATTTAACCTTTATTAATAAAAGCAAATTACATTATTATAGTTTACAATACATTTTTGGAAACTTTCACACAACCATTTCTTAAAATTGTTCCTGTTCAGAGCTTCCTTCTTTTCTTGATGAGATAGTCTTTAACAGAAAAAAAAATCATTTCTTAAAATATCTCATAATTAATTATTATTAATATGACTTAGTAGTTCAGTTAAATGTTGAGAGTCAGAATTCCACACTAGTTTTATAGATGTAAGGCTTTCAAATAAAAACTGTCAAGAGGACTATATAGTGCCCATGAAGATTTAAGGGAAGAAAACACCAAAATACCATAAAGAGACAATCTGGCTACAACTAAGCAAGAAGTAAATAATCGCATACCACACACAGTTTGCCAAACTCATACATGGTACTTAGGGCTTTCTTTGATCTCCCAACATATCAACTATATTTTATAACACAGTATTCATTTTTATATAGTATTCATTCTCCGTATGTCCAGGTTACACAGTGTAATTAATATGTGAGGGAGTAGCCTATGATCTGGAACTGGGGTTTGTCTCAAGTGAAGATTTGCAAACAACTGTAAAAGGAATTTCTTGACCAATTTATCAAAATTCTTTTACCAAAGCCTACGATGACTTTTTCTAAAATTATAAACTATACAATATAAAATATATACATATATCCATTTCATTTTTCCCATAATTTCTGAGTTTCAATTTGTTCAACTCCATTTATTAAGAATATAATGCATGCATTATGCACTGTACTAGTTATTAGGGATGTAGTATTAAACAATTCTGTCCTTACAGAAGTAGTAGATAAAAAGAAATATATATATGATAGTTGGGTGATAGTATGTACTATGGAATGAAATAAAGCCAGGAGGGAGTGGGGAGACAGAATATGTGTGCATAAGTGAGTGTGTTCACATGTGTATGAAGAAGGCTGTAATTTTAAACACAGTGGCCAGAGAAAGCCCACTCAGATGATGACATCTAGCAAATGACTTGAAGGAAATTAAGCTCTCTGTAGAAAATAAGATTTTAAGCAAAGGGAACTGCAAGTAGAAAGACTTTGATTCAAGAATATGAATTTCATGTTTTCAGGGAAGCCAGAGTGGCCAGAGCCAACAGTGAGAGCATACTAGGAGATAAGATCAAAGAAACACTGCTTCGATTTAGGGGATACATATTTTGTTTTGTAAGTCATTTTAAAGACCCAGGCTTTTAGAAATGTGAGTTGGGAACCTATCGAAGTACCAGAGTGCTTTGAGCAGAGAAGTGACAAGATCGACTTACACTATAACAAGATCATACTGCTAACCAAGTGGATAACAGATTGTAGAGAGGCAGTGGTGGAAGCGCAGAAATTGCTACAATCCCATAAAAAGAGGGCTGGATTCTGAGTAAATTTTGAAGATGCACTGAATAGAATTTGCTGACAAACTGAATTGGGGCATAAGAAAAATATGATTTCAAGGGTTTTGACTAGAAAATAAGTAGTCATTATCTAAGATTAGAAAGACTGTATGTGAACTAGATTTGAGGGAAGAAGCAGAGCACAGTTTTAGAGCTAAGTTCTAGAAGTTTATCAGATATCCAATTCATAAGGCAAAAGTATGAAATCTAGGAAAGAAAGTCTAAGCAGAAGATAAAAGTCTTAAAGCCATCATTGTGTGTATGTGTTAGTTGCTCAGTCGTGTCCGACACTTTGCAACCCTATGGACTCTAGCCCACCATGCTCCTCTGTCCATGGGATTTTCCATCAGTTCAGTTCAGTCATTCAGTCGTGTCTGACTCTTTGTGACCTCATGGACTGCAGCACACCAGGCTCCCTGTCCATCACCAACTCCAGAAGTTTGCTCAAACTCAAGTCCATCCAGTTGGTGATGGCATCCACCTATCTCATCCTTGGTCATCCCCTTCTTCTGCCTTCAATTTTTCCCAGCATCAGGGTCTTTTCCAATGAGTCAGTTCTTTGCATCAGGTGCTCAAAGTATTGGAGCTTCAGCTTCAGCATCAGTCTTTCAATGAATATTCAGGATTGATTTCCTTTAGGACTGACTGGTTTGATCTCCTTGCAGTCCAAGGGACTCTCCAACACCACAGTTCAAAAGCATCAGTTCTTCAGTGCTCAGCTTTCTTTATACTCCAACTCTCACATTCATACATGACTACTGGAAAAACCATAGCGTTGACTAGACATCGGCAAAGTATGCTTTTTTGATATGCTGTCTAGGTTTGTCATAGCTTTTCTTCCAAGAAGCAAGTATCTTTTAATTTCATGGCTGCTGTCACCATCTGCAGTGATTTTGGAGTCCAAGAAAATAAAGTCTGTTTCCATTGTTTCAGAATCTATTTTCCATGAAATGATGGGACCAGATGCCATGATCTTAGATTTCTGAATGTTGAGTTTTAAGCCAACTTTTTCACTCTCCTCTTTCACTTTCACCAAGAGGCTCTTCACTTCTTTACTTTCTGCTGTGTATCATCTGCATATATGAGGTTATTGATATTTCTCCCATCAATCTTGATTCCAGCTTGTGCTTCATCCAGTGACGTACTCCGCATGTACTTTAAATAAGCAGGGTGACAACATACAGCCTTGATGTACTCCTTTCCCGATTTGGAAACAGTCTGTTGTTCCATGTCCAGTTCTAACTATTGCTTCTTGACCTGCACACAGATTTCTCAGGAGGCAGGTAAAAGTGTTAAGTCACTCAGCTGTGTCCGACTCTTTGCGGCCCTATAGACTATAGCCTGCCAAGCCTGCCAGGCTCCTCCGTCCATGGGATTTTCCAAGCAAGAATCCTGGAGTGGGTTGCCATTTCCTTCTCCAGGAGATCTTCCCGACCAAGGGATCAGACCCAGGTCTCCCACACTGTAGGCAGTCTCTCTACCATCTGAGCTACCAAGGAAGCCACAGGCAGGCAAGGTGGTCTGCTATTCCCATCTTTCTTAAGAATTTTCGACAGTTTTTGTGATCCACAGAGTCAAAGGCTTTCATGCAGTCAATAAAGCAAAAGGAAATGTTTTTCTGGTAATCTCTTGCTTTTTGATGATCCAACAGATGTTGGCAATTTGATCTTTGGTTACTCTGCCTTTTCTTAGTCCAGCTTGAACATCTGGAATTTCACGATTCACGTACTGTTGAAGCCTCGCTTGGAGAATTTTGAGCATTGCTTTGCTAAAGTAATTACTTTCTCCATCAGTAAATAATAACAACAACAACAACAAAAACCCATGAGAATGGATGAGAGTATCGAGTCAATAAATATAAATGAAAAAGGAGACCAAGAACTGATCCTTCAGGGCCAAGCAACATTTAGCCATTGAACAGTAATGAAAAATGAGCAAAGGAGGCAGAATGGACAGAGAAGGAGATAATCCCCAAGAATACAGATTCCCAAAACCAAAGTAAAGAAAGGTTTTTCAAAGGGGAGGCAATGAGCAATAACAAATTATCAGTAAGTTTAAGAAAAGTAGTTGGGTTAAAGAGCAAAGTCAGCAGTCATGAACATGATCAAACTTACAGCTAAAATAAAAATTTAGACACAGAAGAGACAATATACTACCATCCTGTTTCTTGTTCTTATTTTGTCATTATTCACATCACTATTTTAATAGAGCAGCAAAAAATAAAAGGCCACATTCAGAATTAAAATAACACAAAAAGTCTACTGAACAAGGTACAAGAAATAAGAGGAACAGACTATGTTTCAGCAAAGAATCTAAAGGGAAAGAAAACAAGCAGAGCACAGATCTAGAATGCATAGGATCAAATTTATTAAAACTCCATGATTTTCAGGTACAAAACTCAGGTACTTAACAAACTTAATCTTTCATTTGTCTCAGGCAAAGTGAAAGTTTTCCAATATTTCGTATATAAAATTGTAAGTGACTATAAGTGAAAGGGAGAGATATACATTAAGCAATTACAAATTTTTAAAAAGTATAACTTCAAACTAATACTTTTAAAAAATAAATACACTACAAAAATTAACATTTACCTCAAATTCATGATGGTTCCAGGAGATAACATTAGCACTACCAAGCTCTCTATCAATATTAAATGCTCTCATTTCAGATTCAAGACTATCTCTCAATTCTTCTCGTGTTTTGAAATTCCAAATTAAGTTTGACCTGGCATGGTCCTGACCAAACCTAGATATACATGTAATCAGAAAATAATAGGAAGCAATAAATAATTTTAAAAATCTACAAATATCCCTAACAATAACTTATATTAAGCAACAAGAGAATTAATAAACTTTAGCAAACATAAAGAAAATAAAATCTCTGTATAGTATAATATTAATAGTAAAATTTCAGTCACAGGTATATAAGTGCCCATTGTAAAATTCTTTTACCTCTTCTGTGCATTTGAAAGTTTTCGTTATAAAATGGTGCAGGGGAAAAATGAAGCCAAACCATAATACAAATCTGTATGGATTTCAAAACAAGGAACTGATATTTTAATTTTAATATTTATTGCTAATATAAATCAAGAAAAGAATTATAAATAGATATGATATTACAGGTTGGGGATAAGAATTTCTGGATAATTGAGTGTGGAAGTGTGTGGGACGAGCAACATTCCATATTAGAACCTTACAAACTATCCAAGAAAAAATACTACTGAACTGCCAACCTCTGGTGGATATTTTCAAAATACCTTTCTTTTATTCCTGGAATTATTTAACTATCATAATAAATTTGAATTCAAGTTTGAACTATGGGTGGGTGGGCTTTCTGCCATTCACTTTTAACCTGCAATCCTCTTAAAAAGTCTGATACCAGAATTTCAAGGGAATTTTAAGGAAGACAACACAACTGAGAAATTCCAGAAGAAGAAAACCAAGGAATATTCTTAAGGCCATATTATAAACACACTACACTCATAAAGTACTGTGGGAAGATTCTAAAGCACTTAATTTCCCCTATATAATCAATAGCAGCTTCCAGACTGAGTACTGTGAATTATCTCAAAAAGTTTTTGCAAACTCTGCCAAATGTTTCAAAGTCCTTCAATGTGTGTCTAACTGTGAGTATGTGGGGAGGGTGCTGGGATGAAACAGTGGATGGGGAGAGAGGCTACCATACTAAAAAGGCTAGAAAAGTATATGAGGTCAGCTCCCTGGATGCCCATTTCCCACAAGTCTCCTTATGTTTTCATTATCCAGCTCTTTTAAGACTGTATTTCCAACAAGGCTTAAAGAAGTTACAGTTATATCTAAGCCACAATAAAGTGTTTTAAAGTAACCCTCTCTAAGCCTTAATAATTCTAAAAGTTCTTTGGGTCATCAGACTACCAACACTCTATAAAAAGTCTTAATTTTATGAAAGCATCACTAATCATACCGATCTTTCTTTTTAATCATACCAATCTTAACAGCTATAATTCTTGACCCTGATAGCATAAAAAATATCTATAGCATAAAGCACTGCATTCAGGCAAAAACAAACAAACAAAAAACTGTCATGATTTTTCTAAGACCAATGTTAAATTTAAAAACTGGAAAAGAGGCCTAAAGTTTACCTATAATAGAAGAGATCCCAGTTTGCTTCTATTTTTATTCTTTGTCTTCTCTTTCGAAGAACTACTGGCTTTTGATTTATATTCTGGAAAAGAAAAAAAATGTCATAGTGCTCAATCAGGAACTATTAAATAAGCTCAGTGAGAATATCATTATTTTCTAAGTGATGAGAAACATTTCCATTATTAAATTTTGGCAGAGACAAAATTAATGAGACAGAATCTATAAAATATAATATAGAATATGAGATTATATCACAATGTACTTATAACACTTTGTCAGCATATATTACTATAGTGTTGCTGAAATAATTTCCATGTAGCCTGAAGTTATTGTTTCAAATCCAAATTTTGTTATAACAGTCAAAAACAGGTGACTTATTTTAAACATTTACATGCAGTTAATATAAAAATAATATCACAGCAAAACAATAAACACAAAAGATTAGAGGTTACTAAATTGCTACCAAAGCCAAGAGGAACAAGTATAAATTGAAATAGCTGATGGACAAAAACTAAGTCACTGTATTCATACACATGTGAAGTACAACTTGAATTTACTAAACCAAGAATATCAAAGACAATTTCACATACCAGGGAGTTTAGTGCATTTAACACATGTAGCAGGGACTTAAACTCACCATACTGTTTCTGTCCTGAATTTAATTGTTAAAAGGGAGGAATTTTCTTTTTTAATAAAAATGAGTGAGCCTATATCTCTACACTATCTCTACTACACAAATTCTGCAAGGATGACATCTGTATAAATTATCTTTAAGACTAAAGGCCCACCTACTTCTCTAAAGTCTATGCACCAAATTTTAGGTAGTCATAAATGTATCTGAGAATTATGGTCCTATTTCACAGAAAGGCACATACATAAGGTTTATAACTGGAGGATTTCAAAGATTTCTTGGAAGTCTGAAGGTTAAGAATCTTTGTTCCAAGTAAAATATGTAGATATTTCCATCATGAAATACTAATCGTCAATGTGACAGAAGCTAAAAGTAGAAAGTAGCATAGATTAAAACACGAAAGTCAGTAACTTCATTAAGGAAGTGGCAAACCATAGATATCACAGAAAGAATAAAGGCAAAGTAGTAAATTTTAAAAAGTAAATGCTGTTTGAAATATAAAACATACTGACTAAAGAAATACTCCCTACAAATTTTAATTCTATGCATTATCATGAAAACTAATGTTAGATGACTTGAATACAGTATATAAATAGCTCAACATTTTAGTTTTAAGGACAAACCTTTCCTTAATACCTCCAATTAAGTAATACTATCTTCAATTTCCCCTGCCCTCAGGACAAAAAGCTGAGAGTCTAGAATTATAAAAATGTAAACACTATGCAGGAAAAGGACAACCAGCTCGTCATAAACTAAGGTGATTGATTTAGAGAATTGGGTTAAAAGCTCTAAGTGTATTTTTAAAAAACCCTAAATTGTAAACAAATTTACATAACATAAATAAGAAAAAAATCAATTCTATACATTAGCCAAAGATTATTATTAACCCAACACAGAACATCAGCTACAAATTGAACTGACTTCCTAAACATTCTAATTACATAAGAAATGCAGGTCATTTTAAGACTAAATAGTTAATCTGGACAATGATTATTTTCAGACTTAGTTGAAGCTCATTAATTAGATATTTTGATATTAATATTTCCATGAAAAAAGTAGTCACAAAGATTATTCACTGTTTCATAAAGAAATTAATGTTGAAAACAGTACTCTGGGAGAAATAACTAGTTTACTACCACAATAATTTACTGACTAGCATATTAATATTTGGTGTCATTATTTGCTCAGCACTTTAGATAATATCTCATGTAAATGAAACAACTGACTGATAAAACATTATTGAAAATAAAAATATTTCTTTTCCATCTGAATTCTTATCTTTAAATAATAGATGCCATTCACACTTCTAGCTAAAATAGCTTTGTGTTCAATTTTATACTGGATGTTATGTAAGAAATCTGATGCAAAAACTTATTTTCTGTATAATTACACCCAACAGGTTGAAACAACTATTACTTCAGCAATGGGTTTAACTACCTGAACCCAGAAGCTTGCTATTTTTAATAACTGTGAAAATCGTTCATATGTAAAGCCTTTCAAATTTTCAAATGCTATAGCAATACTATCGTGACATGTATTGCCTTTTATTATACGTACTTTTAATACTAACTTCCTTGTACATCAAAGCAACCTCAAAGGACAGAGATAAGAGGTACTGCTATTCTGATTTTATGAAAGAGGAAAATAAAATTCTGAACACCGTTAACTTACCATATGGGTTAGTAAGTGACAGAACCAGGCTCAGATGTAGGTTAACCAATTCAAAGTTCATTCTTTTTACTATCCTAGACATTTGAAAGCCTATCTATTGATTCTTTATAGTGATATGTCACTCATTCAAATTAACATTAACTCATTATGCTCACGTTCTAAAGAACTAAATGTTGGTCTCAATTTCAGATAGACACATAAGACAATAATATTTCTGTTCTGGTGCACCTGATGCCTTATGTTTAGACATTCTGGAAATTCGTTAAGAAACTTATTTGTTTTTAGAAACATATTATTTTCCTTGAATAAGAAAACAGCTACTGTAAATAAATAGATGGTTCAAAAGAAGGAATATAAACATGGTCAACAAAATCTGAGATCAAGTCAACTTTTACATGAAACCTTAAGCCATTTTCAACCACTGTACATTCCATCTTAGATAGAAGGATGAACAGTACTGGATGAGGTTCTCCAATCTTATGAGGTTCTCTAATCTTATTTTCAAAAGACTTGTCTCAAAAAAGCTAAACAAGAAGGGCAATTCTATTTGAACAGATAACAAAGTTCAGAGAAGGAAGGAAAAAGACATATATAAAATTAGAAGTATGGAAACTGTTAAGTTATGGAAGAAAAATTAAGAGTGAAAAGTGAAAGTGAAAGTGGCAGTTGCTCAGTTATGTCCGACTCTTTGTGACCGCATGGACTAGAGCCTGCAAGGCTCCACTGTCATGGACTAGAGCCTACTAGACTCCTCTGTCCATGAATTCTTTAAGCAAGAATACTGAAGTGGGTTGCCATGCTCTTCTCCAGGGGATCTTGCCAACCCAGGGATTGAACCCAGGTCTCCGACATTGCAGGCAGATTCTTTACCATCTGAGCCACCAGGGAAGCCCAAGAATGGAATTTTATATTAAATGATTAAAATCCTAACCACTGATTCATGAAACTATGAATTAAGAAGAATTTATATAAAATACAATCAGAACTAGGTGACATTTCTTCAGGTGTTTCGTCAAAAGTATCTGACTACCATCTCTATGAACAGTGACAACTGAAGTAACCTAGGATACATGGAAGACTTAGAAGTTCAGAAGAAGACTTTATTTTTACCTCTTTTTGTGCAATGCCCATTCTGTCCCTCCAGTGCATTAAGACAAGATCCACTTTTTCTTTGGCAAATTTTTCAACTTCTTTAGCAGCTTTTCCAGCTAGTCTTTGCCACTCTGGAACTTTATTAAATTTTCCATACTGATCCTATTAAATAATGTTGAATTCGATTACAGTCCTATATTTGTGAACTTATTTTTAAAATATAATTAGAGTGAGTCACACTATTTTACACAATTAAACACTCAGGAAACAACAACAACAACAACAACAACAACAAAACAGTGGAAAAACAAAGTGAACATTTCCACAACATATTATATACTCTGTCCAAGAAATCTTAACTTTTCTATTTTTCAAAATGAATACTTTTAGAGGGATAGCAAGATATTAAGTGGGAGATGGGTGCAGGCAGAGAAATGAGGTGAAAAAGAAATAAACACATTCTAATTGTTATATGACATCATTACAACAGCATATCTTGAAAGCTGTTAAGTAATTTTCTCAAAGATAGCCAACAGTCATAATTAAGACTGCTTTATAAAGGAAAAAAGCCCTACCTAGATTAATTTTTTCAGTGTTATCCTCTTTCACCATTTATCAATTATATATTATGTGTTAATATCGTCTTATACATTTGAAACAAATTTTTGAAAATCTATAAGTGCCTATATGCTGAGTTAGAGGAAAAAATACAAGATAATTACTATTCATAAAGTTAGATTATGGTGATAACTGCTTAATTCTAAAGATTACAGAACTGTGCACTAAAAATAGGTAAAATTTTGGGGATGTAAATTTTACTTCAATAAAGCTGTTAATAGTAATAATTTTTTTAATAGTAATAATTTAAAGGAACACTATTAATTAAGAGTGTTTCACAAAAAAGTACTCTTTCATACTGAAAAAACACTTAGGACAAGGATATTTACCATCGCTATTTTCACATTATCTCTAACGTGCATCCTATCAGTATCCTTCTCAGGAACTGGATCGGAGCTGTCCAAGTATGCCAGCAAGCCTGGGGGCTAAAAACAACAAGAAAAAACAAGATATACAATCCATTTTCAAAACAACTGCACACACAAAATCTAGCCTTCAAATACCAAAAAAATCAGTATGATGACTTAGCTGGAATGGGCAAATTTAATTCAGAGAATCATTGTATCTACTACTGTGGGCAAGAATCCCTTAGAAGCAATGGAGTAGTCCTAACAGTCAACAGGAGTCTGAAATGCAGTACTTGGGTACAGTCTCAAAAACAAAAGAATGATCTCTGTTCGTTTCCAAGGCAAACCATTCAGTATCACAGTTATCCAAGTATATGCCCCAAACACTAATACTGAAAAAGCTGAACGGTTATACGAAGACCTACAAGACCTTCTAGACATAACACCAAAAAAAAAAAAAAGATGTCCTTTTCATCATAGAGGACTGGTATGCAAAAGTAGGAAGTCAAGAGATCCCTGGAGTAACAGGTAAATTTGGTCTTGGAGTACACAAAGAAGCAAGGCAAAGGCTAACAGAGTTTTGCCAAGAGAATGCACGGGTCACGGGCAACACCCTCTTCCAACAACACAGAGACGACTCTACACAGACATAACCAGATGGTCAATACCAAAATCAGATTGATTACATTCTTTGTAGCCAAAGATGGAGAAACTCTATACAGTCAGCAAAAACAAGACCAGGAGCTGACTGTGGCTCAAATGAATTCCCTATTGCAAATTTCAGACTTAAATTGAATAAAGTAGGGAAAACCACTCAGATTTGACCTAAATCAAATTTCTTATGATTATACAGTGGAAGTGAAAAAGAGATTCAAGGGATTAGATCTGATAGAGTGCCTGAAGAACTATAGAATGAGGTTCTGACATAGAAGGCAGTCATCAAAACCATCTCCAAGAAAAAGAAAAGCAAAAGGCAAAATGACTATCAGAGGAGGCCTCACAAATAGCTGAGAAAATAAGGGAAGGTAAAGGCAAAGAAGAAAAGGAAAGATACACCCATCTGAATGCAGAGTTCCAAAGAATAGCAAGAAGAGATAAGAAAGCCTTCCTCAGTGATCAATGAAAAGAAATAGAGGAAAACAACAGAATGGGTAGGACTAGAGATTTCTTCAAGAAAATTGGAGATCCCAGGGGACTATTTCATGCAAAGATGGGCACAATAAAGGAAGGAATGGTATGGACCTAATAGAAAAAGAAGATACTAAAAAGAGGTGGCAAAAATACAGAAAAGAACTATATAAAAATATCTTCATGACCCAGAGAACGATGATGGTATGACATTCACCTAGAGCCAGACATCCTAGAGTGTGAAGTCAAGTGGGCCTCAGGAAGCATTACTACAAACAAAGCTAGTGGAGGTGATGGAACTCCAGTTGAGCTATTTCATATCCTAAAAGATGATGCTGTGAAAGTGCTGCACTCATTATGCCAGCAAATTTGGAAAACTCAGCAGTGGCCACAGGACTAGAAAAGATCAGTTTTCATTCCAATACCAAACAAAGGCAATGCCAAAGAAAGTTCAAACTACCACACAATTGCACTCATCTCACATGCTAGCAAAGTAATGCTCAAAATTCTCCAAGCCAGGCTTCAACAGTACATAAACTGTGAACTTCCAGATGTTCAAGCTTGATTTAGAAAAGGCAGAGGAACCAGAGATCAAATTGCTAACATCCGCTGGATCATCAGAAAAGTAAGGGAGTTCCGGAAAAACAGTACTGCTTTACTGACTATGCCAAAGTCTTTGACTGTGTGGATCACAACAAACTGCAGAATCTTCAAGAGATGGGAATACCAGACCACCTGACTTGCCTCTCAAGAAATCTGTATGCAGGTCAAGAAGCAATAGCTAGAATTGGACATGGAACAACAGACTGGTTCCAAATTGGGAAAGGAGTATGTCAAGGCTATATACTGTCACCCTGCTTATTAAACTTATATGCAGAGTACATCATACAAAATATGTCGGGCTGGATGAAACACAAGCTGGAATCAAGACTGCCAAGAGAAATATCAATAACCTCAGATATGCAGATGACATCACCCTTATGGCAGAAAGGGAAGAAGAACTAAAGCGTCTCTCAATGAAAGTGAAAAAGTTGGCTTAAAACTCAGAAAACTAAGATCATAGCATCAGTCCCATCACTTCATAGCAAATAGATGGGAAAACAATGGAAACAGTGAGAGACTTTATTTTCTCGGGCTTCAAAATTACTGCAGATGATGACTGTAGCCGTGAAATTAAAAGACACTTGCTCCTTGGGAGAAAAGTTATTACCAATCTAGACAGCATATTAATAAAGCAGAGACATTACTTTGCCAACAAAGGTCCATCTAGTCAGAGCTATGGTTTTTCCAGTAGTCATGTATGGATGTGAAAGTTGGACTATAAAGAAAGATAAGCACCAAAGAATTGATGCTTTTGAACTGTGGTGTTGGAGAAGACTCTTGAGAGTCCTGTGGACTGCAAGGAGATCCAACCAGTGAATCCTAAAGGCAATCAGTCCTGAATATTCATTGGAAGGACTGATGCTGAAGCTGAAACTCCAATACTTCGGCCACCTTATGCGAAGAACTGACTCACTGGAAAAGACCCTGATGCTGGGAAAGTTTGAAGGCAGGAGAAAGGGACAACAGAGGATGAGATGATTGGAAGGCATCACCTTCTGGATGGACATGAGTTTAAGCAAGCTTTGGGTTTGGTAATGGAGAGGGGAGCCTGGCATGTCTCAGTCCATGGGGTTGCAAAGAATTGGACACAACTGATCGATTGAACTGCACTGATGATTTAGCTACTGAGGATAACATTTATTATTATTTAGCTACTGAGGATAACATTTATATATTATTATTATATAACATTTACTAACTCCTTTGATTAGTATATTATATTAAAAACAAATAAACTAAAAAAACACAAAAACCCCAATCCTTAATCGTATAACTACCTTATCAATGAAATTTTATTGGGTAAGAATATATATTCAACTGACTTACCAAAATGCGTTTCAACAAGTTTGTTGCAGTTGCATTATCAGCTGTCCAGAGTCCAACTAAATGTCTACTTAGCTGTCTGAAAAAAGCAGACGTTGAGAAAGGTTTGCTGCTTTATCTCAGCTAGAACAAAAAGGAATTTTTAAGAACAACATATCATGTAAGAAATAAGACTACAGTTAAAAAAAAAAATTCTACCTACTCAATACTCTGTAATAACCTATATGGGAAAATAATCTAAAAAGAGGGGAGATATATATATATATATATATATAACTGAGTCATTCTGCTGTACATGGGGATCCAACACAACACCCTAAATCAACTATACTCCAATAAAAATTAAGGAAAAAATCATTCTGATGTTAAATACTAAAAATTAATATTATAACTTGAGATATATGAGTTAGGGAAACAATTAGACTTGATAATATAAATAGTTTGTATTACAAGTCCTGCTATAGTGATCACATCATTCTGGAATTCTTTGGAATTCTGAACATGAGCAAAAGTCAACTATGTTCTAATACATATTTTCTGGCAAGGTCAGAGATAGAAAATATTTTCAGTTTTGAAGTCTGAACAAAGATTTAAAAAGCACTTTTGAGCGAAAAGAATATTCTGATTCAAAGTGAAAATCTAAGATTCATGTTGAATCTAGGACTTAGTCATTTATTAATCTTAATCCCCATGATGATATCTGTTACTCAGACTAGAAGCTTCTCGTAAACAGGGAATACATTTTATTCACCAGAGACCCTTCTATGCTTTGGTAGGGATTCAACTGCCATTTGTAATAGGAATGAGGATGAATCCTGTAAGGGGAATGACCAAATAACCACTTAAGGGCATATATGTTACACTACCACAAGAAAGCAGTTTAATAAGAAAACTCAAACTGTGCTTTGTTCTGCCACTAAAAACAAAAATCACTACTAAACTGTATACTCTATGTCTCTCTGGAAGGCTATTAACATATTGAAGTAATAACACATAATTTCCTTCACTGGCATTTGCTAAGTATCATATCAATGATTCCTAAAAGATTTTAATTAGGGATAAGAGATAACATTTTATAGCAGCAATTTATAAAAGATAAAGCAATGCAAATGATAATTAGTATTTCTATTATAATTTGACAGTTTTTCAATACTGGTACTGATCACAGTAGGGAATGCAACTGATTGATTTAACTGATTAATAAAAAGTAAAACAAACAGGAAAGGGCTAACATGGGGGTTTAATGGAATAAGATATTAAATAGTCTTTACTAGGTAATATCTTAGCAAATATATAAGGCAGTACATCAAGGAAATAACCTTCTTTTTATATCTTTTTGTTTTCACAGGCAACACTGAAGACTACTTTTATGCCTAGTGTTTTCAAGTAAGGGATGCAGATAGCTTCTCATAATAGTAAAAACAGAAAACTACTGGCAGAGCAGCATACTACAGTAGCCAATAACCAAACATAGGTGATAAATAAATGAAATTTATATTTCTATAATAAAGTAAGCATAAGTCAGCAATTTACACTATTATTTTAAAAAGCCAAAAAGAACATGATTAAAATATTATGTCAGGAATTATAAAGAAAAATCAGAAGAGCTGGAATTCATACAGCAGGGAGTAAACAGATTTGTGTGTTTCCTCATGTTTGAAGGATTTTTATAAAAAGATGGTTTACCTAAGGGAAAATTGTTTAACTGCAAGAGATTTAGGATAGGCTTGATTAGGTAAGGAGGGCTAGATAATGAAGTTTTCTTTATTCTTAGAGTAACTAAAAGACCAAAGTTATTTAAAAATCACTAGGTGGGTCATCTACATACAAGACAGCCAGGAGGAAATGTAAGGAGAAATGCCCTGGGGACATGTGATTCTAGTTTCATAAGCTACAAAGCACTCTTTTCCATGTTCCAGTCCCATGACTATGCGGTGTAGAGCTTGATGAGCAGAGAGTGGGGGAAAAAGCAGTTTTATTTTTTCCTCCCCAGTTATGCAGGGACAGGGACAATGATCTTTTGGGTACAATCTTTCCATAAGGAAAGGACAAGAACTAGGTGAATCAAAAGAAAATGAAACATCTGTGTAATCCAAACACTGTTTTATGTAATATCTGAACCCCCTCTCTAAACAAGTTAACTGATAACAAATTAAATTTAACCTACCTATTTGTAAGCATCCTTTGATCTGAGCTTATTGTAAACATCGCAGTATGCAAGTGTCGAGGTAAGGCACCTTCACTTAGGGCAAGCTCCTGCATTTTTGTAGCAATTTCTTTGTCACCTTCCTTTGGAAAAAGGGTAAGATGATCCCTAAAGCAACAATCTAAAGCAAGCTATTTTAATTTTGTTAATTTTACATCTAAATAAAATAATTATTCAGTATACAATGTAATAAAAATTAAATATGCAACTCCAATTTTCAAAAAATAACATAGGTGAATAATATTATAAGTCATTTAAAAATATTATTTGCCTTTGGAATAAGGTTTTAATGTTCCAATATATAGTTATCTCAGGAATTATACATTGTTTAACTTTAAAATTAGGTTCATTCCTTGAGTATATATCAGCCAATGAAGGGGAGAGGTGACTTACAGAAATCAGTAACTCCTACCAAAGGCATCTGCAAACCTGCTTGCTCTTGTTGGTAAAGATATATTTCACTTTTATGGTGAATACAATTCTTTATTTTTTTAAAAAAGATGTGATGTTGAGGTAGTTCTTTGTATTCTTATTTCACTCTGATTATTTAGACTTACTTTCACAAAAGGGTAGGATAGATGGGACTACTAATTAAAGATAAACAGAGCTATGAATTAAGCAAGCATTGTGATATTTAAGGTGTGTGGAAAAAGTAAAACTACAATGTGACGGAAAAAAGTACAAGTATATAGTATAACTGAAGATTCAGAAGTATACAAATGTACATGCAGTATGAATATGTACATATATCATTTGATACAAATGAATGTAGTATGTATATAAATATACATAGTATGTATATGTACATATATAATTTTGAACATGGTCTGAGAGGAAATTCACCAGAAAACTAACAGCTGTTGTCTTTGGATGGTAAAAATACAGGTGATTTATTTCTTCTTTGTGTTTTTTCTGAAAAACCCAATACTCCTTAAAATAATCATACACTGCTTTCATAATCAGAAAAAAGCAGCTTAAGATACTTGCCAGGATTTCAGTGTAAATTTAAAAGCCTCCCTTACACCGACACTGCTCTAGTAACTGGCTAGCAATCTGACACCTGTGGCTTGCACTGAAGTCAAAACGGCCTTTTGGTTATATCTGGCACTCATTAAATATTTCTGAATGAATGGCAATATATTAATGGATCAAATCCAGGAAGACTCTTTGGTATGGTCTCACAGTCCTAACTGTCCTTGGCAACTTCAAGCTCTGTAAGTGAGAGATGTGGCATTTACTTTGGAAGCTAATATTAAGCATAGAACTCATTAGCTGAAGGGGGACATTTCACTTTTATTTCATGTATACATTAAAAATGCAAATAAACTTTGATGTTCCAACCAATCTAAGTCTATATATAATTTTCAATAGCTATTTAACAGTATACTAATACTGTGCTTATTATTTAGCTACTTGTTGTATTTATGAACTATAATGGCAGAGTTTTTTGACAAAGGGAGCACTCTTACATTTTATCCAATTATGACAACAAAAGTATATAAAAATTGAAAAGCCATTAGACTGATATTGTAAACATCCAGTAAGTTCATATTAATAGCAACAATCTTGTCTTCTAAAAAATATCTACCTATCTATCTATACAAAGTCACTCAGTTGTATCTTACTCTTTGCGACCCCAAGGACTGTAGCCTATGAGGCTCTTCTGTCCATGGAATTCTCCAGGTAAGAATACTAGAGTGGGTAGCCGTTCCCTTCTCCAAGGGGTCTTCCCAACTGAGGAACTGAACCCATATCACACAGGGCAGGCGGCTTCTTCACCATCTGAGCCGCCAGAGAAGCCCAAGTAAATTGGAATGGGTGGCCTGTCCCTTCTCCAGGGGATCTTCCCAACCCAGGAATCGAACTGGGTCTCCTACATTGCAAGTGGATTCTTTCTTTCCCACCTGAGCTACCAGGTGATAAGGCTAAAGCAACTATCCTGGAGAAGCAAGAGTTCCTGTCCAACAATATCATGTCCTGATCTCTGGGGCTTAAACATACATGCAGGTTAGCATGAGCAACTTTTTGTTACAATATTTATTTAGTACTACTTGGCTATAAACTAACTCCATTAATAGATTTCCACAGACTTAGCACCGGAATAAAGTTCCAATACCATCACCATTACCATCCGCAAAAGAGAGGAAGAGAGAAAGAATGCTAACTTTTCTTTTAAAATAAAACAAATAATGGAGGACCAGGAAAATTCATTTGCTCTAAATCTACTTACTTAAGAGCTTTAAGTTCTTAGTTTATTATTGAAGGATTGTTGTTACAACTAGTTTAAAAGTAATATAAACATTTAAAATTACTTTTCTTACCCAGAAATACGGCATATTTCCCATAAAAGACTAGAAGTAACTTTGTCAGCCCAAGTTAAAAGTCAATTAATATTCAAGTAAGTTGAACTTTCAAAATGGTGTTCTCACCTCTATTATTGCCTTCATAACCAATCCAGCTCCCTTTATAATTGCCATGGAAGGATGCTTTAAAATAGGGAGAAAAGAGTATCACAGAATAAAAGAGTTTTATTACAACATATTTAGGGGTTGCTCTTAAGAGAGATACACAGCTTTATGCAAGGTATTAAGCCATAAAATTGAAAGTGAAACCCTTTCACCCTTTCAAGCCATAAAATTAATAAAAAGCTACATCTCAAATCACAGTCTGGTTTGAAAATTTTAGGTATTCTTATAATATAGCTTTACAGATACTAAAAACAAAGAGTTTACAGAAGTAGAAACAGCTAGCACTAATGTGAATAATTATATATATTCTACTTATTGGAATGATAAATATCAAATAATTACAATATTAACATAACAGAAACAGACATTTATAAATATAAATATCATATACACACATGTACATAATAAATATGATGGCATTATATGAAATAAATGTTTTCAATTGCTCATGAAAGGCCCTGCTAAAGCTCACCTTAATATTTGGAAATTTATGAAGAAAAGAGAACTTTGAGTTGACCAAAGGAAAAAAAATCAGTTTTTCACTACTTTTAAGATGGAAAAGATGGACAACAGAGTCAAATACTGATCAAAAGCCATCAATAGAGCTCTACGTGAAACACCAAGAAATCAGTAACATATTCTAATACAATAACATACTAGGCTGTATTTATTTAGATTACCACAAAAGCACACATACATTATTTTAAAAATAAATTGACCAAAAAGTGGTTCTCTCGGATTAGTTGTTACCTGATAAAAGCGTAAGCTCTCACCTGAAAGAGTTTAAAGAGTGTTCTTCCATTGGATGCTACCATCTCCAAGAGCATATCGAACTGCTGCCCTTCTGTTGTCTCACTATATGGAGCACACAGGGCAAAAGTAAGGAAGTCCAAGAGTGAACTAATAACTAGCGCACCAGTCCCATGATCCTGAAACAAAGTAACATATTACCTTGGCTTAGTGCAGAGAGCTTCACTTAAAACACAGCTAACAATGGGGTTTTTCCTGTTATCCTATTATGTTAGAAGTAAACATTTAATTTCCCAAAATGAGTTTTAAAGTGCTCTCAACATGAGTACTACTCAAAGCAGTACTTGTTTTACTAATGTAGTATATCTAGTGCTTATCGTATATCAAAAAGAAAACAGTTAAAATTCAGTCAAATCAAACAGGTATGACTAATGTTAATGTATATTTGAATAAAAGGCAATCTTGGATAACACTTGCAAAGCTCTAGCAATCTGTTCATATTCTTTCTAGATGTTATAGACTGCCCATCTACAAAACTGTTAACCAATGATTGAGGAATAAAGATTTTATTAGCCTTTTTAAAGTAAATTATTTCATAATGACATTTTTAAAGCAAGTAGAAAAGTAAAAATCTGAGATATAACTAAAAAGTTAAAGGGTTTGCAATTTCTCCTTTCCTAAATAATTAAAGATCCAACCAGTCCATTCTGAAGGAGATCAGCCCTGGGATTTCTTTGGAAGGAATGATGCTAAAGCTGAAACTCCAGTACTTTGGCCACCTCATGCCAAGAGTTGACTCATTGGAAAAGACTCTGATGCTGGGAGGGATTGGGGGCAGGAGGAGAAGGGGACAACAGAGGATGAGATGGCTAGATGGCATCACTGACTCGATGGGCATGAGTCTGAGTGAATTCCAGGAGTTGGTGATGGACAGGGAGGCCTGGCGTGCTGGGATTCATGGGGTCACAAAGAGTTGGACACGACTGAGCAACTGAACTGAACTGAACTGAAGATACTATTTTATAGTAATAAAATAAGTGAACAAGCTGAACTGTAAACCAATACTGAAGTGAGGGCCACAATTCAAAACAAAACAAAACAAAAACTGTCCATGTTGTACTTCCAGAATATCTTCAATCTGTATGGTATCACTCATTAAGACAAATTTAACTTTAACTCACCACATGGGAATTAAATTTCTCCAGTAAGTTTTCCAGAAACTTCTTTGATGAGAGAAGAGAAGCTTTGTTTAGCTGTTCTTGTCTTAAATCATAGTCATCATGCATGGGCTATTGATTAAACACAGTGATAAATTCATAAGCAGTTGCATCACATAAAAGTTATTTATGAAGAGTACTCATGAACAACTGAAAGAACTAAAAACCACATCCTTTAAGTTTAAGGCAGAAAGGAAACTTGTGATAAGCAGGAGGAAATGATTTCTCCTGGGTCTGATGAGACTGTGGATAATTTGCCTAACAAATAAGGGTAGATAGTACCGCACAGGGTACTTTTGAGAGAATAAGTCACAGATCTCCCTCTTAAAAAGCAAATAACACCCATTCTTTTTTATTAAAAAGCAAATAACACCTCCCACAATTTTATAATATAAATTGGAAACAATAAACTTAGCATCTTAAAGTAAGTACTAATATTAGCAGCAAATACTTCCTTGTCTCAAGATGATTCTCTTTTGACAGCTGGAATAAACTAAGAACATAAAAAGGATTCCAGCATGATAGTTAGGAGTAAAGATCAAATTCTAATTCGGCTACTGACTATAGCCAACCTTAGACACTCTTAAATTACTTTAACTCTGTTTCATTTTCCTCAGCTATAAAGGGGGATAAAAATACTCATTAGACTATTATGAAGCTCAAATGAGATAATTCATGCAAAATTATTTCACACTACTACTATTTTTTGTTCTAGTTTTTCCACTAATTCTTTTTAAAATTAATTTATGTATTTTTGCCTGTTCTGGGTTTTTCATTGCTGTGCACACGGACTTTCTCTAGTTGCAGCAAGTGCAGGCGCTACTCTCTAGTTGCGGTACACAGGCTTCTCGTCACGGTGGCTTCTCTTGCTGTGGAGCACTGGCTCTGGGGAGCATGGACTTCAGCAGCTGTGGCTTGCGGCCTCCAGAGAGTGTGGGGTTCAGTAACTGTAGAGCACAGACTTAGCTGCCCTGTGGCAGCTAAGAGGAATCTTCCTTTTCCAAGGATTGAATCGGGTCCACTGCATTGGCAGGCGAATTCTTAACCACTAGATCACCAGGGAAGTCCTTCACTAATTCTTTAATGGAATTACTTTTAATAGAGATAATAAAATCCACTTTGGGGAATAAATGCAAGGTTTTATACAAGTGATTTTATATAAAGTTTTATACAAGGGCTTCCCTGCTGGCTCAGACAGTAAAGAATCCACCTGCAATGCAGGAGGCCTGGGTTCATTCTCTGGGTTGGGAAGATCCCCTGAAGAAGGAAAGGGCTACCCACTCCAGTATTCCTGCCTGGAGAATCCCATGGATAGCAGAGCCTGACGGACTGCAGTCCATGGGGTCGCAGAGAGTCAGACATGACAAAGCACTAATACATTCAAGTGATTACTTATGCTTAATGTATACCACTAAGTCTGCCTAAAATATTTACTATAAGGAACGTATACTCTACATAAAATTGAAATAAACCAAAAATTTCAAAGTTTTACAGCTTTCTCCCCACAACAAGCTGTCAGCAAGTTAAGAGTTTTACCTCTAAAACCACTTTCAAATGTGCCTTTAGTCCATCCTTTTTCAGCACTTCATTTCTTACATGATAATTTGCTCTCCATGCCTCGAACTTGACCTCTAATCTATATTTCACATACCATCCATGAATTTTCTAAAATTCCACAACTGACATGTTACCACTCCTCTGCTGAAAAAAATCAGTTGCTCTTTACTATAAAGCATACAAAACTAGCTTCCTTGATACAAAAGGCTTTTTATGACAGTCTCTGCACACATCTCTAGCTGCAACTCCTAAACCTGTGTGCCCCTATTCATACGTTATGATCCAGTCATATTCAATTATTTTTCGCTTCCCAAATAAACTTTTGCATATGCTAATTATTCTTCCTGCCTCTTGAGAAGCCTGTATACAGGTCAGGAAGCAACAGTTAGAACTGGACATGGAATGACAGACTGGTTCTAAATAGGAAAAGGAGTATGTCAAGGCTGTATATTGTCATCGTACTTATTTAACTTATATGCAGAGTACATCATGAGAAACTCTGGGCTGAAGGAAGCACAAGCTGAAATCAAGATTGCTGGGAGAAATATCAATAACCTCAGATATGCAGATGATACCACCTTTAAGGCAGAAAGTAAAGAACTAAAGAGCCTCTTGATAGAAGTGAAAGAGGAGAGTGAAAAAGTTGGCTTAAAGCTCAACATTCAGAAAACTAAGATCATGGCATCCAGATCCATCACTTCATGGCAAACAGGTGGGGAAACAGTGGAAACCGTGGCTGACTTTATTTTTCTGGGCTCCAAAATCATTGCAGATGGTGATTGCAGCCATGCAATTTAAAGACGCTTACTCCTTGGAAGGAAAGTTATGACCTAGACAGCATATTAAAAAGCAGAGACATTACTTTGTCAGCAAAGGTCCATCTAGTCAAGGCTATGGTTTTTCCAGTGGTCATGTATGAATGTGAGAGTTGGACTATAAAGCAAGCTGAGTGCAGAAGAATTGATGCTTTTGAACTGCTGTGTTGGAGGAGATTTTTGAGAGTCCCTTGGACTGCAAGGAGATCCAACCAGTCCATCCTAAAGGAGATCAGTCCTAGGTGTTCATTGGAGGGACTGATGTTGAAGCTGAAACTCCAATACTTTGGCTACCTGATGCGAAGAGCTGACTCACTGGAAAAGACCCTGATGCTGGGAAAGATTGAGGGCAGGAGGAAAAGGGGCAAACAGAGGATGAGATGATTGGATGGCATCACCGACGCAATGCACATGGGTGTGGGTGGACTCCGTGAGTTGGTGATGGGCAGGGAGGCCTGGAGTGCTGTGGTTCATGGGGTCGCAAAGAGTCAGACACGACTGAGCGACTGAACTGTACTGAATTATTCTTCCTTAGGAAAGTCTTCTCGCAACTAGAAAATATCTACCTGCCCCTTAAGATTCAGATCAAGTGTAACATATCCCATGAAGTCTAACCTAGAACTCTATCTTCTCATCACAAAATCAGAATCAAGTGCTGCTTTTTAGGGATCTCATGGCCCCTACTATGTATACAGTTATATACACATGCCTACCTTACTAGACTGCCAGCAATTTCAGGGAGGAATTTTGTCTTAACATCTTGGTATTTCTTTTTGTAAACAGCACAGTGCCTAGTTTATAGGCTATGCTAAACAAACATTTATTTGAATAAGTAAATGGCTGTAAGAGCAAGTAAGGAAATATAAAAACATCTAATTTAACTGAAACAATAAAATCTAGGTTTGTGGAAATTTAAACCATCAGTCACTCAGAATCAGCTTACTTGAGAAAAACACCAGTACTCACACACATGAGGGCACAGAGCATATCAACAGCCGCATGGATTACTCCATTGTTGCTCCTCTTGAGTGCTTTCACCACCTTCACTCCAAGACGCTCCCGAAACCTCGCGGGACAAAACAACAGTGTATAGTAGCAGCACCAGAGCATCATTCTATTATTTTATTATAAAAACATAACATAGCAAGTTAAGTTTCTACTACATTACTACAGCAACTAAATATTCTGAATCCCATATCTAGAACTTAACAGCTTTCATAATTTTTTTTTCCTTTGATGGGGGCTCGAAGGTTCATTAAAGCTAAAAGGCTTGAATTTGAACTTGCCATTAAAATTCACTAAAACAAGAGTCAGTAATATCATGAGTGAATGTATAAATAAGAGTCAGCAATATCATTTCCGTTCATTCATCTTGCTTTTTATATCTCATGAATATAAACTACTATTTCACCATATTAAAAAGTAACAAGTTTAATCAGATATATAGAGGTAAATTTGTTGATTATTTGCTATTTTGCCTTTTTCAAATTCTTATCAAAGAAAAAAAATTAAGGCAACTTACTTTGGAAGCTGAGTAAAAGCTAGAAAACCAGCTTTGGAAGCCACAAGCCTCCTCACAGCCTGGAACTGACTCTCAAGTTCTGCATTTGAAGCAACAACATCCCCTTCTTGGGACAATAATGCCGTTATGGCATTATTGATCAGTTTTTCTTTGTTTTCTGAGAAGAGACCCTAGGTGAGGAAGAGTATTTCAAAAGAGATTCTAGACCAAAAATTAACGACAGTGAACAAATTATGATACAATTTGTCTTACATCCTGCGTCACTGCATGCAGAACTCCACTATATGAAATGTTAGCGTTGAACCTGAACACAGCATCTGCAAAGTTGCCATCTGTAAGGAAATGAATGATTCAAAACGATTTAGAGGTCTGCACTGTATTTACTTATTGTTAAGTAGATGGATGGAAATGAAATAATATTTAAATCAATACTTACTTGGAGGTGTAGCCAAGAATCTGAGATGAAGGCTCTCTACCTCCTCATCGACAGGCATGCTGAGTAACCCCCATCGCTGACCTTTATGAGTTGATGTCATTTTCACACAAACATCTCGGTTACCAGAAGCTCTTACTCCATCCAGCAAACTTGCTAATAAGGAATCTCTAAGCAAAGTTAAAAATAAAAAGGTTTTAGGATTGATAATCTAGGGAGATTTTCATTTAGAAAGCAGCAAAGGCCCTTTAGAAGATAACCTGCTCAGGGGGACACCCTTGGTACCAGGGAAGTACTAAAGAGAAGTGGCAGGAGAGAACTTGACATCCAATACTATATCTTCACTTTCCTGTTTAATATCATTTCCAAGTTACTAAAGGAATGGATCGTTAACATTTTCCTCTTGTTTTCTAATTTTAAGATTATCTTTAACAGTGTTACTGAGAGATAACTTACAAATCACAAAAGTCATTCAACTAAAATGTAGAGTCTTGTTAATTTTTCATAAATTTATACAGTTGTACAATCATTACCACAATCCAGTTTTTATACATTTCCAGCACCCCAAAAAGTTTTCTTGTGCCCATCTGCAAAAACCCCTAGCCTCAGGGAACCATTTATATGCTTCTTTCTCTACAGTTTTACTTATTCAAGAAACTTCATCAAGAGAATAAAAAGACAAGCCACAAGTTGGGAATAAATATTTACAAAAGACATATCTGATAAAGGACCATTACCCAAAATATACTAAAAACTCTTAAAATTCAACAATAAAAAGAATAACCCAATAAAAAAATGATCCTGCAGCCTGGGTGGGAGGAGGGTTTGGGGGAGAATGGATACATGTGTACGTATGGCTGAATCCCTTTGCTGTTCACTTGAAACAACCACAATTTTGTTAACTGGCTATACCCCAATGCAAAATTAAAGTGGAAAAAACAAGGAAAAAGAATGATCCAAAGTCCTGTATGATGCTTTACATCATATAACATCAGGAAAATGCTAATTAAAACAAGATACCACAACATTAGTGTTAGAATGACCAAATCTGAAATATCGACACCACCCAATGCTGATACGGTATGTGGAGAAACAGGAACTCTCATTCACTGCTGGTTGGAATGCACAATGGTAGAGTCACTTTAGGAATACAGTTTGGCAGTTTCTTATAAAACTCAACAAACTCTTACCATATGCTCCAGTGACTACATTCCTTTGTATTCACCTAAAGGAGTTTAAAACACACCCACACAAAACGGGCACACAGGTTTAGTTGTTTTATCATGTGGTAGTTGCACTGAGTGTATTTTTATCAAAGTAACTGGCTACCATTATCCAAACAACTTAAAAATGAAAGTGAAAGGTATTATTTTTAAATACTTAAAAAGTGTAAGTTTCAGAAACATACTTTATTTTCCATCCTTTGATTTCATATCAAGTAACCATTTTTATGGTTTTTCCAGAGGTCACGTATGGATGTGAGGACTATAAAGAAAACTGAGCACTGAAAAATTGATGCTTTTGAACTGCTGTGTTGGAGAAGACTCTTGAGAGTCCCTTGGATTGCAGGGAGATCCAACCAGTCCATCCTAAAGGAGATCAGTCCTGCGTGTTCATTAGAAGGACTAATGTTGAAGCTGAAACTCCAGTCCTTTGGCCACCTGATGCAAAGAGCTGACTCACTGGAAAAGACCCTGATGCTGGGAAAGATTGAGAGCAGGAGGAGAAGGGCACGACAGAGGATAAGATGGTTGGATGGCATCACCGACTCAATGCACACGGGTTTAGGTGGACTCCGGGAGTTGGTGATGGACAGGGAAGCCTGGCATGCTGAGGTTCATGGGGTCACAGTCAGACACAACTGAGCAACTGAACTGAATTGAACCATTTTTATACTCTTTCAAAACTTGAAAACTAAATGAAGGATATTTCAAACATGCAGCAAAATAAAGTTGTCTTTTCCTTCATTACATAATTTTAAAGTTCTAGATAAAATTTATCTTTGCTTTTCCTCTTTGATGAAGCACTTTGCCTTGCACATACTAAGATCTCAAAAACTAGATGAATTTTAAAAAGATACCTCTCTGTTGAAGAGTATTTCCGTATTTGGCCTTTTATAAATTCAATGGTAAAAAGCTGTGGATTTTCTGAGTCACAAACCAATGCGAACACCTAAGGAATACCAGAAACAGGTTCCACGAAAGATGTTAGTTTTATTGTATTCCATTAGAAAAACTACACATCATTTAGTTGACAAAAGTCAATATTTAAAAACATAACTTTGTTATAATATCAGAATTTAAGAGCTGCTGAAAAGCCTCATTCACATTTTCATATAATACTTAATAAATTTTCATTATATACTTGAAAAACAAATTTTGCAATATTCATTGTTCTAAGATCAATAAATATAATGAAAAATTAAATACAGATTGTTTCCTATTCTTTAGGCCTAAAAATATTAAAACAGAAAGAAAATTATTCTAATATATCAATAGGAAGAAATCTCATTTAAACTATTACTGAAACTTACTTCTCCTAAGGGCTTCAATGTTGCAATGTTATAGGTTGCTGGATCACGTTCTACTAAACATGTTTCTGTAAGCGCTAGAATTCTTTTTACAGGTTCCTTCAAACAAAATTGAAATATATTAAAAAATTATTGAAGAAAAATGTCAAAATCAGATGAACAAATTTGTATTTTTAACATATGAGCTTACCGAATGTCTAGGTGATATTTTCTGGACTATAAACTCTGCTAAAGATGTGATGGATTCATCAGTGCTGTATTTGCCAAATCGAAGGTTCAAATATTGCTCAAATTCTAAAGGCTCTTTTCTGATCCGCAATGAAATACCTATATAGTTGCCAGCATGATCTATTGCACTTTTGATAATTTCTTCTCTTTGCTCTGATGCAAATAAATGCTGCATAAATTTTGAAATTTAAAATGTTAGGATTGAAATAATTAAAATGTGACCATAGTGAATCAACTCGTAGGAAAGTGCCTGAAGGAGCAATTCTAGGAGGAAAAAAGGTAGATCTTATCAGAAGTAAATAAGCAATATGTTGTGGTTGATTATTAAATTAAAATCAAAGTCTGAAATATAAAGCTTTATAAATAATCACTGAAAGGAAATTATCTCATAAATTCTGAGTCTGGTTCTCATCCCTGTGTGGAAAACAGCACTCTGGGGCTCCAAAAAGGCCCCAAATCCCAGCCAAAAACAATGGAGGTGCTAGGTACTATGGTGGACAGAATTCAGTTTCAACTAAGGTAGCTCTGTCTTCATCTGTTTTTTTACAATGCTTTCTTGCAAGATGACCTTGAAAAATGCTTAAATGCTCATCAAGTCACTGGCCTATGAATATTACAAACCAACCTCCAGAGTGTATTAAGGATAAGGTATTGCTACTTGCATGTGATACCTAGAGGCCAAAAATGCCATGAAGTGCAGGATAGGAGAATCCCATAAGAAAGACCTGTCCTGCCTTGAATGCCATGAACTACCCTGTTGAGAAACATTGGATCAGATCATGTTTTGAAACCTGATTTCATTTCCAACAGCTTATCTCAGTCACTATGGATGCAGAAGATATCAGTTACTTGAATGAATCTATTATGGTCTCATATCTGCAGTGAATTGACTAATTTTAGCTAGTGTTTTTTTAAAAGGCAGACAGTATTCTTAGGTTCCTACCACTCAAATGGTGGTCCAAGGACCAGTAAAGTCACCATCACTTGTGAGCCTGCTAGATGTATAGCATCTCAGTTCCAACCTCAATCCTACGAAATCAAAATCTGAGAGTGAACAAGATGCCCCAGCTGATTTGTATGCACCTTCAAGTCTGAGGCACACTGCTACATACAATACTGTGAATAAACATGTTTCCAAACTTGCCTGAATGTTCAGCTCAATTCTTGAGTTTTAAAAATTGCCACTGCTAGGCCTCCCATTAATTGAATCAGTATCTTCAGAAAATGAGCCAAGGGCACAATGGGCTTAAGAAAACTCTCTAGGTGATTACAATGTGAAGCCAAGTTAAACCCATGGACCTATACATTAAGGCTACCAAGTATGACATCAGCTATCATTTATTAAAACTGCTTGATGCCAAAAAGCAATAAAACATGTTGGCAATTGAGGAGTGTCACAATTCTTATCTTTAATGTTTACCTTACGCATTGGTGGGCTTGATGAATTAACGTCATTCTGTTAAGATCTGTGAAGCCATATTACTGTAATTAGATATTTTTTCACCAAGAGGTTAATCATTATAAACTTCTACCACCCAGGAAGGAGACAAACCTTTGGGCAGCACTATGACAGGAGGTTTTAGGCTGCTTTTAGGGTGGGAAAGGGAACGGCATTTTCTCTTGGATCATTCATTTTTGGGTCTAGACTCAGCGGTAACAAAATGTCTATATGCACATTGTGGAGTGACACTAGATGGTACCCATCATCTGGGTAGAATGAGGATGGGACAAGGCCTCTAACTCTGAAGAAGCTAACATGTTTTGTAAATCAGATCGTTCACCCCATCCATCATTCTCTTTTCTTCTTGCTACTCTTAGCCTCTTGTATGGAGAAGGCAATGGCACCCCACTCCAGTACTCTTGCCTGGAAAATCTCATGGACAGAGAGGGAGGCTGGTGGGCTGCAGTCCATGGGGTCACAAAGAGTCCGGACATGACTGAGCGACTTCACTTTCATTTTTCACTTTCATGCATTGGAGAAGGAAATGGCAACTCACTCTAGTACTCTTGCCTAGAAAATCCCATGGGTGGAGGAGCCTGGTGGGCTGCAGGCCATGGGGTCACGAAGAGTCGGACATGACTGAGCAACTTCACTTTCACTTTTCACTTTCATGCATTGGAGAAGGAAATGGCAACCCACTCCAGTGTTCTTGCCTGGAGAATCCCAGGGACAGCGGAGCCTGGTGAGCTGCCGTCTATGGGGCTGCACAGAGCCGGACACAAATGAAGCAACTTAGCAGCAGCAGCAGCCTCTTGTATATCCAAAAGACTTGCCCTGGTTCTGCTATCCAGGGATGGATAATTTATCTACAGAACACTGAATCTTGGGAGTAGTGTTCCCAGGATATTAAGGTAGCTACAGGATTTAAAATCTCAAGAGAAAGGACTCTGAGAGTAAGTTCAGCTGAGCGCCTCCATCTGGACACTCTAATGCTCATCTAAGGCAGGATGTTTCTTATTAAAAAAAAAAAAAAAAGGTCATAATCTGTAGCTCTGTTTCTACTGCCAATTAACAAACAGGGTCTCAGCACCTTGAAAGGTTTCTGTTGTGTCCCAAAATTTACATGTAACTCAGAATTTCAAGACAAAAACATGCAATGAACTCCAAATTTGAATTTTCAAAGTCTATTCAGATTTCAGATTACAAATAGCTGGGCAAAGTAAAGAAGACTATAAAAAAACATAGTGTAATGTAACTTTTCAAAGAAAGCTTAGAAACTTTCAAGTAACACATTAGTACTAATGAAAATAAAACTGTGATCACTGTTTATTAAATATTAAGCGACATACTGTGCTAAGAATTTTACATAAAGTATCTCATTTGATCAAAAACCTAAGACATACACATATTATTCTCCACATTTTAGAGAACTGCAAATTGGAATTCAAGCTGAGGTCTACCTGATACCAAAGCCTGCACTCAAAATACCATACTTCCTTCCAGAGGACTCAAAGGAAATTTCAAAATTAAGTGTAAAAACTCTGCTTTCCTTCAAATGTTCATGTCTCTTTTAAGATAACTTTTTAAAAACACTACTTACCAATCTACTAAATCCTCCATAAAGTATACAAAACCCTCCTTGATAATCAGAGAGATCTACAAAGCCTTCAATATTTCTATAGTCATAGGAACAGAGCACTCTGTTTGTTGCTGGGTTAATCTGGTCAAAACCTCCTGGCGTTACTTCCAAAATGACAGGTTTTCTTGTATCACTCCAGTGATGCTTATAGCAGTTATATCTCTGCAGAGAAAAATAATACTTTTAAATTCATATTTAAGGTTACCATAAAACACCATTACATTTAATGTATCACTCATTGCAGAAAAAAAAAACGAAGAATGTAATATTATAAAATTTTAGAGCTACTAATCAAATTCTTAAAGACATTTTTACTTTGGCCATTTGGAAGTTCATGTTTATTCAATTAAGAATGTTTAGGCTAACTAAAGACAGTGATCAGTTGAGTCACTCAACTGTGTCCGACGCTACGACCCCCTAAAGAGCAGCACGCCAGGCCTCCCTGTCCAACACCAACTGCCAGAGCCTACCCAAACCCATGTCCATTGAGTCAGTGATGCCATCCAACCATCCCATCCTCTGTCGTCCCCTTTTCCTCCTGGCCTCAATCGTTCCCAGCATTAGAGTCTTTATCAGGTAGCCAAAGTACTGGAGTTTCAGCTTCAACATCAGTCCTTCCAAAGAACACCCAGGACTGATCTGCTTTAGGATGGACTGGTTGGCTCTCCTTGCAGTCCAAGGGACTTGGACTCTTGATAGTCTTCTCCAACACCACAGTTCAAAAGCATCAATTCTTCGGCGCTCAGCTTTCATTATAGTCCAACTCTCACATCCATACATGATGGCTGGAAAAACCACAGCCTTAACTAAACAGACTTTGTTGACAACGTAACGTCTCTGCTTTTTAATATGCTGTCTAGGTTGGTAATAACTTTCCTTCCAAGGAATAAGCGTTTTTAATTTCATGGCTGCAATCACCACCTGCAGTGATTTTGGAGCCCAAAAAAATAAAGTCTGACACTGTTTCCCCATCTACTTGCCATGAAGTGATGGGACTGGATGCCATGATCTTCGCTTTCTGAATGTTGAGCTTTAAGCGAATTTTTTTCTCTCCTCTTTGAATTTCATCAAGAGCCTTTTTAGTTGTTCTTCACTTTCTGCCGTAAGGGTGGTGTCATCTGCACATCTGAGGTTATTGATATTTCTCCTGGCAATCTTGATGCCAGCTTGTGCTTCTTCCAGCCCAGCGTTTCTCATGATGTACTCTGCATGTAAGTTAAATAAGCAGGGTGACAATATACAGCCTTGACGTACTCCTTTTCCTATTTGGAACCAGTCTGGTGTTCCATGTCCAGTTCTAACTGTTGCTTCCTGGCCTGCATACAAATTTCTCAAGAGGCAGGTCAGGTGGTCTGGTATTCCCATCTCTTTCAGAATTTTCCACAGTTTATTGTGATCCACACAGTCAAAGGCTTTGGCATAGTCAATAAAGCAGAAGTAGATGTTTTTCTGGAACTTTCTTTCATTTTCGATGATCCAGCGGATGTTGGCAATTTGATCTCTGGTTCCTCTGCCTTTTGTAAAACCAGCTTGAACATCTGGAAGTTTATGGTTCACGTATTGCTGAAGCCTGGCTTGGAGAATTTTGAGCATTACTTTACTAGCATGTGAGATGAGTGCAATAGTGCAGTAGTTCAAGCATTCTTTGGCATTGCCTTTCTTTGGGATTGGAATAAAAACTGATCTCTTCCAGTCCTGTGGCAACCGAATTTTCTGAATTTGCTGGCATATTGAGTGCAGCACTTTCACAGCATCATCTTTTAGGATCTGAAATAGCTCAACTGGAATTCCATCACCCCCACTAGCTTTGTTCGTAGTGATGCTTCCTAAGGCCCACTTGACTTCATATTCCAGGATGTCTGGCCCTAGGTGAGTGTGAGTGATCACACCATCATGATTACCTGGGTTGTGAAGATCTTTTTGTACAGTTCTTCTGTGTATTCTTGCAACCTCTTCTTAATACCTTCTGTTTCTGTTAGGTCCCTACCATTTCTGTCCTCTATTGAGCCCATCTTTGCATGTATCTCTACTTTTCTTGAAGAGATCTCTAGTCTATCCCATTCTATTTTTTTTCCTGTAGTTCTTTGCATTGATCAGTGAGGAAGGCTTTCTTATGTCTCCTTGCTATTCTTTGGAACTCTGCGTTAAAATGGGTATATCTTTCCTTTACTCCTTTGCTTTTCACTTCTCTTCTTTTCACAGCTATTTGTAAGGCCTCCCCAGACAGCTATTTTGCCTTTTCGCATTTCTTTTCCATAGGGATGGTCTTGATTCCTGTCTCCTGTACAAAGTCACAAACCTCTCCATAGTTTATCAGGCACTCTGTTTGTCAGATCTAGTCCCTTAAATCTATTTGTCACTTCCACTGTATAGTCATAAGGGATTTGATTTAGGTCATACCTGAATGGTCTAGTGGTTTTCCCCACTTTCTTCAGGAGAAAGTGTATAAGGAGTTCATGATCAGATCCAGTCAGCCCCTGGTCTTGTTTTTGCTGACTATATAGAGCTTCTCCATCTTTGGTGCAAAGAATATAATCAATCTGATTTCACTGTTGGCCATCTGGTGATGTCCATGTGTGGAGTCTTCTCTTGGGTTGTTGGAAGAGGGTGCTTGCTATGACCAGTGCATTTTCTGGACAAAACTCTATTAGCCTTTGCCCTGCTTCATTCTGTACTCCAAAGCCAAATTTGCCTATTACTCCAGATGTTTCTTGACTTCCTACTTTTGCATTCCAGTCCCCTATAATGAAAAGGACATCTTTTGGGGTGTTAGTTCTAAAAGGTCTTCTAGGTCTTCATAAAACCATTCAATTTCAGTTTCTTCAGCATTACTGGGTGGGGCATAGACTTAGATTACTGTGATACTGAATGGTTGCTGTGGAAACAAACAGAGATCATTCTGTTGTTTTCAGATTGCATCCAAGTACTGCATTTCAGACTCTTTTGTTGACCATGATGGCTACTCCATTTCTTCTCAGGGATTCCTGCCCTCAGTAGTAGATTTAATGGTCATCTAAGTTAAATTCACGCATTCCAATCCATCTTAGTTTGCTGATTCCTAGAATGTCGATGTTCACCCTTGCCATCTCTTGTTTGACCACTTCCAATTTGCCTTGATTCACGGACCTAACATTCCAGGTTCCTATGCAATATTGCTCTTTACAGCATCAGACCTTGCTTCTGTCACCAGTCACATCCACAACTGGGTGTTGTTTTTGCTTTAACTCTATCCCTTCATTCTTTCTGGAGTTATTTCTCCACTGATCTCCAGTAGCATATTGGGCACCTACCAACCTAGGGAGTTCATCTTTCAGTGTCCTATCTTTTCCTTTTCATACTGTTCATTCTGGCAGAATGTGGTCCACTGGAGAAGGGAATGGCAAACCACTTTACTATTCTTGCCTTGAGAACCCCGTGAACAGTATGAACAGTATGAAAAGACAGCATATCTTTTTAAAATTTACAAAGGTTTTAGTTGTAAAAACAATTTTAAGTCACCCTCATGCAAATCTTAAGGGAAATCTTAAACAGAAGTTACTCTGAAGGAGTTCCACTGGAGAAAAGATTTCAACTTTTGTCAATGGATTCTTTTAATCAAGTTAGATGTGGAAAAGAGCTAAGTCACATTTCAGGGCTTTTAGGGTATTTAATTTAAACAACCCAAGCTAGTTCAATATATCAATGTAGATATTTTTCTTGTTGTTGTTCAGTCGCTCAGTCGTTTCTGACTCTGCGACCCCATGGACTGCAGCAAGTCAGGCTTTTCAGTCCACCACTATCTCCTGGAGTTTGCTCAATTTCATGTCCATTGAGTTGGTGATGCTATCTAACCATGTCAGACTCTGTTGCTCCCTTCTCCTCTTGCCTTCAATCTTTCCCAGCATCAAGGTCTTTTCCAGTGAGTCCACTCTTCACATCAGGTGGCCAAAGTATTACAGATTCAGCATCACTCTTTCCAATATTCCAATATTCAGGGTTGATTTCCTTCGGATTGACTGATTTGATCTCCTTGCTGTCCAAGGCACTCTCAAGAGTTTTCTCCAGCATCACAAAAAGCATCAGTTCTTCAGTGCTCAGCCTTCGCTATGGTCAAACTCTCACATCCCTACATGACTACTGGAAAAACCATAGCTTTGGCTATATGGAACTTTGTTGGCAAAGTGATGTCTCTGGTTTACAATACGCAGTCAACATTTGTTATAGATTTCTTTACAAGGAACAAGCATCTTTTAATTTCACTGCAGCAGTCATCACCTACAGTGATTTTGGAGCCCAAGAAAATACAATCTGTCACCACTTCCATTTTTTCACCTTCTATTTATCATGAAGTGATGTAGATTTTTTTTCTGTACACACAAAAAAGCTGAAGCCTCAGTTTGACTGTAGGCTTTTCTAAATACACACCACTGGGATGTCATCTTTATAAGTTTGATCACATTAGCAAGTAAAATTTGATTTAGATAACTGGTGCTAGTTGTGTTTGATTCTTTGCAACCTCATCAACTGAAGCCTGCCAGGCTCCTTTGTCAGTGGGATTCTCAAGGCCAGAATACTCGAGTAGGTTGCCATTTTCTTCTCCAGTGGTCTTCCCAATCCAGGAATCTAACCCACATCTATGTCTCCTACATTGGCAAGCAGTTTTTACCACTAGTGCCATCTAGGAAGCTCTATTTAGATTACATTCCTTTATAAATTAAAGAACTTAGTATCAGAAATAATCACAAGAGTGAACATCCATTTACTCGCCAGTTTTATTCTTAGAAAAAACATTTAATTGAGGCTGATAACCAAAATGATATGTACAGAATAAAGGCAAAATGAGACAAAGAGAAAATAGGATAACAAATGCGAGATATGAAATGACCATTCCCTTGTTGACCCAAAAACTCCATAAAGTTTTCTACCCATCAATATGAAGTGGAATGCACGGTCAGTTACATGATTCTTAAGGTAAAAATAAACTGGTTGCTGCTCAAAAATACAACTACTTCTAATACTAAAATGGCAGAGAAATTTTCTTGCAGGTATTCAGAAGAGAGTAAGACATTAGATAATAAATATCTCCACCTCCCAACATTAAACCCAGCAATGAGGTTCACAGAGTCATATCCATCAATCCCCTCAGCATTTCTGAGCTACAGCATCATGAGCATAACAGTTTCATAAAAGGAATTCTGCAGAAAGACCAAAGGGCCTGCATTAACCCAAGAATATATTTAAAGCCTTGACTCTGCACTAAAGGATGGAGCAGTACCACACCTTTCCAGCAGAAGTGGGTCACAAAATTTGGTGGGAAGGGAGGTCACAAAAGTTGGTGCTTTTCCCACTATGCTGGTTTACATGCCTCAGCCCAGTCTGCAGGATATTCTCCATTGTTTCAGAAGGTAATCAACTGTAAAGCAGTGAGATTTGTCAAGGGAACAAATCACTGTCCTTCAGGATTGTGGTGCCCAAGACAGTCTTAAGAGAACCTAGAATATATCTAGGAGCAATGGGAAGCCTAAGACCAAATTCAACTTATATAAAACTGCTGTCCTTCAGGCTATCTTCTATGGATACTGTTTCCACCAAAAAGTTTCAAAAATATTAAACTTGCTGAAGTTAACATATATAAAGGGCAACTTATAACAAAATCTATAAATATGCTTTAGGAAGCAGTTGTTTTCGAAATAGATGAAAACTTACCTACTAACATAATTAAAATAAGTGTACTAAATTATGATTTATAGAAATGTGATTGTGGCTTATCATGTATAAGCAGCAAGGAGCTCACCAAATATCATTAAGCTATTTTAAATGGCTCCTGAGCAACCAACCATTTGCTTGAACTGAGATAAGTGAGGCTTCTCAGATACTAAAACACAGAACAGAATACCCATAGAAAGGATGAGGGCTTTTAAAAAACAAGGGAATGGTACTGCCAGCATATTATAATTCAGGTCCTGCCTTTTGCCAGAAGCTAGAGTTCTGGACAGTGCTATGAATTTACACATTAATCTGGATCCCCTACCCCTACTATATAGCAATACCTTCTCATGGAAAGAAATTCTGTATTTGAAGGGAGTGAAAGAAAAGCATTAGCGCCCATTTCCCCTCCCCAGAAGACTCAGATTTACTTTAAATGCTGCTATAACATGTCTAGAGAAGGCCTGGAAAAGTTAAGATTCTAATAAGCAATAATTACTTCCTGAAAGCTGTCATTGCACCATGCAAACCTTCATTATTGGCAAGACCCAGGGAGTGTGAGCATGATCAGTCTCTCAGTCGTGTAGGACTTTTTGTGGTTCCATGGACTGTAGCCTGGCAGGCTCCTCTGTCCATGGGATTTTCCAGGCAACAGTACTAGAGTGGGTTGCCATTTTTTCCTCCCAGGGATCTTCCTGACTCAGGCATTGAACCCACGTCTCCTGCACTTGTAGGTGACTGAGCCATCTGAGAAGCCCCCAGATTCAGGGCGAGAGCATACAATGAGACAGTTTCAACACATAAATTTTCTTACAAGTTTAATACTTCTGAAATAAGAATCTTGTACAACAAACAACGATTGCATGTTCTAAAAAGTATTATCAGCAGTGTAAAGCTTCTGTTGCTGTTAAGAACACAGAATAAAGACTTCCTGAATGAAGCCTTGTTTTTACTATTTAGTAACAGTCATAAATCTAACTTCTCATATTTGAGTTTTCTGTTAAACTACATTTATCTATCACATGGTATCAGGAGACATTAAAATTATGTTTCATTTTCCTCAGCTTTGCCACAAAGGGAATACACAGTTTATGCAAGGATTTCTAAAGTGCAACACTGATAAGCCAAAAAATATTAATAAATGTTAGAAATACTTGCCCTTCCTGTGATTTTTCCTTCTGAAAAATCAGTTCTAAATCTCTGAAAGAGAAGACATAAAAACATAGTTTATAACAACGCACTTATTAAGAGAGACTCTCAGTTCAGTACTTTCTATCCAAAGTAAGTAAAATCCCAACTTGGTAATCCTGATATTAAAAATGTTATTAAAGTTATAGCTGAAGGAGATTCAATGAAAAGTATGTGAAATTTTATTGAAAAAGAGGGTAGATTAAACATACAACTGCTTTGTTCTATATAATGCATTTAAAAAGACCTAAAAGAACTATCAAACCTAAAGGTTATCCAGCCTCTTACTAAGAAAAACTAAAAGTTTCACAGTGTCAATTAAGGGTCAATTAGTGGGAAAAGGGCTCAGAACACCAGTATCTGTACTTTAATGTAACTCATTAAAAAAGAGAAGAGAGAAATTTAGTGTATTAACATGAAACAATTCTCACCAATGCTTCTGTAAGAAGTTCTGTTCTGTGCTCTGTAGAAAATTTTAACGTTTCTGACTTTTTTCCACTGCCTTTACGAAATGTGAGGTTGAACTCTGTTCCTTGTCCTTTCCTACAGGGCTGATGCTGCAAATGTCTCCATAAGGCCACTAACAAAACAAAGGAAATCATTCAACTGGTGCTACACTGTGATGAAATGCAACACTTATTTTACCATTTTAATTTCAAATCACTGATTAAATGAAAAATCTTTACAAAACAGTAGTGAGATCTAGAAAATGTTTTGTTTTACAGTAATTCTACAAAACAAACTAAAAGGTTTTCAGTTATCAGAGACAATAATAAAAAAGTTATATTTTCCAATTTCAATGCCTCACTGATTAATGACTGATCAATCCAAAGTAACTAAAATACACAGATATGAAAAGATCTGGGGAATAACATTTTATGATTATCTACAAACCTTTAAAAACAGCAACAAAAGGAATCTGTAAAACATGCCTAATTTGGACTTAAATTAGAATATTTTAAGTGTTTATTTACCCATATTCAGTTTAGTCTTGCCTTTATAAATAGCAACCTTAGTTTTATGACATACATTTTCTAACCACTGCACTTAAGACTTATGTATGTCTGTATTACAGTAACAATATTGTCCTTAAAATTATAAACAATTTACAAATTTTACATTAAAATGATGTTTATAATCAAAGTAACAGTAGAAAGTTATACTCCTTAGAGCCTAGAAATATGCACACATATGCTCCCTTTATTTATTTATGTTTGGTCCTGAGTATTGATTATTATACAAGCATATTAATCTTTTTCAAATTTGACATTTCTATCCTTCCTGGCCTGATTTCAGGCCAGGGAGCATTGGTTTTTAAAATTCAAGTGGAGTTCACCTAATAGCTTCTTAAATTATTACCTGATTTGTTACTTCTAAGGTATTGGGATTATATGTAGTAATCGCATGGGTTCCAACTGAAAAGACACGCTTATACCTACAAAGGAAATCAAGTACTTAGTCTTAAAGGAAGCATTTTATAAGAAAATACATATAACACAAAAGAAACTTCTCAATAAATAAACAGAAATGTATTAGTTGATTTAATATGACTAAATATAGCTTTGTTTTATATTCTCACATTTTTAATGTTCTGAAATGCCACTGATATAAAAATCTACCCATCACTCCATCTACTGTGAAACAATAAGATCCTTAAGTAGAAAAGTAAAAGCTATGGAAGCAATCTTTGTTGTTAGCATACATGAAGTTAAGCAAAAAACTGCCAGATGATGCCAAAATATTCTAAATGGGAAATTTTTTTTAAAAAGACACTATACACTAGTAATTCTTTCAAAATATACTTTCAACAAAATCGTGATACAAACGAAGGAAAAGCTACAGCCTACAACTGGTCTATCACAGTCTTTTTCTGGAATCTTAATGATTTCTATTTAAGCAACTACCTATACTACAATTAAGTGTTGCAATTTTATAGAAGTAGGAAGCCTACATTACAGACAAGCAATTTTCACTTCTTAAATCACTTCCTTCACTGAAAGCAACATATTTGAAGGAGAATAACCATTTGGGTATCAGTAATTTTTTAGAAGAGAGAGAAATTCATAATGATAAAAAGTGGAAACTAAATTACAAAAACTTATTTAAAACTGACAAATTAGCTCTTTGAAAATAAAATGATAAACTAGGGCTGTGCTGTGAGCTCAGTCGCTCAGTCATGTCTAACTCTTTGCAACCCCATGGACTGTAGCCCACAAGGCTCCTCTGTTCATGGGATTCCTAAGGCAAGAATACTGGAGTGGGTTGCCATCTCCTTCTCCAGAAAATAAGTCTAAGAAAATACAAAAAGAAAATTAAGAATAAGATAATTTATAACCATAGACAGAGAAGAAAAAAACGATGTAAGTCTATGCTGATAAATATGAAAATTAAGAATAAATCAACATCTATTACAAGAATTTAAGAAAACCGCAAACAATTACATCCTACAAAAGTACCAGGATCAAATAAGAAGATGAAACCCTAAAGAAACAGGTAAATTCTATGCTTCTTCAATTGTTCCAGGAAGCAAACTAAAGCTTCTTAGTTCTTCCAGGGATAATAAAATCTGGCAAAATAAACAAATCTATTTTTAAATAAATACTATCAATAAGAGTCAAATGACAGATTAAAATAGTAATACACCATGACCAAAGGCAGTTCATTTTAGGAAAACAGTTGAACATTAGAAAAATGTATAATTAGCGTATTTATTTGGAGAAGGCAATTGCAACCCACTCCAGTACTCTTGCCTGGAAAAAGAGTAGCCTGGACAGAGTAGCCTGGAAGGCTGAAATCCATGGAGTCACTGAGGGTCGGACATGACTGAGCGACTTCACTTTCACTTTTCACTTTCCTGCATTGGAGAAGGAAATGGCAACCCACTCCAGTGTTATTGCCTGGAGAATCCCAGGGACGAGGGAGCCTGGTGGGCTGCCGTCTACGGGGTTGCACAGAGTTGGACACGACTGAAGTAACTTAGCTTAGCAACGTATTTATTGAAATATCTTTCAGTATTTTAGTAAGAGACTTTTAAATGATCAAAATGGATGTTAAATATAATCAGATGCCTTTTTTATATGTACGGAAAAGATTGTGCTTTTCTGCTTAAACTACTAATACAGTAAAAAGGTATACATTACCATAAACCAACAGTCAATATCTGACTCAAAGGTCACACACTAGTATTCTCGTTAAGATGAAGAGAGCTCTTTCAAATTTTAATTTCCTATTATTTTTTCTAATCAGTACATTATATAATAAAAATGACAAAGTTTCCATTTTGGGGAAAAATGATAGATTTTATTAATCTCTACCATTTTGCTATATTACAAAATTTTCCCCTAATTTCTTATGTTGAAGGTGGCATGGGAAACTAAACAATGAGCACATTTCCTTCTAATATAAAAACATTCATTTGCTGCTTTGTTAGTGGCATCACCAACGCGCTGGACATGAGTTTGAGTAGGCTCCAGGAGTTGGTGATGGGACAGGGAAGCCTGGCATGCTGCAGTCCATGGGGTCGCAAAGTCAGTTGCGACTGAACTGAACTGAACTGAAAGTGGGGAGAGGGCTGAGGGACAGATGAAGTAGATGAGGATTTATCTAAATAGTTCAAGTCTCAAAGTTTCAGAGGCTTATTAATGGGAACAAAGAAAACCAAAGAAATAAAATCTTATTAAACCAGTATTTGCCTCAGAAGATAGCATAATGAAATCAAATGTATGGCAGAAATATGAATTCACAAATTCTAACTTTCAGAATCATGACAAACATGCCAATATTTTTATCTTTAAAATTTTTATTGCAGTATAGTTGACTTACAGTGTTATGCTAGTTTCAGCTGTACAGCAAAGTGAATCAATTATACATATAAATATATCCACTTAAAGATTCTTTTCCCATATAGGTCACTACAAAATACTGAGTAGAATTCCCTGTGCTATATAGTAGGTTTTACTAGTTCAGTTCAGTTCAGTCACTCAGTCGTGTCCGACTCTTTGCGATCCCATGAATCGCAGCACACCAGGCCGCCCTGTCCATCACCAACTCCCGGAGTTCACCCAAACCCATGTCCATTGAGTCAGTGATGCCATCCAGCCATCTCATCCTCTGTCGTCCCCTTTTCCTCCTGCTCCCAATCCCTCCCAGCATCAGAGTCTTTTCCAATGAGTCAACTCTTCGCTTGAGGTGGCCAAAGTACTGGAGTTTCAGCTTTAGCATCATTCCTTCAACACCCAGGACTCATCTCCTTTAGAATGGACTAGTTTGATATGTATTATATATAGTGGTATCTAGGTCAATCTCAGTCTCCCAATTTATCCCTCCCTCCCTTCGCCATCCGCCCGAACCATAAGTTTGTTTTTCACATCGTTTACTCTCTGTTCTATAAATGAATTCATTTCAAACATACCAATTTGTATAATCCTGAAATAAAACTACAGAATTTACTTTACTCTGGAAGCAAAAGTGTAAGAATTAAATCCCTGAAATGTTCCAAATATCAACTGATATGGTGATATTCATAATCTTAAGAGAATCTAAGTCAAGAAAATATCCTTTTCAATTCTATACTAATCTCTACCCAACACAGCTCTTCCTAACATTTTTCTTGTGTAACTTTTTCATCTTGATTAGTGCTGTGCAAAAGAACTTTCCAAAATGATGAAAACATTCTGTAGGTACACTGTCCAATTAGGTAGCTCTTTTGAGCACCTGAAATGTGGCTAATGAGCAACTGTAAATAGCCACACTTGGTTAGTGGCTACCATACTGAAGAGAGTGCATTCTAGATTCTGAAGCACAAGTATGCTGGAGTGAGATGTCCATTAGGCCCAAAATACTGCCATAACGGGTAAACTCAGAGCTCTAAAGCCCCTAAGAAGAAAGCTGTAAGAAAATTCTTATGAGAATGTCCTGCCATTCCTTTCTCTTTCTCTTCTCTTTTTTCTAAGAGTTCCACAGACCTCTCTCGTCTAGGATGGCTGCTGCACTTCCCTTTAAGGTTAGGATAAATATTGTACTCCTAGGTCATTTAAAACTTTTATAAAGGTGCTTTCATGGTCCAGTAGTTAAGAATCTGCCTTCCAGCCAGTGCAGGGGACACAGGTTCGATTCTTGGTCCCAGAAGATTCACACAACTACTGAGGCCACATGCTGCAACTATCCAGGACCAGAGGCCATGCTCCGCAACAAAGAGAAGCCACCATAATGAGTAGCCTCTGCTCACCACAACTAGAGAAAGCTCACACACAGCAATGAAGACCCAATGCAGCCCAAAATTAATTAATTAATTAATTAAAAACTTTTTAAAGCACCCTTAAACCTTCCAAGTAACTAAAAAGCCCCTTGGATACCAGATTTAGATTAAAATCAGAATGAGCTCACATGTATGGTATGTTAGTGAAACTTGCAATTTAAGATTTTTTTAAAAGTGAAACAAAGATGAATATTTTTAATGGTAAAAGGTACAATTCACAAAGAAGATAGACATCATAAGCTATCAGACATCTAACAACAAAAAAATCAAAGATACATAAAACAAAAATAAAAAAAAGGGAAAAGAAAAATATTATATAATCATAGTGAGACACAGTAACATTTCTCTGAGAATATTTTATCAAATGCAGAAAAAATAAGAATAGGAGCATCTTGAATGATGTCATTAATAATTTAAATATGCTAAATTTACATTAACATTAACCTTATATCCTACAAAAATATTTTTAAAATTTTGTTGTCTCATATGTTGTTATGTCCATAGGACATTTAGAAGAACTGGCAAAAGGTAAACATTACTAAATTTCAAAAAGCAGAATTCTTTTTCTTGTGATCTATATATATATATATGTTTACATACACACACATATTATTTTTGAAATTATGTTCCATTATAGTATATAACAAGATATTGACTATAGCTTCCTTTGTTGTGGAGTAAACCTTTGGTGCTTGCTGCATATGCATTTTTAAATTACAAATCTAGCTTTCTATTTTCACTAAGTCAAACAAGTAGAATCAAAATGCACAAATTTTTTAGACAAAAATTCATGTTTTCTAAAATATATATTATACATGTTATCTATGTATATGTATACAGAAGTTTTTCTACTATACTTGATAAAGGCTTGAGAAAGAACATTAAAAAAGAAGAAATGGAGAAATTGGAAAACATTAAATAAATGAAATAGGAGCACTGAATATAAAATAGAAAAAGTGAAACAAACAAAGTAAAAGATCTTCATACAGCCCAGTTGTTTTTAAACATGGCTGCTCATTAGAAATGTATCTGAAGCTCTGGCGAAAAAAAAGGGAAATACCTGGGCATCTGTGGTGGTAGTGGTTTAGTCGCTAAGTCATGTCCAACTCTTGTGACCCCATGGACTGTAGCCTGCCAGGCTCCTCTGCCCATGGGATTCTCCTGGCAAGTATACTGGAGTGGGTTGCCATTTCCTCCTCCAGAGGATCTTCCCAACTCAGAAATCGAACTCGGGTCTCCTACATTGCAGGCAGATTCCAAGATAATTCTGATAGGCATCTGGATTCAATCACAGGTTCTTCTATTTAATGGTATTCTTTGTAATATAAAATTCCATTATTTTTCTATTAACCAATTGTGATACAATGGTACTGAGGAATAACAGTTTTTCTTTTGCTTGTAGTTCAGTCACTAAGTTGTGTCTGACTCTTTGCGACCCCATGGACTGCAGCATGCCAGGCTTTCCTAATCTGCACCATCTGATTCTCTGTCTCTCGCTTCTCCTTCTGCCCTCAATCTTTTCTTGCTTCCTTTTTTAAAAAATTTTAGTTTTGGCTGCACAGGGTCTTCGTTGCTTTGCACAGGCGCATGGGCTTCAATAGTTGCAGCACGTGGGCTCAAGACCTGCAGGCTGCGGGCTCTAGAGCCATGGGCTCAGTGGTTGTTGTGCATGGGCTTAGATGCTCTACAGCATGTGAAATTTTCCTGGGTCAGGGATTGAACCTAAGTCCTCTGCAATGGCAGGCAGATTCTTATCCACTGCACTACAGGGAAATCCTGCATTCATCTTTGAAATCAGTTTTTATAACATGATTTTTTTCCATACAAAAACTTTTTTAGGAAAGGAAAAATTAATAATGTTAGGTCAGATATTCCATATTATCATAGACTGCCTCAGTATTAAATGAGGACCTAATGGTGTGCTGGGTTCAATGATATGGCAGTGAATAAGAGTTCCTTAAAGACCTAGTTTCCTCTGGGAAGATATTTTATTATTTTGTTAACCAATTTAGATATCTTAAATAAAACTTCAAAGTAGTAAGAGCTAAAACAATTGTCAGTCATTGTAAGAAAGTTTATTTCAGACCTGAATACTCTTAACTAGCTTCCATCAATTAGACATGCACAATATTATCAAGACAAAAACATATCACAAAAATACTGGGTACCATCACAAGGTCATATACTTCTGTACCAAAATTCATACTATTCATTTATCTCAAGAGAAAACTCAACATTAGTTTTTTTGTTAAGTACAGAAAAAACTTGTATTTATTGTAAAATAATGGTTCTCAGGTGGTGCAGTAGTAAAGAATCAGCCTGCCGATGCAAGAGATGCAGGTTCGACCCCTGGGTTGGAAAGATGCTCTGGAGCAGGAAATGGCAAACCACTCCAGTATTCTTGCCTGGAAATTTCTATGGACAGAGGAACCTGGTGGGCTACAGTCCATGAGGTCGCAAAGAGTCAAATATTAATGAGCTGCTGAACACACACAATGGTTCTCTATTTTCCTGTGAAAATAAAAACCTTTGTGTATTTAAAGTTAACATCTTTAAAACTTTCAGTGGATAGTCTATGCAACAGGTTTCAAATAAGCCAAAAACATCTAAACAGAGTTGAAAGAGACGGCTTTTGTTACCTTATCTAGTCCTCATAATATACAGCTTGAACTCCTACAGTGCCCTGGGTAAAGTTGGCTACTTTTAATTGTTGACTAGCGTGGTGCTGGAGTGACTGTGAGGAGATCCTCCACAACCAAGAGCAGAGAAGCACCAGCAAGATGGTAGGCACTGGAGCAGTGACTGCGCAGCCCTGGAGCCACATTGAGGAGATATCCCACGTCCAAGGGCAAAGGAGAAGTCCCAGCAAGATGGGAGGAGGGATGAAATCACGTTTAGAAACAGACCTCATACCCGCCAGAGAGGCTCAGAGGACTCAAACAAACCTTTTGTACACCAGGACCCAAAGACCCCACAGAAACTGAAACAGAACTGTCTCTGAGTGTCTCCTGTTGGAGGGAAGGGTCAAAGTGGACTGCCACAGGGGCAGGGGTTCTGGGTGCAGCAGACTTGGGTATGGCATAAGCCTCTTGGAGGAGGTTGCCATTAACCTCACCATACAGCCATCAGAACTTACACAGGACTGGGAAAGAGACTCTTGGAAGGCAGAAACAGAACCTTCTGCACACCAGCACCCAGGAGAAAGGAGCAGTAACCCCACAAGAGACTGACCTAGACGTGCCAATGAGTGTCTAGGAGTCTCCGGCGCAGGCCTGGGTCAGCGGTGGCCTTCTTAGGGTTGGGGGAACTGAGTGTAGCAGTGCCTGCATGAGACCTTTGAAGGAGGTCACCATTATCTTCATTATCTCCATCATGGTTTCAGTTCAGTTCACTCTGTTGTGTCCAACTCTTTGCGACCCATGCATTGCAGCACATCAGGCCACCCTGTCCATCACCAACTCCCGGAGTACACTCAAACTCATGTCCAATGAGTTAGTGATGAATTCAGCCATCTCAACATTTGTGGTCCTCTTCTTTGCCACCTTCAATCTTTACCATCATCAGGGTTTTTTCCAATGAGTCAGGTCTTCACATCAGTGGCCAAAGGCTTGGTGTCTCGGCTTTAGCCTCAGTCCTTCCAATGAATACTCAGGACTGATTTCCTTGAAGATGGACTGGTTGGATCTCCTTGCAGTCCAAGGTACTCTCAAGAGTCTTCAGCACCAGAGTTCAAAAGCATCAATTCTTTGGCGCTCAGGTTTCTTCATATTTCAACTCTCACATCCAAATATCACTACTGGAAAAATCATAGCCTTGACTAGACAGACCTTTGTTGGCAAAGTAATGTCTGCTTTTTAACAGGCTGTCTAGGTCGGTCATAACTTTCCTTCCAAGGAGTGTCTTTTAATTTCATGGCTGCAGCCACCACCTGCAGTGATTTTTAGAGCACAAAAAAATAAAGTCTGACACTGTTTCCACTGTTTCCCATCTATTTCCCATGAAGTGATGGGACTGGATGCCATGACCTTAGTTTTCTGAATGTTGAGCTTTAAGCCAACTTTTTCACTCTCCTCTTTCACTTTCATCAAGAGGCTCTTTAGTTCCTCTTCACTTTCTGCCATAAGCGTGGTGTCATCTGCATATCTGAGGTTACTGATATTTCTCCCATCAATCTTGATTCCAACCTGGCATTTCTCATGATGTACTCTGCATTTAGGTTAAATAAGCAGAGTGACAATATACAGCCACGATGTACCCCTTGCTCTATTTGGAACCAGTCTGTTGTTCCATGTCCAGTTCTAATTGTTGCTTCCTGACTTGCATACACATATCTCAAGATGCGGATCAGATGGTCTGATATTCCCATCTCTTTCAGAATTTTCCACAATTGTGGTTATGCTCATAGTCAAAGGCTTCTGCATAGTCAATAAAGCAGAAATAGATGATTTTCTGGAACTTTTGTCAGTTTTTCGATAATGCAACAGACGTTGACAATTTGATCTCTGGTTCCTCTGCCTTTTCTAAAACCAGTCTAAACAGCTGGAATTTCACGATTCATGTACTGTTGAAGCCTGGCTTGAAGAATTTTGAGCATTACTTTACCAGCATGTGAGATGAATGTGATTGTGCCATAGTTTGAGCATTCATTGGAATTGCCTTTCTTTGGGATTGGAATGAAAACTGACGTTTTCCAGTCCTGTAACCACTGCTGAGTTTTCCAAATCTGCAGGCATATTGAGTGCAGTACTTTCACAGCATCACCTTTACGACTGTTATAGCTCAAATGGAATTCCATCACCTCCATTAGCTTTGTTCATATTGATGCTTCCTAAGGCCCACTTAACTTCACATTCCAGGATGTCTGGCTCTAGGTCAGTGATCATACTATCATGATTATCTGGGTGGTGAAGATGTTTTTTGTAGAGTTCTTCTGGGTATTCTTGCCACCTCTTAATATCTTCCGCTTCTGTTAGGTCCATACCATTTCTGTCCTTTATTGGGCCCATCTTTGCTTTTGAACTGTGGTGTTGGAGAAGACTCTTGAGAGTCCCTTAGACTGCAAGGAGATCCAACCAGTCCATTCTAAAGGAGATCAGTCCTGGGTGTTCACTGGAAGGACTGATGCGGAAGCTTAAAGTCCAATACTGTGCCCACCTCATGTGAAGAGTTGACTCATTGGAAAAGACCCTGATACTGGGAGGAATCGGGAGCAGGAAGAAAAAGGGATGGCAGAGGATGAGATGGCTGGATGGCATCACCGACTCAATAGACATGAGTGTGAATAAACTCCGGGAGTTGGTGATGGACAGGGCAGCCTGGCATTCTGCAATTCATGGGGTCGCAAAGAGTCGGACACGACTGAGCGACTGAACTGAACTGGCATGAATTGTTCTCTTGGTATCTCTGATTTTTTTTGAAGAGATATCCAGTCTTTCCCATTCTATTGTTTTCCATTTCTTTGCAGTAATTACTGAGGAAGGCTTTCTTATTTTTCCTTGTTGTTCTTTGGAACTCTGCATTCAAATGGGTATATCTTTCCTTTTCTCCTTTGCTTTTTACTTCTTCTTTTCACAGCTATTTGTAAGGCCTCCTCAGACAATCATTTTGCCTGTTTGCCTTCCTTTTTCTTTGGGATGATCTTGATCCCTGCCTCCTGTACAGTGTCACAAACCTCCATCCATAGTTCTTCAGGCACTCTTGTCTATCTGATCTAATCCCTTGAATCTATTTCTCACTTCCATGGTATAATTGTAAGCGATTTGATTTAGCTCATATCTGAATAGTCTGGCCTGGAGAATTCCATGGACTGTATAGCCCAAGGGGTTGCAAAGAACTGGACACAACTGAGCGACTTTCACTTTCACTAACTGAGCTATGCTCAGTTAAGTGACTTTCACTCTCACTAATTTTGTCTATGACACTGTAGAGTGACACTAGCAAATCTGTACTCGTCACATAACTAATCATTTTAACTAAACCGTTGCAAGGAGTAAAACTGCTCAGAATCTGCAAAGAGGCACTAGAACAGCATTTTAACTGGCTTCTAAGATTGCATTCCAGGGCCTAACTGGGAACTGTTCTCGGTAGAAAGAAGGAAGAAGATATACTAGGTCCCTGGGGCACATTAACTAATCAATTAAATTTAAAAGGGATCTGATAATCTGGCCATGCTTGTGGGAGCAGCCCAAGTCCAAGGTCAGGGCTGCCAAGAGAAGCTACCCCATTTCCAAGGTAAGGAGCAGAGGCTGCGCTTTGCTGGAGCAGCCGTGAAGAGATAACCCACATCTAAGGTAAGAGAAACCCAAGTTAAGACAGTAGGCGCTGAGAGAGGGCATCAGAGGGCAGACAGACTAAAAGCACAGTCACAGACAAGTAGACAACCTGATCACATGGACCTCAGCCTGTCTGACTCAATGAAACTAAGCTATGCCGTGTGAGGATACCCAAGACGGAGGAGTCATGGTGGAGAGGTCTGACAGAATGTGGTCCACTGGAGAAGGGAATGGCAAACCACTTCAGTATTCTTGCCTTGAGAACCTCATGAACAGTATGAAAAGGCAAAAAATTAGGACACTGAAAGATGAACTCCTCAGGTCGGTAGATGCCCAATACGCTACTGGAGATCAGTGGATAAGTAACTCAGAAAGAATGAATGGATGGAGCCAAAGAAAAAACAACACCTAGTTGTGCATGTGACAGGTGACAGAAATAAGGTCCAATGCTGTAAAGAGCAATATGGCATACAAACATGGAATGTGAGGTCCATGAATAAAGGCAAATTAGAAGTGGTCAAACAGGAGATGACAAGAGTGAACATCAACATTCTAGGAATCAGCGAACTAACATGGGTTAGAATGGGTGAATTTAACACAAGATGACCATTATATCTACTACTGTGGGCAGGAATCCCTTAGAAGAAATGGAGTAGCCAACATGGTCAACAGAAAAGTCTGAAACGCAGTACTTGAATGCTATTTCAAAAACGACAGAATGATCTCTGTTCAATTCCAAGGCAAACTATTCAATATCACAGTTATCCAAGTCTATACCCCAACCAGTAATGCTGAAGAAGCTGAATGGTTCTATGAAGACCTAGAAGACCTTTTAGAACTAACACCCAAAAATGATGTCCTTTTCATTATAGGGGACTGGAATGCAAAAGTAGGAAGTCAAGAAATACCTGGAGTAATACGCAAATTTGGCTTTGGAGTACAGAATGAAGCAGGACAAAGGCTAATAGAGGTTTGCCAAGAGAATGCATTGGTCATAGCCAACCCTATCTTCCAACAACACAAGAGAAGACCCTACACATGGATATCACCAGATGGTTAACACCAAAATCAAGATGGAGAAGCTCTATACAGTCAGCAAAAACAAGACAGGGAGCTGACTGTGGCTCAGATCATGAACTCCTTATTGCCAAATTCAGACTCAAATTGAACAAAGTGGGGAAAACCACTAGACCATTCAGGTATGACCTAAATCATATCCCTTTTGATTATACAGTGGAAGTGAGAAATAGATTTATGGGACTAGATCTGATAGACAGAGTGCCTGAAGAACTATGGACAGAAATTCATAACACTGTATAGGAAGCGGTGATCAAAACCATCCCCAAGAAAAAGAAATGCAAAAAGGTAAAATGGTTGTCTGAGGAGGCCTTACAAATAGCTGTGAAAAAGGAGAAGCAAAAAGCAAAGAAGAAAAGGAAAGATATACCCATTTGAATGCAGAATTCCAAAGAATAGCAAGAAGAGATAAGAAAGCCTTCTTCAGCGATCAATGCAAAGAAATAGAGGAAAGAAGAAAAGAATAGGAAAGACTAGAGATCTCTTCAAGAAAATTACAGATACCAAGAGAACATTTCATGCAAAGATGGGCTCAATAAAGGACAGAAATGGTCTGGACCTAACAGAAGCAGAAGATATTAAGAAGTAGTGGCAAGACTATACAGAAGAACTATACCAAAAAGATCTTCATGACCCAGATAATCACAATGGTGTGATCACTCACCTAGAGCCAGACATCCTGGAATGTGAAGTCAAGTGGGCCTTAGAAAGCATCACTACGAACAAAGCTAGTGGAGGTGATGCAATTCCAGCTGAATTATTTCAAATCCTGAAAGATGATGCTGTGAAAGTGCTGCACTCAATACGTTAGCAAATTTGGAAAACTCAGCAGTGGCCACAGGACTGGAAAAGGTCAGTCAGTTTTCATTCCAATCCCAAAGAAAGGCAATGCCAAAGAATGCTCAAACTATGGCACAATCACATTCATCTCACACGCTCATAAAGTAATGCTTAAAATTCTCCAAGACAGGCTTCAGTGATACATGAACTGTGAACTTCCAGATGTTCAAGCTGGTTTTAGAAAAGGCAGAGGAACCAGAGATCAAATTGCCAACATCTGCTGGATCATGGAAAAAGCAAGAGAGTTCCAGAAAAACATCTATTTCTGCTTTATTGCCTAAGCCATAGCCTTTGACTGTATGGATCACAATAAACTGTGGAAAATTCTGAAAGAGATGGGAATACCAGACCACCTGACCTGCCTCTTGAGGAACCTCTATTTAGGTCAGGATGCAACATTTAGCACTGGACATGGAACACCAGACTGGTTCCAAATAGGAAAAGGAGTACGTCAAGGCTGTATATTGTCACCCTGCTTATTTAACTTCTATGCAGAGTACATCATGAGAAACGGTGGGCTGGAAGAAGCACAAGCTGGAATCAAGAATGCCGGGAGAAATATCAATAAATGACACCACTCTTATGGCAGAAAGTGAAGAGGAACTAAAGAGCCTCTTGATGAAAGTGAAAGTGGAGAGTGAAAAAGTTGGCTTAAAGCTCAACATTCAGAAAACTAAGATCATGGCATCTGGTCCCATCACTTCATGCAAATAAGTGGGGAAACAGTGGAAACAGTGACAGACTTTTTTTATTTTGGGGCGCTCCAAAATCACTGCAGATGGTGATGGCAGCCATGAAATTAAAGATGCTTGCTCCATGGAAGAAAAGCTATGACCAATCTAGACAGCATATTAAAAGCAGAGACATTACTTTGCCAACAAAGTTACATCTATCAAAGCTTTAGTTTTCCCAATAGTCATGTATGGACATGAGAGTTGGACCATAAAGAAAACTGATGCTTTTGAACTGTGGTTTTGGAGAAGACTCTTGAGGATCCCTTGGACTGCAAGGAGATCCAACCAGTCAATCCTCAAGGAAATCAGTCCTGAATATTCACTGGAAGAACTGATGCTGAAGCTGAAACTTCAATACTTTGTCCACCTGCTGTGAAGAACTGACTCACTGGAAAAGACCCTGTTTTTGGTAAAGACTGAAGGCAGGAGAAGGGGATAACCTAGGTTGAGATGGCAGGATAGCATCACTGACTTGATGGACAGGACTTTGAGTAAGCTTCGGAAGTTGGTGATGGACGGGGAAGACTGGTGTGCTGCAGTGCACAGGGTTACAAAGAGTGGGACACGACTGAACTGATCTGAACTGGGTTCACAGTAATATTAAACATGAGGTACAAAGATTTGCCCCATGCTCCCAGTCCTCACCCTCCACATCCTCCCCCTTTACCAAGAACCCCTACCATAGAGATCTGTTTCATCTATATCTGATCAACATACATTGATATGTTAGTATCCAACAAAGTCCCAGCTGACATTAGAGTTCACTCTTGGGTGTCTCATATTCTATGCTTTGTACAAAGTATCCACGTATATCTACCATTACAGTATCATGGAGTAGTTTCACCTTCCTAAAAATCTTCTGAACTCTATCCTTTCTTCCCTGCTACAAACCTTGGATGCCACTGATCTTTTCACTTTTTATAAAGTATCCCTTTTCTACAATGCTATGTAGTTGCAATTATACAGCACAAGCCTTCACAGAATAGCTTCTTTCACTTAGTATTTAAGTTTTAAGTTTCTTCCATGTCTTTTTATGACTTGATGGTTCATTTCTTTTTAGAACTGAATAATATTCATTGTCTGCATATATTAGTTTACTTACTCATTCACCTACTGAAAGACATTTTGGCTGCTTTCAAGTTTGGTAATTATGAATAAAGATGCTATAAACATCTGTGTGCAGGTTTCTGTGCAATGTAAGAATGTAAGTTCTCAGCTTCCCTGAGTAAATTTAGTGTAACTGCTGGATCATATGGTAAGAGACCTGGAGGAGGGCATGGCAACCCCTCCAGTATTCTTGCTTGGAGAATCCCCCTGACAAAGCCCGGTAAACTACGGTACACAGGATTGCAAATAGCTGGATAGGACTGAAGCAATTTAGCACGCACATGCACGGTAAGAGAACGTTGAGTGTTGTAAGAAACCACCGAATTATCTTCCCAAAAAGCTGTACCGTTTCACATTTCCAAGAGCAATAAAGGAGAGTTCCTATTGCTTCACATCCTCACCAGGAGTTGTCAAGCGTTCTGGATTTTGGCCATTTATCTCTACGTTCGCATTTCCCCGAATTACTTGTCAACTGTACATTTTCTTATTTTCTCTTTTATGGCCATGCTGCATGGCATGTGAGATTGTAGTTCCCAGACCAGTGGAAGCACAGAGCTCTGACCACCAGACCACCAAGAAATTCCAGGCATACTTTCTTTGGTGAGGTCTCTGTTAAGATTTTTGACTCACTTTTTAATCAAGTCGTTTGTTTTTTCCCTTGTTAAGTTTTAAGGGTTCTTTGTACAGTAGAACATTTCTCATCTTTTGCAGTTATTTTCTCCCAAATTGTCTTCACATTCTCTTGATAGTGTCTTTCAGAAAGCATATGTTTTCAACTTAAAGGTAGTTCCACTTATCAGTTCATTTTTTCATGACTATTACCTTTAGTGTTGTATCTAAAACATCATCACCAAACCTAAGGTAATCTGGATGTTCTCCCATGTTATCTGGGAGTTTTATAATTTTGCATTTCACATTTTGGACTGTGATCTGAAATTTGAGTTAATCTGAGTTAATTTTGTGAAGGATGGAGAATCTATGCCTAGATTCATTTTTTTGCAAGTGTATATCCAGGTGTCAAGTATCATTTGCTGAAAAGATTCTGTGTTTTTCAGCTGGGGTGGTGAGGAGGAAAGGGTGGAAGGTATAGAGAGAGTAACAAGGAAACATTAAAAGAAAAAAAAAAGGACTGTGCTTTTAATAGAATATTGTGCATAAAATATAAAATTCCTATAAGGAGATGTGGTCCTATTTGCACTTCTGAAAGATATTCAAATATCAAGACTGCCTGATAAGCACTAAGAGATGTACAAAGAAACCACAAAGACCATTCAGGACGGACTCATACCTGGTTTACAGGCAGGCAGGGGCAAGGGCTACAATCAACAAAGCAGGTAAAAAAAAAAACCTCAGGACTCCTAGACTTATCAGAGTTGGTGAGGTGTGTAACAGGCATTTAAAGAGAAGAGTCTCTCTTCCTTGTCCAACTCTTCCTACTTACAAGAAAGGAATCAGAAATTCACCAGCTTCCCTTCCCCTTAACTCTTATCTCAAATTCCCAGTATCAAGTCATTCCAGGGGCCTATGAATATAGTGGGTACCTGCCAATGACTTATCACAGACATATTCCAATGTAGTGAAGCTAAAATCCTGTTTATATACTAAAATCTGACTTTTAAATTCAGAGCATTTGCTGCAATTAATGTATTCAAATATTAAAGAGATCCACAGGCAGATTTTCCATGTAATTTCCATTCAGGAAAAAATTAAGTACCTAATTTTCAACATTACTCTGAAGTTTGCCATAGAGAATCTTCACTTCTGTTTAACTGAAATGTATGAATCTTCCTTTTATCAGAAATGACTTGCCATATAAAAAGGGAAACTTTGTTCTTTAATAAAAGAAAGTGTTTTTACTAATGAAATCTTCTCCTACTCCTCGCTGTTTCTAGAACAAAGATAAAATTTAATTGTGTACAAGTGGGAAAATGCCAAGCATAGCAAAAAAGCTACTTTGCCAGCCAAAGGTCAACAGATCTGAATCATTAAAAAATGAGTAGTGGCTGCAAGGTGAAACATATGAAAACTATTATAAAGGTAACATGAAATGAGTGACATGAATATCCCCAAGGGAAATACCTGGAGAGGCTATCTTTAATTTAGGTATACTAAGGAAACCCAAGTAAGATGGTAGATGATACAAGAGGGCATCAGAAGGCAGACACACTGAAACCATGGAAGTGAAGTCGCTCAGTCGTGTCCTACTCATTGCAAACCCATGGACTGCAGCCTACCAGGCTCCTCTGTCCATGGGATTTTCAAGGCAATAGTCCTTGAGTGGCTTGCCACTTCCTTCTCCAGGGGATCTTCCCAACCCAGGGATCGAACTCGGGTCTCTGGCATTGTAGACAGATGCTTTACCATCTGGGCCACTAGGGAAGTCCTAGTCAATATAATCACACTAGGACCACAGCCTTGTCTAACTCATGAAACCAAGCAATGCCCGCAGGGCAACCCAGGTCAGGCGGGTCACGGTGGAGAGGTCTGACAGAATGTGGTCCACTGGAGAAGGGAATGGCAAGCCACTTCAGTATTCTTGCCTTGAGAAGCCCACGAACACTATGAAAAGGCAAAATGATAGGATACCAAAAGAGGAACTCCCCAGGTCATTAGGAGGCCAATATGCTACTGAAGATCAGTGGAGAAATAACTCCAGAAAGAATGAAGGGATGGAGCCAAAGCAAAAAAAAATACCCAGCTATGGATGTGACTGGTGATAGAAGCAAGGTCTGATGCTGTAAAGAGCAATAGTGCATCAGTTCACTCGCTCAGTCGTGTCCGACTCTTTGTGACCCCATGAATCATAGAACACCAGGCCACCCTGTCCATCACCATCTCTTGGAGTTCACTCAGACTCACGTCCATCGAGTCCGTGATGGCATCCAGGCATGTCATCCTTGGTCGTCCCATTCTCATTCTGCCCCCAATCTCTCCCAGCATCAGAGTCTTTTCCAATGAGTCAACTCTTCGCATAAGGTGGCCAAAGTACTGGAGTTTCAGCTTTAGCATCATTCCTTCCGAAGAAATCCCAGGGTTGATCTCCTTCAGAATGGACTGGTTGGATCTCCTTGCAGTCCAAGGGACTCTCAAGAGTCTTCTCCAACACCACAGTTCAAAGCATCGATTCTTCGGTGCTCAGCCTTCCTCACAGTTGCATAGGAACCTGGAATGTCAGGTCCATGAATCAAGGCAAATTGGAAGCCGTCAAACAAGAGATGGCAAGAGTGAACGTCGACATTCTAGGAATCAGCGAACTAAAATGGACTGGAATGGGTGAATTTAACTCAGATGACCATTGTATCTACTACTGCGGGCAGGAATCCCTCAGAAGAAATGTAGTAGCCATCATGGTCAACAAAAGAGTCTGAAATGCAGTACCTGGATGCAATCTCAAAAATGACAGAATGATCTCTGTTGGTCTCCAATGCAAATCATTCAATATCACAGTTATCCAAGTCTATGCCCCAACCAGTAACACTGAAGAAGCTGAAGTTGAACGGTTCTATTAAGACCTACAAGACCTTTTAGAACTAACACCCCAAAATGATGTCCTTTTCATTATAGGGGACTGGAATGCAAAAGTAGGCAGTCAAGAAACACCTGGAAGTAATAGGAAAATTTGGCCTTGGAAGGTGGAATGAAGCAGGGCAAAGACTAATATAGTTTTGCCAAGAAAATGCACTGATCATTGCAAACACCTTCTTCCAACAACACAAGAGAAGACTCTACACGTGGACATCACCAGATAACACCACAATCAAACTGATTATATTCTTTGCAGCCAGAGATGGAGAAGCTCTACACAGTCAACAAAACCAAGACCAGGAGCTGACTGTGGCTCATATCATGAACCCCTTATTACCAAATTCGGACTTAAATTGAAGAAAGTAGGGAAAACCACTAGACCATTCAGGTATGACCTAAGTCAAATCCCTTATAATTATACAGTGGAAGTGAGAAATAGATTTAAGGGCCTAGATCTGATAGATAGAGTACCTGATGAACTATGGAATGAGGTTCGTGACATTATTCAGGAGACAGAGATCAAGACCACCCCCATGGAAAAGAAATGCAAAAAAGTAAAATGGCTGTCTGGGCAGGCCTTACAAATAGCTGTGAAAAGAAGAGAGGAGAAAAGGCAAGATATAAGCATCTGAATGCAGAGTTCCAAAGAATAGCAAGAAGAGAAAAGAAAGCCTTCTCTAGCAATCAGTGCAAAGAAATAGAGGAAAAGAACAGAATGGGAAAGACTAGAGATCTCTTCAAGAAAATTACAGATACCAAAGGAACTTTCCATGCAAAGATGGGCTCGATCAAGGACAGAAATGGTCTGGACCTAACAGAAGCAGAAGATATTAAGAAGAGGTGGCAAGAATACACGGAAGAACTGTACAAAAAGATCTTCATGACCCAGATAATAATGATTGTGTGATCACTCACCTAAAGCCAGACATCATGGAATGTGAAGTCAAGTGGGCCTTAGAAAGCATCACTACGAACAAAGCTAGCTGAGGTAATGGCATTCCAGTTGAGCTGTTTCAAATCCTGAAAGATGATGTTGTCAAGTGCTGCACTCAATAAGCCAGCAAATTTGGAAAACTCAGCAGTGGCCACAGGACTGGAAAAGGTCAGTTTTCATTCTAATCCCAAAGAAAGGCAATGCCAAAGAATGCTCAAACTATTGCACAATTGCACTCATCTCACATGCTAGTAAAGTAATGCTCAAAATTCTCCAAGACAGGCTTCAGAAATACGTGAACCATGAACTTCCAGATGTTCAAGCATGAGGTTGAACATATCAATATCAATAACCTCATGCCTTTTAGAAAAGGCAGAGCAACTGGAGATCAAATTGCCAACATCCGCTGGATTAAGGAAAAAACAATAGAGTTCCAGAAAAACATCTATTTCTGCTTTATTGTCTATGCCATAGCCTTTGACTGTGTAGATCACAATAAACTGTGGAAAATTCTGAAAGAGATGGGAATACCAGACCACCTGACCTGCCTCTTGAGAAATCTGTATGCAGGTCAGGAAGCAACAGGTAGAACTGGACATGGAATAACAGACTGGTTCCAAATAGGAAAAGGAGTACGTGAAGGCTGTATATTGTCACCCTGCTTATTTAACTTCTATGCAGAGTACATCATGAGAAACGCTGGACTGGAAGAAACACAGGCTGGAATCAAGATCACCGGGAGAAATATCAATAACCTCAGATATGCAGATGACACCACCCTTATGGCAGAAAGTGAAGAGGAACTAAAAAGCCTCTTGATCAAAGTGAAAGAGAAGAGTGAAAAAGTTGGCTTAAAGCTCAACATTCAGAAAACAAAGATCATGGCATCTGGTCCCATCACTTCATGGGAAATAGATGGGGAAACAGTGGACACAGTGCCAGACTTTATTTTTGGGGGCTCCAGAATCATTGCAAAAGGTGATTGCAGCCATGAAATTAAAAGATGCTTACTCCTTGGAAGAAAAGTTATGACCAACTAGATGGCAGAGACATTACTTTGCCGACTAAGGTCCGTCTAGTCAAGGCTATCGTTTTTCCAGTAGTCATGTATGGATGTGAGAGTTGGACTGTGAAGAAGGCAGAGCACGGAAGAATTGATGCTTTTGAACTGTGGTGTTGGAGAAGACTCTTGAGAGTCCCTTGGACTGCAAGGAGATACAACCGGTTCATTCTGAAGGAGATCAGCCCTGGGATTTCTTTGGAAGGAATGATGCTAAAGCTGAAACTCCAGTACTTTGGCCACCTCATGCCAAGTGCTGACTCACTGGAAAAGACTCTGATGCTGGGAGGGACTGGGGGCAGAAGGAGAAGGGGACGACAGAGGATGAGATGGCTGGATGGCATCACTGACTTGATGGATATGAGACTGAGTGAACTGCGGGAGTTGGTAATGGAGAGGGAGTCCTATCATGCTGCGATTCATGGGGTCGCAAGGAGTCGGACACAAGTGAGCTGAAGAGAAAGAAAAATATTTGACCATCTTTATTGTCACTACTAATAACATTTTTCTGAAATGTTGGGGTTGAGATGTCATCTCTTAAAAACCAAGGCTTTAAAGCCCCCATATCACACACAAAATTTGTTGTATGCAGATATATGATCTAAAGAGAAGGTTCATATAGAAACTCTAAAACAACAGTAAATTTTCAATGTATGGACATTTATTTTTTTCATAAGACCAATGAGAAACACTTTAAACTTAGATTAGAATTGGCTACAGAAAACTGTTGTTGTTAGTCACTCAGTCATGTCTAGTTCTTTGTAACCCCATAAACTGTAGCCCATCAGGATCCTCTGTCCATGGAATTTTCCAGGCAAGAATATTGGAGTGAGTTGCCATTCTGTTTTCCAGGGGATCTTCCAACCCAGGGACTTAACCTGGGTCATCTGCATTGCAGGCAGATTCTTTATCAGCTGAGCCACCAGGGAAGGGCTACATAAATTAGGTAATATAATTAAAGATTCCGTACCAAATAATATATATAATATAATGAAATAACTATCACTATCTGGGAAATGTAGGACTTTTGAAAGGAAAAGTGAAAGTGCAGTTGCTCAGTCATGTCCAACTCTTGCAACCCCATGGACTGTAGACCACTAGGCTCCACTGTCCGTGGAATTTTCCCAGCATGAATACTGGAGTAAACTGCCATTTCCTCTTCAAGGGCTCTTGCTGACCCAGGGATCAAACTCACATCTCCTGCACTGGCTGGACAATTGGATTACTTACCACTGAGCCACTTGGGAAGCCCTAGATATCCACATACAAAAGAATAAAGATGGATCCCTACTACCCACTATACACAAAAGTTACCGAAAATCAAAACTATAAACCTCTTAGAAGAAAACAAAGAAATAAATCTTTGAGACCTTGAATTAGGTAATAGCTAACAACACAAAAAGCTCAAATGACAATAGAAAGAAATAGATAAATTTGATTTCATCAAAATTTAAAACTTCATACTTCAAAACATACCATCAAAAAATGAAAAGACAAGCCACCAAAAAGGAGAAAATATTGGCAAATCATATCTCTATAAAAGACCCATATTCACAATACATAAGTAACTCATGCAACTCAACAAATAACCCAGTTAAAAAATGGGTAAATGATTTGAATAGACATTTCATGATATATATACACAAATGGCAAGTTCAGTTCAGTTCAGTTCAGTCGTGTCCGATTCCTTGCGACCCCATAAATCGCAGCACGCCAAGCATCCCTGTCCATCACCATCTCCCGGAGTTCACTCAGACTCACGTCCATCGAGTCAGTGATGCCATCCAGCCATCTCATCCTCTGTCGTCCCCTTCTCCTCCTGCCCCCAATCCCTCCCAGCATCAGAGTCTTTTCCAATGAGTCAACTCTTGGCATGAGGTGGCCAAAGTACTGGAGTTTCAGCTTTAGCATCATTCCTTCCAAAGAAATCCCAGGGCTGATCTCCTTCAGAATAGACTGGTTGGATCTCCTTGCAGTCCAAGGGACTCTCAAGAGTCTTCAACACCACAGTTCAAAAGCATCAATTCTTCGGCGCTCAGCCTTCTTCACAGTCCAACTCTCACATCCATACATGACCACAGGAAAAACCATAGCCTTGACTAGACGGACCTTAGTTGGCAAAGTAATGTCTCTGCTTTTGAATATGCTGTCTAGTTTGGTCATAACTTTTCTTCCAAGGAGTAAGCGTGTTTTAATTTCATGGCTGCAATCACCATCTGCAGTGACTCTGGAGCCCAAAAAATAAAGTCTGACACTGTGTCCACTATTTCCCCATCTATTTCCCATGAAGTGATGGGACCGGATGGTCTTCAGCAATACGTGAACCGTGAACTTCCTGATGTTCAAGCTGGTTTTAGAAAAGGCAAAGAAACCAGAGATCAAACTGCCAACATCTGCTGGATCATGGAAAAAGCAAGAGAGTTCCAGAAAAACATCTATTTCTGCTTTATTGACTATGCCAAAGCCTTTGACTATATGGATCACAATAAACTGTGGAAAATTCTGAAAGAGATGGGAATACCAGACCACCTAACCTGCCTCTTGAGAAATCTGTATGCAGCTCAGGAAGCAACAGTTAGAACTGGACATGGAACAGACTGGTTTCAAACAGGAAAAGGAGTATGTCAAGGCTGTATATTGTCACCCTGCTTATTTAACTTATATGCAGAGTACATCATGAGAAATGCTGGACTGGAAGAAGCACAAGCTGGAATCAAGGTTGCTGGGAGAAAGAGCAATAATCTCAGATATGCAGATGACACCACCCTTATGGCAGAAAGTGAAGAGGAACTAAAAAGCCTCTTGATGAAAGTGAAAGTGCAGAGTGAAAAAGCTGGCTTAAAGCTCAACATTCAGAAAACGAAGATCATGACACAAATGGCAAATAAGCATGAAAAGATACTCAACATCTTAGTCATCAGGGAAATGCAAATCAAAACCACAGTGAGATACCACTTCATACCCACTAGGATACCTAAAATAAAAAGACAGTAACAACTGTCGGTTAAGATGTAGAGAAATTGGAATCCTCATACACTTACGGTAGGATTTTAAAATGCTGCAGCCACTTGGAAAACAGTTTGCCTGTTCCTCAAAAAGTTAAACACAGAGTTAACATATACTTCCATATAACTCCATACACCATCAGTTCCACTCCTAGGTACATACTCAAGAGAACTGGAATACAGATTCACCAATAAACTTGTATGTGAACATTTATGGTAGTGCTATTCTATTCATAACAGTAAAAAGAAACAATACAAATATCCATCAACACAGAATGTGGCATACCCATACAATACATTTAATAATAAAAAGAAATGAAGTAATGACACACACTACAACAGGGATAAACCTTGATAACATGTCAAATAAAAGAAGACAGTCATGAAAGATTACATATGGGATGAGTCCACTTATATGAGATGTCCTAAATAAGCAAATACAGAAACAGAGAATAGATTAGAGGCTGCCAGATGCAGGGAATAAGAGAAGGGAGGGAAGGAACTGCTAATATTTTTAAAGGAGTACTCTTGAGAGGTGAGGAAAGTGTTCTAAAAAGAGTTGTGATGGTTCACAACTCTACGAATATACTAAGAACCACTGAATTGTACACTTTAAAAAGTTTTATGTTATCTAAATTTTATCAATAAAGCTGTTATAAAAACAAATTTAAAGGTGTGAATTAGATGGAAGGAACTGTGCTTACAGCACAGAAATAGTTCTGCTCCTAATAATTACAAAGAAGGAAAGGAAAAAAAAAGGACTGTCTTAAGTCATAGTCACCACTAAGAATGTTAAAAAAATTTTTTCCAGATGATAACAATTACAAGAAGCTCACAAAGCAAAAAGTATTATAGTTATTTTGTTCTTTAGAATTCAACAGAATTCTATAATCGCATTTAAAAAGCAAAAGTTATATTATGATGGTTAGAGCAATCTAAAGTTTGAGGAAAAAATAAAGATCATTTAAATATACAACATTTTTTAAGGCTTACTGAAATAACTAAAGAGAGTCATACTACTCTGGATATGCCAATATTCTAACTTTGCTTAATGAAATTAACTGAAGAAAAAAATTTCAAGACAGGTATTCTACAAGGATAACAATTAAGTAGCTCATACAACGGAGCTTCTAAAAGGAAACAAAATTAAACACTCAAATCTTTCAAAATTAGTCAGTTCATTAATGCAAACCAGAAACACTACACAATTCAGATGTTGCACCATTCTAAGAAGTAACAACACTATTACCTAAAAATTGGAAAGTTAAGAGTAAGAACTACGCCACTCTCTCTCCTCATCTCTCAAGGGGTGGGGAGTGGGAATTAAGAACTAAAGTTACTGGCTTTGTGCACATGTCACGTTTTTATCTTAGCCTAATTTGGAATAATGTGGTCACCTATTTGTCAAAGTGTGGCATACTCATTTTACTTATTACTACTCAAAATGACAACAGACTAAACTTTTTGTAATTCAATGCCATTCATTGAATACTGAATGTATTTAAGGTATATATTTAAAACCTGCACACACTCCATATCAATTCATTTAATCCTTCTATCAATCAGAGGGCTAGGAATTACTACCAATTTTACAGCAGGAAACAGGAACCATTTACACCTCAGTCTGGCCAGGCAAGCTACTGAAAAATGTCATCAACCCCTCCCAAGGAAAAGATCAAAACCAATTTTTAAATTTCATTACAGATTAAAAGAAAAAATATGAAATGCACTATTGGCATATTTTCTTCGACTGTCAAATGGATCTGAAAATGTATTGGTAACACGTAGGCTCATCTCTAGGTGATAAAGTTGTGAAGTGAAAACTCCACTACTACAAAAACTCATCCTTAAGTGATAGCAGTCAAGACTATGGATAATCGGTTTATTTTCCTTTTAATTCTTATCCAAAATCCTTCCAAAAACAGAGAAAACCAGACACAGCAAAAGAAAAAGTAATTTTTATAATACCTTATAGAAGAACAGAAAAGTAAAACCAACAAATACTTACTTCCCTCTCCATGAATGTTTTGTTGTGTAGAAACATGCTAAATCCTTATTTTCCTTAATAATGTTCATTTTGTGCTGAATCCTGAAAGATAAAAATATGGGTAAATTTTGTAATAGTGCTAACCTTGAGTTTTTCCTGAATCTCCCACATCATATTTTCATGGACTGCCATATGGTACTGATTTTAAGATACCCACTTTTTATATAAGACCATAAGGATGGTCTGTTCACCTCTCTATCAGAGAGCCTTTAGCACACTATAATTGTCACAGCTCTTTTCCACTACACTGAGTCTGGAGGACAAGAACTGCCCTCGTATCAACATCCCAAGAATAGAGAATCTAGTAAAAAGTGTTAAAGTAAATGGATCTTTAAATCTCACACTGCCAAACAATATTTTAACACATGGCTGTCAAGTGTCAAACCAACCCTAAAAGGTTTTGTCTAGCTGCTAAGCGCTGGCCATCTTGCTGTCACTGTAACTTTAAAGGGAACTTAATATAAATAAGTAAGGTTTAACTTGAACAATATTCTCATTATAAAAATAATCTAGTAAAAGTTAAAACGTTAGTCACTCAGTCATGTCCATCTCTTTCAGACCCCATGGACTGTAGCCCACCAGGCTCCTCTGCCCACGGAATTCTCCAGGCAAGAATACTGGAGTGGCGGCCATTCCCTTCTCCAGGGCATCTTCCCAAGCCAGGGACTGAACCTAGATCTCCTGCATTGCAGGCAGATTCTTGACTGTCTGAGCCACCAAGGAAGCCCAAAAGTAATTTAAGCACATAGTAAAAACATTTTTAATGTTCATAAAGTAACTTTCCTTCTTCCAGCTAGGAAAAAAAATGTCTTTTAAACAAAATTGAGACTGTCATTTATACCACTTAGCTTGTTTTCACAGAATATTAACCTTTTTCCAAGGAATTAAATATTCTTTGAGAAAAAGATTTTTAAGTCACAAGAACAATGTTACTCAAAGTGTAGTTGTAAACATCAAGTGCAGAAATTAAATGTTCAGAGATGTTTGTTACAGTTTGGTTAGTGAATTCTCTGATTAAATAGGATATAGAACAGTTGAGGACTGCTAACTTGTATGATAAATCACACATGGTATGAGCTTCCTAACAGCCACAGGAAGAGGAACAATGCTACGTGCAATATTTCAAGATTAGTTTGTTGACTGTAACCCTGAAGTGTATAAAATCCAGAATCCATTTAGCTCACGAAAAAATTTCAGTTTTTCTAACTTTACACAACTAATTGGATAAACTGGCTACTAATGAAAGATTAATGATAAATTCTGAAAATATTACATCATTTGCTTCATACTGAATATGATCATTTTACTTCTTTTGTCACTTGGGTACTACTTCCTATCCTTAATAATTAGAAATACACTCTAAAAAATATTGTAAAATACATAAAGTATCAATAATGCAAACTGAATGGTTAGAATTAAGGCTTGCTTAGCTTTCTTCAGATCTTTATACGTCTAAACTTTTTAATCAACAAGTATTCTTTTCATAAATAGAATAAAACTATTTTTCATTCAAAAACATTTTTATAACAGCTTTTTGAGACAATTCACATACCTTAAAATTCACCTCTTTAGAAAGTGTGCAATTCAGAGGTTTTGGTATGTTCACAGAGTTCTACAACGAATACACTATTTTTATCATTCCAACAAGAAACACTGCTGGCAGCCACTCCCCAGTTCCCCTCACACCCACTACCTGGCAACCATCTACTTTCTGTCACTATGGACCAGTCTATTATGGAATCTCATATAAACAGAATCATAAAATGCGTTGTCTTTGTGACTGGCTTCTTTCACTTAGCGTAACAAGTGAAATATTTTCAAAGTTTATCCATGTTGTGGCATGCATCCGTTTCCTATTGTATAGAAACACCACATTTTGTATAACCATTCATCAACTGATAGACATATGTGTTGTTCCTATGCATGCATGCTAAGTCGCTGCTAAGAGGTACTCCCAAATAAGGTTTTGTCAAACCTTCTAGAAAAACATCAATTCATGCTCTGAGGAATAATAAGAGAACCAAAAGTAATAGCAAATTTAGAGAAACCTTTATTGTCACCAGAGAGAAATTTCTCCTAACAGTCAATGACATCTTCCTACTAGTATGTATAGACAGCCAAATATAGACCTGTCAGCTGGTGTGCTGTTCTGTTTTTTTCTAGATCGTGTATGTGAAATGACACAGGCAGCCAACCAAGAATTATTAAACTAGCAAACATTACCCCTGCCTTCTGAGTCATATGTAGTAAATGATATTGCTGGAAAGAAACTTAGAGAAGCTCTCCGAAAATGTGCCCAAAAAGTGAAAAATTATAGGCCTACAGATGGTATTTTCCCCTCATATACAGTTAACTGAAGATTGGGAAAAAGAAAGAAAAGGAGGAGGACAGAAAAAGTAAATGGCTGATACTGAAGAGTGGAGTCTGGATTCTGAGTTCACAATTTAAGATAGGAATGACTGAACTCTGGCCTATCTAGGAGAAACTGACAAGAAAGAAAATGCATTTGAGTGAATACCATCAAGGGACTGTAAAAGGAAAATGAAAGAAAAATATAAAATTTAAAAATGACAATCACAAAGAACTTAGGACATGATCTAATAAATCTGTAGGGAGTCTGGGGGAAAATAATCTAGTAACAACAAAGCATACTGAAGAATTAAAAAAATAAACCTAAAGAACGATCTTATCACTGATTTGGGAGAACAAGTAACTCAAACAAACCTTTTAGGAGGGGAATTAAGAAGGCTTATCTACAACTTTTTGGAGACTTATGAATTCAGGGGTGATAAAGGCAATAGATGCCTGAAAGTTCCTAGGTTAGGATAGATGACGGGATAAAGGAAGAGAAGACATAACACACTAATATAAAATTAATATAAAACTGAAGACACACAGATGGTCCACAGGTATACGAAAATATGTTCTATGTCATTATCAGGGAGATGCAACTCAAACCCAAACTACAAGATACTGCCTCACACCTGTTAGGATGGCTATTATCAAAAAAATAAAAGACAAGTTCTGGCAAGCATGTAAAGAAACCTGAACCTTTGTACACTGTTGATGAGAATGTAAAATGGTGTGTTATGGAAAACAGTATGGAAGTTGCTCAAAAAATTAAAAAATAGCATTATTAGGGAATTCCATAGTGCATAGTGGTTAGGACTTGGTGCTTTTGCTAGGGATAAAACACTGACTGACCCCACCCACCCTGGCCAGGCTCTCTAGTAACCATCTGCATGAGTTATTTTACGACAGGAGGTCCTGGTAAGGAACACGGAACTGATAAGCCACTGCCAACAGGAAGAGCTCGGGAAAGGTACAAAGACAACACAACGTATCCATCTACCTCCCAGAATCCCTCTCACTAGCATCCATCTTGTCTGAGCAATGTGGTACGCAACCAAGAAGGACTCTGAGTCAAAATGATTGGCCAAAAACAAGCCAGAAACTAATCCCATCAGTTAGTTTTTATGTTAAAACCTGAGACTGCAAGCCATGTGGCAGAGCAGTTCTCCTGGGTTCCCCTTACCCTGCTGCTCTCCACCTGGTGCCCTCTTCCAATAAAGTCTCTTGATTTGTCAGCACGTCTCCTTGGATAATTCTTTTCCTAGTGTTAGACTAGAGCCCAATCTTGGGGCCCTGGAAGGGGCTAGACTTTCACTACCGTGGGCCCAGGTTCTATCCCTCGTCAGGGAACTAGGATTCTGCCAGCTGCATGTGGCTAAAAAAAAAAAGAAATTATCACATGATCCAGAAATCAAACTTTGAGTATTTATCCAAAAGAACTGAAATTTGGACCTCTGATGAAGGAGGAAACAGAATAGGCTCTATCTCAAAAGCAGGACTCCATCTTGGGCCGAATTGTGGACGTTGAGCTGTATGCCCAATATCTATGGAAACATACCAACTGGAAAACCAGGCCCGCAGAAGGAAGAGCCCTAGGGCTCTCTGTTGTCTAAAAGAATACCCTAATTATCTGCGTAACCAAATAGAATCATACATTCTATTATGCTTATTGGGGTATGACCACAGGCCTATTGATAGTTGTCCACTGTTAACTACCTAGGCTTAAGGTATATGAATCACGGGTTAACTTTGTATCTTTCTTTTTCCTTTGTTCAGACTAGTTTCAGGGAATTTGGGAAGGCGGGTTTGGGCACATACTCTTAGGGTATATAAGGTTTTCACAAAAACTGGTCCAGGTCCTTGGCTAAGAGGAGACTCTGCCTTGGGCCCGCCAGTGTAATAAACTGCATTCCACTATCTGCATTGTCCCTCTGAGTGAGTTTGTTTCCCAGAAGGCGAGGCTACAACACCAAGAGATGACACAACCATATTCACTGCAATATTATTTATAAAACTGAAGATGTCTAAACACCCTGAACAGATGAATGGATTAAGAAAACGTGGTATACACAATATTATTCAGTCTTAAAAAAGAAGGATATCCTACAATCTTCAATAATATCAGTGAAACTTAAAAATATTATGCTAAGTGAAATAAGCCAGTCACAGAATGCCACTTGCATGAATTATCTACAATAGTTCAGCTCAGAGAAGAAGGTAGAATAGTAGCTGCCAGTGACTGGGCTGGAGGGGAAATGGGGAGTTGCCAATTAATGGGTATAAAGTTTCAGTTATGCAAGATAAGTAAGTTCTAGAGTCTGTTGCATAGCACTGTGCCTAAACAGTGAACAATAATGTATTCTTAAAATCTGTTAAGAGGGGAGATCTTATGTTAAGTGTTTTTACCTCCCCAAAATTAAATTTTAAAAATTCAAAAGAAACTACTGTATTCCTGATGCAGATTACAATGCTAACAAAAAAATATAATGTAGAGTTAAAGGCTTCTCTGGACATCAGGAGAAGTGCCCGTGGCCAAAATCAGCACACCTGACAATTTATGTCTCATGTTTTAGGAAACAAGTGATACTGCTATTCTGCATCCAGTCCTGAACAACAGTCCAAAAAGGTGAAGGCTAGTAAAATGGAAGTGCTCTTTACAGAAGAAAACCACTCCTCAATCTGAAAAGCTCACCTTCAGTCATGTTATATTTAGATAAGGATACACTGGAGAGATAAGGAAGGGAAGAAATACTTACCTAAGTAGCCAAGTCAACCCCAGAAATGACAGGTTAATTCAAAGCTCTTATCAGTGCCTATACACCTGAATTAAGATAATGCTTTTCTATTTTAAATCCTGAAATTGGCGAGGAAGGTGCCCCTGATCAAACAATTTATGACATGCCTTGAAATTATGCAACAAGTAGGTTTTATTAAGGCTTCCTGGATGGCCTAGTGGTAAAGAACCCACCTGCCAATGCAGGAGACTTTAGAGACGCCGGTTCAATCCCTGGGTCAGGAAGATCCCCTTGAGGAGGGCATGGCAACACACTCCAGCAGTCTTGCCTGGAGAATCCCATGGACAGAGGAACCTGGCAGACCACAGTCCACGGGGTCTCAAAAAGTCAAACAAGACTGAAACGACTAAGCATCCAACACAGGGTTTACTAAGTACTCATCATGTGTTAATGACGACACATAGCATTTACAACCTGTCTCCATAACAACTAAGATACAGGTATGATGATCCTCATTTTATTGACAAGAAAACAGAATTAGAAACATGAAATCACTTCTCTAATTTAACAACTATTAAATGGCTGGGCCAAGCTTTTGAACTCAAACTGCTTAACCCCACACTCAAACTAAACTATAATAGTAATACCTTCCCTCAGGTTTAGAAAATCAATGGGGAACTCCCTGGTGGTCCAGGGTTAGGACTTCCTGCTTGCACTGCAGGGGGCATGGGTTCACTCCCTGGTCCACTCCCGGGTGGGGAAACTAACAGCCCACAAGCGATGCAGCCAAAAACAAACAAAATACTCTTTTAAATTAAGAAAATAAAAATAAATTTATTCTGACCATGTAATTACAGGCTTATTGATGGCACATTCCTAGATTAATTTTGAACTAGTTCCAATTATTATCTTCATTTGGAAACATGATTAAGCACCTGCTGCAAACAACTTTGAAACTCACAATTTTAAGCAGTGAAACAAATGACCATAATCAACACAAGGCCAAAGAAATACAACAGAGAGGATGTCTCCAGGGTTGAAATACTCTACCATGTAAAGATAAATATTTTAAATGTTTCCATCCATAGATAAGCTTGGGCTTCCCAGTGGCACACTGGTGAAGAATGCCTGCCAAGGCAGGAAATGTGGGATAGATCCCTGGGCAACCCACTCTAGTATTCTTGCCTGAAAAATTCCACGGACAGAGGAGTCTGGTAGGCTACACTCCATGGGGTCACAAAAAGTCAAACACAACTGAGCAGGCATCCACTATAGATAGGCTTAATTTAAAAAAAAAAAAAAAAGTGTTCAAACAAATACATGACTATAGAAAATTGCTACCAAATGGAGAAAAGACAGTCTCTTCCATAAGCAGTGATGGGAAAACTGGACAGCTACGTGTAAAAGAATGAAATTCAAATACTTCCTAAACACCACACACAAAAATAAAGTCAAAATGGATTAGAGGCCTGTATGTGAGACCAGAAACTATAAAATCCTTAAAGCAAAACATAGGCATTATTACATTCTTTGACATAAATCACAGCAAGATCCTCTATGATCCAGTCTCAGAGTAATGGAAATAAAACCAAAAATAAACAAGCTGGACCTAATTAAACATAAAAGCTTTTGCACAGCAAAGGAAACTATAAACAAAGTCAAAAGACAACTCTCAGAATGGGAGAAAATAAAAGCAATTGAAACAACTGGTAAAGTATTAATCTGTAAAATATACAAGCAGCACATGCAGCTCAATACCAAAAAAACAACCAATCCAATCAAAAAGTGGGCAAAGAAGGAAGAAAAAAAGGGAGGGGGCGGGCAGAAGACTTAAGCAGTCACTTCTCCAAAGAAAGCATACAGATGGCTAATAAACTCATGAAAAGATGCTCAACATCACTCAGTATTAAGAAAAATGCCAATCAAAATTACAATGAGCTATCACCTCACACCAGTCAGAATGGCCATCATCAAAAAGTCTACAAACAATAAATGCTGGAAAGGGTATGGACAAAAGGGAACCCTCTTGCACTAATAAATACAGCCACTACAGTAAACAGTATGGAGATTCCTTAAATAAACAAAGAATAAAACTACCACATGACCCAGCAATCCCACTACTGGGCATGCAAGCATGCTCAGTCACTAACACATGTCTGACTCTTTGCAACCCCACAGACTGTAACCTGCCAGGCTCTTCCGTGCATGGGATTCTCCAGGCAAGAATACTGGAGTGGGTTGCCACTTCCTTCTCCAACTACTGGAGAAAACCATAACTGAAAAAGACACATGTACCCCAATATTCATTGCAGCATTATTTACAATAGCTAGGACGTGGAAGCAATCTAGAGGTCCATCGACAGATGAATGGATAAAAGAGCTGTGGTATATATATATAAAGGAGTATTAGCCATAAAAAGGAACACATTTGAGTCAGTTCTAATGAGGCAGATGAACCCACAGCCTATTACACAGAGTGAAGTAAGTCAGGAAGAGAAAGACAAATATCCTGTATTAATGCACATAAATGGAATCTAGAAAGATAGTACTAATGAACCTATCTGCAGGGCAGAAATAGAGACACAAACATAAAGAACAGACCTGTGGACATAGTGGGGGAAGGAGAGGGTGGGACAAATTGAAAGAGTATCATGGAAACATATACATTACCGTATGTAAAACAGATAACCAGTGGGAATTTGTTGTATGATGCAGGGAGCTCAAATCGATGCTCTGTGACAATCTAGAGGGGTGGAACGGTAAGGGAGGTGGGAGGGATGTTCAACAGGGAGGGGATATGTGTATACCTATAGCTGATTCATGTTAATGTATGGCAGAAACCAACACAATATTGTAAAGCATTATTCTCCTTCAATAATACATTTTTTTTTAAAAAGGAAATATGCTACCAATCGGTGATTTTCAGGTGATTTCAACAGAAAAATACTAGTCTAACTAACAATGAATTTTTAAAACAATCAGATTAATGAGACCTGAGTCGGGACCTAATTCTCAACAGTGTACTATTAGCCTCTCTAATTTCAAGTAAATCTATTTTATATACTCAAAACCTCAATCATTTGTGACGAAGTCATTTCATCTAATGAAGACAATCAGTGTGGAAACCGCATTAACAGTTTCAGACCCTGAGGGTATTTCTAGATGAGCAGGTATTAATATCTAACAAACCATGCTTCACTAGAGAAGGGAATGGTAAAACACTTCAGTACTCTTGCTTTGAGAACTCCATGAATGGTACAAAAAGGCAAAGAGATATGATGCTGAAAGATGAACTCCCCAGGTCGGTAGGTGCCCAATATGCTACTGAATATGAGCAGAAAAAATAACTCCAGAAGGAAGGAAGAGGCTGAGCCAAAGCGAAAAGAATGCCCAGCTGTGGATGTGTCTGGTGGTGAAAGTAAAGTCGCAAGCTGTAAAGAACAATACAGCACAGGAACCTGGAACGTTAGTTCCATGAATAAAGGTAAACTGTGAAAGTGAAAGTCACTCGGCTAGTGCTAAGTCGCTTGTGTCCAACTCTGTACTACCCCACAGACGGAAGCCCACCAGGCTCCCCCGTCCCCGGGATTCTCCAGGCAAGAACACTGTAGTGGGTTGCCATTTTCTTCTCCAATGCAGGAATGTGAAAAGTGAAAGGGAACTCACTCAGTCGTGTCTGACTCTTAGCGATCCCCTGGACTACAGCCTACCAGGCATCTCCATCCATGGGATTTTCCAGGCAAAAGTACTAGAGTGGGGTGCCACTGCCTTCTCCAAAAGTTGCTCAGTCCTGTCCAAAACTTTGCAACCCCGTGGAATTCTCCGGCCAAAATACTGGAGTGGGTAGTCTTTCTCTTCTCCAGGGGATCTTCCTAACCCAGGGACTGAACCCAGGTCTCCCGCATTGCAGGTGGATTCTTTATCAGTTGAACCACAAGGGAAGCTGGAAATGGTCAAACAGGAGATGGCAAGAGTGAACCTTGACATTTTAGGAATCAATGAACTAAAATGGACCAGAATGGGTGAATTTAATTCTGATGACAATTATATCTACTACTGTGGGCAAGAATTCCTCAGAAGTAATGAGAGTAGCCCTCATAGTCAACAAGAGAGTCCAAAATGCAGTACTTGCGTGCAATCTCAAAAACAACAAAGCGACCTGTTTATTTTCAAGGATAACCATTCAATATTACCATAATCCAAATCTATGCCCCAAGCACCACTTCTGAAGGAGCTGATGCTGAACAGTTCTATGAAGACCACCAAGACCTTCTAGAATCAAAAAAGATGTCCTTTCATCATAGGGGACTGGAATGCAAAAGTAGGAAGTCAAGAGATACCTGTAGTAACAGGCAAGTTTGGCCTTGTAGTACAAAATGAATCAGACCAAGGGTAACAGAGTTTTTCCAAGAGAACTCACTGGTCATAGAAAACACCCCTTTTCAAGAACCCAATGAAAAGAATAAAGAAGACTCTTGAGAGTCCCTTGGACTGCAAGGAGATCCAACCAGTCCATTCTGAAGGAGATCAACCCTGGGATTTCTTTGGAAGGAATGATGCTACAGCTGAAACTCCAGTACTTTGGCCACCTCATGTGAAGAGTTGACTCATTGGGCAAGACTCTGATGCTGGGAGGGATTGGGGGCAGGAGAAGAGGACGACAGAGGATGAGATGGTTGGATGGCATCAATGACTCGATGGATGCGAATCTGAGTGAACTCCAGGAGTTGGTGATGGACAGCGAGGCCTGGCGTGCTGCGATTCACAGGGTCGCAGAGAGTCAGACATGACTGAGTGACTGAACTGAACTGAACTGAAAGAAATAAAAGACCTATCTATAGAAAACTATGAAACACTGATGAAAGAAATCAAAGATGACACAAACAGATGGAGAAATATACCATATTCATGGATTGGAAGAATCAATATAGTGAAAATGAGTATACTACCCAAAGCAATCTATAGATTCAATATAATCCCTATCAAGCTACTAACTCCTAGAGGAAAACAAAGGCAAAACACTCTGACATAAATCACAGCAGGATCCTCTATGACCCACCTCCCAAAGTAACAGAAATAAAAGCAAAAATAAATGAATAGGACCTAATTAAACTTAAAAGCTTTTGCACAACGAAGGAAACTATAAGCAAGGTGGGAGAAAACAAAAGCAAAGGAAGCAACTGACAAAGAACTAAACTCAAAAATATACAAGCAACTCCTGCAGCTCAATTCCAGAAAAATACATGACCCAATCAAAAAAGGGTTGTATATTCTTAACTCCTTTGTCAAAAATAAAGTACCCACAGGTGTCTGGGCTTTCTATCTTGTTCCATTGGTCTATATTTCTGTTTTTGTGCCAGTACTATACTGTCTTAATGACCGCAGGTTTGTAGTATAATCTGAAGTCAGAAGGCTGACTCCTCCAGCTCCGTTTTCTTTCTCAAGAATCCTTTGGCTATTCAAGGTCTTTTGTGCTTCCATATGAAATGTGAAATTTTTTGTTCTAGTTCTATGAAAAACGTCATTGGTAATTTGATAGGGAACACATTGAAGCTGTAGATTGCATTTGGCAGTATAGTGATTTTCACAATATTGATTCTTCCTACCTAGGAATGTGGAATATCTCTCCAACTATTTATGTTATCTTTGATTTCTTTTATTAGTCTTACAATTTTGAGTGTACAGTTCTTTTGTCTCCTTCAGTTCAGTTTAGTTCAGTCACTCAGTTGTGTCCGACTCTTTGCAACCCCATGAACCACAGCACGCCAGGCCTCGCTGTCCATCACCAACTCCCAGAGTTCACCCAAACTCATGTCCATTGAGTTGGTGATGCCATCCAACCATCTCATCCTCTGTCATCCCCTTCTTCTCCTACCCTCAATCTTTCCCAGCATCAGGGTCTTTTCTAATGAGTCAGTTTGTCTCCTTAGGTATGTTTATTCCTAGATATTTAATTCATTTTGCTGCAATCATGAATGGGATTATTAATTTCTCTTTCTGATTTTTCATTGTTAGTATATAGAAATACAAATGATTTCTGTGTATTGATTTTGTACCCTGTGACTTTGCTAAATTTACTGATTAGCTCTAGCAATTTTCTGATACTATCTCTAGGGTTTTCTATGTATAGTATCATGTCATCTGCAAACAGTGAAAACTTTATTTCTTCTTTTCCAGTCTAGATTCCTTTTATTTCTTTTTCTTCTCTGACTGCTATATCTAGGACTTTCAGAACTATGGTTAATAATAGTGGCGAAAAGTGGACATCCTTGTCTTGTTCCTGATCTTAGGGGAATGCTTTCAGTTTTTCACCACTGAGAATAATGTTTGCTGTAGGCTTATCATATATGGCCTTTACTATGTTGAGTTAGGTTCCTTTTATGACCATTTTCTGAAAAGTTTTAACCATAAATAGGTGCTGAATTTTGTCAAAGACTTTTTCTACATCTACTGATATTATCATATGGTTTTTACCTTTCAGTTTTTTAATATGGTGTATCATAATGATTGATTTGCACACATTGGAGAATCCTTGCATCCCTGGAATAAAGCCAACTTGATCATGGTGTATGAGCTTTTTGATGTGTTGCTAAAATCTGTGAAACCAACCTAATAGTTTTAAATTTATGTTTGATGTCTTAAGTTACAGCTTATGAAACTTTTGGGGAAAAGAATTTTACTCCATAAAAATAATCCCCATTCAATTATCTCCTCTGTATATTTCTTAAATAAGCTCTAAAAGTGGTCCTAACTGTTGCTTATCAACAAAAACTCATAAGCAACCATAATTCCCACTAATAGTGATGAAAACTCTGCAGAATTTCTAGTCTCAGGTGTAAAGCATAACTGTTATTTATAGGCACATTCTATAAATAACAGCAAACTGTCCAGCTAAGAAAATATAAGAATTGTTATATGAGATCTTGGTAGCAGCTGTATCCTCAGCATTTGCTATCCTGCCAGTTGTTGAGGTGTTATTCAAATTAGCAAAAGCTTATGTGTTCAAACTAATTACTGCTTATTTTTCATCTCCATTCCTGCAGGACAGTCCCACTTCAAATTCTCAAAGATCTTTTTAATAAAAACTCAAGTATACAAGCCCTTTGAAACTAAATCACCTGGAAAAGATTTCTAATTTTTGCAAGTTGGCTTCACTTGTTCTCATTCTAAGTAAGTAAAGTCACTCAGTCGTGTCCGACTCTTTGTGACCCCGTGGACTGCAGCCCACGAGGCTCCTCAGTCCATGGGATTCTCCAGGCAAGAATACTGGAGTGGGTTGCCATTTCCTTCTCTAGGGAATCTTCCCAACCCAGGGATCGAACCCGGGTCTCCCGCATTGGAGGCAGACGCTTTAACCTCTGAGCCACGTAATACAACACTAACAGAGCTTTTCTGCAACTTTTCAGTTTGTCTTTTAAAAGACCTGCATGAAGAGTTAAAAAGTCAAATTCAAGGCAATAGACATTCTGGCTAGATGGGCCTTTTCAATGAGTCCCTTGCTTCATTCTTTCAAATAACACTTAAGGTTTCCACAGTCTTATTACTGGCAGTAAAACTGACAATCCATTTAAAATCATTTACAGATAAAATAAGAACAATCTTTTGGACAATATGGTTTTGACACAAAAGTGCAGGATTTGAGAGTCACTGAGAGACACCCACATCAAAATGACACTAAAAACAGAAAGCAGTATGAAGCGACTCAGCATCACAGACACTTAAGCAGACTGTTGCTATTTAGTCCCAAATCCTGTCTGACTCTTTTGTGACCCCATGGACTATATAGCCTGCCAAGTTCCTCTGTCCATGGGATTTCCAAAGCAAGTATACTGGAATGGGTTGCCATCTCCTCCTCTAGGGGATCTTTCTGACCCACGAACTGAACCTGTGTCTTCTGCACTGCAGGTGAATTCTTTACCATTGAGGCCTTTGAGCAGATTACAGTCAGGCAGTCAGGGTATAAGCAAAGACTTTGCACACACAGCAAAATTAAGTCTATGTGCATGGCTTGTGTTAAGTAAAAACTCACACAGAGCCCTTACTTAGCCAGGATGAATGAGTATACTCAGAAAAATAATACACTAATGAATGAATGATGGAAGTGGTTTTAATCAAGGCTATTTGCCTTCAAAGTACACACTCTGCATGACCAACTGGAAAGGATTTTTACACAAATATAAAAACTTCCAAAAGAGCAGACAAGATATTAACTTTCCACCTTGAATTTGTAAAATGAAAGAATAAACTTTTTCATCATTTTGCTCTCACTCTCAAGTAATGAATTAAAAATATGTTTGTCTTGAAATGCCTCAAAAAATATCAGTGTCTAATGTAAATTTCTTTCAACTTGGCTGTTGGTGAAAACTTTTATGTTGGGGAAAAACTACATTTGCTTTTATTTTCTGACCAAACTCTCCTGCAACAGAGCACTGTTTTTCTGTTACACTATGAAATTACACCTGAAAATATGGTAGATATTCACGATAGAAACTAATTTGTGAACTTAGTATTTCCTCATACATCTACGTCCTACTGAAAATGAAGAAGGAAGGAAAACCATAGCTAAGGCAAATGCTGACCCAAGTAATGACCAAAGAGAGAATCCCTTATTACTGGCTTCTTAAAAAGCCTAGTTTTATTTGTAGCTGGAGTCAAAACCTAAGTGAATTATATCTCTTGGTTAGGTCAGTTTCAAATAAAAGGTAAAAAAATATATATAAATGATTAACAGAACATTAATTTTTACCCATATTAAAAAGCTACAACTAGACTGTCTTAGAATGTGCTGTGTCTGAGAGAAAAGTGATATGAACTTTAACCCTGTTTTTAAATTTTTAATCTTTATGTTTTAATATATAACTCAAGTGTAAACAAAAGTACTTTTCATTGAAATAAACAACAAATCAGTAATGTGAATGAGATCTACCATACAGAGATCTTTAAACAGCTATAAAACAGATCACTAAGTAAGGTTTTAGTATATTCTATCTTAGTTTTCTTTACTTGCTGAAGAATTTCAGAGATAAATATTATAAGAAAGCCAGTTCAAAGCCAAAATGAACTTCAAATACTTCTAACATCATAGGGTAGGGCAAACTAATCTAAGATCCCCTCATTCTCTTTATAAAATCCATTCCTCTCTAATTAGAAACTGAATACATATTCATGAAATAAAAGGGCAAGAGAAATTCAAAAGCAACCCATAAATCTGAAGAAACACTTAACATCATCTCTATGGAGGGAGAAGTAAGTATATATAGCATAGCAGTTAATTTTGCTGGCCTTTCCTATTCAATGTAAATTAAATACTGAAAAAGATACCTGTTTCTTCACATTTTAGATTACATCTGAAGGGATAATTCTTATTTTTCACAAATAGCTCTCTATTTGTTATAAAATAAAAATGTTTTTGCCAGGAAAGATACATGGCTATGACTCTTCCCTTTCCAAAATTTAAAAACGCCTTGAAACATTCACCTCAGGAAAAAGTAAAAAACTAAGAAATGTGTTCAGTTAAGCAATTCTGTGAAATCAGCGGTGGTGATCATTTACATACTTCTAAGTTTGCACACATTCTTAAAGCTTTCTAGAAGACACAAATTTCCATTTCATTTTATCGTTGAATCTAACTAGGCTTATGCAAGAACAAAATATACAAATTCAATAAACTGTTCTTCAGCTCACAAACAGGCACTTAATAATCTTGCTCTCACAGATCCTAATGGTAAAAGAGATTTTCAATTGCAACATTTTAACTTGTTTTCCTTAACACTAAACACATAATGGGGGAATAAACTTCCTAGGCATATAGCAAATATAACTTGAAGACAGTAAGCATCTTAATACCCAAATCCTGTTCTCTTAATACTAGTATAAAACTAGAGTTTAAGTGGCTACAATTTCCTTTTCTTTGATCCGATACAAAACAGCAACAACATGTAAACCTCTGGTTCGTCTCTTTCCAAAAAACCCCTATTATTCCTAACTTTGCCATAGAATTTCACAGTTTACAGAACACTCCCAAATCTATCAAGTAAAAAAAAAAAAAAAAAGTCTACTTTTAAAATTAAAAGTAGCTATAAGTTTCGTGAGGAAAATGGCTTATCTACTCTAAGATTTGATGAACATCCAAAATATATTCTGTATAAGTTTGAAGGAGCAAGAAACCCCATAGTACTAGTTTAAGAATTGAAGCTTAAATATAATTAGTATAGAATTTACCGGGGCTTCCCAGGTGGTGCAGTGGTAAAAGAATCCACCTGCCAACACAGGAATCACAAGAGACACGGGTTCCATTCCTGGGTCAGGAAGATCCCCTGGAGTAGGAGATGGCAACCCACTCCCAATATTCTTGCCTGCAAAGTACCATGGACAGAGGAACCTGGTGGATTACAGTCCATGAGATCGCAAACAACACAACTGAGCATACACACAGAGAGAATTTATTACACACTAGAGAAAGCCCTTACATTCATACCTTTCAATCCTTCCATGATGTTTCCACAATTATTACTTGAAAAAATCAGAACATCAAAATAATTTAGATTGCTTTAGGGGTTTTGCTGTCAATCTGGTCATTAAAAGCTCCAGTTTCTTATTAACTGCAAAAAGATATTACCAAATGGCATGGGCTAAATCTGTGAACACTGCTTAACCAGTGTGGCCTACTTCTAAGGGCAACTTAAATTCTGAAACTTTAAAAACCCCACTGATTTTAGACTTACGTTAGAGATCACTTTTCCTTTTAAGTAGTCCATAAAAGTACAAGTAAAACTCAACTATGTAGGCTGCTAAATAAAGTTAAGAACATGTGAAAAGTACTAGGAAATTATATGTTTAGCTTTATTGAATGAATCATACTTAAATACAACTTTGCACAGGTAACTGTCTCAAGTTTGCAAAAATGTCACAACTATGTTGGCTTAAGTTACTCAGTACAAAGATATCCCCCAACTCACTGATTCTTAAAGGAGCCTCCAAAACAAAAAATCATACCGTAAGATAAGAGATGTTACTGACTGGCATGTACTAAGCATCTGTGAACACAGCTGAAGCAGGAAAAGATGTTGAAAAGAATCTTTAATTCAATGTACTGAATTAAAGTAATGGTTGCAAGAGTGGAAGTTGGGGTGGGGCTGCTACCCCTTGAGATACTATGATTAGAAACACTTCTAGGATTTAGGGGCCAGAGCTACATACCCCTCAACAAGCAAGACAGTCCTGATGTCTTGACCTGATGAACTGTCCTCAAGTTACTTTCAAATATTCAAGTGGTCATTCACATAGATAAAAGCCTATTTACAGCTAATCCCAGAATTTAGTTTTATATTAAAATACAAATCATGAAATATGTTTTGCCATTTAATGTACATGTAATTTTCCTGGAATGCATACATCACAAAAACTTCGTGAGAAGTCTGAATTCTCATGGCTTTTCAGAGTATCTGTATTATGTCTGCATTTTTGATGGATATTTTTTACTGTTTTTTTCTTTCAGTGCTTTAAAACTGTCACTTAGCTGTCTTCTGGCTTGCACGGCTTCTCTGCTGTAACTCTTATCTTTGTTTCTTTGTATAGAATGTTTCTCTTTTTTTGGTTACTTCAACAGTTTCTCTTAGGAGGAGGAAGTTTGAATTTGATGTCTTATGCAGGTTTTTTAAGTGGCAGGTGTTTAACCTGCTTGGTGTTCTCTAAGTTTCTTGCACCTCCAGTTTGATGTCTAGCATTAATTTCAGAATAATTCTCAATTATTTCCTCAAATATTTCAACATTTCTTCTGCTCTGTCCTCTTCTGGGATTCCAATTATGCATATATTTAAATGTGTTAGATAGAATCCCCAAGCTCTTGTTTTTTAAACTCTTTGTGTTTCACTTGGATAATTTCTGATACCTACAAGATTCACTGATTCTTTCTTTGGTTGTGTCAGATCAACTGATGAGCCCAAAGGCATCTTGCAATTCGTTACTATGTAGTGAAACTTCTGACATTTCCTTTTGATTCTTTCTTACAGTTTATATCTTTCAGCTCAAACTACCCACCTGATTTTGTATGCTGTCCACTTTTTGTTCATACCTTTAACATTAATTAGAGTCATTTTAAATTCCCTTATCAGATAGAAGCACCTATGTTAGGCAAAGATAATCCTGGTGATTGATTTTTCTCTTGGGAATGTTTTTTGTCTTTTGTATGTCTTGTAATTTTTTGCTGAAAGTGCGACATGTAATAGGACAGCAAAGTTAGAGCTAAGTAATTTTTGTGAAGGGAAATGGGAACATCTTTTCTTTGCTGAGTCTTTAGTGCAGGATGTTAGGAGTTGGGCTGAGTTTATGATTTGCTGTTGCTATGGTTATCCCCGGAGAAGGGAACGGCAACCCACTCCAGTAGTCTTGCCTTGGAGAATTCCATGGACAGAGGAGCCTGGTCCATATTCTTTGGTCCATGAGGCTGCAAAGAGTCAGAGAGGACTGAGCAACTAATACTTTCACTTTTGTGGTTTTATCTCCACTGTATAACAGGCTTCAAATATCTACAGAACAGCTTCTGTCTAGGTCGGGAATGGTTTATTAAAGCAATATCTATTTGATTCTTTGCCCTGTGACTCTTTGCATAATCTCATTCCTCACCCTGTACTATTTTGCAATTGCTTGTTATTCACAGTTTTTTAAGCTAGTGGCAGGGAGGTGGGGTTATAGTCTCTGTTGTCCTGATTAAGGTTTAGTCCTAGACATACCTTGTGTCTCTGGATCTCAGAGGTGTAATTTTCCTGTTTCCCCAGGCTGGAATTTTGGACTTGGTGCCCCTCCCCCAAAATATGCTCTCCCCAGTTTCTGTCTTCCCTCAGCTCACCAACAGGGCCTGCTGGCAGAGATGCCATTCTCTCTAAACATTAAGGTTTTTATTCTATAGGAGAGAGAGAGAAAAAGAATCAAGAGTTTTTGACCCTCCTGAAAACTCTGCTGCTCTTCTCTGGGTCAGCACCACAACAGACACTCCCCAGATCTCATTTCAATCTTTCCTAGGAGTACCCAGCGAAGAATGTAGATAAAGAAGTGAGCTCAGCCTTCATCAACTTGTCAGCTATTCAAGCTGAATGCTGTTTATCAGTGTCCAGCTGTGTCTACTGAAGGTGAACGTGAGTTCATCCGTACTCTTTCTCTCCTTAAATTTCCAGCCACTGGTTTGCTCTGTGGCCTCAGCAACTTAATAGGTTCCAAAATAAATAAAAAAACATGAATTTGAAGTTAGTCTAGGTTTTTTTTTTTGATCCTACAGCGGAACTAAAGGCTCTTTTTGTCCCAGAACCAAAGCCAGAGGTGGTTATACTAATTTATAAACTATTTCAGGGTAGTAAAAGAGCTGTTACAAATTATTTGAAATAAAAAGGAGGTCTTTACTGGGTTTGATAAAGTTGAGAAACACTGACTTAAAGGATCTTTTTGAAAACAACTCCCCTCTAACCACTAATAAGCATTACGGTAAACATTTAGGCCTAAAACTATTAGTAGTAACAAAATTTTTGATAGTTTATCTGCTTAGATGTGACTCTATTTTTACTAATTTTAAGTATTCAGTCAGAGGATAACGGGAAAGGTATATGCAATGGAAACCTCAAATTCAAATAGAAGTCATTTAGGAATATAGCCAAATTAGTTAAAACAGATTTTTAAATTTCAACCATAATTTAGTATCTACCTCCCTTCTACAAATTCAGTAATAATGCCAGTATTGTTTCGTTCCACCTAAGCGACCAGCTTCTATTTATTTGTGGATAAAGTTAATTCTTAAAAATAACTCATCCTTTCCATAACTGCATAACTTTTTCCCTTATAACGTTCATATATTTTACTATTTACTACTGCCAGTTTAGAAAAAGAGGACTATCCGTTACCTCCCAGTGGAATACAAATTGTGGTGTTTTTCCATGAACTGAACTATAGAATGTAAAATTCCTATCTCTTTATAACCCTCTGACTCCACTTTTCCTCCATTAATATGTGCCACTTCCTGTTTTCAAACCATGAGTATAATGTAATATTTCTAAACGAGGAGGGGCTTATATTCCATTGTGATATTAACCTCACAAGCCAAGTTTAAGATATAGCTGCTTAAACTGTTTCACATTACATTTAAAATGTTAACATGATCTTATATTATATGCTAGTCAAACAATAAAGAACATCTAAAGAACAGAGAAATCAAGTCTTTGGGGGACACTCAATTATTGACGAGCTTTTAAACCCTTTTTTTTTTAAGGGAAGTCCTGTTTCATTTTCCCATAAACTCACAGAGTAGTGGTAATATACCTAACAACTGTAATTTCCTTAGGCTCTGTAGATAGTACTTTCAAAGCCAGAAATCTGTCAGATCCATCAAGCAAAAAGAAAACACAGTAAGACAATCTTTGGGACAGGTGCTAAAAAAATATTCTGAAATTTAACTTTTCACCCAAGACTCTACACTCCAAGACACTCCAAATAACTCTACAGTATAACCTCCTTCACAGTGGGCAACAGCATCAGGTAGAAGCCCAAGGGGAATCAGGGTCGGAAGAAAGGGAAAAGCAGAGCGAGGAACCGAGAAATCACTTACTTCGGGAAACCACTGCCACATTGGAGGAAGACTTCTAATTTTCTCCCCTAAGCAACCTGTAAAGGAAAGCCTCACAAGAGGGGTTACCTTAACACCCTACACAACTCAGGGGAGGACACTTTTTTAAGTGCAGAGTCAAATCCGCGTTTAACAGCCACTTCACAGAACGTCTAAGTCCCACTTCACCCATCTAAAGGCCGCATTCAGAGAGAGACAGAATCACAGCAGCGGAGGAAAGGCCCCTGTGAATAAGCTCTCGTGCAAAAAGGAAACGCTGAGGGGAGAAAACTTCATTTTGGAAAAGGGAGGAGCTACAGAAGAAACGACGCGGGGGCTCCCCATTTCCTATCAAAACGAAACAAAGCTGCTCAAATAAAGTTAAAAGTCTATGCAATACTTGGCAGGAAGGAGGGTCACTGACCCAAGGAAACAAGAGTTCCAGGCGTCGAGCAGGAAGAGCGCTCAGACCAGCAGGATGAAAGGGAATCCGGAGGGCGGAGCCCAGAGGGCTGCAAACCCAGAGGAATAAGGGCTGAGCGGGATAAGGATGTGCAGAGTGCACTGGGGGGACCGTGGTGGGAAGAACCCCAGAAAACGAGGCGAAAAGAGGGGTGGGACCGCACTCGGCAGAGCTCTGGGCGACTGTCACTCAGGACCGCAGGGGCCAGGCGGGTGGGGGTGGCGGGGCCCGACTACAGGAACCTGACCAGCAGCCTGGGGGAGGGCAGTCTGCGCTCCCGAACTGCTGGAGGCTGCGGCCCTCCACCACCCTTCCTTCTCCCCGCCCTTGGCGCCCCAGGTCCTCGCAGCGAGCCGAGGGGATAAAGCAGAGCTCCAGAGTCCGGTGCCCGTGGTGATTTACCTTCGCGGGAGGCTGGAGAGGCTCCAGCCCGAGCTCCTCCTGCCGCCGGCTCAGCGTCCAGAGTGGGATGAGGCGCCCTCCGGTCTCCTCCCCTCCACCACTTCCCCTTTCCCGGCCGAGGCCCCGTAGCTCCACTGCCGCGGGTTCCTGGTGCCGCGGCGGCGCTGCCTCCCCGCCCCCTCCACCTCCTCCCTCTGCCTCTCAGAGGCTCACTCTGGAGGCCGCCATCTTCGCTCAGGCTGTGAGGATCGCGCTCCAGTACGCCTGCGTGGCCCCTGCCCAGAGTGTCACGAGACCCAGTCAGCTGATTTCAGTTCTTCCGCCTCCTGCTCCACCCTCTCACATGCATTTCTCCGCCCTCCCCGTCGTATTCGCCGGCGTGCCAAGATTCCGCGTTCCGCCGGCTGGCTGGTAGACACGCCCTCCTCCCCGAACGCAGTTCAGACATGCGCAGAATGCCCAGAAGGATGGTGGGAGGAGGACCCCACGCCCCGCGCGAAGGGAATCTGCGTCTCAGCCGGTGGCTTTGAGTCCTACTCGTGATCGTTGTGCGGGACAGGTTATGCACTCTTAATCTCGTGAAGTGTTGTTTTAAAGCATTTACCCAGTCTTGACTTGAAACGCCGTGGAGTACCCCTGAGAAGAGCTATACCCCGCTTGCTGGATTGAGAGCCAGCAGTTTCACTAGCTACTGAGACTGGCAGAAGACAGCTGAAAAGGGTTTAAATATGGGTTGGTTTGGAAAGTCACAAAGACCAAAGCTTCGGAAATACAGGTGGCCTTTTGCTGCTGGGAGTGCCCGAAAAATAACACTGATAGCTCCCATTTATTGCTAATCACGTGTCAAGGGGTTTGCTTAGTTAATCCTCAACACTGTGAGGCAATATCCTGTTTTGCAGATGAACTGAGGCCCCACTCCAAAGTAGGGGACTCAAGGAATCTGACTCCAAAGTTTGTGCCTTCTCTATTATCTCCCTAATGTATGTGGAAGCTGGAAGAGAGGAATAGGGTTAAAGAAAAGACATAGTAGTGTGTGTGTTACCTGTGGATAACGGTTTGATTAAATTCACTAACCACTCCCAGTCTGAGATCTAGAGACCACAGTTCAAAAACAACTTGTAGTCTAGTGATTTTTTATCCAACACTGCAAATTTTAAAACTCTTATGGAAACTTCAAAAGATAGCTGATGTACGTCGCTAGCATGGATGCATTATTTTGAGGGTTAAAGGTCTCTGATAAGAGGTCTGATATTCACAGAGCAGTCCTGAGATAGTATTGGCCTTTGAGTGGCTGACTCATTTTTAGAGATGGCAATTGCAGGATGGAAAACGCAGGCAATGGTTTTACAGATTTTTGTTTCCTGATTGTTTTGACCTTTTGCCCTACCTTGAGGTTAAAAGAAACTGCTTTTATCTTTACAGTAGACTTGCCTGCATTGTGACAGTAAGATAAGGTACATCTGAGACCATTCAGTTCAGTTGCTCAGTCGTGTCTGACTCTGCAACCCCATGAACTGCAGCACGCCAGGCCTCCCTGTCCCTCACCAACTCCCAGAGTTCACTCAAACTCATGCCCATTGAGTCGGTGATGCCATCCAGCCATCTCACCCTCTGTCTTCCCCTTCTCCTCCTGCCCCCAATCCCTCCCAGCATCAGAGTCTTTTCCAATGAGTCAACTCTTTGCATTAGATGGCCAAAGTACTGGAGTTTCAGCTCTGGCATCATTCCTCTGAAGAACACCCAGGACTGACCTTCATAGAACGGACTGGTTGGATCTCTTTGCAGTCCAAGGGACTCTCAAGATCTTTTCCGACACCACAGTTCAAAAGCATCAATGCTTCGGCGCTCAGCTTTCTTCACAATCCAACTCTGACATTCATACACGACTACGGGAAAAACCATATCCTTGACTAGATGGACCTTTGTCGACAATGTCTCTGCTTTTGAATATGTTGTCTAGGTTGGTCATAACTTTCCTTCCAAGGAATAAGCGTCTTTTAATTTCATGGCTGCAGTCACCATCTGCAGTGATTTTGGAGCCCAGAAAAATAAAGTCTGATAACTGTTTGCACTGTTTCCCCATCTATTTGCCATGAAGTGATGGGACCAGATGTCATGAGCTTCGTTTTCTGAATGTTGAGCTTAAGCCAGCTTTTTCACTCTCCTCTTTCACTTTCATCAAGAGGCTTTTTAGTTCCTCTTCACTTTCTGCCATAAGGGTGGTGTCATCTGCATATCTGAGGTTATTGATCTTTCTCCCGGCAATCTTGATTCCAGCTTGTGCTTCCTCCAGGCCAGTGTTTATCATGATGTCCTCTGCATATAAGTTAAATAAGCAGGGTGACAATATACAGCCTTGACGTACTCCTTTACTTATTTGTAACCAGTTTGTTCCATGTCCAGTTCTAACTGTTGCTTCCTGACCTGCATATAGGTTTCTCAAGAGGCAGGTCATGTGGTCTGGTATTCCCATCTCTTTTAGAATTTTCCCAGTTTAGTATGATCCACACAGTCAAGGGCTTTGGCATAGTCAATCAAGCAGAAATAGATGTTTTTCTGGAACTCTCTTGCTTTTTCCACGATCCAGAGAATGTTGGCAATTTGAGCTCTGGTTCCTCTGCCTTTTCTAAAACCAGCTCAAACATCTGGAAGTTCACGGTTCAGGTATTGCTGAAGCCTGGTTTGGAGAATTTTGAGCATTACTTTACTAGCGTGTGAGATGAGTGCAATTGTGTGGTAGTTTGAGCATTCTTTGGCATTGCCTTTCTTTGGGATTGGAATGAAAACTGACCTTTTCCAGTCCTTTCACCACTGCTGAGTTTTCCAGCATATTTGCTAGCATATTGAGTGTAGCACTTTCACAGCATCATCTTTCAGGATTTGAAATAGCTCAACTGGAATTCCATCACCTCCACTAGCTTTGTTCGTAGTGATGCTTTCTAAGGCCCACTTGACCACATTCCAGGATGTCTGGCTCTAAGTGAGTGATCACACCATTGTGATTACCTGGGTCATGAAGATCTTTTCTGTACAGTTCTGTGTATTCTTGCCACCTCTTCTTGATATCTTCTGCTTCTGTTTGGTCCATACCACCATTTCTGTCCTTTACTGTGCCTATCTTTGCATGAAATGTTCCCTTGGTATCTCTAATTTTCCTGAAGAGATCTCTAGTCTTTCCCATTCTGTTGTTTTCCTCTATTTCTTTGCATTGATCGCCGAGGCAGGCTTTCTTATCTCTCCTTGCTATTCTTTGGAACTCTGCATTTAGATGCTTATATCTTTACTTTTCTCCTTTGCTCTTCGCTTCTCTTATTTTTCACAGCTATCTGCAAGGCCTCCCCAGACAGCCATTTTGCTTTTTTTTCATTTCTTTTCCATGGGAATGATCTTGATCCCTGTCTCCTGTACAATATCACAAACCTCCATCCATAGTTCATCAGGTACTCTATCAGATCTAGTTCCTTAAATCTATTTCTCACTTACTCTGTATAATCATAAGGGATTTGATTTAGGTCATACCTGAATGGTCTAGTGGTTTTCCCTACTTTCTTCAATTAAAGTCTGAATGGCAATAAAGAGTACATGATCTGAGCCACAATCAGCTCCTGGTCTTGTTTTTGCCGACTGTATAGAGCTTCTCTATCTTTGGCTGCAAATAATATAATCAACCTGATTTCGGTGTTGACCATCTGGTGATGTCCATGTGTAGAGTCTTCTCTTGTGTTGTTGGAAGAGAGTGTTTGCTATGACCAGTGCGTTCTCTTGGCAAAACTCTATTATCCTTTGCCCTGCTTCATTCCACATTTGCAAGGCCAAATTTGCCTGTTACTCCAAGTGTTTCTTGACTTCCTACTTTTGCATTCCAGTCCCCTATAATGAAAAGGACATCTTTTGGGGGTATTAGTTCTAAAAAGTCTTGTAGGTTTTCAAAGAACCATTCAACTTCAGCTTCTTCAGTGTTACTGGTTGGGGCATAGACTTAGATTACTGTGATATTGAATGGCTTGCCTTGGAAACGAACAGAGATCATTCTGTCATTTTTGAAATTGCATCCAAGTACTGCATTTCAGACTCTTTTGTTGACCATGATGGCTACTCTATTTCTTCTGAGGGATTCCTGCCCACAGTAGTAGATATAATGGTCATTGAGTTAAATTCACGCATTCCAGTCCATTTTAGTTTGCTGATTCCTAGAATGTCAATGTTCACTCTTGCCATCTCCTGTTTGACCACTTCCAATTTGCCTTGATTCATGGACCTAACATCCCATGTTCCTGTGCAATATTGCTCTTTACAGCATCAGATCTTGCTTCTATCACCAGTCACATCCACAGCTGTGTATTGTTTTTGCTTTGGCTCCATCCCTTCATTCTTTCTGGAGTTATTTCTCCACTGATCTCCAGTAGCATATTGAGCACCTACCGACCTGAGGAGTTCCTCTTTTGGTATACCATCATTTTGCCTTTTCATACTGTTCATGGGGTTCTCAAGGCAGGACTACTGCAGTGATTTGCCATTACATCTAAGAGGTGGTAATAGGAATATGTGGTTGGTTGTGGGAAGACTGTTACAGGATGGAACTAGGATCTGCTGGCTGCGGTGTGCAGTAAAGGGAATCTACTGACATCAGGTTTGGGGAAAAGAAATTGCAGTGTTTATTGTAGGTGTCAACTAAGGAGTACAGCTCTCTAATCCTCAGAAGACCTGAATTGTCCTATGGCTTTCAAAGAAAGATTTTTAAAGGCAGCATGAGGGAGAGAATTGCTGGGTGTGTGATTGGCTCAGGGATTTTTTTTTTGATTGTTTGGTGGTGAGGTAATCAGGAGTCAACATCATCAACCTTCTGATTCCAGTCAGTCTGGGGTCCACATGCTTGTAGGCAGTGTGCAGTTAACTTCTTCTACCTGGTGGAAGTTTCAGTAGCTGCAAAATAGCTCAAAAGGGTCTGGCTCACAATACTAACTATACCCCTTGGGGGTTAGTCGCTAAATCGTGTCTGACTCTTGCAACCCCATGGACTGTAGCCTGCCAGGCTCCTCTGTCCATGGGATTCTCCAGGCAAGATTACTGGATTGGGTTGCCATTTCCTTCTGCAGGGGATCTTCCCAACCCAGGAATTGAACCCTGGTCTCCTGCACTGCAGGCAACGTCTTTACCAACTGAGCTACAAGGGAACAAAAGCTCTTTGACTTTGTTTAATGGCTAGACTATGTCTGACTAACCATTTTCCTTTTCTTCTGCCTTTACTGACCTGATTAAGTTTATTCCTTGAAACCCTGGCAAAGCCTAGGAAGCTGAAGGGGTTTTTATTTGTTGTACAAGCAAGACTCAGCGAGAAAGAAATTCCCTGGCAGCTCAGTAGTTAGGATTCTGTGCTTCCACATGGCAGAGAGCATGAGTTTGATCCCTTGTTGGGGAACTAAGATCCCACATGCCATGTGACCAAAAAAGAACAAAGGAGGTAATTAGAGGACATGAGGGACAAGGAATCTGTTCCAGGAAGTCCCCATAAGCTCTGTTTGGTTACAACTGGACCTAAAATAGAGTAGGAAGGGAGAAGGTGGAAGGGAGAAGGTAAGAGCAATAGGACTGCTGAGTTAAAGCGCCTTCTTGGCTTATCCCAGGAAAACGGAAATTTGTGTTTTGTAGCATCTTACAGATTACAAAGACTTCCAGAAGTCTTGGAATCCCAGAAGTTGATTTTGGGTGTATTATTTTTTATTTTATAGAGGAAAAAAACCAGGAGAATCTAAGAAACTGCCCAAAGTGAACTAACTCCTAAAGAATGAGCCAAGATTTAGTTACAAGACTAGTTACATCAAAGCCAGTAAACTATTATACCTCCACACTCTCTCTTTTCAATATTTGGGACAAATAAAATCCATACTTGGAGTTAGGAGGAGCCTTAGACAGTGACTTTCCCCTTCCCTTGCCCTGTCCACCCCTTCAGCTGTAGAGCAAAATTCCCTGCCTCCCCCAATTTTTTTCTTTGTAGTTTTAAAAACCACTGTCTTTGTATTCAGCCAATTTGCCCTCTGTTTCATGAGTAGGTTTTTTTTTTTTTTTTTTTTGCCTGTTCCTCTTCTGTGACATCCCTTTTAAGTGTTTGCCAGTATAACATGTCAACTTTAAAAAATAGTCACAACCCGAAAGTTGAGACTCATCTCACACACTAGCACAATAATACTCAGAATTTTCCAAGGGAGGCTTCATCAGTACATGAACCAAGAATTTCCAGATATTGTAGCTTGATTTAGAAAAGGCAGAGGAGCCAGAGATCAAATTGCCAACATTTGCTGAATCACAAAAAAAAGGCAAGAGAATTTCAGAAGAACATTTACTTCTGCCTCACTGACTATGCTAAAGCCTTTGGGATCACAACAAACTGTGGAAAATCCTTAAAGAGATGGGAAATACCTGACCACCTTACTTGTCTCCTGAGAAATCGGTATGCTGGTCAATAAGCAACAGTTAGAACAGGGCATGGAACAACAGACAGGTTCCAAATTAGGAAAGAAGTATATCAGGCTGTACATTGTCACCCTGCTTATTTAACTTATATGTAGAGTGCATTATGTGAAATGCTGGACTGAATGAAGCACAAGCTGGAGTCAAGAGTGCCAGGAGAAATATCAATAACCTCAGATACACAGATGACACCACCCTATGGCAGAAAGTGAAGAAGAACCAAAGAACCTCTTAATTAAAATGAAAGAGGAGAGTAAGTGAAAAAGCTGGCTTAAAGCTCAACATTCAGAAAACTAAGATGGTGGTATCCTGTCCCATCATTTAGTGGCAAATAGATGGGGAAACAACGGAAACAGTTACAGACTTTATTTTCTTGGACTCCAACATCACTGCAGATGGTGACTGTAGCCATGAAATTAAAAGACGCTTACTGCTTGGAAGAAACGCTATGAGAAACTTAGACTGCATCTTAGAAAGCAGAGGCATTATTTTGCCAACAAAGGTCCGTCTATTCAGAGCAATGGTTTTTCCAGTAGTCATGTATGGATGTGAGAGTTGGACCATAAAGAAAACTGATGCCTTTGAACTGTGGTGTTGGAGAAGACTCTTGAGGGCCCCTTGGACTGCAAGGAGATCCAACCAGTCAATCCTAAAGGAAATCAGTTCTGAATATTAATTAGAAGGACTGATGCTGAAGCTGAAATTCCAATACTTTGGTCTCCTGATGAGAAGAATTGATTCCTTAGGAAAAAAAAAACCCTGATGCTGGGAAAGATTGAAGGCAGGAGGAGAAGGGGATGACAGAGGATGAGATGGTTGGATGGCATCACTGAATCAATGGACATGAATTTGAGCAAGCTCCGGGAGTTGGTGATGGACAGGGAAATCTGACGTGCTGCATCAGGTTGCAAAGAGTTGGATGTGACTGAGCAACAGAACTGAACTCAACTGAAAGGCTGAGAGTTTTGTTTAATTTGGTGGGAGTTTGGGGGACTTTAAACCCAGGAGATAGCATTTCAAGTGACACTGAGAAAACTGCTCCAAGGAGGAAAGGAAAGGATCCAGGTTACGTAGAAGTTTTGCAACAAAGAGCAGGTAGTCTGAGTATCAAAAGATTGTTGTTAATTAAAGAAAACCAGACATCATAAGTTAAGGAATTTAGCGCTTTTCTATGTATGAGAAGATGCAAGAGTCTGGACTCACTGAAATCATTCCTTTCATATGCATCTCAGCTATCCTCAGCCAGTATCCAGTGATTTTCACATCCTGAGCTCTCTTGGGGCTCACCGTAGGACATGGCTGCAGCCTAATGGCTGTTGGATCACAGGTATTCGCCCCATGAGTGTCTTTAGGGCTTACCAGCTCACCTTGGGCAGGAATTTCTGATGACTGTGACATCCTTGTTTACTGATATGGCAGAAAATATTTCATGACTCAAGAAAATCCTATCTGGCCCCCTCTCCTTGCTTACTGGGCTTTCCTGGTGGCTCAGATAGTAAAAAATCCACCTGCAATGCAGGACACCTGGGTTCAATCCCTGGGTTGGGAAGATCCCCTGGAAGAGGGAATGGCAACCCACTCCAGTATTCTTGTCTGGAGAATACCCATGGACAGAGGAGATGTCAGGCTACAGTCCATAGGGTCACAAAGAGTTGGACACAACTGAGCGACTAAGCACACATGTACCAGGCAATGGCACCCCGCTGCAGTACTCTTGCCTGGCAAATCCCATGGATGGAGGAGCCTAGTGGGCTGCAGTCCATGGGTTGCTAGGAGTCGGACACGACTGAGCGACTTCACTTTCACTTTTCACTTTCATGCATTGGAGAAGGAAATGGCAACCCAATCCAGTATTCTTGCCTGGAAGATCCCAGGGATAGGGGAGCCTGGTGGGCTGCCATCTATGGGGTCGCACAGAGTCGGACACAACTGAAGCGACTTAGCAGCAGCATACCTCTGCTTATTATCACTGTGATTAACCGTCCTGGCCTCAAACTCTGATTTTTAGAAGCTGTATTTGCTGCTCCTTACAGGATGTGATTTCAAGCCTTTTCACAGATCCCCTGGTTGTTCCTAATTGATTTGCACAAGTTAGTGGGTATCCTTCTCAAAACACTAGAACCAAGCAGCAGAGGCAGGAAAGGCAGGAGGACTTACCTCTTCTTTCCCAATTCTTCTGTTAAATGAGGTCCCACTGCCAGCCATTTTTTAAAGGAGTGACCCATACAAGCATGACCTGCAAACTTCTCTTTCTGGATTAACCTTTTTAAAAATTATTTATTTGGCTGCACCAGGTCTTACTTGCAGTATGTGGGATCTTAGTTCCCTGATTAGGGATGAAACCCAGGCCCATACATTGGGAGCTTGGAGTCTTGGACACTGGATTACCAGAAAATCTCTGGATTTATCTTTTTATTCAGAATATAAGTTTACACAAGATTTTCTGATACTTTCATAGTGTACACATATCAAGTTTACAAATTATATGAAATATACTTACAGCATTTCACAGCTTTTTTGATATCAGTAGCTTTTATCAGTGGTGTACGTTACTGTACAAGGCAGGGGAGGTTTAAGATTTTAGACATGAGACAAACACCTGCTTATCAAGCTCCCTATTGCTGTTAAATAGACCTGCCTAATTATATCAAAGCCCAGATCCTAAATGAATCCCTAAGAACTCTGTATAAATATATTCAACTGTTTCCAACATAGTAACCTATCCCCAAGCTGCTGAATACTTGAAATAAAGTTAAAATACCAGATCTAATATGAAAAAATCTAAAATATTACATTTAAAATTTTACATTGATTACATGTTGAAATAATATTTTAGATAAGTATTCAGTTAGAAGACATTATTAAAATTAACTTCACTTTTTAAAAAATGTAGCTACTAAAAATGTAGAATTATATATATGGTTCCTGTTAAACATCTCTTAGAAGATGCTGCTTAGAAGGTCTTGTGCAGACACAGTTAGAAAATACTTTCCAGTTGAGCTGGCAAGCTTGAAAGTCCTACAGAATCATTTTCTATTGGACTTAATTTTTTTGTTGTTCTTTTTAAAAGTTTATTTTATTGAAGTATAGTTGATTTACAGTGCTGTATTAATTTCTGCTATATGCAAAGTAATTCATATATATATATATTCTTTTTCATTTGGTTAATTATAGGATATTGATGAAATACAGTTGGACCTTGTTGTTTATCCATTCTACACATACTAGTTTGCATCTGCTAATACCAAACTCCCCATCCTTCCCCCCACCCACCGTTGAGAACCACAGGTCTCTTCTCTATACCTGTGAGTCTGTTTCTGCTTTGTAAATAAGTTCATTTGTGTCATATTTTAGATTCCACATATATGTGATATCATATGGTATTTGTCTTCTCTTTCTGACTTACGTCACTTAGTATGATAATCTCTGGTGGACTTGACTTTAATTTCTTATGTGGTTGTTGTTTGTCCCCTGTAGTTTCTCTCAATCTTTGTCTCTCCACATATATTTAGTTTTTTTCTGTTTCTGTATACATGAAACACATGTTTCTTGCTTTCATTAGATTTGAAATTATTGACAAGATTGGCAAATTATGACATGAGAATTCATATGTGTACAGTTTCCAGAGCAGAATTTGCTACCCTGAAATGTGTCTCTTTGGCATATTGTTTTAAGCTGGCTATTTTCTGAGAAACAGCACACATCAGAAGTGCTCTGAAAACCAATCATACTTGCACTTTTGTGAGAAACATTACATTTGTAAGGGAAATCTCCGTTTGAAACAGCATCTTCCTCCCTGACCCTGGAAGAAGAGGTTTACCAAATCTCTTGAAACTCTTATCAATTGAGTAAGCAATGACTTAAGTCTGTAACAAAATCACCCTCATTTATTGTGCTTTTTCCTGCAGTCTTTCTTTTTCTTTTTTTTTTTTTTTTAGTCTTCAGGTTGACTTTTATTTTAATTTTTACCAAATTAATGAGTACAAAGTTGCAAAAGTAAAATTATTTTGAAAAAGTGTTGTCCTTCACCCCTTCAATATTGCTCATGTTACTGTTCCTCAGAGGGGGCCACGCCCAACTCATTTTGCTTTTCTGCTCTTTGCTTCCATATTTCTAAGTAAAGGTTTATCCTTTCAGTTTTTGATGCTTTAGTGTTATATAATAAACATATTGCCTTCCTACTGTAAAATCATAGTCACTATTCCATGTGTGACTATGTAAATATTTTTATATTTCAGCTGAAGCATGCTATTTTTCCTTTTTATATCACTTTTAATTTATCCTAGATTAAATAATTGCCTCATTTTAGTATATTAAAAAAATATTCCATTGGTTTAGTTTTGGTTGCATCAGGTCTTAGTTGCAGTGTATGGGTTCAGTAGTTGTGGCCCACGGGCTTAATTGCCTTGCAGCATGTGGGATCTTAGTTCCCTGGCCAGGGGTTGCATCTGTATTCCCTGCATTAGAAGGTGGATTCTGAGCCACTGGACCAACAGGGAAATTCCCCTCATTTTATATTTGATTCATTTTCATTTTCCACTAATCATCACCAAATTCGCTACCAGTAGGGCAATGTCTTCTGAATACACTTGTACACATCAGACGGTTTCATTTTTGTCTTGGAGCTGCCTCCCTTGTCACCACTGATTCCATCTGCAGTCTCCATGGAGAAGACTGCAGTCCTGCACGGCTGCTTCCTTGAAACTGTCACTCACTATTCTCCTTGGGAACTTGTTCTGCTTCTTTCTTCCATTCAGTTACTTACTTCCTGGGTATCGTATCTTCCACTTTCCTTTTTTTTTTTATTTATTTATTTATTTTTAATTACAATACTGTATTTGTTTTGCCATACATTGACACGAATCAGCCATAGGTGAACACAATCTCCCAATGCTGAAGCCCCCTCCCACCTCCCACCCCACAATACTGTATTTGTTTTGCCATACATTGACATGAATCAGCCACAGGTGTCCACGATCTCCCAATGCCAAAGCCCCTCCCACCTCCCATCCCACATCCTCTCCCTGAATCATCCCGTGCACCCGCCCCATGTGTCCTGCATCCTGTATTGAACATAGACTGGCGCTTCATTCTTACAAGATAGTATACATGTTTCAATGCTGTTCTCCCAAATCATCCCACCCTCTCCCTCTCCCTCAGAGTCCAAAAGTCCGTTCTATACCTCTGAGTCTCTTTTGTTGTCTCACATAGAGGGTCTTCATTACTATCCTTCTAAATTCCATATATATGTGTCAGTATACTGTATTGGTGTTTTTCTTTCTGGCTTACTTCACTCTGTATAATCGGCTCCAATTTCATCCATCTCATTAGAACTGAGTCAAATTTATTCTTTTTAAGGGCTGAGTAGTACTCCATTGTGTATATGTAACACAGCTTTCTTATCCATTCATCTGCTGATGGACATCTAGGTTGTTTCCATGTCCTGGCTATTATAAACAGTGCTGCAATGAACATTGGGGTACATGTGTCTCTTTCAATTCTGATTTCCTCGGTGTGTATGCCCAGCAATGGGATTGCTGGATCATAAGGCAGTTCTATTTGCAATTTTTTAAGGAATCTCCACACTGTTTTCCATAATGGCTGTACTAGTTTGCATTCCCACCAACAGTGTAAGAGGGTTCCCTTTTCTCCACATCCTCTCCAGCATTTATTGCTTGTAGACTTTTGGATCGCAGCCATTCTGACTGGAGTGAAATGATACCTCATTGTGGTCTTGATTTGCATTTCTCTGATAATAAGTGATGTTGAGCATCTTTTCATGTGTTTGTTAGCCATCCGTATGTCTTCTTTGGAGAAATGCCTATTTAGTTCTTTGGCCCATTTTTTGATTGGTTCATTTATTTTTCTGGAGTTGAGCTGCATAAGTTGCTTGTATATCTTTGAGATTAGTTGTTTGTCAGTTGTTTCATTTGCTATTGTTTTCTCCCATTCAGAAGGCTGTCTTTTCACCTTGCTTATAGTTTCCTTTGTTGTGCAGAAGCTTTTAATTTTAATTAGATCCCATTTGTTTATTTTTGCTTTTATTTCCAGTATATTGGGAGGTGGATCATAGAGGATCCTGCTGTGATTTATGTCGGAGAGTGTTTTGCCTATGTTTTCCTCTAGGAGTTTTATAGTTTCTGGTCTTACATTTAGATCTTTAATCCATTTTGAGTTTATTTTTGTGTATGGTGTTAGAAAGAGATCTAGTTTCATTCTTTTACAAGTGGTTGACCAGTTTTCCCAGCACCACCTGTTAAAGAGACTGTCTTTACTCCATTGTATATTCTTGCCTCTTTGTCGAAGATAAGGTGTCCATAGGTGTGTGGGTTTATCTCAGGGCTTTCTATTTTGTTCCATTGATCTATATTTCTGTCTTTGTGCCAGTACCATACTGTCTTAATGACTGTGGATTTGTAGTAGAGCCTGAAGTCCAGCAAGTTGATTCCTCCAGTTCCATTCTTCTTTCTCAAGATTGCTTTGGCTATTCGAGGTTTTTTGTATTTCCATATAAATCTTGAGATTATTTGATCTAGTTCTGTGAAAAATACTGCTGGTAACTTGATAGGAATTGCATTGAATCTGTAGATTGCTTTGGGTAGTATACTCATTTTCACTATATTGATTCTTCCAACCCATGAGCATGGTATATTTCTCCATCTATTAGTGTCCTCTTTGGTTTCTTTCATCAATGTTTTATAGTTTTCAATATATAGGTCTTTAGTTTCTTTAGGTAGGTATATTCCTAATTATTTTATTCTTTTCGTTGCAATGGTGAATGGGATGGTTTCCTTGACTTCTTTTTCTACTTTCTCATTATTAGTGTATAGGACTGCAAGGGATTTCTGAGTGTTGATTTTATATCCTTTACTATATTCGTTGATTAGCTCTAGTAGTTTTCTGGTCGAATCTTTAGGATTTTCTATATAGAGGATCATGTCGTCCGCAAACAGTGAGAGTTTTACTTCTTCTTTTCAACTTGGATTCCTTTGATTTCTTTTTCTGCTCTGATTGCTGTGGCCAAAACTTCCAGTACGATATTGAATAGTAGTGGTGAGAGTGGACACCCTTGTCTTGTTCCTGACTTTAGGGAAATGGTTTCAATTTTTCACCATTGAGGATAATGTTAGCTGTGGGTTTGTCATATATAGCTTTTATTATGTTGAGGTACGTTCCTTCTATTCCTGCTTTCTGGAGCGTTTTTATCATAAATGGATGTTGAATTTTGTCAAAGGCTTTTTCTGCATCTATTGAAATAATCATATGATTTTTATTTTTCAGTTTGTTAATGTGATGAATTACATTGATTGATTTGCGGATATTGAAGAATCCTTGCATCCCTGGGATAACACAATCCAATGTGTTGCTGGATTCTGATTGCTAGGATTTTGTTAAGGATTTTTGCATCTATGTTCATCAGTGATATTGGCCTGTAATTTTCTTTTTTTTGTGGTGTCTTTGTCAGGTTTAGGTATTAGGGTGATGGTGTCCTCATAGAATGAGTTTGGAAGTTTACCTTCCTCTGCAATTTTCTGGAATAGCTTCAGTAAGATAGGTGTTAGCTCTTCTCGAAATTTTTGGTAGAATTCAGCTGTGAAGCCGTCTGGACCTGGGCTTTTGTTTGCTGGAAGATTTCTGATTACAGTTTCAATTTCCATGCTTGTGATGGGTCTGTTAAGATTTTCTATTTCTTCCTGGTTCAGTTTTGGAAAGTTGTACTTTTCTAAGAATTTGTCCATTTCTTCCAAGTTGTCCATTTTATTGGCATATAATTGCTGATAGTAGTCTCTTGTGATTCTTTGTATTTCTGTGTTGTCTGTCGTGATCTCTCCATTTTCATTTCTAATTTTATTGATTTGATTTTTTTCTCTTTGTTTCTTGATGAGTCTGGCTAATGGTTTGTCAATTTTATTTATCCTTTCAAAGAACCAGCTTTTTGCTTTGTTGATTTTTGCTATGGTCTCTTTTGTTTCTTTTGCATTTACTTCTGCCCTAATTTTTAGGATTTCTTTCCTTCTACTAACTCTGGGGTTCTCTATTTCTTCCTTTTCTAGTTGCTTTAGGTGTAGAGTTAGGTTATTTATTTGGCTTTTTTCTTGTTTCTTGAGGTATGCCTGTATGGCTATGAACTTTCCTCTTAGCACTGCTTTTATAGTGTCCCATAGGTTCTGTGTAGTTGTCTTTTCATTTTCGTTCATTTCGATGCATAATTTGATTTCTTTTTGATTTCTTCTGTGATCTGTTGATTATTCAAAAGGGTGTTGTTCAGCCTCCAAATGTTGGAATTTTTAATAGCTTTTCTCCTGTAATTGAGATCTAACCTTAGTGCATTATGGTCAGAGAAGATGCTTGGAATAATTTCGATTTTTTTGAATTTATCAAGGTTAGATTTATGACCCAGGATGTGATCTATCCTGGAAAAGGTTCCGTGTGCACTTGAGTAAAAGGTGAAATTCATTGTTTTGGGGGTGAAATGTCCTATAGATATCAATTAGGTCTAACTGGTCTATTGTATCGTTTAAAGTTTGCGTTTCTTTGTTAATTTTCTGTTTAGTTGATCTGTCCATAGGTGTGAGTGGGGTATTAAAGTCTCCCACTATTATTGTGTTATTATTAATTTCCCCTTTCATGCTTGTTAGCAATTGTCTTACATATTGCGGTGCTCCTATGTTGGGTGCATATATATTTATAATTGTTATATCTTCTTCTTGGATTGATCCTTTAATCATTATGTAGTGGCCTTCTTTGTCCCTTTTCACAGCCTTTGTTTTAAAGTCTATTTTATCGGATATGAGTATTGCTACTCCTGCTTTCTTTTGGTCTTTATTTGCATGGAATATCTTTTTCCAGCCCTTCACTTTCAGTCTGTATGTGTCCGTTGTTTTGAGGTGGGTCTCTTGTAAGCAGCATATATAGGGATCTTGTTTTTGTATCCATTCAGCCAGTCTTTGCCTTTTGGTTGGGGCATTCAACCCATTTACATTTAAGGTAATTATTGATAAGTATGCACCTGTTGCCATTTACTTTAGTGTTTTGGGTTCAGGTTTATTTGTCCTTTTTGTGTTTCCTGTCTAAAGTCTATCCTTTAGTATTTGTTGGAGAGCTGGTTTGGTGGTGCTGAATTCTCTCAGCTTTTGTTTGTCTGTAAAGCTTTTGATTTCTCCTTCATATTTGAATGAGATTCTTGCTGGGTACAGTAGTCTTGGTTGAAGGTTATTATCTTTCATCACTTTAAGTATGTCTTGCCATTCTCTCCTAGCCTGAAGAGTTTCTATTGAAAGATCTGCAGCTATTCTTATGGGGATCCCCTTGTGTGTTATTTGTTGTTTTTCCCTTGCTGCTTTTAATATTTGTTCTTTGTGTTTGGTCTTTGTTAGTTTGATTAATATATGTCTTGGGGTATTCCGCCTTGGGTTTACCCTGTTTGGCACTCTCTGGGTTTCTTGGACTTGGGTGATTATTTCCTTCCCCATTTTAGGGAAGTTTTCAACTATTATCTCCTCAAGTATTTTCTCATGGTCTTTCTTTTTGTCTTCTTCTTCTGGGACTCCTATAATTCGAATGTTGGAGCGTTTCATATTGTCTTGGAGGTCTCTGAGGTTGTCCTCATTTCTTTTAATTCGCCTTTCTTTTTCCCTCGCTGATTCATTTATTTCTACCATTCTATCTTCTATTTCACTAATCCTATCTTCTGCCTCCGATATTCTACTATTTGTAGCCTCCAGAGTGTTTCTGATCTCATTTATTGCATTATTCATTATATGTTGACTCTTTTTATTTCTTCTAGGTCCTTGTTAAACCTTTCTTGCATCTGCTCAATCCTTGACCCCAGGCTATTTATCTGTGATTCCATTTTGATTTCAAGATTTTGGATCATTTTCACTATCAGTATTCGGAATTCTTTCTCAGATAGATTCCCTATCTCTTCCTCTTTTGTTTGGTTTGGTGGGCATGTCTCCTGTTCCTTTACCTGCTGGGTATTCCTCTGTCTCTTCATCCTGGTTATATTGCTGCATTTGGGGTGGCTTTTCTATATTCTGGGAATTTGTGGAATTCTCATTATTATAGAGCTTCCTCTCTGTGTTTGGGGTTATATCAGTGGCTTGTCAAATTTCTTGATTAGAGAGGCTTGTGTTGAGGCTCTGGTGGGTGGAGTTGGATTTCCTCTCTGGAGTGCTGTGAAGTGTCATGTAATGGGTTATGGGACGTCAATGATTTTGGAGTATTTTGAGTTGCCTGTGTATTGAAGCTCAGGGTCTTGTTCTTGTGTTGCTGGAGAATTTGCGTGGTATGTCTTGCTCTGGAGCTTGTTGGCCCTTGGGTGGTGCTCAGTTTCAGTATAGGTATGAAGGCGTTTGATGAGCTCTTATTGGATAATGTTCCCTGTATTCAGGAATTCTTTGATGATCTCAGGATTTGGACTTACGCCTTCTGATTCTGGTTTTCAGATTTATTTTTACAATAGCCTCATGATTTCTCCATCTATTCAGCACTATTGTTGAAACATCTGGGTTAATGATGATAGGTTTCTCCACTTTGAGGGTCGTCCCTAGGGGATCGCTGAGTTACTGGTTTTGAAGCCGATGATCCTCTTTGCTGGATGCCTGATGTCCTCTGCCAGCAGTCAGAAGTTGTTTTGTGGAATTTACTCAGTTTTGAAATGTTCTTTTGATGAAGTAGTGAGGGAGAAAGTGTTCTCCCCCTCCTATTCCTCCGCCATCTTTATTCGTCTCTCTCCCTGCAGTCTTTCTTAACTGACTTTTTTTGTCTTTAGCTGAAGATGATATTTAAAATATAAGAACTTTGGTCATTTTGAGATATTACTCAGTTTTCCTAGGTCTCTCTCATATATACCATGTTATTAAACTTTGATTTTCTCCTGTTAATTTGCCTTATGTTATTTAATTTTAACCATCCACAAGAATCTAGAAAAATGAAGGAAAATGTCTTCCTCCCCAGCATCTCCAATCAATTACAGAAAATAATCTAGTTCTGACCATATTATCAGAGTTGGGTAAAGAGGGAAAATAAAATACCTGCTCTATGGTTTAACAATTTGAAACCATTAATGAAATATTAATTGATTAAGAAAAAGCCCTTTCTATGTCCTTTTCTCTTGTTATAAGTTTGATCACTGATCTGGGAGGATCCCACGTGCTGTGGAGCAACAGAGCCGTGCAACTACAACTATTGAGCCTGTGCTCTAGAGCCTGGGAACTGCAACCACTGAACCCACGTGCCACAACTACTGCCGCCTGGGTGCCCTAGAGCTCGTGCCCACACGCTGCAACTCAGCCTCCACTCTCCACAACTAGAGAAAAGCCCAAGAGCAGCAAAGACCCAGCACAGCCAAAACAAATAAATAAAATTATTTTAAAAATTAACCCCAGCTCTCTTTTTTGCACTATACGGCTACCAAACTTAACCTGGGTCCACTCACCTGCTGTGCAGCAAAGCCGATCTACTGACTTTAGGTTGTGGTAAAGGATAGTATGGCCTTTATTGCAGCATGTCAAAAAGGAGAATGAGCAGGTAATAATGCTCAAAAGACCCAAATTTCTAATCGCTTTCAGGGTAATGTTTTTAAAGGCAACATTTGGTGCAGGGTGAATGACTTTCTTCCTGTTGGTTGGTGGTAAGGTAGCAAGTGATGTTTCAGAACTCTTAGGCATTGACCTGCTGGTCCCAATTGTTAGGGAAAGCACACTGACTGAAACCTCCCTCCCTGGCCAGGCACTATAGTAACTCTTTGCATGAGTTGTTTTACCACAGGAGGTCCTGGTAAGGAACACAGAACTAATAAGCAACCACCAACCAGAAGAGTTCAGGAAAGATCGAAAGGAGACACCACATGTCCGAGCACCTCCCAGAATCCTTCTCGGTGGCATCCATCTTGGCTGAACAAGGTGTGCACCACCAGGAAGGACTCTGAGTCAGAATGATTGGCCAGAGACAACCTGGAAACTAATCTCATCACCGTAAAACCCAAGACTGTGAGGCATGTGGCAGAGCAGTGCTCCATACTGTTCTCAGCCCAGGCACCCTTTCCCAATAAAATCTCTTGCTTTGTCAGAACATGTGTCTCCTCAGACAATTCATTTCTGGCTGTTAGACAAGAGCCCAGTTTCAGGCCCTGGAAGGGGTCCCCCTTCCTGCCACACAAGTCTAGGGTCTGTGTATTTGTGATTAGCATGAAGTCACCATCCTTCAGCTGCGTGGCAGTCTTAGTTTCTGCAGAAAAACTCAAAGATATGCATCAAATTGTTACGTCTATTCCTTGAGGAGGAACTAGGACTCTGTTTTATTGCTGAACTGTTGTTTGAGCTGTCATTGCTTTTCTTGATTGACTGCTTTTCTTTTATTTCTATATTCCTTCATTTCTCTAATTAGTAACTGCTTCAGTCTGCTCTTTGGAATTCAGGGAAAGGCTAGGAGACAAAAGCCTTTTGCTATAAATAAGAAAGGGAAGACCCCTTAGCGTCCCACTCAGTTCCAATATGAGGACTTTCCAATTTAATATTCTTGCTAGTTAATCCAAACTCTTCCCGTATTACCAAATATGAGAAAAATCTAAATCCTTACATATTTTTTTTTTCTGTAGAGGATTTTGAAGTGAGCAAGTTTCCAAACTCACTGTGAAATTACTAAATTTACACATTCTTAGCCATCTGCACTTGAAGGAAATATAAGGTGGTAAAAAAAACTGAGGCAAGTCCCTTATCCTCTGTAAAAGATTAATAATGCAAGCTTCACTTAAATAGAGTTAAGAGATCAAAACGGGGAGCTCTCCCACACTGTGATGATAGCAGACCTCAAGAGGAAGAAAGACTCCTTTTATTTTCCTGGCAAGGACTCAACCAAAGAAAAGCCATGGGCATATTGTTTGCTATAGCCTGTCCAACTTCCCTTTTTCCTGTATAAAGCATTCTCCTTCCCTTGCTGTGTGGGGGAAATTGCACATGGCTCACCATGGTTGCAGACCCAGAATTGCAATTCTCAACAGATCCCAAATAAACCCATCTTTTCTGGATAAATATCTGGCAGCTCATTTCTTTCAGGTTAACATCTTTTTGAGTCTCAGTTCTGTTATCTGTAAACTAGGGATATTGATACTTACCTTGGGAAACTGTAGTGAGAGTTAAGTAACACTGGAGCCTCTGCTTACTCACCACCCAAAACTTAGCTTCCTCACCAAATGCAAGGTAATCTCAGAGTCTCCAGCTGGTATGTATTATACTTGTTCTTGAGTTTCCTTGGACTCACCATAACAATATAAATAGACATTTTAAAAATATTTATTTATTGGGTGTACTGGTTGAGGCATGTGGAATCCTTTTGTTGCAGCATGGGGAATCTTTAATTGCAGCATGTGGTGTCTAGTTCTCTGGTCAGACCCAGGTCTGGGATCAAACCCAGATCCCCTGCTTTGGGAAGGTGGAATCTTAGCCACTGGACCACCAGGGAAGTTCCTATAGACATTTAGAGTATGGTTCAAAAAGGGGGAGAGGCTTGAGTTCATTCTTGACAGCCATATTTGTATGGTTACAGCATGAAAAATTGTAAAAGAATTCATACCAAAAGATGTCATTATTCCTTTATTTCTTACAAAATAACATAGAGTCAACTTGCTAAAGTCATATACATGAATGTTAATAATGCAAAACGACTTAGATGTATGAGTATTTGTCTTTACAGTATAATATTTGAGGAACAAAATAGGGAAAGGAGTACTCAAGGCTGTCTATTGTCACCCTGCTTATTTAACTTATATGAAGAGTTCATCATGAGAAACACTGGTCTGGAAGAAGCACAAGCTGGAATCAAGATTGCCAGGAGAAATATCAATAACCTCAGATATGCAGATGACACCACCCTTATGGCAGAACGTGAAGAAGAACTAAAGAGCCTCTTGATGAAAGTGAAAGAGGAGAGTGAAAAATCTGGCTTAAAGCTCAACATTCAGAAAACTAAGATCATGGCATCTGGTCCCATCACTTCATGGCAAATAGATGGGGAAACAGTGGAAACATTATCAGGCTTTATCATTTTGGACTCCAAAATCACTGCAGACGGTGATTGCATCCATGAAATTAAAAGATGCTTACTCCCGGGAAGGAAAGTTATGACCAACCTAGACAGCATATTAAAAAGCAGAGACATTACTTTGTCAACAAAGGTCCATTTAGTCAAGGCTATGGTTTTTCCAGTGGTCATGTATGGATGTGAGAATTGGACTGTGAGGAAAGCTGAGTGCTGAAGAATTGATGCTTTTAAACTGTGGTGTTGGAGAAGACTCTTGAGAGTCCCTTGGACTGCAAGGAGATCCAACCAATCCATTCTGAAGGAGATCAGTCCTGGGTGTGCTTTGGAAGGAATGATGCTAAAGCTGAAACTCCAGTACTTTGGCCACCACATGCGAAGAGTTGACTCATTGGAAAAAACTCTAATTCTGAGAGGGATTGGAGGCAGGATGAGAAGGGGACGACAGAGGATGAGATGGCTGGATGGCATCACTGATTCGATGGGTGTGAGTCTGAGTGAATTCCGTGAGTTGGTGATGGACAGGGAGGCCTAGCGTGCTGTGTTTCATGGGGTCGCAAAGAGTCGGACATGACTGAGTGACTGAACTGAACTGAACTGAATGGGACCAGATGCCATGATCTTAGTTTACTAAATGTTGAGCTTTAAGCCAGATTTTTCACTCTCCTCTTTCACTTTCATCAAGAGGCTCTTTTAGTTCTTCTTCACGTTCTGCCATAAGGGTGGTGTCATCTGCATATCTGAGGTTATTGATATTTCTCCTGGCAATCTTGATTCCAGCTTGTGCTTCCTCCAGGCCAGCATTTCTCACGATGTACTCTGCATATAAGTTAAATAAGCAGGGTGACAATATACAGCCTTGACATACTCCTTTTCCTATTTGGAACCAGTCTGTTGTTCCATGTCCAGTTCTAACTATTGCTTCCTGATCTGCTTACAGATTTCTCAAGAGGCAGGTGAGGTGGTCTGGTATTCCCATCTCTTTCAGAATCTTCCACAGTTGATTGTGATTCACACAGTCAAAGGCTTTGGCATAGTCAATAAAGCAGAAATTGATGTTTTTCTGGAACTCTATTGCTTTTTCCATGATCCAGTGAATGTTGGCAATTTGATCTCTGGTTCCTGTACCTTTTCTAAAATGAGCTTGCACATCTGGAATTTCATGGTTCATGTATAATCAATGTAAAGCAAAATAAAAGGCAACTATTAATACAATTTTAAAAATATCTTACCAATACAGAAGTAACCTACTTTCGTTAGTTGTTCTAGTCACTGCAGCCACCAAATTTCAAAAACATATTACAGTTATTTTGGGTCTGTCGCAGACCTGCCTGTCCAAGAACCTTTGAGAATTGAAAGTAGCCCACTGTACTAGGAAGAGACAGTAGTTTCCTTAAGGCAAGTAAGGTACCAATTTTTTTCCCTATACATTCTGACAATGTATTCACTCACTTAGGAACATATATTTTTTCTTTGATCATTGCTCTATCTTGTAAATGTTCAATTCCCAATTCTACCACTTAGTAGCTACTTAACCTTTGAATCTTAATTACTTATTATTGAGATAAAAGTAATATACATGTCAACTGCAGTTGTTTTGAGAATTAAGAATCAACATATTCTATTGATGAATCAATATTAGTTAATGTTATAAATGTATACAATAGAAGAGTCAAGCTCATAAACTCAAAGATGGGATAAAGGAGAGGGAGGTGGTTTAAATGAGCCAAATCTTCAACTTTCAAAACAGGAGTAAATTAATACTATTTAAAAACCCTTAAAGAAGGGCAAAGGAAACTAACCTTTAGTAACCACTATTCATGTTCCAAAAGTGTTAATTTCCTCTCTTCCTTATATAGTTTTTACTCTCTTAATTCTAATTGGAATTCAAAAGCAAATTCAAAAATTCTAATTTTCTCTCCTTAATTCTAAAAATAAATCATGTAACATTTGGGGGCAGTGTTGGATTACACAAGTTTAAACAATATTAGATTACCAGCAAAGGAAAGGCTCCCCCCACCCCCACCAAAGAAAAAAACTTGGAAAAGACTTCCTAACCAATGTTTCATTTTAAAAATTAGAATAATAAACATGGGGAAAATCAGAATTTTGTTGAATTTTCTCAATTTCTTTCATGAGTGTAAAATTGAAGACCTCTAATGGGGTTCCTCCAGTGGCTCAGAGGTAAAAAAAAAAAAAAAAAAAATCTGCCTGCAATGCAGGACATGTGGGTTTGATCCCTGGGTTAGGAAGAGCCCCTGAAGTAGGGCATGGCAACCCTCTCTAGTATTCTTGCCTGAAGAATACCATGGACAGGAGGAGCCTGGAGGGCTGTAATCCATGGGGGCGCAAGGAGTCAGACATATTTGTTTAGGGCTTCCCTGACTTAGTTGTAAAGAATCCTTGAGCCCTGGGTCAGGAAGATCCCCTGGAGAAGGAACTGGCAGCCCATTCCAGTATTCTGGCCTGGGAAATTCCATGAACAGAGGGGCCTGGCAGGTTACAGTCCATAGGGTTGCAATAGACTCAGACACAATTTAACGACTAAACAACAACAGCAACATATTTTTAAAATATAACTATTTGGAAAATAGGAGTTGAGATAGGCATGAGAGATCAAAAGAGTTACAGGGAGGGCATTCCTGTGCATCAGGGATTTACCATAAGCTCTACTCTGTGCTACAACCTACTGTTACTTGTTTTGTACAGATGGGGAAAGTTTTCAAGTTTCAGAGAGCTTATGGGGCCTGCCCACAGTCTCCCAATTAAGTAAGTGCTAGTTAGAATTTAGGAGAATGGCATGGAAACATGTATATTATCAGGTAAGAAACAAATCACCAGTCTATGTTCGATACATGACACAAGATGCTTGGGGCTGGTGCACAGGGATGATCCAGAGAGATGATGTGGGGTGGGAGGTGAGAGGGGCGTTCAGGATTGGGAGCTCGTACACACCCATGGCGGATTCATGTCAATGTATCGCAAAACCAATACAGTATTGTAAAGCAAAATAAAGTAAAAATAAAAATTAAAAAAAAGAATCAATGGGGAAAAAAAAAGAATTTGAACTGGAACACACATCCACTTGGAAACAAAGTCCAAGATTTTCTAATAATCAATGCCTGTTTTTATTTGTAGGTGAAATGGTGTACTTTGAGCCAATGGAATAGACAAATTAGATTTTCTTCTGCTGCTTCCTCTGCATTCCTTAGGAAATTTAAGATTTTCTGCTATGACCAGAATACAAACTATGTAGTAAGAATCATTACTATCAGCAGGTGGAGGAAAACAAGCCTACGGGGGTCACAGGTGATTTTAGGAGAATTATAACATATTAAATACTGATTTCCACCAAAGAGAAAACGTATACAGTAATAGCTATTTAGAAGTTTGAGAGTTAAGTTTTTCCTGAGGATTATTAACATTTCTACACTGAGAAATTTCCAACAGGAATTTCTCACTGTAAGCTTAGTTTATGATCTAACAGAATTTTTCAAAAATCATATAGATAGCTTGGATTAAAGAAGTCTTTGAAAATTTACCACATCATTAAATCATCCTTACCTTTTTAAAATATATAATTTTAGAAGACATATATTTTCTCTAATATGTATTTCATTAACCTATGTGACTACATGTCAGTATCAATTATTGGAAAACTATGTAACTATTAGAAAACTTTTTTCTATATTACTGTATGTTAAACAGTTCGAGACTTTTTACAAATACTAAAATGAAATCATTTTCATTCCTGAATTTATATCTCTGTCAGCAACCAAACTGGTTCTAAAACAAACAAGTTTTGCAAAAATGCCCCTGATGAATAATAATAGTGAGAAATCAAAAAGATGATGGTTCCTTAGAACAAGCAAAATGTGCAAATCATTATTTCTAGCACTTTATCTTCCAAATTATTAATTTGTTATTAAGATTTTCTATACTCTCTCAAATTGCCAAGAGAAAGATACTCTAGTTAACTCAGAATTCTGGTTAATTTGGGGCCAGTTTTCAAAGAAGTTTTATGTATCATATATCATCCTATCATATCTATCGTTTACTGAGTAGTTACTTTGCCTACTGTGCTAAGGACTTCAATGCATCATTTCATTTAATTTTCATCACAACCATGTAAAATAAGATGCTATTTTTATTGTTATTTTATAGGCAAGGAGCCCAAGACTTTAGAGAAGTTATTAGTTTTCCCAGTGTCTTTTCACCAGAAAGTCAGTCACAGAGCCTTTAAAGGTCTCTTGGATCTTAAAGTCCATGCTTTAAACTACTTACACTTCATTTAACATACAAGTTCTACTAGCCATGGTCACCTCTTTCTTTGCTCATGAAGAAGTTACTTCTGGTTATAGTTCTACTAAAAATTTATATTAGGGATTATTAAATGAATGAAAGACAAATAAGGTAACTCTTTCACACTTTTTTATACCTTTTCTAAACATAGAAGGCCTTGACTAGTGTTTTACTCTTAGCAATGTCAATTTTATAAAACTATATTTTTAAATTAAAATTCGATAAAATATCTCCTCAAAAGGGTCAAGGGTCTGTAGTTTTAAATAACAGCAATTGTGATTTACCCCCATCTTCAGTTTCCCTCAGTTCCAGCCCATTTGTAGCCTAAATTAGGAGTAACAGAAGTGGAAAGTAAGTACTGTTTCTAGTGAAACCAAATAAATGACAAAAGGGAAGTGAAGCTGTAAAGTAACCCAAAATCAATGGAAATTAAGCTGTATAGGGTTGAAGTGGAGTAAAGAGAGCATTTTCATATTTTTCTTTTTTTTTTTTTTAAGTAAAATGACTATACTTTAGTGTTTGAGTAAATTTATCACATTATCACTGACTTGTACCCAGAGTCCAGGCCTACTTGATATCAGGTAGATTAACATATCATATCCTGAAAGCTGTTGGCTCTTTCATTGTCTCCGTCCATTTCATTCCTTAACTCATTCACCTGTTTTTCCATTTGGTAAAAGGTTTCTTGGGGAAAGGGGAAAACCTAGTTCAACTTTGGGAACAATCTCCTAGTATCTTAAGAAGTGAGCAGATGAATGCACATGAGCTGCTAATGGTGGTAACAACCCATTAAAAGGACAGGTAGTTTTATCTCTAAACATGTTTAAATGATCTCTCTCTCTCTTTTTCTGTCTTCAGTTTTAATTATTTTCTTTTTGCTTAACTTTTTATAACTCCCCCAACTTTACTCATGGGGACTTTTAAGTAAAAAATGACCAAAGGGCACTCAGTTATCAACGTACTGAAAGAGAATTCCTACACAGCTCACTATCTAGTCAACATTTATCACAAAAACACCCTCATTAAAGTTTGCTTTTGAACTGTGGTGCTGGGGAAGAATCTTGAGAGACAGCAAGGAGATCAAACAGATTAATCCTAAAGGAAATCAACCCTGAGTATTCATCGGAAGGACTGATGCTGAAGCTGAAGCTCTAATACTTTGGCCACCTGATGCGAAGAGCCAGCTCATTGGAAAAGACCCTGATGCTGGGAAAGATTGAAGGCAGGAGGTGAAGGGCACGACAGCGGCTGAGATGGTTGGATGACGTCACTGATTCAATGGACATGAGTTTGAGCAAACTCTGGGAGATAGTGAAGGGCAGGGGAAGCCTGGCATGCTGCAGCCCATGGAGTCTCTAAGAGTCAGACACGACTGAGTGACTGAACAACAACAAAACTTTGCTTGTGAGAGTCCTCGTTGACTTGAGGCATTTCAATTATGCAGTTTCAGATTATTAGAGTAGTTTTTGTAGAAAAGGGCACCCAACTATTCCTTGCTGTTGTCTTCTCATGACTGTGGTCTTGAACATCTTCTACTGCAAATTCCTGGAAGATGAGGAATTTAGTAACATAAACCAGATGGCAGGGAGTGGTGACTTAATTGTCCCCAAAGAAAGTCTGATTCCCTCTAGCTAAGAATGCAAATCATTTTCAAAAATCATCATTGTTAACTTGCCACCATGGGGATCACTCAAGCCTCTAGCAACTTGGACTTTGAGGGCTGAATTTCTGCTCTGCCACTGAATTTCAGCTGCCAGAGTGAACCATTTGTCACCCCTGGATTCTAACAAGCCTCTGGAGGCTACTTAACTGCCTGAAATTCAGGAGACCAGGGTTTGATCCCTGGGTTGGGAAGATACCCTAGAGAAAAGAATGGTTACCCACTCTATTGATCTTGCCTGGAGAATTCCATGGACTGAGGAGCCTGGTGGGTCACAAAGAGTCAGACGCAACTGAGCAGCTAACACTTACTTGATTTTACATCAAAACCTTGCTATGTTTGATAGGTAGAGTCACTTAAAGTTTTAAGTATCAATAAATAAAAATGTCCAAAGAAGTTATGAAGATCATAAAGTGATTTATTGAGAATAGTTGAATGCACTCTGTTAAATAAGGATAGAGATTTTACAAACTATTAATTTTTACAATACATGAAATAACTGTGAAAGATATGAAGTAGGAAGCTTAATAATTCCAGTCCTACCTCCTGGAGGAACTGATTTGATATTAACCCAAATAACCTTCAAAGTGCAACTTTCATTTCTCTCCTAATGCTGCTTTCTATTCTCCCTCTTTCCTTTTTGTGACCCAGTACTGACATGAACAGTAACTGTCTAGGATCATTAAACCAAGCTGTTGCAAAAGCTGGTCTGTTGATTCAGTATCTGGCTGAAGAATAGAAGGCTGGCTATTCAGTAAAAGTTTTGATTCCATTTCTGTCAAGCCAGCAAATAACAGCAACACTCTAGCTTTGCTGATAAAAGGAACAAAGAAAATAAACCAATATCTTTTGATGACATTTCTATTGCAAAAGGGGAGGTATTTTCTCCCCTTTCCATCCTTTTCTGGCATTAGGAAGTGTTAAGACCTAGAACATGGTTCATGTCTGAGTAAATGCTTACAAACAAAATCCTTAAAAATAAATAATTTTTCTTCTCCCAGTTCTTCAGTTCCAACTCTGTTCTGTTCCAGACTCTCTTCTCTTCCCACTGTGTTCCATGTTGTTATCTGCTCGATACAATTACTTTCTTTATAAGCTAGCCTATTCAGAGAAGAAAGATGTTTACTGCTTTGTAACCTTCCTGCTGCATAAGCAGGGATCTGATTTAGTTCAGAGCTGCCAGGGCTGAGAAAAGACTTTCCATAAGTCACAGTGCCCTCTCATAATATATTCTGCCATTTTCTTGCTTATGTTTTGCAGAAGTATCAATGCTGCATATTTTCACAAGCCCAGTTTTCTACAGGAAAAGGAGTTTGTATCCTCTGATGGTTTTCTGGCTGGGGGACTTATGCCTGTGTTCTGGTTGGTGGAGCTGGATCTCACCTCTCTGAAAGGCAGTGCAGTGTTAAGTAGTAAGTTTTGGGTTGTCTATGGATGTTTTTCCCTTTCACAAGCTGAGAATGTAGCCAGATCTTGCAGTTCTTTGTCTTTGAGCCCTTTGCATTGCAGCAGGAAGCAGTGGATATGAGGCAAGAAATGACAACTCCTTCTAAGACTTTTGTTTGTGATAGTCTTGGCTTAGTGAGAATTATGTAGAATGTGGGAATGAGAGGGGTAAGTGCTTGAATTTTAGTAGGTGAAATTTGTGAGATTCAAGGAGAAAGAAATACTCCTGAGATGATGAGATGGGGTGGGTTATGAGTGGGGTTTCTGTCCCACTAGGTACATTCTGGGACCTTAAGTAGTACCCGAGGAAGTGAAAAACCCTACCAATGAATGAGATTGAATTTCCCATGATAGGAGGCTCAGCACAAAATAAAGTTGCTTAGAATAAATTTCAGGCTTAGTACAATGGTACCATTTATAAAAGGGCTTGCTTGGGCAATGATCAATGCATAGCATAAAATGAGAAAAAAAATTATATATAGAACCTGAGAACTAGAAGTGACTTCTATGTTCATTTAGTCTAGACTCTTCAGTTTTAGATTATGAAACCAATGTTTAAGATAGTTAAAAGAACTTGTTCCAAGTTGATGGCCTAAAGTCAGTGCAGAGCTGAGAAAGTGGGTTATCATCCTATTGTGCATTTTCCTTTCAATCTCATCATTTGAGAAATTCAGATATATTTGTAGCAATTAAAATTAAAATACATTATGATTTCATCATAACCAGGAGTAGCCCTTATCAAAATAAAATCTCTTACTTTTGAAATGAAATAAGGACATCAAAACTACAAATAATATCTAGCTCTAAAAATGGAGGTTAAAAAAAAAAAGAACCATGGCTATGGGAATGTTCTTGTTTTTTCCCATTATACAAATTGTGAGGAAAATGATGAGCTACATTATCAACATCTAAAGTAGTTGCTATTATAGTTTCTGAGAATGAAACATCTAAGGCATCTTCACTGTAGATATGAGTGTATAAGTGTATGAATAGGCAGACACACACAGAGAAATCTGTCAGCTATCAAACACTGTGGGGTTTTCTTTCCAGGAGTGTGCAAACCTACTTAAGAGTTAAAGAAGAAATTTTTGTATACCTTCTGATTGAGTCTTATTTTTTAAGAATCCTCCTGAAAAAGTGAAAGTGAAAGTCACTCTTTCATGTCCAACTCTTTGCAATCCCATGGACTATATAGTCCATAGAATTCTCCAGGCCAGAATACTAGAGTAGGTAGCCTTTCCCTTCTCCAGGGGATCTTCCCAACCCAGGGATCAAACCCAGGTCTCCCTCATTGCAGGCAGATTCTTTACCAGCTGAGCCACAAGAGAAGCCCAAGAATACTGGAGTGGGTAGCCTGTCCCTTCTCCATGTCTTCTTTTTCATGGCCCAGGGATTGAACTACAGTCTCCTGCTTTACAGGTGGATTCTTAACCAACTGAGCTATCAGAAAAGCCCTATATAATTCTATTTCTCATCTAAATTTTCCCATTATCAAATCTTTCATCTGTGTCTTTGTCATCCCTTGTAATTTTTTGCTCTTTGGAGGCAAAATGCTGATTGAGTTTCACTTCTTATTTTCCTCTGGACATTGGTGCCAGAGAACAAAATTATCTGTTGCTGAAGAATTTCCTTCTAGCTGAATGAGAAGCCTGTACCAGGATGAGTACAACAATAAGAAGACCTAAGTAATCTGGGTGTTCATTCATCAATGAATTGGGTGGCTGTCCCTGGGTTGCTGTGAATTCAGACCCTTCTCTAGGCAAATCAAAGGGCAGCACGATGCCCACAAGGTGGAAGACTGTCCTTTGAATGCTGCATCACAGGGGGTTGGCCTGGCATGTCTGCCCTTATTCAGCCATCTGTTCATATGTTTCCATAGGAGTCTCTCTGCCAGCAGGGCCCATGGCGGATGAGGATAAACAGCAGCACCATTAGGACACCAGACACCAGGCAAAAGATGATGGCAAGGATGATCCTTAGAACTGTGAGAAAATAGGAAGAACATTAGTGTAAAATTAAGGATTGGGAAAACATGAAGATCATAAAATTAATGTATCAGGAAAATATGAAGATTACACATCAGTGTTGGTTTCTGCCTTCATTTAAAACATCAGTGACATTTCTAAAGCAGCCATGAAATACTATATTTTATATAGCATAGTAAGATGAAAAAGCACCAGACTGAGAGTCAGGAAATGACCTATGTTCCAGTTTCAGCATGACCTTTGACATTTGGGCCTCAGTTCTGGTGGGCTACAGTTCGTGGAGTCACAAAGAGTCGGACACAACTGAGTGACTGAGCACACACATATTCTTCCACCATAAAGTATTTCCAAAATTCTGAAGTATTTCCAAAATTCTCCTTCAGCAATAACTTCATGCATTTTTGTGCATTTTTCTACAGTTAAAGTTAGTTGTTGATGGTGTCAAGGTCAAAGGCATTCTGAATACTCAACTGTGATCATTAATTGGGTTTAAAAGAAATAGAACATCAACTTTTGCTCTCTGAATTCTATTTTCAGCAAATATCTTTTAAAGAGGAAACCTTGAGCACATACTGAGTATGGTAAGCATTTTTAGGATAACTAAATCACTGCAGATGGTGATGGCAGCCATGAAGTTAAAAGACTCTTACTCCTTGGAAGGAAAGTTATGACCAACCTAGACAGCATATTCAAAAGCAGAGACATTATTTTGTCAACAAAGGTCCATCTACTCAAGGCTATTGTTTTTCCAGTGGTTAGGTATGGATGTGAGAGTTGTACCATTAAGAAAGCTGAGCCCTAAAGAATTGGTGCTTTTGAGCTGTGGTGTTGGAGAAGACTCTTGAGGGTCCCTTGGACTGCAAGGAGATCCAACCAGTCCATCCTAAAGGAAATTAGTCCTGGGTATTCATTGGAAGGACTGATGCTGAAGCTGAAACTCCAATCCTTTGGTCACCTGATGTGAAGAGCTGACTCATTTGAAAAGAGTGGTACTGGGAAAGATTGAAGGCAGGAGGAGAAGGGGGCAACAGAGGGTGAGATGGTTGGATGGCATCACTGACTCAATGGACATGAGTTTCGGTAGGCTCTGGGAGTTGGTGATTGACAGGGAGGGCTGGCGTGCTGCAGTTTATAAAGCTGCAAAGAGTTGGACATGACTGAGCGACTGAACTGAACTGAACTGATGCTACTGTTATTTTGTATGCTTATTTACACATGTCCCTTTGATAGCTGACCAGTCATGAAGCAGATATATGTAGTTGTTTTTTCATGAGATGCTATTCATTATTTCATCTGGAATGCTATCCTCTCACTCAACAATACCCTAGTCCATGATAGTATATATATATATATATATATATAAAAATCAGCTTGCACCATCTCCAAATGTATATCTGATTTTCACTGTAAAAGTATGAGATTGCTTGTTGGCTTAGGTAATAGGAGAGCAAACATCTCTCAGATCCTAGTAGTCCTGTCCACAGAACACTAGTGCTCCATGGAACACAGCTGAAAATCTCTTATTTAACCTAACCTTATCATTGCAGAGATGAAGAAAATGAGAAGCAGAGAGATTAAGGTAAGCAGGTAATTGCATTTGGGCTGAAATACACGGCATCTTATTAGTCTTATGGTTTAAAACCATCTATTCATTAATTCTCTAAAAAGCAGAGACATAACTTTGCCAACAATGGTTCCTTTAGTCAAAGCTCTGATTTTTCCTGTAGTCATGTATGGATGTGAGAGTTGGACCACCAGAGAATTGATGCTTTTGAACTGTGGTGTTGGAGAAGACTCTTAAGAGTCCCTTGGGCTGCAAGGAGATCCAACCAGTCAATCCTAAAGGAAATCAGTCCTGAATATTTGTTGGAAGGACTGATGCTGAAGCTGAAACTCCAATCCTTTGGCCACCTGATGCAAAGAGCTGACTCATTGGAAAAGACCCTGATGCTGGGAAAGACTGAAGGTGGGAGGAGAAGGGGACGACAGAGAATGAGATGGTTGGATGGCATCACCAACTCGACGGACAGGAGTTTGAGCTAGTTCTAGGAGTTGGTGAAGGACAGGGCGGCCTGGTGTGCTACAGTCATTGGGTCGTGAAGAGTCAGACATGACTGAGAGAGTGAACTGACTGACTGATTCACTAACGACTTCCAAATTTTAATCTTCCCCAGATTCAAGGTTTATATATCCAACTGTGTATTCAACACATTAACTGGGACATCTAATAGTCATTTCAGTCTCAACAAGTCCAAAACTGAACTGCTGGTCCCCATACTCCCCATGATCTCCCTCACTAAGTGTGTTGTTCCCACAGCCCTCCCCACCTCAGTTGATGAAAGTTTCCTACTTCTAGAGTCTCAGTCCTCAAATCTTGGAGTCTCCCTTGACTCCTCCCTTTCTCTCACACCCTATACTGAATACGTCAGGAAATCCTGTGGTCCTACCAACAACTATATCTGCAAACCAGTGATTCTCCCTTTCTCAGCCATCAGTCTGTTTTGAACCACCAAAATTTTTGTGGGATAAGTACCTCCAACTTCTTCCTAGCTTCTATCCTTTCTCACTCACAATCTATTTCTAACACAGAAGACAAATGGCTTCAAGTCAAATCATGCCACTCCTCTATTTAGAGTCTGCAAAGAATGCTTATCTCACTCAGAATGAAAGTCAAAATCCTGATGATATTTTACAAGGCTCTATATTAACCTCTTGGATTTTCTCTCCTACACTCTTCCTTTACTTACTGTCTTTTGGCCACACACGACTTTTTGTTGCTCAGACATTCCTGGCATTCTCCCCTTTACCTCCTTTGCCATAGTTTTAGCATTGCCTAGACACTCTTCTCAGAGAAGGCAATGGCACCCCACTCCAGTACTCTTGCCTGGAAAATCCTGTGGATGGAGGAGCCTGGTGGGCTGCAGTCCATAGGGTCGCTAGAGTCAGACACGACCGAGTGACTTCACTTTCACTTTTATGCATTGGAGAAGGAAGTGGCAACTCACTCCAGTGTTCTTGCCTGAAGAATCCCAGGGATGGGGGAGCCTGGTGGGCTGCCATCTATGGGGTCGCACAGAGTCGGACACGACCGAATTGACTTAACAGCAGCAGACATTCTTCTCTGGAAAAGGTCAGTTTTCATTCCAATCCCAAAGAAAGGCAATGCCAAAGAATGCTCAAACTACCACACAATTGCGCTCATCTCACATGCTAGTAAAGTAATACTCAAAATTCTCCAAGCCAGGCTTCAGCAATACATGAACCGTGAACTTCCAGATGTTCAAGCTGGTTTTAGAAAAGGCAGAAGAACCAGAGATCAAATTGCCAACATTCTCTGGATCATAGAAAAAGCAAGAGAGTTCCAGAAAAACATCTATTTCTGCTTTATTGACTATGCCAAAGTATTTGCCTGTGTGGATCACAATAAACTATGGAAAATTCTGAAAGAGATGGGAATACCAGACCACCTGACCTGTCTCTTGAGAAACCTCTATGCAGGTCAAGAAGCAAGTTAGAACTGGACATAGAACAACAGACTGGTTCCAAATAGGAAAAGGAGTACGTCAAGGCTGTATATTGTTGCCCTGCTTATTTAATTTATATGGCGAGTACATCATGAGAAACACTGGACTGGAGGAAGCACAAGCTGGAATCAAGATTGCCAGGAGAAATATCAATAACCTCAGATATGCAGATGACACCACCCTTATGGCAGAAAGTGAAGAACTAAAGAGCTTCTTGATGAAAGTAAAAGAGGAAAGTGGAAAAGTTGGCTTAAACTCAATATTCAGAAAACTAAGATCATGGCATCCGGTCCCATCACTTCATGGCAAATAGAGGGGGAAACAGTGAAAATAGTGGCTGACTTTATTTTCTTGGGCTCCAAAATCATTGCAGATGGTGACTACAGCCATGAAATTAAAAACGCTCACTCCTTGGAAGGAAAGTTATGACCAACCTAGATAGCATATTAAAAAGCAGAGACATTTTTTGCCCACAAAGGTCTATCTAGTTAAGGCTATGGTTTTTCCTGTGATCGTGTATGGATGTGAGAGTTGGACTGTAAAGAAAGCTGAGTGCCGAAGAATTGATGCTTTTGAACTGTGGTGTTGGAGAAGATTCTTGAGAGCCCCTTGGACTGCAAGGAGATCCAACCAGTCCATCCTAACAGAGATCAGTCCTGGGTGTTTCTTGGAAGGACTGATGTTGAAGCTGAAACTCCAATCCTTTGACCACCTGATGTGAAGAACTGACTCATTTGAGAAGACTCTGATGCTGGGAAAGATTGAAGGCAGGAGGAGAAGGGGGCGACAGAGGGTGAGATGGTTGGATGGCATCACCGACTCATTGGACACGAGTTTGGGTAAACTTCAGGAGGTGATGATGGACAAGGAGGCCTGGCATGCTGTGGTTCATGGGGTCCCAAGATGTTGGACATGACTAAGTGACTGAACTGAACTGAAGACACTCTTCTCACAAATCCCTGTACCAGGTAACTCCATCACTTTCCTTGCTCAGATTTTATCTTCACAATGAAGACTTTCTGTTTGAAAATTCAATCTATATGCCTTCTCCCCACACCCATCCCCACTTGTCATTTGTGATCCTCACCTTCTAAAGTACTTACTATGTTTATTATTCATTATCCATCTCTCTTTCCTTCTAACAGAATGTATGCATCATAAGGTCAAGAACATTTGTCTTTTTGTTCATGAATGTATCCCAAATACTTAGAACAGTATCTGTCACATAGCAGGAGCTCAATAAACATTTTTTTAATTAATTTTTTTTATACCTATGGCTGACTCATGTTGAGGTTTGACAGAAAACAACAAAATTCTATGAAGCAATTATCCTTCAATAAAAATAAATTAATCAATTAATATTTATTAAAGGAATTAATGATCTAGAACTCATATATCTTCTCAACTCTTATTTCAGTATTTTTTCTCACGGTGTCAGAATGCCTCTTAGTATCATAAGAAATTGAATATTAATCAAATTAGATCTTGGTGGACCAGGGCCATTAGCACTGCAGATGGAGTTAAAGTTGGAGAAAACTGAACAGAATTGAAGAAGAAAGGAAAGGACTAAATGAAAATGAGGGAAGAAGGCAGAGGCTAACAATTCTTTAAAATTAATGTCCATGACTCACTTTCTGTATTTGGAAATTTATTTTCAATTTTTTTGGCTATGTTGTCATATACTTTCCCAGTCTTTCCCTTCCCTTTGTTCCTTCCTAGATAAGCAGTGAGCACACACCAAATGTCAGGCCAGCTGTGTGTTGGGTTCTGGGTTCCAACATCCTTGCTCTTGAGGAGATCAATATCTAATGAGAGAATTAGACAATCATGAGATTGTGTAGTAGTAAAATAGAGGTGTAAAAGGTAATGCCATTTGAACAGACAGAAAGTTGAGATTATCACAAAGTGTTCTACTTGGAAGAGATAGAATTTGGAAAGTCTTCTGAGAAAATGATAAGATTTGACTTGGACTTTGAAGTAAATAGAATTTTGTCATGAGACATAACAAACTGCATAAGAGAGTGTTTGGGAAATACTGAGTGGTTGCCTGTGACTGGAATATAGGTTGTAGTGAATTAAGGCCAGATATGTAGGTTGAGGCTCAGGTTTTACTAGTTCTAGTTTGTCATGGGGCAAATGGAAATTATCAGCAATTATTACACATTGAGGTGACATTGCCTAATTTGCCCTTAAAAAAAAAAAGAAAGAAAAACTGGAAAAAGGGAAGATGGTGGAGATATTCTCAGCCTGATAGCTATTAAAATGCCTTTGATAAGATACTGGGGCTTCCCTGGTGGCTCAGAGGTTAAAGTGTCTGCCTCCAGTGCGGGAGATCTGGGTTCAATCCCTGGGTCGGGAAGATCCCCTGGAGAAGGAAATGGCAATCCACTTCAGTATTCTTGCCTGGAGAATCCCATGGACAGAGAAGCCTAGTAGGTTACAGTCCATGGGGTCGCAAAGAGTTGGACACGACTGAGCCACTTCACCTTCACCTTCACCAAGATACTAAGCATTGGATATAGCACTGGAAGTGTGGCCCTGACAATGCAGATGAGGGAATTCAAGAGACACTTCTAAAGAAGAATTGACAGACTTTATGATGGACTAAATATACTGGTAAAGTGGACATTGTTGGTCTAGGCCATCCCATGAGTTCTAGGTTGGATAAATAAGATAATTAGGCTGCAAAGTGAGATTGAAAGCACACTGGAAAGGATCCATTTGGAGTAGAGGAGATAATAAAATTTGTTTCAAATGTAGGATTGAGGTGGATTATTATCCTGGTAGAGATGATCAGTAGGCAACTGGAAAAAACAGGTCTAAAAATCTATATATAGATATGAAAATAAGGAGGGTAGAAGAAGATAGAATCTTCAGTAACTCTGGTTCATGGTGACTGTGGAAAGAAGAAACCAGGGACAGATCCCTGAACACCATCATTTCGGGGGTTGGTGGAAGTTACCAATCCAGTAGAAACTCAACAAAAGCCTGAGAACAAAGAGAAGACTAAGGAGAGGTTTTTTTCTCTCTCTCGCTTTCCTTCTCCCTCATGTTTATTTTTTAAAGTATACATTCCTTTGTACTGTAAAGGATTTTGTGAGTTTGACAGAGTAATGTTCTGGAATCTGAGAAAAGACAGTGGTTACTTATATCTTACTGCAAGGAGGTCTAGTGCCGGTAATGACTGACAATATGTCCTGCCAAATGGGGGCACATGAAAGCTGCTGAAGGGAGTGTGAATTGGTACTTAGTTCAGTTCAGTTCAGTCACTCAGTCCTGTCCGACTCTTTGCCACCCCATGAATCGCAGCACATGAGGCCTCTCCTGTCCATCACCAATTTCCCAGAGTTTACCCAAATTCATGTCCATTGAGTTGGTGATGCCATCCAGCCATCTCATCCTCTGTCGTCCCCTTCTCCTCCTGCCCCCAATCCCTCCCAGCATCAGGGTCTTTGCCAATGAGTCAACTCTTCGCATGAGGTGGCCAGAGTATTGGAGTTTCAGCTTCAGCGTCAGTCCTTCCAATAAACACCCAGGACTGATCTTTGAGAACTATTCTGGCAGTGTGTGCTGGTGCCATAAATTCCCAAGTCCTGTCTACTCTACTTCTTTTCTGCCTTTGAATATTTTTGCTTTTCTCATTCACATGTACTAGTTTTTGGTTTTTTGTGGGGGTGGGGGAGTATTATTTCAACAGCCTCCCAACTGTTCTCCTCCTCTCAGAACCACTTTTCTTAAATCTACTTTCCCCACTGGAACCAAAGAGATCTGTCTAAAGCAAGAGGCTAGTCACATCATCTGTCTTCTGGATAAAACCCTTTAATGACCAGAGTTAGTTAACTTGACCTACAAGACACTTAATGCCTGATTCTCCAGCATGTGAAGATTGAAAAGACTGTACTTTCATCAGACACACTTTTTCAGTTCCTAAAATGCTCCTAATCCTAACCCTCTTGGCCTTTATACATTTTCCCTGTTCATCTATAGCATTCTCTTTTCTCCTCCTCTCCACTCATCTGGTTAATTCCTTGCTTCCTTCAGGTTTTTGTTTAAACATGTCTTCCTTGGAAAAGATTTCTCTGATAACTTAGACTTCAGATAATTGCCTCTGCTATATGTTTTTATAGTTACCTGTGTGTTCTTCATTATAGTACTCACCATGCTCAATTTTTTGAGTTTGTTGAATTCTCCTGTCTCTTTGTCCTCCTTGCCTGCCTCCCCACATCCATGTCAAAGTTTACAAGACATATAGGGAAAAATTCTCTGGTCTTGCTGTTGTTTCCTTAGCAAACTTACTGACTGCTATCTAGGCACATATCAAGTACATAATAGGTACTGAATAAATATCTATTGTCTACTTAATGTTTATAAACTTCGACCCATCAATGCTATTTTGGGGGTATTTGTCCAAAGAGAATAGTTCACTAGACAGTGTGCAAGTAAAGGGAAGAGATATACTAGAAATATGATGTTGGAGAGTGCTTTAAGCTTGAACCCTACTACTTATGGCATATTCTTTTCTGAGGTTTGATTTTCTAGCCTGTAAAATGGAGATATGTAATTCTGATAGGAAAAGTTTCAAAAAGAGGCCACTGAATTAGGCATGAGTTCATTCAGTTCAGTCACTCAGTTGTGTCCAACTCTTTGCAACCCCATGGACTGCAGCACGCCAGGCTTCCTTGTCCATCACCAACTCCCAAAGCTTGCTCAAACTCATGTCCATCAAGTCAGTGATGCCATCCAACCATCTCATTCTCTGTCGTCCCTTTCTCCTGCTGCCTTCAATCTTTCCCAGCATCAGGGTCTTTTCCAAGGAGTCAGTTCTTCACATCAGGTGGCCAAAGTATTGGAGTTTCAGCTTCAGCATCAGTCCTTCCACAGAAAACCCAGGACTGATCTCCTTTAGGATGGACTGGTTGATCTCCTTGCAGTCCAAGGGACTCTCAAGAATATTCTCCAACACCATCATTTAAAAGCATCAATTCTTTGGCACTCAGCTTTTTAATGGTTCAACTCTCACATCCATACATGACTACTGGAAAAACCATAGCTTTGATTAGATGGACCTTGTTTGCAAAGTAATGTCTCTGCTCTTTGATATGCTGTCTAGGTTGGTCATAACTTTTCTTCCAAGGAGCAGCATCTTTTAATTTCATGGTTGCACTCACCATCTGCAGTGATTTTGGAGCCCAAGAAAATAAAGTCTCTCATTGTTTCCATTGTTTCTGTCTATTTGCCATGAAGTGATGGGACCAGTTGCTATGATCTTAGTTTATTGAATGCTGAGTTTTAAGCCTTCTTTTCACTTTCCTCTTTCACTTTCATCAAGATCTTTAGTTCTTTGCTTTCTGCCATAAGGGTGGTGTCATCTGTGTATCTGAGGTTATTGATATTTCTCCCGGCAATCTTGATGCCAGCTTCATCCAACCCAGCATTTTGCATGATGTACTCTGCTTCTAAGTTAAATAAGCAGGGTGACAATACACAGCCTTGATGTACTCCTTTTCCTATTTGGAACCAATCTATTGTTCCATGTCCAGTTCTAACTGTTGCCTTTTGACCTGCATACAGATTTCTCAGGAGGCAGGTCAGGAGATCTGGTATTCCCATGTCTTGAAGAGTTTTCCACAGCTCGTTGTGATCCACACAAAGGCTTTGGCATAGTCAATAAAGCGGAAGTAGATGTTTCTCTGAAATTGTCTTGCTTTTTCTATGATCCAACAGATGTTAGCAATTTGATCTCTGGTTCCTCTGCCTTTTCTTTTCTGCTTGAACATCTGGAAGTTCTTGATTCACGTACTGTTGAAGCCTGGCTTGGAGAATGTTGAGCATTACTTTGCTAGTGTGTGAGATGAGTGCAGTTGTGTGGTAGTTTGAACATTCTTTGGTATTGCCTTTTGGAATTGGATTGAAAACTGACCTTTTCCAGTCCTATGGCCATTGCTGAGTTTTCCAAATTGGCTGGCATATTGAGTGCAACACTTTCAGAGCATCATCCTTTAGGACTTGAAATAACTCAGCCAGAATTCCATCACCTCCACTAGCTTTGTTTGTAGTGATTCTTTCTAAGGCCTACTTGACTTCACATTCCAGAATGTCTAGCTCTAAGTGAATGATAAGACCTTTATGTTATCTGGGTCATTAAGATCTTTTTTGTATAGTTCTTCTGTGTATTCTTGCCACCTCTTCTTAATATTTCTGCTTCTGCTAGGTCCATATAGTTTCTGTCCTTTATTGTGCCCATCTTTGCGTGAAATGTTCCCTTGGTATCTCTAATTTTCTTAAAGAGATCTCTAGTCTTTCTCATTCTTTTGTTTTCCTCTAATTCTTTTCATTGACCTCTGAGGAAGGCTTTCTTATCTCTCCTTGCTAGTCTTTGGAACTCTGCATTCAGATGGGTATATTTTTCCTTTTCTCCTTTGCCTTTAGCTTCTCTTCCTTTCTCAGCTATTTGTAAGGCCTCCTCAGACAACCATTTTGCCTGTTTGCATTACTTTTTCTTGAGGACGGCCTTGATCACTGTCTCCTGTACAGTGTCAGAAACCTATGTTCATATTTCTTCAGGCACTCTATCAGATATAATTCCTTGAATCTATTTGTCATTTCCTCTGTATAATCATAAGGAATTTGATTTAGGTCATATCTGAATGTCTAGTGTTTTCCCTGCTTTCTTCAATTTAGGTCTGAATTTTGCAATAAGGAGTTTATGATCTGAACCATAGTCATGAATTAGGCATGAATGACTTTCAACAAAGAAATGAAGGAAGACTAATATAATTTTACCAAATAGTTCAGGAGTGAGAGGGAGTGAAAGAAATAGAGTTATAGGTGGAAATTACTAGTTTGAGAAAATTGGGATTGAAGAGAGTGATATGGAGCAGGCCCTTGATGGTTCTTTTGATAGAAAAAGGGACAGAGCCAGAGCAGAGGAAGAAAATGAAGCTAAGAGTTTCATGGAGGTCCAAGGGGACTGTAGGAGTGAGATGATATATTTGAGGAGAGGAGTTAGGTTGCTCAAGGAGGAACATGTTTTCCTGAAGGACAGTAGGAAAGGCAGGTTAAAGCTACTGAGATATTTTGAGGCAGTGACAGGAGAACATAAGAGAGTTTTCAGTGTTTTATTTTGTTATTCTTAGGACATCTCATGAGAATTAGAGAAGCAGAAATGGAATTAGAAGTTTGATAAAATCAATAAGACCTTCCTGTAGAAAATAGGAAAAGAGTCCAGTAAGGATGAATGCATTTATCACGTAGCATTGAAAGATACAGCTCAGGTTGGACTAGAAATATCAACATTCATAGTTTGAAATGGTGACAGTTGGTTTCGTTCAGCTCCATTCAGCAAATCAGAATGCAGAAACTGTTAGGGGTGTGTACTGGTGAGGTGAGCAGGGTATGGGTAAGGCCATTTTTATGACTGTCAGAATTGCCTAGATTGAAGACAGGAGTGGAATGACAAGTGAGCTGGGGTTTACCAATGCACGTTCCCAATGTCATTAATGAATGATAAGACATGTCTTAAGAAACTGATGATGATGACAAGGATGAGAAAAAGGTATGGTAATCACACAGTCTCATCTCTGGGGGAGGAGGGGGTGATGGAAGGCATATCATTGAACAAGGGCTCTAAATAGCATTGGGGAAACAGGAGAATGCCAAGGTGACTATGCTGGAAACAGAGGCTAAAGACACAGACCCAGTGGTATAAATATATGAATATATAGTCAACGAGTGGGTCCTTACAGTGCAGTTACATTCAAGGCTCATTCATAGCTTCTCTCCCCTTTTTAACTGAACAACTGATATCCAGACTGTTGACATCTAGGCCCAGACACATGGAAATCAGGCTAGGTATGGAAGGCGGAACATTTATTCAATTAGCAAATGTTGATTAAAGGCACCAGGTTCTAAACATTGCTTACTGACTGAAGATTCAAGGAGGATTAAGGTATGGACCCTGCCTGCAAGAAACTCATGACTGAATCTTGGGGATGTGTCTATGTGCTACAGATTCTCAACTTGACAAAGCTTATGAGGGGAAACTAAAATTTCCTACCAGTAAATCTCTTTCTTATCAGATAACTGGAGTTGGAAGTTGAGGTGGGGTTGGGAGAGTGCTAGTAAGGAGAGTCCAAGTGTATTAGTAAGATTTTGGAATTCAGCATTTTCAAAAAAATTATATTATTTTCAAGTAACATAATATGGAACTTAGACTTACTATGAGTTTCCCAGAAAAGGCTCTGATTAATCTAGTTGATATGGCAATGAAATTAATTGGGTCTACTAGCACTAGTGAAAACACTACTCACAGGAATAAATAGAATTTCATAGATGGAAATACTCTAAGGAGTAAGCTTGTCAGGCATTCTGTACACACAATATATGTCCTATTGATGGTTTTGTACTGCTTCCTCCACTGGCTTTATAGGGCACTCTTAATGTCTTTGAATTTAGCTTTTTTTTTTTAAATGATAAGAATTTAGTAGTTAGGGTTATTTATCAAATTTATCTAGGTATTCTGTACTTTTATTTGTTAAATTTGAAGGTCCTTGTAAAGAGTCATTCAACCCCTACAACATTCCAAGTGGGCACTCACCCCAATGGACACTTTCAGTCCCAGAGATTTCCCAACATTGAACACTATCTTCCTGAAATGTTTACCTGCTGCCCTTCACATCACTCTTTGAGACCATATAGAACAAACTGAATCCTTTTTCCTTAAAGCAGTTCAAATACTGAATTCACTTTGTTGGAGACCACCTCATGTTACAAACTTTTTATGAGTTAAAACCCGTGGTGTTCTGCTAAACTGGATTAAAAAAAAAAAACACCCCAAAGCAAAAAAGCAAAACTCCAAATTGCAGTAAACATTGACTTCTGTGGTGGAAATACTCCCACATGACACCATGACCAATTTCAAATAGCCAGAGTGAAGTCACTGAACTCAAAGTGGGAAAGTGAGACATATAACTTTCCACTCTTGAGATCTGTGTGAGCTAACTCTAGCACACCAATCCCTACATTTCCTTTTTATTAACATGTTTTGCTGCTTAACTGTTTCACTCTACTTGGATACGGGTTTGCTGATGTTTGTGTTTTAAGGAAAAAAATTCTACAGGCATACTGTAGGTAGATTTGATAAGAAGAGGTGACCAACAGTTGTGGAAAATGAAGAGAGAGAATCTGATAACTTCCAGGGCACTAGGTATTGCTGCCAGTCAAGATAGAAAGAGTAGGTTCAGGGAAGAAAGGTAACTAACTTATATATTCATGGGCAAATATTTATTGAGCTCTAATCTATGTCAAGCACAGTCACTTCTGGTTGCTGAGGACCAATACATGAGAAAATACCACAAATAAAAATCCTTGCTTTTGTGGGGATGACGTTTTATCTCATTAAAATTGGCCCCTTGAAGGAAACCTATGGCAATCACTTTGGACCCTCAATCAAGTAACTCCACTATCCTTTCCAACTTAAAGCAACTAGTACGTCTGATAAGGGCTTTTTAGCCCTTATATGACCTGCCTCTTGAGAAACCTGTATGCAGGTCAGGAAGCAACAGTTAGAACTGGACATGGAACAACAGACTGGTTCCAAATAGGAAAAGGAGTACAGCAAGGCTGTACATTGTCACCCTGCTTATTTAACTTATATGCAGAGTACATCATGAGAAACACTGGACTGGAAGAAACACAGGCTGGAATCAAGATTGCTGGGAGAAATATCAATAACCTCAGATATGCAGATGACACCACCCTTATGGCAGAAAGTGAAGAGGAACTCAAAAGCCTCTTGATGAAAGTGAAAGAGGAGAGTGAAAAAGTTGGCTTAAAGCTCAACATTCAGAAAACAAAGATCATGGCATCCAGTCCCATCACTTCATGGGAAATAGATGGGGAAACAGTGGAAACAGTGTCAGACTTTATTTTGGGGGGCTCCAAAATCACTGTGGATGGTGATTGCAGCCATGAAATTAAAAGACACTTACTCCTTGGAAGAAAAGTTATGACCAACCTAGATAGCATATTCAAAAGCAGAGACATTACTTTGCCAACTAAGGTCCATCTAGTCAAGGCTATGGTTTTTCCTGTGGTCATGTATGGATGTGAGAGTTGGACTGTTAAGAATGCTGAGCACCGAAGAACTGATGCTTTTGAACTGTGGTGTTGGAGAAGACTCTTGAGGGTCCCTTGGACTGCAAGGAGATCCAATCAGTCCATTCTAAAGGAGATCAGTCCTGGGTATTCTTTGGAAGGACTGATGCTAAAGCAGAAACTCCAGTACTTTGGCCACCTCATGAGAAAAGTTGACTCACTGGAAAAGACTCTGATGCTGGGAGGGATTGGAGGCAGGAGGAGAAGGGGACGACAGAGGATGAGATGGCCGGATGGTATCACTGACTCGATGGATGTGAGTCTGAGTGAACTCCAGGAGTTGGTGATGGACAGGGAGGCCTGGTGTGCTGCAATTCATGGGGTCGCAAAGAGTCGGACACAACTGAGCGACTGAACTGAACGGAACTGAACCACATCAGTAGAAGAAACCTCCATCCAGACTGATTCCATGTGCTCTCAACATTTGTAGGGAGCCCTCCCTGGCACTGCTTTCAACCTCTTTCCCTCCAAATCCAGGGTTGTTTTCATAGCAACTCTTGGAGTTTTAGGCATAACCTTTGCTATTCTGTATAATAAGCATTTCTCTACTCCTCTACTACATTGTAAATTTTCCAAGGTTGTTTCCTTAGACAGTTCCATCTTAAGTAAGTGAAGCAGAGCCACCCATCAGTTCAGGCTTTATCTGAAGTAGCAAAGTCCAAACTAAATACACTTTCAATTTAGAACATTAATTTAAACCACCCAAGTGATTTTACTTTATATTAATATTTTCTTCCTCGTTACATTAAAATTAAACCATAAAACAAAAATAGAGCCTCTAAAATCTGTTCCTCAGGAATTTTATTCTAAGTAAACACACACACACTTTTTAAAGACACCATTTCAAAAGTAATGCTTTTGAATTTCCTAAAATGACTTTACTCATTATTTTACATTTGGCTTACACGCGTGAAGGAGAAAGGATATTTGAATGAGGGCACCAAGGCCAAACATTTACTTGGAAAAGAAATAATACAAATAAACACATCAATTGATGTCTTCTGTCAGTCAGTAATCCCATGACCAATTAGGAGAGAGAATGGCTTTAACTCTAGAATCTGGCATCCAGTTGAAACCATCTCTAGAACCTGTTTCATCTTTATTTGTGCTAGTAAAGTAGCATGGTGTTTTCTAGATGTGTTGCATCTGTGCATTGCAAATCTACAGGACTCTAAAGAGTGTTATTTGAATATGATTTCTTCTTTTATAAAAAGTGATTTCTGCAGGACCTGAGAGTTTGTTCAGGTTTTCTGAAGATATCAGAATTAAAGCCGTGCATATTCCTCTTATCCTTAAAACAAATATTACACCTATACTTTGAACATTCCAGTAAGTACCCCCCCACCCCCAAGGTATGCAGAACATTCTTACATTTCTAACTTTGTTCCAGTTTTGAGGTAGGAGATAGATGGGCCCCTGTGTTGGGGAGCCACGTTAAACATTACTGACAAAATGGAGGCACAGCCCCAACTCCCTCTCTTTGTCCTGCAGGCACGCACACGGGATGAAGGAGTTAGGCCTTGTGATTCTGACTTGTTTTTTCCTCTCCTTGGCTGGAGTTGACTGAGAAGAATATTAAGGTTCTTGAGAGGAGCATGAGCAGGCACAAAGCCTTCAGCAGCTGTGCTCAGAGAATAATTCATAAAGTTAATCATTAACATTTGTTCAAAGACTTTTGCAAAAGAGTGTTCCAGGGTGAGCATGTAGGCTGCAGTTTGAGGCCACGGGAGGGATTGCTATCTGAAGCCTATTTGTGAGGAAAGTGTTTATGGCAAAGGAGTTTGCTGAATTTAGGGCTTAGGAATAATTAAAATAGAAGCTAAAGATTTAAGGAATGTTGTAATGTTAGCATATTCTACTATAGCTTATAAAGATTAGGAACTTTAAAGATATTAATAGCTAGAAGCCATTTTTAAGAAATAGTAAGCTTAGGATACTAGGAGCAAACAGGACATAGAAAGATAAGAAATGAGCTGAGGTTTCTGGTAAGCAGTCCAGACTTAAGCACGAGTTACAGTGTAATCACAGATTAAAGTAAATACTATTCTGAGAGAACCACTGAAGCAGAAACTCTGCTTGAAGGGCAACAATGATTTATGGAGACAATCAATCTGGGTGAGGGGAAATTGAAAATGTCAAACCTCTGACCTAATGCTTTTGTTAAAGTATACAAAGAATCTTAAGCTTGAAATAAAGTTACGCAGTCTAAGAAAATTGAGAGGCTGCGTCATTTCTCGCCGACACCACCCATCTCTTCAGGTTGATTCCCTGGCTGCTGTTGGACTCCGGCACCCCTGGACGGGACAGGTGGTGTATGTCAAGTGGAATAAAATTGAAGCTTTAGTCTCACCTAAACACTCCAAGGACAAAGCTAGTGGCAGAAGCTGAGCTCTACTGACATAAAGATATAAGATGGCCACTCCTGAGGTCAAGGAAAATTTCCATGACAGCACATGCTCATGAAGGCTCCTTGGGGGTCAAAAAAGGAAGGGTACCACACCATAAAAAGTTTAGACATATCCTCACAGGCTTCTGCAGTGGGATCCATCTTAGCAGAAAGTTGCACATGCATCTTGGGAAGAGTCCTAGGACTGATCAGGTGTGAAAAAGAAACCCAACATAATTGGCCAAAGGTAAACAAAGACCCAGAAGACCTGTCTTATATAAAGGATTTAGATCACCTCTTTACTGTGCTCCTCCTCATTAGAGAGGACTCCCACACTCTTTCTCTGTGGGTGTGTATTTCTGCCTAGCTCTCACTTATATAAACTACTTGTCTATGGGCTCTCCCATTGGTTGTGCTAATATAAACTTTGTACCTGTTTTTAAAATTTTTGCCTCCTTGAAACATTCTTGCTTTCAAAGGAGGGGAAGAGCCTGGGAATTTCACCCCTTGCCTCTAGTCCCTGTTGGTCTAGTGGGTAGGATTCCTAGTTTTCATCCAGGCTACCGAGGTTCAATTCTTGGGCAGAGAACTAAGATTTCTCTTCAGGACTGTTCACTACTGTTTCTCCAAGATCAGTCTGATGCTTGTTCCCTGAATTCCAATTCTTTGTTCCCAAGTAAATGCTTTCTGCTTGATTACTGCTTCCTCGGTTTATATAGGTTGACAAGGTTTATGGCAGGTAGAGGCAGGGCCCAGTGAAGAAATAGGAGTTTCCTGAAGTTGAGGTCTCTGAAACATACAATATCACCCAAACCCTATTTCCCTCAAAGATGGCGGTGAAGCCAGTTTATAGTCTCCAAGCACCATCCATCTGGAAAAAGATGTTCTGCCTTCTCTGCAGAGCTCTCCATTCACCCTAATTGATAATGTCTTCAGTACCTTTATGGTTGCTTATGGCACACTCCATGGACCAGTCTTGGGAGATGACGGGGCAACCAGCTCAACAAACTTCATCAAAGGGCAGCTGGGGGTGCAGCCAGGTAGCGTGAGGGGATGTGGTTCATATCGCGTCTCATTCCGATAGTACATCTCTCACGAAGTATTCTCTGGTGGAGAAAGGTGGAAGGAATAGAGGGGAAAACTCTGTTAGATCTGTGCTGTTGACCTGCCATTGAAATTCTTTCTACCTGGTCTGTACCATGTCAGTTGAAGGACTAGTGGAAGAATTTATGGTGAGGTGAGGTGAGGTGAAGTTGCTCAGTCGTGTCCGACTCTTTGCGACCCATGGACTGTAACATACTAGGCTTCTCTGTCCATGGGATTCTCCAGGCAAGAATACTGGAGTAGATTGCCATTTCCTTCTCCAGGGGATCTTCCTGACCCAGGGTTCGAACCTGGGTCTCCTGCATTGGAGGCAGACGCTTTAACCTCTGAGCTACCAGGGAAGCCCCCAGAATTTATGGTAATGAGTAGATATTAGCCAGTTTAGCTGTGGGAAGAAGTGGATTGGGGTAGGTGGGCCTGATTGGGAGGGTGGAAATGGGAGAGCTGGTTTGTTAGATGACCAAGGACATGTGAGGTGGGACCTGGGATGCTGAGTTAGAGAAGGAGCTGAGACACAATGGTTGGGGGACTTGGGGGTGATTTGGTGAACCTTCAGGTAAGAAGTAGGGCACAGGTGGGATGTTGGGGTTTCTTTCTCCTATTCTGTCCCTTTCATGCTTCTGATTTGCTCTGTCCTTTTCTCCTTTTTTTTCTCTCAGTATTTCTTTCAGTCTTACCCCTGAATAAATGTATCTTCCCTGTCCTTAACCAGGCCAGAAACATGAAACTGAATAATATACATAAGAAAAACTAACAGCATGGCATCTGGTCCCATCACTTCATGGCAAATAGAAGGGGAAAAAGTGGGAGCAGTGACAGATTTTCTCTTCTTGGGCTCTAAAATCACTGTGGATGGTGACTACTGCTATGAAATTAGAAGACGATTACTTCTTGGAAGGAAAGCTATGACAAACCAAAAAGCAAAGACATCACTTTGCCATCAAAGGACCATATGCTGCTGCTTCTAAGTCACTTCAGTCGTGTCCGACTCTGTGCAACCCCATAGATGGCAGCCCACAAGGCTCCCCCCGTCCCTGGGATTCTCCAGGCAAGAACGCTGGAGTGGGTTGCCATTTCCTTCTCCAATGCATGAAAGTGAAAAATGAAAGCGAAGTCACTCAGTCGTGTCTGACTCTTCACGACCCTATGGACTGCAGCCCACCAGGCTCCTCCACCCATGAGATTTTCCAGGCAAGAGTACTGGAGTGGGGTGCCATTGCCTTCTCTGCAAAGGACCATATAGTCAAAGCTATAGTCTTTCCAGTAGTCATGTAAGGCAGAACGCCAAAGAATTGATGTTTTGAACTGTAGTGTTGGAGAAGACTCTTGAAAGTCTCTTGGACTGAATGGAGATCAAACAGGTCAATCCTAAAGGAAATCAACTCTGAATATTCATTGGAAGGACTGGTGCTGAAGCTGAAGCTCCAATACTTTGGCCACCTGATGTGAAGAACTGACTAATAGGAAAAGACTCTCATGCTGGGAAAGATTGAAGGCAGAAGGAAAAGAAGGTGACAGAGGATGAGATGGTTGGAAGGCATCACCAATTCAATAGACAGGAACTTGGGCAATCTCTGGGAGGTAGTGAGGGACAGGGAGGCCTGGTACGCTACAGTCCATGGGGTCACAAAGAGTTAGACATGACTTAGCGAATGAACAACAACAACAACAACAACAAATGTGCTTGAATATACAGCAAGACATAAAAATGATACCTCTGAAAGAGAGGGTGAGTGTATACGTAAGTCCTTACATCTGCTGATGTTGAGGCGGGCTCTCCCACTACTTTATTCATAAAACAGTATATTGCCTAAGGAAGGACCACTGTCCCAGACCAACCTTGTAAAGCTAGTACAGGATCCCTGTAGAAGTCACCTGCCAAAGAGACAGGAAAGAAGATCCTTCTTGGGATAGTAATCACACGACTGCAACTTTTGGATGTTGTTACAAGCAAGTCTTTTGAAAATCATCACTTTAAGAAACCATACATGTGCTAAGTCGCTTCAGTCACATCCAACACTTTGAGACCCTATGGATTGTAGCCCACCAGGCTTCTCTGTCCATAGGGATTCTCCAGGCAAGAATACTGGAGTGGGTTGCTGTGCCTTTCTCCAGGGGATCTTCCCAAACAAGGGATCAAACCTGCATCTCTTATGTCTCCTGCTTTGGCAGGTGGGCTCTTTACCACTAGTACCACCTGTGAAGCCCAAGAAGCCATATAAAAAGTAATAATTACAAATATTCACTTATATGTTGCTAAAACTCTAATATTGTATGAATGAGTACATATATCTTGTATAAATTTTTCAGTGACAGTACCCTTTGTCTCACGGTAATATGGCAAAGAAGACTAATAGTTCATCAAAATTCATGATTCTCTTTCCATCAAATAAAGTTACAGCTGAGAAGTGAATACACTTCCCAGACTCACCTGCATTTAAGAGGGACCAAGTGACTAATTTTAGTGAGTAGAACTGAGATATTTTCCTTCTGGGCTGAGGTGCTTAATAACCAGTTTGCCTTCTTCACCTTCTCATTCTTTCCTACATGCTCTCTGCAGATGAGGAGGGCACTTTTGAAAACTGTAGGTCCAAAAGATGGAACCCCCAGTTCACAAATCACCACGTGTGAATCACACCAAGGATGAGTCACTTCCTGTTGGCCAAGAACATCTACACTGGACTGTTAGATGAATGAGAAAGAAATCTCCATTGAGTTAAGCCTCCGAGATTTGAGGTTCATTTGTGCAGCAGCTAAAATTACCCTTATAATTAATATATTTGGAAAATATTTTTAGGGTACTTAAAATTGGCTTGAGTGGTAAGATACAAGTTAAGGTGCATACAGAGAGTTTGAATGAAAGTATTTCATAAAATATGAAAGTGAGAAGAAGCACTATTTTTTAACTTAGTGAATTATTTTATATATGATTTTACTTACCCCCAAAATGGAATATTTTTAGAATATATTTAGCTACCTTATCTACAGCCTTAAAAATTTGTCTGTTTAATATAAATAAAAATCAAAAAATTTTATTTTTCTCTTTATTTTCTAATATGGATAAAGTGGGATCGATCGCCTTACACTCAGGATCACCTAATTTGCTGGTATATACTTTATACCTGTATTTGCTAACTTGGATTCTCCTTGCTCTTAATTTAAAAGTAAGCACATTTAACTTTTGATACTCCTCTAGAGTGTTGAAAAATCTCAATATAACAAAAAATTTGACTTCTACCTGTGAGTGACCCTTGGTTATTTTTTTCTCTATAGGTCAGTGTCTCTCAGATGAAAAATGCCCCAAACTTGATTCCTAAGATGAATTTATTCAAGCTATTCAGTGAGACAGAATGCTGCAGCACCTAAATAAATACAAGCTCAGGACTACTGGGTGCAGAAACCAGGGAGGAGAGGCCGAGAAAAGTGGGAAGTTTCTTTTGTCATATCCCAACGTGACAGTGCCTATTCCTAGAGTTGATCCTGGAATGTTCACTGGATGTATTAACTCTGTGCCTGGAACAAGTCTTCAAAGCGGATGTCTTTTATAGGGCTTTTTATTGACAGAGCACTTGATGTCCATGTCTTTGAATTACTATTTTTGGTCCTGTTTGGATTTTCTCCATGTTATGGGCATTATCTCTCCATTCTGACTCTAGATATTTGAGAGCAAAGCTTGCTAAGACCACATTTTAGTTCTATCTCTTTATGCTTGGCACCCAGTTAGAAGTTTAACGAAGAATGAACATACTTTTTCCCTAGCTGCAGAACTCACTTTCTTTGTAAGCAGTGAAGATTTTGGTTGACAACGGGCCTCTGTGTTGCTACTTTCCTATTCTACAAATTCAGGTAGCCAGAAACCTACAGCCAGGACTACAAAACTTGCCAAAAGAAATGCAGGATACCCTGTTTAAAAATTATTAAGAATTTCAAAACGGCAACACTGAATTGTTAAACCAAGCACAGGCTTTTCTGAGCACAGGGCCTTATATAATTGCACTCAGATGGTCCTGACTGCAGCTATTGTGAATGCCTTGAGGGGAGAGCAAAATGCACCTCCCCAGCTAACCCTGAAATAAAACCCTAGAGTCCCTGCTCTAATTCAGTTCTTGCACTGTGATTATTCCATCAACAATATCCATGAGGTCTCTTCTTCCCAACAAGAATGCCAGTGTCACAGCAGACACAAATTTTTGCTGTAACCTTGGCTATGGTGGCCAACTCTTTCTGGTTTGCCCAGGATTTTAACAATGAAACTTATATGTTCTGGGAACCCCTCCAGTTCTGGGTAAACTAGGACATTTGGTCTCTCTAACCGTGGCCTTTCTAGTGGGCTTCAGCCAAGCCTTGGTCAGCTGGGGGAGGGCCACACCAGATTGCAAAGTAGTGGACACTATGCCGAGGAATACTTTAAGAATCCTACCTGGTGGATATGAATAACCATAAGTTTCATGGATATGTTTGAAGTCTTTAACTGAAAGAACATTATTTGTAATCAGCAACAAACGATTTTTCTTGATATCTTTTACCACTCTGTGTTTTACAAGGGAACAGCGTAATGTCCACATCCTTCTTAGAATACCTTATTCTTTTTTTAAAAACATAATTTCTGTCGCTGATTGGGGGTGGTTCTATAAAATTTTTCATCTACCATGTCTGTATGTGATTTCCCAATTAAAGTCTTTATGAAAATAAAGAAAAAAGGAGTCATGACTAAGCAAAGATATGGTTAGCATTCTTCCCCCTGAATATAAAGCCAAACCAACCAGACAAGACAATCCTTAAGTCAATAATAACACAAATGATCATAATAACTGGTTTCCAGTGGTATTAATTTTGAGAAACACCGCTTAGACACTTACCCCTCCTGGAAGTACAATTCCATCATGTGGCAGGATGCATAGGGAGGAAGCATTCCGTTGTAAACATCTAGCGCCATCTGCAGGCCACTCACAGTAGTGTCATGCTACAGAGATTTTGAAACAAACATTTTGATTTTTATTTCTGTTTCAAATTTACAGTCAATAGATGTGTAACAATCACTTGTAGAGTACCATGGTGGTTTCTGAGCCAACTAAATTTCCCATAACCCCAGTGACTTAAGAAATGGAGAGGGGAAAGGATGAATTTTGATTGTGCATCTCCTTGGTGCTAGGCAATGAGATTTACATACATACAAGTATTTCCTTTAAAAGATGAAGAAACTGAGACCCAAAGACATGAAGTAACTTGGGCAGAATTCCCCGGTGGTCCAGTGTTTAGGACTCTGCACTTTCGATGCCAAGGGTTTGAGTTCAATCCCTAGTTGGGAAACTAAGGTCTTACAAGTCATGTGGTGCAGCCAAAAAAAAAAAAAAAGGGGGGGGGCGGAATTAAGTAGCTTACTTTATGTCATACATCTTCAAAATGGCAGAAAGTAAATCTGAGTCAAGCCTTCTGATTTTGTCCTATGCCTACCCGGTAGAACATATTTCTGTTTTTTAGTGTGTTTCATTGATTTTCATTAAATTTTAAAATAACTTGGAATACATTAATGCTAGATTATATTTGTTTTCTGTATATTAATATCATCTGTGATTTTAAAGTTGGGGAAGAATATATGAGGTTACAAACATTTATACAGAATAAAATGTAAGGAAGTAGCTTAAAAATAATTGCTTAAGATTTACTTTAGAATAGGCAGAAGGCATGGGGGACTGGTTTTCAATTCCAGTTTTGCCATTGATTAGCTATTTAATCTTAAGAAATCCTTAATTTTCATATCTATAAAATGGGCCTAACATTTGATTACCTGAACTATATGGCAGTGTTTACGTACTCCAAAGGAGTTAGAACCAACTCACTGGAGAATCCCAGGGACGGAGGAGCCTGGTGGGCTGCCGTCTATGGGGTCACACAGAGTCGGACACGACTGAAGCGACTTAGCAGCAGCAGCAGCAGAGAAAAAAAGGAGTTACAGATTTATGACTTTCCAGAAGTCATACAACAAGTTACAATTAGAAACCATATTAGAAACCAGAAAACCTGAAACTATCAGCTAATTTCAGGCCTATCTTTCTCTAAGAGGCACTACACTTTGTTTCCTCCATGAAACTTTAATCTATACCATTTAGAACCCCCGATAATAAACTCTACTTTATCTTTAATTGCTTCTTTCATCTTTTTGCAGAATGACACCAGCCAGACCACATCTGAGAAATCCTCTGTCCTGCAGAAGTGGGTGGGAGCCTGACCCAGCCCTCCATGTCCTGTTTCCCTGCTCATCCCAGACTCCATGGACGCCCATTTCAGTACTCGGTACACCCCTGGAATTCTCCTCTTTCCCTGGCTGCTGGTCCAACATGGATATCTTTTCTGAGATCTCACTCTCTTTCTTTTCTGCAGCCAAATATAACTCTGGCTTCAAGTTGGACCTTTCCTTCCTTTTTTTTTTTTTCCCTATCACCTCTGCCATCTGAAGATTCCTACTTGGATGTTGCTGGCATTTCAAACCCAATTGTCTAATCACTATATTCACCTGGACCATGACCACATCTGTTAATAGTTCTACCCTCCTTCCATGAGGGTAGAAACACCACCCTCATCTATGGCTTAACTTCCATACCACTGTCCCCCACCCACATTCCAGTCCATCACCAAGTCCTGTACACTCAGCTTTTCTTATAACCTTTCTACTTCTTTCCCTTTGCTATTTTGCCTCTAATTTTAGTTTGGAACAGATATGATGTTTCCTTTCCCTGAGGCACTAATCCATGGGCTTGTGTGACATTGCTATTCTGCTATGCTGGGTGTTTATATGCTTACTTTTTTGTCAAAGTTGCTCAGTTGTGTCCAACTCTTTGTGACCCCATGGACTATACAGGCCAGAATGCTGGAGGGGGTAGCCTTTCCCTTCTCCAGAGGATCTTCCCAACCCAGGGATCAAACTGGGGTCTCCTGCATTGCATGCGGATTCTTTACCAACTGAGCTATCAGGGATTAGACTGTAAATTCCTTGAGACCCAGAATTATATATTTCACTAAAAATTTTGAACATCTGATCCAGAAATGATGATGAAGAAGTTGAGGCCCCTCCTGAGAGAGCTCATACACTTGAACAGATGTTGAATGGAGACGGAATACTTACTGCAGAATACATAATGAGTTTTCTGTGGTTTGATGGCTGAGTTGCACTCTTCATGTGATTGAGGATTTCATTGATCAGGACACCTTTATGAAGATAGATCAACAATGGAGCTGAACCAAATGTGGGCTTATATTTTAGTTCATAAGCTTTTTGCTCATTCGTATAGAGAGTCTCTCTGCCAGGATTCTCAAGACTTAAGAAGGGAGGGCAAGAACTCATTTTGCTGGAGCATCGGCTATGTGCTGCTGCTGCTGCTAAATCGCTTTACTCGTGTCCAGCTCTGTGCGACCCCAGAGACGGCAGCCCACCAGGCTCCCCAGTCCCTGAGATTCTCCAGGCAAGAACACTGGAGTGTGTTGCCGTTTCCTTCTCCAATGCATGAAAGTGAAAAGTGAAAATGGAGTCGCTCAGTCATGTCCGACTCCTAGCCACCCTATGGATTGCAGCCTACCAGGCTCCTCTGTCCATGGGATTTGCCAGGCAAGAGTACTGGAGTGAGGTGCCATTGCCTTCTCTGCTGCTATGTGCTAGTAGCATGATTTGCATACATTATTTACTGAATCCTGACTTCTATCCCCCATTCAGAGGTTAGGAAGCTGAGGCTCAGAGCCATTAAGTGACTCACTCACTGGGGAAGGAGAGCTGGATTGACACATTCAGATTTGCTTCTACCAGATTTTGTTAAAACTCAAGTTAGGAGGTTGAAGAACTTGAAAGGAATTTCAGATGGCTTTTTCCAGATAGTTGTTAGCCAGTGCTCTGTTCAGGGCAGGTCTGAGATGACAGTGCGGCGTACACCTCTCTGTCTTCATCCTCTAGTAGCCACACCTGGGTGAAGCCAGGGGAGAAAGCAGCTCTCTGGATCTCTGCACAGGGCATGGACTGTGTTCTGTGGACCACTGCTCCAGGCATTCTCTATAACACTTAGCTAATTAACATCAGTTAATTAGTTAATGGCTAGACATGGATTTAGTTCAATTAGCAACCTGTTCCTTGTCAGTAGGTGTGTTTGCAGCAGCCTTCAGTATTGATGATGGAATAGATCAGCTCTTGTTTCTGTGGTGGTTTCCCAGCTTGTCCCAGGAGAAAATAGGGGTAATTGTCATAAGCACCTACAGGCTCTGGCAGGCCAATAGTCAAGTTATATATGAAGGAAAATTGAAGCTCAGAGAGGTTCAGCAACTTGCCCAAGATCATACAACTTGTATGCAGAGGGGCTGAGTTTCTCTGCAGGTCCAGCTTCAAAACCTTTCCTCTTAATTGTTAGGCTATACTGTAGCATAAGCTAGCACCCAAGCTCCCTGGTGCGTAATTTATTAAATCTGCACACACTGGACAAAATATCATTATTTGAGGATACAAACTTCACTTCTCTCTCTTGGGCTACAGTAGGAGTTGGCAAATTTGTTCTGTGAAAGTTATATGATTTATGCTATTCTCTCAAATCATCCTACCCTCACCTTCATTGAAACATGTGTATTACCATATGTGAAATAGATCGCCAGTCCAGGTTTGATGCATGAGACAGGGATGCATAGGTGCACTGAGATGACCCTGAGGGATGGGATGAGGAGGGAGGTGGGAGGGGGGTTCAGGATGGGGGTCACATGTACACCCATGGCTGATTCATGTCAATGTATGGCAAAAACCACTACAATATTGTGATGTAATTAGCCTCCAATTAAAATAAATTAGTTTAAACAAAGAAAGAGAAAAAAGTTATATGACTTAGGCTCTGTGGGCCATGTGTTCCATCACGACCATTCATTCTCAAGTGGAAGCACAAAAGCAGTTAAATATACTGCATAAGGGCATGAGTGTGACTGAGCTTCAGTAGCATTTTACTAATAAAAAATAGGTGGCAGCAGGCCAGATTTGGCCTGCAGGCTGTAGCTTGCCAACCTCTGGTCTTCAGCAAGAAGCAGTTTCCATTAAAACAAACAGGTACATGTGCATGCTCAGTCACTCAGTCGTGTTCAGCTCTGCATCCCGTGGATTGTAGCCTGTCAAGCTGCTCTGTCCATGGGGTTTCCCAGGCAAAAATACTGGAGTTGGTTGCTATTTCCTCCTCCAGGGGATCCTCTAAACACTGGGATTGACTGAATCCATACCTCCAGCTTCTCCTGCGTTGGCAGGCAGATCACTGAGCCACCTGGGAAACCCTAATACAAACAGGACCAGGCATATATTCCTAAATTAGTCTTAGAAATTAGTCTAGAGATTTCTTGGTGTGTGTGTGTTGGGGGTGAGGTGGGGTGCTGTAGTGGTGAAGGCAGTGGCACTGAACAGTGCCACCTTTGAAACCAACTGGTGGAACAGACGTTCTGGCGAAGGTTAAAAGATGCCGGTCAAAGTCCTGATGTTCCCTCGGGATTCTGTCACCAAACTGTTCATGCTTTCTCTGCAGCATTAGGTTCAGGTGCTTTATAACTCAACAAGTGTATAGTTGACAAATCGCTCTTGCTTTGCCAGATCTGAACAATAGGCTGAAATTGTGACTTGGCAAGAATTATGAACTTCCTGGCTCATTAATAGTACTGAGCTTCCCCTGGAAAATAGGACAGGTGTGTGCATATGAGTGTTAGCTTTTGGAGTCTAAGACCCAGAGAATACCTTAGGGAAGGACTCTGATATAATCTAGTTTAATGCACTCACCAGATGGGGAAACTGAGACCCAGAGAGAGAAGGTGACTTCCCCAGAATGCAATTTCTAGTAGTCAAAGGGGAAAAGTAAAGGAAATATAAGCAAGCTGTTGGGAAAAAAAAATCCCACATCTTATATTCAGATACAGATATAGATTCTTGCAGACTCCTTCCTGGCTTTCCCTGGCCTTTTCTTCACTGTCTCCTACATCTAGAGAAGTGCTTCTGAAACTTTAATGGGATTTCATTTAAATGTAGATTTAGATTCAGCTGCTCTATGGTGGGACTTGGAATTCCACATTTCTTGTCAGAGGCTTGGTGATGCTGACTTTGCTGGTCCATGGATTTCATCTTGAGTAGTGAGGGGATGATTGCCTGAGCCCATCATGACTAGGCTGGGGGAAACAGAGTCCTGTCTTCACCATCTGAAGCATTTGGCCAGCATACTGTTGGCCCCTGCTGGTTCCGGAATGAGACCTGGTACTTGTGTGGTCGAGGTGGCCCAGCTTTCACCTTCTATGTCCTTGGTTGTTTGGTATGTAGGACTGAGTTGCATCCTGGGCTCTCTTCCTACACACAGTCCATGTCCTGCCTGCTAATTATTCCTAAGACACCAAGTTCCAACTATGACTCACCTCTGGGTGCTCTCCCAGCCCCAAGGAAGGGCCCGAGTCTTGCTGCTCATGTCCTAAGCTTGGAGTGAGGACTTGTACATTCCAAGTCTCCCCCTGTTTCTTGCAACCAGGTCTCTGTAACAGCAGGCCTGTAGCTTGATTATTTGTTTCTAATGCTGCCCTAAATTACTTGCCCCAAGCACTATGTTCACCTCATATGAAATTATTCCCAACTATCTTGACTTCATACCTCATTAGCTGTTCTTATTACAGGTTCCTTCACTCTTTATATGAGCTTTTGTAGCTCCTTTCCTGATTAGTGACTTAAACTCTTTCTCTTGCTCTGCAGCCCTGAGTGAACATCCTTCCAGTCTGGCCCAACCCCTAGGATACTTTGTCTCAGTTTTCTCCTGGAGGTCTGTTGAACTTGTCCAACCTCACGGTGAATAGGGTCCAGCAATGGTTGGAGTCCTGATTATACTGTTTTCTTCAAACTGTGTGGAGTATATGACTCAGAACATCTCCTGTAGCTTAAAATTTCTTCATTGTTACGACAGCCTGGCACAGTGGACTTCCTTTTGCTCTCCATCTTTAGTTTTAATGTCTATATGAACCGCATTTGAACCTGTCATATCCGCTTGGGTCTTGGGCTGCCTGCCACTCAGTTGCCCTCAGAGCCTCAGCACCTGTCCCTGTCCTGCCTGGTCCTGGCTTCTTTCTTCTACCCACCTGTCCTGATTACAAGGGTTAGGCTATTGTATTATGATCGGATGTCCGGTTCTACAAGAGGTCAAATCCAGCTGAGAAGAGGCATCACTGAAAAGTCAACACTTTTTAACACCAATGAAAAAATTTGAGCAATGTCATAAACTTGTCAATTGCAATACATGTTAATCAACAGGGCATAATTAGCCTGTAAATTACATTGTATTAACTTTAACAGTGGTTACAACCAAGGGTTTCAAGAAAACAGGCCATGTTTGCCTTTGCTCCCACTTGAAAAAATTCATCCAGTAAGCCACTAGACATAATTGACTTTCATGGAACTCAGATACAAAATCCATGATTTTTTGATCTGGAAAGAATGAAAAGTATCATTTAGCATTATCCCAAAGTTTCTGTTTTCCAGCTGGGAAAATTAAGTCCCAGAGTGAATAATTTTGATAATCATATAACACATAATGTTTGACAGTGTATTAGGTACTATTTGTGCTAATCCTTTGGAATACATACATTCCTCTTCACCTTTAATACTTAAGAAGTGAGTAGTATTATTATCCCCAATTTGCAGAACAGAAGCTGGTGGAATGATTATGTGTCTAATTCAAGGTCACATAGCTAATTAACAGTTGGACCTGGACTCAGACCCAGATCACTCAACAACAATTCTAATGCACTTCTCTCATTTTTAAAAATACTTACCCCCTGCAATCTAGATTTTTCTTTCTGCTTATGAATTCCATAGAGGGACAGAAGGGACAATTCTGATATTTCTTTCAACTTGGTCATGGTATCCTCTGTTGCCCAGGAGGGTAAAGTGAAATTATGAACACGCTGTATCAAAGAAAAGGAAGAAAATGTGTATTTTATTTCCGACTATCTTCTTTGTTGACTTTTTACCCTCCTTCTCCCCATGAGCCTTTCTTGGGAGAGAGGGAGAGCTCATGAAAGAGGAAATGAAAGTGAAGTAGCCTACAGAAGAATTAAGTGAGAGAGATGTAAAATACCTTAGCCACATTGCAGAATAGCTCAGACTGAACTGTAGTAAGAAAAACAAAAACAAAAACAAAACCCAAGACTTGAATCAGAAAATGGGCTCTTGTTTTTATTGAAGACTTTATAAGACTAAAAAGTCTTCCTTGAAACAGATGCTGATGATACACTGAAAATATTGGGAACATTGAATGTGCTTGGATCAATGACCTCTAATGTGCAAGAGGGCAACAGGTACCATTTATTATTGAGTTGGAATTCTGAAAGTAATTGTTGCTCCTTAGACACTCACAATGCCCTCAAAATCAGAAGTGGATAGAAGTCAGAATTTTGCCCCAAGAGTCAATGAACTGGTTGGGAAAACAGAATTATGGTGGAGCATGATGATTGAGAAAAACACCATGAAACCCTTTAAAAATAGAATTTATCTAGCTACAAAGATTATTTCACATGCATTGTACAGCAAGAGAGATTCTTTCCTGATAGATCAATTTAATAGCATGGTTCAAAGTTTGCTTGTTTATTTCTATATCCAGAAATCAGGTAACTTTTTTCTTTTATAAAATATTATAGAATTTTTATATAAAATACTATAAAATCTTTAAATAAAGTATAACAATATTGCTTTTTTCATTAAAGTCCATGACAGGAACCCAGCATTTCTAAGCAACTGAAAAATAACTGGCGTGGCACAGAAAAGCAATTTTGTTTACAATTTTCTAAAGGGTGAATACATAACTAACAGAAAGAAGCCAGAATTTTTAAGTGAATATAAATGTCTTGACTTATATTTCAATGTCAAATGCTATGTAATATATCTTATAAAAGCAAAGGAAAATGTATTCATCTGTTTCAAACTAGGCATAAGTCATCAAATCAGATTACATGTTAATCTTTGATATTTTTAAGTTTACCTCACAAAATAAAGGGTCGTAGACTTTACTCCAAATTCCAAAAGATCCTGGTCATGGTATCCTGTAAGTTTTGGCAAGACTTCTATAAAATCCTGAGACACACACAGAGGTAAAAAAATTTTTATATCAGGGTTTCTCAGCTTGAGCATTATTGATGTTTGGGCTAGACAGTTCTTTTTGCGGGGCTGCCCTGTGCACTGTAGGATGTTCAGCATCCCACCCTCTAGAGGCCATGTCACCCCTAGTCTCTCACTGGTGACAACCCAAAATGCTCCAGACACTGACAAAGGGTCCCTGTGAGGCAAACTTGCCCTCAGTGGGAACTGCTGTTCTTCACATACAAGAACACCAGTAATACTGGCTATAATAATGCCAACCCACAGATTTTTACAAACACTAATTATTTCTCATTTTTACATTAAACATTGTGGGTACGTGCTGGCAGTAGCCACATGCTCCTGGCGTGTCCTGGGATCAGACTGAGGTGTACTGCCTCAAATTCATTTTGGAAATAGGTGAAGTATAACTCATATGTAAATGAGTGGAAGGTGAGAAAGGAAACCATGTCTCAGGTCAAAGAACCCCAGAAAAGCAACAGAAACGGGACCTGGTTCTGGCTGTAAGTGTGAGATTTGGGTGGGATGCAAACATTTCTCCAAGTTCTGTATTGTTCTTAGATTGTCATGGTAATGAGACCCACTGGTCAGCTATCTATTCAATGAATTGACAGAAATTTCTGGGAAGCCTTTGGAAGATACTGTTTGTCTAATGCATATATTTTCTAGGAAAATAAAATTTGTCAATAATAACCCAAATGAATTTTCATAAAACAAACAGAAATAATTATTAAAGAGCCCCCAACTTCCCCCAACAAAACAAAGCAAAACAAATCTTCAGAGCCAGATTATTTTATGGGGAAATTCTATCAAGCTTTTCAAGCGTAAGTTATTCTAGTGTTATTTTAACTAGTCTGAAGCATATAGAGAAAAAGAAAACTTCCAAAAATTTTTGTAAGCATTGATATTGACAAAGACTGGCTAGAGAAGAAAACTATAGTCTGAAGTTACTTTGAATATTAATTCAAAAGGTCTAAGTAAACTATTAAAAAATAATTCAATATCATACTAAAAAGAAAGAGGCTTGAATCTAGACATGTAAAGATGGTTCAATAATAGTAATCTATGAATATAATTAATCTTAATAATTGATCCAAAAGAAAAGTAATTTTATTGAACTAAAAATGTTGAAAATACCTTTGAAAAAATTAAACACCAGTACTGAAAAACACTCAAGAAAATAGGAAAGATCACTAATTCCTTAACTTGATAAAAATACCTCTATCTGGTCAAAAGGCCGGCATGTTTAATAGGGAAATATTGCTAAAATCAGGACTAAGACAAGAATGCCCACTACCAATTCTATTATGTAGTACTGGACTGTAAGTACCAGCCAATATGAATAGGCAAAATAAGTCAGAAATATAAATATTGGAAAAGTAGAGGTAAGCCATTATTATTTGTAAATATTATAAACCTGAGACAAACTTAACAGAAAAATCTGTATGAAGAAAACCTTAAAACGCTCTTGAAGATAAGAACAGATAGGAAAATATTTTGTGTTCTTGAAAAGAAAGACTATACAAATTTGCAACAAAGTTTCAAATTCTCCCTAATTTATGCATTTAATATGATCTCAATAAAAACTTCCCTGGGCTTTCCTTGAGCTTCCATGGTAGCTCAACTGGTAAAGAACCTGCCTGCAATGCAGGAGACCTGGATTTGATTCCTGGGTTGGGAAGATTCCTGTGGTGACGGGAATTGGCTACTCACTCCAGTATTCTGGCCTGGAGAATTGCATGCACGGTATAGACCATGGGGGTCACAAAGGGTTGCACACGACTGAGTGACTTTCACTTTCACTAAAAACACTGAAAATGTAAGTGAAAACATAGCTATGAAAACTCAGAAAAAATAGAGAATGTGGAATGTCCAGCCCTTTAGATATTAAAGCATATATAACTTTTAATAATTATAACAGTGTTATTTTGGTTAATAAAATGCAAGAATAAGAATAAAAATTCTAGAAATAGATATATGGGAATTTTAATATAAAATAGTGGGGGAAAAGATGCCCTAGTCAATAAACAGTACAAAGCCATTAGGTAATCTTCTGGGAAAAAAACTTCAGCAGGATAGATACCTCACACCTAATACCAGTACAAACTGTAAATGGATTCAATGTAATGTAAATAGAGCGATGAAGCTATGGTAGAATTGGAAGCATTGCAGACTTCCTTGTAACCTAGGAGTGGTGAAGGCCTTTCTCAATGTGACTATAAATATACAAATACAGCCATGTGACAAAACTGTAAGCAAGTAGTGTTGTTTTAGTCGCTAGGTCACGTCTGACTCTTTTGTGACCCTATGGCCTGTAGCCCGCCAGGCTCCTCTGTCCTTGGGATTTCCCAGGCAAGAATACTGGAGTGGGTTGCTATTTCCTCCTCCAGGGGATCTTCCCAGCCCAGTGACTGAACCCACTTCTGCATTGGCAGGCGAATATTTTAACGTTGTACCACGCGAGAAGCCAAAAATTGGCAAACAAAAAGAGGGCCAGAAAAAAATGTTAAAAATAGAGAGAGAAAGCTCCTAAAACTTTATGAAAAGAAGAAAACCAATACCCAAAAGAAAAATGGTCAGGTGATGTGAGCAGAGTAAAAATGAAGAAGACCAATGCCCAAAAGAAAAATGGTCAGGTGATGTGAGCAAAATAAAAAATACAAAGGGCATTTAACTAGGTGAAGATATCCAAAGCTCACTCATGATAAGAGAAGAATACTGCAGCATGGTGTTCTATAATAGTGATGATACTGGGCTTTCCTGTCTCAGTCCTGATTTTGGAAGGATGCTTCTAGTGATATCATCTTTCACTTACAGACTGGCAAATATCCTCAAAGTTGTCTATGCACTGTTGAGAATACTGTGGAGAAACAGGTACTCTTGTACTTTTCTAAATTGTTAACTTTTGGAAGGATATTTTGATAATATTCAAATTGTCCCAAAATTTCTATTTCTGTATGACAGTAAATGACACATTTTTTTTTAAACCTTATAAGGATGTAGCCTTTTCTGGAATTCTTCTGATATCAAAGTCTCACTCTGAAGTTCTTGAAAACGAGGGCAGTTCCTGAAAGGTAGGTATAGCAACTGAGGAAAAAGAGAAATCATAAGTCTTTTATTAGTTGAAAGAACTAAAGAAGTTGTAGCCATTAGATATAAAGTGACTTGAATAAAATATTCAAATGTGTTTTGAGCTGAATGGAATTCTAAAATTGAGGAAAAAGATAAATGATCTGCAGGTCTTAAATAGTAGTTACCCAAAACTCAAAAGCTTTTTGTCTCTTTCATAAACTTGCTTAGTAAGACTGTGTTGTTGGTAAATAGTCTCACTTCTGGTTTCTCTGTGAGATGGTAACTGTTATCTTGCTTCCTTCAGAATCTCTCTCATTTCTAGCACTAGAGACACATCTGTTTCCATGCACTCTCTCTCTCTCTCCGTTCTCACACACACACACACACACACACACACACACACACACACACAAGTACAGAGAAATGAATTAGAGGTGCCAGAAAGAATCTTAAGAGATTCATTAATCATTCACTGAAGTAAGTTCTTGCAAATTTGCAGATTGTTAAAATAAAGGCACATACTAAAAACATAGAAAATATATTTGAAAATCTATTATGAGGACAAAGTGATCATCCCTTTAAAGTGAGTTTAACTCTGACAATCCTTTCTATTTTTAACTATAATCTATAGGCTGGTAACTTCCAAGTTCATTTCATTGCTTTTCCCTTTCCATCTGAGCTAGTCCTGTATTTCCATCCCTTGGTGGGTATCATTAGTTGAATGTTTATCTTCATCCTCAGATTTGACATTTACAACCTTGAACTCAACCTCTTCATTTTGTATTCTCTCTTCCTTTGTCAATAGCAAAATTTATCATCCTGCTTCATAGACTGACTAATCACTTTTGCCTGTTTACTACCAAAACACAGTTGATTCTTGAACAATGCAGAGATTATGGCTGCCAACACTGACACAGTTTAAAATTGGTGCAGCTTTAGGGTCCATATCCACTGTTTCACATCTGAGACAGCCTACCTACTGTGGGCTTTGTAGTGCTGTAGTCTACATTTATTGAAAAAAATGTGTGTGTAAGTGGACCCGTGTAGTTCAAACCCACGTTGTTCAGGAGTCTATCCAAAGTAGACCCCTCTTCTTATCTTCACTGTCCCCTCCCCAGTCCAGACCACCATAATCCGTGCTTCAGCTATTGTAAGGGCTTTCTGTGGGGTCACTTTGTATCACAATTCATCCTTCATGAAGCAACTACACTAATGCTTTTCATCTTTTTAAAGGCTAATATATTGAAGCTATCCATCGAATCATGCCTTTCTGTAGCGTATAACTTTGGCCGTCTTTCCATTTTACTTGGAATAAAAATCCAAACTCAGCCCCTAGTGATCTTTCTGTCCTGCTTTCCTACTGCTGCCCCCTCCCTCATTTGTTTCCAGCAACACTGGGAGCCTCCTTTCTGTACCCTGAACACACAGGCTGGCAGTCTCTGCAGACTGTTCGCTGTCTGAGACATTCCCCCTCTACAGCTGCTCTAGACATTTTGCTCAGCCACTATCACATTACCTTATTTTATTTCCATCATGGAACTCACTGCCATTTGAAATGACTGCATTTATTTACTTCTTTATCATCTGTTTCCTATAAAACATAAACTTGCAGACAGCCAGGGTCTTGCCTATCTTGTTCATTGTGTCATTTGTTCACTGTTGTCAAAGCCTAGAACACGGTCTGACATATTAAATGCTACTCAAAAATCATTGCAACAGACAGTTGCTTCCTGTCTGTCATTTCTGATTCTGTGTCACTTGGTCATACCTTGCTTTCCTTTCTCTAATGTCCTTACCATCTACTTTCAGGCCTTCATTTCTTCACTCACGCATGGTTTCAAGTTATTTTCAGAGGCCCCAGTATCTTTTCCCTCCAAGTCAATGTCAGACAAGTGTCCCAAAGCATCAGATGTGTGCACAGTACTGAGATAAGTACAATAATTTCTTCTACATCCACTGCTTTACATCTAAATTTCCCTACCTGCACAGGACTGTTCTTTTAAAGGTCTAGGTTTTAATGAATCGCTTGACTTTTCTAGACTTTAGTTTTCTCATCCCACATATTCAAAGAGTCTGGATGAAAACAGAATAATCACCCAAACATCTGTCCAGCATTTTGTAGTTTATAAAGTCATTTCCTTTTCTTAGCCAACTTGGTTTTCACAAATCCCTGTGAAGAAGTTAGGTGGGTACTAGTATTTCCATTCTGTAGAAAAGGAGACTGAAGAACAGGGAAGTAAGGTCAAGTATCTGAAGTGGTGGGTGGCTCTCAGACTCGGGTTTTCCCAACTTTAAATTCAACCCTTCTTCTATACCACATTGCCTTTATCTCAAGATTCCTTCTGGTTATTGAATTTGGATTCTCTAACATGTGCCCAACACAGTTATTCAGTCTTGCTTTCATTCTTTCTAGACAAGAACTCTGGACACAGAAGGGCAAGTACTTTACACTGACTCAAAGCTAAGCTTTGGAGCTGCCTTCTTGTCCTTTCCTACCCTCCTCCAAGGTCTGGTTCAAGTTCTCACTCTGTCCATGAAGACTTGAATGACTGCCTTTTACAGCTGTAAGTATGACTTAGTCTCTGAATTCCTCCAGCACGTGCAGCTTGTTCTTGAAATCATTGCCCTCCATCTTGTATTGTCTTCTACATACTTCACATGCGTGAATCTTGTTTCATCAAATGGACTGTAAATTAAGGAAGAAAACTGATCTCATATTTCCCTTCTACTTCTGTATAGCACTTAGCAGAGTTCTGGGAATAACTTTAGTTGATTGATTTTGTTAAATTTCTTAGTTGATGTTAGAACTGTTTCATCTTGGTGAGTAGGTTTCCGGGGGCCACAGGTAAGGGGACCATTTTGCTTGTTTCTCTCTCCCTCTCCTCTCTTCTTCACTCTCAATGTTTTTTTCTTCCTCTTCTAATAGCAACTGCATCTCTTTACTATGTAAGTTAATCATTGTCTTTCAGGACTAAGGGTTAAATAACTACCCTGGTTTATACTGGCTAAAGCTGGTGCTTCTGTCCAGTCTTTATGTTGAAAAGGCTGTGGGAAAAGTGAATATTTTTCTTTTTCAAAGTAAATATTCACAAGCACCCTTCCCTACTCCCCCACCCCCCAAACACTGATAATCACGATTCACTTCTGATTCTGTGAAGGAAAGAGGCATAAATAAATCATCTTGTCTTTTCAGGAAACACTAGAAAATTTGATTGGAGTAGATTTACCTAGAGAGGTTGACAGGGTTAAGCTATTTCTACAAAGCACTTGGGAAAAATTCTTAAGTCACCAGGCTCAGCAATTAAGTCAAACTTCGTGGAGTACTGACAATGCAAAGGGGATAGTAACCTAACCCAGAGGTCACCAGGCAACATTCTAGGCCCAGTAGTCATGCTAAGCTTCAGTCATAAAGAGAGGAGATAGCCATGTTATAATGTGACTCCAGGGAGTTAGGAAGAGTTCCTTGTCCCAGACTATTTCCTTCATACAGTCTTAAATCCCAGACGTGGAAGATTAGTTAGATTTATTATTACTATTTTAAGAATAGAAATTCCTCTGAAAAGATAAAAGAGTTCTTGGTCAGTCCCATCAGTGTAAATAAATTTGGGAGTTTCTCTTGAACAACTTCATTTAGGCAACTTGGTTTATGGTACTGGTTCTCAGCCTTGCAGTCCACTAGAATCATCCAGGGAAATTTTTTAAAACATATTGATGCCTGGGTCCCACCCTCAGAGATGCTGATGTACTAAGGGATATGCCCTCGGCATTAATATTTTTAAAAATTTCCAGGTGATTCTAACATGCAGCTGATTTTGAGAATGACTAGTTTGCACAAAAGGAAACTACTCTGGAATGAGATCTGTCTGGTTCTAGTCCCAGTAGTGATGTTTATCAGCTGTGTGACTTTGGATCTATTTTGTTCAGTGGACTTCTCTGAGCACTTTTTTCTCTGGCTATAAAAGGAGCACAATAATATTGTTCATTCATGGCTATTATGAAAGGTAATTATTATGACACATATAAAGTTTTGGCCACCAATTATGCACCCAAATCTTTTTTTTTTTTTTACCTTAGCAGGAAAGGGATTTTCATCAGGGGAGGGATATTTTCTAGGTAGAGATCTTAGGATATTTTGGGGGAGGAGAACCCTTTGTTGGGCACCAAAAACCTGGGAATTGAAGGCAGAACACAGAACTGTGTGTGTGTATGTAAAGCTGAAGAGGGACAAATTGCCAGAAGTTAAAAGAATAGCAAAACAAAGTGGATAATAAATCTCTAAAGAGAAATTCTGTTCCTACTCCCTCTTATCAGGGCTTTCTATGTCCTGGGCACCATTATTTAGGAAAGGATTAAGGCTGCACAGCCCATAAAGTGTCCAGACTCCCAAATCCGCAAGCCCTGAGTAGCCTGCCTTCCTTCTTCCAGAACAAATGAAATCTCTGTTTTCCCGGAAAACTGACCTGATCTTCAGAAACAGGGACTGTGTGCACTGGGATGGGCTGCCAGGGTAGGCTGGGATTCCAGATGCTGATACCCTCTGGGGGAAACAGGGCTGCAAGGTTTGTCATAGCACTCATCAAAGTCCGGTCAATATCTGTGCTTCGAACATGAACCTAGGGTGGGAAAATCAAAGCAGATCCAATTGAGAGGAACTGTGGTTTTCCCTCCACTATGGAACTAATAGTATATTTGAGAAATGGCAGGACACCCACACCAAAATATTAGGAGACATGGTAGCATCATAATCATAATACCTATTATGGAAAAGACAGTATTATGGGTATGCCATGACTTAAAGCAACCTGGTGTGTCAACAGTTGAATTGATGAAAGAGACAAATTAAGTAGTGGCTACTTGCCAAGCCAAAATATTTACTATAGGTGTCCATTTTGAACTTACTTATATTCATACTTTTTTTAAGGAACAAAATATTTATACAAAGAGGAGTACATTTGTAAACAAGATATCTGACTTTTATAAGTTCCTTAGGAAATAACAAACTTTTACAAATACATTATGTTCAATTATTTCGAGGGGCAAGGTTTCCACTATTAGCTTCCCAACTTACCTGTTCATGTTTATAAGATTCATTCAAAAGTTTTCATAACGTTTCCTTATATATTCTCCAAGTTCATAATGCTGCACCATGCCCAACTATGGGAACAAATAAAAGAAAAAATTATTGAAAGTAAGTTCTATGAAGCTGTGAGTCTTATCACTCTTCATTGCATAAGTAGAGTGAACAATGGTATATTTTAATGGTTTCATAGTAACACACATTTTAAAATGCAAACAGGAGAAAAGAACTGTAATCTTTAGTTATGATTAAGTTAGCTCCCTGAGAAAACTCAATTCATTGTCATTAGCACTTAACACAGAATCTTGCACAGTTAATAGCTGGTGATTGATTGAATTTAAGTCAATGGTTCATCTCTTCTGGCAGAGCATTCAGTGGGTCATCTTTGTTGGTAGAGACTTTCAAGGGTTGGTTATCTTGTGGAAGAAATTCAATCATCCTATGTGGTTAGACTGATGAATCTAAAGATCACCTTCAACCTCTGAGTGAAATAATTTATTGTCTATACAGTTCACTTATGTCTGGTTCATGAAAAGTTAAAGTCTCTTATTCAAAGTGTGAACTCTGGATCAGCAGTATTAGCATCACTTGGGAGTATGTTAGAAACCAAATTCTTGGGCCCCACCCTTGACCTATTGAACCAGAATCATTGTGGGGAGAGCTCAGAAATCTGTTTTTTAACAAGCTCATTAAGATTCCAATGGCAGTTAGTCATCGAGAAGTGTTGCCTTAGCTTGATGATCCTCAAGCATTACTGTGCATCAGAAGCAAAATTATCTAGGGTGCTTCTTGAAATGCAGATTCCTCAGCGTTTCTGCCAGAGATTCCAGCTCATTGGATCCTGAGTGTAGCCCTGGAATCTGTATTTTGACAAGTTCCCTAAGTGACTCAGATCTGTGTGGTAGAACACTATGCTTTGAGCAATATTGCATTCAAGTCTGTCTTTAATTCAGAGCCTTATCAGAAGAGGAGTCAGAAAAGATGTGGTCACTGTGGCTTTTGATTGGTTCCACTCACTCATTTACTTGCCACTCTTGGCTACCTTTCTAGATGGGAAAAGAAGTAGGAAAAGAATAATGTGTACTTTGAGGTTTGTGATTTTCCTGAATGACCTGGATAGCTGAAGAAGCAAGTACTTTTGTTATAATTGTTGTTCTAACCTAAAGCTAAACTTTTAAGGAAATAGTCATCTTCTACAGAACAGTAAATCACCTGGGGAACTCATTAAGAACAAAGATTCCCAGGCTTCAACCCTAGAGCTTCTAGTTCAGTCAGGGGGCCAGAGAATTTACATTTCTGACAAATTTCCAGGTAATGGTGATGTTGCTCATCCAGGGACCATACTTTGGAAACCATTGAACTCAAAAGAACCATTGCTTTGTCACTATGCAGATTGGAAGTACCTAGTCAAGGGCAATGGCAAACCTAGTCAGCATATTAAAAAGCAAAGACATTACTTTGCCTACAAAGGTCTGTCTAGTCAAAGCCATGGTTTTTCCAGTAATCATGTATGGATGTGAGAGCTGGACTACAAAGAAAGGCTAAGTGCTGAAGAATTGATACTTTTGAACTGTGGTGTTGAAGAAGACTCTAGAGAGTCCCTTGGATTGCAAGGAGATCAAACCAGCCAATCTTAAAGGAAGTCAACCCTGAATATTCACTGGAAGAGCTGATGCTGAAGCTCCAACACTTTGGCCACCTGATGAAAAGAGCTGACTCATTGGAAAAGACCCTGATGCTGCGAAAGATTGCAGGCAGGAGGAGAAGGGGACAAGAGAGGATGAGATGGTTGGATGGCATCACTGAATCCAGTGGACATGAGCTGGAACAAACCCCAAGAGATACTGAAGGACAAGGAAGCCTAGTATGCTGCAGTTCATGGGTTTGTGAAGAACTGGACATGATGGAGCAACTGAACAATGAGCCAAGGGCAGGAATTTGAGCTCCAGAACCTTGTTACTTCAAGAGTGGCCTTGTACCAGCACCATGAGCATCACTTAGGAGTTTGTTAGAAATGGAGAATCTCAGGCCATATCAGGCCCAATTAATTAGAATCTGCATTTTAACAAGATCCTCTGATAATTTGCTTGCACTGGGAAGACTGAGAACACCAGGAGAAACTAGTGGCTAGTCAAGAGAATGCCAGAAGAACCCAGACAGATCCCACAGTCTGGAAGAATCTTTTGATTTTAGTGGAACATTACAGCAAGGGAACCAGAGTCTTGACAGAACCATAGACACTGTGAAGCAGCCCTGTAGTTTTATAACCCTTCTCTTTTCAGGAAGCCAAAAGTTATGTAGGCTATGGTGAGAAGAGCTCTGATGGGAGCCAGAAGATGCTGGCCTCAAATAGCCTCTTTGCATTTTCTCCTCATTGAGATAATGCAGTTAGGACAGTAATTCTCAGCCTTTGCTATATGCTAGATGAAGGAGTTTCTAAAAATCCCACTGTTCAGGCTGCACCCTAGATGGGTTAAATAAGAAACTTCCAGGCAGACAATAGTATTTTGTAAAGCTCTCCAAGTAGTTCCAATATTTAACCAAGATCAAGACCCATTAATTTAGGGTAGATATTCAACTCTAAACATTCTATGGTATTTTCTTAATATATTTAAACAATATTTCGGTCAGGACAGAAGCAATACACTTGGCCTTGTGGCTCCAAACAGAAGGTTAATCCACTTACACAGGTGAAGTGGGCAGGGCACTGGAGCATGACCACAGATGTCTTTGTTTCCCAGTTCACCTTCTTGGGTGCTCTTTAGGAAGTAGGGCTCCCTGTGTTCAACTGACTACTTTTAAGGAAGGTTCAATCCCAATACATCCATCTAATAAAAATCAATTTTAGCAATACTAGTACAAAAGAATTGAATTTTCCTAACTCTGATGATTCAGGATTATTTTCTACTTTCTCAGGTGGAGCCTGAGAAACTCATGGGCTGGCTTGTAAGCAATTCTTGGCTTTCTTCAGCATCTTTTAAGTTCATGTATTTTTCTGTTATATGCAGAGTACATCATGCAAAATGCCAGGCTGGATGAAGCACAAGCTAGAACCAAGAATGCCAGGAGAAATATCAATAATCTCAGATATGCAGATGACACCACCCTTATGGCAGAAAGTAAAGAGGAACTAAAGAGCCTCTTGATGAAACTGGAAGAGGAGAGTGAAAAAGCTGGCTTAAAACTCAACATTAAAAAAAGTAAGATCGTGGCATCCAGTCCTATCACTTCATGGCAAATGGGGGAACAATGGAAACAGTGACAGACTATTTTACTAGGCTCCCAAATCACTGCAAATGGTGACTGCAGCATGAAATTAAAAGACGCTTGCTCCTTGGAAGAAAAGTTATGATCAACCTACTTTGCCAACAAATGTCCATCTAGTCAATGCTATGGTTTTTCCAGTGGTCATGTATGGATGTGAGAGTTGGACTATAAAGAAAGCTGAACTCCGAAGAACATTCATTGGAAGGACTGATGCTGAAGCTGAAACTCCAATACTTTGGCCACCTGGTGCGAAGACCTGACTTATTGGAAAAGACCCTGATGCTGGGAAAGATTGAAGTCAGGAGGAGAAGGGGATGACAGAGGATGAGATGGTTGGATGGCATCACCAATTTGATGGACATGAATTTGAGCAAACTCTGGGAGTTGGTAAGGGACAGGGAAGCTTGACGTGCTACAGTCCATGGGGTTGCAAAGAGTTGTACACGATTGAGCAATTGAACTGAACTGATTCTTCGGTTGTCCATGCACATCTCATGCTTTAATAAACCCAACAGGAAATCCTATATATATCAAAATTCTATATATTTCTATAATTCTATATAAAATTCTATACAATTTTCCTACACTTACTAGTCATTAGGAGTGACTTGATCATAACCAGAAATTGTTGCGTACTATCAAAACACATTTTACACTTTTTAGATCCCAGGTACCTGTGCAAAACACTTCCCCATATTTGAGTAACTAAAGTAGTTAAAATGTTTCAATATATTGTAACAATTCCACAGTTTCCCTTAAGACTCATCAGAAACCCTTAGATGAAAATCCAACCAACCTGAGTGAGTTGGCCAAATCCCTGTGGCCATGAAGATTCCTTAATGGGATCATTAGGAAAGGTTTCAATAGGACTTCGGTCTCCATGCCTAAAAACCTGAAAATAGATTGAGATAGTAATGTTACCAGCTTAGGTGTTTTGCCTCTGTTCATCGTGATAGAGGGCTTCTCTTATGGCTCAGCTGGTAAAGAATCCGCCTGCAATCTGGTAGACCTGGATTTGATCCCTGGTTTGGGAAGATCCCCTGGAGAAGGGAAAGGTTACCCACTCCAGTATTCTGGCCTAGAGAATTCCATGGACCATATAGTCCATGGGGTTGCAAGGAGTTGGACACAGCTGAGCGACTTTCTTTTACTTTTTTTTTTTTTAATTATTTGTGATGGAGGTTTCTTCTAAATGTCTGGTTCTCAACATTGGATGCTCGCTGGAATCAACTGAGGGTTTAAAACATTTCTAAGGACTGGATTACTCCCTTGTGATTTTGGTTGAATTAGATGCAGCCAGGACATTAGGATTTTAAAAACCTCCTCAAGTAAATTTTAGGTTAAAAGCTGCTATTCTAAGTTTACTAACACTTTCCTAATAGCTCATCATTTTGTTATTCACATAACCAGAAACACAGGAAAACTGTTAGTGAACTGTTATTGTTTCAAGTAATGTGAATGAGAATAATGAGCCATTAGAAGTCAGGTGAACTACAGGTCTCCACAGGTGGAGAATGATTTTTACAACAGATAGGGCGAGAAGGAAAGCAAAGCTTAGCAAGATCACTTTATTACAGACAAGCTCTGATGAGAAATACTGCTGCTGCTGCTAAGTTGCTTCAGTCGTGTCCAACTCTGTGCAACCCCATAGACGGCAGCCCACCAGGCTCTTCCATCCCTGGGATTCTCCAAGCAAGAACACTGGAATGCGTTGCCATTTCCTTCTCCAATGCATGAAAGTGAAAAGTGAAAGCGAAGTCACTCAGTCACGTCCGACTCTTAGCGACCCCATGGACTACAGCCTACCAGGCTCCTCTGTCCATGGGATTCTCCAGGCAAGAGTACTGGAGTGAGGTGCCATTGCCTTCTCCACTGATGAGAAATATCCCCCCTAATTATGATTATAGTAGTAATAGTGTTAAGATTTTGACATATAATAATAGTCACTTTTAAATGCTACGTACAGTTTGTGACCATCTTTGGCCAATGATTTATTAGTTTTTAGGAAGCTGCACTCATCTCACACTCTAGTAAAGTAATGCTCAAAATTCTCCAAGCCAGGCTTCAGCAATACATGAACCATGAAATTCCAGATGTTCAAGCTGGTTTTAGAAAAGGCAGAGGAACCAGACATCAAATTGCCAACATCCACTGGATCATGGAAAAAGCAAGAGAGTTCCAGAAAAACATCTACTTCTGCTTTATTGACTATGCCAAAGCCTTTGACTGTGTGGATCACAATAAACTGGAAAATTCTGAAAGAGATGGGAATACTAGACCACCTGACCTACTTCTTGAGAAACCTGTATGCAGGTCAGGAAGCAACAGTTAGAAATGGACATAGAACAACAGACTGGTTCCAAATAGGAAAAGACGTATGTCAAGGCTGTATATTGTCACCCTGCTTATTTAACTTCTATGCAGAGTACATCATGAGAAACGCTGGGCTGGAAGAAGCACAGGCTGGAATCAAGATTACTGGGAGAAATATCAATAACCTCAGATATGCAGATGACACCACCCTTACGCAGAAAGTGAAGAGGAACTCAAAAGCCTCTTGATGAAAGTGAAAGAGGAAAGTGAAAAAGCTGGTTTAAAGCTCAACATTCAGAATGAAAATCATGGCATCTGGTCCCATCACTTCATGGGAAAAGATGGGGAAACAGTGGAAACAGTGTCAGACTTTATTTTTGGGGGCTCCAAAATCACCTCAGATGGTGACTGCAGCCATGAAATTAAAAACGCTTATTCCTTGGAACGAAAGTTATGACAAACCTAGATAGCATATTCAAAAGAGAGACATTACTTTGCCAACAAAGACCCATCTAGTCAGGGCTATTGTTTTTCCAGCGGTCATGTTTGGATGTGAGAGTTGGACTGTGAAGAAGGCTGAGCGCCAAAGAAGTGATGCTTTTGAACTGTGGTGTTGGCGAAGACTCTTGAGAGTCCCTTGGACTGCAAGGAGATCCAACCAGTCCATTCTGAAGGAGATCAGCCCCAGGATTTCTTCGGAAGGAATGATGCTGAAGCTGAAACTCCAGTACTTTGGCCACCTTATGCGAAGGGTTGACTCATTGGAAAAGACTTTGATGCTGGGAGGGATTGGGGGCAGGAGGAGAAGGGGACAACAGAGGATGAGATGGCTGGATGGCATCACCTACTTGATGGACATGGGTTTGAGTGAACTCCTGGAGTTGGTGATGAACAAGGAGGCCTGGCATGCTGTGATTCATGGGGTTGCAAACAGTCAGACACGACTGAGCGACTGAACTGAACTGAGGAAGTTAAGGATAAAGAACTTTCCAGTGACATTAGAAAAGCTATTTCTCAACACTTTAAGAACATGCTTCTGGATTTGGGTGCATGTTATCATTCTTCTTTGCACATTTTACTATTTGTCGTCTGGACTTTTGAAACCTTGGTGAGTGAAAGTGGCTCAGTCGTGTCTGACTCTTTGTGACCACATGGACTATACAGTTCATGGAATTCTCCAGGCCATAATATTGGAGTGAGTAGCCTATCCCTTCTCCAAAGGATCTTCCCAACCCAGGGATTGAACCCAGTCTCCCACATTGCAGGTGGATTCTTTACCAGCTGAGCCACAAGGGAAGCCCAAGAATACAGGAGTGAGTAAACTATCCCTTCTCCAGCAGATCTTCCCATCCCAGGAAATGAACCAGGGTTGAAACCTTGGTACTTTGATTTTAATATGCTTTCTGAATAGCATATCAAACCAAACACAAAGCTATTTTATAAGCAAAAGATAAGAAAAGAAAAGCTCAAGAAATACAAGATGAAGTCTGCACTGGTGTCAGCAAACATTTTTAATACAGAGGAGGGCTGCCTAACACCTTGCATTCTCTGAGACTTCTTGCACTGGTCACGCATACTACTGGCTAACATGCTCCACTGAAAAGAAAGCCAAGAGGCTGTTCTTTTGAAATCTTGTAAAACAGTTCAGCAGACACAGAGCAAGGAAGAGTCTCAGAGTTTAGTCATCTTTGACACGGGATTCCAGGAAAAGGAAAAGGAGGGAGGCTTCTAAGACCTGGGTTGTGTCTCTGGTGTTTGAAGAAAACTTATCTTTTGGCCATCTAAAGTGGTAAGACATTGAAATCTCAGTAGAACAGGCTACGGCAAACAGAGGGACAATGGTGTGGTGGATCTTAAGAAACTATTTTGGTCAGGTAAGGAATTATTGTCATGAATGGTCACTTAGCTGTGTACCCTCTGATGGGCATCTACAGTTATTAGTCACTAGGGGTGACTTGATCATGATCAGAAATTGTGGGGGCTAATCACTAGTGCTTCTCTTTCCACAATCAAAACACATTTTAAACTTTTAGATCACAGGTAATTGTGCAAAGTACTTGAAGTCTTCCTTGGTGGTTCATACGGTAAAGAATCTGCAATGCAGGAGACCTGGGTGGGGAAGATCCCCTGGAGAAGGAAAAGGTATGCCACTTAAGTAGGTATGGAGAAGTCTATGGACAGAGGATCCTGGCAGGCTATAGTCCATGGGGTCGCAAAGGGTAGGATATGACTAAGCGACTAAGACTTTCCCAGATCTGAATAACACAATTACTGTATGGTTTCAGTGGATTATAAACTCCACATTGATTAGTTTCTAGAGTTTCTCGTCCTTAGCACAGTTGGCATTTTGGCTGTGGATGACTGTTCTCTGCATAGTAGGGATGTTTACCAATGTCCCTGGCCTTCGCCCACTAGAATAGCATTCCCCAGTTGTGACATTGCCAAATGTCCCCCAGGGGCCAAAACTACCCCTAGCTGAGAGCCACTGAACCAAAGAGAAGTTGGATGAGAGACACTATAGCAAAATAACTTACAACACTTCCTACCAGCCTGTAATCACAATAACTCAATACTTTTAGACTGGTTGCTTTGTCCTAGAAGCTGTACTTCTCATATAGCTAATCTTCTCATCAATTCTACCAAGCAGTTACTATCATTATCTTCATTTCACACACCAGAAAACTGACCTTAGTTAAATGACCTGCCTAAGGTCACATGGTGCGTAAGTTGTTGAGCAGAAATACAAACAGGTTTTGTGAGTCCAACACCAGCTTCTGAACCCACATAAGAGGCTCATTTCTCTCTGCTCTAACGTGTCTCTTAGCCTCCCACCAGTGGAAAATCTGAGACCTGCTGCTTTTTTATGAACTAAAATTGGAAATTATGTGTGTGTGTGGGGGGGAGGGTGGAGAGTTGTGTTGCATCAGAGGAAACCAAAACCTTGATGTAAGAAACATCCTCAAACATTATTTAACAGATAAATCTGAGGACATGCAACTAAATGATAGAATGACCCAGGGAGAAAAACAAGTGTGGTATCCTTAGCCGAGTATCTTAAAGAGCAAAGCTGAAACAGAACCATAAGACGTGGGCAAGCCTTCTTGCTCTGTTTTACAGGTCAGGAATAATTGTACTCTCCTACATTTCAGTGGCTTTCCAGGTGGTGTGGTGGTAAAGAATATGCCAGCTAATGCATGAGAAGCAAGAGACATGGGTTCAGTCCTTGGATGGTGAAGATCTCCTGAAATGGCAACCCACTCCAGTATTCTTGCCTGGAAAATTTCATGGACAGAGGAGCCTGGCAAGCTCCATGAGTTTGCAGAGTCGGATATGATTAAGCAGACGTGGACATTTTAGTAGGTTTTCAGGGCTTCTGAAGTGGCTCACACATGCTATGAACTCTTTGGAAGGGGTGTTCCACAGAAACACTTAATGAACCATCTTCCACCTCCAGTGCAAGAAATCAACATGTGTGTGTGTGTGTGTGTGTGTGTGTGTATGTGCTCACATGCACACCTGTCCCTCAAGCACATGAAGGTGGTGTTCTCGAGCTTCTAGAGTTTCTTCACTTTACCTGGAGGCTTTGGACTATGCTCAAGCATTTTTTTTTAAGTCTGTGGCAGGGCAATCTTCTTAGCTGCTGCGCTGCCAAAATTTATATTTTCTGTTCTCAGTGCAGCAATCACAGTATATCAAATCCTTTAGAAGCCTAAGGCTAGTGGTACTACTGTACTACTGGTACTGAACCTACTGGTACCAGTAGGACTATTTGTAAGTTACACATTTTCAAATTACAAAAGGAAGACATCCAGGATAATAACAACCCCTTATGTTTGTGTTTCCATGATTTTGTACAACTCTTTCCCCTGCCATCTCTTTCAATTCTTACAACTCTGTGAGGACAGATTGGCACTATTGCTGCACTGAAAAAATAAGAAAAGCAAGGCTTAAAGAGATGAAATAAGCCATCCAGATCTCTTGCCTCCCTCCCATGATTGCTAGCCCATTGTTTTCTCCACCATATCACATTTATTTTACCCTTTTAAATCAAAGGGGAATTCCCTAGTAGCTCAAATGGTACAGAAGCTGCCTGCAATGCAGGAGACTTGGGTTTGATCCCTGGAGAAGGAAGATCCCTGGAGAAGGGCATGGCACCCCATTCCAGTATTCTTGCTGGAGAATTCCATGGACAGAGGAGCCTGGTGGTCTGTAGTCCATGGGGTCACAAAAAGTTGGACACACCTGAGCAACTTTCACTACTACTACTAAGTCAAAGGTAACTTTTAAAAAGAACCATAATTTGGTGCCCATGTGACTGATCCTGTTCCACTGAGTCTGTTGACCAGATTTGGTGCACTGTGTATGATGTGGAGACCCTGATGACTGGAGGACATCTTGTCTAGTCCCCCTTCCCCGCCATCAGTCAAGAGCTCTAAAGTGTAAGTCACAATACTGTCTTGATTGCTTTAGAACCCTCGAATGTCCTCTCATTCTATCACACTTTTTTTTTTTGCAGAAAATTAGAAAAATATAAAAAAATAGAGATTTTCATAATGAGCCACTATGAATCCATCATTTGCTCCAACAACAATCAGCTCATGTGTGGCCAGTCTTGTTTCATGTACTCCCACTGACTCAGACATTAGATCATTTCCCACTGCTCTTTGCATAGAATTCAAAGTCCTTACAATAGCTCACTAGACACTACCTGATGTGCTCCTGCCCATGGCCATGCTCTTCCCTTACATTTTTGCTAAGCTTGTTTAGCCAGAGGAGACTCTGCTGTTCTATCCAGTACATTAACTGTGTTCCAGCTTCAGGGCCTTCATGTTCTATCTTCCTAGAATGTCCAGCTTCTGCATCTCCTGGCACATTCACGTGATTGCTAAGAGAACTTGGCTTGTGGCATTAAACTCCACTTCCTATTTTGTTAGGTATGTTCCAAGTCATGAACATTTCTTGATACACAAACCTTGCCATGAAGAAAAAGTTTATTTAATTTCCTTCTTTTAGGAACTGAGATATAATTCCTTTGGTAGAGAGAATTAAAAAGTGAGACTTTGGGTAGAAAGGAATGAGTTGAGTACATGAATGACACTTCAGAGGTTAGAAGGGAAGCCAACTGCTTCTTAAGGGACTCAGAGTGGGAATGCACCCTGCGCTCCCCATGAGGAAGGATGAAAGGCCTGGCATGCTAATGGGATGTATTTTGGGCCCAGGAGGATACTGAGCCTGCAGGAGAGAGGAGGGATGAAACTATGTTAAACTGAGTGGAGCTGCATGACATCTCAGAAAAGCTCTGGGCTTGAGTTGGTTAGACCTGGATTCAAACCCCTGCTTTGTCAACACCTAGCCAGGTGACCCGGGGGAAAATGATTTAACTTAAACTTTTTCATATCTCGATTTCCCTCTCTGTAAAATGAGATCGTTACTTCCCATATAGGAGGATCATGAAAATTAAATGTGTAATGCATGCAAAGCTATCATCATAGTACTGAACATATAGGATATATTTAGTATATTAGATTTGTTATTGTATTTGTGACTATTATTTTGGTTATTGTTGTTACATTATTCAGGCTTTAACTTAGTTATCCATTATACTTCCTTTCCTGCTGGCAACAGCAGGCAGCATATTAGGGCAAATGAGAACTACCTATTGAGCAAAGAGAAATAGTCTTCCTTCAAAAACATTTCTATTAATTTCTAATCATCTCTTCCCCACTTTTATTTTCCTAACTGTGATGAATAACTAATTCTTCCTTTGGATTTAGGACATGTTGAAAGTTTTCAAAAGCCCGTGGTGGCAACCTGGCTGGCTGAAATGACTTGAGCTCAATATAATGTCCCTGATCAGTTCATTACTCTGAAAATTTGCTAAATACACGGGCATAAAAGTGAGAGAAGCTCATGTAAGTAAACTGAAGTGGCTTCTTACTTGTCCCAGTACCAACCCTCAGTTCAGAGTGATCTGTACAGAAAATGACTCTGAAGGACCTGCAGGTTCCCTGGATGGCTTTTCGGCTCTGGCAATTTGGAGGCCACAGCACGGGTGAAAGAGATCAGAGGGCTCTCTGTGAATTGAGGCTGGAGCCCTGGTTTTTGTTTTCCGAGAGAGAGTTTTATCTGGTACATATGTCTGTTATAAGCCAACTCCCAAGTAGGAGATGTGCCACCTGACAGTTGCAGCACCCAGTATACCACAGAGAAGCCCCAGATCCTCCCCATTTCTGCTGTGTAATACCAAGATGATATCACAGGCCTTACTGGATCATCTGGGGGATTCAAAATACAAAGTGCAAGGAAACTGGCATCTAGTGGATGCTTATAATTTGGTAGCTGTAACTGTAATTTTTACGTTAATAGAAGTGAGGAGGTTGTTTACAAGCCTTGTGAAGTTCCTGCCTGTGATCAAAGGTACTGTTCAAACATGGGCAGTGAAGATGAAAGGAGATAAAAGGGCAATTGTAATCCATTCTAGCAAAAAGTTAAGAAGGAACTGTGTGTGTACCAAAAGAAGGAAAAGATCTGCAGATCAACAGATTAGTAAGTCAAACAATGGTTGAAATGAGTAAAATCTGTTTAACTTGTCATGTTTTAAATATACACTTTTTCCAGTTTTTACTGGGCCAGGGATCTAAATCTGGAAAAAAAACTGATCAAATTTAAAAGCAAAAGGACATGTAAATACTTCACCATTTGAGAATAAAAAGGATAGAAAAAAAATGACATTTTAATCAACTGGTTATATGAACATTATTTTTTAAAAAATGAGAGAAGCTCAAGTAAACAAACTGAAGAAGCCTTCAGTTTACTGTTTTTAAAAAACAAAACATAGACATGAGGTAATTGAGTGAGTATATATAGAGTATATATATAGTCAACACAATGCAGTTGCAACTTTAAGGCATTTACCAGACTGGCTTCAAGTACTTTTGTATGTTAACTCAAGCCTCACAATATCTCCATGAAATGCTATTATCCTAATTTTACTGTTGATGAAACTAAGACACAGGTAGGTTAAGTTACTCATCTGAAGTCCTACAGCTTGGAAGAGGTTGAGCTGGCATTCAAACCCCAGTGGTCTGATTCATGAGCCTGCAGTTTTAACCACTACATTGTATGGGATTGTGTAATATACAATACTGTAAATTTCTTTTATATTTACATCCCTTTATTCTTTTTTGCTGGATCATGCAACTTGCAGGATCTATCCCAACCAGGGACTGAATGCTAGGACCTTGGCAATGAAAATGCTGAGTCCCATCCACTGGACTGCCAGGGAATTCTCTCTCATATTTCTTTTCAAGAAGTTCAAATATTTAATGTCTTTCATGTATCCTGTTTCCATGATGTCATCATTTTCCCAACAAAAAAATTAGAAAACAGGGTCATTTTGACTTCTCTTTCTTAATATACACAGTCAACTCAAAGAGATTCTTCTGCCTTCACAATTTTAAAAACAAATTGGTGTTTTTTCCTCCAATTCTATTGCTTTCTGATCTAACTGGATCCTCATTGTGCTCTTTCTGACGTTTGGTAGTATCCCCTGCCTATTCTCCTCTCTAGCTTCTCCCCTCCACAAGCTGTGTGTGCTAAGTCGTTTTAGTCATGTCCACCTCTTTGCAACCCTATGGACTGTAGCCTGCCAGTCTCCTCTGTCCATGGGATTCTCCAGGCAAGAATACTGCCATGCCCTCCTCCAAGGGATCTTCCTCACCCAGAGATCGAACCCACATCTCTTTTGTCTCTTTCATTGGCAGGTGGGTTCTTTACCACTAATGCCACCTGGGAAGCCCTCCCCAAGTGTACTTACACACAGATGTGTGTCTCCCACAAGACAGACTACATGAAAATTCACAGGTGCTAGAAACTGAGTGCAAACACAGTAACCTGTTAGCTTAACGTTCCAGCGGACATGATAACTAATATCTTCAATTCTCCTTGGTGAAAAATGATGAAAGGTCAAGTAGAACTTTTAAGGACATTATATTAGAATATTAAAGACTCTGCAAAGTCCCACATTTAAGAGACTTTTAAACACAGTTTAATTCACATTTTCTTCCCAAAACTGATTTGACTGCAGAAACCTATTTTTAAAAATCAAGCAAAACCTGTTAACAGCTTGTCAAACTAGCATTCCACTAGATACGCACTGGTGACCCTGTTTCAAAAGACACATGGTGACTCTGTTCATGAGAGAACCAGAACTGGACAGTTCCCTGCTATTTCTGCCAAGAACAGTTTTTCAGAATTGAGGAAGATTTATTTTTCTTGGATTGCAGTGGAAAACCACTGCTGAATATGTGTGAAGCCAACACACAGACCTTGATGGGGAGGCTTCAGCTCCATGTGCTGGGTTAGACACACATGGTAGGAACAGAATATGTCTAATGATTAAGGGCAGGTTTCTGAAATCATACAGCGTGGGTTTAAATCTTAGCTGTGTGACCATGAGCAAGTTGCTTAATCTCTTTGTGCCTCAGTTCCTTCAACTAGAAAACAGGGTTAATAAGGTTTATACAAAAGCCTCATAGAACAGATCCCAGATTTAGCAAACAAAAATGTAGGATGCCCCAATATTGCATGTAAACATATGTATATTAAAAAACTATTTGCTGTTTATCTGAGATACAAATTTAACTGGGCATCCTGTGTTTTCTGTGTTTTCAACCCTATTTTGTAGGGTTGTCGGGAGGACAATGTAACATAATTCATATTGAAAATCTCACGAGATTTTTGTTTGCTAAATCTGAGAACTGTTGCCCAGTGGCTCAGTGGTAAAGAATCCGCCTGAAATGCAGGAGATGTGGGTTTGATCCATGGGTCAGGATGATCCCCTGGGGAGAGAAATGGCAACCCACTCCAGTATTATTCTTGCCATGGACAGAGGAGCCTGGTGGGCTACATGGGGTCACAAAAGCATTGGACTTAGTGACTATACAGCAACAAGAATCTTTCTTTCACTCTGGTTCCCCTAATCATTTTAAGGGAATTCCCTGGGTATATAATTTAACCATTTATAGTCAGATATATTCTATAATCAGTAAAAGAACATAGTGATATCTTCTGCCTTAAGTCCTTAGATATAGTTTTATGGCAAAGAAAAATGTATTGTTGCCTCAATCTACCATTAAGGGAAGAAAGCTGTGGTAGGAAACATTGTTAACATTAGTCTTGTATAGTAATTGTTAAATCTTTTAGTTCCAAGAGAGCTAAATTTTTAAGCTTTTTCTTAAGGAAGAATTAACTTGTAGTTCCTGAACACATGCTAACCAAGAATGGAGAGGGAGAAAGGACACCTACAACAGTTTGGTAGCCAGGGAAGCAAGCCTGGGCTGTTGTAAAACATGGAGCAGATGGACCAGATGTAGTTGGGTGCGAGTTCACTGTAATATCTCGAAGATTACCACTCCGCCAGCTTGCCACAGTGTTGACAGCACAATTTCTGCAGATATAAGTGCAAGTCTAACTCACATGAATTTCCCCATATGAAGTGTACAGTGTTATAAAGACTTTCGTTTTCAACACAGGTGCCTGAATTCTGTGAACACTGGTAAATCTTTTGTGAGTAAATTGACGATATGTTCCTTTGGTTCTCTCTCACTCATTGGTGACTCATGACCTAGTAAAGATTTACTGGATGAAGAATCATGATTTGCAAAAACATACTGTTATGAAATTTTTCTATCGAAGGGAAAGAAAGAAATTTTGAGTACAGCAAGCTGAAGAAAATAAGAATTTCATGTTTAATTTTTAAGTAAAAAGTGACCTCCCTTGAAAGTATAAAGTTTTGGATATTCTTTCAGGAATAAAACGTACTTATCAGCATACTTCTACTGTATCAAATGAAAAGATGTGATAAAGACAAAAAGATGGAGAGAGCCTATAAAATACATGGAGAGAGTCAGAGGCAGAGAGATAGTGAGAGAAACAGAAAAAAGAGAAATAGAAAAACAGAGACAATCAAAGATCAAGACAGAAACCAAGAGATATAAAAGAATCAATTTCAGGACTGTTAGTAAAGTGGTTAATCCCCTTAACTTCACAAACTCTCTCCCTATCTACTTTTTAAAATGATGCCAACAGTTTATCTTCTTTCCTTGACAACATCCATTAGCCTCCCCATCCCCCTTTCCTAATTTGTCACACTTCTTAACATGTCACATGTGTGGGGAAAAACGTGATTTTAATGATCAACCATATCTGTTTCAGGAAGTCATCCTAGAATTCTTGGGTTTTACTTTTACGTTTCAATGACTGCTTATAAATGTGTTTTCTAGTTTCCCGATAAACAAAAATGGAAGGGATTATTAAACTGAGAAAATGACAGTGTTTTGGCTTGCCAACAAATAATCATTAAACCAAATGAAACCAGTCTAGCTACTGGTGCTAAACAGACCTAAAGGAGGCACCTTCTGGTCTTGCGTGGCTATCAAGAGGAAAACATTTAAGGCAGTTGTAAAGTAGGTGACTAGGTAAAAAACAATGGCAACGTAAAAATAGCCAAACCAAACACTTTTGTTAGGACACGTTCATTTTCCTTTACAAGGAACTTGCAAAACTGGCTTATTCACTTTCTGAGTTGGGTCTCTGGGAGACTATACTAGGGTAAAATGAAACTGACACTTGGTTTTCAGACCCTGTTGGTAGCAAACAGATTTAAAGGAAAAGCAGTGAGAGAAGTCTACTCACCAGTGTCACAAACCTCAGTTCCTTGGCTCTCACAGCTCGGTCCAGGTCTGGCAGGAAGGAAAGCAGAAGCAACAGGCTGAGGCGCAGGCTTGTTGCCCTGGCCATGAGGGGGCAGCATTTCTCATCTTGGGGAGAGCTGCTTCAGGCTAGAGTTGGGACGTGCTGCTTCCAGGGCAAAGCCATTAGAGGGGAAGCTATTTAACCAAGGGTTTGAAAGGGGAGGAGGAACTGGGAGGAGCCAGTCTCCAGCTTGGGGAGGGATTTAGCCTGTGTCTAGTCAGATCAGTTTTGGCTGAGTGTTAGAGTTCATGGTCTTCTGGATTTAAGTTAAAATACTGAGGCCCAGACAGGGGAGAGCTGTTGCTCAGGGTCATATAGCACATGGCTAGACGTTTCTTTTCTGCCTTATCTATCTTTATCCTTTCTTTAGGTGAGGTGTGACACATTTGCTTTGTGGCTGTCACTTGGGAAAGGATTACACCTCAACTTTGGAAGCCTTAGGTTAGTGATTCCTAATCTTTTTGGCAATCTGGAATTATAGGGAGAGAAATATGGAAGGAACGGCAGATACCAGCATATTTTGGGTATATTCTCCAGGCCAAAGGTGGCTTTCTTCCCTAAAACTCTCATGTAGCCTATTTTTAAGTTGAAGAAAAAGAGCAACTTGTTTTAAGAACTTTTAGTCACACTTTAAGATATTTGGGGCTCATCTGAGGTATCCCAAAATTAGGATTAGAAGTACCTTTTCTAACCTGACAGTTTAAAAACAACAACAAACTAACCTAGAGTTCTGTTATTAGTCACCAACTCTGACTGGGAGTCATATAGGCTGGGTGAGTCACAGCCTCGCTTCTACAGCAGTGATCTAATCAGGGATGCTATGAAAGAAGATAATCCAGGCTGAGGGAATTTAGATTTTTTTCCCAACCTGTCGGCCCCATACAGGCTAAAATAGGATATTGGTGCAGAGCTGCCTGTCAGGATGCTCCCACTCCATCAGCAGAGAGAGAGCCTCATTCTCTAGTATAGTGCACTGGGGAGACCTCTGTTCTTATGTGATCATAGGCTGCTGTAGAATGTGGCGGGTGGGAGAGCTGTTGCCTCTTCTGGTGTGGGGAGAATGAATGCATGTATGGTTAGGGTTTGGCATTTAAGGGAACTTGTGACCCTTTCTTTACCATCAAATTCTCCACCTGCCAGTCCCTACTGTCATTTTTAATGCATGAGATATTGAGGAGATACATGCAGAGTAAAGGAGATGAAAATTGAAAGTTTGCCCAGGTGGGCAGAGACAAAATTGCTGCATGGATTCCTGCTGTATATTCTGGGCAACCTGAGAGGAAGTTCCAGCACCTGCTGACCACCTGCTTAGTTCTGAACAAGGTGCCTTCAATTGTGCCAGATACTTGATTCTTCACAGTGTCTTATTTTCTCAAGAATCAGCCGGTTCTTTGTTCTCCTAGCTTCTTCCTTGTCTCACCCTTTGATTGCTGTGTGCATGCTTGCTCAGTCTTTCAGTTTTGTCTGATTCTTTGTGACTCTATGGACTGTAGCCTGCCATGCTCCTCTGTCCATGGGATTCTCCAGGCAAAAATACTGGAGAGAGTTGCCATTTCCTCTTTCAGAGGATCTTCTCAACCCAGGATTGGAACCCACATCTCCTTTGACTCTTACCTAGCACTATTCTGACTATAGCCTTCATGCTTTCTGATAATGGCTCTGGTTCTGTAACTTATCTGTGCCATCTTGTGCCAGGTTGGACAAACTATCTCTCACCCAGACCCTGCTGTCACTGTGTCACCTCCTCTGGGCTCCTTTTAGCCTTCCAAGTAAGAATGAGAACAACAGCTTTTTATAGAAAGAGCCAGAAAAGGGCTGCTTGAATTGAATACATCTCAACTCAAACTTAAGTCAAGTTGGAGTAAGTGAATGGCTTTTTCTTTTTACTCTAGTTTAGTCATCATCCTAATTTCTACTTTGTTCATCAAATTATAAATGGAGAAGATAAAATATGTAATTCTGAACACCATACAGTTGAATCTGAAAGATGCTCTAAATTCAGATGGACCCCATTTTAGGATTTCCTTTGGTCTCCTCAACCTTAAATTAATATGGCCTTGTAAAGACCTAAAAATTCATCTGGCATAAACATATGGATATGGTATTATTGAAAATGAGACTTGAAAAAATACTGGGATTTCTTTATTGGCATCCCAATGACATGTCAATCATGTTAGTGTCCATGATTAGCAGACCTTACTGGCTAAATCACTTTTTCCCCCCTTGTGGTGCTTCTTTTATCATATGTAAAGTGTTCAAGCTCTAATTGATTCAGTATGAGGAAGTTCCAGGTTGGGCTCATTGGAAAGTAAACTTCCTGGTGGAGATTTGCATATATGAAATTTATTAGGGAGTGCTCTCAGGATCAGAACAGGAAGGGAAGGAGAAATAAACAGACTTGGGAAGAGGGAGAAGGCCTTTGCTGACCATGCTATGAATTCTGAAGTTAGATGGCCTTTTGGAGTTGTCCTAAATTGGTGTGAGGAAGCCAGGCTTTTACTTTGTGTTAGCCAGTTTTTGGAGGCAGGGGTTCCCAGCAAGGAGAATGATTGTGGGTTGAAATGACTCTTCTATAGTGGCAGTTCTCAAATCAATTGACAGCTGAATGATGCCAGACAACAAATTCCCAAGAGCTTGGGGAAATTAACTCTTCAGCTCATGAAAGGAGCTCTGGGTGGTGTAACATAGAATCCATGACAATGAACAAGTACTTATAGGAAAAAAATTCCAGATCCTTGGTAGATAAAAGGCTATAAAAGCACTAAGTTGACCTTTGATAGTAAGACTCTAGTTGGAGTTGAGATCCATCAATAGGTGTATCGATTGGTCCTAAGTAGGACTGCTGTGTTTAAACTCTCTGACTTGTTTAGTCACTCAGTTGTGTCTGACTCTTTGCAACCCCATGGAGTGCAGCACGCTAGGGCTTCCCTGTCCTTCACCATCTCTCAATGAAAAGATGTTATGTTCATTGATTTGGTGATGCCATCCAACCATCTCATCCTCTGTCATCCCCTTTTCCTCCTGCCTTCAACTTTTCCCAGCATCAGGGTCTTCCCATGACTTGGCTCTTCACATCAGATGGCCAAAGTATTAGAGCTTCAGCATCAGTCTTTCCAAAGAATATTCAAAATTGATTTCCTTTATGATTGACTGGTTTGATCTCCTTGCAGTCCAAGGGACTCTCGAGAGTCTTCTCCTGCATCACAGTTCAAAAGCATCAATTCTTCCGCACTCAGCCTTCTTTATGGTCCAACGCTCACATCCATGCATGACTACTGGAAAAACCATAACTTTGGCTATATGGACCTTTATTGACAAAGTAATGTTTCTGCTTTTTAATATGCTGTCTAAGTTTGTCATAGCTTTTCTTCCAATGAGTAAGTGTCTTTTAATTTCATAGCTGCAGTCACCATCTGCAGTGATTTTGGAGTCCTGGAAAATGGCTTTCTACATCTTCACAATTCTATTATTTGGCTCTCAGTGTCTTATGGACTGTTGGTCATAGAGTATTGACTGATGAACCGTCAATATAAAGGCAATTTTTTTTTTTTTACACAGAAAAATGCTCTTCATTATTGGAAATGCCCTCTCTATTTGCAATACAAGGGAGAAAGAGAGAGCGAGATTGAGATGCCTTTGAAGCAACCATTGACTTCAGGGTCCTCTCTCTTCCCAGTTCTCTAGGCACACGTTTCAGAGGCAGGGGCTCTTTTAGGAACCTGTGCTGAAGATGCTGCTGTACAGTGGCTACCAAAGGCAAATTTTTGTATCAGAACCTTGTTAAAATGTTAGCTGCTTTAAGGCAAAATTTAATATAAAATGTGTTTATAGTAAAAGTTCTTCACTCCTGAACTGATTATTTTGTGGTTTTTGGGTGTGTTTGTCTGTTGACCCTTGGTTTAAAATAACTATTTTATTGTATAAAATTTAGAGAAATATCCTTTCATATAATCAATGACTATGTCATTGGAATGTTACCAAAGTGTAACTTCAGAGATCATCAGAACATCTTTCCTGTACTCCACAAATTAGTGTGCATACGAATCACACTGCAAGCTTAATAAAATACAAATCCTTGAGGCTCACCCCCAGAAACTCTGGTTTGGTAGGTTCAGATAATATTAGAAACAGTGCCCTGAAAGATGTTATTAGAGCCTTAGGCAAGAGGAATGGAGAAGGCAATGGCACTTCACTCCAGTACTCTTGCCTGGAAAATCCCATGGACAGAGGAGCCTGGTAGGCTGCAGTCCATGGGATCACTGAATCAGGCATGACTGAGCGACTTCACTTTTACCCTTCACTTTCATGCATTGGAGAAGGAAATGGCAACCCACTCCAGTGTTCTTGCCTGGAGAATCCCAGGGATGGGGGATCCTGGTGGGCTGCCGTCTATGGGGTTGCACAGAGTCGGACATGACTGACACGACTTAGCAGCAGCAGCAGCAGGCAAGAGGAAAATTATCAGTCATACTGTCTTTATTTAAATCTTTGATATTTAAACCAAATCTAGGTTGTTTTACATTAGTTTTTATTTTTTAAATATTGTGTAAAAATATTTATCTTGATTACTGAGGTTTTTGGCACCCTCTTAAATTATGTGCCCAAAGTGAGTACATCACTGTCCTCTCCCTGGTTCCCTGATGTGACTCTAAGAATGGAAGATGAGAAAACTTTTCTGTTTTAAAATTAAATGATCTAACTTTCCCTTGTTCTCTCTTCAAGGAAACACATGTTTGGGTAGGATGAAGCCACATTTGGAGGAGGATACTGACGTGTGGAGAATGGAAAGGAACCAAGTACTTTTAGATGACACAAAGCTGACTGCATCTATTTGGACAATACAACCTAGCCTTCCTCATAAACCTTGCCCCTTGTAATAAAATTACTTTTCTCACATTTAGGACTAACCAACCTGAGAGAACAGAGCAGAAAGTGACTCACACCTAAGAGGGAGCTCTGAAGAACAGGTCCAGTCTTTTGAAACTGTCACCCAGAAAGGCGGCCCAATTGTTCAAGTGCTGGCAGAAAAAATAGGGCACACATGCTTTGTCATAGTCTACCTTGCATGTATGATACTGTAATTTATAGAAAAAATATATATTTGGTGACCTGAATGACCAAATCTTTATTTCCGACATATATATTTTCTTATTCCATAGTTCCTGGCTTTCATCTCCAAACCCTTGGAATCTTCTGAGGGACAAGACCCTTGGGATAATATTTGGTCTTTTGTGCTCAGTTCCTGAAACTGTTTCAGGGAAGGTGACATTTGGTTCTTATGTAAAGGTGGGGGTTCACTCCCAGGAGGATCAATCATATGATTAGAGTGTTGGGACTCCCTTCCTAATACCTGACCTCTGGGCAGGAGAGAGGGCTAGAAGTTGAATCAATTGCCAAAAACCAATTATTTAATCAACTGTGCCAATGTAATGAAACCTACAAAAAACCCTAGAAAAGACAGGGTTCAGAGAGCTTCCGGGTTGGTGAATACATGGAGATTGGGGACAGTGGCGTGTCTGACTGGAGTGGGCATGGAAACTCTATGCATCTTCCTTATACCTTGCCCTATGAATCTCTTTATCTGACTACTAATTTGTGTCCTATAATATCCACTTTGTTTAAAAAAATGAGATGTAGTTGATGTACAATATGATGTTAGTTTCAAATGTGCTACATAGTGATTTGATATTAGCATATATTATGAAATAATCACCAGTATGCCTTTGACTGTGTGGATCACAATAAACTGTGGAAAATTCTGAAAGAGATGGAAATACCAGAATACCTCACCTGCCTCTTGAGAAACATGTACGCAGGTCAGGAAGCAACAGTTAGAACTGGACATGGAACAACAGACTGGTTCCAAATAGGAAAAGGAGTACGTCAAGGCTGTTTATTGTCACCCTGCTTAGTTAACTTATATGCAGAGTACATCATGAGAAACGCTGGGCCAGAAGAAGCACAAGCTGGAATCAAGATTGCTGGGAGAAATATCAATAACCTCAGATGTGCAGATGACACCACCCTTATGGCAGAAAGTGAAGAGAAACCCTTATGGCAGAAAGTGAAGAGGAGCTAAAAAGCCTCTTGATGAAAGTGAAAGAAGGGAGTGAAAAAGTTGGCTTAAAGCTCAACATTCAGAAAACAAAGATCATGATATCCGGTCCCATCACTTCATGGGAAATAGACAGTGAAACAGTAGAAACAGTGTCAGATTTTATTTTGGGGGCTCCAAAATCACTGCAGATGGTGATTGCAGCCATGAAATTAAAAGACACTAACTCCTTGGAAGAAAAGTTATGACCAACCTAGATAGCATATTCAAAAGCAGAGACATTACTTTGCCGATGAAGGTCCGTCTAGTCAAGGCTATGGTTTTTCCTGTGGTCATGTATGAATGTGAGAGTTGGACTGTGAAGAAAGCTGAGCACCAAAGAATTGATGCTTTTGAACTGTGGTGTTGGAGAAGACTCTTGAGAGAGTCATGCTGCGATTCATGGGGTCGCAAAGAGTAGGACACGACTGAGCGATTGAACTGAACTGAACTGAGCTGATGAATCTAGTAACTGAGAGGGTAACAGGCAGGAAGGCCAGGGGTCTCCAAACGGAGGAAATAACCTGCAAGTGTCAGACATTTTATCTCTCTTAAGCGGCAGGAGGAAACAAAACTAGCGATACTTTTTCCTTCTCTATACAAATTTAAAAGGAGGTTTCTCTTAAAATTCTGTGTTGCTATAATGACACCTAGTTTCACTTAAAGTTAACCATTTCCTTTTTCTTATGGAAATGTTTATCTTAAGCTATGTTAATGTACTATGTATTTGCCCCAAGCTCTGTCTTCAAGTCAGTTCCGCCTTTTGGGCTCAGACCTACCTGATAACCCAATATGTTATACTCCGATATTGTTCCTCTAATCTATGTAAATGAAACTATTTGTATGGTGATCTGCCCTTCTTCAAGATTCAAGTTAATCATTTTATGGCCCAAGATAAACCATTTAGAGCCAAAGTTATCCCAAAATACATCTTATGGGTGAGGGGCCTGGTGCCATTCTAAGTTTTGAGACATTCCTTTCTTTCATTAACAAACTGCTGATGACTATATAACATCCAGCTAAAGACTAGCAAGGGGGTACTCTTTCTACCCCCTTCTGATGCCTATGTCAGAAGCTTTCTCTATCTCCTTTATACTTTAATAAATCTTTGTTACACAAAAGCTCTGAGCGATCCAGCCTCGTCTCTGGCCCCGGATTGAATTCTTCTCCTCCGGGGGCCAAGAATCCCGCGTCGTTGATTCAACAACAACCTTTCATAACCATCTGTCCCCATACAAAGTTACTATGGTATTATTGATCAAATTCTTCATGCTATCTATATATGAGACACCCATGGCTTATTTATTTTATAACTAAAGTTTAATCCCCTTAATCCCCTTCACCTATTTCCTTCCTGCCCACTCTCCTCCCCTCAGGCAACCTTCCCATTTGTTCTCTATGACTTTTAGTTTTCATTTCAGTTTGTTTTGTTTTTTTTTTTCAGTTAAGTCACTCAGTCATGTCCGACTTTTTGCGAACCCATGGCTTGCAGCACATCAGGCTTCCCTGTCCATCACGAACTCTCAGAGATGGCTCAAACTCATGTCCATCGAGTTAGTGATGCCATGCAACCATTTCATCCTCTGTCGTCCCCTTCTCCTCCTTCCTTCAATCTTTCCCAGCAAAGGGGTATTTTCCAATAAGTCAGTTCTTGACATCAGATGGCCAAAGTATTGGAGTTTTAGCTTCAGCATCAGCTCTTCCAGTGAATATTCAGGGCTGATTTCCTTTAGGTTCGATCTTGCAGTCCAAGGGACTCTCAAGTCTTCTCCACACCACAGTTCAAAAGCATCAGTTTTGCTATGACCAGTGTGCTCTCCTGGCAAAACTCTGTTAGCCTTTGCCCTGCTTCTTTTTGTACTCCAAAGCCATATTTGCCTGTTACTCCAGGTATCTCTTGACTTCCTTCTTTTGCATTTCAATCACCTATAATGAAAAGGACATCTTTTTGGGTGTTCTAGAAAGTCTTATAAGTCTTCATAGAACCATTCAACTTCAGCTTCTTCAGCAATACTGGTCAGGGCATAGACTTGGATTACTGTGATAAGAATGGTTTGCCTTGGAAACAAACAGAGATCATTCTGTTGTTTTTGAGGCTGCACCCAAGAACTGAATTTAGGACTCTTTTGTTCACTATGATGGCTACTCCAATTCCTCTAAGAGATTCTTGCCCACAGTAGTAGATATAATGGTCACCTGAGTTAAATTCACCCATTCCAGTCCATTTTAGTTCACTGATTCCTAAACTGATGATGTTCACTCTTGCTGTCTCCTGTTTAGTGAAGTGGAAGTTATTCAATTGTGTCCAACTCTTGTAACCCTACGGACTGTAGCCTGCGAGGTTCCTCTGTCCATGAGATTCTCCAGGCAAGGATACTGGAGTGGGTTGCCATTTCCTTCTCCAAAGGTGATCAGCTTAAGTCAGGTTTAAATCCCTTATGAGTTTACCAATGGCATTTTGTTGATGGTGATCACCACAATTCTTACTCTGATCTACCATACTACAACGCCCTGTATTTTTGTTTGTTTGTTTTTTAAAAGAGGCGGATGTTTAAAAATGGACTCATTTGTTGTTTTTTAAGACAATTCCACATAATGTTACTAGTGGGCTAATGATGGAATTCAGCTTGCCACCCCCTTGCCCCCAGGCCACTCTTCAAAACAAGCTGCTTTATAGAACTTTCCCAACTGTGCGAGAAATTTGGAGTTAACTAGCAACAAGCCTGAAAATTTGGTTACATATATAAGTACAAGCCTGGTTCATCAAATCCCTGTTCTGGCCCTCAACCCAGTGCATTTCAACTAAGGTGTCATCTACCTCCTTCTCAACATTTGATCACTTCCAATTTACCTTGATTCGTGGACCTAACATTCCAGGTTCCTATGCAATATTGTTCTTTACATCATCAGACTTTACTTCTATCATCAGTCACATCCACAACCAGGTGTTTTTGCTTTGGCTCTGTCTCTTCATTCTTTCTGGAGTTATTTCTCCACTTTTCTTTCATAGGATGCTGGGCACCTACTGACCTGGGGAGTTCATCTTTCAGTGTCATATCTTTTGCCTTTTCATACTGTTCATGGGGTTCTCAAGGCAAGAATACTGAAGTGGTTTGCCATTCCCTTCTCCAGTGAGAACTCTCCACCATGACCTGTCTGCCTTGGGTGGCCCTCATAGTTTCATTGAGTTAGACAGGGCTGTGGTCCATGTTATCAGTTTGATTAGTTTTCTGTGATTGTGGTTTTCATTCTGTCTGCCCTCTGATGGATAAGGATAAGAGGCTTATAGAAGCTTTGTGATGGGAGAGACTGATTATGGGGCAAACTGGGTCTTGTTCTGATGGGCAGGGCCATGCTTGTAAATCTTTAATCCAATTTTCTGTTGGTGAGTGGGCTGTGTTCCCTCCCTGTTGTTTGACTTGAGGCCAAACTATAGTGGAGGTAATGAAGATAATGTCAACCTCCTTCAAAAGATCCCTTGCATGCACTGCCATACTCAGTGCCCCTGACTTTGCAGCAGGCCACCGCTGACCCATGCTTCTGCCAGAGACTCCTGGATACTCACTCACAGGCAAGTCTGGGTCAGTCTCTTATAGGGTCACTGCTTCTTTCTCCTGGGCTCTGATGCACACAAGGTTTTGTTTGTGCCCTCCAAGTATCTGTTTCCCCAGTCCTGTGTAAGTTCTGGTGGCTCTATATAGAGTGAGGTTAATGATGACCTCTTCCAAGAGGAGTTATGCCACACCCAGGTCTGCTGCATCCAGAGCCCCTGCCCCTGTGGCAGGTCACTGCTGACCTGTGCCTCCACAGGAGACACTCAAACACTCAAAGGCAGATCTGGCTCAGTCTCTGTGTGGTCTTCTAGTGCACACAAGGTTTTGTCTGAGCTCTCTGAGTGTCTCTGGTGGGTATGGAGTTTGATTCTAATTGCAATTTTGTACCTCCTACCATCTTGCTGCGAGGGCCGGGCAGGTGCACTAAGTACGGCCGAAAGGAGCTATCCACGTCCAAGGTCAGGGGCAGCAGCCTAGAGTACCAGGCTGCGACGGCACAGGAACGGCCGAGAGGAGCTACCCCTCGTTCAAGGTCAGTGGCAGCAGGGAGGAGGCACCCCGAGTCCAAGGTGAGGGGCCGAGGCCTGGAGGAGCTACCTCTCATCTGAGGTCGGGGCAGGGGCCGGGAGGAGATACCCCGTGTCCGAGGACAGTGGCGGACGGGGAGGAGACACCCTGCATTCGAGGTCAGGGCAGCAGCTGGGTGGAGCTATCCCGCGTCCAAGGCCGGGGCCGCCATGGGGGAGACACCTTGCATCCGTGTCTGAGGTCAGGGGCGGCCGGGGGGTAGATACCTCGAGTCCGAGGTCAGGAGTGGCTGGAAGAAGCCCCGCCGGCGCCCGAGAGACACCACGAGCCCAAGGCCAGGGGCAGCAGCTGAAAGGAGCTTCCCATGCCCGAGGCCAGGGCTGGTGGCTGGGAGGATAAACACGAGGAGCTGTGGCTGTGCAGGAGCAGGAGGGCCTAGAGGAGCTATCCCACATTGAAGGTCAGGAAGGCAGTGGTAAGGAGATACCCCTTGTTCAAGGTAGGAAACAGCAGCTGTGCTTTGCTGGAGCAGCCGTGAAATGATACCTCACACTCAAGGTAAGAGAAACCCAAGTAAGATGGTAGGTGTTGCAAGAGGGCATCAGAGGACAGACACACTAAAACCATGCTCACAGAAAACTAGTCAGTCTAATCACACTAGGACCATAGCCTTGTCTAACTCAATGAAACCAAGCCATGCCTGCAAGAGAACCCAAGACAGGCGGGTCATGGTGGAGAGGTCTGACAGAACATGGACCACTGGAGAAGGGAAAGGACAGCCACTTCAGTATTCTTGCCTTGAGACCCCATGAACAACATGAAAAGGCAAAATGATAGGATACTGAAAGAGGAACTCCCCAGGTCAGTAGGTGCCCAATATGCTACTGGAGATCAGTGGAGAAATAACTCCAGAAAGAATGAAGGGATGGAGCCAAAGCAAAAACAATACCCAATTATGCATATGACTGGTGATAGAAGCAAGATCTGATGCTGTAAAGAGCAATATTGCATAGGAACCTGGAATGTTAGGTCCATGAATCAAGGCAAATTGGAAGTGGTCAAACAAGAGATGGCAAGGGTGAATGTCGACATTCTAGGAATCAGTGAACTAAAATGGACTGGAATGGGTGAATTTAACTCAGATGACCATTATATCTACTACTGTGGGCAGGAATCCCTCAGAAGAAATGGAGTAGCCATGATGGTCAACAGAAGAGTCTGAAACGCAGTACTTGGATGCAGTCTCAAAAATGACACAATGATCTCTGTTCGTGTCCAAGGCAAACCATTCAATATCACAGTTATCCAAGTCTATGCCCCAACCAGTAACGCTGAAGAAGCCGAAGTTGAACGGTTTTATGAAGACCTACAAGAGCTTTTAGAACTAACACCCAGAAAAGATGTCCTTTTCATTATAGGGGACTGGAATGCAAAAGTAGGAAGTCAAGAAACACCTGGAGTAACAGGCAAATTTGGCCTTGGAATATGGAATGAAGCAGGGCAAAGACTAATAGAGTTTTGCCAAGAAAATGCACTGGTCATAGCAAACACCCTCTTCCAACAACACAAGAGAAGACTCTACACATGGACATCACCAGATGGTCAACACCGAAATCAGGTTGATTATATTCTATGCAGCCAAAGTTGGAGAAGCTCTATACAATCAACAAAAACAAGACCAGGAGCTGACTGTGGCTCAAATCATGAACTCCTTATTGCCGAATTCAGACTGAAATTGAAGAAAGTAGGGAAAACCGCTAGACCATTCAGGTATGACCTAAATCAAATCCCTTATGATTATACAGTGGAAGTGAGAAATAGATTTAAGGGACTAGATCTAATAGATAGAGTGCCTGATGAACTATGGAATGAGGTTCGTGACACTGTACAGGAGACAGAGATCAAGACCATCCCCATGGAAAAGAAATGCAAAAAAGCAAAATGGCTGTCTGGGGAGGCCTTACAAATAGCTGTGAAAGGAGAGAGGCGAATAGCAAAGGAGAAAAGGAAAGATATAAGTATCTGAATGCAGAGTTCCAAAGAATAGCAAAAGAGATAAGAAAGCCTTCTTCAGTGATCAATGCAAAGAAATAGAGGAAAAGAACAGAATGGGAAAGACTAGAGATCTCGTCAAGAAAATTAGAGACATCAAGGGAACATTTCATGCAAAGATGGGCTTGAACAAGGACAGAAATGATCTGGACCTAACAGAAGCAGAAGATATTAAGAAGAGGTGGCAAGAATACATGGAACAATTGTACAAAAAAGATCCTCACGATGCAGATAATCATGATGATGTGATCACTCATCTAGAGCTAGGCATCTTGGAATGTGAAGTCAAGTGGGCCTTAGAAAGAATCACTACGAACAAAGCTAGTGGAGGTTATGGAATTCCAGTTGAGCTGTTTTAAATCCTGAAAGATGATGCTGTGAAAGTGCTGCACTCAATATGCCAGCAAATTTGGAAAACTCAGCAGTGGCCACAGGACTGGAAAAGGTCAGTTTTCATTCCAATCCCAAAGAAAGGCAATGCCAAAGAATGGTCAAACTACTGCACAATTGCACTGATCTCACATGCTAGTAAAGTAATGCTCAAAATTATCCAAGCCAGGCTTCAGCAATACACAAACTGTGAACTTCCTGATGTTCAAGCTCGTTTTAGAAAAGGTAGAGGAACCAGAGATCAAATTGACAACATCCGCTGGATCATGGAAAAAGCAAGAGAGTTCCAGAAAAACATCTATTTCTGCTTTATTGACTATGCCAAAGCCTCTGACTGTGTGGATCACAATAAACTCTGGAAAATTCTGAAGGAAATGGGAATACCAGACCACCTGACCTGCTGGTTGAGAAAGCTGTATGCAGGTCAGGAAGCAACAGTTAGAACTGGACATGGAACAACAGACTGGTTCCAAATAGGAAAAGGAGTATGTCGAGGCTGTATATTGTCACTCTGCTTATTTAACTTATATGCAGAGTACATCATGAGAAATGCTGGGCTGGAAGAAACACAAGCTGGAATCAAGATTGCCGGGAGAAATATCAATAACCTCAGATATGCAGATGACACCACCCTTATGGCAGAAAGTGAAGAGGAGCTAAAGGGCCTCTTGATGAAGGTGAAAGAGGAGAGTGAAAAAGTTGACTTAAAGCTCAACATTCAGAAAACAAAGATCATGGCATTCGGTCCCATCACTCCACGGGAAATACATGGGGGAACAGTGGAAACAGTGTCAGACTTTAATTTTGGGGGCTCCAAAATCACTGCGGATGGTGACTGCAGCCATGAAATTAAAAGACGCTTTCTCCTTTGAAGAAAAGTTATGACCAACCTAGATAGCATATTCAAAAGCAGAGACATTACTTTGCCGATGAAGGTCCGTCTAGTCAAGGCTATGGTTTTTCCTGTGGTCATGTATGGATGTGAGAGTTGGACTGTGAAGAAGGCTGAGCACTGAAGAATTGATGCTTTTGAACTGTGGTGTTGGAGAAGACTCTTGAGAGTCCCTTGGACTGCAAAGAGATCCAACCAGTCCATTCTGAAGGAGATCAGTCCTGGGATTTCTTTGGAAGGAATGATGCTAAATTGAAACTCCAGTGCTTTGGCCACCTCAAGAGAAGAGTTGACTCATTGGAAAAGTCTCCAATGCTGAGAGGGATTGGGGGCAGTCGGATAAGGGGACGACTGAGGATGAGATGGCTGGATGGCATCACTGACTCAATGAACGTGAGTCTGTGAACTCCGAGAGTTGTTGATGGACAGGGTGGCCTGGTGTGCTGCCATTCATGGAGTCGCCAAGAGTCGGACACGACTGAGCAACTGAACTGAACTGAACTTAAAGAAAAAAAGACCTATATATATAAACAATAAAACACTGCTGAAAGAAATTAAAGATGACACCAATAGGTGGAGAAATATACCATGTTCGTGAATCAGAAGAATCAGTATAGTGAAAATGAGTATACTACCCAAAGAAATCTGTATGTTCAATGCAATTCTTATCAAGTTACCAGTGGTATTTTTCACAGAAATAGAACAAATAATTTCATGATTTGTATGAAAACACAAAAAACCTTGAATAGCCAAAACAATCTTGAAGAAGAATGGAACTGGAGGAATCAACCTGCCTGACTTCATACTATACTACAAAGCTACAGTCATCAAGACAGTATGATCCTGGCACAAAGACAGAAATATAGATCAATGGAACACAATAGAAAACCCAGAGATAAATCCATATACCTATGGACATTTTATCTTTGACAAAGGAGGCAAGAATATACAATGGAGAATAGACAATCTCTTTAACAAGTGGTGGTGGGATAACTGGTCAAGCACCTGTAAAAGAGTGAAACTAGAACACTTTCTAACACCATACACAAAAATAAACTCAAAATGAATTAAAAATCTAAATGTAAGGCCATAGATCATAAAACTCCTAGAGGAAAACATAGGCAAAACACTTTGACATAAATCAAAGCAGGATCCTCTATGACCCACCTCCCAGAGTAATGGAAATAAAAGCAAAAATAAACAAATGGGACCTAATTAAACGTAAAAGCTTTTGCACAAAGAAGGAAACCATAAGCAAGGTGAAAAGACAGCCTTCAGAATGGGAGAAAATAATAGCAAATGAAAAAAATGGACAAAGAATTAATTTCCAAAATATACAAGCAGCTCAGGTAGCTCAATACCAGAAAAACAAACAACCCAATTAAAAAAATGGGCCAAAGAACTAAACAGACATTTCTCCAAAGAAGACATACAGATGGGTAACAAACTCATGAAAAGATGTTCTACATAACTCATTATCAGTTCAGTTCAGTTCAGTCACTTAGTCATGTCCGACTCTTTGTGACCCCATGAATCGCAGCACGCCAGGCCTCCCTGTCCATCACCAACTCCAGGAGTTCACTCATACTCGCATCCATAGAGTCAGTGATGCCATCCAGCCATCTCATCCTCTGTCATACCCTTTTCCTCCTGCCCCCAATCCCTCCCAGCATCAGAGTCTTTTCCAATGAGTCAACTCTTCGCATGAGGTGGCCAAAGTACTGGAGTTTCAGCTTTAACATCATTCCTTCCAAAGAAATCCCAGGGTCGATCTCCTTTAGAATGGACTGGTTGGATCTCCTTGCAGTCCAAGGGACTCTCAAGAGTCTTCTCCAACACCACACTTCAAAAGCATCAATTCTTTGGCGCTCAGCTTTCTTCACAGTCCAACTCTCACATTCATACATGACCACTGGAAAAACCATAGCCTTGACTAGACAGACCTTTGTTTGCAAAGTAATGTCTCTGCTTTTGAATACGCTATCTAGGTTGGTCATAACTTTTCTTCCAAGGAGTAAGCGTCTTTTAATTTCATGGCTGCAGTCACCATCTGCATTGATTTTGGAGCCCCCAAAATAAAGTCTGACACTGTTTCCACTGTTTCCCCATCTATTTCCCATGAAGTGATAGGACCAGATGGCATGATCTTTGTTTTCTGAATGTTGAGCTTTAAGCCAACTTTTTCACTCTCCTCTTTCACTTTTATCTTTTTATCTCCTCTTCACTTTCTGCCATAAGTGTTGGTGTCATTTGCGTATCTGAGGTTACTGATATTTCTCCTGGCCATTTTGATTCCAGCTTGTGCTTCTTCCAGCCCAGCGTTTCTCATTATGTACTCTGCATATAAGTTAAATAAGCAGGGTGACAATATACAGCCTTGACATATTCCTTTTCTTATTTGGAACCAGTCTGTTGTTCCATGTCCAGTTCTAACTGTTGCTTCCTGACCTGCATATAGGTGCAGGTGGTCTGGTATTCCCATCTCATTATCAGAGAAATGCAAATCCAAAACACAATGAGGTATCATCACACTCTGGTCAGAATGGCTGCCATCAAAAAGCCTACAAACAATAAATACTGGAGAGGGTGTTGAGAAAAGGGAACTCTCTTACACTATTGGTGGGAATGCAAATTAGTACAGCCACTGTGGAGAACAGTGTGGAGATTTCTTAAAAACTGGAAATAGAACTGCCTTATGAACCAGCAATACCACTGCTGGGCATACACACCGAGGAAACCACAATTGAATGAGACACATGTACCCCAATGTTCATTGCAGCACTGTTTACAATAGCTAAGATATGGAAGCAACCTAGACGTCCATTGGTCGGCAAACAGATAAGAAAGTTGTGATACATGTAAGCAATGGAATATTACTCAGATGTAAAAAGAACACATTTGAATCAGTTCTAATGAGGTGGATGAAACTGAAGCCTATGATACAGAGTGAAATAAGTCAGAAAGGAAAACACCAATACCGTATATTAACATGGATATATGGAATTTAGAAAGATAGTAATGATGACCCTATAGGCAAGACAGCAAAAGAGACAAAGATATAAAGAACAGACCTTTGGACTCTGTGGGAGAAGGTGAGGGTTGGATGATTTGAGAGAATAGCATTGAAACATGTATATTACCATATGTGAAATAGATGACCAGTCCAAGGTCAATGCATGAATGAGGGCACTCAAAGGTGGTGCAGTGGGACAACCCAGAGGGATGGGATGGTGATGGGGAGCTGGGAGAGGGTTTCAGGATTGGGGGGACACATGTACACCCATGGCAGATTCATGTCAATGTATAGCAAAACCCACAATATTGTAAAGTAATTAGCCTCCAATTAAAATAAATAAATTAAAGAAAAAAAGAGATTTGGTGTATATATACCACATCTTCTTTATCCATTCATCTATTGATGGACATTTAAATTGCTTCCATATTTTGACTATTGTAAATAATGCTGCTGTGAAATAAGGGTCCGTTTATTTAATATCTGCTTATAATAAATGGGCAATCTAGTGAGTAAACAAGTTTTCCTGAATTCTGTGAGCTATTCTAGCAAAGTATTCAAACCTGAGTAGGGAATCCTCGAAACTTCCAGTTTGAAGCTGGTTGGTTAGAATTACAGGTATCAGCCTGGGCTTGGGACTTGCATCAGAAGTAGAGAGTGCTCTGCTGGGACTGAGCCCCTTGCCAAAAGAATCTGATTCTATCTTTGGGTAGATAGTATCAGAATTGAGTTGAACTGTAGGACATCCTGCTGGCATCCAAGGATTGTGTGTTGATGTGGGGAAATTTTCACATGCATCGAGGTTGGAATTGGGTTCAGAACCTTAGTTAATATGTCCCCTCAAAGACAGGCAAATGTTGTTCTGTCACTGTCTCACCTTTAATATAACCTTACAGACTGAACACTATATTTGTTTTATTATGTTTCAAAGGTAAAGAACTCACAACTTACAAAAATATTATCCTATCTCATTTTGTATGCATGTATATTGAAGAAAAACTGAATGGACATCCACTATATTTTGATAATAAGTTTTTTCCTGGGTGATATAAGTGATTTCATTTTCTTTATCTTTTTGCAGCTTCCCAAATTTATTACAATGGAAAAACATCTCTTTAAAGTCAGAAAATTTTAAATGTCTAATATTTGCTATGTGCACTTTCTCACTTGATTATGCCTGCTCTTATTCTATGGCCAGTTCCTAAACTGCTAATGATAGAATATTTCCTTTCTCCTGCCTCAATTTTTACCCCTGTTTCCCACCCCCAATCTTTTCATATGTCTTGTATTAAAGACATTCCATAACTTGTAGTATCATGAAAACTCCAGGATAATACAATACCCATTTAGAAAGTCTTCAGTTTGTTCTTAGAACTTTTTGAATCAAATCAGGTCACTGTTTTATGAAAAAATATTTAATTGGCTTTCTGCTATACTTAGAATAAAACCCCCAATTCTTCCATGGGCTACAAGATTCCTCTTGGTCTGGCCCTTCCTTCCTCTTTAATTCATTCCTATCATTTGCTCAGACAAGCTGCACAGGCTTCTGCTTCACACAGTTTGCATTTTATAGCTCCCTCTCTCCACTGTGTCTTCCCTCCAATGGGCCGATTCTCCCATTGCACTTCTTTAGATGAGCCTTCCTTGACCATCCCAGTTAAACTGATAGCTTCCAGCAGTCTCTATAATACCACCCTATTTTGTTTCTGTCATAGCACTTTTATACCTGACATTATGTTGTGTGTATATGTTTGTTGTTTATCTCCTCCATTAGAAATTTTAACCACCATGAGAGCAAAGGCTGTGCCCCGTTGGATAGAATAATACCTGGCACCTAGTGGGGGTTCATTAAATATTTATTGAGTGAATGAATGAATCTTTACAAGTCAACTACTTCATCTTAAAGAAAAAAATTCCCAACACATTTTGAAGCTTTCTTATAGCCTCTCTAAACTGGTTTTCCATTTATTCATTTCAAGGAGGATGGACATTTTTATAGTTTGGATGACTTGCTTTGGACAAGTAAAGTCAAGTTAGTCTTTACCTCTTGATTCAGAGTCTTTCAAAGCTTTGTGATTTTCTAAGCTCCCTTCTCCTAATTTTGGCTGCTGACCTGCTGCTGCTGCTGCTAAGTCGCTTCAGTCGTGCCCGACTCTGTGCAACCCCATAGACAGCAGCTAATTTCTGTCAATTGGGATGTGTTTGGAGGGAGTCAGCTGAAGGAAGGACATTTTTAATCCCATGGTTGATCTGAAAATTAATATAGCTTCTTCATTTTATGTGATAGTCTATTTTACTTAATAATTTTAGATAAACATCTTAAACTTTGTAACATACTCACAAATGCAGACCCCAATTTCTTGTTAACAAGTACAAAAAACAAAGAACCTCAAGGAATCAAAGTAATGTGTCATCAGGTACATTCAGTAGAGTTCATACTGTTGGCTCTGCCTGCATTTATTTTAACAGAAATAATATTTTAGATTACTTATAGGACACACGCTCCATTGTGTTCACCTATGGCTGATTCGTGTCAATGTATGGCAAAACAAATACAGTATTGTAATTAAAAAAATAAATAAATTTAATAATAAAAAAGGAGAAAAAAAAAGAAAAAAATTCAAGGACTTTGGTTACATGACATAATTTTGGCTATCATATAGATATAGGAAATGAAAAGTTATTTGTCTTCTCAATTTTGGACAGCAAAGTAAATTCTTTAGAGAAATTACTATAGTTCAGTTCAGTTCAGTTGAGTCTCTCAGTTGTGTCCAACTTTTGCAACCCCATGAATTGCAGCACGCCAGGCCTCCCTGTCCATCACCATCTCCCGGCATTCACTCACTCACGTCCATAGAGTCAGTGATGCCATCCAGCCATCTCATCCTCTGTTGTCCCTTCTTCCTCCCATCCCCAATCCCTCCCAGCATCAGAGTCTTTTCCAATGAGTCAACTCTTCGCATGAGGTGGCCAAAGTATTGGAGTTTCAGCTTTAGCACCATCCCTTCCAAAGAACACCCAGGGCTGATCTCGTCTAGAATGAATTGGTTGGATGTCCTTGCAGTCCAAAGGACTCTCAAGAGTCTTCTCAACACCACATTCAAAAGCATCAATTCTTTGGCGTTCAGCTTTCTTCACAGTCCAACTCTCACATACATACATGACCACTGGAAAAACCACAACCTTGACTAGACGTACCTTTGTTGGCAAAGTAATGTCTCTGCTTTTTAATATGCTATTTAGGTTGGTCATAACTTTTCTTCCAAGGAGTAAGCATCTTTTAATTTCATGGCTGCAGTCACCATCTGCAGTGATTTTATGTACAGATAATAGTGGATTGGACCAGATTATAAAGGTATATGGTTGTTTCAATCACAAAAATCTTATTATTCAAAGGAAAACTATAGAAATATTTATTCATTTACCTTGCATTTTCATTGTCAGAAAGGCTAACAGAAGACAAGTGTCTTTGTAGCTGAAGGATTTTAAATTTAGTGCTGCTACTGATATTATGGAAAAGTAATGTAAAGGATCATAAAGTAATGCCAAACTGTCACTTGCTCAAAAATACTATTTATCTGTATTAAAAATACCTTAGTACAAACTATTCTGTATAAAATAAGCTATAAGGATATGTTGTACAACATATGGAATATAGCCAATATTTAAAAATAACTATATAAACAGAGTATAAACTTTAAAAGTTGTTAATCATTATACACGTGTAAGTTATATAAAATTGTACATCAACTATGCGAGCCTGAGTGAACTCCAGGAGTTGGTGATGGACAGGGAGGCTTGGCGTGCTGCGATTCATGGGGTCACAAAGAGTCGGATACGACTGAGCGACTGAACTGAACTGATTCTTCAATTAACATTTTAAAAAAGGATATATTCTAAAAACAAAAATAAAAATAGCTTAGAGAAATTCTATCAAAATTATATATGTAATTAATGTGTTTAGTACTATGTTACAAAACAATGATTCACAAAAAAATGGTAGCCAAGTCTACTTCTTCTTAAAGATCTCACAGTTACAAGGGCCACAGTTACTATGTTTAATCCTAAATCATAATCCTTTCTGACAAATCCACTGAACTTAACCCCAAACAGGGTACTTTTATCTGATCAGTTTGTTCAGATAAAGAATTATTATAAAACAGTGGTTCTTAAAGTGTGGGGTGAGGGCTCTGAGATCTTTCTATGAGTCCCCAAGATCCTTTAAGAAGATTCCTGAGATCTATTTTGTGGGTCCATGAAGTCAAAAATATTTTTATGACCATACTAAGATATTATTTTCATTTTCACTCTCATTCTTTCATGAGTATTCCTTGGAGTTTTCTAAATGTGATGACATCATTGTCTTGATGGCAAGTTGAACGTGTGTACCTTGTGTTTTAAAATACCCTCAGTATTAATTTTGGATGCAATAAATATCAATAGATATAACCTAGATAAACAAAAGTTATTAACTGTTTTTATGAGTCTTAAAGGGGTCCTGAGAACAAATATTTGAGAAATGTTGCTACAGGCAAGCTAGTGATTAAAAATGAGTTGAAGATCTTGATAGCATGAACAAGCCCTGGAATATCAAGTATGACTTTCCTAAGGCACAGCCTATATTATGGGGAAAGGCAAACACTCAAAATGTATTGAACCCAGAGAAACAAGCACACAATATTATGATTGCTAAGAAGAGGAACGTTGACTTAATCATCTGTTAGTCTATTATTTAGGTCAATAGAAAAGACACGGAGGAAGGAGAGATCATGCTACATTCTGGGGAACTGCAAGGAGTTGGATCAGGATATTTTGAAGGTGAATAATCTTGCTAAAGCTTAACTTGTTTTAGGTACTTTCATAAATTTAGTGATTACTATTGGACCACATTCAAAATAATCCACTGAATGGTGTGTTTTAAAGGTTTAACAGCCACTCTGAAAAAAATTCTGATTTGTAGCATTTGCCAATTTCCATGGTGTAAATATTCTTACTACAGGTACTTTCAAGCTACTAACATGATGTCACCACCCATAGAGCTGGGAAGAGATGAGCACATCATTATTTACCATTATATAGAGTATCTCCATCATATATATCAATCACCTCAATACAGTGTAGTAAAATAATTTGGAAGTGATGAATTTTGAGTTTGTATTATCTTTGTTTTTATTATAATTTATTTAATTTTATATTTCCTTTTAGGGAGCAAGGGAGGGAAAGATAGAGATACACAGAGAGAGGCGGAGCCAGAAAGAGAAAGAGAGAGGCGGGAATAGAGAAGAGAGGAGAAAGAAGGAGAGAGAGAGAGGAAGAAAAGAAAGGCATAGAGAGAAAAGAGAAGGGAAGAGGGAGGGAGAGAGAGGCAGAGAGAGTATATAGCTTAATTTTGAATAATGACTATGTTTAGCAAACAGCTTGTGAAAGTCCTGAAAATTTAACAACTGGCTCTTGCAAAAAGTATAAGTTGTTTCAGAGCACACCACTGAGTCTACCATCTCATTAGTACTGCATTCCTGATTATGGTGTCATTACAATTTCCTCATTCTGAAGGGGGAGGAATATGGAACATCCTGACTGAGAGGCAGGTTTGGAATGGTGAAACTCAGTGACAGGTGTAGTTAAAGGAAAGTGTGGGTGGCAGACAGGTGGGTGGGGGCAGTTGAGCAAAGAGTTCACACAGAAGGGTAAACAATGGGAATTCTGAAGTCAACATGAAAGGATGAACACTAGGTGTTAGACACAGGAGTTTCTTAGAGGGATGGAGAAGACAGGGTATTCATATTTATGGAGTGCCTACTGTATGCTCTGAACTTTGCCTGGTACATCTTATTACAAATAATCCCCACAACAGGCAGATAATGAAAAAGTACAGTGTAAGAATTTGAACTCACATCTATCTAATTTCAAAATCTTCATTTCACCAAACAAAGATATAAAAATCACATGGTAGTGAACAGGGATATATGGAAGCAGAAATTAAGGAGACAAATCTGAGGCTGTAGTGTGAAAGCTATATCATAATGTGCTAGATTGGAAAGGCTAGCTCTGGACAAGGCAGTCTTCCAGCTGCCTGAGGCATCTTCCTAAGAGGAGTATCTGTGATCTTTGAAAGACAGAACATACTTTTGTGATGAAAGAGAATTCTCTCCTTTTCAGAAAATGCCCAGAGCCTTGTGCAGTTATAGCCAGCAATAAGAGAATCAGTATGGTAGTTAAAGGAATGTGTTACAAGCAAAATGCAGGAAACCAGAGTTAAAAACATCTAATATGTGACTGTTCATATGAAGCCCCAAAAAGAGAGGAGGAGGAATAGACCTAGGGAGATGGTCCCCACCTCCATCACTGCTGCTATTGTTGGCCCCCTTTAGATTCTCCCTCTGTTCTTCCTTCAATAGAGGGTCTCAGCTGCCCACCAAGCACAAACAGGTTGTTACCCTGAAACCACAAAGCATGGCCATCCCAGCAGCCGCCTTTCTTCCATTCTGCTTGTGTCTCATCCTCTCTTCCCTACACTGGCACTCAGATAGCAGAAAGGCTGTTGGCCTGGCCCTGCTCCTGGTCAGTGTGTTGGTTAGGTCCTCCAGGAAGAAGATGCCAAGACAGAGTTGGAAGCACTAGCTCTTTACTGCAGATAATGATGCTCAGTTGCTTAGTTATGTCTGATTCTTTGAGACCACCAGGCTCTTCTGTCCATGGGATTTTCCCCCATGAGAATACTGGAGTGGGTCACCATTTCTTCCCACCAGGAGATCTTCCTGACTCAAGGATCAAATGGCATCTCCTGTTCTCCTGTGTCTCCTACATGGTAGGTGGATTCTTTACCACTTCAGTTCAGTTCAGTTCAGTTGCTCAGTCATGTCCGACTCTTTGTGACCCCATGAATTAAAACATACCAGGCCTCCCTGTCCATCACCAACTCCCGGAGTTCACTCAAACTCACGTCCATTGAGTCGGTGATGCCATTCAGCCATTTCATCCTCTGTCATCCCCTTTTCCTCTTGCCCCCCAATCCCTCCCAGCATCAGAGTCTTTTCCAATGAATCAACTCTTATGAGGTGGCCAAAGTGCTGGAGTTTCAGCTCTAGCATTATTCCTTCCAAAGAACACCCAGGGCTGATCTCCTTTAGAATGGACTGGTTGTGCCTGTCAAAGTAAAAGGGAGAAGGAGTAGGCAAGAAGATCCTTCAGACCATGATCCAGGTCTGATACTTGGGAAAAGGAGATACAGATGGAAGGAGGATTAGGTAGAAAAAGCCTCAGACTGTGGGAAATCCTGAGGCAGTCTCAGTGTGCAAAGTGGGGATTTCAATGCAATATAGGAATCCTGAAATTCAGTATACCACCTTAGTCATTGTCTGGAGGCTGCCAGAAAAGAATGTGGTCTCAGTTCAAACATTACTACTGCTGCTGCTGCTAAGTCACTTCAGTCATGTCTGAGTCTGTGCAATCCCATAGACGGCAGGCCACCAGGCTCCCTCGTCCCTGGGATTCTCCAGGCAAGAACACTGGAGTGGGTTGCCATTTCCTTCTCTGATGCATGAAAGTGAAAAGTGAAAGGGAAGTCTCTCAGTCATGTCCAACTCTTTGCAACCCCATGGACTGCAGCCCACCAGGGTAGTCCATCCATGGTATTTTCCAGGCAAGAGTACTGGAGTGGAGTGCCATCACCTTCTCCATCAAACACTACAGTGGATCCCAAAAGGCACTGTGACTGGAGACTGTTGACTAACGGTACTCCTTGGAACTTACTGGCAAATTTGTTCTTGAAGGCCGGTCTGAGCATCACATCTCCACGCATGCTCAGAAGATTTGCTACTTTTATTTTTCTAGACAGTGAAGGGCAGTTCTCATTTGCTTGGTGTCGATGGGAAGAAGAGCAGGGCCTCCGTCTAGGTCTCTGTCTCCTGCTCAGGTTTCCCCCTGAAGGCCTGATACTGTACTTCCCCTGAGAAGACACTTGGTGCCCTCTCTGAAGCCTCTTGTCCACTTTATTACTTAGGATTCTTCTGATGACAGGTGACAGAAATCTAATTTAGTTCATCTTAATCAGGAAAATAATTTTTGTCTCATGTAACTGAACAAACGAAAGGGTAAAGATCAATGAGTACTTAGGACTTGAGCCACTGGGGTCCATCCAACTCATTCTTCTTTCTCCCTCTTGCTCCATTGTGGCTTCAGTTTCTCAAACTACACGTTCACTCCCACCTCAATTGAAACTAGAACCAAAGTTGCATCCAAGAAGAAAGAACTCTTCTCCAACTCCATTTCAAAAATCCTGGGGAAAAAGCTAGCTGGTCTGGTTTTGGGTATAAGCCTATCACTTCATATTCATTCAAATAAATATTAATTGGTTATTTAAAGGTGTTAGGCACTGTTTAAATTTCTTAGAATGCTGGAGCTAACAGAACTAATTAGTTTCTTCTTTTGTAAAACTTTGTTTGCAAGGAGAAACAAGTAAATGAATAAAGAAGATAATTTTAGGTAGTAATAAATACCATAAGCACAATAAAATAAAATAATAAAAGACTGAGAGACTCTGTGGGTGGAGTTACACTAGATGGGTATTCAGAGGGGGTTATTTCTGAGGTGACATTCCAGGTGAGACTGACTGAAGTGAAGGTCTGAGCTCTGAAAATATCTGAAGCAGAAATGACTGGGCAGAGTAAACCTAAATTGGAAACAAGGCTGTTCTATCAAAGGCCAGTGTGGCTGGAAATTAGGTAACATGGGCAAGAGTGAAGGAGATGTCAGAGAGAGGAGAAGGGGCCAAATCCCACAGGGCCTTGTTTGCAGTGGTGGAGTTTGGATTTACTTTAAATGCAATAAGAAGACAAATGAGAAATTTTCATCAAGGGACTCTTGTTTTAAAAATCACTGTGAGTACTTGTCAAGAAAGACCCTGATTCTGGGAAAGACTGAAGGCAAAAGGAGAAGGGCGCAGCAGAGGATGTGATGGTTAGATAGCATCACTGACTCAATGGACATGAATTTGAGCAAACTCTGGGAAATAGAAGAGGACAGATGAGCTGCTGCAATCAATGGGGTCAGAAAAAGTCAGATACAACTTAGTGACTGGACAACAACAACAACTTGTCAAGAAATAGATGAGCAAAGAGATGAGTCAGGAGGTATGGCACTGACCCAGGAGAGAGATGACGTGGATCAAGGTAGATGTAGGGAGGTGGAAAGATGGAAAGTAAGTACATAATAGGAAAAGAAACTTTGTATCCTATTACAAGTTAATCACTAAAGGGACGTTGCCTATAAACTAATACATAGACCCATCTCTGGGAACCCTGACACCCGGAGTACTGAGTGTTAAGCTAAAATATCTTTGTTCAGTTCACATGAAACATCCTGAACAGCTCAACTGTGAATGGCTGTAAGAAAAGAGAAATTAACACAGCCTCTTCAGAATCTGGCTGGGACCACGACTTTACCTGTTCTCCTTTTAGTATAAAAGAAGCCTGAGTCCTAACTTGGGTAAGATGGTTCTTTGGAACACTAGTCTACCATCTTCTCAGTTTGCTGGTTTTCCAAATAAAGTCACTATTCCTTGTCCCAGATACTCATCCCTCAATTTATTGGTCGGCCATGTAGCCAGCAGCATGAGCTTGGACTTTGTAACAATATGATGGGGATATCAAGGAATACTCCTAAGGATTAGGCTCGAGAAATTGGATGAATATTTTTGCTATTATTGAGGCCACATATGAGAATGCTTTGGGCTATGTGTTGCTGAAGAACCATTTCAATTTTTGTAATGAGTAGTACAGAGGTAGAACATTTTGTGGTTGGCTAATTTAGGGCTCAAGAATGTCATCAAGAATCTAAGTTATTTCTTTCCCTTTTATCTCCCTAGATTAGCTCTATTCTTGGTCTCAATATGGTTGCCATTATGGTAGATATAGCTGCTTTATCTATACATATTGCTATAATACTAAGGCATGCAGTTGGAAACAGCCAGATGCAGAAAAAGAGTGGGTATTTCATTTGCATCACTCATTTAATCTGTAAAGAAAACTTTCACTTCACATTCTACTGACTTAAGTAACATCACAACATCACACTTAAATGAATCACTGGTACTGTGTAGTACCACTATGATTGATATAGACTGGCGCTCAGCCTTCTTAATGGTCCAACTCTCACATCTATACATTACTACTGGAAAAACGATAGTTTTGATGATTATGTAAAATATATACATTTAATACACATTATTTTTTGTCTTCCAACATTTCTAACCTTGGAAAATAGTCAGTTACTTACCAGAGCTCCAACAAGGCCCATTGGAAGGTGATTATACTCACACAGTTAGGTGAAAACACTTTCTAAGGGAAATATATGACATTTTCTGAATGCTTTTTAATGTCAGACTCTGGGCATCACATCACACAACAATAACCCTAAAAGTGTTTATTCATAACTTTGGGAGTTCCCTTGATGAAATCTGATACTGGCCCCCTACACAGAGGGCAAGGAGGGAAGAGGAAAGAGGCTCCCTGTTCAGATTGGTAAATGGCAGGTTTAATCACCAAAGGAACTCACGTGAGAGGCTTGTCTTGGTTGGCTGCAAGACTAGCAGATCTCTGTGACAACTCACTAGAATCTTAAAAGTTTACATGTTGACCTTAGTAGGATTCACTTCTGTATTCAGTATAGATGATCTCAATAACGCATTACTTTCTCAAGGCTACATTCTTGAAGATGACTCCCACTATGGAAATAATGGGCACAACCTATATTCCAAGGACAGGGGAACAGGGGAGGAGACTCTGACTGTTCAGGTCCAGCTTGCAGACCAACCAGAGGTCATGTCCACTTGATGACCTCCTTCAACAGAAAAGGTAGCTGTTATCTCCAATGTACAGAGGAAGAAAGAAGAGTTTGGAGGTTAACAGGTATTCTCAGGATATAGGATAAGGGTCAGGTTAAATCCAGGATTTCCTGAATATTAAATTGATATTTTTAACCATTTGCCATATCTTTGCTGAAAGGTACGTATGATGGATTTCCCTGGTGGTACAGTGGAAGAGAATCTGCTTGTGAAAGCAGGGGATAAGGGTTCAATCACTGGTCCAGAGCAGCTAAGCTCTACATCACAGTTTCTGAAGCCCATGTGCCTAGAGCCTGTGCTCCATGAGAGATACCACCTCAATGAGAAGTCTGGGCACCATAGCTAGAGAGTATCCCCCACCACTCTCTGCAACTGCAGAAAGCCCACATGCACCAACAAAGATCCAGTGCAACCAAAAATTAAAAAAAAAATTAGTTAATAATAAAATTAGCACTGCCAGAGCTGTTCATACAAGGAGACAGCATGTGGCCAGAGATTCTGGTGGTGATTAACGATGCTGACTGGGAACTGCTGGGTGAGCTGGACTACCAGCTTCAGGACCAGGACAGCATCCTTGTCATCTCCATGCTGCAGGGTGGCTAAGGGCTCCTCTCTATGCCTGGGACCCCTTGGAGTGGGCAGAACAATCAGATATCCCCTGGGGCCTTACTTCCAGATCTCCCTGTCCCCCTTGGTGACTTTCTTCCCTACTCTGTCCCCTGGGCCCCCTCCAGGCAGGGGAAAAGAGGCCAGGTGCTAAAAATGAGCCTTTCTCAGGCACCTGAGGAGGGGAAAGGGGGCAGGAAGGCAGGCACCTGAGCTGGACACTCCTTCTCCAAGCAGTTGAGGTGGGGGAGAGTGCCCCTCAACGTGGTAGGAGTGGAGGGGGTCTGTGCAGCCAGGTGACCCAGCTACTGTCCCTCTTCGTGTCCCACTGAGTGACTGTTTGACAAGACTCTGCAATTCCTGGGCTGAGTTGCCTTCCTGGTTTCAAAAGATGAATGAACCTCAATAGCTGATGACAGGCCCCTCCCCTCTCAAAGACTGGAGGAGTCTCTACCTCAGTTTCCCCATCTGGATAGCATAGGGCTCTGCCTGTCCCCATAGATATCATTATGGAACTCCAGCTGGGGTCTTATATTCAGCTGACCACGCCCTATGCACACACACAGCAACTGCTCCTCCAACCACACCCCTCCTTCTGGTCTCCTATTCACATTCCTTGACCCTGGCCACCCTCTCCTGTGGTGACACAGGCCACCAGATGGGCTCCTGAGACCATACAGCTCATTCCACTGAGGGTGGAGAGCAGGAGGATGTGCACTAGACCTTGGACTGGCAAATAGAGGCCTTGGTAGGGGGTCAGTGTGCCTCAGGTTCCTCCCCCAGCAACTGAATTTTTATAATATCTGAAAATTGAGGGGCTTCCCTGGTGGCTCAGACAGTAAAGAATCCACCTGCAATGCAAGAGATGTGGGTTTTATCCCTGGGTTGGAAAGGTCCTGTGGAGAAGGAAATGGCAACCCACTCCAGTAATCTTGCCTGGAGAATCCTGGGACAGAGGAGCCTGGCGGGCTACAGTCCATGGGATTGCAGAGTAAGACACAACTGAGCAACTGACACGTAATAATAAAAACAGTATGCGTGAGCCAGAAATTTAAAGTAGTGACAGTTTTTAAAAATAATTTTACTTACATAGGCTTTTCACCTGTGTTGTTAGACTTTATTTTATAGTTTTAAAATTACAGCTTCCTTTTTAATATACCTGTAACTGCTTGGACTGTGTCCATATGAATGGTCTACTCTATACTTATGCCTTAAAAATAACATAAGACACATAAAGTACCTAGAACAGGAAAGCACTTAATCAACATTTCCTTTAACTTTTAAAATCAGAAAGACTTATAGCAAAAATGAAGGAAAAAAGCATCTGTCTGTGGTACATCATTACCTATTGTGGGAAGTCGTTTTTACAATTTCAATTAGCAAAAAATAATTTTGTTTTCTATCACGCATTTATTTAATCAATATTTATTGGACTGTCAACTATACTGAACACTTTGGTCGATGCTGGTGATATAAACGAAGCACATTCAGTTTTGGGAAGTAGTTCAGAGTGAGGCAAGTGAGATTACATAAACTAATGACTATTTAATATGTGGTAGGCAGAAAGTGCTCAGAAAAGAGAGGGATTCTCTCTGTGTGTGCCTGTGTGTGTATACATCCACACACTCATCAGTCTTCACTTATTCTCTAAAAACTCAGGGTCATTCTTCAGCAAATCTACCCTAGAACTTGGAGTTAACTTCTTCACAACACTGAAAGCCTTTCCCTGGGCTCAGCCACTTGCTTCTTATCTTCACATAGACCATTTTTCCCTCTGCTCTCAACATGAACTCACTTTTCTGAGCAATAAACAGGCTGTGTGGGAGTTGGACAAAAATGGAACAGGTGGTTTGGAGAAAGGATGCTTCTTGTGTTCTCAAATGGACCTTTATGAGATCAATCTGTTCTGGCTTTGGTGGTAGAGTTAAAGAACACTGCCCTTTGTAGAGAATGTCTGCTCCTTGTCTTGCTACTTGACTTACTTGAGTTACTTACCCATTTCCTATTGAGAGGCTCCAGTAAGGGGCTGCCAAACTTACTTCTTAATAGTTTAAGTGTTTTACTTTTTAACAACATTGTATAATCTTCTCAACGTTTTCCCACTGCCGCAGAGTTGGGAGTGAATAGAAAGGCCCAGTATTCTAATCACTTGTCCATTCTCCAACTCTCCAGAGAGCAATGTGGTAGAGGGACTAAAGACATAGGTGTAGATTTGACTCCTATGCCACTGCAAGCACTCTGTGTGCCTCTAGACAAGTTCATTGAGCTTGTGAAACCTTAATTCCTTTACCTACAAAATGATGATGATGATGATAGTTCAGAATTTTGGAGGATCTGACTCAATAAATAACATAAATAATATGTATTATCATCTTAGACGGGCTTCCCAGGTGGCGGTAGTGGTAATGAATCCACCTGCCAATGCAGGAGATGCAAGAGATGGGGATTTAATCCCTGCATGGGGAAGATCCCCTGGAGTAGGAAGTGGCAACCTCTCCAGTATTCTTGCCTGGAAAATTCCGTGGACAGAGGAGCCTGGTGGCCTATAGTTAATGGAGCTGCAAAGAGTTGGACATTATCTTAGACAATTAATCATTTGACATTCATAAATACTTGTTCAAATATTTGTTGAGCATCTTCTGTGTTTCTCATGAGTTTTAAGTACTAGTGATACAGCAGTGAGTTTTAATAATAACAAAATAACAGAGAAAGACTTGGTCTTCCTAGAGAGCTTTCCTATGAGTGGAAGAATCAGACAATACTCAGATAAACATAAATTTATGATATGACTTCAGATAGTAATAAGGATGAAGACATTAGGGAGATCTCTTTGAACACTCAGCAGAGACTGAATAAAGTAAGGAGTGAAACATGTGGCTTTCTGACAGCAGAGTGTAGCTTATGAGTAGCTGTAGAGGGAAGATGATCTAGAGAAGAGGGAAAATGTCTGTTTCTCCCATTTTATGTTTTCTGCTTGCCGGGAGAGTGTAAAATTTCCTCAGTTCTGTCTTGCTGCAGCAAAGATTTGAAATGGTGGACCAGTGTTATAGCTTGGTTACAGCTCGAGGCATGAGGGTGGGCTGAACCCAAAGGAGAGGCCTCAATCCATTTTACCTTCCTCTTTTATACATTTTGTCTCCTCCCCCTGAGCCTGCCCTATGCAAATTGGGCTAACCAGGAAGGGGGCGTGTTTGTTTCACCTGAAGTTCTGAGAGACTAACAGGCAGGAAGGCTAGAGGCCCCCAAATGGAGGAAATATGCTGCAAGTGTCAGATGCTTTTCTCTCTTTTGAGCAGCAGGAGGAAACAAATGACATATGTCAGATTTTCCCTTCTGTATACAAAATTAAGAGGAAGTTTCTTTAAAAATTCTGTGTTGCCATGATGACACCTGGTTCCACCTAAGCTTCAGTTCAATTCAGTTCAGTTCAGTCGCTCAGTTGTGTTCCACTCTTCATGACCTCATGAATCGCAGCATGCCAGGCCTCCCTGTCCATCACCATCTCCCGCAGTTCATTCAGACTCGCATCCATCGGGTCAGTGATGCCATCCAGCCATCTCATCCTATGTTGTCCCCTTCTCCTCCTGCCCCCAATCCCTCCCAGCATCAAAGTCTTTTCCAATGAGTCAACTCTTCGCATGAGGTGGCCAAAGTACTGGAGCTTCAGCTTTAGCATCATTCCTTCCAAAGAAATCCCAGGACTGATCTCCTTCAGAATGGACTGGTTGGATCTCCTTGCAGTCCAAGAGACTCTCAAGAGTCTTCTCCAACACCACAGTTCAAAAGCATCAATTCTTCGGCGCTCAGCCTTCTTCACAGTCCAACTCTCATACATGACCACAGGAAAAGCCATAGCCTTGACTAGATGGACCTTAGTTGGCAAAGTAATGTCTCTGGTTTTCAACATGCTATCTAGATTGGTCATAACTTTTCTTCCAAGGAGTAAGCATATTTTAATTTCATGGCTGCAATCACCACCTGCAGTGATTTTGGAGTTCCCAAATATAAAGTCTGACACTGTTTCCACTGTTTCCCCATCTATTTCCCATGAAGTGATGGGATCGGATGCCATGATCTTCATTTTCTGAATGTTGAGCCTTAAGTCAACTTTTTCACTCTCCTCTTTTACTTTCATCAAGAGGCTCAAACCTTGAGTTAACCAGTGTGTTTTTCTTATGGAAATATTTTTCTTAAGCTATGTTAATGAGCTATGTGTTTACCTTAGACTCTTTCTTCAAGTTGGTCCACCTAAGACTCAGAACAGACTTGACAAACCAGTATGTTTTACTCAACAAACCAGTATGTTTTACTCAACAAACCAGTATGTTTTATTCATGTAAATGTTTTATGGCCTGGGATGACTTACCTTGTGCCAATGTTATCTCAAAATGCATGTTGTGGGTGAGGGACCTGGTGCCACTCTGTTTTGAGACATTTCCCTTCTCTAATTAGCAGCCTGCTAATAGGTATATAACTTCCTGCTAAAGACTAGCATGGGGGCACTCTTTCTGCTCCTTCTGATGTCTATGTCAGAAGCTTTCTCTATCTCTTTTATAGTTTAATCAAACTTTATTACACAAAAGCTCTGAGCAATCAAGCCTTGTCACTGGCCCCAGATCGAATTCCTTTCCTTCAGAGGCCAGGAATCCCAGTGTTGTTCATGGTTCAGCAATAGACTTTCAGTTCTCACTTCAGTCTGTGGATTTTCTTCTGTTCCATTTTCGTGGGCTTTCCCCTTTCTCTGTCTTTTTAGCCACTGCCATTTTGACTCCTTTTTCCTATTCTAACTACCTAACATGCTGCACTTTATTTCTTTGAGCACAACTGTGGTTTTAGATTGGACATCATATGGGCTTGTTTCATATGGGTTAGAGAAGGGGGCAGTAGAGGGCGAGATGATTGGGTGGCATCACGGACCCAATAACATGAGTTTGAGCAAACTCCAGGAGATAGTGAAGGACAGGGAAGCCTGGTGTGCTGCAGCCCACAGGGTCACAAAGAGTCAAATACAATTTAGCAACTGAAAAACAACACTTATTGATGAGCTGATTTGGTTGAGTGACCACAGAAGAACAGGGGAAATTTGACATCAGCTCTTTGGGTGTTCCCTCATAGTTCAGTTGGTAAAGACTCTGCCTGCAATGCAGGAGGCCCCAGCCTGATTCCTGGGTTGGGAAGATCCCCTGGAGAAGGGATAGGCTACCCACTCCAGTATCTTGGGCTTCCCTGGTGGCTAAGCTGGTGAGGAATCCACCTGCAATGCAGGAGACCTGGGTTCAATCCCTGGGTTGGGAAGATCCCCTGGAGAAAGGCAAGGCTACCCACTCCAGTATTCTGGCCTGGACAATTCCATGGCCTGTATAGTCTAAGGGGTCACGAAGAGCTGGACACAGCTGAGTGACTTTCACTTTCACTCCGGGTGTCAGTGTAACTCTCACTCATTCAAGCGGACTCTGTAGTACTTGGGGGTCAAGGATAAGAACTTATATAGTAAGTCAGCTGAGCTATGTGGTGGATGACAAAGATCTCCATTTTTCTTGGCAATAGTTGATAAGATTAAGTCATGTCTTAGAGGTGATAAAATGCACTGGGTAAAAATGACCTCCCACAATAGGTAGTGATGTGTCACATGATAGACACATCTTTCTTTCATTTTCTTACCATAGGTCTTTCTCATTTAAAAAGTTAAAGGAAATGTTAAGTGCCTTCCCTGGTGGCTCAGATGGTAAAGTGTCTGCCTACAATGCGGGAGACCCGGGTTTGATCCCTGGGTCAGGAAGATCTGCTGGAGAAGGAAATGGCAATCCACTCTAGGACTATTGCCTGGAAAATCCCATGGACAGTCTGTCCTTGGGGTCGCAAAGAATCGGACACGACTGAGTGATGTTCCGTTCTGTTTCATGTTCTAGGTACTTTTTTTATGTGCCTGATTGAATCCTCACAATAATCCCAAGAGGTAGGATTTCTATCCGTATTTTACAAATGAAGAAAGAAGGCTCAGAGAGGTTAAATAATTTGTTCAAAATCACAGAGGTAGTTAGCAGCAGAACAAGCACTTGAAACCCAGATCACTATGATTCCAAAGTCCATGAATTTTTGCTCATAGACCATTGCCATTTTAAGGCAGGGAGTTTCAGTCATATTAGCCAAAAGGGCATTTTCCTCTGAACTTTAAATAAACGTCTCCTAAAGGAGGTGCCTCACATCTTCATATTGTGTTGTGGATTGAGGGAGAATTAAATATGTGTGATAGGGGACTTTTTTTTTTAATTTAAATAAGCTGATTTTGAGCAAAGTTCATGACACTGAAGAGAAGCACTAAGGCAATATAATTCTCCCATGACAGAGAAGCCTTCTTTTGAAAGACAGAGACTGGCTTTGACAAAGTTTCACAAGCTGTTTTCCCATCTTATCTACACTTTGCATCCCTTGCTATTGAATGAGCAGCCACATAGAAGATCCTATTGAGGATATATTCCTTAAAAGGAGCTACCATAGTTTAGTTAAACCATTAGCAGAATCTGAATTTGAGTATGCCAGTTAAATACAAATATGTTTTAACCTCTCTGTAATCCTATTCAGTTCAGTTCAGTTCAGTCGCTCAGTCATGTCCAACTCTTTGTGACCCCATGAATCGCAGCACGCCAGGACTCCCTGTTCATCACCATCTCTCAGAGCAGACTCAGACTCATGTCCATTGAATCAGTGATGCCATCCAGCCATCTCATCCTCTGTCGTCCCCTTCTCCTCCTGCCCCCAATCCCTCCCAGCATCAGAGTCTTTTCCAATGAGTCAACTCTTCGCATGAGGTGGCCAAAGTACTGGAGTTTCAGCTTTAACATCATTCCTTCCAAAGAAATTTCAGGGCTGATCTCCTTCAGAATGGACTGGTTGGATCTCCTTGCAGTCCAAGGGACTCTCAAGAGTCTTCTCCAACACCACAGTTCAAAAGCATCAATTCTTTGGCGCTCAGCCTTCTTCACAGTCCAACTCTCACATCCATACATGACCACAGGAAAAGCCATAGCCTAGACTAGACAGACCTTAGTCAGCAAAGTAATGTCTCTGCTTTTGAATGTGCAATCTAGGTTGGTCATAACTTTCCTTCCAAGGAGTAAGCATCTTTTAATTTCATGGCTGCAGTCACCATCTTCAGTGATTTTGGAGCCCCCAAAATAAAGTCTGACACTGTTTCCACTGTTTCTCCATCTATTTCCCATGAAGTGATGGGACCAGATGCCATAATCTTCGTTTTCTGATTGTTGAGCTTTAAGCCAACTTTTTCACTCTCCTCTTTCAACTTCATCAAGTGGCCCTTTAGCTCCACTTCACTTTCTGCCATAAGGGTAGTGTCATCTGCATATCTGAGGTTATTAATATTTCTTCTGGCAATCTTGATTCCAGCTTGTGTTTCTTCCAGGCCAGCGTTTCTCATTATGTATTCTGCATATAAGTTAAATAAGCAGGGTGACAATATACAGCCTTGATGTACTCCTTTTCCCTATTTGGAACCAGTCTGTTGTTCCATGTCCAGTTCTAACTGTTGCCTCCTGACCTGCATACAGATTTCTCAAGAGGCAGGTCAGGTGGTCTGGTATTCCCATCTCTTTCAGAATTTTCCACAGTTTATTGTGATCCACACAGTCAAAGGCTTTTGCATAGTCAATCAAGCAGAAATAGATATTTTTCTGGAACTCTCTTGGTTTTTCCATGATCCAGCGGATGTTGGCAATTTGATCTCTGGTTCCTCTGCCTTTTGTAAAACCTGCTTTAACATCAGGAAGTTCACGGTTCACGTAAGCTGAAGCCTGGCTTGGAGAATTTTGAGCATTACTTTACTAGCATGTGAGATCAGTGCAACTGTGTGGTAGTCTGAGAATTCTTTGGCATGGCTTTCTTTGGGATTGGAATGAAAACTGACCTTTTCCAGTCCTGTGGCCACTGCTGGGTTTTTCAAATTGGCTAGCATACTTTAGTGCAGCACTTTCACAGCATCATCTTTCAGGATTTGAAACAGCTCAACTGGAATGCCATCACCTCCACTAGCTTTGTTCATAGTGATGCTTTCTAAAGCCCACTTGACTTCACATTCCAAGATGTCTGGCTCTAGATGAGTGATCACATCATCATGATTATCTGGGTCGTGAAGATCTTTTTGTACAGTTCTTCCGTGTATTCTTGCCACCTCTTCTTAATATCTTCTGCTTCTGTTAGGTCCATACGATTTCTGTCCTTGTTCGAGCCCATCTTTGCATGGAATGTTCCCTTGTCATCTCTAATTTTCTTGAAGAGATCTCTAGTCTTTCCCATTCTGTTGTTTTCCTCTATTTCTTTGCATTGATCGCTGAAGAAGGCTTTCTTATCTCTTTTTGCTATTCTTTGGAACTCTGCATTCAGATGCTTATATCTTTCCTTTTCTTCTTTGCTTTTTGCTTCTTTTCTTTTCACAGCTATTTGTAAGGCCTCCCCGGACAGCCATTTTACTTTTTTGCATGTCTTTTCCATGGGGATGGTCTTGATCCCTGTCTCCCGTACAATGTCACGAACCTCATTCCATAGTTCATCAGGCACTCTGTCTCTCAGATCTAGGCCCTTAAATCTATTTCTCACTTCCACTGTATAATCATAAGGTATTTGATTTAGGTCATACCTGAATGGTCTAGCAGTTTTGCTACTTTCTTCAGTTTCAGTCTGAATTTGGCAATAAGGAGTCATGATCTGAATCACAGTCAGCTCCTGGTCTTGTTTTTGTTGATTGTATAGAGCTTCTCCATCTTTGGCTGCAGAGAATATAATCAATCTGATTTCGGTGTTGACCATCTAGTGATGTCCATGTGTAGAGTCTTCTTCATTATTGGAAAAGGGTGTTTGCCATGACCAGCGCATTTTTTTTTTTTTGGCAAAATTCTATTAGTCTTTGCCCTGCTTCATTCCGCATTCCAAGGCCAAATTTGCCTGTTACTCCAGGTGTTTCTTGACTTCCTACTTTAGTATTCCAGTTCCCTATAATGAAAAGGACATCTTTTGGGGTGTTCGTTCTAAAAGGTCTTGTAGGTCTTCATAAAACCGTTCAACTCCAGCTTCTTCAGCGTTACTGGTTGGGGCATAGACTTGGATAACTGTGATATTGAATGGTTTGCCTTGGAAATGAACAGAGATCATTCTGTCGTTTTGAGATTGCATCCAAGTACTGCATTTCAGACTCTTTTTGTTGACCATGATGGCTACTCCATTTCTTCTGAGGGATTCTTGCCCACAGTAGGAGATATAATGGTCATCTGAGTTAAATTCACCCATTCCAGTCCATTTTAGTTCGCTGATTCCTAGAATGTCGACATTCACCATTGCCATTTCTTGTTTGATCACTTCCAATTTGCCTTGATTCATGGACCTGACATTCCAGGTTCCTATGCAATATTGCTCTTTACAGCATCAGATCTTGCTTCTATCACCAGTCATATGCACAGCTGGGAATTGTTTTTGCTTTGGCTCCATCCCTTCATTGTTTCTGGAGTTATTTCTCCACTGATCTCCAGTAGCATATTGGGCACCTACTGACCTGGGGAGTTCCTCTTTTGATATCCTATCATTTTGCCTTTTCATGTTGTTCATAGGGTCTCAAGGCAAGAATACTGAAGTGGCTTGCCATTCCCTTCTCCAGTGGACCACGTTCTGTCAGACCTCTCCACCATGACCCGCCTGTCTTGGGTTCCCCCGCAGGCATGGCTTGGTTTCATAGGCTGTGGTCCTAGTGTGATTAGACTGACTAGTTTTCTGTGAGTATGGTTTCAGTGCGTCTGCCCTCTGATTCCATCTTGCAACACCTACCATCTTACTTGGGTTTCTCTTACCTTGAGCGTGGGGTATCTTTTCACAGCTGCTCCAGCAAAGCACAGCTGCTGTTTCTTACCTTGAACAAGGGGTATCTCCGTACCACTGCCTTCCTGACCTTAATTTGGGGGCCAGTGGGAAACTGGACCAGACTTGCCCGTGAGTATCCAAGAGTCTCCAGTTGGAGCCTTGGGTCTACAGTTTGGCCTGGGGCCAAACAACAGAGAGGAGACACAGCCATGCCCATCCACAAAAAATTGGACTTGAGAATAACTGAGCATGGCCCTGCCCATCAGAACAAGACCCAGTTTCCCCCTGAGTCAGTCTTTCCCATAAGGGAGCTTCTACAAGCCTCTTATCCTCATTCATCAAAGGGAAGACAGAATGAAAACCACAATTACAGAAAATTAACCAAACTGATCACATGGATCAGAGCCTTGTCTAACTCAATGAAGCTATGAGCCATGCTGTGTAGGGTCATCCAAGAAGGATGAGTCATGTTGAAGAGTTCTGACAAAACATGGTCCTCTGGAGAAAGGAGTGGCAAACCACTTCAGCATTCTTGCCTTGAGAACCCCATGAACAGTATGAAAATGTAAAATGATAGGATACTGAAAGAGGAACTTTCCAGGTTGGTAAATGTCTAATATGCTACTGGAGATCAGTGGAGAAATAACTCCAGAAAGAATGAAGAGAGGGAGCCAAAGCAAAAACAATACCCTGTTATGGATGTGACTGGTGGTAGAAGCAAGGTCAGATGCTGTAAAGAGCAATATTGTATAGGAACTTGGAATGTTAGGTTCATGAATCAAGGCAAATTGGAAGTGGTCAAACAGGAGATGGCAAGAGTGAACATTGACATTTTAGGAATCAGTGAACTAAAATAGACTGGAACAGGTGAATTTAACTCAGATGACCATTATATCTACTACTGTGGACAAGAATCCCTTAGAAGAAATGGAATAGCCATCATAGTCAACAAAAGGGTCTGAAATGCAGTACTTGGATACAACCTTAAAAATGACAGAATGTCGACGTTCACTCTTGCCATCTCTTTTTGACCACTTCCAATTTACCTTGATTCATAGACCTGACATTCCAGGTTCCTATACAATATTGCTCTTTACAGCATCGGACCTTGCTTCTACCACCAGTCACGTCCACAACTGGGTGTTGTTTTTGTTTTGGCTCCTTCCCTTCATTCTTTCTGGAGTTATTTCTCCACTGATCTCCAGTAGCATATTGGGCACCTACTGACCTGGGGAGTTCCTCTTTCAGTATCCTATCATTTTGCCTTTTCATGCTGTTCATGGAGTTCTCAAGGCAAGAATACTTAAGTGGTTTGCCATCCCCTTCTCCAGTGGACCACATTTTGTCAGAACTCTCCACCATGACCTGTCTGTCTTGGGTTGCCCTACACTGTATGGCTCATAGTTTCATTAAGTTAGACAAGGCTCTGATCCATGTGATCAGTTTGGTTAATTTTCTGTAACTGTGGTTTTCATTCTGTCTTCCCTCTGATGAATGAGGATAAGAGACTAGTGGAAGCTCCCTGATGGGAGGGACTGGCTGTGGGGGAATCTGGGTCTTGTTCTGTTGGGCAAGGCCATGCTCAGTAAATCTTTAATCCAATTTTCTCTTGAAGGATGGGTCTGTGTTTCCTCCCTGTTGTTTGGCCTGAGGCCAAACTATAGTAGGGGCAATGGTGGTAACAGTTGTATTCATCGCCCCTGACCCTGCAGCAGACACTGTTAACCCATGCCTCGGCCAGAGGTTCCTGAACACTCACAGGCAAGTCTGGCTAAGTCTCTTGTGAGGTCGCTGCTCCTTTCTCCTGGGTCTTGGTGTGCACAAGGTTTTGCTTGTGCCCTCCAAGAGTTTGTTTCCCCAGACCTGTGGAAATTCTCTAATCAAATCCCACTGGCCTCCAAAGTCATATTGCTGGGGGCTTCTCAGTCCTTTTACTGGATCCCCAGGTTGGGAAATCTGTTGTGGATCCTAGAGCTGTCATAACAGTGTGAGAACTTCTTTGGTATAATTATTCTCCAGCTTGTGGGTCATCTTATCAGTGGCAATATGGTGGGGCTAATGGGGACCTCCTCCAAGAGGGCTTATGCCACAAGCTGCACCTTCCAGGTCTACTGCAATCAGAGCCTCCATCCCCATGGCAGGCCACTGCTGACTTGTGCCTCCACAGGAGACACAAACACTCAAAGGCAGGTCTGGCTCAGTCTCTTGTGGGATCTCTGGGTCCTGATGTACATAAGGTTTTGGGGGCCCTCCAAGCATCTCTGGTGTGTTGGGTTTTGACTCTAAATGTGATTTCACCTCTCCTACCATCTTGTTGGAGCTTCTCCTTTGCCCTCATAGTCAACAAAAAGTATGAAATGCAGTACTTGGGCTCAATCTCAAAAATGACAAATGATCTCTGTTCGTTTCCAAGGCAGACCATACAATGACACAAGTCTATGCCCCAATCACTAAAGTCAAAGAAGCAGAAGTTGAATCGTTCTATGATGACCTACAAGACCTTCCGGAACTGACACCAATCATAGGGGACTGGAATGCAAAAGTAGGAAGGAAAGAGATACTTGGAGTAACATGCAAGTTTGGCCTTGTAGTACAAAATAAAGCAGGGCAAGGGCTAACAAAATTTTCTAAGAGAATGCACTGGCCACAGAAAGCAGCCTCTTTCAACAACACAAGAGAGGACTCTACACATGGACATAATCAGATGGTCAATATTGAACTCAGATTGATTATTTTCTTGCAGCCAAAGATGGAGAAGCTCTATATAGTCAGCCAAAACAAGACCAGGAGCTGACTTTGGCTCAGATCATGAACTCGTTATTGCCAAATTCAGACTTAAATAGAAGAAAGTAGGGAAAATCACTCAGGTATGACCTAAATCAAATCCCTTATGATTATACAGTGGGAGTGACAAATAGATTCAAGGGATTAGATCTGATAGAGTGCTTAGAGAACTATGGATGGAGGTTTGTGACATTGTACAGGAGGCAGTGATCAAGACCATCCTCAAGAAAAAGAAATGCAAAAAGCAAAATGGTTGTCTGAGGAGGCTTTACAAACAGCTGAGAAAAGAAGAGAAGCTAAAGGCAAAGGAGAAAAGGAAAGATTTACCCATCTGAATGCAGAGTTCCAAAGAACAGCAAGGAGAGATAAGAAAGCCTTCCTCAGTGGTCAATGCAAAGAATTAGAGGAAAACAATAGAATGGGAAAGACTAGAGACCTCTTCAAGAAAATTAGAGATAACAGGGGAACATTTCATGCAAAGATGGGCACAATAAAAGACAGAAACCATATGGCTCTAACAGAAGCAGATGAAGAGGTAGCAAGAATACACAGAAGAAGTATACAAAAAGATCTTGATGACTCAGATAACCATGAAGGTTTTATCACTCACCTAGAGCCAGATATCCTGGAGTACAAAGTCAAGAGGGCTTTAGGAAACATCACTAAGAACAAAGCTAGTGGAGCTGATGGAATTCCACCTGAGCTGTTTCAAGTACTAAAAGATGGTGCTGTGAAAGTGCTGCACTCAATATGCCAACAAATTTGGAAAACTCAGCAGTGGCCATAGGGCTGGAAAAGGTCAGTTTTCATTCCAATCTCAAAGAAAGGCAATGCCAAGGAATGCTCAAACTACTGCACAATCGCACTCATCTCACACGCTAGCAAAGTAATGCTCAAAATTCTCCAAGCTAGGCTTCAACAGTATGTGAACTGAGAACTTCCAGATGTTCAAGCTGGACTTAGAAAAGGCAGAAGAAGAAGAGCTCAAATTGTCAACATCTGTTAGATCATAGAAAAAGCAAGAGACTTCCAGAAAAACATCTGCTTTTGCTTTATTGACTGCCAAAGTCTTTGACTGTGTGGATCACAACAAACTGGAAAATCCTTAAAAAGATGGGACTACCAGGCCACTTTACCTGCCTCCCCAAGAAATCTGTATGGAGGTTAAGCAACAGTTAGAACCACACACAGACTAGTTTCAAATTAGGAAAGGAATATGGTCAAGGCTGTATATCAACATGCTTATTTATTGCAGAGAGAAATATCAATAACTTAAGATATATAGATGATACGACCCTGATGGCAAAAAGTGAAGAGGAACTGAAGAGCCTCTTGATGAAAGTAAAAGAGGAGAGTGAAAAAGTAGGCTTAAAACTCATGTTCAAAAACTGAAGTTCATGGTATCCAGTCCTACCACTTCATGGCAAATAGATGGGGAAACAATGGAAACAGTGACAGACTTTATTTTCTTGGGCTCCAAAATCATTGCAGATGGTGACTGCAGCCATGAAATTAAAAGACCCTTGCTCCTTGGAAGAAAAAGTATGACCAACCTAGACAGCATATGAAAAAGGAGAGATATTACTTTGCTAGTGAAGGTCCATCGAGTCAAAGCTATGGTTTTTCCAGTAGTCAAGTATGGACGTGAGAGTTGGACTATAAAGAAAGCTGAGTGCTGAAGAATTAATGCTTTTGAACTGTGGTGTTGGAGAAGACTCTTGAGAGTCCCTTGGACTGCAAGGAGATCCAACCAGTCAATCCTAAAGGAAATTAGTCCTGACGATTCATTGGAAGAACTGATGCTAAAGCTGAAACTCCAGTACTTTGGCCACCTGATGCAAAGAACTGACTCACTGGAAAAGACCCTGATGCTGGGAAAGATTGAAGGCAGGAGGAGAAGGGGATGAGAGGTTTGGATGACATCACCAACTTGATAGACATGAGTCTGAGCAAGCTCCAGGAGTTGGTGATGGACAGGGATACCTGGCGTCCGTGGGGTCACAAAGAGTTGGACATGACTATGCTACTGAAAATAACTGAGACTTGAAAAAGTATTTGGAAGGATGCAGGTAGGTTTTAGGCAAATAGTAGGACTTTTTGTGTCTGTAGTGATGGTGAAGGGTGACCTGGGACTAATCCCCTTCATGTACTATTTGAACTGTTGAACAAGTACAAGATGATTATTTGAACTGTTGTGGTAGAATTTGTGGGAAAACAGAGGAGGAACTATCTGATTTGTTCCAGGAGATTACAATAGAGAAGGAGAAACTTGAACTGATTTTTACGTAGGGAGAGAAGTTCTTAAGTATGGCAAGAGGGTGAGGTTAACTGGGGGGCCTGGGATTAGGGAGAATTCCAGCCAGAAAAGCAGAATTAGCAGAGGCAGGAGTGTGTCAAAATTGTGTCTATAGAGGGAGTAGGTGTGTAGGAGTTTTGGCAGATAAGGAGGGGACAGTACTTTGGGGATGTGGATTAGACCCCAAGATCAGGGTTTTGGACTTTCCACTGTAGGTATAGAAAAGCAGGTCTAAGTTTAGAAAAGATCATTCTGGCATCAGTGGGCAAGGTAGATGGAAGGAGGGAGACTCTGTGCCGCAGTTAGTGCTGGTGATTAATACCCAGCTCTCCCTCCCCCTCCTGAGAGATCTCAGTGCTCTGGGGACTCCACAAGGATTCCCACCTGTGGTACGTTTCTCTAAATTTTTACCCTTTCAGACTTGAATGGGCATACAAATCTCATGGAATTGCAAATTCTGATTCAGTAGTTCTGAATCAGAATTTAAGTATTTCTAAATCTGAGTGGGATCCAAGCTCCACTTTGAGGAGAAAAACTCCAATTTGCTTGCACACGGGAACAACCTGGATTTACAGAAACAAAAACTGATGTCTGGTGCCACCTATGAGATTCTGACTAAATATATGTAAGGTGTGGCATAGGCAATGAGAATTTTAAATGTGACCCCAGGTGAAGGTTCAAGTGTTTTTGTTTGGTTGGTTGTTTTATTTTTATTATTTTACTAGAGGATACTGGAATCTGGAACTATCAGCTATGCAGGATGGATAGTGAATGGGGATTCAGTGTCCTGGGAGGGAAGGAGTAATTACTTCACACTGGATTTGTGCTGGCTGCTGGAGGCTGGCGTGGGTAGTAATGGAATGGGACTTCACTGCTCACTGTGTTCCTGAAACTGTGGCCCCTGGGAGGGTGGGGAAATCCTAGAGATCCCTAATAATTGCCTGGTAGTGGTGATTTAACTGTCCGCTAAATCATTACATAAGAGCAAGGAGGGAAACTATTTTCCTAGCTTCTTGGGTTTTCTTTTAACTCTTCTCTTCCTGCATCCATAATAGATATTGACTTTAAACTTCTTGCTTAAGAGCAGTACCAGCTGTCTACTCCCATGCTCTTCTGTATTTCAACAAGCTTTGTTATTTCATACGTGTTATTTCTTTCCCATGCCTTAAAATGGACCCCCAGTACAGTTTTGCACAGAACTAATGAAAGTGACTTTATCGAGCCCATCTTTGCATGAAATGTTCCCTTGGTGTCTCTAATTTTCTTGACGAGCTCTCTAGGAAAGAAATGGTATGGACCTAACAGAAGCAGAAGATATTAAGAAAAGGTGGCAAGAATACACAGAAGAACTGTACAAAAAGATCTTCACGACCCAGGTAATCATGATGGTGTGATCACTTATGTAGAGCCAGACAACCTGGAATGTGAAGTCAAGTGGGCCTTAGAAAGCATCACTACGAACAAAGCTAGTGGAGGTGATGGAATTCCAGTTGAGCTATTTCAAATCCTGAAAGATGATGCTGTGAAAGTGCAGCACTCAATAAGCTAGCAAATTTGGAAAAGTCAGCAGTGGCCATAGGACTGGAAAAGGTCAGTTTTCATTCCAATACCAAAGAAAGGCATTGCCAAAGAATGGTCATACTACCGCACAATTGTACTCATTTCACCCGCAGTAAAGTAATGCTCAAAATTCTTCAAGCCAGGCTTCAGCAATATGTGAACTGTGAACTCCCTGATGTTCAAGCTGGTTTCAGAAAAGGCAGAGGAACCAGAGATCAAATTGCCAACATCCTCTGGATCATCAAAAAGCAAGAGAGTTCCAGAAAACATCTATTACTGCTTTATTGACTATGCCAAAGCTTTTGACTGTGTGGATCACAATAAACTGTGGAAAATTCTGAAAGAGATGGGAATACCAGACCACCTAACCTGCCTGTTGAGAAACCTGTATGTAGGTCAGGAAGCAACAGTTAGAACTGGACATGGAACAATAGACTGGTTCCAAATAGGAAAAGGAGTACGTCAAGGCTGTATATTGTCACCCTGCTTATTTAACTTCTATGCAGAGTACATCATGAGAAATGCTGGGCTGGAAGAAACACAAGCTGGAATCAAGATTGCTGGGAGAAATATCAGTAACCTCAGATATGCAGATGACACCACCCCTATGGCAAAAAGTGAAGAGGAGCTAAAAGTCTCTTGATGAAAGTGAAAAAGGAGAGTGAAAAAGTTGGCTTAAAGCTCAGCATTCAGAAAACGAAGATCATGGCATCTGGTCCCGTCACTTCATGGGAAATAGATGGGTAAACAGTGGAAACAGTGTCAGACTTTATTTTTGGGGGCTCCAAAATCACTGCAGATGGTGACTGCAGCCATGAAATTAAAAGACGCTTACTCCTTGGAAGGTAAGTTATGACCAACCTAGATAGCATACTGAAATGCAGAGACATTCCTTTGCCGACTAAGGTCCGTCTAGTCATGTCTATGATTTTTCCAGTGGTCATGTATGGATGTGAGAGTTGGACTGTGAAGAAGGCTGAGCACTGAAGAATTGATGCTTTTGGACTGTGGTGTTGGAGAAGACTCTTGAGAGTCCCTTGGACTGCAAGGAGGTCCAACCAGTCCATACTGAAGGAGATCAACCCTGGGATTTCTTTGGAAGGAATGATGCTACAGCTGAAACTCCAGTACTTTGGCCACCTCATGAGAAGAATTGACTCATTGGGAAAGACTCTGATGCTGGGAGGGATTGGGGGCAGGAAGAGAAGGGGACGACTGAGGATGAGATGGCTGGAATTCATCACTGACTCGATGGACGCAAGTCTGAGTGAACTCCAGGATTTGGCGATGGACAAGGAGGCCTGGTGTGCTGCGATTCATGGGGTCGCAAGGAGTCAGACACAACTGAGCGACTGAACTGAACTGAACTGAATGAAAGTGACTGATCACCCTTGAGTTGTTCCTGACTTTGTAAGAAATGATTTTAATGTGTTACACATTCATTCCTATTTCTGGAGGAAAGGAAGTTGCTTTTTATTATTGTAAAAAAATCTCCTTCAATTTTTGATGGAGTTAGAAGTTTTGTTCTTTTCTAGAAAACAGGAATATTACTGGTGTTCATCAAAATTTCTTTTTATCATTTTGAAAGGTTGTTGTTGCATTACAATGCCGGGATTCTTGGCCCCCAGAGGAGAAGAATTCAATCCGGGGCCAGAGACGAGGCTTGATCGCTCAGAGCTTTTATGTAACAAAGTTTTATTAAAGTATAAAGGAGATAGAGAAAGCTTCTGATATAGGCATCAGAATGGGGCAGAAAGAGTATCCCCTGCTAGTTTATAGCTGGATATTATATAGTCATCAGCAGTCTGTTAATGAAAGAAAGGAATGTCTCAAAACTTAGAATGGCACCAGGCCCCTCACCCATAGGATGTATTTTGGGATAATCTTGGCTCAACTGGTTCATCTTGGGCCATAAAAGGAATAACTTGAATCTTGAAGAAGGGAAAAGCACCATACAAATAGTTTCATTTACATAGATTCAGTTCAGTTCAGTTCAGTCGCTCAGTCGTGTCCGACTCTTTGAGACTCCATGAAACGCAGCACGCCAGGCCTCCCTGTTCATTACCATCTCTCGGAGTTCACTCAGACTCACGTGCATCGAGTCCGTGATGCCATCCAGCCATCTCATCCTCGGTCGTCCCCTTCTCCTCCTGCCACCAATTCCTCCCAGCTTCAGAGTCTTTTCCAATGAGTCAACTCTTCGCATGAGGTGGAGCTTCAGCTTCAGCATCATTCCTTCCAAAGAAATCCCAGGGTTGATCTCCTTCAGAATGGACTGGTTGGATCTCCTTGCAGTCCAAGGGACTCTCAAGAGTCTTCTCCAACACCACAGTTCAAAAGCATCAATTCTTCAGTGCTCAGCCTTCTTCACAGTCCAACTCTCACATCCATACATGACCACAGGAAAAGCCATAGCCTTGACTAGACAGACCTTAGTCGGCAAAGTAATGTCTCTGCTTTTGAATATGCTATCGAGGTTGGTCATAACTTTTCTTCCAAGGAGTAAGCGTCTTTTAATTTCATGGCTGCAGTCACCATCCGCAGTGATTTTGGAGCCCAACAAAATAAGTCTGACACTGTTTCCACTGTTTCCCCATCTATTTCCCATGAAGTGATGGGACCAGATGCCATGATCTTTGTTTTCTGAATGTTGAGCTTTAACCCCACTTTTTCACTCTCCTCTTTCACCTTCATCAAGAGGCCCTTTAGCTCCTCTTCACTTTCTACCATAAGGGTGGTGTCATCTGCATATCTGAGGTTACTGATATTTCTCCCGGCAATCTTGATTCCCTCTTGTATTTCTTCCAGTCCAGCATTTCTCATGATGTACTCTGCATATAAGTTAAATAAGCAGGGTGACAATATACAGCCTTGATGTACTCCTTTTCCTATTTGGAACCAGTCTGTTGTTCCATGTCCAGTTCTAACTGTTGCTTCTTGACCTGCATACAGATTTCTCAAGAGGCAGGTTAGGTGGTCTGGTATTCCCATCTCTTTCAGAATTTTCCACAGTTTACTGTGATCCACAGAGTCAAAGTCTTTGGCATAGTCAATAAGGCGGAGGAACAATATCAGAGTATAACATACCGGTTTATCAAGTAGGTTCTGAGCCTAAAAGGCGAACCCACTTGAAGACAGAGTTTGGGGTAAATGCATAGTACATTAGCATAGCTTAAGATAAACATTTCCATAAGAAGGCAATGGTTAACTTCAAGTGAAACCAGGTGTCATTATGGCAACACAGAGTTTTAAGGTAAACCTCCTTTTAAATTTGTTTCCTCCTGCCACTTAAAAGAGATAAAATGTCTGACACTTGCAGGCTATTTCCCCATTTTGAGACCCCCTGGCCTTCCTGCCTGTTACCCTCTCAATCTGAGAAGCTGGTACACTTTTCTCATTATGTTTATTAAGGTGGAGAATTGCATTAAGGATTATCTAATGTTAAACTATCCTTTCATTCCTGGGAAAAATCCATTTTGTGTGTGTTATCTTTTATTTACCAGTTTTGCAAAAATAGCATTTGTAAATAGCAATGAATGAGGTTGTCCTGTGGTTTTTCTTATTCATACTCTGTAAATTTGGACATCAAGGTTTTGCTAACCTCATTAAATGACTTTATCTTTACCTACTCCTTTAAAGAATTTATATAAGACTGGAAATATTTCTTTCTTTCTTTTTCTTTGATACTTAAAAATTTTAATATAAATTTATGTATTTTAATTGGAGGCTAATTACTTTACATTATTGTATTGGTTTTGCCATACATCAACATGAATCCACCACAGTTGTGCACGTGTTCCCCATCCTGAACCCTCTCCCACCTCCCTCCCATACTGTCCCTTTGGGTCGTCTCAGTGCACCAGCCCCGAGCACCCTGTATCATGCATTGAACCTGGACTGGCGATTTGTTTCATATACGATATTATACATGTTTCAATGCCATTCTCCCAAATCATCCCACCCTCTCCCTCTCCCACAGAGTCCAAAAGACTGTTCTATACATGGTGTCTCTTTTACTGTCTCACATATAGGGTTATCATTACCATCTTTCTAAATTCCATGTATATGTGTTAGTATACTGTATTGGTGTTTTTCTTTCTGGCTTACTTCACTCTGTATAATAGGCTCCTATGTACCACAGCTTTCTTATCCATTCGTCTGTTGATGGACATCTAGAATGCTTCCATGTCCTGACTATTATAAACAGTGCTGTGATGAACACTGGGGTCCACGTGTCTCTTTCAATTCTGGTTTCCTTGGTGTGTATGCCCAGCAGTGGGATTGCTGGGTCATAAGGCAGTTCTATTTCCAGTTTTTAAAGGAATCTCCACACTGTTCTCCATAGTGGCTGTACTAGTTTCCATTCCCACCAACAGTGTAAGAAGGTTCCCTTTTCTCTACACCCTCTCCAGCATTTATTGCTTGTAGACTTTTGGAATGGAGCCATTCTGACTGGTGTGAAATGGTACCTCATTGTGGTTTTGATTTGCATTTCTCTGATAATGAGTGATGTTGAGCATCTTTTCATGTGTTTGTTAGCCATCTGTATGGCTTCTTTGGAGAAATATCTGTTTAGTTCTTTGGCCCATTTTTTTATTGGATCGTTTACTTTTCTGGAATTGAGCTGCAGGAGTTCCTTGTATATTTTTGAGATGAGTTGTTTGTCAGTTGCTTCATTTGCTACTATTTTCTTCCATTCTGAAGGTTTTTTTTTCATTTTGCTTAGAGCTTCCTTTGTTGTGCAGAAGCTTTTGATTTTAATTAGGTCCTATTTGTTTATTTTTGCTTTTATTTCCAATGTTCTGGGGGTGGGTCATAGAGGATCCTGCTGCGATTTATGTCGGAGAGTGTTTTGCGTATGTTCTTCTTTAGGAGTTTTATAGTTTCTGATCTTACATTTAGATCTTTAATCCATTTTGAGTTTGGCTCAGAGGTTAAAGCGTCTGCCTCCAATACCGGAGACCAGGGTTTGATCCCTGGGTCGGGAAGATCTCCTGGAGAAGGAAATGGCAACCCACTCCAGTATTCTTGCCTGGAGAATCCCATGGACTAAGGAGCCTGGTGGGCTGCATCCACAGGGTCGCAAAGAGTTGGACACGACTGAGGGACTTTACTCACTCATGGTGTTAGAAAGTGTTCTAGTTTCATTCTTTTCAAGTGGTTGACCAGTTTTCCCAGCACCACTTGTTAAAGAGATTGTCTTTTCTCCATTGTATATTCTTGCTTCCTTTGTCAAAGATAAGTTGTCCACAGCTGCATGGATTTATCTCTGGGCTTTCTATTTTGTTCCATTGATCTATATTTCTGTAAGACTGGAAATATTTCTTACTTGAAAGTTTGATAAGCGTGATGGTTAAGCTACTGGAGCCTGGGTTGTTTGTTTTGCTCTTGTTTATGGTAGATTTTTAAAATTTTTAATTGGAGGATAGTTACTTTACAATATTGTGTTGACTTCTGCCATACAACAGCGTGAATCACTCATATGTATACATGTGTCTGGGATTCCCAGGTACTCAGCTGGTAAAGAATCCACCTGTAATGAAGGAGACCCTGGTTCAACTCCTGGGTTGGGAAGATTCCCCTGGAGAAGGGATAGGCTACCCATTCCAGTATTCTTGGGCTTCCCTGGTGCTCAGGCAGTAAAGAATTTTCCTGCAATGTGGGAGACCTGGGTTCAGTCCCTGGGTTGGGAAGATACTCTGGAGGAGGACAGGACAATCCACTCCAGTATTCTTGCCTGGAGAATCTTCATGGACAGAAGACCCTGGTGGGCCCCAGCCCATGAGTTCCAAAGAATCGGATACAACTGAGCAACCAAGCACAGCACACACATGTGTCCCCTGCTTCTTGAGCTCCCCATCACAACCTGATTCTATCGCTCTAGGTTGTCAATAGCACCAAATTGAGGCCCCTAATGATTTAAATTCTATAATTTTGTGGTTGTTAATGGTTTCAGCAGTGTAAATTCTTCAACTATAACTGATATCAAGCTATCAATAGTGTCAACTTAAAAAAAAAAGCATAACATGAGAGTTTTAAGTTAAGTTTTATTTGGGGCAAAATGAGGACAGCAACTCAGGAGACAGCACCTCTAGCACCTCTGATAGTTCTGAGAAACTACTCCAAAGAGGTAGGGGGAAAGTCAGTATAATATATGTGATTTTAGTGAAGGGGGAAATACATGCAGTCAAGCACACATTTTTCCAAAAGGCTTTTGTATAGTCTCATGAAGCTTTTCCTAGTCACAAGGAATAGTCGAATACCTTGAAGGATTTTAGTGCTTTTCTAGATATGAGGCTCAAGAACTGGGCTCATAAAATTGGCTCCTGAAAATATTTAACTATCTGAAGTCTTGTTCTGCCAGGTGCTCCTGCCTCCCGCCAAGCACAGAGTGCCTCATTTCTGCACTCTACACTGAGCTCCTTTCAGGGGTTGTTGGAAGTCAGTAGCTACATCTACTCATAATTTAATCCTTGTAGAGGATTAAATGGCAGGTAGAGGTAGATGGCAGGTGCCAATGGTGAGTGACAATTTGTAATTGACAACAGTTAACAATCACCTTACAAAACTCCTTAATACTTAATAATTGGCTTCTTAATTTCAAAGTAAGTGACTTCAGATCACTCATATAGGGTTACATCTTCTGGGAGTTTTCATTGGAATTGCATTATTTTTCTCCTATAAATTTGTCCATTTAATGTATTTTAAAATTTATTGACATAAAATTGTTCATAATATCCTCTTGGTGTCTTTAAAATCTCTACATCACATTTAACTCTCTCTCTCTCTTTTTTTCATTCTTATTATTATGTTGGGAGGGTTTTTTCTTGATCAATCATGTCAATAGCTTGTCAGCTTTTGTCTTTAGTTATACATTTCTACTTTAGTATATACATTAAGTATATACATTTCTACTTTATTTTTCTTTCACATACTTTAAAAAAATCTTTTTGCAAAATTATTTAATTATTAAATTAAGTCATCTATTCCTTTTTCATTTCTTGGCTGTGCTGGCTCTTCAGTGCTGTGTGGGCTTTTCTCTAGTTGCCATGAGTAGGAGCTACTCTCTAGTTGCAGCGCATGCACTTCTCATTTCTGCGGCTTCTTTTGCAGCTGAGAAAGGGCTCTAACATGTGGGATTCAATACTTGCAGTGTGAGAGCTCAGTAGTTGCAACTTCCAGGCTCTAGAGCACAGGCTCTATACCTGTGGCACATGGGCTTAGTTGCTCCATGTCATGTGGGATCCACCCAACCCAGGGATTGAACTTATGTCTTCTGCATTGGCAGGAGGATTCTTTGCCATTGAGCCACCAGGGAAGCCCTCGCCTCCCATCTACTTTCTTTGGGTTTATTGAGTTATTTGGGTTTTGTTGGATGCTCTATTAGCCAGAGTACTGGGAGGAAATAGAAGGCATACTCAAAGAAAGGATTAACTGAAGAGAGTTCAATGCAGACAATACACAGATATGACAGGGTTAAGAAAACCAACAAGAGATGAAAATAAATAAATAAATTGGAGGTGGAGGGAATGCAGAAAGCAAGTTGTAAGAATATGAGCAAATGGAGCAAAATGTTAACAACATATTAAAGTGCCTACATGTGTTCTAAAAAAAAAAAAATCATGGCAGTAGGAATCCAGTATTATTCCTCAGACTGAAATTATGAGGGGAAGGGTCTGTGTTTCAGTTCAGTTGAGTTCAGTTCAGTTTTTCAGTCATGTCCAACTCTTTGTGACCCCATGAATCGCAGCACTCCAGGCCTCCCTGTCCATTACCAACTCCTGGAGTCCACCTAAATAAATGTCCATTGAGTCGGTGATGCCATCCAACCATCTCATCCTCTGTCATCCCCTTTGCTTCCTGCCCTCATCTTTCCCAACATCAGGGTGTTTTCAAATGAGTCAGCTCTTCGCATCAGGTGGACAAAGGATTGGAGTTTCAGCTTCAACATTAGTCTTTCCAATGAAGACCCAGGACTGATCTCCTTTAGAATGGACTGGGTGGATCTCCTTGCAGTCCAAGGAACTCTCAAGAGTCTTCTCCAACACCACAGTTCAAAAGCATCAATTCTTAGGTGCTCAGCTTTCTTTATATTCCAACTCTCACATCCATAAAAGACCACTGGAAAAACCACATCCTTGACTAGACAGACCATTGTTGACAAAGTAATGTCTCTGCTTTTGAATATGCTGTCTAGATTGGTCATAACTTTCCTTCCAAGGAGTAAGCATCTTTTAATTTCATGGCTGCAATCACCATCTGCAGTGATTTTGGAGCCCCCAAAATGAAGTCTGACACTGTTTCCACTGTTTCCCCATCTATTTCCCATGAAGTGATGGAACCGGGTGCCAGACCTTAGTTTTCTAAATGCTGAGCTTTAATCCGAATTTTTCCAATCTCCTCTTTGACTTTCATCAAGAGGCTTTTGAGATCTTCTTCACTTTCTGCCATAAGGGTGGTGTCATCTGCATATCTGAGGTTATTGATATTTCTCCTGGCACTCTTGATTCCAGCTTGTGCTTCCTCCAGCTCAGCATTTCTCATGATGTACTCTGCATATAAGTTAAATAAGCAGAGTGACAATATACAGCCTTGACGTACTCCTTTTCCTATTAGGAACCAATCTGTTGTTCCATGTCCAGTTCTAACTGTTGTTTCCTGACCTTCATACAGGTTTCTCAAGAGGCAGGTCAGGTGGTCTGGTATTGCCATCTCTTTCAGAATTTTCCACAGTTTATTGTGATCCACACAGTCAAAGGTTTTGGCATAGTCAATGAAGCAGAAATAGATGTTTTTCTGGAACTTCCTTGCTTTTTTGATGATGACAATTTGATCTCTGGTTCCTCTACCTTTTCTTAAGCCAGCTTGAACATCAGGAAGTTCACGTATTGCTGAACCCTGGTTTGGAGAATTTTAAGCATTTCTTTACTAGCATGTGAGATGAGTGCAACTGTGCAGTAGTTTGAGCATTTTTGGCATTGCTTTTCTTTGGGATTGGAGTGAAAACTGACCTTTTCCAGTCCTGTGGCCACTGGTGAGATTTCCAAATTTGCTGGCATATTGAGTGCAGCACTTTCACCGCATCATCTTTCAGGATTTGAAATCCTGAAAGATGGTGTTTTCAGACTCTCGGATGAAGCCTGTAGCCTTTGGAGAGGTGCTGCCCAAGGAGAGCTATGGCCTTAGGCAGAGCAATGTAGCCTCTGCCAAAACTAGTAAGAAGGTAGCAGAGAATAAATAACCTGTCACTGTCTGAGTAAACTTAACTAGAAGTCAGCTGAAACATGGCTGGGATGATGTAGTCCTCAGGGACAAGGCCCTTGGAGGCACAGAATAAGAAAACTTCAACCAATGGATCTAGAGGGCATACAGAAAGTAATAAGCAGAGATTTAATTCATTTAAGTCCCTCAGCACCCTCACCAATTTGTGTATTTAAGGGTATATAGTTTCCTCTGGGCCCTTAAATATATTTCTCACTGCCACTGTATAATCATAAGGGATTTGATTTAGGTCATACCTGAATGGTCTAGCGGTTTTGCCTATTTTTTTCAATTTAAGTCTGAATTTGGTAATAAGGAGTTCATGATCTGAGCCACAGTCAGCTCCGGGTCTTGTTTTTGTTGACAGTATAGGGCTTCTCCAACTTTGGCTGCAAAGAATATAGCAGTCTGATTTAGGTGCTGACTGTCTGGTGATGTCCATGTGTAGAGTCTTCTCTTGTTGCTATGATCAGTGCATTTTCTTGGCAAAACTATTAGTCTTTGCCCTGCTTCATTCTGCATTCCAAGGCCAAATTTGCCTGTTACTCAAGGTGTTTCTTGACTTCCTACTTTTGCATTCCAGTCCCCTATATCAAAAAGGACATCTTTTATGGGCGTTAGTTCTAAAAGATCTCATAGGTTTTCATAGAACCGTTCAACTTCAGCTTCTTCAGCGTTACTGGTTGGGGCATGGACTTGGATAACTGTGATATTGAATTGTTTGCCTTGGAAATGAACAGAGATCATTCTGTCATTTTTTAAAATTGCATCCAAGTACTGCATTTCGGACTCTTTTTGTTGACCATGATGGCTACCCCATTTCTTCTGAGGGATTTCTGTCCGCAGTAGTAGATATAATGTTCATCTGAGTTAAATTCACCCATTCCAGTCCATTTTAGTTCACTGATTCCTAGAATGTCAACGTTCACTCTTGCCATCATTGTTTGATCACTTCCAATTTGCCTTGATTCATGGACTTGACATTCCAGGTTCCTATGCAATATTGCTCTTTACAGTATTGGACTTTGCTTCTATCACCTGTCACACCCACCACTGGGTATTGTTTTTGCTTTGGCTCCATCCCTTCATTCTTTCTGGAATTATTTCTCCACTGATTTCCAGTAGCATATTGGGCACCTACTGACCTGGGGAGTTCCTCTTTCAGTATCCTATCATTTTGCCTTTTCATATTGTTCATGGGGTTCTCAAGGCAAGAATACTGAAGTGGTTTGCCATTCCCTTCTCCAGTGGACCACATTCTGTCAGACCATTCCCTTGCAATAGAAATGCTAAAAAGCAAAATGGCTGTCTGGGGAGGCCTTACAAATAGCTGTGAAAAGAAAAGAAGCAAAAAGCAAAGAAGAAAAGGAAAGATATAAGCATCTGAATGCAGAGTTCCAAAGAATAGCAAGAAGAGATAAGAAAGCCTTCTTCAGCGATCAATGCAAAGAAATAGAGGAAAACAACAGAATGGAAAAGACTAGAGATCTCTTCAAAAAAATTAGAGATGACAAGGGAACATTTCACACAAAGATGGGCTCAATAAAGGACAAAAATGGTATGGACTTAACAGAAGCAGAAGATGTTAAGAAGAGGTGGCAAGAATACACAGAAGAATTGTACAAAAGATTTTCATGACCCAGGTAATCATGATGGTGTGATCACTTACCTAGAGCCAGACATCCTGGAAGGTGAAGTCAAATGGGCCTTATAAAGCATCACTACGAACAAAGCTAGTGGAGGTGAAAGATTCCAGTTGAGCTATTTCAAATCCTGAAAGATGATGCTGTGAAGTGCTACAGTCAATATGCTAGCAAATTTGGAAAACTCAGCAGTGGCCACAGGACTGGAACAGGTCAGTTCTCATTCCAATCCCAAAGAAAGGCAATGCCAAAGAATGCTCAAACTACTGCACAGTTGCACTCATCTCACATGCTAGTAAAGTAATGCTCAATATTCTAGAAGCCAGGCTTCAGCAATACGTGAACCATGAACTTCCTGATGTTCAAGATGGTTTTAGAAAAGGCAGAGGAACCAGAGATCAAGTTGCCAACATCCGCTGGATCATGGAGAAAGCAAGAGAGTTCCAGAAAAACATCTATTTCTGCTTTATTGACTATGCCAAAGCCTTTGACTGTGTGGATCACAATAAACTGTGGAAAATTCTGAAAGAGATGGGAATACCAGACCACCTGACCTGCCTCTTGAGAAATCTGTATGCAGGTCAGGAAGCAACAGTTAGAACTGGACATGAAACAACAGACTGGTTCCAAATAGGAAAAGGAGTACGTCAAGGCTGTATATTGTCACCCTGCTTATTTAACTTCTATGCAGAGTATATCATGAGAAATGCTGGACTGAAAGAAACACAAGCTGGAATCAAGATTTCTGGGAGAAATATCAATAACTTCAGATATGCAGATGACACCACCCTTATGGCGGAAAGTGAAGAGGAGCTAAAAAGCCTCTTGATGAAAGTGAAAGAGGAGAGTGAAAAAAGTTGGTTTAAAGCTCAACATTCAGAAAACAAAGTTCATGGCATCCGGTCCCATCACTTCATGGGAAATAGATGGGGAAACAGTGGAAACAGTGTCAGACTATTTGTTGGGGGGCTCCAAAATCACTGCAGATGGTGATTGTAGCCATGAAATTAAAAGACACTTACTCCTTGGAAGAAAAGTTATGATCAACCTACATAGGATATTCAAATGCGGAGACATTACTTTGCCAACAAAGGTCCATCTAGTCAAGGCTATGTTTTCTCCTGTGGTCATGTATGGATGTGAGGATTGGAATGTGAAGAAAGCTGAGCGCCGATGAATTGATGCTTTTGAACTGTGGTGTTGGAGAAGACTCTTGAGAGTCCCTTGAACTGCAAGGAGATCCAACCAATCCGTTCTAAAGGATATCAGCCCCGGGATTTCTTTGGAAGGAATGATGCTAAAGCTGAATCTCTAGTACTTTGGCAACCTCATGCAAAGAGTTGACTCATTGGAAAAGACTCTGATGCTGGGAGGGATTGGGGGCAGGAGGAGAAGGGACAACAAAGGATGAGATGGCTGGATAGCGTCACGGACTCGATGGACGTGAGTCTGAGTGAACTCTGTGAGTTGGTGATGGACAGGGAGCCCTGGCGTGCTGCGATTCATGGGGTCGCAAAGAGCTGGACACCACTGAGCGACTGAACTGAACTGAACTGAACATTTCCTCTCAGCCCTATTTGAGCTGCATCTCATAAATTATAAAATAAGGTATATTCATTAATGTTCATTGCTAAATATTTTGTAGATTCCATTACGATTTTTTCCTTAACCCATGAATTATTTAGATATATATTTTTATTCCTAACATAAAGGGTTGGTGGTTATCTTTTGAGTATTGATTTCTTTTTTAAAAAGTTTTTTTTTTGATTATACTTAATTTACAATGTTGTGTTAGTTCTTGTGTACAACAAAATGAGTCAGTTGTACATACACATATATACATATATATCTACTCTTTTTTACATTTCTTTTCCCATACAGAAAATTGAATAAAATTCCCTGTGCTATACAGTAGATCTTTATTAGTTATCTATTTTATATATAGTAGTGTGTATACGTCAATTCCCATCTCCCACTTTATTTCTCCCTGATTACCTCCTGTTAGTCATAAGTTTTTTTCTACACTTGTAACTCTTTCTGTTTTGCAAATAAGGTCATTTGTACCCTTTTAAAAATTTCACATATAAGCGATATCATATTTATCATTTTCTATCTGACTTCATTAAGTATGACCATCTCTAGGTCCATGTGTGTTGCTGTAAATGGCATTATTTCCTTTTTATGGCTGAGTAATATTCCATTGTATATACATACCATTCCTCTGTTGATGGATATTTAATTGCTTCCATATGCTGGCTATCGAAATAGTGTTGCAGTGAATATTGGTGGGCATATATCTTTTTGAATTATGGTTTTCTCCAGATATATTCCCAGGAGTGGGATTGCTGGATCATATGGTTGCTCTATTTTATAATAGGACTGTTAACTCTTGCTTCCCATTTATGTTTCATCAGCACTTGGATTTGTCACATTTAGGTTTTGTATGAATGGCAAACACCCTGGGTTGTGGTTAATATTTTTGGCTGCTGCCACAGAGGAGAAGGTAGTTCTGTTCATTGGTGTTAGTTTGTTCACAAAAAGCTTTATAAGAAATTTGTAATGAAACCCTCCTTTATTCTACTACTCTTAGAAACCCTGTGAGCCCAACACACAAGATCTTTTCTGGGTCTCTAAGTGCTCAGTGATAATGTGAACAGTAGTCCACTGCAGATTTTTCTTGGTAAGATCCCAATTTTAAGAGAATCGATAGTATAAAATTTCATCCCTGAGTGGGAAATTGATTTTAAAATGACAGATGGGAGAATAAAATTTGATTGAGGTTAATGCTTGTATGGCTCTCACAGGTTTTTGTGAGAATTGATAGTGGACTTATTTGAAAGCATCTGGTCCTTCCTACATTCCTCCTACTTGAGAGTAAAGAGGCAAATTGCTTGGGAAACCCCCAGTCAAGCAGCTACCATCTTCCTGGTGATGAAAGATCAATATTTTGGTGAGTGTAATTAGGGACCAAGTGAATCAGGCCACAGTGACATCAACTCATCACCATCTATGACAGACCAGAATAGTCACTCCCTTTAAGCAATACTTGGACGTGGCTGCCTGATCTATGTATCCCAACAAAAGGGGAGGAAAAAAATGGGAATTTCCTGGCTTTCACCTAGGGAGCTAAGTTTTCCTTCTTTAGGTCCAATATTACACTTCTGACAAGTATAACCCTCCAAGGGATAGGAGCGCTGGTCTAAAGGATCCTGGGAAAGGCAGGATCCAAGCACCAAGCTGAGAAATTTAGAGGTGAATTCACTCTGGAATGAATTTGATCCAGGAAACAGATGTGAATTTGTACAAACAGACCCAAAGGATTTCTTAGGAAATATTCCTTAGAATCTCTAGAACCTCAAACATTCTCCAGAATCCCCTTGGATTTGTATTTCTAGGGCTTATTTGGTGGTTCAGCAGTAAAGAATCTGCCTGTCAGTGCAAGATTGTGGGTTCACTCCCTGAGTTAGGAAGATCTTCTGGAGAAGGAAATGGTAACCTACTCCAATATTCTTGCCTGAAATATCCCATGGTCAGATGAGCCTGCTAGGATACAGTCCATGGGATCTCAAAGAGCTGGACATGACTTAGCGACTAAACAATATACAGGGTCCTTCAGCTTAGAAATGGAGTAGTCAGAGCAGTGACAGCTGCCACAGACTGACTCTGCATCAAGCGCCCTGCTAAGTGCTTTATTTATTTAACATGCACTGTGGCTTTAAAACTTGATCTTATGATGTGGGTTTTGTAAGTATCTGTATTTTGTAGATGTTGAAACTGAGAATCAGAAGAGTAAAGCCACCTGCCCAAAGTCACACATAACTAGGATTTGCACTCATTTATGACACCTGAACCCTTGCTCTGAATCATCATGCCTAACTTCATGTGGGTGCACAGCATTTTGTGAACAGTAACAGCATTTTCACGTTCATCTTCCCCATCTCTGCTATGATTATGTGGGGCAGGGCCAGCTGATATGAGCTACAGTTACTCTCCTGTTGCAGAGGAAGAAACTGAGGCACAGAGAGGTTGAGTGATTCACTCAAGGTCCTATAGCTGCAACTGATGGAATCAAGGCTGAGATCTAGATAGTCTCAAGGCCATTTTCTCCCCACCGTCATGTTGCTCTTGGAAATATGCTGTTTTCTGGCCCCTGAAGGCATGGGCAGAGTTTGAGGTGAGTGTGAAATTGAGTCAGAACCCAAATAATTGCTAAGAGTATGTTTTAAAGCCCTTAGAATAGAAAGTTGTTATTTTTGTTGTTTTAAAACATCTGATACTTCCCATAAACAAAATGTATAGTTTTAGTTTGGAATACAACTATCTCACTGACCTGCTTTTTAATGCTCATTATTGTGATAACCAACAAACTTGATGCAAGAAAAGTCTAACAAAACTGAAAGTTGCCTGAACAGAATCAGTCAGGTTTCACTTTATGGTCACTTGTGAAGCCAGAGAGTAGATACAAATATAGAGGCCAGAGAAATAGCAAAGGGGGTGCAGGAAGAGTGTGCATTGAGGAAGAGAAAGCAAAGAGCTAAAAAGCCTCTGAAATGGAGCAGTAGACAGACCATTTAAGAAACTCTTTCTAAATTAAACTTTAGCGATTTAAAAGACAAAAACAAAAAAATAAAAATCCTGATAGCCTGCAGCCTGGTCAAGTGCTCATCTCTCCTTTGCCTTTTATTGATATATATGATAATATTTATAGATGAAATGATTATGTCTGAGATTTCATTCTGAATCATCCAGAGGGTGGGGCAGATGAATAGAGTAGGTGAACAAAGTTGGCCACTTGTTGATAATTGTTGACATTGGGTGACGGATACCTAAGGATTCATTACAATATCTCTATTTTTGTGTGTGTTTTAAAGTTTCCATGGTAAGAAGTTTTAAAATCTTGAGAGTCTTTGATGGCTCAGAAGGTAAATAATCTGCCTTCAATGCAGGAGACCTGGGTTTAAATTTTAAGAAATTCTATTTCCTCATAACCAGCTAGTGCCATCTATGGGTGATCTGTGGGAACTGTACTTTAGGGGAGGAAAACCAGAAAGGCTAAAACCAGGCTGCAGAGGGACTATGACATGAAATGCTTGCATACTAAGTAACTCCAAAGGACTAAGCAGTGGGCTGCTGATGGGCCTGATCCTAATTTTCGAGTCACAGGTTTGGAAATAGTATGAATATAAACTTTTCCTGTATAAGTCACAGGCACAGAGCTTAACATGAGATCTGGTCTGCTGTTGCTGCTACTGCTGCTGCTAAGTCGCTTCAGTCGCGTCTGACTCTGTGTGACCCTATAGACAGCAGCCCACCAGGCTCCCCCGGGTCTGCTGTTAGTACTCACTAATTGCTCATGATTAAATAAATAAATAAATGTGTGATTCTCTCAGACAATAAAGCAAATTTTTTCAGGGATGGGTCATATTGCAAAATTCATGGTATGAGTGTTCAAAGTGTTGATTCAGACACTGAAGTTAACTGTTATGATTTCTTCATCTGTATAAACAAATAGCATACTTGTACTTTTTCTTTTCTTTCCTCGCTTGCTCCCTTCCTTCCTTCCTCTCTCTTTCTGGATAGATTTTAGCAACTCAACAGTTTGGAGGGTCACACAAATTCTACTATAAGATAGAAAAAATAACTTCTGATGTTAGAAAATAACTTTTCTGAAATCACGTCCACACTACTTTTTCTTAATCTTTTCTTCAGTTCAATTCAGTCGCTCAGTCTTGTCCGACTCTGCAACCCCATGGACTGCAGCACACCAGGCCTCCCCTGTCCATCACCAACTCTGATGTTAGAAAATAACTTTTCTGAAATCATGTCCACACTACTTTTTCTTAGTCTTTTCTTTTCTTCAGTTCAGTGGGGGGGGGGGGGGGGGGGGGGGGGGGGGGGGGGGGGGGGGGGGGGGGGGGGGGGGGGGGGGGGGGGGGGGGGGGGGGGGGGGGGGGGGGGGGGGGGGGGGGGGGGGGGGGGGCAAAATTGTATAACGTAAATAGAGTACATAGTAATGGCTCAATAAATTAAGGCAATTATTTTTACAGCTGGGGCTTCCCTGGTAGCTCAGATGGTGAAGAATCCACCTGTGCAGGCGACCTGTTTTCAATCCCTGGGTTGGGAAGATCCCCTGGAGGAGGGCATTGGAGAATCCAATGTACAGAGGAGCCTGGCAGGCTACAGGTTGCAGAGTTGGACACGACTGAGTGATTAAACATAGCACAGAACATTTTTACAGTTACTCCGTTTTCAGTGGTGGAGCTAATAGCATAGAGTAGAGGGTGAGGCTTAAAAATATGAAGAAACAAGGAACATAAGGATAGGACATACAAATGTCTAGTTAGATTCAGGGAACATGAACACTTCTCTGCTTGAAACAATCTCCTATCCTTTCTGCTGTGACAGACCTGGGGCACATTTTCTGTTTTAATAGTTTTTTTTCCCCTTTAGTTTATTTCTAATCTCTTAGTGTTGTGATAAAAAAGATGCTTGATATGATTTCAATTTTCTTAAATTTACCAAGGTTCACCTTATGGTTCAGCATGTGGTATATCCTGAAGAATGTTTTGTGTGTACTTGAGAAGAATTCCATTTGCTGCTTTCGGATGGAATGCTCTATAAATATTAGTTCAGTTCAGTTCAGTCACTCAGTCGTGTCCAACTCTTTGTGACCCCATGCACTGCAGCATGCCAGGCCTCCATTACCAGCTCCCAGAGTTTACTCAGACTCATGTCCATTGAGTAGGTGATGCCATCCAGCCATCTCATCCTCTATCATCCCCTTCTCCTTCCACCTTCAATCTTTCCCATCATCAGGGTCTTTTCAGATGAGTCAGTTCTTCACATCAGGTGGCGAAAGTATTGGAGTTTCAGCTTCGTCATTAGTCCTTAACTCTATTTGATCAAATGTGTCATTTAGGGCCTATAGTGAAGATGAAGTCACTCAGTCGTGTCCTACTCTTAGTGACCCTATGGACTGCAGCCTACCAGGCTCCTCCATCCATGGGATTTTCCAGGCCAGAGTATTGGAGTAGGTTGCCACTGCCTTCTCTATCTCAATCATGAAGCTGTCATAATTACTGGGCAAGGGAAATTTTGATGACACATTTAAGGGTACATTAAAACATAAAATTGGTATCACTGTTACAACATGTGAAGAAGATCTTTCTCAGGAACTGAAATTAAAATTTTTACAAGAAGCCAAAATCCTCAAGCAATATAATCTTACCAATATTGTAAAATTCATAAAAGGTAGCACACAAATGCAGTCTATCTACAAAATTAAGGGACTTGTTCCAGGACGTGATTTCCTCTCCTTTCTGAGAAAGAAGGATGACCTAAAACAGTGACTTTTTTTTTTAGATGCTGCTTCTGGATGGCAAATCTTAGGTAAAAATTGTATACACAGGGACCTTGCTGCAAGAAACTGCCTGGAGGTGAAAATAATGTACTAAAACCAGTGACTTTGGAATGTCTGGTCAAGAGGATGGTTCCTTATTAATCTTCTATCTGGATGATCGGTCCATTGACGACTGTGAGACGTTAAAGTCCCCATTATTATTGTGTCAGTGTCAATTTCTCCCTTTATGGTTGTTAGTATTTGCCTTACATACGGAAATGCTCCTGTGTTGGATGCAAACATATTTACAATTGTCATATGTTCTTCTTACAGATTCCTTGATCTTTATACAGTGTCGCTCTTTGTCCCTTCCAATTTATTTAAAGTCTTGTTGTCTGACAGGAATATTGCTACTACAGCTTTCATTTTACTTCCTTTTGTGTGGAATAACTTTTCCAACCTCTCACTTTCAGTCTGTATTTATCCCTAGATCTGAGGTGGGTCTCTTGTAGACAGCATATATATGGATTTATATATATATATATATTTGTATCCATTGAGCCAGTCTATGTCTTTCGGTTGGTGCATTTAATCCATTTACATTTAAGGTAATTATTGATATGTATGCCTCTAAGAGGTGGGAGTACCAGACCACCTGACCTGCCTCTTGGGAAACCTATATGCAGGTCAGGAAGCAACAGTTAGAACTGGACATGGAATAACAGACTGGTTCCAAATAGGTAAAGGAGTATGTCAAAGCTGTATATTGTCACCCTGCTTATTTAACTTATATGCAGAGTACATCATAAGAAACACCGGGCTGGAAGAGCACAAGCTGGAATCAAGATTGCCAGGAAAAATAACCTCAGATATGCAGATGACATCACCCTTATGGCAGAAAGTGAAGAGGAGCTAAAAAGCCTCTTGATGAAAGTGAAAGAGGAGAGTGAGAAAGTTGGCTTAAAGCTCAACATTCAGAAAACTAAGATCATGGCATCTGATCCCATCACTTCATGGGAAATAGATGGGGAAACAGTGGAAACAGTGTCAGACTTTATTTTTGGGGCTCCAAAATCACTGCAGATAATTATTGCAGCCATGAAATTAAAAGACACTTATTCCTTGAAAGGAAAGTTATGACCAACCTAGATAGCATATTCAAAAGCAGAGACATTACTTTGCCAACAAAAGTCTGTCTAGTCAAGGCTATGGTTTTTCCAGTAGTCATGTATGGATGTGAAAGTTGGACTGTGAAGAAGGCTGAGCACTGAAGAGTTGATGCTTTTGAGCTGTGGTGTTGGAGAAGACTCTTGAAAGTCCCTTGGACTGCAAGGAGATCCAACCAGTCCATTCTAAAGGAGATCGGTCCTGGGATTTCTTTGGAAGGAATGATGCTAAAGCTGAAACTCCAGTACTTTGGTCACCTCATGTGAAGAGGTGACTCATTGGAAAAAATTCTGATGCTGGGAGGGATTGGGGGCAGGAGGAGAAGAGGTCGACAGAAGCTGAGATGGCTGGAAGGCATCATTGACTCGATGGACCTGAGTTTGAGTGAACTCCAAGAGTTGGTGATGGACAGGGAGGCCTGGGGTGCTGCAGTTCATGGGGTCGCAAAGAGTCGGACATGACTGAGTGACTGAACGGAACTGATGCCTCTATTACCATTTTCTTAGCTGTTTGGGTTTGTTTTTGCAGGTCTTTTCCTTCTCTTGTGTTTCCTGCCCAGACAATTTCCTTTCAGTTCAGTTCAGTCACTCAATTGTATCCAACTCTTTGTGACCCCATGGACTGCAGCCCACCAGCTTCCGTGTTCATCACCAACTCCTAGAGCTTACTCAAACTCATGTCCATAGAGTTTGTGATGCCTTCCAACTATCTCATCCTTTGTAGCCCTCTTCTCCTGCCTTCGATCTTTCCCAGCATCAGAGTCTTTTCCTTTAGCATTTGTTTCTAAAGTTGCTTTGGTAGTGCTGAATTCTAAGATGTTCTTGTATGTAAAGCTTTTGATTTCTCCATCAAATCTGAATGGCAGCATCACTGGGTAGAGTATTCTTGGTTGTAGGTTCTTCCCTTCCATCACTTAAATATATCATGCCACTCTTTTCTGGCTTTCAGAATTTGTGTTGAGAAATCCACTCACAACCTTGTAGGAGTTCCTTTGTAAGTTATTGGTTATTTTTCCCTGTTGCTTTTAGTATTTTATATTTGTTTTTAATTTCTGTCTGTTTGATTACTATGTGTCTCAACATGTTCTTCCTTGGGTCTATCCTGCCTGAAACTTTCTGTACTTCCTGGACTTGGTTGACTATTCCCTTTCCTGTGTTAGGGAAGGTTTCAGCTATTATCTCTTCCAATATTTTCTCAAGTCTTTTCTCTCTTCTCCTTCTGGGACTCCTAATGTGTTTACTATTGTACCAGAGGTCTCATAGACTATCTTCATTTTTTCTCATTCTTTTTTACTATATTCTGTTCTGTGACAATGATTTCCTGCCTTCTGTCTTCCATGTCACTCATTGATTCTTCTGCCTCTGTTATTCTGCTATTGATTTCTTCTAGTGTATTGTTCATTTCAGTTATTGTATTGTTCATCTCTGTTTCTTTGTACTTTAGTTTTTGGTCTTAAACATTTTCTGTATCTTCTCAATGTTTACCTACATTCTTTTCCCAAAATCTTTGATCATATTCACTATCTTTATTCTGAATTCTTTTCCTGAAAGGTTGCCTATCTATATTCCATTTAGTTGTTTTTTCTGAGGTTTTATCTTTTTCCTTCATCTGGGACATAAACCTCTGCATTTTCATTTTTTTAACTTTCTGTGATTGTGGTTTTAGTTCTGGAGGCTGCAGGATTGTATTCTTTTAGTATCTGAACTCTGATCTCTGTTGGATGATGCTATCTAACAGGCTTTTGTAAGCTTCCTGATGGGAGTGATTGGTGGTGGGTAGAACTGGGTCTTGCTCTGGTGGGCAGGGACATGCTCAGTAAAACTTTAGTCTGTTTGTCTGCTGATGCATGGGGCTGTGCTCCCTCCCTATTAGTTGTTTGGCCTGTGGTGACCTAGCCTTGGAGTCTAAAGGCTGTCTAGTAGGATTAATGGCAATGATCTCCAGCAAGGTTCATTCCAGTGGGTACTTCCAAGAACTGCTGCTGCCAGTGGCCTTGTCCATGCACTGGGCCACTACCACCCTAAACCTCTGCAGGAGACCCTCCAACAATGGCAGGTAGGTCTGGTTCAATCTCCTGTGTGGTCACTATTCCTTTCCCCTGGGTCCTGGTACACATAAGATTTTGTGTGTGCCCTCCAAGAGTGGGACATCTGTTCCCCCAGTCCTGATTGCAAATCAAATCCTGCTGGCCTTTAACAGCAGATTCCCTAGGAATTCCTAGACTCTTTGCTGGCTTGCTAAGATGGGAAGACAGATGGCTCAGAACCTTCACAACAGTGAGAGATTACCTGCAGTTATAATTGTTCTCCAATTTGTAGGTCACTCACCTGGCAGGTGTCTGATTTTATCATGATTTCACCCCTTCTACTGTCTCATCGTGGAGAAGGCAATGGCACCCCAGTCCAGTGCTCTTGCAGAAGCTTATTCTTTGTCTTTGGCATATGATATCTTTTTTGGGTGGGTTCCAGGATCTTCCTGTCAATGGTTGCTCAACAGTCAGTTGTGATTTCAGTGGTCTTGTAGGAAGGGCAGAGGGCACATACTCTTATTCCATTATCTTGAACCAATTTGGAGCCTTATTTCTCTTCAACAAATGATCTTTTGGAATTGGCAGTATTCCAAGTTTCTGGTATGTTATATTACACAAGAGTGTATGTACTTGACCATTGGTTTTTGTTTGAGTAAAACCATCTTACACTTATGTCTTAGAAAAGTTATCTCACCCAAATCATATGTACACATATTTTTTCCAGAATCAATTTAATGCAACAAATATCTATTGAATACCAGCTATGAGCTCAGTTCTATGAAGTCAGAAGAGGAATGAAGATCTCAGTTGCTGGAAACCATGACTGCAGATGCATGATAGGAATCAAATTATCACATAATACTGATGATCCACTTGTGGGAAATCTGATGATTTTTACTTGGAGCTGAGGTTCACTTTTTGTGGGATATGAGAGACAGGCTTGTGGTATGGAAAGTCTAAAAGAGTTTCTAGGCTCAGAGAACCTAATTCTCAGGATTCATGTCATTGCTTATAATGAAATTCTAAGACTTGTGGTGCCCAGATTTTCCAGGCAGCATTCTCTCTAATTATATTAATAGCTCCCTTGAGTCCTTGCAGGTTTTAGAAAGATAATGTTGAAAGAGAAAAATAGATTATAAAAACAAGTCCACTTCACTGGTGTTATAACTCAGGGACAGAGTTGCTATAGCTCAGGGATAGAGCATTTGACTACAGATCAAGAGGTCCCTGGTTCAAATCCAGGTGTCTCCTGAATATTCCTGATTTAGAAAAATATGGATTGATTTTGATTTTTATCTTCTGTAGTCCATGACTTGTTGAATAATGTCCCTTGTGTGTATACCAGATGGCAGACTAGGTTCTTGACATTAACTTTTTCCATCTCTCCCCAGAATTTTAGAAGGCACATTATATCAGTTTTGCACAAGGAGTCTGAGACTTGGAGAAAACCCCACCTAGCAATGCTCCCAAGATGCTAAGACTGTGCATAGACTTTTAGAACATTTTGGCTGCAGGGTAAACCCAGTACCTTAGTGGTGGTACCCACACTTTGCAATGTTCTGGGGACAGTCAGAGAATATTGTCCTTTCCCGCAAAACACTGCTGAGGATAAACATGAACTGGCCTGAAGTTTAGGAAATGGCATTCTTTTCTTGCTCTAAAGCTTGTGGATTTCCTACTACCTTTCTACCTCAAGTTCATTTCTTGCAGCAAGCACCCACCATGGGTGCCTACATTTCAGACCCAGGCTGGAGTCAGAGGTCATGTCTTAGTTTAGGTTTAACTCCTGCCAACAGCACAGGAACTGCTGCATAGTAAAATCAGTTTGAATGGCATACACTAAGAACCTACTATGTGCCAAAATTATGCAAGATGTGAACCCAGAAGTGAATGAGACATAGCCTTTGGACTCAGTGTGCTCTCAGCTAGGAAGCAAACCTGTGAAACTTCACTTTCACTTTTCACTTTCATGCATTGGTGAAGGAAATGGCAACCCACTCCAGTGTTCTTGCCTGGAGAATCCCAGGGATGGGGGAGCCTGGTGGGCTGCCCTCTGTGGGGTTGCACAGAGTCGGACATGACAGAAGTGACTTAGCAGCAGTACTGAGCTGAGCCAGCTTCAATAACACAGAGGGGGGCAGTAGCTACCTTTGTCCAGAGGAAAGAGATTACAGGAGGCTTCCCAGAGGAGCTGATGGTAAGGCAGCATCTCAAAGAAGAACAATATCTTATCAGAGAGAGGGTGGAGTAGAGGCAAGAGTATGGGGAGTGGCAGAGGCTAGAGCCAGATGAATGCAGTTGGAGGCAACTGGAGCACAAAATGTGAAATGGAGAGTATCAGAAGAGGAGGCTTAAACTGTGCGAGCAGACAGGGATAACAATGTAGGAAATCTATGTTGTGCTAAGAAGTTTGAAATTTATCACAAAGGCCTTTAAACAGGAGTGGCCTAAATACACGTGGCTTTCAAACAACTCCCTTGGGAGCCATAGGGGATGGATTTGAGGAGTGGAGGCTGGGAAGCCATTTAAGAGGTGGTGTCACTGTGCTCAGAGGTGAAGATGGATGTAAGTGATGTCAAAGATAAATTAACAGTACTCAGTGATTAACTGGAACTGAGAAAGAGAGGTTGAAAGAAGCCCAGAATTCTTTTAGATATTTTGGCCGAATGACTGAATACACAGAGGTGTCACCAACCAAGACAGGGCAGAGGCTGATCAGATGGTTAAATAAGCAGGCCCAGCACCCAGCTCTTAGCCCACACTGAAATCCTGGCCCCATCACCCCTCAGCTATGTGGTCACTTGTGCCTCAGTTTTCTCAATTGCAAATTCTGTATGATAACAATAATATTTGTTTTGTGGGATTTTAAAGTGATGATTCACTTGGAAGTTATGGCTAGAACTTTTAGTACCATTCTTGAGACATAGAAAGTGTTTAGTAAATATAGACTATTATTGTTATAACAAAGCAAAATAAGAGGAGATGCAGATTTGGGCAGAAAGATTAGTTTGGGGCATACTGGGTTTGCAATATGAGGTTTCTGTAAAACCACAGAGTGGAGAGGTTGGGAACGACATCTGCAGCCCTCAGAGAAATGTGAGCTGGAGCTCTGGGAACTGTGAGCTCCTTAGCTTCAAAGCAGTCTCATCAGGGAGAATTTGCTGCATTGTCAGAGATTCCCTTGACCTTTCTTCTCATCTTGGAGACACATAAGATTTAAGATTCTCAGACTGAAACTCAAAGAACTAGAAATCAGTGGTGAAGTTTTTACTTTTTAACTGTTTCTCCCAGCTGTAAAATGAGATGGTTCACTTGAATGAGATTCCCTTGAAAATCTGATGAAATCATGCACCATAAACAATACATGCATAATGTATAATATTTGCCTGTAATGCAGTGTTTAACACGGGCCTCTGAAGTCCAGTTGTGGATACCCAGTTAAGATCCCCTCCATGTCCATGATACTTAGAATACTCATCAATGTGCCCAGAGATTTATGGGCAGTAGCACACATTTAAATATTGGCTATTAGATTGAGAATACAGCACTTTTCACATTGGGAAAAGCAAGAAGGTGTGGCTTGAAGGGAATCAGGAACAAAATTAAATCCAGGAGGAATGTCAGCCATAAAGGCATTTAGGAGTATGATGTAACTCGTAAAAGTTGAATAAGTACTTGTAGGGGTCACATTATCACCAGGGGGTATAGCTCAGTGGAAGAGCATTTGACTGCAGATCAAGAGGTCCCTGGTTCAAATCCAGGTGCCCCCTATTCATTTCTTTTGCTCTTCCTGGCAGCTTTATTAAAAGGTTGGATCTCAGGTGAGGGAAGAAAGGTGCCTAGGGCTCAAATTTAAGAAGGCAGTAACTCTCAGGTTTATGGAGGCACCTTGGCTTATTAATTTCCTCACAGTAGAACTAAATGTTCATATAAACTCATCCTGTCTGCACGAGAGATACACATGCACACTCAGAGACACATTCATACACACGCCCACACCCTATGTCCCCCTACTACACACACACACACCCCAAAGACTAAAGCACACACTGCAAACATTGCTCACAATTTCCTATCTATTGTCCACAATTGCCCTATACATTGCTCCCTGTCTTATATATTCAAGTCTTATTACCAGAACTTCCTTTCTTTCTTCCTACAAACTGCTTATCTTTTAATAGTTATAGATTTATAGAAGAGTTGAAAGATACTATAGAGAGGCTCCTCATACCCTTTACTCAACATCCCCTAATGTTGATGGCTTACATAACCATGGCACATTTCTCAAAATTATAAAATAAACATCAATGCTGCACTATTAACCAAACCATACGCTTCTCAATTTTTCCATCAGTGTCTTTTATCTGTTCAAGCATTCAAACCAGGATTCAACATTGCATTTAGTTGTAATGTCTTCTTAGTCTCTATCAACCTCCAATAGTTGATCAGCCTTTCCTTGTATGTGTGTGTGTGTGTGTGTGTGTGTGTGTGTGTGTGTGGTTGAAGTATAATTGATTTACAATGTTGTGCTAATTTCTGACGTATGGCAAAATGATTCAGTTATACATGCTGTGCTTTGCTGGAGCAGCCATGAAGAGATACCCCATACCCAAGGTAAGAGAAACCCAAGTAAGATGGTAGGTGTTGCAAGAGGGAATCAGAGGGCAGACACACTGAAACCATACTCACAGAAAACTAGTCAATCTAATCACACTAGGACCACAGCCTTGTCTAACTCAGTGAAACAAAGCCATGCCTGTGGGGGGAACCCAAGATGGGCGGGTCATGGTAGAGAGGGCTGACAGACTGTGGTCCACTGGAGAAAGGAATGGCAAGCCACTCCAGTTTTCTTGCCTTAAGAACCCCATGAACAGTATGAAAAGGCAAAATGATAGGATACCAAAAGAGGAACTCCCCAGGTCAGTAGGGGCCCAATATGCCACTGGAGATCAGTGGAGAAATAATTCCAGAAAGAATGAAGGGATGGAGCCAAAGCAAAAACAATACCCAGTTGTGCATGTTACGGGTGATAGAAGCAAGATCCAATGCTGTAAAGAGCAATATTGCATAGGAACCTGGAATGTCAGGTCCATGAATCAAGGCAAATTGGAAGTGGTCAAACAAGAGATGGCAAGGGTAAATGTCGACATTCTAGGAATCAGCGAACTAAAATGGACTGGAATGGGTGAATTTAACTCAGATGACCATTATATCTACTACTGTGGGCAGGAATCCCTCAGAAGAAATGGGGTAGCCATCATGGTCAACAAAAGAGTCTGAAATGCAGTACTTGGATGTAATCTCAAAAACGACAGAATGGTTGCTGTTCGTCTCCAAGACAAACTATTCAATATCACAGTTATCCAAGTCTATGCCTCAACCAGTTATGCTGAACAAGCTGAAGTTGAACGGTTTTATGAAGACCTACAAGACCTTTTAGAACTAACACCCAAAAAAGATGTCCTTTTCATTATAGGGGACTGGAATGCAAAAGCAGGAAGTCAAGAAACACCTGGAGTAACAGGCAAATTTGGCCTTGGAATAAAGAATGAAGCAGGGCAAAGACTAATAGAGTTTTGCCAAGAAAATGCACTGGTCATAGCAAACACCCTCTTCCAACAACAGAAGAGAAGACTCTACACATGGACATCACCAGATGGTCAACATCGAAATCAGGTTGATTATATTCTTTGCAGCCAAAGATGGAGAAGCTCTATACAGTCAACAAAAACAAGACCAGGAGCTGACTGTGGCTCAGATCATGAACTCCTTATTGCCGAATTCAGACTGAAATTGAAGAAAGTAGGGAAAACCGCTAGACCATTCAGGTATGACCTAAATCAAATCCCCTTATGATTATACAGTGGAAGTGAGAAATAGATTTAAGGGCCTAGATCTGATAGATAGAGTGCCTGATGAACTATGGAATGAGGTTCATGACATTGTATGGGAGACAGGGATCAAGACCATCCCCATGGAAAAGAAATGCAAAAAAACAAAATGGCTCTCTGGGGAGGACTTCCAAATAGCTGTGTAAAGAAGAGAGGTGAAAAGCCAAGGAGAAAAGGCAAGCTATAAGCATCTGAATGCAGAGTTCCAAAGAATAGCAAGAAGAGATAAGAAAGCCCTTTTCAGCGATCAATGCAAAGAAATAGAGGAAAGAACAGAATGAGAAAGACTAGAGATCTCTTCAAGAAAATTAGAGATACCAAGGGAACTTTTCATGCAAAGATGGGCTCGATCAAGGACAGAAATGGTCTGGACCTAACAGAAGCAGAAGATATTAAGAAGAGGTGGCAAGAATATATAGAAGAACTGTACAAAAAGATCTTCATGACCCAGATAATCATGATGATGTGATCACTCATCTAGAGCTAGACATCTTGGAATGTGAAGTCAAGTGGGCCTTAGAAAGCATCACTACGAACAAAGCTAGTGGAGGTGATGGAATTCCAGTTGAGCTGTTCCAACTCCTAAAAGATGACGCTGTGAAAGTGCTGCACTCAATATGCCAGCCAATTTGGAAGACTTAGCAGTGGCCACAGGACTGGAAAAGGTCAGTTTTCATTCCAATCCCAAAGAAAGGCAATGCCAAAAGAATGCTCAAACTACCGCACAATTGCACTCATCTCACACGCTAGTAAAGTAATGCTCAAAATACTCCAAGCCAGGATTCAGCAATACATGAACCGTGAACTCCCTGATGTTCAAGCTGGTTTTAGAAAAGGCAGAGGAACCAGAGATCAAAATGCCAACATCCGCTGGATCATAGTAAAAGCAAGAGAGTTCCAGAAGAACATCTATTTCTGCTTTATTGACTATGCCAAAGCCTTTGACTGTGTGGATCACAATAAACTGTGGAAAATTCTTCAAGAGAGGGGAATACCAGACCACCTGACCTGCCTCTTGAGAAATCTGTATGCAGGTCAGGAAGCAACAGTTAGAAGTGGACATGGAACAACAGACTGGTTCCAAATAGAAAAAGGAGTACATCAAGGCTGTATATTGTCACCCTGCTTATTTAACTTCTATGCAGAGTATATCATGAGAAACGCTGGACTGGAAGAAACACAAGCTGGAATCAAGATTGCCGGGAGAAATATCAATAACCTCAGATATTCATATGACACCACCCTTATGGCAGAAAGTGAAGAGGAACTAAAAGCCTCTTGATGAAAGTGAAAGAGGAGAGCGAAAAAGTTGGCTTAAAGCTCAACATTCAGAAAACGAAGATCATGGCATTTGGTCCCATCACTTCATGGGAAATAGATGTGGACACAGTGGAAACAGTGTCAGACTTTATTTTTGGGGCTCCAAAATCACCTCAGATGGTGACTGCAGCCATGAAATTAGAAAATGCTTATTCCTTGGAAGAAAAGTTATGACCAACCTAGATACTCTATTCAAAAGCAGAGACATTACTTGCCGACTAATGTTCGTCTAGTCAAGGCTATGGTTTTTCCAGTGGTCATGTATGGATGTGAGAGTTGGACTATGAAGAAGGCTGAGCGCCGATGAATTGATGCTTTTGAACTGTGGTGTTGGAGAAGACTCTTGAGAGTCCCTTGGACTGCAAGGAGATCCAACCAGTCCATTCTGAAGGAGATCAACCCTGGGATTACTTTGGAAGGAATGATGCTGAAGATGAAACTCCAGTACTTTGGCCACCTCATGTGAAGAGTTGACTCATTGGAAAAGACTCTGATGCTGGGATGGTTTGGGGGCAGGAGGAGAAAGGGACGACAGAGGATGAGATGGCTGGATGGCATCACTGACTCGATGGACGTGAGTCTGAGTGAACTCCGAGAGATGGTAATGAACAGGGAAGCCTGGCGTGCTGCGATTCATGGGGTCACAAAGAGTTGGACACGACTGAGCGCCTGAACTGAACTGAATGAACTGAACTGATACATGTATATATATATCCTCATTCATATTCTTTTTCATTATGGTTTATCAGAGGACACTGAATATAATTCCCTGTGTATAAAGCAGGATCTTGTTGCTTATCCATTCTCTCTCTCTCTCTCTCTCTCTCTCTCTTTCTGTCTCTCTCTCTCGTCTCTCTCTCTGTCTCTCTCTTTCTGTCTCTCTCTCTCTCTACATATATATATGCATATATATTTTATATAGTATATAAGATATATATATTCTATATAAGAATTGCATTTGTTAACCTCAGACTCCCAGTCCATTCCTCCCCTAACCCCTTTCCTCTTTGGCTGTGAACATAGAGGTGCGTATACCTTTTTTTTTTTATTAGAGTTTGTCCATATATATCCTGGGATCATGTGATAGCTCTATTTTTAGTTTTTTGAGAAACCTCTATACTGTTCTCCATAGTGGCTACATCAGCTTACCTTCTCACCAACAGTGTAGGAGGGTTCCTTTTCTTTCTTTGTGGGTTTTTGTATACCTAAAACTTTTAAAAATTCCTGGCCAGATATTTTGTAGAATACCTCTCACTTTGGGCTTGTCTGATGTTTTCTCATCATTAGACTGGGGTTATGTACTTTGTGAAAGAAGATCACAAAGATGTTGTGTCCTTTTAGTCACATCTTACTAGGGCCAGAAGAAAAACGCTGCAGCAGTTTACTGGTAGTGAGAGACACAAAACAGGACAAGGCTCATTGCTTGGTGAACTTCTTTGGGTTTTGGTGGCAGTACATTTGAGTTTGTTTCTCTGGTGTATTTATTAGAAAAATATAACCCATAAGATTGTCAGGGTTTTTTTTTTTTGTTTTTTGTTTTTTGTATATCCCAAGGCAAGAAAAAGTCCACACTCAGCTGTGATGAGTAGTAAAGATTTGTATCTGTTTCCTGAAAGTCCTGATGCAAGTCTCATGGCCTCTGTCCCTCTCTTAACTATGTCATCTAGCAAAATGTGGTCCCTAGCATCACCACATTAGGTCATAGCTGCCTTAGCTCAGGAATGACATACATCACTTCTGCTCACAGTTCACCAGACAGAACTAGTCATGTGGTCCCAAACTTCATTGCGCTGGAGGTTGGGAAAGGTAAGAAAGCATTTGGAAACTAGGTGAGTATGTTTTTTTTTTTTTTTTTTTTTTGCCATAACCCATCTTATCTATTCTAAAATGTAACTTATATAGTATGTGCTGTGCTCAGCGGTGTCCAACTCTTTGCGACCCTCTGAACTGTAACCCAGCAGGCTCCTTTGTCATTGGGATTTTTCAGGCAAAAATATTAGAGTGGGTCGCCATTTCCTTCTTCAGGGGATCTTCATGATCCATGCATCGAACCCATGTCTCCTGCGTCTACTGCATTGTAGGAGGATTCTTTACTACTGAGCCACTGGAGAAGCCCCTATGGGCACTTAGTTAGTGATTATTTTTCTGATTCTTCTTGTCAAGTGACGTGCAAAGCCCTTGCCCACAGGAGGGGCTTAGAAAGTATTTGGTGAATAGCAGCTATGGTGAATTTAGTGAATTAATAAATAAATGAAGCAAGATATATTAATATACAGAAGGTATATTTGTAAATGATTTGGAAACTATTTTTTATTATAAGACAAGAGTTATACCTCTCACATTAAAGCTACTTATTTCCTTTAGAAAGATGATAACGATGACCCTATATGTGAGACAGCAAAAGAGACACAGATGTAAAGAATATACTTTTGGACTTGGTGAGAGAAGGAAAGGGTGGGATGATTTGAGAGAATAGCATTGAAATATATGTATTACCATATGTGAAACAGATAATTGGTCCAGGTTCAATGCATGAGACAGGATGTTCAGGGCTGGTGCACTGAGATTACCCTGAGGGATGGTATAGGGAGGGAGGTGGGAGGGGGTTCAGGATGGGGAACATATGTATATCCATGGCTGATTCATGTCAGTGTATGGCATAAACCACTACAATACTGTAAAGTAATTAGCCTCCAATTAAAATAAATAAAATTTTTAAAATGAAAAAATTCCTGCTTTTCTAAATAATTTCTTAAAAGATTAAGCCTTTTATAGAAAAAGACAATATTGTCTGTGCCCATCATGAAAAAAAATTATTACTGGTTTGCTTTATCCTGAGAAATAAATATTTACTATGCTACTTTCCTTTCTAAAACTGTCCACATGACCTTCAGCCATTGTAAAATCAAAACATCTTTATTATATAAAACTTTAAACATATATAAAATAATATAGGAGGCAATAAAATTTGATTGGCTTTTCACCACTGTTGTAAAAAAACTGTTGTCTTTTTTACATGTGATTGTGTTTGTACATATAAGCATGTTTTATGTGTGAATGTATAATAATATTTATTTTTTTAAATGCATAAGATGTATCTTAGGCAGCATCTCAGATCTTTTTGGCCTTGACCATTTCTGAGGGCCCTGACTATCTTTTCTGTGCTGGCTGCCAGGGGGCAACCAAGTATATAAGGACATGTCAACTCCACCCAGGCAAGCCCTGCAGTCTTCCCTCCTGTCCATGTTGGATGGCACCCACCCCCCACTCTTGGCTTCCTTCTTACTATTGAGGTATGGGAGGTCAAAAGATCCACTTGATGACCACACATGCAGGATCTGGAGGTGTTGGGAAGTTTATGCATCATGGAGAAAACTTTCACCAATGAGTTTTAGATTCCCAAGGCTAAAGTCCCTTCATTCCTTAGGACAGATTACCTGGGGTTTCAGTCATTCACACATCCTCTCAAGAGACAGCTTTATGAGATCAAGCAATCAGTGTACTTGTTACCATGTGAAATTCACCTTGACTTGAGTGAACTTTCTAGCTCTGCCTCCACACTTTCCCCTCACTCCTGTTCCCTTGGAAGTCACTTTCTAACAAAAATAGTAGCACATAAACTTTTGCTCAAGTACTGGGTTCTGGAGTACCCAGGTACAGCAGACACTCTGGACACTTTACCAATTTTCCCCTCAGCCTTTACCACAACAGTTCACCCTGTCCTGATTCTTACTGCCAGAATCTTCATCTTTTCTCCTGAGGGTTTGTTTTGCTTTGCTTTTTAACCCAAAGTCTATTTTGCATCTGTTCATGGCAAGCTAGAAGTGCCAGGAGGGACATTCAAGATGGCAGAAGAGTAAGATATGGAGATCACTTTACTCCCCACAAATATATAAAAATACAACTGCATGTGGAACAACTCCTACGGAACACTTAATGCTGGCAGAAGACCTCAGGCCTCCAAAAGGCAAGCTACTCTCCACATAATGGGGGTAGGGCAAAGGAAATAAGAAAAAGAGAGACAAAGAAATCAAGATGGAACCTGCACCTTTGGGAGGGAGCTGTGAGGGAGGAAAATTTTTTCACATGTTCAGAAACCCTCTCATTGATGGCAACAAGGGTGAGCTTTGGAATCTCAGGAAAGTGTAACAACAGGTGTGTGGAGGGCAAATTGGAGAGAATTCTGCACAAAGATCAGTGCTGACTAGCGTCACCCAGCCTGGATCACACTTGTCTGCACACCTGTTGGGATAGGTGGGGACTGGGTGCTGAGGCTCAGGCTCTGGAGGTCAGGCCCCAGAGAGAGTATTGGAACTGACTGCCATGAAGACAGTCTAAAGGGGCTAGTACAACACAGCTGAAGGAGTCTAGGAAAATTCCTGGGCTTGCAAGAGAGACAAGAGATTATTGTCATGGGGTACTCGAGAAGAGTCGGCCAGCCTGGGACTATCTAACTCAGTGTGCTCACAGACGGCAGGGGACTGACTCCAAAAGGCCAGAGGTGGGGCAAGCTGCAGATGCTGTCTCCAACCCCAGAAGTGGGCATGATGCTGCTGAAACTGCTCCCAAGCTGTGAGCAGGTGCAGGTTACTGCCTACATTTTCCCTGGAGGCTGTATAGCTGGCACTGCTGAGGGACCCACAACATTAGGGCCAGTTCCCCTGGGAGAGCACATGACTGACCTCAAGCTATGGCAACTTCCTGTAGGCCTCTGCCACTGCAGGCACTCACTGCACATTCCAACTGTGTCTGCAGTATTCCTCCTCTCTGGCCCCAGTGAGGGAGTGAGCCCTAATCAGCTGCTACTTTTACTCTCTCTTGCCCAGGTGGGGAACAGATGCTGGAGAGCTGCATATAAACAGAGGAAGGGCCAAAACCAAACCCGAGCACTAGGGACTGTGTGACCAGAGAAGAGGAAGGGAACCCCCTTGTGCAGGCACAGAAGCAGCAGGCAAAAACCCCACAGTTGACTTGGTAAACTTTTCTTCTGTGGAATATCTGAATAAACAATGAATGTTCCCACATTTGAGGCCGTGGACTCTGGGGGCAATTGTGAACTTTGGAAGCAAGTACAAGTTGGACTAAGTTCAGATCAGGGTCTGAGCTGACCCGACAGTGCACACAGCAGGTCCACAGATATTTTCAGATATATTGGAGGGCTTCCTAAACAGGCCAATTGGCAGGATCTCACTGTAAGGGCAAGGATACAGAAAGCTAAGCCACAGAAAAATGTTCTTACTACTTCTCTGTCTGTATTATTCTTTTTTCTTCCTTATTTTGTACTATTGTTTTAAAAATTATCCCACTGATTTTTATTTACTTTTTCTTTTTATGTTTCTATTTTCAAATAAATTTATTTTTCCTGTTTCTACACTATTATACTTTTTGTTTATACTGCATTTTCCATGTTTTGCTTTGTTTTTATCTTATTTTAGCTATATTTTCTATTTCTCTCCCTTTACCTTGATATTTATTATTTTTTCCTTTCCCCCTTTTGACCGTATTGATGTGTTTCTTTTCTTTGCCCTATTTTTTCATTTGCTTCTGCACTTGATTTAATCTTGGTTTTGTTTTTGCTAGTTTGTACTGTTTGTTTTCATTTATGGATTTGTTTGTTGGTTTAATGACTTTCTTCTTTTTTGTTGCATTTTTTTTTCTCTTTTTGTGAGTGTTAGTATGAGTCTCTTTGTGTGCTTTTGTCTGTTTAGCTTTGTTTTTACCATTTGCCTTGGGTTTTTTTCTGTCCATTCCTTTTTTAAAAGTTTGATTAATTTTTCTTATTATTTATCTTCTGTGCTGTGTAACTTACAGATGTCTGGTGCTCCAGTCAGGGATCAGGTCTCCAAACTTCTGCAGTGGGAGACCTGCGTCCAAGATGTTGGACCACCAGAGAATGAGCTACTCTATGAAATATTAATTGGCAAGAGATCTCCCAAAAGCCTCCATCTCAGCACTAAGCTCAAGTTCCACCCAAATGGCCAGAAAGTTCCCAACAGCCAGCTGGACACTTTGCACCAAACAACACAGGAATACAACTCCACCCATTAGCACACAGACTGCCTAAAGACATACTAAGCTAAAAAACACTCCCAAATATATCACTGGGTGTGGCAATAACCATCAGGGGAACAAGATCCAGCTCCACCCACAACAACACAGGCCCCAGTCCCCCTACCAGAAAGCTTTCAAAAGGTACTGCTGCTGCTGCTAAGTCATTTCAGTTGTGTCTGACTCCGTGTAACCCCATAGATGGCAGCCCACTAGGTTCCTCTGTCCCCAGGATTCTCCAGGCAAGAGTACTGGAGTGGGTTGCCATTGCCTTCTCCAATGTATGAAAGTGAAAAGTGTAAGTGAAGTCTCTCAGTCATGCCCAACTCTTCACAACACCATGGACTGCAGCCTACCAGGCTCCTCCATTCACAGGATTTTCCAGGCAAGAATACTGGAGTGGGTTGCCATTGCCTTCTCTGCAAAAGGTACTGGGCCAATCTAATCTACTGGGGGCAGACTCCTGCCTGCAGAAAGGAGAACCTAAACACAGTAAGTTTAAAAAATGACAAAACAGAGAAGCATGCAACAGATGAAGGAACAAGATACAAACTCATAAAACCAAACAAATGAAGAGAAAATAGGCAGTCTACCTGAAAAACAATTCAAAATAATAAAAATAAAGATGATCCAAAATCTCAGAAATACAGTGGAGGCACATATAAATTGAATGGAGGCACAGATTGAGAAGATACAAGAAATGTTTAGCAAACATCTAGAAGACCTAAGGAACAGAAAATCAGTGATGAACAAAACAGCATGTTAAATAAAGGATACATGAGAAGGAACCAATAGCAGAATGAGTGAGGGAGAAGAATGGATAAGTGAGCTGGAAGTTAGAATGGTGAACAAAACTGAAGCAGAGCACGATAAATAAAAAAGAATGAAAAGAAATGAGGGCAGTCTCAAGAGACCTCTGGGACAAAATTAAGCCCTCCAACATTCAAATTATAAGGGTGTTAGAAGGAGAGGAGAAAAAGAAAGGGTATGAGAAAATATTTAAGGAGACTGTAGTTGAAAACTTCCCTAACATGGCAAAGGAAATAACCACCCAAGTCCAAGAAGCCCAGAGTCTCATACAGATTAAACTCAGAGAGAAACAAAAATGCCAAAACAAATATTAATCAAGCTAACCAAAATTAAACTCAAAGACAATTTATTAAAAGCAGCAAGGGAAAAGCAACAAGTAATATATAAGGGAATCCCCATAAGTTTAACAGCTTCTGATCTTTCAGCAGAAACTCTGTAGACCAGAAGGAAGTGGCAGGATATAATTAAAGTAATAAAAGGACAAAACATACAACTAAGATTACTGAGCAAGGATCTCATTCAGATTTGACAGAGAAATACAAAGCTTTACAGATAAGGAAATTTAAAAGAACCCAGCACCACCAAACCAGCTTTACAACAAGTGCTAAAGGAACTTCTCTAGGTGGGAAGCACAAAAGAAAAGAAAAAAGACCTGCAAAACAAACCCAAAACAGAAGAAAATGGTAATAGGATATGTATGATCCTTAAATGTGATGATCTTAAATGTAAATAGGTCAAATGCTCCAACCAAAAGACAGAGACTGGCTAAAATGGCACAAAAACAATACCCATATATATGCTATCTAAAAGAGACCCACTTCAGACCTAGGGACATGTACAGACTGAAAATGTGGGGCTGGAAAAAGATATTTCATGCAAATGGAAATCAAAAGAAAGCTAGAGTAGCAATATTCATATCAGATAAAATAGGCTTTCAAACACAGACTGTTACAAGAGACAAGGGAGAACACTACATAATGATGAAGGGATCAAAGAAGAATATATAACAATTATAAATATATATGTACCAAACCTGCATGCATGCTCAGCCACTCAGTCAAGTCTGACTCTGCAATTCTATGAACTTTAGTGCATCTTGCTCTTTTGCCCATGGTATTATCCTGGTAAGAATACTGGAGTGAATTGGCACTTTCTCCTCCAGGAGATCTAGATCCAGTGATTGAACCCAGAGCTCCTGCATTGGCAGGCAGATTTTTTTTCCCCCCCACTGAGCTACCTGGGAGGCCTATGCACCCAGCATAGGAATACCTGAATACATAAGGCAACTGAAAACAGCTATGAAGGGAATGTCAACAGTAACACAGTACTAGTGGGGGACTTTAACACCCCACTCAGAAAAATAGACATATTATCCATACAAAAAACTAAGGAAATGCAAGCCTTCAATGACACATTATACCATATGGACCTAATTTAAAGCTACAGGACATTACATCCAAAAGCAGCAGAATACAATTATTTTCTCATAGTATGTAGAACATTCTCCAGAATACATCACATCTTGGATCACAAATCAACCTTGGTAAACGCAAAAACACTGAAATAATATCAAGCATTTTAATGACCTCAACACTATGAATTTAGATATCAATTACAGGGAAAAGCTGAAAAAGAAAAAAGCAAAAGCATAGAGGCTAAACAATATGCTTCTAAATAACCAAGAGGTCACTAAAGAAATAAGAGGAAAAAAAAACAAAAAAAACAACAAACAACAAACCCAGAAACACACGACAATGAAAACCCAAAACCCTATGGGGTACACCAAAAGCAGTGCTTAGAGAGAAGCTTATAGCAATACAAGTTTTCCTCAAGAAATGAGAAAAATATCAAATAAATAATGTAACCATATCCCTAAAGCAACTAGAAAAAGAAGAACAAAAACCCCCAAAGTTAGTAGAAGGAAAGAAGCCATAAAGTTCAGAGCAGAAATAAATAATAAAGAAATGAAGAAAACAATAGCAAAGATCAAGAAACACTAAAAGTTATTTCTTTGGGAAGATAAACAAAACTGACAAACCAATAGCCAAGGTTATCAAAAAAGGGGAAGACTCACATCAATAAAATCGGGGGGGGGAGGGGAGGGAGAACTTACAACAGATAGCACAGAAATGCAAAGGATCATAAGGGACTACTATAACCAACTATATGCCAATAAAATGGACAACCCAGAAGAAATGACCAAATTCTTCAAAGGTACAACCTTCCAAAACTGAAGCAGGAAGGAAGAGGAAATATGAATAGACCAACCACAAACACAAAAATCAAAACTGATTAAAAAAAAAAAAATCCAACAAGTAAAACTCAAAGTCAGATGGCTTCACAGGTGAACTCTATTAAATGTTTAGAGAACTAAAACTTATCATTTTCAAACTCTTTCAAAAACTTGAGAGGGAGAAACTCCCAGCCTTATCCTATGAGACCACCATCACCATGACACCTAAACTAGACAAAGATGTCACACAAAAAGAAAATTACAGGCCAATATCACTGATGAATATAGGTGCAAAAATCCTCAACAAAGTTCTAGGAAACAGAATCTAACACATTTAAAGGATCGGAGAAGGCAATGGCAACCCCCTCCAGCACTCTTGCCTGGGAAATCCCATGGATGGAGGAGCCTGGTAGGCTGCAGTCCATGGGGTCGCTAAGAGTCGGACACGACTGAGCGACTTCACTTTTATGCACTGGAGAAGGAAGTGGCAACCCACTCCAGTGTTCTTGCCTGGAGAATCCCAGGGAAGGGGTGAGCCTAGTGGGCTGCCATCTATGGGGTCGCACAGAGTCGGACACGACTGCAGCGACTTAGCAGCAGCAGCAGCATACTATGATCAAGGACTTCCCTGGTGGCTCAGACGGTAAAGCATCTGCCTACAATGTGGGAGACCTGGGTTCGATCCCTGGGTTGGGAAGATCCTCTGGAGAAGGAAATGACGACCTACTCCAGTACTCTTGCCTGGAATATGGCATAGATGGAGGAGCCCGGTAAGCTACAGTCTGTGGGGTCGCAAAGAGTCAGACACGACTGAGCGACTTCACTTCACTATACCATGATCAAGTGAAGTTTATCTCAGGGATGCAATGATTCTTCAATATACATATATCAATCAATGTGATACACCAGCTTAACAAATTGAAGGATAAAAACCACATCAATCACTTCCAGTTTAGGATGGTGGAGTAGCAGGACATGCACTCAATCTCCTGGAAGAGCACTAAAATCACAACTATCTGTTGAACAACCACTGACAGGATGATGCTGGGACCTACCAAAAAAGATACCCCACATCCAAATGCAAAGAAGAAGCCACAGTTAGATGGTAGGAGGGGCATAATCACAGTAAAATCATACCCATACCTGCTTGGGTGGGTGATTCACAAACTGGAGGACAGTAATACCAAAGAAATTCTCCCACTATTGTGAAGGTTCTGAATCTCATGTCAGGTTTCCCAGCCTGGGGGATGTGACAAAGGGACTGGGAATCCACAGGGAATCGACCTAGAAGTTCAGCAGGATTTGATTACAAGACTTCCACAGGACTTGGGGAAACTCCAGTCTTGGAGGGCACAAACAAAACCTTATGTGCATCAAGACTCAGAGGAAAGGAGCAGTGACCCCATAGGAGACTGAACCGAAACTACCTGCTAGTTTTGGAGGATCTCCTGTGGAGGTGTGGGTCAGCAGAGGCTCACCACAGGGACTGTGGCACTGGCAGCAGCAGTCTGGGAAGGTGTTAACTCTCTTGAAGGTTGTCATTAACTCAGCCAAAACCCTGGGTCGCCTCAGGCCAAAACACTACCAGGGAAGGAGTGCAACTCCACCCATAAGTAGATAATTGGATTAAATTACTGGAATTAGTTACTGAGCAAGGCCCTGTCCACCAGAGCAAGACCCAGTTTTCCCACCACCAGTCCCTCCCATTAGGGAGCTTAAGCAAGCCCTCCAACAAAGGGCAGACTGAAGAAAGAAGATCAACAGATCCACAGTGACTAAAACAAAACCACATTACAGAAAGTTAATCAGCAAGAAAAAGCAGAAAGTTATGTCACAGATGAAAGGACAAGATAAAATTCCAGAAAACAATTAAATGAAACAGAGATAGGCATCCTTTCAGAAAAAGTTCAGAATAATGATAGTGACGATGATTTAGAATCTCAGAAAAAGAATAGAGGCAAAGACTGAGAAGATGCAAGAAATGTTTACCAAAGACCTAGAAGAACTAAAGCCCAACCATCAGTTCAGTTCAGTTCAGTCACTCAACCCCATGAATCACAGCATGCCAGGCCTCCCTGTCCATCACAAACTCTCAGAGTTCACTCAGACTCATGTCCATCGAGTCAGTGATACCGTCCAGCCATCTCATCCTCTGTTGTCCCCTTCTTCTCCTTTCCCCAATCCCTCCCAGCATCACAGTCTTTTCTAGTGAATCAACTCTTCACATGAGGTGGCCATAGTACTGGAGTTTCAGACCAATCACAGATGAATAATATTCTAGAAAGAATCAATAGCAGAATAACCGAGGCAGAAGAACAAATAACTGACCTGGAGGAGAGAATGGTGGAAATCACTGCTGTAGAACAGAATATAGATAAAAAAATTAAAAAATGAAGACAGCCTAAGAGACCTCTGGGACAACATTAAATGCACCAACATGTGCATTATAGGGGTCCCAGAAGATGAGAGAGAGAAAGGACCTGAGGAAATATTTGAAGAGGTAATAGCTGCAAACTTCTTTAACACGGGAAAGAAAATAGTCAAACAAGTCCAGGAAGCACATTGAGTCCTAGGAAGGATAAATCCAAGAAGGAATACACTGAGACATGTAGTAAACTATACATTTTTTCATTTTCACTAAGAACTTTCATAAACAATATGTTCAACATTTTGTTCCACTACCTTCTGCCATTTTCCAAGCAACTTCATAATTCCATCTTCTGCAAACTTCTTATCTTCTTGAGGAAACAACTGTTCCAAGTACCTTTTATAGTTGTCCAAGGAATGGAAATTTTCTTCATTAAGAGAATTTTGTAAATACCAAAAGAAACGGACATCCAGAGGTGCAATATTTGGTGAATACAGCAGATGAATCAGAACTTCCCAACCAAGATGTAACTGTTCTGAAAGAGATGGGACTACCAGACCACCTAACCTGCCTCTTGAGAAATCTGTATGCAGGTCAGGAAGCAACAGTTAGAACTGGACATAGACCAACAGACTGGTTTCAAATAGGAAAAAGAGTACATCAAGGCTGTATATTGTCACCCTGCTTATTTAACTTATACGCAGAGTACATCATGAGAAACGCTTGGCTGGGAGAAGCACAAGCTGGAATCAAGATTGCCAGGAGAAATATCAATAACCTCAGACATGCAGATGACACCACCCTTATGGTAGAAAGTGAAGAGGAACTCAAAAGCCTCTTGATGAAAGTGAATGAGGAGAGTGAAAAAGTTGGCTTAAAGCTCAACATTCAGAAAACAAAGATCATGGCATCCGGTCCCATCACTTCATGGGAAATAGATGGAGAGACAGTGGAAACAGTGTCAGACTTTATTTTGGGGGCTCCAAAATCACTGCAGATGGTGACTGCAGCCATGAAATTAAAATATGCTTACTCCTTGGAAGAAAAGTTATGACCAACCTAGATAGTATATTGAAAAGCAGAGACATTACTTTGCCGACTAAGGTCCGTCTAGTCAAGGCTATGGTTTTTCCTGTGGTCATGTATGGATGTGAGAGTTGGACTGTTAAGAAGGCTGAGCACCGAAGAATTGATGCTTTTGAACTGTGGTGTTGGAGAAGACTCTTGAGAGTCCCTTGGACTGCAAGGAGATTCAACCAGTCCATTCTGAAGGAGATCAACCTTGGGATTTCTATGGAAGGAATGATGCTAAAGCTGCAACTCCAGTAGTTTGACCACCTCATGTGAAGAGTTGACTCATTGGAAAAGACTCTGATGCTGGGAGGGATTGGGGGCAGGAGGATAAGGGGACGACCGAGGATGAGATGGCTGGATGGCATCATGGACTCGATGGACGTGAGTCTGAGTGAACTCCGGGAGGTGGTGATGAACAGGGAGGCCTGGCTTGCTGTGATTCATGGGGTCGCAGAGTCGGACACGACTGAGTGAGTGAACTGAACTGAACTGACATGGTCATCCAAAAATACATTTTGTGTTATCTTGATGGAGGATCATGCATTTTCTGTTGACTAATTCCTGATGATTTTCATTTCAATGCTGCTTTCATTCAGTTTAATTGGGAGCAGTACTTGTTGGAATTACTCTTTTGGTTTTCTGGTAGGAGCTGATAATAGAAGGTTCCCGTCCAATCCTATCATATACACATCACATTCTTTGTATGATGACTGGACTTTCAAGTGGTTGAAGGTATTTCGCTTGGCCCATGATCTCTTCTGTTCCACATTACTGTACAATTTCTACATTTTACTACCAATTACAATTTGTTTTTCAAATTTATTTACTTTAATTGAAGTATAATTGCTTTACAGAATTTTGTTTTCTGCCAAGTATCACATGAATCAGTCATAAGCATACATATATCCCCTCCCTCTTGAACTTCCTTCCCATTTACCTCCCCATCCTACCCCTCCAGATTGTTACAGAACCCCTGTTTGAGTTCCCTGAGTAATACAGCAAATTCCCAATGGCCATCTATTTTACATATGGTAACATAAATTTCCTGGAGAAGGCAATGGCACCCGCTGGCCCCACTCCATGGGGGGGGGGGCGGGGGGTTCCCTTGGCCCCCCCCCCCCCCTTCCGTACTCTTGCCTGGAAAATCCCATGGATGGAGGAGCCTGGTAGGCTGCAGTCCATGGGGTCTCGAAGAGTTGGATATGACTGAGCGACTTCACTTTGACTTTTCACTTTCATGCAATTGGAGAAGGAAATGACAACCCATTCCAGTGTTTTTGTCTGGAGAATCCCAGGGACAGGGGAGCCTGGTGGCTACCGTCTATGGGGTCGCACAGAGTCGGACACAACTGAAGCGATTTAGCAGCAGCAGCAGTGACTGTATCAATTTGTATTCCGACCAGCAACGCAAGAGGGTACTCTTTTCTCCACACCCTATCCAACATTTATTGTTTGTAGACTTTTGATGGTGGCCATTCTGACCAGTGTGAGGTAATATCTCATTGTAGTTTTGATTTGCATTTCTCTAATAATGAATGGTATGGACCTAATAGAAACAGAAGATATCAAGAGGAGGTGGCAAGAATACACAGAACTGTACAAAAAGATCTTCATGACCAAGATAATCATGATGGTGTGATCACTCACCTAGAGCCAGACATCCTGGAATGTGAAGTCAAGTGGGCCTTAGAAAGCATCACTATGAACAAAGCTAGTGGAGGTGATGGAATTCCAGCTGAGCGATTTCAAATCCTGAAAGATGATGCTGTGAAAGTGCTGCACTCAATATGTCAGCAAATTTGGAAAACTCAGCAGTGGCCACAGGACTGGAAAAGGTCAGTTTTCATTCCAATCCCAAAGAAAGGCAATGCCAAAGAATGCTCAAACTACCACACAATTGCACTCATCTCACACGCTAGTAAAGTAATGCTCAAAATTCTCCAAGCCAGACTTCAGCAATACATGAACTGTGAACTTCCTGATGTTCAAGCTGTTTTAGAAAAGGCAGAGGAACCAGAGATCAAATTGCCAACATCTGCTGGATCATGGAAAAAGCAAGAGAGTTCCAGAAAAACATCTATTTCTGCTTTATTGACTATGCCAAAGCCTTTGACTGTATGGATCACAATAAACTGTGGAAAATTCTGAAAGAGATGGGAATACTAGACCACCTGACCTTCCTCTTGAGAAACCTATATGCAGGTCAGGAGGCAACAGTTAGAACTGGACATGGATCAACAGACTGGTTCCAAGTAAGAAAAGGAGTATGTCAAAGCTATCTATTGTCACCCTGCTTATTGAACTTTTATGCAGAGTACATCATGAGAAACGCTGGGCTGGAAGAAGCACAAGCTGGAATCAAGATTGCCGGGAGAAATATCAATAACCTTAGATATGCAGATGACACCACCCTTATGGCAGAAAGTGAAGAGGAACTAAATAACCTCTTGATGAAAGTGAAAGAGGAGAGTGAAAAAGTTGGCTTAAAGCTCAATATTCAGAAAACAAAGATCATGGCATTTGGTCCCATCACTTCATGGGAAATAGATGGAGAAACAGTGGAAACAGTGTCAGACTTTATTTTGGGGGCTCCAAAATCACTGCAGATGGTGATTGCAGCCATAAAATTAAAAGATGCTTACTTCTCAGTAGAAAAATTATGACCAACCTGGATAGTACATTGAAAAGCAGAGACATTACTTTGCCAACAAAGGTCCATCTAGTCAAGGCTATGGTTTTTCCAGTGGTCATGTATGTGAGAGTTGGACTGTGAAGAAAGCTGAGTGCTGAAGAATTGATGCTCTTGAACTGTGGTGTTGGAGAAGACTCTTGAGAGTTCCTTGGACTGCAAGGAGATCCAACCACTCCCTTCTAAAGGAGATCAGTCCTGAGTGTTCTTTGGAAGGAATGATGCTACAGCTGAAACTCCAGTACTTTGGCCACCTCATGCGAAGAGTTGACTCATTGGAAAAGACTCTGATGCTGGGAGGGATTGGGGGCAGGAGGAGAAAGCGACGACAGAGGATGAAATGACTAGCTGGCATCACCGACTCGATGGACGTGGGTTTGGCTGGACTCTGGGAGTTGGTGATGGACAGGGAGGCCTGGCGTGCTGCAAATCATGGGGTCACAAAGAGTTGAATACAACTGAGTGACTGAACTGAACTGAAATAAATAATGAATGATATTGATCATCTTTTCATGTGTTTGTTAGCCATCTGTATGTCTCTTTGGAGAAATGTCTGTTTAGGTCTTTTGCACACTTTTTGATTAGGTTTATTGTTTTTGTGGTATGGAGTTGTATGATCTGCTTGTATATTTTAAAAATTAATCCTTTGTCAGTTGTTTCTTTTGCTATTATTTTTTCCCATTCCGAGGGTTGTCTTTTCACCTTGTTGGTAGTTTCCTTTGCTGTGCAAAAGCTTTTAAGTTTAATTAAGTCCCAGTGGTTTACTTTTGTTTTTATTTCCATTACTCTAGAAGGTAGGTCTAGAGAATCTTGCTATGATTTATGTCATAGAGTGTTCTGCCTATGTTTTCCTCTAAGAGTTTTATAGTTTTTGGTGTTACATTTAATCCATTTTGAATTTATTTTTGTGTATGGTGTTAGAAAGTGTTCTAATTTCATTCCTTTATATGTACCAGTCAAGTTTTCCCAGCACCATTTATTGAAGAGTCTATATTTTCCCTATTGTATATTCTTGCCTCCTTTGTCAAAAATTAGGTACCCATAGGTGCATGGGTTTATCTCTAGGCTGTCTATCTTGTTCCATTTGTCTGTATTTCTATTTTTGTGCCATACTGTACCATACTGTCTAGATAACTGTAGCTTTGTAGTATAGTCTGAAGTCAGGAAAGTTGATTCCTCCAGCTCCAATCTTCTTTCTCAAAAATGCTTTGTCTATTCAGTGTCCTTTGTGTTTCCATATGATCTGTGAAACTTTTAGTTCTAGTTCTGTGAAAGATGCCATTGGTAATTTGATAGGGATCACACTGAATCTGTAGATTGCATTTGATAGTATAGTCATTTTCACAATATTGATTCTTTCAACCCAGGAACATGGAATATCTCTCTGTTTATGTCACCTTTGATTTTTTTCATCAGTGTCTTATAATTTTCTGTATACAGTTCTTTTGCATCCTTCAGTTCAGTTCAGTTCAGTTCAGTCACTCAGTCGTGTCCGACTCTTTGGGACTCCATGAATTGCAGCACGCCAAGCCTCCCTGTTCATCACCAACTCCCAGACTCACGTCCATCGAGTCAGTGATGCCATCCAACCATCTCATCCTCTGTCGTCTCCTTTTCCTCCTGCCTCCAATCCCACCCACCATCAGAGTCTTTTCCAATGAGTTAACTCGTAGGTTTATTCCTCGATTTTACTCTTTTTTGTTGCAATGGTGAATAGGATTGATTCTTTAATTTCTCTTTCTGATTTTTCATTGTTAGGATATGCCAGTGATTTCTGTGTATTGACCTTGTATCCCATGATTTTACTAAATTTACTGCTTAGCTCTAATAATTTTCTGATAGTTTCTTTTGAGTTTTCTATGTATAGTATCATGTCATCTGCAAACAGTGAGAGCTTTACTTCTTTTCTGATCTGGATTCCTTTTATTTCTTTTTCTTCTCTAATTGCTACATATAGGACTTCTAAAACTATGTTGGATAATAGTGGTGCGAGTGAACACATTTGTCTTGTTCCTGGTGTTACAGGGAATACTTTCAGTTTTTCACCATTGAGAATAATGTTTGCTGTTGGCTTATCATATATGGCCTTTACCATGTTGAGTTTGAAGCATTTTATCACAGATGGGTGCTTAATTTTGTCATAAGCTTTTTCTGCATCTATTGAGATGATCATATGGTTTTTAATGTTTCAATTTGTTTATATAGTGTATCACATTGATTTATTTGCATATATTGAAGAATCCTTGCACCCTGGAATAAACTCAACTTGATCACAGTGTATGAGCTTTTTAATGTGCTGTTAAATTCTGTTTGCTAAAATTTTGTTGAGGATTTTTGCATCTATGTTCATCAGTGATACTGGCCTGTAGTTTTCTTTTTCTGTGTTGTCTTTGATTTTGATATCAGGGTGATGTTGCCCTCATAGAGGGAGTTTGGAAGTGTTCCTTCTGCAATTTTTGGCAAGAGTTTTAGAAGGACAAGTATTAGCTCTTCTCTAAATGTTTGATAGAATTTCTTGTGTAGACATCTGGCCCCAGGTGGTTTTTTTTGGGGGAGGGGTTAGATTTTTATTACAGTTTTGATTTCAGTACTTGTAATTGGGTTGTTCATAATTTCTATTTCTTCCTGGTTCATTCTTGGAAGGTTGAACTTTTCTAAGAATCTATCCATTTCTTCCAGGTTGTCCATTTTATTGCCATATAGTTGCTCATAAAAGTTCCTTATAATCCTTTGTATTTCTGCATTGTCTGCTGTAATCTCTCCTTTTTCATTTCTGATTTGGTTGATTTGATTCTTTTCTTTTTTTCTTGATGAGTCTGGCTACAGGTTTGTCAATTTTGTTTATTTTCTCAAAGAACCAGCTTTTAGTTTTATTCCTTCATTTCTTTTTCATTTATTTCTGGTCTGATCTTTGTGATTTCTTTCCTCTTGATAACTTTTGGGGTTTTTTTGCTCTTCCTTTTCCATTTGTTTTAGGTATAAAGTTAGGTTGTCTATTCAACGTTTTTCTTGTTTCTTGAGGTAGAATTGTATTGCTATACATTTCCCTCTTATAACTGCTTTTGCTGCATCCTGTAGGTTTTGAGTTGTTGTGTTTTCATTGTCATTTGTTTCTAGATTTTTTAAAAATTTCCCTTTTGATTTCTTCAGTAACCTGTTCATTATTTAGAAGTGTATTATTTACTCTCCATGTGTTTGCATTTTTAAAGTTTTTTTCTTGTAATTGATATATAGTCTCATAGTATTGTGGTCAGAAAAAAATGCTTGATATGATTTCTCTTGTATTTACTGAGATTTGATTTGTGACCCAAGATGTAGTCTATCCTGGAGAACATTCCTGTGCATTTGAGAAGAACATGTATTCTTCTGCATTTGGATGCAATGCCCTGAAGATATCAGGGAGATCCCTCTGGTCTCATGTGTCATTTAAGGCTTGTGTTTCCTTATTAGCTTTATGTTTTGATGATCTATTCATTGGTGTAAGTGGGGTGTTAATATCTCATACTATTACTGTATTACTGTCAATTTCTCCTTTTATGTCTCTTAGCATTTTGTCTTATGTATTGAGGCGCTCCTATGCTGGGTGCAAAGATAATTACAATTGTTATGTCTTCCTGTTGAACTGATCCCTTGATCATTATGTCATGTCCTTCCTTGTTTCTTGTAATGTTCTTTATTTTAAGGTCTATTTTGTCTAATATGAGGATTGTTACTCCATCTTTCTTTTGATTTCCATTTGAATGAAATATATCTTCCCATCCTCTGACTTTCAGTCTATATGTATCTTTAGGTCTGACTTGGGTTTTTGTAGATATATGGGTCTTGTTTTTGTATCCATTCAGCCAGTCTGTGTCTTTTGGTTGGAGCATTTAGTCCACTTACATTTAAAGTAATTAATGATATATATGTTCCTATTTCCATTTTCTTAATTGTTTATTGTTTTTATAGATATTTTTCTTCTTTTGTATTTCCTGTCCCTATAAATCCTTTTAACATTTGTTGTAAAATTTGTTTGGTGGTACTAAATTCTCTTAACTTTTGCTTGTCTGTAAAGCTTTTGATTTCTCCATCAATTTTGAATGAGATCCGTCTGGCCTGCAGTTTCTGCTGAATGATCAGCTGTTAAACATGTGGGGTTTCCCTTGTATGTTGCTTGTTGCTTTTCCCTTGCTGTTTTTTAATATTCTTTGTGTTTAACCTTTGTTAGTTTGATTAGTATATGTCCTGGTGTGTGTCTCCTTGGGTTTATCCAGTATGGGTCTCTTTGTGCTTCTTGGGTTTGATTGATTATTTCCTTTCCCATGTTGGGGAAATTTTCAACTATAATCTCCTTAAAGATTTTCTCATACTCTTTCTTTTTCTCTTCTTCTCTGAAACCCTTGTAATTCAAATGTTGGTGCATTTAACATTGCCCTGGAGGTCTCTTAGATTGTCCTCAGCTCTTTTCATTCTTTTTACTTTATTCTGCTATGTAGCAGTTATTTCCAGCATTCTATCTTCAGGCTCATCCCATTCTTCTGCCTCAGATAATCCACTGTTGGTTCCTTCTAGAGCATTTTTAATTTCAGTAACTGTGTGGTTTGTCTCTGTGTTTGTATATGTTTATACTTTATTTCTTCTAGATTTTTGTTAATTGATTCTTGCATTTTCTCCATTCTATTTTTGGGATTTTGGATCATCATTACTATCATTACTTTGAATTCTTTTTCAGGTTAGTTTGCCTATTTCTTCTTCATTTATTTGGACTTATGTGTTTCTAGGTTGTTCCTTAATTTGTGCTGTATTTATCTGCCTTTTTGTTTTTCAACTTATTGTTTTTGAGGTCTCCTTTTCCCAGGCTACAAGGTTTAATTCTTTCTTTCTTTTGGTGTCTGCCCTCGTAATTTTGGTCCAGTGGTTTGTGTAAGCTTAGTGTAGGGTAAGACTTGTGATTGTTTCCTGGTAGGAGGTAAGTTTTTATTTTTCTTCTGATTGGCAGGGCTGAGTGAAGGGGTAACCTCATCTGATGATGATTGGGTTTGTGTTTTTGTCTTGTTTGCTGTTTTGATGAGGCATTCTGCACAGGGTCCTACTGGCAGGTGGGTGATGTTGGATTTTGTATACATGTTGCCTTTGTGTGAGTTCTCACTATTTGATACTCCCTAGGGTTAGGAGTTCTCTGGTAGTCTCTTGTATCTTGGTGTCAGTGTTCCTACTCCAAAAGCCGAGGGCATGACCTCTGGTCAGGAACAGAGATTCCTCAAGTTTGATGTGGCATTAAATGGGATTAAAACAGATACACAAAAGCAAATGATAATTACAAAATCAGGCAAATAATAACTAAAATAATGGAATATACACACATCATATACACCCATAAACAAAATCAAAACAGTCCAATACATACGTAAAGTAACATAGACTGACCCAGTGAACAAAGGAAACTGAAAATGGTATCCACTGGCTAAGAACACAACTAACTAAACCATGGACTGGAAAATAAAGCTAAAGCAACATGCTAACTGGGGAAGAGAGCAACAGAAACAAACTAACTAGCACATATGGTGAGAAAAAGAAAGAAAAGTAAGAATCTAAATGCAAAGTTAAATAGAGGTAGATAAAGAAGATATATGTATATCTTCTTATAGGTCTACCTCTATTTAACTATATCTTCTTTATCTACCTCTATTTAACTATATCTTCTTTATCTACCTCTATTTAACTTTGTATTTAGATTCTAACTTTTCTTTCTTTTTCTCACCATATTATATATATATATATATATATATAAAGATTAACTGCAATGGGAAAAGAGCAATAGGAAAAGCAAAAAGGCCGTGTGAAGAAGTGAAGTCGCTCAGTCGTGTCGGACTCTTTGCGACCCCATGGACTGTAGCCTACCAGGCTCCTCCCTCCATGGCATTCTCCAGGCAAGAGTACTGGAGTGGGTTGCCATTCCCTTCTCCAGGGGATCTTCTCGACCCAGGGATTGAACCCGGGTCTCCCACATTGCGGGCAGATGCTTTAACCTCTGAGCCACCAGGGAAAAAAGGAACAAATCTAGAAAAATAATAATACATTAAAAAGATTTTTAAGTTAAAATTAAGAAAAACAAAAGAGAGAGAAAAAAGAATGGGAAAAACAAAGTTAAACCCCATAGAACCACAAAAAGCCCAACATAGAGGCAGAAGTATATTACTTCTTTTATAAGAAATAAAAAGTGTGATCTAAAAATTCTCAAAAACTTAAATGGATTTAAAAGTACTAATAAAATTGACAACTACAACAACAGAAGGAAAACAGCGGGAGAGGGGAAAAAAAGAAAGGGAAAAAAATCCAGAAACAGCTACAGAACAAGTCAAAATAATAAATGTTTTTCTTGAATCTCTGCTGTCAGCATCCTTTTCCTCACTGGGATGTTTCAGTCCACTTTGCTCCTTAGGGTGCCCTCCAACAGTGGGCTGGTCTCTGGACCTGCTGTGGGGCAGCTCAAATTCTGATCTGGTCTTACTTCTGAGTGTTCCTTCCTCTAATGTCCACAGCTGTCAGAACTAGTGTGTTTTCTTTTGTGAGAGCTCTCATTGTCTTTTCCATAGATACAGAGTCTGCCTAGTTGATTGTGTGTATTTAATCTGCAGCTTGTACAGCTGGTGGCAAGGTTTTGGGTCCTCTTTCTTAGCCATACTGCCCCTGGATTTTTCTTTGTGGTTTTAGCTCCACCTCTGCATGTGGGTCACATTCACAGATGTTTGCTACTGAGGCTGCCTTGTAGGATTTGGATCTGCCCCAGTGAGGGCCAGGTGTGGAGGTGGCACAGCTGCTTGGGTTGCAGAGGCCCTGGCAGCATCAGGTACTTATGGGAGCCAGTGGCTAGGGCAGCAGGAAATATTATGCTCAAGAAAGCTATGGCAACCCACCCCAGCATTCCTGCCTGTAGAATTCCCCTGACAGAGAAACCTGGCAGGCCACAGTCCACAGGGTTGCAAAGAGTTGGATATGACCAAAGTGACCCTGTGTGAACAAATGCAAAACCTTTTCTAGCCTCTGGCAGCTCTGTCCCAGTGGGGCTCATGCACAGAGGTTGGGCAGTTGCTTGGATCATGGGAACTCTGGCAATGCCAGCTATGCAGGAGCACTGGTGGGTATTGTTATAGGAGATATGACACGATTAGGGCTTTTTCTAGCCTGTGGCAGCTCTGCCCCCATGAGGACTGACTGTGAAGGTGGCATAGCTGCTGGTGTGCCCTGGCGGCACCAAATGTACAGCAACATGGACGGCCTCAGCTGCAGGAGCTAGGGCTTATCAGAGTCTTTTTCTAGCCTCTGGCAGCTGGCGATCAGAAGGCCTCTTTAGCTAGTCCTCCACTGCTCTGCTCATTCAGGTACTTGGAGGTCTCCTCTGTCTGGGGTCCTTCTCTGTTGCTCAGCATGCCAGGCACATAAAGGGGCCACCCTGGCTGGTGTCCTACTCAGGTGTCTTGTGCATAAGGCACTAAGGTGCTCCCCTGGCTGGGGTCCTTCTCTGTTGGCACATCAGGCACTTAGAGGGCTCCCCTGGCTAGGGTCTCTGTTGCTTGATGCATCGGGCACTTAAAGGGCCAGCCTCTCTATTGTTCAGTTGCCTTTGCTGGCCTGTGGGGTGGGAGAGGCTACGGTGTTGGCCCCAGCCCCTATGCATGACTCAGCAGTATTGTCTTTCCATCATGGCTGCCTGGTTTTCCTCCACAGTCATTTCTCACCACAATCTCTTCCCTCACCTCCCTTCTGGCTGTCTCCCCACAGTCAACATCAGACCTAGCCCTGGGATTGCTCCACAATCCCTACCCTCCAGCTCCCAGCCACTGTGCCTTCTAGATGACCTGTATCCCTGTCTGGGGTATGTATGGCTGCAGCAAGGACTGTCTGTGTGATTCTCATTCCATTTAGGCTGTTGCCAATCAGCTGCTTCATTCTCAGCCTCAAATGTTTCTCCTCTGACCCAAATAATTGCCCCTATGTGGGGATTCGACCCCTGCTTCAGTTCCCCCAACCATCAAGTTCAGGTCCAGTCCTACTAACTCTCTTAATTTCCCCCCACCCACTTCCTTTGTCCTACTGAGTTTTGCATATTTTTTACCCCCAGTGGTCAGGTACTCCTGCCCTCTGTCAGCTGGGGTTCTGCAAGCACTTCTGTCTCTGAAGGTGTATTCCTTATGTATCCATGGAGAGAGATGTACTCCACTTCCACCTACTCCTCCACCATCTTGTTCCTCCCTCCAATTTCTCTATAATTTGCTTTTTAAGATGAAATGTTTTCATTAAATTTAGGTAGAGAATCTCATGCAGAAATACAGTCAAGGAGATTTTTTTCAGTTAACTTATGTGGAACCCAAGCAACCAAACTGGTGCAAATAATTTTCAGGGCTTGATTTGGATATCTTGAGTATGTAGACTGTCTTGCATGTAGTATAACTTTGATTGCTCTCAATTAATCTGATTGCTATCAACTTCAATTGGTCTACCCAATTCTGGAGCATCATCCAGCTACAAATCTCCAGCACAAAACTTCACAAACCACTTTTGACACATTCAATCAGTCGTAGCATTTTCTCCACACATTGCAGAAATCTTTCTTTTGTGTGTGTGTCTACCTCTCTTGAAATAATTATGCATAATATACCAAAATGTTGATTTTTTTCTTTCATCTTCAATTTTAAAATGACTGCCCCCAAATTCACCATTTGCTTGTTTGTTTTTTTAAATGTGTGCTGTCACAGCTGTCACAATACAACCTAACAAAATTGTTTTGAATGAAGTTAAAGACAACTAAATGCTACTAGAGCCATCTTACAGGAAAAAGTGAATGGTTTGGCCAACCTAGTATTTATTGAGCACTCACTCTATGAAAAGCTCTGTTTCAGCTGCTAGAGATACAGTTAGACAAGATCATGTCCTCAGGAAATTTGTATTCTAGTGGGATGAGTGAAAAGGGAAAAATCTTGGTGGGGCCTTAATGAAATAGGAAAAATACAGTGATGAGTTAGCCCAATAAAAATTGTACTGAATATTATTCTGTTATAGTTCTGGAGACCAGAAGTCCAGGTTTGGTTTCACTGTGCTGAAGATAAATTGTCTGCAGAGCTGTGCCTTCACTGAAGGCTCTAGGGAAGAATTTGCCTCTCTGGAATTTCTATCTTCTAGACCTGCTTTTCTTGGTTCATGGCCCCTTCCTCCAGTTTCAAAGCCAGCAGTATAGTGTTTTCAAGCCTTTTGCTTCTGAGATATCACCGTCTCCTTCCCTGGTGCATCAGCTGAATATACTGTGAGGTGGTGAAACTCACAGGGTGAAGGACAATCCAGGAAAAATGTGAACATAGCCTGAAAGCTGTGATTACAACCTGCTATGAGTGTTGAATGAAGTTGTGTGGTCCCATGGTGATGCTGATGAACATTTATTGGAAGGTTTTCATGCATCAGGTGTTAACAAGCCTTCTCACTTTAATTCATACTAACCCTTTGTCCTATTTTACATGTAAATAAAACTAGGCTCCTAGTTCAGCTTGCCCAGAATCTCACAGTTACTGTGTGGTAACACCAGGATTGGGCTTCCCTGGTGGGTCAGTGGTAAGAATCCACCTGCTGATGCAGGAGATTAGGGTTCAATCCATGGGTTGGGAAGATCCCTAGGAGAAGGAAATGGCAACCCACTCCAGTTTTCTTGCCTGAGAAATCCCATGGACAGAAAAATCTGATGGGCTACAGTCCATGGGGTTGAAAAAGAGTTGGACACAACTTAGTGACTAAACAATAATACTAGGATTGTTAGGTGGGCTTCAGTCCACGGGGTCACAAAGAGTCGGACATGACTGAGTAACTTAGCGTAGCACAACCTGCCTCCCAGAACGGAACCCTAATGAAAGCCTTGCTATACTGTATGGTCTGAGACCCAGTAACATCAGAATCACCTAGGAACTTTTAAAAAATGCAGACTCTCAAGCTCAACCCTAGACTTGCTGAATTAGAATTCACATTTTAGTAATAGCGTTAAGTGATTCCAATGCACTGTAAGGTTCATGAGAAACTAACAAGCAAGGCACTTAAAATGCAGTGAAATTACATTTTCAGCTGCTGTGGGAGCTGGTGGAGATATTTTTCTCTTTAGTGTTTGTTTTCACAGTATGAGGCAGCCCAGTTAGTCTGATGAGTAAGCATCAGTTTGAGTAAGTAAATAACAATTTTTTTTAAAAAAACCTCTCAAGTTCATGTCTCCAGACCTAAAGAAGGATGCCACAGTGTACTCTAAATAGCAACTATTTGCCTCTTGGGGGCTAAAATATTTGATGACTTCATTTTTTATCATCTCTGAGTTCTTCAGGTCCAGGGTGATTATTATAGAGAGAGTTATTAAACTACAACACTCTCATATCAGATGCTGGTATTAGGTATATTTTGGGCACTGCAATTGTCACACAACAAGGAGAGAGAATCCTGATTATTGTACTTATAAAAAGATGCTTATTCACAGAAGAGTGTCTTTACCCTAGGTCCTTGTGGGCTGCTACTCTATTTCTAAGCCTCAGAGTATATAGTTTTGGTTAAATCAAGAGTAGAACAAATAGAAGATGACTCATATCCTAGCATTTCTCATGGACATTTGCATTAAAATTATTTGGTACTGGTTAAACATATAGGTCTTTTGGCCCTACCTGGAAAATTACAGTCTCTAGGAGTGATATTCAGAAATTTTAATTTCTAACAAGCTCACCAGGCAGTTCTTACATAAACTAATAGTTGAGAATTACTATTATTTATAGTCAGATTGACCCTGTTTTTGTATGGATCGGGAGTCCGAAAAAGAGAGCAATATAATGATGTGCTTAAAACTTCAGTGCCCTGTGTATAATAAGTTTTCATTTCCATGTATATATATATATATATGATTATGTATATATAATGAAAGATGTGATTATATTAATAGATAAAGAAAAGCCTAATACAGATGGTCTACTTTTCAGGAGAGCCTTCTATATCCATAGAATCTAATAAAGGCTGGGCTAGAGAAGGCAATGGCAACCCACTCCTGTACTCTTGCCTGGAAAATCCCATGGGAGGAGGAGCCTGGTAGGCTGCAGTCCATGGGGTCGCGAAGAGTCGGACACGACTGAGCGACTTCACTTTCACGCGTTGGAGAAGGCAATGGCAACCCGCTCTAGTACTCTTGCCTGGAGAATCCCAGGGACAGAAGCCTGGTGGGCTGCCGTCTATGGGGTCGCACAGAGTCGGACGCGACTGAAGTGACTTAGCAGCAGCAGCAGCAGCTGATTTTGAGTGGCTGCATATGAGGTAGGCAAGTAAATACCAAGTATTTAAGCAGTTAAACTTAGGAATATCTCTCTTGTGATGTTGACCATTTGTCACCAAACACACCAACTCCACGGAATTTTACTAGAATTTATTTTTTATTTTTAATTTCATAATATGTATTTGATTATCATTGACAACGTTTCAGGTATACAGCAAGGTGATTCAGTTATTCAATACACGTATTATTTTCCAGATTATTTTTCATAATAGGATATTAAAAGATCTTAACTATAGTTCCCTGTACTATGGAGTAAATCTTTGTTACTTGTTGCATATCTATAAATTTTACTAAAATTTAGAATTAAGGCACCTGGCTGAGTTCCTTGAAAGACCTGATATGTTACAAACTGCCAGAAGAGGGCAGCAGAGAGCTGCCAAATGGCGCTTAGAGGCCAAGTGAGCCAAGGTAGATGTTGAGACAGAGGTCCAAACTGGATCCGCTGGCAGTTTGCCGAGGACACAACCAATCTGGACAGGCTGAAGCTTAGTGAGTCTGAGCAAGGCAGTTACTTCTCATGAAAGGAGGCAAAGGCTAGGCTAGTGTGTGGAGGAAAGAAGACGAAGTCAGAAAGGCAAGCAATCAGGAGTGGGGTGAGAGGTGGGTGTGTTACAGTAAAATGGTCAGGGAGCCCCACATTCTCCTGAGGTAATTATCCTGATTTCTAGCATTTTAGAAGCCACTGCCTTGATAAGATCAGGAAACAAAAGGACTCTTGGTGGAGATCAGCTCCTAACTAGATGATTAAGAAAAACCTGGAACCTAATCGCTTCCTCCAGAACCCATTTGGTAGTGAGATCTTCTTTTTTTTTTTTTTTTTTTGAAAATGGGAAAAAAAAAATAGGAATACAGGACAGTACATGATTAAATACTGTAATACAATCAATTCTTTCTCAAGAAATTTCAATGAAGGGGGAGATCTATGAAGGCTGGAGTAGCCAAGGAAGACTTCTTTAAGGAAATGAAAGTTGATCTGAGTCATAATGGACACACAGTTTAGAAAGTGAGCCAAGGGAGACAACTTCAGACTGTTTGCAGGCCTGGGGAGACCACTTGTGTATCAGGGTGCCTGGAGCTTGCAGTGAGCTGGAGATAAAAATACCTGTTTGATCTTTGTCAAACATTTTTATTTGATGGTCTCCATTATGTTCTGAAGGAACAGGATCCAGCTTCTTTAAGCATTGGGAGTGTATCATTCATTAAGAGGAAGTAAACATTAAAGTCCCATATCTGAAACAGGGAGCTCACAATGAGCGTTTGCTCAAGAGGATACGTTCCTGATTTTCCCAATTGGGGCACCACAACCACGACTCTGCAAATAGGTAGGATCTCCTCAGTTCATGTCTAGATGCAGAAGACTATGCCAAGAATTTCATAAACATGATAAAAGGGTTTATTGAGCTTGCCTTGTGGTCCAGTGGTTAAGAATCTGCCTTACAGTGTGAAGGGTATGAGTTCCACTCCTGGCTGGGGAAAAGGGTTTTATTGATAATTTCATATTCTGTGCTGAGAACCAGGCACAGTTAACTATACACTTACACTTTAAAGGACGCAGAGGTCCATCTTTCATCCACTAACAGGCTTGCAATTTCCCCCTTACAGCTGCATTCTACAGAGTAATTACAATGTTCAGTTCAGTTCAGTCGCTCAGTCATGTACAACTCTTTGTGACCCCATGAATTGCAGCACTCCAGGCCTCCCATCACTAACTCCCAAAGCCTACTCAGACTCATGTCCATTGAGTCGGTGATGCCATCCAACCATCTCATCCTCTGTCGTCCCCTTCTCCTCCCGCCCTCAATCTTTCCCCACATCAGGGTCTTTTCCAATGAGTCAGCTCTTCGCATCAGGTGGCCACAGTATTAGAGTTTCAGCTTCAACATCAGCCCTTTCAATGAACACCTAGGACTGATCTCTTTAGGATGGACTGGTTGGATCTCCTTATAGTCCAAGGGACTCTCAAGAGTCTTCTCCAACACCGCAGTTCAAAAGCATCAATTCTATGGCACTCAGCTTTCTTTCTAGTCCAACTTTCACATCCGTACCTGACCACTGGAAAAACCATAGCCTTGACTAGACGGACCTTTGCTGACAAAAGAGTGTCTCTGCTTTTTAATATGCTGTAAAAGTTGGTCATAACTTTCCTTCCAAGGAGTAAGTGTCTTTTAATTTCATGGCTGCAAATCACCATCTGCAGTGATTTTGGAGGCCCCCAAAATAAAGTTTGACACTGTTTCCATGGTTTCCCCATCTATTTGCCATGAAGTGATGGGACTGGATGCCATGATCTTAGTTTTCTGAATGTTGAGCTTTAAGCCAACTTTTTCACTCTCTTCTTTCATTTTCATCAAGGGGCTCTTCAGTTCTTCTTCACTTTCTGCCGTAAGGGTGGAGTCATCTGCATATCTGAGGTTATTGATATTTCTCCTGGCAATCTTGATTCTAGCTTGTGCTTCATCCAGCCCAGCATTTCTCATAATGTATTCCGCATGTAAGTTAAATAAGCAGGATGACAGTATACAGCCTTGACATACTCCTTTTCCTATTTGGAACCAGTCTGTTGTTCCATGTCCAGTTCTAACTGTTGCTTCCTAACCTGCATACAGGTTTCTCAAGAGGTAGGTCAGGTGGTCTGGTATTCCCATCTCTTGAAGAATTTTCCAGTTTTTTGAATGATCCACACAGTCAAAGGCTTTGGCATAGTCAATAAAGCAGAAATAGATGTTTTTCTGGAACTCTCTTGTTTTTTTCGATGATCCAGTGGATGTTGGCAATTTGGTCTCTGGTTCCTCTGCCTTTCCTAAAACCAGCTTGAACATCTGGAATTTCATGGTTCATGTGTTGCTGAAGCTTAGCTTGGAGAATTTTGAACATTACTTTACTAGTGTGTGAGTAGTTGGGTAGAATTTCTTTGTATGTCCCCTCTCTACTGGGATATTAGTGACTTGCTTTTTATTATTATAGGTATTTATATCTTTGCATATATACTTATTTAAAACACTCTCTCCTTTTCAGTTAATTTTTATAGGGGACTTCATGTCTCTTTAACACATTCTAGAAAGGACTAGCCTATATTTAAATGACTGACACAGCAACTCTTTTTTCCCTGATGTAGAGCATTGTTTCACAACTTCTTATTTATCTGTTCTTCTGAGAAGGTTGCAAGATAAAACACTTTCCCAACAGCAACAGTAGCTCCCTTGGGCAGATTCTATGGGAATGGAGATGGGGTTAGGGGTGAATCAGGAAAGGACAAGACACTCATCATAGAGGGAAACATCACAGAGATCTTGAGATATCCTCCTCTCCAAACCATGTAGAGCTAAGGAGCATTGCTATAGTTTCAGGATCAGGACACTGTGGGAGTGTGTGTGTGTGTGTGTGTGTGTGTGTGTGTGTGTGTGTGTGTGAGGTAGGTAGGTATTTTGCAGTAATCAGTGTTCTCCATCTGCTGTTGGTTTGGGAGGGACATATAAGTCCTTTTTATTGAATCCCTTTGGTGGCTCAAATCACTCCCTTCTCAGGATCCAAGGGAAAGCATGTCCTCATTGGGCAGCACCAAGGATTCTGGGATGGCTATTGGACAAAAGCTCTGCATTTCTTCTCACAGTAAAAGTTTAAAATGAGTTCAGAGATAGTATTATTTAATTATTTAATGTCCAGTGTCAGGGTAAGCATTCTTTCAAGAAAGCATTTCCCTTTAGGGCATCCCTTAGGATGTCAAGCCATTAATAAAAGATTATTTGAAGAAAAGAGCTAAAGTTGGGGTCATTTGTTGGATGTTCCACAGAATAGGAAGGATGCTTTATTTTTAAAATTCTCTTCCCTTATAGTCTATTGAGGACTTCCCTGGTGGTGTAGACGGTAGAGCGTCTGTCTACAATGAGGGCGATCTGGGTTCGATCCCTGGGTCAGGAAGATACCCTGGAGAAGGAAATGGCAACCCACTCCAGTACTATTGCCTGGAAAATCCCGTGGATGGAGGAGCCTGATAGACTACAGTCCATGGGGTCTCAAAGAGTTGGACTTGACTGAACGACTTCACTCACTCACTCATAGTCTATTAGAGAATATTGAGTGGAATTCCCTGTGCTATACAGTAGGTCCTTGCTAGTTACCTATTTCATATATAATAATGTGTTTATGTTAATCTCAAACTCCTAATTTATCCCTCCTCCTCTTTCCCTTTCGGCAGCCATAAATTTGTTTTCTATGCCTGTGGGTTTATTTCTGTTTTGCATATAAGTTCATTTGTACCTTTTTAAAAAGATTCCACATATGAGCAATATCATATGATATTTGTCTTTTTTTGTATGGGTTACTTCACTTAGTATGATAATCTCTAGGTTGTTGCTACAAATGGCACTATTCTATTCTTTTTTTAAGGCCAAATAGCGTTCCATTGTATATATATACAGCACAATTCCTTTAACCATTTATATGTTGATGACGTTTAGATTATTTTCGTGTCTGAACTGTTGTTAAGAGTGCTGCAATTAACATAAGTATACATGTATCTTTTTGAATTAGAGTTTTGTCTGGATATAAGGCATGGGATTCTTATTTTCTGACTCTGTTCTGCTTTCTGTGGTAGAGGCTGATCTGGGCTGCTCCTGACCTCAGAAAATTCCAGTATCACCTGGCATCATCAGAGGGGCATTCAGTCAATATCTACCATGAAACCCCAATGGTCTGTTCTGTGTTCTTAGTCGCTCAGGCATGTCCGACTCTTTGTGACCCTATGGACTGTAGTCTACCAGGCCCCTCTGTCCATGGGGGTTCTCCAGGCAAGAATACTGGAGTGGGTTGCTGTGACCTCCTCCAGGGTTTGAACTCAGGTCTCCCGCATTGCAGGTGGATTCTTTAGCACCCGAGTCACCAGGGAAGCCCAAGAATACTGGAGTGGGTATCCTATCCCTTCTCCAGGGGAACTTCCTGATGCAGAAATCAAACTGAGGTGTCCTGCATTGCAGGCGGATTCTTTACCAGCTGAGCTACATAGCCCCAGCCATATATTTCTTACTCTTTCCCACCTCTAATTTCTCAGTTCAGGGCAAATTGGAAGCCATTTTACATACAAAATCTGAGCTTCCAGAATATTCCAGGTCACGCTGTATGGAATAAGCAACATGCTATGAGGGAGTCACAAGCCTGGACTGATGCAAACTTATAAACTTCTCTGGCGACTAGGTCTTGGACAGCTCCCAAGAGACCAAGGTAGGGCTAGAGGAAGTGAACTCAAGCCCAGCCGTACAGCTAACCCTCCTAAGCTGATCAACACACCCAACAGCCCAGTGTGGGTATCGGCTTGACTCTAGTGCCATCTTGGAGAGAGACTATCTTGAATTGGGATTCCTTGCTGTAGCTTGATCCAGGACTCAGAATTGGTTTTAGCTGTGGCCCAGTGTGGCCCAATGGTCTGGCCCTTCTCATTTTTCCTGTAAACTTAGCCCTTGGCCTGGTTTTTACTGTGCTGTGGGTACCCTAAAAGTCTGACTGAGACTCCCTGTTGTGATTGCCTCCATGAAACTCCCCAGACTGACTCTCACGGGCTTTGGGGAACTTTGGGTACCACCTATGGGACCAGAAGGCAGCACTGGAAAGTTAACTGAGAACTTTTACTCTGTTGAATCATTTCTTATCATAAAATTTTGCTTGAGTCAGGGGGCCTACATTAGGGTATTTTCATGCTAGCATTGGAAACCTTAACTTCTTCCTTGTGCCTCTGTTCTCTGGGACTCAGGTCCAACTAGGATAGGCTGAGGTACAGCTTATCTTCCACTGTCTCCTCTGTTCCTTCTGATCTCAGGTGGCTTTAACCTTGGCCTGAAGCAAGATTTCAGTTCCTGGCCAGAGACTGATGCTGGGTCACAGTAGTGAGAGTGCGGAATCCTAGCCACTAGCCTGCCAGGGACCAGTGGCCAGTGACAAGGCCCTGGATCATCAGCTTTGTGGAAATGAATTTCCACAAAGAAACAGAATATAGTGAAGAAAGTAAAGTATTTATTAGTGGTGAAAAGAGTATGTGTGAATAGATACACACAGGCAAATTCAGAGAAAGAGTTGCACTCTGTTGGTGGTTTAAATCACTTACACAGGGCATATTTTCTGGGTTTCCTTTGGTCAGTCATCTTGCTTTGCCTGGTTCTGAGTCTGTGTTTGATTCATTTTAGGGTCCTTCCATGTGTGCATATGCATCCCTTAACCAAAATGGATTCTAGCTAAGGGGCCTATGGGTAAATTGACTTCACTACCTTTCTTCTTTTTTGGAAAATCTCCAAGGAGCTTTTCTGTATATGTACAGTTGAGAAAGCCTCCTTGACCTCGGGAATGAGAAACACATGGTCTTTTATCTGGACAGGGCTCAGCTTCTCCTCCCTCTTGCTGTTGTCTTCATACTGGAGTATCTGTCCACAGGGCACAAACTCCAGCTGCTCAGCTTCAGTTCAGTTCAGTTCAGTCTCTCAGTCGTGTCCTACTCTTTGTGACCCCATGAATCACAGCACGCCAGGCCTCCCTGTCTGTCACCAACTCCCGGAGTTCACTCAGACTCACGTCCATTGAGTCCTTGATGCCATCCAGTCATCTCATCCTCTGTCATCCCCTTCTCCTCCTGCCCCCAATCCCTCCCAGCATCAGAGTCTTTTCCAATGAGTCAGCTCTTCACATGAAGTGGCCAAAGTACTGGAGTTTCAGCTTTAGCATCATTCCCTCCAAAGAAATCCCAGGGCTGATCTCCTTCAGAATGGACTGGTTGGATCTCCTTGTAGTCCAAGGACTCTCAAGAGTCTTCTCCAACACCACAGTTCAGAAGCATCAATTCTTCAGTGCTTAGCCTTCTTCACAGTCCAACTCTCACATCCATACATGACTACTGGAAAAACCATAGTCTTGACTAGACGGACCTTAGTTAGCAAAGTAATGTTTCTGCTTTTGAATATACTATCTAGGTTGGTCATAACTTTTCTTCCAAGGAGTAAGCATCTTTTAATTTCATGGCTGCAATTACCATCTGCTGTGATTTTGGAGCCCCCAGAAATAGTCTTTCACTGTTTCCACTGTTTCCACTCTTTCCCCATCCATTTCCCATGAAGTGATGGGACAGGATGCCATGATCTTCGCTTTCTGAATGTTGAGCTTTAAGCCAACGTTTTCACTCTCTTCTTTCACTTTCATCAAGAGGCTTTTTAGTTCCTCTTCACTTTCTGCCATAAGGGTGGTGTCATCTGCATATCTGAGGTTACTGATATTTCTCCCGGCAATGGGACCCATCTAATCTCTTGCCTCATTTCCATCATGCCTGAGATTGGAAAAGGAGAACTTTGGGCTTCCTGCCTCCTCTATGCTTTATCTTCTTTCTACCTAAGGGCAGCAAGCCTTGTGGTGAGCCATCAGACTTGCAGAGTTGTCTCTTTGTGGTGGAGAGAATGCTGTGGTCCATAGACCTGCTCTGGGAGTTGGTGATGGACAGAGAAGCCTGGCACGCTGCAGTCCATGGTGTCGCAACGACTCAGACCTGACTGAGTGAACTGATGGACCTGCAGAATACTGGAATGGGTTGCCATTTACTTCTCCAGGGGATCTTCCCGATTCAAGATTGAACCTGTGTTTCCTGCATTGTAGGTGAATTATTTACCAGTGAGCCACCTGGGAAGCCCCCATATGGTTTGTAGCATTTTGCAAACTGGTTGATGACGTCACTGGAAACTTATTAAAACGCATACCCAACTTAGACCTAATAGCTAAGATTCTGCATTTTTAACAAGATTCTCAGGTAACTTACTTGCACATTAATGTTTGAGAAGCACAGGTATGTAATAATCACTAAACTTCTCAAGGGAAATAATGTTTCTTATATGGAGAGTTCAGTATAAGGAAATGTAGAAGAGAAAGCTATTTAATCAAATTAAAATCTTATCTCTTATAGATTTTTAAAAAGAAAAGAAAATCACAAAAGATGAAATGAGTAAAGCAGTTAAGTGGATGACAATATAATTTGTTATACTTGAATTTTTCTTTTATAACCTTTCTCTGTTGCTATACAGTTTGTAAGTAAAAAGCAAATTTACTTGATTTTTGTCATTATATTCATGCTTCATAAAGTGAGTTTTGTCAAGGTGCTTTAAAAAGATGGACGTCATCAACCAGTTTGCCAAATGCTACAAACCATATGGGGGCTTCCCAGGTGGCTCACTGGTAAATAATTCACCTACAATGCGGGAAACATAGGTTCAATCTTGAATCGGGAAGATCCCCTGGAGAAGTAAATGGCAACCCATTCCAGTATTCTTGCCTGGGATGTCTCATGGACAGAGCAGCCTGGCAGGCTACAGTCCATGGGGTTGCAAGAGTCAGATAAAACTTAGGGACTAAACAATATACTTAATTACTTAGTGACTAGTAACATGAAATGACATATTCTTTTTGGAGACTTCCAGTAACCATTATGACTATAAAGGTGCTGCCAAGTCCTGTTGAGAAATCCCTCTGATCTTATCTAATGGATTTCTAAAACACGGTTGTTCATGGAACTCTGTTTCATGTAATATCCATGAGCAAACCACAAAACTGTGTTCTCTTGACCATGGTTCAGACTTTTCTAATACAAAACAAACCCTCCATATTAAATATGAAATGGTTGATAAATCTGATTTGCAGTGTCCCCAAGCTCCACCGGGTGCACCATAGAAGGTCCAAACTGAGCCAGATGCTCTTTTGCTCACCAGCAAGGTCAAGGGCCAGAATCTACAGGACTCTCTCTGCAGTGCCTCTATGCCCTCTGTCTTACCCAATTGGTATGCTCCAGATACCTCTTTTTGTATTTAGTCCTTATTTTCTGCCTTTCTAATTCAGTTGATACCGTTTATTGTCTACTTGCTCCTCAATTCAGCTTTTCCTCAGATGCTATACCCCTTAGATCTTCATGAAACCGAAAATGAAGCAGATGATAAAGAAGCTGACATTGCCTCCCTCACAGCCCAGTTCAGACTCTGGGCCAGATTCCTGACATTTTTGCTGCTGAGGAGGAGAGCTAGACAATTCAAAGTAAACCTACTCCAAAGAGTCAGCACTGATGACTTGGCCATAGACACAACAGTAAAACAATTGGCTTTGCAAACCCAAAAGGAGGATACATGATCTGCAAAAAGTTTCTGTGTCATTTCTTTGAAAAGTTTTGAAAAATTTTCAAATTCTGTGTGAGGATAGTCTTGCAGTTTCAGATTCTTGATAATGTTGCATAGATACAGGATATGTGTATTTAGAAACCACAGGGTCTCTGAGGCTCAGAGACCCTCTCCTCTTTTTCTCTTGTTCACTGTGCTTGAATATCAAGCCAAGTTCTGTGTCATGCATCTAATCAGCTGCATATGGATTAGCATGAATTTGTCTTCCATGGAATTAATTTTGGTAGATAAGAGTCAGAAAAGAGTCCTGTGCTCAAAACAAAGTTGGAAACTTCTGGGATGATACTTGAAATGCTGGTGGGGTAAGAGTGGGATGGAAGGAACTCCAGAAAGCTAATGGAATGTTGGAAGTAGTCGAATTAGACATCCATGCTCAAGCTATAGCCTCATAGTTGGTGTCCCTTGACTAGGGTTTGGCCATGTGTCTTGCTTTGGCCAATAGGATGTTAGCTGATCTAATGTGAACAGAAGCTTGAAGTAAGCTTGTGCAGGAGTGTCCCCTGGGCAGCTGCTGCTCCTTTGGTCTGGGTCCCAGTGTGGGTATTCCAGAGGTGGCCTGAGCCCAGAGCCACATCTGTCAATCTTCAGCCTGAAGCAGAGGTGCCCAACTGCCCCAGTCTTTTACTGACCAAGGTTATTGTCAATTTGCAGATCAAACCAAAACCCAGATTTACTAACCAAGTTATTGTCGACCTGCAGACTTGTGAGTGTCAGAATAACTGCTTTCTGTAAGACAGAGTTTGGGAGGTTATTTGTTATGCAACACTATTGTGGCAATAGCTTCCTGATAACCTAGATTAAACAAAGTTAAACAGATTTCTCAATTGCATTTTCCCAGAGACCCTAATCTTCTTTATGCATTGCAAGATGGTCATAGAATGAGTGGCATTTCCCAGTGCATCTTTATTTTTCATAACAGTTTATGATACCAAGGCAGGTAGAAACCAGAACTGTCCTCTAAGGGAAGGGTAATTAAACCTCCCCTTCTCTACTCCCTAGTGCAACACACACAAAGAAATCTGGTCCCCTAAGAAGGGTCCCTAATATGATAGGTAACAGATACATAGCTATTGGGTCAGGATTTAGGTACAATAGTTTTGGGTATGCAGAGGGCGAAGGAGAAATTTTGAGATTGCTCCATGCCTTACCTTTGGGTATAGTGCTGCTAATATATCTATAGTAAATGTTTATGCTTTGAGAGATGGATACAAAATAAAATATGAAAAGAGTCTGAGGGACTAGAGATGCCCTTGAGGAATTGAGAAGGGAAATATGAAGAAAGTCTATGAGAAGCTAAGAAGGGAAATCTATGAGGAATTAAGAAGAGAAATATGAAGTTTGACAACAAAAGAACTCAACTAGCTACCACAGTCACTAGTTCACTAGGGGTATGTTTGCTCCCCAAGTTTTTCTAGTGCATCCTTTTCCCTTGTGAGGGCTGATTGGAACTGAGGTTTCACGGAGAGGAATTCCCTTCTTGAGAAAGCCTAGGCTGGGAGAAAATTCAAAAGCAAAATAATTTGCAGCAAATTAGACATTACAACTTGATTAATTACAAAGAGGCAAGTGAAATTTGCAAGACAGCTATCATGAGACTTAAAGCTCTTGTACATTTCTTGTGAGTTAGAAGGGTAGTCAGCACATTTACCCTTGTGGAAGGTCAGCAGATTAACTATGATTTCAACTCCACACTAAGGAGACCCACGTCATCTGCATGGACACCTTCCTGCATTTCTGTGCACTTGAAAATTTAATAACACTGCCTCAAAACATTGCCCAGATTTCTTCCCTTTTATGAATTGCCTAAGTTTGTGCCATCACTATGTCTTACAGGACACCTGCAGATAGTTCATTTAAGCAAGCTGCAGTAGATTTCCACAAGCAGTCATTCCTGCTGTTCATGATCCACTTAATTGCCAGCTTTGCTAGATCACCCATGAAGTCACACCAAAATTTTTCCAAAGAAGCAGAGAGATTCTGATCAAGGGGAGAGATTTAATGGTTGCCAGCATGTGATGGCATTTTTCTGCCTTTGAGGACCAATGAATTCATCTTCAGGCTGTAAAGGTAAGTGGGTCTTATTTCCTGTAGTTCCATATGAGAGTGTTAACAGCCTCGATAGGGAGGCCAGAGGGCCCCAAGCAGCAGGAGGAAATAAACTGCAAGTGCAGAATTTTTTCCCGTTTCTATTGACTACACCTGATTCCACCTGAACTTAACTTTTCTCAAACCTTGAGCTAACCAATGCGTTTTTTCCAAGCTTTGTTAATGAAGCTATGTATTTGCTTTGGAATCTGCCTTTCTTCAAATCAGATTCTACCTAAGACTAACTTTTTCCTTTTCTCAAACCTTGGGCTCATGATGGCTCAACAAACCAGTATTCATGTCAAATGTTTTATGGCCAGAGATGATATACCTTGTGCCATCCTATCTCAAAAATGCATGCTGTGAGAGAGTAGACTCGTGGAACTCTCTCAGCCTTGAGGTGTCTCTTTTATCTGATTAGCAGCTCGCTAATAGACATAAAACACCTTGCTAAAAACTAGCAAGCAGGCATTCTTTCTGTCCTCTTCTGATGTCTATGTCAGAATCTTTCCCTATCTCTACTACACTTTAATAAAAGTTTGCTATACAAAAGCTCTGAGCAGTCAAGTCTTGTCTCTGGCCCCAGATCAAATTCCTCTCCTCTGGAGGCCACAAATCCTGGTGTAGCATGTGACTTGCAACCACAAACTTTCACATAGAGAAAAGTTTCTTTACATACTCTGGAAGTACGGAGAATGCAAACGAATGGAACTGGAAAAATCAACCTGCCTGACTTCAGGCTCTACTACAAAGCCACAGTCATCAAAACAGTATGATACTGACACAAAGACAGAAATATAGATCAATAGAACAAAATAGAAAGCCCAGAGATAAATCCACACACCTATCGAGAAAGGAGGCAAGAACATACAGTGAATTAAAGACAATCTCTTTAACAAGTGGTGCTGGGAAAACTGGTCAACCACTTGTAAAAGAATGAAACTAGAGCACTTTCCAACACCATTCACAAAAATAAACTCAAAATGGATTAAAGACCTAAACGTAAGACCATAAACTATAAAAATCCTAGAGGAGAACATAGGCAAAACACTCTCTGACATAAATCATGGCAGGATCCTCTATGACCCACCTTCCAGAGTACTGGAAATAAAAGCAAAAATAAATAAATGGTACCTAATTAAAATTAAAAGCTTCTGCACAACAAAGGAAACTACAAGTAAGGTGAAAAGACAGTGTTTGGAATGGGAGAAAATAATAGCAAATGAAGCAACTGACAAACAACTAATTTCAAAAATATACAAGCAACTCCTGCAGCTCAATTCCAGAAAAGTAAATGATCCAGTCAAAAAATGGGCCAAAGAACTAAACAGACATTTCTCCAAAGAAGACATACAGATGGCTAATAAACACATGAAAAGATGCTCAGCATCAATCATTATCAGAGAAATGCAAATCAAAACCACAATGAGGTACCATTTCACACCAGCCAGAATGGCTGCGATCCAAAAGTCTACAAGCAATAAATGCTGGAGAGGGTGTGGAGAAAAGGGAACCCTCTTACACTGTTGGTCGGAATGCAAACTAGTACAGCCACTATGGAGAACAGTTTCCTTTAAAAACTGCAAACAGAACTGCCTTATGACCCAGCAATCCCACTGCTGGGCGTATACACTGAGGAAACCAGATCTGAAAGAGACATGTGTATCCCAATGTTCATCACAGCACTGTTTGTAATAGCCAGGACATGGAAGCAATTTAGATGTCTATCAGCAGATGAATAGATAAGAAAGCTGTGATACATATACACAATGGAGTATTACTCAGCCATTAAAAGGAATACATTTGAATCAGTTCTAATGAGGTGGATGAAACTGGAGCCGATTATACAGCGTGAACTAAGACAGAAAGAAAAACACCAATACAGTATACTAACGCATATATATGAAATTTAGAAAGATGGTAATGATAACCGTGTATGTGAGACAGCAAAAGAGACACAGATGTATAGAACAGTCTTTTGGACTCTGTGGGAGAGGACGAGAGTGGGATGATTTGGGAGAATGGCATTGAAACATGTATAATATTATATAAGAAACAAATCGCCAGTCTAGGTTTGATGCAGGATACAGGATGCTTGGGGCTGGTACACTGGGATGACCCAGAGAGATGGTACGGGGAGGGAAGTGGGAGGGGGTTCAGGATTGGGAACATGTGTACACCCGTGGTGGATTCATGTTGATGTGTGGCAAAACCAATACAATATTGTAAAGTAAAAGAAAATAAATAAAATCTGAAGTAAAAAAAAGAATTTTATGGGATAATTTAAAAAATCTTTCTTTAATTCTATCCTATTGACTCTCCTATAAAACCTAATTAAATAATTTTCCATCTGATATTCTCCCCAAATCTTATGTGCCTTGTTGTCATCTCATTTTGATGCCTGATGAGTAGGATTGGGCTCATACTTATCAGCTGGTATTTTTGAGGTCTGCAAAGCCATCTCCAGGGTGAAAAATCACAGGTAACAGAGGTAACAGTCCCAATGAGGAGAACAAGTGTAACTTTCTTCAAAAGAACCAAATGCAGTAGCCTGGGTTACATTTGCTTTGGATTAGTTGTTGTTTTCAACAAAAACATGTTTCCAACAAGACAATGATGTCTTCTGATAAACAGCTATATAACAACAGCAATTTTCAAAAATCCAAAAAAACTAAGAAGTAGTCTATTCAGTGTGCTAAAAGCCTTGGAAATGACCCAAATGGCAACACAAATTAGATTATTAAAATTGCTTCTTCTTTTGCATTTTTATTATGGTGACCTAATGAGCCAAGGGAACATTTCATGCAAAGATGGGCTCGATAAAGGACAGAAATGGTATGGACCTCACAGAAGCAGAGGATATTAAGAGGAGGTGGCAAGAATACACAGAAGAACTGTACCAAAAGATCTTCATAACCCAGATATTCATGATGGTGTGATCACTCACCTAGAGCCAGATATCCTGGAATGTGAAGTTAAGTGGGACTTAGAAAGCAGTGCTACGAACAAAGCTAGTGGAGGTGATGGAATTCCAGTTGAGCTATTTCAAATCCTGAAAGATGATGCTGTGAAAGTGCTGCACTCAATATGACAGCAAATCTGGAAGACTCAGCAGTGGCCACAGGACTGGAAATGGTCAGTTTTCATTTCAGTCTCAAAGAAAGGCAATGCCAAAGAATGCTCAAAGTACCGCACAATTGCACTCATCTCACAAGCTGGTAAAGTAATGCTCAAAATTCTCCAAGCCAGGCTTCAGCAATACATGACTCATGAACTTCTGATGTTCAAGCTGGTTTTAGAAAAGGCAGAGGAACCAGAGATCAAGTTGCCAACATCCGCTGGATCATGGAAAAAATGAGAGTTCCAGAAAAAACATCTATTTCTGTTTTATTGACTATGCCAAGGCCTTTGACTGTGTGAATCACAATAAACAGTGGAAAATTCTGAAAGAGATGGGAATACCAGCCCACCTGACCTACCTCTTGAGAAATCTGTATGCAGGTCAGTAAGCAACAGTTAGAACTGGACATGGAACAACAGACTGGTTCCAAATAGGAAAAAGATTACGTCAAGGCTGTATATTGTCACCATGCTTATTTAACTTACATGCAGAGTACATCATGAGAAACGCTGGGCTGGGAGAAGCACAAGCTGGAATCAAGATTGCCGGGAGAAATATCAATAACCTCAGATATGCAGATGACACCACCCTTATGGCAGAAAATGAAGAGGAACTAAAAAGCTTCTTGATGAAAATGAGAGGAGAGTGAAAAAATTGGCTTAAAGCTCAACATTCAGAAAACTAAGATCATGGCATCTGATCCCATCACTTCATGGGAAATAGAGGGAAACAGTGGAAACAGTGGCAGACTTTGTGTGTGTGTGTTGTTTTTTTTTGGCTCCAAAATCACTACAGATGCTAATAGCAGCCATGAAATTAAAAGACACTCCTTGGAAGGAAAGTTATGACCAACCTAGATAGCATAGTCAAAAGGAGAGACATTACTTTGCCAACAAAGGTCCGTCTAATTGAGGCTATGGTTTTTCCAGTAGTCATGTATGAATGTGAGAGTTGGACTGTGAAGAAAGCTGATCACTGAAGAATTGATGCTTTTGAACTGTGGTGTTGGAGAAGACTCTTGAGAGTCCCTTGGACTGCAAGGAGATCCAACCAGTCCATCCTAAAGGAGATCAGTCCTGGGTTTTCATTGGACGGACTGATGCTAAAGCTGAAACTCCAGTACTTTGGCCACCTGATGCGAAGAGTTGACTCATTGGAAAAGACCCTGATGCTGGGAGGAATTGGGTACAGGAGAGAAGTGGACGACAGAGGATGAGATGGCTGGATGGCATCACTGACTCAATGGACATGAGTTTCAGTTAACTCTGGAAGTTGGTGATGGACAGGGAGGCCTGGCGTCCTGCGATTAATGGTGTTGCAAAGAGTTGGACACGACTGAACGACTCAAATGAACTGAACTGAACTGAATTAGCCCATTAGAAGCATTTGAAAAGACAGACTGAGTAAGGTATATGAACATCCAATAAAGTCACAAGGTCAGACTGCATTTGCCTTTGTTTTGGCATCCTTTGTCTGTCTATCTCAGTTTTACTACCAATTACTTGAGCAGGGGAGTTCATCTCCCTCTTTTTGTTCATAAAATTCCACTCTTCAATTCCAGAGTTACCCAAATTCATGTTACCTAAGTCAGTCAAATTACTGCATGCCTTCTCACAATGAAGATGAGTTTTATCTGGGTCAGATGTTCACCCATGAGATATATTTAGTTGATTGCTGAGGCATATGAGATAGGGGCAAATGTTGTTTCCACTGGATGAGAATTTAAAAATAAACAATGTAGCCCTATAGGTTGTTGTAGCCATGTTGCCCTCATGTGAATACTAAGCATGGTTTCAACATTAGACCGGAGAAGGCAATGGCACCTCACTCCATACTCTTACCTGGAAAATCCCATGGGTGGAGGAGCCTGGTGTGCTGCTGTCCATGGGTTTGCTGAGTCAGACACGAATGAGCAACTTCACTTTTACTTTCATGCATTGGAGAAGGAAATGGCAACCCACTCCAGTGTTCTTGCTTGGAAAATCTCAGCGACGGGGGGCCCTGGTGGGCTGCCGTCCATGCGGTTGCATAGAGTCAGACACGACTGAAGTGACTTAGCAGCAGTAGCAGCAACATCTAGACAGCAGATCCAAGAAATAAGGAGGAAGAAAGATTTCTGGGAAAATCATTGGATCAAATCTCACCTGATTTTCCTATGAATATTTTAATTATGTAAGATAACCAATCCTTTCTTGCTTAAGCCACTTTGGATTATGTTTTCTGTTACTTGTAAGCCAGTAAGGCCTATAGATTCAGATCTAAAGGGCCACTATTTATGCTGAAAGGGACTAAAGGATGATGCTCTCCACACTTTATTTCTAGAAGGCATAAAGGTGGGACACTGAGTTGGCACCATGCTGGTGGTAGAAGTATATCTAGCCTCTGGGTCTTTTTCCTTTCCTGCCTTTAAATTAATAACTAGATCCATCAAGAGGAAATAAGACACATTCAAGGAAGTCACTTAATCTTTTGAATTTATTCTCATTCAAATATGCCAGTTCTACTGTCAGTTTTTAACTTTTATATTTTAAAATAAAATTACAACTGGCTTTTCACCAAAGACATATAAACAGGGGCTTCTCTGCTGGCTCAGTGGTGAAAGAGTCCAGTTGCCAGAAGATATGGGTTCCATCTCTGAACGAGGAGGATCCCACATAGTGGCGCACCTAAGCCAGTGTGCAGCAACTACTGAGCCTATGCTCTAGAGCCTGGGAACCTCGACTACTGAGCCCATGTGCCAACTGCCGAAGCCTTCATGCCCTGGAGCTCATGCTCTGCAACAAGAGAAGCCACCACACTGAGAAGCTTGCACACCACACCGAAGGGTTGTCACACTCACCACAACTAGAGAAAAACCTGTGGAGCAATGAAGATCCAGTACAGCCAAAAACAAATAAAAATGAAAACACACAAACAAACAAAAATGAGTCATCATAACAAGCCCTTGTTTTATCAATCTGAGTTGAAACTATAACATCCTCTGTAGCTGTGTGATGGGCCTGGGATAACCCTGGCCTCTGTTACCTGGTACCCCAATCCAGTACTCTTTTGCCTGGAAAATCCCATGGATAGAGGAGCCTGTTAGGCTTCAGTCCACGGGGTGGCTAAGAGTCGGACATGACTGAGAAACTTCACTTTTCACTTTCATGCATTGGAGAAGGAAATGGCAACCCACTCCAATGTTGTTGCCTGGAGAATCCCAGGGATGGCAGAGCCTGGTGGGCTGCTGTCTATGGGGTCCCCAGAGTTAGACACGACTGAAGCAACTTAGCAGCAGCAGCAGCAGCTGTTACCTGGTAAGTGGTTCCATCTTGCCCATTAGCATCAGACAACTTGACTTTGACCCCAACTCCTGCATGAGTTCTAATCAGCCCAACCTCTGGGATCTAGGGACAGAGCCACATTCTGTTTTTCCTGGAATCAGTCTCTGTTCAGGGAGACTTCTCCTCAGGACTGATTGTAAGTCATATCTCTGGTCACCCTTTCTGTCTACTCCTCACTGAACTCTCTCTCTCTCTGGGATTTTAAATGTGGCCTAAGCTCTGTTTAAATAAACAGGGTGACAATGTACAGCCTTGACGTACCCCTTTCCCTATTTGGAACCAGTCTGCTGTTCCATGTCCAGTTCTAACTGTTGCTTCCTGACTTGCATACAGATTTCTCAAGAGGTAGATCAGGTGGTCTGGTATTCCCCTCTCTTGAAGAATTTTCCACACTTTATTGTGATCCACACAGTCAAAGGCTTTGTCATAGTCAATAAAACAGAAATAGATGTTTTTTCTGGAACTCTCTTGCTTTTTCCATGATCCAGCGGATGTTGGCAACTTGGTTTCTGGTTCCTCTGCCTTTTCTAAAACCAGCTTGAACATCAGGGAGTTCACTGTTCACGTTTATTTAACTTATATGCAGAGTACATCATGAGAAATGCTGGACTGGAAGAAACACAAGCTGGAATCAAGATTGCCAGGAGAAATATCAATAACCTCAGGTATGCAGATGACACCACCCTTATGGCAGAAAGTGAAGAGGAACTAAAAGCCTCTTGATGAAAGTGAAAGAGGAGAGTGAAAAAGTTAGCTTAAAACTCAACATTCAGAAAACAAAGATCATGGCATCCGGTCCCATCACTTCATGGGGAATAGACGGGGAAACAGTGGAAACAGTGTCAGACTTTATTTTTGGGGCTCCAAAATCACTGCAGATGATGACTGCAGCCATGAAATTAGAAGTCGCTTACTCCTTGGAAGAAAAGTTATGACCAACCTAGATAGTATATTCAAAAGCAGAGACATTACTTTGCCAACAAAGGTCCATCTAGTTAAGGCTATGGTTTTTCCTGTGGTCATGTATGGATGTGAGAGTTGGACTGTGAAGAAGGCTGAGTGCCGAAGAATTGATGCTTTTGAACTGTGGTGTTGGAGAAGACTCTTGAGAGTCCCTTGGACTACAAGGAGATCCAACCAGTCCATTCTGAAGGAGATCAACCCTTTGATTTCTTTGGAGGGAATGATGTTGAAGCTGAAACTCCAGTACTTTGGTCACCTCATGCGAAGAGTTGACTCATAGGAAAAGACTCTGATGCTGGGAGGGATTGAGGCAGGAGGATAAGGGGACGATTGAGGATGAGATGGCTGGATGGCATCGCCGACTCGATGGATGTGAGTCTAAGTGAACTCCGGGAGATGATGATGAACAGGGAGGCCTGGCATGCTGCAATTCATGAGGTCGCAAAGAGTAGGACACGACTGAGTGACTGAACTGAACTGAAACTCTGTTTATCTTATAAACTCAACTTCTGCCTCATTAAAGGACAACTGTGGATTTATGGTGCTTTTCCACTCAGATGGCCCCTGGGACTCCTCTGACTATGTTCCTTGGGATGACTGGAATATTTCTTTTAGGAAATAAAAAGTAAATAAAAACCTTTTAAGAAATAAAAACTGTGCTATGCTTAGTTTCTCAGTCATGTCTGACACTTTGTGACCCCATGGACTATAGCCCATGAGGCTCCCTCTGTCCATGGAGATTCTCCAAGCAAGAATACTGGAGTGGGTTGCCATGCCCTCCTCCAGAGAATCTTCCCAACCCAGGGATTGAATCTAGGTCTCCCACATTGCAAGTGGATTCTTTACTATTTGAGCCACCAGGGAAGCCCAAAGAAACAGAGCAATTAGCCTGTTTGCTCAGAAGACTTCAGCTAGTACTGAGGTCCTGAGGGCCTAACTAAATTTACAGACTTAAGAAAAAGTAATTATGAGACAATATTAAAAAAAACCTGTAGGATTTATGTCAGATGTATGCAGTTCTAAACTAGTCCTAGGAAAATTAGATGATCTGGCAACAATGTTTTCCTATTTCATAACTATGAGAGCCTGTGCCACAGTCCCTAGCATCCCTGTTACATTGCTTCCAGGTCTGTCATGGATTTAACTTTTATGTCTGTCCAGTATTTCTATTTGACTTTGGAACCTCTTCCCAAGTTTGACCTTTCTAACTCTGCTCTCATCTAAATTAGTATTATGAATGTCTTTATTCTCAAGAAATATGTGCTTTTTAATAAAAATATAGTTGATTTACAATGTATTATTTTCAGGTGACAGTACTATGATTCTTTTATTCTTTTTCAAATTCTTTTCCCTTATAAAGTTTTTACAAAGTTTTGACTACAGTTCCCTTGCTATAGAGTAGCTAGTTATCTATTGTATGTAGAGTAGTGTATAATTGTTAATTCTAAACTCCTAATTTATCTCCCTCCTCCCTTTTCCTCTTTGGTAACCAAAAGCTTGTTTTCTATGTCTGTGGGTCTATTTTGTAAATACATTTATTTGAATCTTTTTGTTTTGATTTTGTTAAATTCCACATATGAGCAATGTGCTCAGTGCTCAGTCACTTCAGTCGTGTCCGACTCTCTGCAACTCTATGGACCATGGCCCACCAGGATCCTCTCCAGGCAAGAATACTGATGTGGGTTGCCATTTCCTTCTCCAGTGATAAAGTATGAAGTGAGTGAGGTGAAGTTGCTCAGTCGTGTCTGACTCTTTGCAACCCCAAGGACTGTAGCCTACCAGGCTCCTCCATCCATGGGATTCTCCAGGCAAGAGTACTGAAGTGGGTTGCCATTTCCTTCTCCACATATAAGTGATATCATGTGATATTTGTCTTTTTCTGTCTGGCTTATAAATGAGATATGCTTTTGAAGTTGTATGTACAATTTCCATTGTGAATATATTCATTTTAGTTGTTCTTAGCCTGTTGTTTCTTATAGAGATGCAAATATCAGACCATCTTACCTGCCTCCTAAGAAACCTATATGCAGGTCGAGAAGCAACTGTTAATGGACTGGTTCAAAATTGGGAAAGGGCTATGTCAAGTCTGTATATTATCACTCTGTTTTTTAAACTTAAATGCAGAGTAATTCATGTGACATGCCAAACTGGATAAATCCCAAGCTCAAATCAAGATTTTTGAGAGAAATACCAACAACCTCAGATATGGGCTATGAGTCTATCATTATCCAGAAGGCTGGCCTGAGCTTGTGTATCTGGTGGCTTGGCAGGGTTCCAAGAAAAAGAGTATAAAGTCTCTTGAGACATAGGCTCAAAACTGGCAAATGTCACTTCTGCTGTGTATTCTTGACTAAAATAAGCACAAGTCGAGCTCAGACTCAGAAGATTAGGAAGTAGACATTTGATGGAAGGGACTGAAAAATCACCTTGCAAACAGATGTGAATGCAGGAAAGCCATATTTATAAACAATCTACCCAATATCCTTCTGTGAGCAGGCAGAGTTCACTATGTTGGAATTTAACTCCTTTTCAAGAGACTTCCCTGGTGGCTCAGACGGTAAAGCATCTGTCTACAATGTGGGAGACCTGGGTTTGATCCCTGGGTCAGGAAGATCCCCTGGAGAAGGAAATAGCTATCCACTCCAAAACTATTGCCTGGAAAATCCCATGGACAGAAGACCCTGGTAGGCTACACAGTCCATGGGGTCGTAAAGAGTTGGACACAGCTGAGCGACTTCACTTTCACTTTCTTGTGGGCACAACCTGTTCAGGCACTCACTGAGTCAGTGGCAGCATGGTGATCACACTGATAGCTTACGGTGAATGGTGCTGGATTCATGATCTCCGAAGAAGATTTAGCTTCAGGACCAGGGACGAGGCTTGACCACTCAAGAGCTTTTGTGTAGCAGAGTTTTATTAAAGTGAGAAAGGGACAGAGAAATTTTCTGACACAGTCATCAGAAGGGGGAAAGAGAATGCATACCTTGCTAGTGTTAGCAAGGGAATTATATAGATTTTAAATTAGTTATTACAATAAATCAAAAGAATGTCTCAATGTTGTAAAGATCTTACTAGACCCAGTCCCATAATTTACATTTCAAGATAACAGGATTAGCCAGAAGGTTTTTAGAAAGGAGAAACTGTTCTCAAGCAGGATACATTGTTGTTATATAATCTTTAGTACAGAGTTTAAACTGACTTGTTTGTTATGTAATCATCAGTTCTAGGCTTAAAGAAAAAAATGTTTTATGTGACTAAGACTAAGTAATGTAGAGAAAAAACAAAAACAAAAAAAAACAAAGATGCTTGTCCTTTCCTCCTCCTTGAGAATCGCAGATCCCTATCTCCTCCTTGAGAACCCCAGACATTTTTCTACTCCTCCGGGACCCTGGGCTTCTTATCAACCTGCCTACGAATTGAATCCCTCAACACTATGTCTTGATCTTTGATCTAGAAAGCAGGTTTCTTGGTCCTGATTACCTTCAATATTTTATGTATTCCTCTGATTTTGAAAGGTTTTGGGTAACGGCTTGCTACCCAAGGAAATCAGTCCTACAAGGAATGCATAATATTAGCAGAAGCAAACAGTACAAAAATGGCAGGTGAGTCCCATGACTTATGGGAACGTCCAACACAGAAATTTCAGTTCAGTACAATCTCTGATCTCTTTCTCAGCACATGACCAATAGTACTTCAAAGCTGTTAATTATTAAACAGTAAACTCCTTAGGAGATGATTTTGGCCAATCTTATTCTGTAAAGAATTTTCCTTTCATCTCACTCTCACTGTGCCAGTGGGAGCTTCCTTTAGGACTTCTTTGTAGCCGAACAAGCTGGTGACAAATTTCCAATGTATTAATATGTAGTGAACCCATTCCTGGAGTAAACACCTGGAGTAACAGGCAAATTTGGCCTTGGAGTAAAGAATGAAGCAGGGCAAAGACTAATAGAGTTTTGTCAAGAGAATGCACTGATCATAGCAAACACCCCCTTCCAATAACACAAGAGAAGACTCTACACATGGACTTCACCAGATGGTCAACACCGAAATCAGACTGATTATATTCTTTGCAGCCAAAGATGGAGAAGCTCTATACAATCAGAAAAAAAAAAAAAAAAGGACCAGGAGCTGACTGGGACTCAGACCATGAACTCCTTATTGCCAAATTCAGACTTAAATTGAAGAAAGTAGGGAAAACCACTAGACTATTCAGGTATGACCTCAATCAAATTCCTTATGATTCTACAGTGGACATGAGAAATAGATGTAAGGGACTAAATTTGATAAACAGATTGCCTGATGAACTATGGACGGAAGTTCGTGACATTCTATAGGAGACAAGGATCAAGACCATCCCCATGGAAAAGAAATCCAAAAAGCAAAATGGCTGTCTGAGGAGGCCTTACAAATAGCTGTGAAAAGAAGAGAAGCTAAAAGCAAAGGCGAAAAGGAAAGATATAAGCATCTGAATGCAAAGTTCCAAAGAATAGCAAGGAGATATAAGAAAGCCTTCCTCAGCAATCAGTGCAAAGAAATAGAGGAAAAGAACAGAATGGGAAAGACTAGAGATCTCTTCAAGAAAATTGGAGATACCAAGGGAACATTTCATGCAAAGATGGGCTCCATAAAGGACAGAAATGGTATGGACCTAACAGAAGCTGAAGATATTAAGAAGAGGTGGCAAGAATACACAGAAGAACTGTACAAAAGATCTTCAACATCAAGATAATCATGATGGAGTGATCACTCACTTAGAGCCAGACATCCTGGAATGTGAAGTCAAGTGGGCCTTAGAAAGCATCACTACAAACAAAGCTAGTGGAGGTGATGGAATTCCAATAGAACTATTTCAAATCCTGAAAGATGATGCTGTGAAAGTGCTGCACTCAATATGGCAACAAATTTGGAAAACTCAGTAGTGGCTGGAGGACCTGACAAGATCAGTTTTTATTCCAGTGTTCAGTTCAGTCGCTCAGTCGTGTCCAACTTTTTGCGACCCCATGAATTGCAGCACGTCAGGCCTCCCTGTCCATCACCAACTCCCGGAGTTCACTCAGACTCACGTCCATTGAGTCAGTGATGCCATCCAGCCATCTCATCCTCTGTCATCCCCTTCTCCTCCTGCCCCCAATCCCTCCCAGCATCAGAGTCTTTTCCAGTGAGTTAACTCTTCACGTGAGGTGGCCAAAGTACTGAATGATGCTTCAACATCATTTCCTCCAAAAAATCCCAGGGCTGATATCCTTCAGGATGGACTGGTTGGATCTCCTTGCAGTCCAAGGGACTCTCAAGAGTCTTTTCCAACACCACAGTTCAAAAGCATCAGTTCTTCAGTGCTCAGCTTTCTTCACAGTCCAACTCTCTCATCCATACATGACCACTGGAAAAACCATAGCCTTGACTAGACAGACCTTTGCTGGCAAAGTAATGTCTCTGCTTTTGAATACACTGTCTAGGTTGGTCATAACATTTCTTCCAAGGAGTGTCTTTTAATTTCATGGCTGCAGTCACCATCTGCAGTGATTTTGGAGCCTAAAAAGAATGCTTAAACTACCGCACAATTGCACTTTTCTCACATGCTAGTAAAGTGATGTTTAAAATTCTCCAAGCCAGGGTTCAGCAATACACGAACCATGAACTTCCAAATGTTCAAACTGGTTTTAGAAAAGGCAGAGGAACCAGAGATCAAATTGCTAACATTTTCTGGATCATTGAAAAAGCAAGAAAGTTCCAGAAAAACATCTATTTCTGCTTTATTGACTATGCCAAAGCCTTTGACTGTGTGGATCACAATAAACTGTGTAAAATTCTGAAAAAGATGGGAATACCAGACGACCTGACCTGCCTCTTGAGAAACTTGTATGCAGGTCAGGAAGCAACAGTTAGAACTGGACATGGAACAATAGACTGGTTCCAAATAGGAAATGGAGTACGTCATGTATATTGTATATTGTCATCCTGCTTATTTAACTTCCATGCAGAATACATCATGAGAAACACTGGGCTGGATGAAGCACAAGCTGGAGTCAAGATTGCTGGGAGAAATATCAATGACCTCAGATATGCAGATGACACCACTCTTATGGCAGAAAGTGAAGAGGAACTAAGGAGCATCTTGATGAAAGTAGTAGAGGAGAGTGAAAAAGTTGGCTTAAAGCTCAACATTCAGAAAATCAAGATTATGACATCTGGTCCCTTCACTTCATGGGTAATAGATGGGGAAACAGTGTCAGACTTTATTTTTGGGGGCTCCAAAAGCACTGAAGGTGGTGATTGCAGCCATGAAATTAAAAGACGCTTACTCCTTGGAAGAAAAGTTATGACCAACCTAGGTAGCATATTGAAAAGCAGAGACATTACTTCGCCAACAAAGGTCCGTCTAATCGAGGCTATGGTTTTCCAGTGGTCATGTATGGATGTGAGACTTGGACTGTGAAGAAAGCTGAGCACCAAAGAATTGATGCTTTTGAACTGTGTTGTTGGAGAAGACTCTTGAGAGTCCCTTGGACTGCAAGGAGATCCAACCAGTCCTTCTGAAAGATCAGTCCTGGGCGTTCATTGGAAGGACTAATGTTGAAGCTGAAACTCCTATACTTTGGTCACCTCATGCGAAGAGTTGACTCATTGGAAAAGACTCTGATGCTTGGAGGGATTGGGGACAGTAGGAGAAGGGGATGACAGAGGATGAGATGGCTGAATGGCATCACTGACTCAATAGACATGGGTTTGAGTAAACTGCAGGAGTTGGTGATGGACAGGGAGGCCCAGCATGCTGCAATACATGGAGTCACAAAGAGTCGGACACAACTGAGCAACTGAACTGAACTGAACTGAACCCATTCCACAGAATGGCCCTTGAATGTCTAATATGCTTTACCTTCTCCACACAGCATGAAACCATCATTAACACCCCTTGTGCCTTTTGTAAGAATTAACAGCTAATTGGTGCTGGAGAAGACTGTCGAGAGTCCCTTGGACAGCAAGGAGATCCTAAGGAAATCAACCCTGAAGATTTTTGGAAAGATAGATGCTAAAACTGAAGCTCCCATACTTTGACCACCTGATGTGTAGAGTCGACTCATTTGGAAAGACCCTGATGCTGGGAAAGATAGAAGGCAGGAAGAGAAGTGGAGGACAGAATGAGATGGTTGAATGGCATCACCAACTCAGTCGACATAAGTTTAAGCAAACTCTGGGAGACAGTGAAGGACGGGGAAGCCTGGCTGCTGTCCATGGGGTCTCAAAGAGTCAGACACAGCTGAGTGATTGAACAACTCACAAACTAATTACAGAATGCATAATTAAGGCCTCATCTTTCAAATACTGAAAAATATTACCAAGCATTCCTCCCTTTGACTTTGATATTACTATTGGTGATTAGCAGCATGGTTTACTCTAAAACTAGAGAGGTGTGATTTGAAGCATACTTTTTGCTTTTCAGACATAATAAGTTGGAAGCTCAGAATGTATGTGTTATTGACTCAGTCGTGTCCGACTCTGTGATCTCACGGACTGTAAGACATGGGGTTCTCCAGACAATAATACTGGAGTGGGTTGCCATTGTCTTCTCCAGGGGATTGTCCCAATTTTTTTCACCATAGAAGTAGACTTTTTGTTTATTTGTTTAATTAATTAATTTATCTTAATTGGAGTATAATTACTTTATAATATTATGATGGTTTCTGCCATACATCAACATTAATCAGCCACAAGTATACACATGTCCTCCCCATCCTGAACACACCCTCCCTACCCACCCTATCCCTCTGGGTTGTCCCAGAGCACTGACTTTGGGTGCCCTACTTCATGCATTGAACTTACACTGGTCATATCTTTCACATATGGTAATATACATGTTTCAGTGCTATTCTCTCAAATCATCTCACCCTTGCCTTTTCCCATTGAGTCCAGAAGTGTATTCTTTACGTCTTTATTGGAAACTCTTTTCTTGTCATCCGTTATGAATTACTGTTTAGTTCTTAAGTGAAGTGCAGCCTCTTCTCACTGGCTGAGATCAAGGTAGGAGATCTGTGAGGCATAAGACAACAACTATTAACATAAATGCATAATTTTATAGTTATTGAAACTTGTACCCATAATTCATTCAGTGCTCACAATAAAACTTTAATGAAAAATGTTATCTATTTTATAGTAATGGTGTTCAAAGTCATCTATAGTTAAAGTCTATTTCAGAGTCTACAAATGTCTAACAATTAAAAGATGATTGAGATCTTTGGCCAGGGTCCAGCATGATTCTAGATTCCATGTATTTCCTCCTACAACATTTTGAAAGGGATGAGGAGTCAGCTTAAAAAGTTCTGTCTGGGGTATGCCTATGGGGTACCCAGTTTCATCCCTGGAATTAACCTGTGTCTGATATATTAATAAAAACATTGTTTTGTGATATCTGGTGATATCTGGTGGGATTAAAGTGGGAATAATTATTGCAGCACAAACTAAATAAGCAATCATCCACTGAAGGATGTAGATGTAACACTGTACGAATGTTAAAATTTGATTGTGGAGTTGAATCTCATTATAACATGAGTTCCCCTTAAAGTGGCTCAGAAAGTGTGGGCATGAGGATGCTTCAAAGTAATTATACATACGGAAAGGGAAAAACTCTTTTGTTATTTTTCTACCCACACTCATAGCATTTCTGAAACCAGATGTGTGGGGTTTTCCCACACAAACCAAACCTCTGAGTGTCCTGTAATTCAACTTAGTTCTGACACTATTCTTGGAGTTAAGAGCACAGTCCCGCAAGTTGACTCCTACTTCAGATACAAATCACAAGTCCCAAGTTTCCACCTGTACTTCTGACCAAGCAGCATAAATCCCCTGATACCTTGATAAACAGTTTTCAGGACTCAGGGAAACACTTATGCATCCTGGCTTATTATATAGTAAAAGATTTGATAAAATATATGGGTCAACAGCCTGATGAAGAGATACACAAGTGAAGGTCTGGAAGGGTCCTGAGCATAAACCCTTCTGTGGCATTGGGGTGGGTCACCCTCCTGGCATGCAAAGGTGGTCTCCAACCAAGAGTTCTCCAAATCCTATGGTCTATTTATTTTTTTAAAAAATATTTATTTATTTATTTGCCTGGTGGCTCAGACGGTAAAGCGTCTGTCTACAATGTGAGAGACCTGGGTTCGATCCCTGGGTTGGGAAGATTCCCTGGAGAAGGAAACCACAACCCACTCCAGTACTCTTGCCTTGAAAATCCCATGGACGGAGGAGCTTGGTGCAGGCTGCTATCCATGGGGTCACAAAGAATCGGGCACTACTGAGTGACTGCACTTTCACTTTTCATTTATTTTTGCCTGGCCTGGGTTTTCATTGTGTGCTTTCTCTAGTTGTATTGAGCAGGAGATACTCTCTAGCTGTAACATGGTAGCTTCTCTTGTTGCAGAGCACAGGCCCTAGAACTCAAAGGCTCTAGAACACAGAGTCAGCAGCTGTGGTGAGTGTGATTAGCTGCACACAGCAAGTAGGATCTTCCTGGACCAGGTATTGAGCCAGTGTCCCTTGCATTGCAAGGCAGATTCTTAACCCATGAACCACCAGGGAAGCTCTAGTCTAGAGATTTTTACAAAGACTTTGTCATACAGGCACAACTGATTATTAACTCAACTTCCAGTTCTTTTCCTCTTCCAGGAAAATAGCAGGTAGGGCTGAAAGTTCCAAGCTGCTAGTCATGACTTGGTCTTTCTGGTGTCCAGCCCCGATCCAGGCAACCATCAAGAGTTGCCTTATTAGAACAAAAGATGTTTCTACCAGCCAGAAAATTACAAGAAATTCAGGAGCTCTGTGTCAGGAATTGGAGTCAAAGACTAAATATTAGCAGAAACCAGTATCCATCCATCTATCTATCATCATCATCTATTAATATGTGTCTATCGTCTATCTAATTTACCAAAGAAGACCTTCACTGACACATTGTAATCACCCAAAGTCCATAGTTTACACTAGAATTCATTCTTGGTGCTGTACATTCTATAAGTTTGGACATGTATCTTTTTAACCTCATGCAAACTATTTTCACTGCCCTAAAAATTCTCAAAGGTTTGTCTAGTTATCTGCATTTTGATCATTCTAAGTATGTAGTGATATCTCATTGTCAATTTTATTTGCATTTCCCTGGTGCCTTTTGATGTGGAGCATATTCTCTTACCCTTGGGTTGGGAAGATTCTCCTGGAGGAGGGTCTGACAACCCACTCTAGTGTTCTTTCCTGGAGAAACCCATGGATAGAGAAGCTTGGCAGGCTATCATCCATAGGCTCACACAGAGTTGGACACAACTGAAGCAAGTTAGCGCTTGCATATATTTTCATATGTTATCTGCCATCTTTATATCCTCTATTGTGAGGTGTTTATTGTGATCTTTGACTCCCTTTTTAATTGGATTGTTTGTTTTCTTATTGTTGAATTTTAAGTGCTCTTTGTACATTTTAAATAACAGTATTTTATCAAATATGTCTTTTGCAAATATTTTCTCCAGATCTGTGACTTACATCACAATTTTCTTAATATTGTCTTTTACAGAGCAGAAGTTTTTAATTTCAATGATGTCTAACTTAATAATAAATGAGGAGGAACTAAAAAGCCTCTTGAAGAAAGTGAAAGTGGAGAGTGAAAAAGTTGGCTTAAAACTCAACATTCAGAAAATGAAGATCATGGCATCTGGTCCCATCACTTCATGGGAAATAGATGGGCAAACAGTGGAAACAATGTCAGACTTTATTTTTGGGGGTTCCAAAAAATGAAATTAAAATGCACTTACTCCTTGGAAGAAAAGCTATGACTAACCTAGATATCATGTTGAAAAGCAGAGACATTACTTTGCCAACAAAGGTCCCTCTAGTCAAAGCTATGGTTTTTCCAGTGGTCATGTATGGATGTGAGAGTTGGACTGTGAAGAAAGCTGAGTGCCAAAGAATTGATGCTTTTGAATCGTGGTGTTGGAGAAGACTCTTGAGAGTCCCTGGGACTGCAAGGAGATCCAACCAGTCCATTCTGAAGGAGATCAACCCTGGGTCGGACAGTAAGAGTCGGACACAACTGAGTGCTTTCATGTTCGCTTTATACTGTATTGGTGTTTCTCTTTCTGTCTTACTTCACGCTGTATAATCGGCTCCAGTTTCATCCACCTCATTAGAACTGATTCAAATGTATTCTTTTTAATGGCTGAGTAATATTCCTTTGCGTATATGTAACACAGCTTTCTTATCCATTCATCTGCTGATGGATATCTAAATTGCTTCCATGTCCTGGCTATTATAAACAATGGTGCAATGAACATTGGGATACATGTGTCTCTTTCAATTCTGGTTTCCTTGGTGTGTTTGCCCAGCAGTGGGACTGCTGGGTCATAGGGCAGTTCTATTTGCAGTTTTTAAAGGAATCTCCACACTGTTCTCCATAGTGGCTGTACTAGTTTGCATTCCCACCAACAGTGTAAGAGGGTTCCCTTTTCTCCACATGCTCTCCAGCATTTACTGTTTGTAGATTTTTTTGACGATGGACATTCTGATTGGTGTGAAGTGATACCTCAATGTAGTTTTGACTTGCATTTCTCTGATAATGAGTGATACTGAGCATCTTTTCATGTATCTATTTGCCATCCGTGTGTATTATTTGGAGAAATGCATGTTAAGGTCTTCTGCTCATTTAAACAAATTTATTTATTTTTAATTGAAAGCTAATTACTTTACAGTACTGTGTTGGTTTCTGCCAAACATCAACATGAATCAGCCATAGGTACTCATATGTCCCCTCCCTCTCTCACCTCCCTCTTCATCCCACCCACATAGGTTGCTACAGAACTCTAGTTTGATTTCCTTGCGTCATAGAGAAAATTCTCACTGGCTATCTATTTTACACATGGTAGCGTATATTCGATGTTACTCTGTCCATACATCCCACCCCTCTCCTTCCACCTCATTGTGTCCATAAATCTCTTCTCTATGCCTGTGTCTCCATTGCTATCCTGCAAATAATTTCATTAGTACCATCTTTCTAGATTCTATGCATATGAATTAGTATATGATATTTGTTTTTCTTTCTGACTTACTTCACTCTGTATAATAGACTCTAGGTTCATCCACCTCATTAGAACTGACTCAAATGCATTCCTTTTTATAGCTGAGTAATATTCCATTGTATGTATGTACCACAGCTTCTTTATCCATTCATTTGTCAATGAACATCTAGGTTGCTGCCATTTCCTAGTTGTTGTAAATAGTACTGCAATGAACACTGGGGTACATGTGTCTTTTTCAGTTTTGGTTTTCTCTCAGAGTATATGCCCAGCAGTGAGATTGCTGGGTCATGTGGTGGCTTTATTCCTAGTTTTCAAAGGAATCTCCACACTGTTCTCCATAGTGGCTGAACATTTCTACCAACAGTGCAAGAGGGTCCCCTTTTCTCCACACCCTCTCCAGCATTTATTGTTGGTAGACTTTTTGATGATGGCTATTCTGACAGGTGTGAGGTGATATCTCATTGTGGTTTTCAGCTGCATTTCTCTAATAATGAGCAATGTTGAGCATCTTTTCATGTGTTTGTTAGCCATCTGTATGTCTTTGGAGAAATGTCTTCTTAGGTCTTTTCCCCACTTTTTGACTGAGTTGTTTGTTTTTCTGGTATTGACTTGTATGAGCTGCTTGTATATTTTGGAAGTTAATCCTTTTTCAGTGGTTTCCTTTGCTATTATTTTCTCCCATTCTGAGGGTGTCCTTTCACTTTGTTTATAGTTTCTTTTGCTGTGCAGAAGCTTTTAAGTTTAATTAGGTCCCATTTGTTTATTTTTGGTCTTATTTCCATTACTCTAGGAGGTGGGTCATAGAATTTGCTATGATTTATGTCACAGAGTGTTCTGGTTATATTTTCCTATAAGAGTTTTATGGTTTTTGGCTTTACATTTAACCCCTTATTCCATTTTGAGTTTATTTTTGTATGTGGTATTAGGAGTGTTCTAATTTCATTCTTTTACACATAGTGCTGAGTTTTCCAAGAACCACTTATTGAACAGTTTGTCTTTTCTCCATTGTATATTCTTGCCTCCTTTATCAAAGTTAAGGTGTCCATAGGTGTGTGGGTTTATCTCTGTACTTTCTATCTTGTCCCATTGTTCTATATTTCTGTTTTTGTGCCAGTATCATATTGTCTTAATGACTGTAGCTTTGTAGTATAATTTGAAGTCAGAAAGGTTGATTCTTCCAGCTCCATTCTTCTTTCTCAAGATTGCTTTAGAAAGAAACAATCTTGAGAAAGATTTGGGTATTTGGGGTCTTTTGTGTTTGCATAAAAATTGTGAAATTTTGTTCTAGCTCTGTGAAAAATGCCTTTGGTAATTTGAGAGGCATTGAATCTGTAGATTGCATTGGGTAGTAGAGTCATGTCAACAATATTCATTCTTATACTCCAGGAACATGGTATAGCTCCCCATCTGTTTGTGTCATCTTTGATTTCTTTCATCAGTGTCTTATGTTTTTCTGCATATATAGGTCTTTGTCTCTTTAGTTAGTTTTATCCTATGTATTTTATTCTTTTTATTTCAATGGGATTGTTTCCTTAATTTTTCTTTCTAATTTCTCATTAGTGTATATGACTGCAAGGGATATCAGTGTATTAATTTTATATATTGTGATTTTACTAAATTCATTAATTCATTAGTTCTAATAGATGTTTTTAGAGCTTTCTATGTATAGAATCATTTCATCTGCAAACAGTGAGAGTGTTACTTCTTTTCCAGTCTGGATTACTTTTATTTCTTTTTCTTCTCTGATTCCCATGGCTAGGATTGCAAAATACTCTAGCTGTGAGAGTGCACCTTTGTCTTGTTCTTGATCTTAGAAGAAATACTTTCAGTTTTTCACTTTTGAGAATGTTTGTTTTGGGTTTGTCATATATAGCCTTTATTATGTTGAGGTGGTTCCTTCTATACTGATTTTCTGGGAGGTTTTTTTTTTTTGATATATATATATCATAAGTGAGTGTTGAATTTTGTCAAAAGCTTTCTCTGCATCTATTGAGATGATCATATGTTTTTTATCTTTCAATTTGCTAATATAGTGTATCACATTTATTGATTTGCATATGTTGAAGAATCTTTGGATCCCTAGGCTAAATCCCACCTGATTATGGTATACAATTCTTTAAATGTACTGTTGGATTCTGTTTGGTAGAACTTTGTTGAAGATTTTTGCAACTGTATTCTCAGTGACATTGGCCTATAATTTTCTTTTTTGTGATATTTTAATCTGTTTTGGTATCATGGTTATGGTGGCTTTGGAGAATGAGATTGGGAGTTTTTCTCCCTCTACAATATTTTGGAACAGTTTGAATGGGATTGATGTTAGCTCTTCTCTGAATTTTGAATAGAACTTGCCTGAATTTTGAATAAAGTTCACCTAGACTCTGTCCTTGGACTTTTGTTGGTTGGAAGATTTTTGATCACAGCTTGAATTTCAGTACTTGTGATTGATCTGTTCATATTTTCTACTTCTTCCTGACTCAGTCCTGGAAGGTTGTACTTTCCTGAGAATTTTTCCATTTCTTCCAGGTTATCTACTTATTTGGCATATGGTTGTTCATAGTAATCTCTTATGATCTTTTGTGTTTCTGTGTCTCTATTGTAATTTCTCCTTTTTCATTTCTAATTTTATTTATTTTGGTCTTCTCCTCTTTTTTCTTGGTGAGTCTGGCTAATGGCTTGCCTGTTTTGTTTATTCTCATAGAACCAGCTTTTAGTTTATTGATCTTTGCTACTATTACTTTCATTTGTTTTTCATTTATTACTGCTCTGATCTTTGTGATTTCTTTCCTTCTACTGACTTTGTGAGTTTTGTCCTTTTTTTTTTTCCCTAGTTACTTTAGGTTTAAGTTAGGTTGTTTATTTCACGCTTTTCTCATTTCTTTAAGTAGGGTTGTATTGGTACAAACTTCCCTCTTGGCACAACTTTACTGCATCCCATAGATTTTGAATTGTGTTTTCACTGTTATTATTTGTAGGTATTCTAAAATTTCCTCTTTGATTTCTTCGCGACTTCTTGGGTATTTAGAAGCATGTGGTTTAGCCTTCATATGGTTGTGTTTTTACAGTCCCCCCCACCCCCCGTAATCGATATCTAATCTTATAGCACTGTGGTAAAAAAAATCATGCCTGATACAGTTTCAATATTCTTAAATTTACCAACACTTGATTTGTGACCCAAGATGTGATCTATATTGGAGAATGTTCCACATGCACTTGAAAAAAAGTGTATTCTGCCATTTTGGATGTAACGTTATATAAATATCAATTAGGTATGTCTTTGTCCGATGTGCCATTTTAGGTTTGTTTTTCTAATTAGCTTTTTGGCTTCATGAACTGTCTCTTGGTGTGAGTGGGTTGTTAACTACCTCCACTCTTATTGTGTTACTGTTGATTTTTCCTTTTATAGTTGTTATCATTTGCCTCATGTATTGCACTGCTCCTATGCTGGAGGCATATATATTTATAATAGTTTTATCCTTTTCTTGGATTGATCCCTGAATCATTGTGTAGTATCCTTCCTCGTCTCTTATAATGATCTTTATTTTAAAGTCTATTTCATGTAATATTATTATTATTGCGACTCCTGCTTTCTTTTGATTTCCATTTGCATGGAATATCTTCGTCCAGTCCCTCACTTTCTGTCTGTATATGTCTCTAGGTCTGAAGTAGATTTCTCGTATACAGCATATATAGAAGGTCTTGCTTTTCTATCCATTCAGCCAGCCTGTATCTTTTTGGTTGGGACATTTAATCCATTTACATATTAAGGTAATTATTGATATGTGCACTTACTTTATTTTTTGGCACTTGTTTTGTCTTTTCTTTCTCTTGTGTTTCCTGACTAGGGAAGTTCTTTTAACATTTATTGTAGAGCTGGTTTGGTGGTGCTGGATTCTCTTAACTTTAGCTAATCTGTAGAGCTTCTGATTTCTCCATCAAATCCAAATGAGATCCTGAGTAGAGTAATCTTTGTTGTAGGTTTTCCCCCTTTTATCACTGTAAGTATATCCTGCCATTCCCTTCTAGCCTGCAGAATTTCTACTGAAATAGCAACTTTTAACATCATGGGGATTCCCTTATATGTTACTTGTTGCTTTTCCCTTGCTGCTTTTAATAATTTTTCTTTGTGTTTAATTTTTGTTAGCTTGATTAATATGAGTCTCAGTGTATTTCTCTTTGGGTTTATCCTGTGTGGGACTCTGGGCTTCTTTGACATTCATGGCTATTTCCTTTCCCAAATTAGGGAATTTTTCATGTATAATCTCCTCAAATATTTTCTCATATACTTTCTTTTTCTCTTCTTCCATGACTCTTATAATTTAAATATTCATGCACTTAATGTTGTCCCAGAGGTCTCTGAAACTGTCCTTATTTTATTGTTTTTCTTTTTCTCTATGCTTCTCTGCTTCAGTTATTTTCAACCATTCTATCTTCCAGCTCACTAATCCATTCTTCTGCCTCAGTTATTCAGCTATTGGTTCCCTCTATTGCATTTTTAAATTTTAGTTATTATGTTGTTCATTGTTGATTGTCTGTTCTTTATTTATTCTAGGTCCTTATTAATATTTCTTGTATCTTCTCAATCAGGGTCTGCATTCTATTAATCTGCATCACTATTTATTTCTGAGGTTTTGAATCACCTTTGCTATCATTACTCTGAATTCTCTTTCAGGTAGGCTGCCTATTTCCTTTTCATTGTTTAGTCTGATGGGTTTTTATCATGTTTCTTCATCTGCTGAATGTTTCTCTGTCTTTTCATTTTGTTTCATTTACTGTGTTTTGGGTCTCCTTTTTAGAGGCTGCAAGGTTGTAGTTCTTCTACTTTTGAAGTCTACCCCCAGTTTGTGTGATTGGACAGCACTTTGTGAAGATTTCTTGGTGAGGGGGGATTAGTTCTTTGTCAGGAAACATTTAACAGGAGGATTCCTGCATGCTGTTTTCTATTTCTCAAGGATTCTCTGTTCCTTATCAGTTCCTTTTCTAAGAATGAGTAAAGCTGCATGCAGTTCTCAGGACTGAAGTCCTGGGATGAGACATGCAGTGACTCTTTTCAGCGTCAGAAACCTTGTGTGTATTAGACTATCTGTATTGTGGCTATTGATAAAATTTCAATAGCTGTGTAATAGCTGAGTAAGCATCTTAATAAAGCACCTTTGCTCCATCAGAGCTTGGGTCCCCGTGTCTTTCTTTCTTTCTTTTTTTTTTTTTTTCCTCTCTCTCTCTCCTTGGCTGATTCTTTGGAGCACAGAGACCCGTCTTGCTCACTCTCCTGCCGGGCTTCTAAGACTCTCTTGAGAAGGCGCCCTTAGGGTGCCCAGTGCCTTACTGAGAGACACAAGTCCTGTGTTAAGGGCTTTATTGGTTTTCTGCATAAACCAGGGAGTATCAGTCTCTCTCTCTCTCTCTTTCGCTTTCTTATTGTCGCCTCCGGATCGCCAAGTCCCGGTCCATTAAAGGATCTCAACAGTTCTTGTGTTTTGGTGGGTGAAGTTGTATCTTTTATCTCTAATGGGCAGTGCTGTCCCTAGTGGTGTATTATGACATGTTTGTGGCTTAGTATGACTTTGGGCAGCTTATCTGCTAATGTGTAGAGTTATGTTCCTATTTTGCTGGTTGTTTGGAATGAGGCATTCAGCACTAGAGCTCGCTGTCCTCTGGGTGGGGACAGATCTAGTGTTAAAATGGAGGCCTTTGGGAGAGCTCTTGCTGATTAGTATTCCTGGACTCAGGATTCATACCTTGGATGTTCAAGCTTGACCCCTTGCTGGAGCACCAAGATGCCATAAGCTGCATAGAAGAAAAAAAAGAGGAAAAGAAATGGGGAATCAAGCCAACATGCAAACAAACAGACAAAACCCCAAGACAAATGGTAAAGCAACACTAATCAGATAGGAATAAACAAAGAAACTCAAAACTCACACTAATAAAGAGAATAAAAAAGAAAGAATGAAGAGAGGAACCAAAAAAGAAGAGAAATCAAACCAATAAACAAACCCATAAAAGAAGACAAGTGCTAAAAACTAGCAAAAATACAAAGCCAAAAACATGGAAAAATTGTAATACAACAAAAATTTGTTGTAGAAATAGGAAAAAATAAAATAAATTTATTTAAAAATAAAAGCATTAAAAAGGAAAAAGGAAGTAAAAAATATTAAAGGATTAATGAAAAGGAATAACAATAGAACAAAATGACAAAGGGAAAAACTATATATATGTGTGTGTGTGTGTGTGTGTGTGTGTGTGTGTGTGTGTATATGTATATATATATATATAAAATGTATTTTAATCACTGCAGATGGTGACTGCAGCCATGAAATTAAAAGGTGCTTACTCCTTAGAAGAAAAGTTATGACCAATCTAGATAGCATATTGAAAAGCGGAGACATTACTTTGCCAACAGAGGTCCGTTTAGTCAAGGCTATGTTTTTTTCAGTGGATGTGAGAGTTGGACAGTGGAGAAAGCTGAGCGCCAAATAATTGATGCTTTTGAGCTATAGTATTGGAGGACTCTTGAGAGTCCCTTGGACTGCAAGGAGATCCAACCAGTCCATTCTGAAGGAGATCAGCCCTGGGTGTTCTTTGGAAGGAATGGTGCTAAAGCTGAAACTCCAGTACTTTGGCCACCTCATGAGAAGAGATGACTCATTGGAAAAGACTCTGATGCTGGGGGATTGGGGGCAGGAGGAGAAGGGGACGACAGAGTATGAGATGGCTGGATGGCATCACCGATTTGATGGACGTGAGTTTGAGTGAACTCCGGGAGTTGGTGAAGGACAGGGAGGCCTAGCATGCTTCGATTCATGGGGTTGCAAAGAGTCGGACACGACTGAGCCACTGAACTGAAATGAACTGAACTGAACTGAATGTATTCTAATCTGCAGAGAGAGAGGAAAACAGTGGTAGCAAGAAGCATGGGGCTTCCCTGGTGGCTCAATGGTAAATAATTCACCTGCCAATGCAGGAAACTTGGGTTCAATCCCTGAGTTAGGAATATATCCTGGAGAAGGAAATGGCAACCCACTCTAGTATTCTTGCTTGAAAATTCCATGAACAGAGGAGCATGACAGGATTGTGGGGTTGGAAAGAGTCATAAATGACTTAGCAACTAAACAACAAAGTAAGAAGAATATTATCCTATGATGACAGTTGTTCTCACCACATAGGGAGCTACAGCCAATCTGCCTACTCAGGAAGTCCTCTAATATATTTAGGAATGTCTCTGGGCCTGGTGTGGGCACTGTGAGGTCAGCTCCTACTGGCCTTACTCCAGCTTGTTCTTGCTTCCAAAGTCCACAATTGCCCCCAAAGTCCACAGTCTCAGGTTACTTTTCAGAGATTTAATTCACTACATCTGTGGCTGCAGGAGTGAATTCCCTTCCTCTTCTTTGTTCACACAGCATCTGGTGCTCAGTTTTTGTTTTGGCCCCACCTCTGCTTCTAGGCTGCCTTCCAGTGTCTGTTCCTTGCACAGATAAGAGGTGGTGTGGGCTGAGGCTTATTAGGGCTCACTTGCTCAGTTAGGCTGGGAGAGAGAGGGGTATAGCAGCCACAGTTTGGGTATGTGGGGGTGCCTGTGGTGGTAGACACCTGTAGGAAGTTGCTACATTCTGAGGCGAGTCGTGCACTTTCACAGGGGAACTGAGGGTCCCTCAGAAGTGTCGATTCATAGACTGCCAGGAAGCTTTTGGCAGTGACTTGCATCTGCTCACAGCTTGGTGGCCACTGCAGTGGTCATTATCCCCATCTCTGGGGTCTTGGACTACAGCCCCATCTCACCCCTATCTCTGGCACTTGTGCCAGCCTTGGCAGCAGCAGGTCCACAACATGCCCACCCCTGGGATTGCAGATTGCAGCCAGCTTGTTCCACCTATGGCACTTAAGAAGCTGTGTCTCATTGTCTGCGAGTACACAGAGTTAGAGTCCCCATGACAATGATCTCTTACCTCTCTGGCTGACCCAGGCTTTTGCCTGGACTCCCTCAGCTGTGTTGTACCAGCCTCAGAGTATCTTCAATGCAGTTAACACCAGGCCTCTCCATGGGGTCCTAACCCCCAAAGCCTGAGCCTTAGCATCTAGTCCCCACTTGTCATGGCAGGTGTGCAAATAGCTTCTCAGCTGGGAACTACTGGTCAGTAATGGTCTCTGTGCTGACTCTGCTTTGTCTTCTGCACACTTGTTGCTATGCTCCCTTCTAAGGTTCTGAAGCTCCTCACCATCCCTGCCTGTAAGAGGTTTCCAAGTGTGATGAAACTTTTCCTCTTTCACAGTTTCCCCCAGAGGGTCAGGGCCTGTACTATTTTGTCTTATTGCTTTTTCTCTACCACTTTATGTGGAATTTAGCTTGCCTTTTTGGAAGTCTGAGGTCTTCTGCCAGTGTTTAGTAGGTGTTCTGTAGGAGTTGTTCCACATGCAGATGTATTTTTATGTATTTGTGGGGAGTAAGATGATCTCCACATCTTATTCCTCCATCATCTTCAACCCCTCTCAAGGGGTTTTAATATTTTTTGTGAATTCAAAGGAAAGACAGAAAAGAAGATATCTCAGGCCTGCCTCAAAGTATATGACCTGAAAATAACATTCAATAATAAGAATATTAATATTTATGACAAGAAATCTATTTTCCTTGTGCAAAGGATGGAAAGAAGGATATCACTAGTTGAGGTGGGACAAATAAGCCAACTGCTGCCACTTTCCTCTCTTAGGAGGTACACTAAGGGTTGTCAGAGTAGCAAAGAAAAATAAAGGACATCAAGTGAATTTATATTTCAGAAAAGCAACTAATAAATTGTTAATGTGACTAGTGACCAAATATTGCATGAGCATCCTGTATTTTGCCTGGCAATCCTAAATCCAATTATAAAACCTTCTACCTCTTCTCTTGAGATCCTGGCACCATCAAGCTTTCTGATCTGGACATTTTACCAGACATTTTGGTAATGAGTTTGTCTGTCTGTGTCAGAAGATCAGCAGTTACCCTGAATTACAGAACTCATATATCAAACCTGCTCTGTTTAATCAGTAAGGAGATGCTGGCTGGAAGGCTTCTGCCTGGCTCAGACCTTGAGAATTATCCTAATCCATTGCCCTTAAATATGTAGCCCAGAATATATGTGCCTTTGTGGCTGAAGCTAGCCCCCAAAACACTTGGTAAATGATGGTAGTTATTGTGATCCATATCAGGGTGGATCTGCTGATCACTTGGTGTCATCTGCTGTAGCTCCACTGTGTGAGGAGTCTTGATAGAAATGCCTGTACATCACAGCTGGGGCTCTGGGGGAGTAGGGATTGGTGTCAATTACTTGATAATATATATTTGAGAAGGCTTCCCTGTTGGCTCAGTGGTAAGGAATCCACCTGCAACACAGAAGATGCAAGTTTTATCCCTGGGTCAGGAAAATCCCTTGGGGAAGGAAATGGCAACCCACTTCCAATATTCTTGTCTGGAAAATCCCATTAACAGAGGAGCCTGATGGGCTACAGTCCATGGGGTCACAAAAGAATCAGACATGATTAGAGATTAAAGAACAACAATGCATTTGAGAGCTCTAGATCTCTAGATCACAATAAGCTGTGGAAAATTCTGAAAGAGATGGGAATACCAGACCACCTGACCTGCCTCTTGAGAAACCTATATGCAGGTCAGGAAGCAACAGTTAGAACTAGACATGGAACAACAGCTTGGTTCCAAATAGGAAAAGGAGTACGTCAAGGCTGTATACTGTCACCCTGCTTATTTAACGTCTATGCAGAGTATATCATGAGAAACGCTGGGCTGGAAGAAGCACAAGCTGGAATCAAGATTTCCAGGAGAAATATCAATCACTTCAGATATGCAGATGACACCACCCTTATGGCAGAAAGTGAAGAAGAACCCAAAAGCATCTTGATGAAAGTGAAAGAGGAGAGTGAAAAAGTTGGCTTAAAGCTCAACATTCAGAAAATGAAGATCATGGCATCTGGTCCCATCACTTCATGGGAAATAGATGGAGAAACAGTGGAAACAGTGTCAGATTTTATTTTGGGGGCTCCAAAATCACTGCAGATGGTGACTGCAGCCATGAAATTAAAAGATGCTTACTCCTTGGAAGAAAAGTTATGACCAACCTAGATAGCATATTGAGAAGCAGAGACATTACTTTACCAACAAAGGCCTGTCTAGTCAAGGCTATGGTTTTTCCTGTGGTCATGTATGGATGTGAGAGTTGAACTGTGAATAAAGCTGAGTGTTGAAGAATTGATGCTTTTGAACTGTGGTGTTGGAGAAGACTCTTGAGAGTCCCTTGGACTGCAAGGAGATCCAGTCAGTCCATTCTGAAGGAGATCAGCCCTGGGATTTCTTTGGAGGGAATGATGCTAAAGCTGAAACTCCAGTACTTTGGCCACCTCATGAGAAGAGATGACTCATTGTAAAGACTCTGATACTGGGAGGGATTGGGGGCAGGAGGAGAAGGGGGACAACAGAGAATGAGATGGTTGGATGGCATCACCGACTCAATGGACGTGAGTCAGAGTGAACTCCGGGAGTTGGTGATGGACAGGGAGGCCTGGTGTGCTGCGATTCATGAGATCACAGAGTCGGACACGACTGAGTGACTTCACTTCACTTTTGTTTCTTTAGGTAAGATTATTTCTAAGTATATTTTTGTTTTCCTTTCAATAGTGAATGGTTGTTTCCTTAATTTCTCTTTCTGATTTTTCATTGTTGGTGTATTTTAATGCAAGGGATATCTGTGTTTTAATCCTATATCCTGCAAATTTATTATATTCATTGATTAGCTCTAGTCATTTTCTGGTACCATCTTTAGGGTTTTCTATGTAGACGATCATGTCATCTGCAAACAGTGAGAGTTTTGCTTCTTCTTTTCTGATCTGGATTTATTTTTTTCTGTGGCTAGGACTTTCAAAGCTATGTTGAATAACAGTGATGAGATTGGGCACCCTTGTCTTTTGAGTGGGTTCTTGTCTACTAATGTTCCCTGGGGTCAAAAGTTTTATGATGATCTAAAGTTCTGGAGTTGAGCCTCCTGCCTCTGGGTTTTGGTATCCCTCTTACAGTAGCCTCAAGATTTCTCCATCCACACAGCACAGAAGAGAAAACTTCTAGGTTAATCGTGAAGCAACTCTCCACAGCCAGGAACACCCAGAGATATTCACAGGGTTATATAGAGAAAAGAAGAGGGAGGAGGGAGATAGAGATGTCCAGGAAGAGGAAAGGAAGAGTCAAAAGGGGAGAGAGAAAGGGGAGAGAGCAATCAAGCCAGTAATCAAATCTCTAAATGAAAATGGATACTAATGATTAGATTCTTAAAGGTACAAAATTGATACCAAATATCAAAAGCAAAGATCAAAAATCTAGTATAGAGATTAGACTCAAAAATACAATATAAAAAATACAAAACAAAATTGATCACAAAAATTAAAAGGAATATATGTATATGGATTTTGTTTGAAAAAAAAACAGGTTTTTTTTTTTAAGGTAGGCTATAAAAATGAAAGTTAGTTAGTTAGTTAGTGAAGTCACTCAGTCGTGTCTGACTCTTTGCTACCACATGGACTGTAGCCTATCAGGCTCCTCCGTCCATGGGATTCTCCAGGTAAGAGTACTGGAGTGGGTTGCCATTTCCTTCTCCAGGGGATCTTCCCGACCCAGGGATCAAACCCAGGTCTCCCGCATTTCAGGCAGATGCTATAAAAAGTGAAAGAGGGGTAATAAATAACTAAAATTTAAAAAGTGATAATAGTAAAAATATATCTAGGAATTTCTCTGGAGCTGTTTTGGGCACTTGGGGTCATTTCAGTGTCAGATAGTCCCTTGTCCTGGCTTGTACTTGTTCTCAGAGTCTATAGTTGCTCCTCAAATGCACAGTCTCAGCTTAACTGCAGGGTTTTAATCTGTTGCACCTGTCACTTAAAGGGTGGTTCCCCTTTCTTTGCTTATTTTGGCTTCCTCTGTTTGGAAGTCTCTTCAGTGTCTAATCTCTGTCCTGACACCAGGGGGTGAAGGTGGCTACTTATTCAGGCTCCCTTGCTCAGTTATACTGTTGAGAGGCAGGAACACTGCAAATACTGCTAACATATGTAGGGTGTGCTCACAGCAGATGGACCACACTGGGGATGCCACAGCCCAAGGTGGAGGGTACTTCCCAGGTCCACACTGCTCAGGGTACCAGGTGCTCCATGAGTGCACTGTCCCAAGAGGGCCCTGAGTTTTGTGCACTTCCCAGATCTAAGCCACTCAGGCTCTCAGGTGCTCTGCAGGGAGCACCCGAGATGGGCTGTGTGTTTTGCTCCCTTCCCAGGTCCAAGCCACTCAGGTGACTGGGTGCTCCATGAGGGCACTGTCCAACTGGGTCCTGTGTTTTGTGCACTTACCAGGTCTAAGCTGCTTAGACTCTCAGGTGCTCTACACAGGCACAGCCCCAGATGGGCTGTACATTTGGCATCCTTCCCAGGTCCAAGCCTTTCAGGCATCCAGTGCTCAGCAAGTGCACTGTCCCAGGTGCACTTATGCACCTCTCAGGTCACTCAGCTTCCCAGGTGTGGTGCGCTGTGAGGGCACAGTTCCAGGTGTGCCATATGTATCCTCTGGGGAGCTAATCTCAGGCTGTGACTCTCCTGGCTAATGTGAACCATCCAGGATCCCAAGAGGACACGGTTGGCAACTGGCAGCCTGCTCACAGTTCGGTGGGAGGTGTGGCCTCTGGGGCCAAGATTGCAGCGGCCCTTTGCCTTCTGCCTCTGGCTGTTGCACATCTCCCTCTCTGCTCCTGGGTAAATGGCAGCAGGCTTGCTCTCATTTGGTATTTGCTAGGGGACAATCTTTTGTTCCGTGAGCATGCCAGGGGTCACTTACCAGCAGCACTAGAGCCTTCTCTCAGGAAAGGTCTTTTTTTTTTTTTCTTGTCTCTCTGGCATTCCCACAGTATGAGTTGCTATGTCACATTATCCCCCTCAGAATGTACTCAGGGCATTTAAGCCCGGTCCTTACCCTAAGGACCAATGATGCAGCCCGTGCCTCTGTGCCAGCCTCCACTTGCTGCTGGTAGATGGATGTGAGCATCGGAGCCATTTCTCTGCTGGTAACTGCAATTTTGCCTGCATTCTGTAGTGGGATTTTTTTTTTTTTTTCAGTTATGTTGTCCTCTGAGATTCCAAAACTCTCCACTGACTCCACCTGTGAGAGGGTTTCCTATTGTGTGGAAGATTCTCCTCCTTCACGACTCCCTCCTCAAGATAGGTCTCCCTCCCTAAATCCTTTGTCTCTCTTTACGTCTTTTATATTTTGTCCTACCTCCTTTTGAAGAGATTGGTTTGTTTTTCTGGGTATCTGGTGTCTTCCATCAGTGTTTATAAGTTGTTTTGTGGAGGTTGCTCCACATTCATATCATCTTTTGATGAATTTGTTGGAGAGAAGGTGGTCTCTCTATCCTATCCCTTCACCATCTTGGTACTGCCCCTTGACCATGTTTTAGACTCTTCTAATAGAAATATCAATAACCTCAGATATGCAGATGACACTACCCTCTTCTCTCCAATCCTATTATTCCAGGAACTAAAGGGCCAGCAATGTTATCTCATCTTCATTACATTTTTAATATCTTTAAAAGTGACTGACATCACAGGGAAAACTTGAGAACTAGACTTAATGGTATCAAATGTATGCACGTCTCTGTCTTATGTTGTAGTTGTTTTTTTCACATAACCCCCAAATCACTGCAGATGGTGACTGCAGCCATGAAATTAAAAGATCCTTACTTCTTGGAAGGAAAGTTATGACCAACCTAGATAACTAGGTTATCTAGGAAAGTTATGACCAATCTAGATAACGAGGTCTAGACCAACCTAGACCAACTCAGCGTATTACAAAGCAGAGACATTACTTTGTCAACAAAGGTCTGTCTAGTCAAGGCTACGGTTTTTCCAGTAGTCATGTATGGATGTGAGAGTTGGACAATAAAGAAAGCTGAGCCCTGAAGAATTGATGCTTTTGAACTGTGGTGTTGGAGAAGACTCTTGAGAGTCCCTTGAACTGCAAGGAGATCCAGCTAGTCCATCCTAAAGGAGATCAGTCCTGGGTGTTGGAAAGACTGGGGATTGGAAGGACTGATGTTGAAGCTGAAACTCCAATACTTTGGCCACCTGATGTGAAGAGCTGACTCATTTGAAAAGATCCTGGTGCTGGGATACACTGAGGGCAGGAGGAGAATGGGACAACAGAGGATGAGATGGTTGGATGACATCACCGACTCAATGGACATGTGTTTGGGTGAACTCCGGGAGTTGGTGATGGACAGGGAGGCCTGGTGTGCTGCGGTTCATGGGGTTACAAAGAGTGAAAGACTGAGTGACTGAACTGAATATAAAACAAACCCTTCATATTAAATATGAAATATATTGCTAAAATTTATTGTTTTATTCCCTCTGGCTAAGAATGTGCTACCCATATCTTTATAAATTCAGCTTGCATTAATCTTCATTTGATCTGTATTCTATACACCGCCATCTAGGATTGTCTCTGCATTTTGTTTTAATATTTCCAGGCAACAGCAGATGAACCTATCCCAGCAAATATAATAAATGCTTTGTTCTACTTTTCTGATTGCATAACTATCTCTTTCATCTAGGTCAGTGCTACCCAATAGAAATATAACAAGAGCCCCATGTGTAATTTAAAATGTCCTAAAAGGAGAAAATACATGTAGATTATTAATATCTTAGGAAATGCAATGGTTAGAGTGCAATGTACTCTTACCAAAATAATAAAGTGTGTCAAACTGAAAAAAAATTTGTATTGCTCCAGTTTAAAAATTGATATTAGTTAATATTAGTTTGTTGTATTGGCCATATTTCAAGCACTCAAATAGCTATATGTGAAAACTATTGGATAGCTCTAAACCTCTTGAGGGCAGAAACTGTGTTCCATGCATGTCTCCCCTTGGTTTGTTTCCTAGAATACTTCTCAGGTCCCCAGGACTGGGTTAAGTGCTCCTCTTATGTGCTCCTACAGCCCCTTGCACTAACTTGTCAGGCAGTGCTTACCTCCCACATTGCAATTACTTATTTACCTGTCTGGAGGCTCCTTACAGCAAGGACTCTTTCTTTCTCCTTTCTTTTTTTTTTTCTCTTTCTTTTGATGTGCAAGACTCTTTTTTATTTTTATTTTTTTAATATTAAATTTTTTTTAAAAAAATTTCCATCATATCTTATTACAGGATATTGAATATCCTGTGCTATATAGGAGAACCTTGTTGTTTATCCATTTTGTATATACTAGTTTGCATCTGCTAATCCCAAACTCTCAAATCATCCCTCCCTTGACAACCACAAGTCTGTTCTCCATGTCTGAATCTGTTCATGTTTTGTAGATAAGTTCATCTGAGTCCTATTTTAGATTCTACATAAAAGTGATATCATATGGTATTTGTCTTTATCTTTCTGACTTACTTCACTTAGTATGATCATCTCGAGGTCCATCCATGTGGCAAATGGCATTATTTCATTCATTTTAAGGCTGAGAAATATTTCATTGTAAATATTTACCTTATCCATTCATCTGTTGGACATTTACATTGTTTCTGTGTCTTGGCTATTGTGAATAGTGCTACTATGAACATAAGGGTGAAAGTATTTTTCTGAATTATGGTTTCATCCAGATATATGCCCAGGAGTGGGATTTCTGGATTACATGACAACTCAAAATAGTTTTTTGAGGAACTTCTATACTATTCTTTATAAGGGGTGCACCGATTTACATTCCCACCAACAGTGTAGGAGGGTTCCCTTTTCTCTACACACTCTAGACAAGAACTGTTTCTAGTTTACAATTACATGGTCTGTGCTTAGTATGGGGCCAGGTATATCATAGACATTCATTAAATATTTATTGCTTTTTTGATGAATTATTAAATTCACCAAAATAAGTTGTTTGGGGAACTTTTATCAGAATAAGGATTTCTTGAAGGTAGAGATCATGATTGATTTATCTCTGTAGTCTCTTTACCTAGCATAAACTTAACACATAGTAGGCACTCAGTAAATGTTTGTTGAATGACTACTGAACCCTGTCAAAACTCTAGGCTTTCCAGCCCTTCTATCTTCACAGCTGTGACTGACTACAGCTTCAGCTTCTTAGGGTTTGAGACTTTGAATCACCTTATGAAGACTTGTGTTTGACCCTCTGAGCTGGAGTCTGCCTTGTATCCTGTCTTGTGCTGAGGGCCATCTTGGACTTGTCAAACTCCCTCTGCCTCCACCATCCTCTGTATGACCAAAGGCAATGGCCCCCTGGCTTTCTGAGCCCAGTCTCCCTTTGGAGCGCTTCATCTTGGATTATGCCTTCCTTTGATTTACATGCTGTGGTGTCCTGGTGTAGACTGGATTCTGGCCCATAACCATGGTTGCATGTACACTGCTAAGTCACTTCAGTCGTGTCCGACTCTGTGCAAACCCCATAGACAGCAGCCCACAAGGCTTCCCTGTCCCTGGAATTCTCCAGGCAAGAACATTGGAGTGGGTTGCCATTTCCTTCTCCAAGGCATGAAAGTGACAAGTAAAAGTGAAGTCGCTCAGTTGTGTCCAACTCTTAGCAACTGCACGGACTGCAGCCTAGCAGGCTCCTCCATCCATGGGATTTTCCAGGCAAGTGTCTGAAGTTGACCTAACTTTAGTTGTTTAGGTTTTGAAATGACAGAATACACCTCCAGGGGGAACATTCATTCGCCCTAGATATGAATCATTATTTTGACAGCATTCCAGTAGATGGCAGTAAAGTGCTTTAAGCAAAACTTGTCTTTTTCTAGTTTGCACAGTGTCCCCAGACAAGCCAGGATCTGGGCTACCAGTGGGGTCTGCCTGAAAGTCTAGCATGAGCTTCTAGTTTCAGTTTCTTGTCTGTCTCCTTTTTCCCTTATCCTGGTAATTAATTGTACTTGGCCAGGCATACTGCAGATGTTATAAATAGGAAAACCTTAAGCTTGGGGAATGAGACATATTTCTTTAGGACAAATTCCTATTGCCAAGTATCACAGGGTAGCACAACATGGACACTCCCTAGCCCTGCCCTGATTCTGGCACTCTGATCTCATTCTCTCACTTCCTATAATTCATCTGTAGACAACACTTGTGTTCTATCATAAGTCTGATTAAAGCTCTTTACATGGAACACTATGGCCCTGGATATTCTATGCATATTTTTTTCAAGAGAAAGCTTTCTAAAAACTATCAATAGGAAAGAATACCATTTGCAGCAATATGGGTGGACCTAAAGATTAACATACTAACTGAAGTAAGCCAGAATAGAGAAGTGTTGTATGATATCACTTTTATGTGGAATTAAAAAAAATGATACAAGTGAACTTGTATATCAAGCAGAATTAGACCTACAGACATAGAAAGCAAACTTATGGTTACCAAAGGGGAAAGAAGGGAGGGATAAATTAGGAGTTTGGGAGTAATATATACACACTGCTATATACAAAATGGATAAACAAAGATCTACTGTATAACACAGGAAACTCTACTTAATACTTTGTAGTAACCTATAGTGGAACAAATCCAAAAAGAACATATATAACTGAATAACTTTGCTGTATACCTGAAACTAACACAGCACTGTAAAAGAATTATATATCAGTTTTAAAAATAAGTAAGTAAAGGCATCAAAAGGAAAGAACAAAGAAATGAAAGGGAACTAATTAGTGGTTCCAAGAGAAGGAAGGTTCCCAAATATTTGTGATGCTAATTTTCCTTTTAGGCCCAATCCTCTGGACTGTGGAGTCATATCTAACTGTAAGAGATCTATAAAGCTGTGAGCATCTCTGTGTGTGATGGAACAGAAGGAGGAAAAGAACCTTCCCATTATTGGTTCTCATGGTGCAGTTTTGAGTGCATTTGGGAAGGAAAATTTAACCCCTGCAGGGCTAGACTCCATCCCTCCACTCAGCAGGTTCCAGAGATAAGAGCACATCGCAACATGAGGCAAGTGGTCAGTTCTATCCTGTTTCAGGAGACAACTTCATACTCACAAATCTCCTTATCCCCAGCTCCCCTGGGAATGTATTCCTGCTTAGGAGAGCAGGACCAGTCATTACCTTGTTTGGTTGTTCCAGGGTTGGATGGTTCTGGGTTATTTCTTAGTAGTTTGTGGGCCAATTTGATACTGGTGACAAAAGACCATCACCCATTGCTTGGGAGAACTCCCTACTGACCTGGCAGAATGCAGATTTTCTCACTCTTTCCAAAAGCTGTGTAACAGATATGGATAAGATTAAAGGGAACTTCTCTCATTGTGTGAAACATTGCTGAGGATAATAAAGAGAATTAGATGTGCAGAAAAGAAAACTGAGGTCTAGCTTTTGGTCCTACTTTTCAAGCAGTTACTTAGCTTTGGGAAATTCATCCTTTATGAATCCTACTTCTTTTACATTAAATGTAAATTTGAAAGAGAGGAAGTTTCCAGAATTCTCTGATTTGGGTACTGTAAACCAGCAGGCTTTTCCAGTAGAAATACTGAATCATTACGAGCAAGAATGGCAAGTGCTTGGAATGTTGCTGCTACATTGTCCAAAATCAGTCACACTACCCCAGACTTCCCTAGTGGTTCGGTGGTTAAGAATCCACCTGCCAACACAGGGCACATGGGTTTGATCCCTGTTCCAGGAAGATCCTACACGCTGCAAGGCAAGCTTTGCACCAAAACTACTGAGCCCACAGGCCCACACCCCATGCTCCACAAGAGAACCCACCAAAATGAGAAGCCCCTGCACCACAACTAGAGAGTAGCTCCTTCTCACTGCAACTAGACAATGCCCGTGTGCAGCAATGAAGAGTCCATGAAACACAACAAAGACCTAGTGTAGCCAAAAAAAAAAAAAAAAAAAATTACACTACTCTTTCCACTATCAATTAACCGAAGCTGGCTTTCCAAGATAGCCATCCCAGACTGTGAGTTCAATGCTCTACCTCTCTCATCAGGCTGGAATTTCCATTTCCCTAAAAGCTCCTAAAGATGGTTAGTTGTTCATGACAAGAGCAGTCTCAATAGACTCATCAGCATAAACTCCCATTCCCAGCTTAGGCATATATCAAGGAAAGAATGCCTGAATGTGAAAGCCAATGAAATGAACAACAATAAAGACAGAGGCTACATATATCAATATAAATGAATAACATTTGATTTGTGCTCTATTAAGTAGGAGAAATAGAGAATTTTAAAAAAAGATCTATAATCTAGTTTGGCAAAGTAACCTCACAACTACAAATTAAGGGAAAAAATCTTTAACTGATGATATATTAACAATTCTGTGTGGCTGACTTAATTTCTTTGCCTTAGTATAAATTGATGCACAGTAGAGTCTGCTGTGTACATTCTCCAGGAACAAGAACCACCATATCCATGGTCTTACTTCCTTTACTCTTTAATATGAATCTTTTGCATTTTATTTAGATGCAGTATTGTACAGTTCATAACATTGTACAGGAGGTAGTGACCAAAAACATCCCAAAGAAAAAGAAATACAAGAAGGCAAAGTGGTTGTCTGAAGAGGCCTTACAAATAGCTGAAAAAAGAAGAGAAGCAAAAGGCAAGGGAGAAAGGGAAAGGTACGCTCAACTGAATGCAGAGTTCCAGAGAGTAGCAAGGAGAGATAAGTGAACAATGCAAAGAAATAAAACAAAACAATAGAATAGGAAAGACTAGAGATCTCTTCAAGAAAACTGGAGATAGCAAGCGAACATTTTATGTAAAAATGAGCACTATAAAGGACAGAAACAGCAAGACCCTAACAGAAGCAGAACAGATTAAGAAGAGGTGGCAAAAACACACAGAAGGAAAATATAAAAAAATTCTTAATGACACAGATAATCATGATGTGTGGTCACTCACCTAGAACCAGACATCCTGGAGTGCATAGTCAAGTGGGCCTTAGGAAGCATTACTACAAATAAAGCTAGTGGAAGTGATAGAATTCCAGAAAAGTGAAAGTGAAGTCGCTCAGTCGTGTTCGACTCTTTGCGATCCCATGGAATGTAGCCTATCAGGCTCCTCCATCCATGGGATTTTCCAGGCAAGAGTGCTGGAGTGGATTGCCAATTCCTTCTCCAGGGGACCTTCCCAACCCAGGAATCGAACCCGGGTATCCCACATTGCAGGCAGACGCTTTACCGTGGGAGCCATCCAATGAGCTATTTAAATCCTAAAAGATGATTCTGTTAAAGTGATGCACTCAATATGCCAGCAAATTTGGAAAACTCGGCAATGGCCAAAGGACTGGAAAAGGTAAATTTTCATTTCAATCTCGAGAAAGGCAATACCAAAGAATGCTTAAACTATCATACAATTGTACTCATTTCACATGCCAGCAAGGTAATGCTCAAAATTCTTCAAGGTAGGCTTCAACAATATGTGAACCAAGAATTCCAGATGTACAAGCTAGATTTAAGAAAAGGCAGAGGAACCAGAGATCAAATTGCCAACATCCATTGGATCATAGAAAAAACAAGGGAATTGCAGAAAATTTCCACTTCTGCTTCATTGACTATGCAAAAACTTTTGACTATGAGAATCACATCAAATTATGAGAAATTCTTAAAGAGATGGATATACCAAACCACCTTACCAGTCTCCTACGAAACCTGCATGCAGGTAAAGAGCAACAGTTAGAACCCTTACATGGAATAGCAGACTAGTTCAAAATTGGGAAAGGGGTATGACAAGGCTGTATATTGTCACTCTATTTATTTAACTTATATGCAGACTGCAGCCTGGGGTGCTGCAGTTGATGGGGTCACAAAGAGTCAGAGTATATTAAGTGAAATGCTGGGCTGGATGAATCACAAGCTATAATCAAGATTGCCGGGAGAAATAGCAACAATCTCAGATTTGTAGATGAAACCATTCTACTGGCAGAAAGTGAAGAGGAAGTAAAGAGACAGTTGAGGCGGGAGCAAAAGAATGGAAAAGTTGGCCTAAAATGAAACTTTAAAAAACTAAGATCATGGCATTGGGTCCCATTCAGTTCAGTTCAGTTCAGTTCAGTTGCTCAGTCGTGTCCGACTCTTTGCGACCCCATGAATCGCAGCATGCCAGGCCTCCCTGTCCATCACCAATCTCAGAGTTCTCTCAGACTCATGTTCGTGGAGTCAGTGATGCCATCCAGCCATCTCATCCTCTGTCGTCCCCTTCTCCTCCTGCCCCCAATCCCTCCCAGCATCAGAGTCTTTTCCAATGAGTTAACTCTTCCCATGAGGTGGCCAATGTATTGGAGTTTCAGCTTTAGTGTCATTCCTTCCAAAGAAATCCCAGGGCTGATCTTCTTCAGGATGGACTGGCTGGATCTCCTTGCAGTACAAGGGACTCTCAAGAGTCTTCTCCAACACACAGTTCAAAAGCATCAATTCTTCAGTGCTCAGCTTTCTTCACAGTCCAACTCTCACATCCATACATGACTGCTGGAAAAGCCATAGCCTTGACTAGAAGGACCTTAGTCGACCAAGTAATGTCTCTGCTTTTCAATATGCTATCTAGGTTGGTCATAACTTTTCTTCCAAGGAGTAAGCATCTTTTAATTTCATGGCTACAGTCACCATCTGCAGTGATTTTGGAGCCCCCTCCAAAATAAAGTCTGACACTGTTTCCACTGTTTCTCCATCTATTTCCCATGAAGTGATGGGACTGGATGCCATGATCTTCGTTTTCTGAATGTTGAGCTTTAAGCCAACTTTTTCACTCTCCTCTTTCACTTTCATCAAGAGGCTTTTGAGTTCCTCTTCACTTTCTGCCATAAGGGTGGTGTCATCTGCATATCTGAGGTTATTGATATTTCTCCCAGCAATCTTGATTCCAGCTTGTGCTTCTTCTAGTCCGGCGTTTCTCATGATGTACTCTGCATATAAGTTAAATAAGCAGGGTGACAATACAGCCTTGACGTACTCCTTTTCCTATTTGGAACCAGTCTGTTGTTCCATGTCCAGTTCTAATTGTTGCTTCCTGACCTGCATACAGATTTCTCAAGAGGCAGGTCAGGTGGTGTGGTGTTCCCATCTCTTGAAGAATTTTCCAGAGTTTATTGTGATTCACACAGTCAAAGGCTTTGGCATAGTCAATGAAGCAGAAATAGATGTTTTTCTGGAACTCTCTTGCTTTTTCCATGATCCAGCGGATGTTGGCAGTTTGATCTCTGGTTCCTCTGCCTTTTCTAAAACCAGCTTGAACATCTGGAAGCTCATGATTCACGTATTGCTGAAGCCTGGCTTGGAGGTTTTTGAGCATTACTTTACTAGCGTGTGAGATGAGTGCAGTTGTGCGGTAGTTTGAGCATTCTTTGGCATTGCCTGTCTTTGCAATTAGGATGAAAACTGACCTTTTCCAGTCCTGTGGCCACTGCTGAGTTTTCCAAATTTGCTGGCGTATTGAGTACAGTGCTTTCACAGCACCATCTTTCAGGATTTGAAAAAGCTCAACTGGAATTCCATCACCTCCACTAGCTTTGTTCATAGTGATGCTTTCTAAGGCCCACTTAAATTCACATTCCAGAATATCTGGCTCTAGATGAGTGATCACAACATCGTGATTATCTGGGTTGTGAAGATCTTTTTGTACAGTTCTTCTGTGTATTCTTGCCACCTCTTTTTAATATCTTCTGCTTCTGTTAGGTTGAGACCATTTCTGTCCTTTATTGAGCCCATCTTTGCATTAAATGTTCCCTTGGTGATCTCTAATTTTCTTGAAGAGATCTCTAGTCTTTCCCATTCTGTTCTTTTCCACTATTTCTTTGCATTGATGGCTGAAGAAGGCTTTCTTATCTCTTCTTGCTATTCTTTGAAACTCTACATTCAAATGCTTATATTTTTCTTTTTCTCCTTTGCTTTTTGCTTCTCTTCTTTTCACAGCTATTTGTAAGGCCTCCCATTACTTCATGGCAAATAGATGGGGGAACAGTGGAAACAGGGACAGATTTTATTTTCTTGAGCTCCAAAATCACCAAGGATGGCAACTTCAGACATGAAATTAAAAAAAGCTTGCTGCTTGGAAGAAAAGCTATGATAAATCTAGACAGTATATTCAAAAGCAGAGACATGCTTTATTGACAGAGGTCCATATAGTCAAAGCTATGGTTTTTCCAGTAGCCACGGGAAAATCGGATCATAAGAGGGCTGAGTGTGAGTGATAATGAGTGGCTCAGTCATGTCTGACTCTTTGTGACCCCATTGACTATAGCTATATCTTTGAGCCTGTTTCTATTTTGTAGATAATAAAATAATTTGTTTTGTAGATAAGTTTCTTTGTGTCATACCCTAGGTTCCATATATCAGTGATATCATACGGTATTTGTCTTTCTCTAACTTACTACAACTGATGCTCAGGTTGAAGGCATCAGTTCTTCAGTGCTTAGCCTTTTAATTGTCCAGCACTCACATCCATATATGACTGCTGGAAAAACTGTAGCTTTGATTAAACAGACCTTCTGCAGGCTGTCTAGGTTTGGCATTGCTTTTCTTCCAAGGAGCAAGCATCTTTTAATTTCATGGCTGCAGTCACCATCCAGAGTGATTTTGGAGCCCAAGAAAATAAAGTCTGTCATTTTTTCCATTGTTCCCCCACCTATTTTCCATAATGTGATGGGACTGGATGTCATGATCTTAGGCTTTTGAATGTTGAGTTTTAAACTAGCCTTTTCACTTTCATCTTTTATCTTCATGAAGAGGTTCTTTAATTCCTCTTCCCTTTCTGCCATAAGGGTAGTGTTATCTGCATATCTGAGGTTATTGATATTTCCCCAAGCAATCTTGATTCCAGCTTGTTTCTCAGTTCAGCATTTCAAATGACGTATTCTGCATAGAAGTTAAATAAGTAGAGTGACAATATACAGCCTTGACATACTCCTTTCCCAATTTGGAATGAGTCCATTGTTTCATGTCCAGTGCTAACTGTTTCTCCTTGACCTGCATACAGGTTTCCCAGAAAACGGTAAGGTAGTCTAGTATTCTTATCTATCTCTTTAAGAATTTCCCACAACAATTTGTTGTGGTCTATGCAGTCAAAGGCTTTATTGTAGTCAATTAAACAGAAGTAAATGTTTTTGGAATTCTCTTGCTTTTTCTATGATTCAAGGGATGTTCGCAATTTGGTCTCTGGTTCCTCTGCCTTTATTTAATCCAGCTTGTACATATGGAAGTTCTTGATTCACATACTGCCGAAGCCTAGCTTGAAGGATTTTGAGCATTACTTTGCAAGCATGTGAAATGAGTGCAATTATGCAGTAGTCTGAACATTCTTTGGGGTTGCATTTCTTTGGGATTGGAATAAAAACTAACCTTTTCCAGTCCTGTGGCCACAGCTGAATTTTCCAAATTTGCTAGTATATTAAGTGTGTCACCTTAACAGCATCATCTTTTAGGATTTTGGAAAAGGTCAACTGAAATCCCATTCCTTTTATTCACAGTGATGCTGCCTAAAGCCCACTTGACTTCACACTGTAAGATGTCTGGCTCTAGGTGAGTGATCACACCATTGTGGTTATCCCAGTCATTAAAGACTTTTGTATAGTTCTTCTGTGTATTCTTGCCGTCTCTTTTAAATATCTTGTGCTTCTGTTAGTTCTATACCATTTCTGTCCTTTATTGAGTCCATCTTTGCATGAAATGTTCCCTTGGTATCTCTAATTTTCTTGAAGAGATCTCTTGGAGAAGGAAATGGCAATCCACTCCAGCACTCTTGCCTGGAAAATCCCATGGACAGAGAAGCCTGATAGGCTACAGTCCATGGGTGTTTACCTCTATTTCTTTACACTGTTCACTTAGAAAGTCTTTCTTATCTCTCCTTGCTATTCTCTGTAACTCTGTTTTCAGATGAATCTATCTTTCCTTTTCTCCTTTGCCTGTTGCTTCTCTTCTTTTCTCAGCTATTTGTAAGGACTCCTCAGACAACCATTTTGCCTTTTTGCATTTCTTTATCTTGGGCATGGTTTTGATCACCACCTCCTGCACAATGTTATGAAACTCTGTCCATAGTTCTTCAGGCACTCTGTCTATCAGATCTAATTCCTTGAATCTATTTGTCACTTCCACTGTATAACCAATCATAAGAGATTTGATTTAGGTCATACCTGAATGGTCTAGTGGTTTTCCTACTTTCTTCAATATAAGTCTGAATTTTGCAATAAGGAGTTCATGATCTGAGCCAGAGTCAGCTCCTGGTTTTATTTTCTCTGACTGTATAGAGCTTCTCGATCTTAAGCTATAAAGAATATAATCAATCTGACTTTGATCTTGACCATCTGGTGATTACCATATGTAGAGTTGTCTCTTGTGTTGTTGGAAGAGAGTGTTTGCTATGACCAGCATGTTCTCTTGGCGTTAGCCTTTGCCCTGCTTCATTTTGTACTCCAAAGCTAAACTTGCCTGTTACTGCAGGTATCTCTTGACTTCACACTTTTGCATTCCAGTCCCCTGTGATGAAAAGGACATCTTTTTTTTTTTTGTCTTAGTTCTAGGTCTTGTAGGTCATCATAGAACCATTCAACTTCAGCTTATTTGGCATTAGTGGCTGGGGCAAAGACTTGGATTACTGTGATATTGAATGGTTTGCCTTTGCTTTGGAAATGAGCAGGAATCATTCTGTCATTTTTGAGATTGCTTCCAAGTACTGTATTTCAGACTCTTTTGTTGACTATGAGCACTACTCCATTTCTTCTAAGAGATTCTTGCCCAGAGTAGTAGATACAATGGTCTTCTCAATTAAATTCACTCACTTTGGTTCATTTTAGTTCACCGATTCCTAAAATGTCATTGTTCACTCTTGCCATCTCCTGTCTGACCACTTCCAGTTTACCTGGATACATGGACCTAACATTCCAGGTTCCTACGAAATATTGTTCTTTACAGCATCAGATTTTATTTTCACCACCAGACATGTCCACAGCTGGGCATTGTTTCTGCTTTGGTCCATCCTCTTCATTATTTCTGGAGCTATTTCTCCATTCTTCTTCATTAGCATATTCAACACCTACCCACTTGGTTTATTCATATTTCAGTGTCATGACTTTTTCCTTTTTATGCTGTTCATGGGGTTCTCAAGGCAAAAATGCTGCAGTGGTTTGCCTACTACATTTAATATGAGCATCTCTAGGTCCATGTTGCTGCAAAAGGCATTAATCCTTTCTTTTTTCTGACTGAGTAATATTCCAGTGTGTGCATATACGTGTGTTTGTGTGTGTGTGTGTATTTCACATCTCCATCCATCCATTCATCGGTCAGTGAATATTTATGTGGCCTCTATGTCTTGGCTACTGTGAATAGTGCTGCTATGAACATTGGGGTGCATAAAGATACTGTTTATTTAATTTACATATAACATAAGAGGAAAGGGGTATATATACATTTGTAATATATATAGTTATGACTAATTCATGCTGTTGCATGGCAGAAACCAACACAACATTGTAAAGCAATTTCCCTCCAATTAAGCACTTTAAAAAAATATATGCTACAGATTAGGAAACTCTGTGAAAGAATTCCATCAGCTAATCCATATGTCACCCAAACTTTCTAAGGGTCCTTGACCCAGAAACTTGGTCATTTGGGATATGGAAATGACCAGGTGATTTGAGTTTGAAGTCGACAAAGGATACACACTGACTGAGTTATCTAGAAACGTAACCAATAAGCTTTAGTTTTCTCACATGTAAAATGATGTTGGTTAACATATTCCTAATGGGTTTGATGTAAAGATTGAATCATATGTACAATTCTTGGCTTGAAGCAGACAATTAACACTGGCTTTCTTTCTGCCTCCGTAAGAAATAATGAACGCACTCCTTAGGACATAGGCACTGGATAATCTGAAACTTTGTGCTTTCTGCTTAGATTCAGCTTTAATGACTCTGAAGCTGTCCTTCTCTACAGAAGACAGTTTAAGGGACTTTCCACTTGGTGCTATATTGATGCTCTTTTTATTGGTCTGTGCTTCTCTTAAGTGGGTTACCCATTTCTAAAACTATCGTGTTCATTTAAAAGATTCTCAGCACTCGAGGAATGATACAGAATAACTACCTCATCTTCTTTCACTTGGAGAGCAACACACAAAGCATCACCCATAATTAGTGTGTTTCTGTCTTAATGTTCCCAAGTCGAGCCTACAAATGGAGCCAAGGTTATTACACCCACTTGGAACATCCTTTTCTACCCCTCATCAGGAGACAGCAGAAGGAAGCTTGTGTTTCTCTCTTCCTCTGCAACTATTCTTCAATCTGACACGGAAAACACTCATGCTTGAAGTTTAATTTGAATATCTGTGGTATAAAATTACCAGCATTCACATGCCCTAGCATTTTCCCTGACAAATTAATTGCCAATACAATTTCCCATGGCAGGGGTATATGGAGGGTGGTGGAGTTGTAGGTTCAGTTTACAGAGGTAATTACAGGTGCACTTGGCCAGGAAGAGCAGAAATGATACTAAGGAGGCCGATGTTAAGGGTAAGCAGCACCTGCTCCTTTGCCTTCTCCATAGATCTTTGTGTCTAGGAAACACGTGTGATCTGGAGGGCTTAGCATCTGCCTTTGGTACAGGTAATTCAATTTCTTCAATGTGTTATGATCTGTGGCTTCCACAAGTTCTCTGAAACTACACTCTGTGTTACCATCACCTGGTTCTTAGGTCTTTGCCATATTTTCTCAGCATTCAGTCTTCAAAACATTAGGATAATGACTGCAAATAACAAAACCGTGCTCTGAGTACATATATGCTAAGCCTCTTCAGTCGTGTCTGACTCCTTGCGACCCCATGAGCCCACCAGGCTCCTCTGCCCATGGGACTTCCCAGGCAAGACTGGAGTGGGTTGCTATTTCCTACTCCAAAGCACGGGGTAAATGAGGCTAAAAGGATTCTTCATTTTGACTGGGTCTGAAGGAAGGGGTAATGCACAGGAACATCTATGGTTTCAAAGAGTCAGACATGACTGAAGTGACATAGCACTCACGCACAAGGGAAGGGGCAGTTCTGTTGACATATCTGAAAGTAACTGACCTTCACTAAAAAACATGGGGAAATATTCTGTTGGGACAAAGCATCTGACCTTTGAAGCAATAGTCTTTGCTCATTTCAAAGCCTTCACTGAAAAACGATTTCCCTGAAAGATACACCTTTGAAAAGATGCATATGTTTCTTTTTCAGCCAAAGCCTCTTACAGTAGTTGTAATTCTCTTGTGTCAGAGGCATTTCCTGCTGGAGTTGTTTTAATTTTTCAGTGTGCTTGCATGCTAAGTCACTTTACTCATGTCCAACTCTTTGAGACCCTGTAGACTGTAGGCTGCCAGGCTTCTCTGTACATGGGATTCTCCAGGCAAGCGTACTGGGGTGGTTTGCCATGCCCTCCTCCAGGGTATCTTCCTGACCCAGGGATTGAACCCTCATCTCTTACCTCTCCTGCATTGGCAGGTGGGTTCTTTACCATTAGTGCCACCTGGGAAGCCCTCAATTCCATATATAAGTATTAATATACTTTATTTATTTTTCTCTTTCTGACTTACTTCACTCTGTATAACCAGCTCTAGGTTCACTCACATCACTAGAACTGCCTAAAGTTCTCAAGGATAATTTTTAGAAATAAAGGGTTTTAACATTCAGTTCAGTTCAGTTCAGTCGCTCAGTCATGTCCAATTCTTTGCAACCCCATGGACTGCAGCATGCCAGGCCTCCCTGTCACCAATTCCCAGAGTTTACCCAAACTTATGTCCATTGAGTCAGTTATGCCACCCAACCATCTCATCCTCTGTCACCCCTTCTCCTCCTGCCTTCAATCTTTCCCAGCATCAGGGTCTTTTCCAATGAGTCAGCTCTTTGCACCAGGTGGTCAAAGTATTGGAGTTTCAGCTTCAACATCAGTCCTTCCCATGAACACTCAGGACTGATCTCCTTCAGTATGTACTGGTTGGATCTCCTTGCAGTCCAAGGGACTCTCAAGAGTCTTCTCCCACACCACAGTTCAAAAGCTTCAATTTTTGGGTACTCAGCTTTCTTTATAGTCCAACTCTAACATCCATACATGACTACTTGAAAAACAATAGCCTTGACTAGACGGACCTTTGTTGGCAAAGTAATGTCTCTGCTTTTAGTATGCTGTCTAGGTTGGTCATAACTTTCCTTACAAAGTAAGTGTCTTTTAATTTCATGGCTGCAGTCACCATCTGCAGTGACTTGGGGGTTATGTGAAAAAAAACAGCTACAACATAAAACAGAGAAGTGCATACATTTGATACCATTAAGTCTAGTTCTCAAGTTTTCCTGTGATGTCAGTCGCTTTTAAAGATATTAAAGATATAATGAAGATGAGATAACATTGCTGGCCCTTTAGTTCCTGGAATAATAGGATTGGAGAGAAGAGCATTAGAGTCTTTGTTTGCCAAGGCTAATGAACAAGGACTTCACTTGGTTTTTTGATGAATTTGAATCTTATCCAAACATCTCATGTCTCTCTAGTGAGATGGAGATCATTCCTAGTTTACAAATGAGAAAATCAAGGCTCAAAAAAGTTAAGCATTTTGCCCAAGATCGTTCAGCTGTTAGTATAAGATTTGAACCCATAAATAAATGATTTCAAGCCCATTTATAGTTTTTCTATTGACTATCTTTGTTTCACCCATTTCAATATTTTTTTGTTACTCTTTCTAGCAGCATGAAAACCACAAAGCTGGGTCAAGATAATCAGCCTTATGAACTTGCACAGGCACTTGTAGGACATCTACCAAACATGAGTTTTGTGTTGGGTGGGAGAAAAATATCAAAGGAATATGAGAACTTTGTATAACTTTATGTTTCATCCTCAGAAACTGGAGCATTGCCTGGCTCATGTTATGAATTAGTAAGAGAATGGACAGTGGAAAATATTTCATTGCTATTGAAATTTCAACATTTTGATATTAAAAGCTAAGATTAGTTGCAAATGTTTATCTAAGCAAACTACCAATCTATATAACACAGCATTTGTTTTGTTTGCTGGTCTGAGGTAAAGTTCTTTGGGGCTGTAATTCATGAATTAAGGAAAGAAATGTGTGGTAGAGGGAAAATTTTTCTTTTAAACTTTTACCAGTTTCATATAAATTGATTTAGTTAGGGTGACATTTAGGGATTTTGATTTAACTGCACAGGTAAGTTTTTTTCTCTAAATATTTATTCAGCATTTCCTTAGAGAAATGCAGATGTTTACCTTTTGGCACATGCAAAAATGTGCATGAAACTTTCCCATTTAATTTACAGACACCTATCATAAAGCAGTTTATTTCTTGGTTAAAAACATTCATTTTTGGAGAGAATTCATGCATACTTTATGAGCTAACTCTGCAAGAATCCACTGCAGATATTCTTAGAATGAAAAGGAAAGGTAGCTGCTCTGAATTCTGATGAGATATCCTGGGAAAAGCTCTCACATCTGTGATCTACAAAGGCCCTATAAAAGGAAAATGAGAAAGAAAAATCATCTGATATGCAATGTCAGGTGACACAAAAAAATGTGATCTTCTTTTAGCTCTCATTGCAACTTTATGAGTCAATATTGTCCTCATTTTACAGAGTGAGAAGCTGAGCTCGAGGTTAAGATTTAATCCAAGTCATCCAGCAGGTATTTACTTCTGCTTCATTGACTACACTAAAACCTTTGACTGTGGGTATCACAACAAACTGTGGAAAATTCTTCAAGAGATGGGAATACCAGACCACCTTACCTGCTTCCTGAGAATCTGTATGCAGGTCAAAAAGCAACAGTTAGAACTGGACATGGAACAATGGACTGGTTCAAATTTGGGTAAGGAGTACATCAAGGCTGTATATTATCACCTTGCTTAGTTAACTTACAAGCAGAGTATATCTTGCAAAATGCCAGACTGGATGAAGCACAAGCTGGAATCAAGATTGCAGGGAGAAATATGAATAACCTCAGATATGCAGATGACACCACGCTTATGGCATAAAGTGAAGAACTAAAGAGCCTTTTGATGAAACTGAAAGAGTGGAGTGAAAAAGCTGGTTTAAAACTCAACATTCGAAAATCTAAGATCATGGCATCTGGTCCCATCACCTCATGGCAAATAGATGGGGAAACAATGCAAACAGTGACAGACTTTATTTTCTTGGGCTTCAGAATCACTGCAGATGGTGACTGCAGTCATGAAATTAAAAGATGCTTGATCCTTGGAAGAAAAGCTATGACAAACCTAGACAGCATATTAAAAAGCAGAGCCATTACCGACAAAGGTCCATACAGCCAAAGATATGGTTTTTCCAGTAATCATGTATGGATGTGAGAGTTGGATCTTAAAGAAGGCTGACTTTTGAAAAATTGAAGCTTTTGAACTGTGGTGTTGGAGAAGACTCTTGAGAGTCCCTTGGACTGCAAGGAGATCAAGCCAATCAATCCTAAAGGAAATCAGTCCTGAATATTCACTGAAAGGACTGATGCCGAAGCTGAAGTTCTAATACTTTGGCCACCTTATGTGAAGAACTGACCCAATGGAAAAAAACCCTGATGCTGGGAAAGATTGAAGGCAGAAGGAGAAGGGGACAACAGAGGATGAGATGGTTGGATGACATCCCCGACTTGATGAACATGAATTTGAGCAAGCTCTGGGAGTTGGTAATGGACAGGGAAGCCTGAGTGCTACAGTCCATGGGGTTGCAAAGAGTCAGACATGACTGAGCAACTGAACTGATCCAGCTGGTAAGCAGGAAATTCAAATCCATGTTCCTTCTACTGTATCATTGTCCCATCATACTTACTCACTCTCATCCTCCACCATCTGCTGTCTTTGCTAGGATGTTTCTACTGCTGCTTTTTACATGAAAATTCTTTTGTAGGAGCCAAATTTTCCACTCACTACAGAAGAACATCTCAGGGACCAATCACATTATAACAGTTTTATGAGAAATGCAGGAATGATAGTGTGAAGTCATCCATATTACACAGACAGAAAAAGCTCCCATTCTGGAAATCCAGAAATAGAATTTTGTTTACCTCACAGGACTTTGGCATGCTTGGTAAACAGATTCAACCAAAATGTAATTTATCAAGGATTTGAGAGGTCAGCTATTATGGTTTCCCATACACACATGTATATTGCGCTATTAGTCATACATTGTCCAATTGTCATTACTGTACAATTGCTAAGTGGTGTTCCACTTTTGTGACCCCATGGACTGCAGCACATCAGGCTCCCCCATTCTCCACTATCTCCCTGAGTTTGCTCAAATTAATGTCCACTTAGTCAGTGACGCTATCTAACCGTCTCATCATGTGCCTCTCCCTTCTCCTTCTGCCCTCAGTCTTTTCCAGCATCAGGGTCTTTTCCAGTGAGTCAGCTTTTCATGATAGGTAGCCAAAGTATTGGAATTTCAGCTTTAGCATCAGTTCTTCCAAGGAATATTCAAAGTTGATTTCCTTTAGGATTGACTGGCTTAATCTCCTTGCAGTCCAAGGGACTCTCAAGAATCTTCTCCAGCACCACAATTCCAAAGCATCAATTCTTCAAAATTCAGCCTTCTTTATGGTCCAACTCTTACATCCATATATGACTATTGTAAAAACATAGCTTTGACTTGGATCTTCATTGGCAAAGTGATGTCTCTGCTTTTTAATAAAGACATAACTTTCCTTCCAAGGAGCAAATCTCTTTGAATTTCATGGCTGCAGTCACTGTCCACAGTGATTTTGGAGCCCAAGAAATAAAGTCTGTCACTGTTTCTATTGTTTCCTCATCTATATGCCTTAAAGTGATGGGACCAGATGCCATGATCTTACTTTTCTCAATGTTGAGTTTTAAGTCAACTTTTTCCACTCTCCTCTTTCACCCTCATCAAGAGGCTCTTTAGTTCTTCTTTGCTTTCTGCCACTAGAGTGGAATTATGTGCATATCTGAGGTTGTTGATATTTCCCTGGCAATCTTGATTCCAGCTTGTGAGCCATCCAGCCTGTATTTCACATGGTGTACTCTATATATAAGTTAAATAAGCAGGGTGATAATATACAGCCTTGTCATAATTGTTTCCCAAGTTTCAACTAGTCTGTTGTTCCATGTAAAGTTCTAACTGTTGCTTCTTGACTTACATACAGGTTTCTCAAGAGACAGGTAAGGTGGCCTAGTACTCCCATCTTTTAAAGAATTTTCTGCAGTTTGTTGTGATCCACAGAGTCAAAGGCTTTCTTGTGGTCAATGAAGCAGAAATACATGCTTTTCTGGAACTCCCTGCTTTCTCTATGATCTGACAAAACTTGCCAATTTGATCTCTGGTTCCTTTGCCTTTTCTAAGCCCAGCTTGCACATATAGAAGTTCTCAGTTCATGTACTGCTAACAGTGAGCTTGAAAGAATTTGAGTATAACCTTACTCATGTGAAATGAGTGCAGTTGTTCAGTAGTTTAAATATTCTTTTGCATTGCCCTTTTATGGGATTGGAATGAAATCCAACTTTTACCAGTCCTGTGGCCACTGCTGAATTTTCCAAATTTGCTAGTATATTAACTGCAGCACTTTAACTGCATCATCTTTTAGGATTCTAAATAGCTCAGCCGGAATTTTATCACCTCCACTAGGTTTGTTTGTAGTAATGTTTCCTAAAGCCCACTTGACTTCACACTCCAGGATGTCTGGCTCTTGGTGAGTGACCACACCATTGTGCTTATCCCAGTCATTAAGGACTTTTTGCATAGTTCTTCTGTGTATTCTTGCCACCTCTTCTTAATCTCTTTTGCCTCTGTTAGGTCCTTACTGTTTCTGTCCTTTAGGGGCTCATCCTTGCATGAAATGTTCCCTTGATATCTCCAATTTTCTTGACGAGATCTCTAGTCTTTCCCATTCTATTGTTTTCCTCTACTTCTTTTGTTGTTCATTCACCAAATTGTGTTTGATTCTTTGCGACCCTGTGGACTAGGCATGCCAGGCTTCCCTGTCCTTCACTATCTCCTGGAGTTTGCTCAGATTCATGTCCATTGTGTTGGTGATGCCATTCAACCATCTCATCTTTGTCACCCACTTCTCCTCCTGCCTTCAAGCTTTACTTTACACTTTTGTTAAAGAATATCTTATCTCTCCTTGCTCTTTTCTGGAACTTTACATTCGATTGAGTATATCTTTCCCTTTCTCCCTTGCTTTTCACTTCTCTTCTTTCCTCAGCTGTTTGTGAAGCCTCCTCAGACAACCACTTTGCCTTCTTGTATTTCTTTTTCTTTGGGATGGTTTTGGTCACTGCCTCCTGTACAATGTTATGAATCTCTGTCTTCAGGCACTCTGTTCTTCAGATACTCCAAGATATAATCCCTTGAATCTATTCATCACCTCCATTTTATAATCAGAAGGGATTTGATTTAGGTCATACCTGAATAGTCTTGTGGTTTTCCTTACTTTTTTTTTTTTTTTATTTCTTGAGCCTGTATTTTGCAATGAGCTGATGAGTGAGCCACAGTCAGCTCCAGGTCTTGTTTTTGCTGGCTCTATAGAGCTTCTCCATCTTTAACTGCAAAGAATATAATCAATCTGATTTTGGTATTGAACATTTGGTGATGTCATTGTCAAGTGGAGGACCTAATTCAGACTGGATATATTGTGATCCTATGCTGACAACAGAATACAAAAGAATTTCTAAGACAACGTGATATTCAAAGAACTGAACATTTCTAGTCATGTGAAGGCGGTGAGAAGAGGGCAGGGGGTTTCTTGGACATTTTCCCCTCCTTGTTAGATCGTAGAACTAAGACAAAGCCCCCTTATAGACATATTCTGGGGCTTTCCTTATTTCCTAAGATGCTCATTTTGCATCTTTCCCACTGAGAATTAACCTGTAATTCTATTCCAGAGGCTATGCAAAGGTCCAAGACAAGAATTTCAAGTAAACCCAGAAGGCCACTTGGGCTTCTAAGAGTTTTCTGTTATAAACCATGAGGGCTTTTGAAAAATGAGTCCTGAAAGGGTGTTAAAAATTTCCACAACAGTTTGTATAATTCCCACTAGAAGGTGCTCATCAGCAACTTTCTGGCAAACCTAAGTATAAGTTTTTACAAAATTACTGCAAAAGGTTATTTTTAAGTTTAAAATCTTTTGGAAAACTAGAGCTTTGTAAAATACATTTCCTCTCATTTCCTGATTCACAGTCCATTCTTTCAGAAATTGAAATTCAAAGGACAGTAGGGGATGTAGCCCTTAGTTTATAAAGTTTCTTTCTTTTGTTTATAAAAATCTTGTTAACTTTAGCATTTTCCATGGCTCAGAGAGAAAAAAAATATTAGAGAATGATTCTTCTCCATCTATTCTCATTTTGTTTTCATTCCCACTTAGGGGATGACTGTTGCCCTCCCCTCCCTGAACAGAAATTTTTTTGACTTATTTTATTGAAGCATAGTTGATTTACAATGTTGTGTTTATTTCTGCTGTATAGCAAGTATTTTAGCTATATAGTTATAGTTACATAACTTATATAATGACCCACTTGACTTTGCTTGGTTTTTCCAGTATTCAAGTATGGCTGTGAGAGTTGGACTATAAAGAAGCTGAGCACCAAAGAATTGATTCTTTTGAACTGTGGTGTTGGAGAGTCCTTTGACTGCAAGGAGATCCAGTCAGTCCATCCTAAAAGAAATCAGTCCTGAATATTCATTGGAAGGACTGATGCTGAAGCTGAAACTCCAATACTTTGTGCACCTGATGTGAAGAACTGACTCATTTGAAAAGACTCTGATGCTGGGAAAGATTGAAGGCAGAAGGAGAAGGGGCAGACAGAGGATGAGATGGCTAGATGGCATCACTGACTCGAAGGACATGAGTTTGAGTAAGCTCCAGGAGTTGGTGAAGAACAGGGAAGCCTGGCATGCTGCAGTCCATGAGGTTGCAAAGAGCTGGACATGACTGAGTGACTGAACTGAACTGAAATTTTATAATATATATATATATTTCTTAAATAATTCTTCTCTAATTGAATATATATATTCTTTTTCATTATGGCTTATCACAGATATTGAATATAGTTCCCTGTGCTATACAGTAAAATTTTGTTTCTTATCCATCCTAGTTTGCATCTGTTAATCCTAAACTCTTAATCCCTCTCCCATCCCTACTCCTTGGCAACCAAAATTGTTCTGTATGTCTATGAATCTGTTTCTGTTTTGTAGATAAATTTCAGTTCAGTTCAGTTGCTCAGTCCTGTCCAACTCTTTGCGACCCCATGAATTGCAGCACGCCAGGCCTCCCTGTCCATCACCAACTCCTGGAGTTCACTCAAACTCACGTCCATCAAGTCAGTGGTGCCATCCAACCATCTCATCCTCTGTCATCCACTTTTCCTTCTGCCCCCCAATCCCTCCTGGCATCAGAGTCTTTTCCAATGAGTCAACTCTTCGCATGAGGTGGCCAAAGTACTGGAGTTTCAGCTTTAGCACCATTCCTTCCAAAGAACACCCAGGGCTAATCTCCTTTAGAATGGACTGATTGGATCTCTTTGTAGTCCAAGGAACTTTTTATGTCCTATTTTAGATTTCACATATTATATGTTATTTATCTTTCTATTCCTGATTCCATTTAGTATGATAATCTCAAAGTCTATCCCAGAGGTTTGTTTTATTTTGGCTTAATCCCCAACCAGGGATTAAACCTACAGTCACAGGGAGTGAAAGCACTGAGTGCTAATCACTTGGCCACAAGGGAACTCCCTCTGGAGGTTTTTAGTTGAAGATCATTTGCTTACAACTCAAAGTCCCCTTTTGAAAGAGGTGTTTTTAATAATGGTAGTGAGATATTTAAAAATGCCTGCCTGCTCAACCCTTCTTGTGCCTAGTGGTCAGAGTCTCAGTATGATTTCAGTAAAATCTAGGCAGTATTTAAACTATTGTTTTTGAAAATAGATTCCGAAATATTTTACCTAGTAGAGACACAGCAGCTGAAACAGTTCTTCTGGCACCAGTAACTTAGTGATTTCTTATTTTGGATTTTACAGGGGGATCTCAGGAGCATTTATGTTGTTTTGTTATTTTTTAATGGGCAAAGATTTATAGTTCCACTTCTAGAGGTAAACCTGAACTTTCTCCCCATCCAGGGCTGTGGGAATCCATCATTATTCTAACCAAATAATGCTTTTCCCTCAAAATCAAGTCTTCAATAGTTTTCAGTAGTCGCAATTTTATCTTTGGCAGGTGCTGCCCCACAATCAAGTAATCCTTTATAAAGGATAGCTGAGGGGAACATTTGAAGTAGAAAATGCTAAAAATGTAGTTCAGGGTGTAGCAGAATCAAAGTAAAACTTTGATGCTGAGTAATTCACTAAAAATCTTTTAGAAACTGTGGGTCACATTTATCACTGCAAATGGGACACCATTTCTTTTCTACAGTCAGGCTGTATCTAGTCAAAGAAGAGATGGGGTCCACAGGTTAGGTCTCAAACTTTCCCAAGATTTTAGGATCCAGTTGATCAATCTGATCTTAACACAAAGTACATTCTCAGCTCTTTGCTAAGTCTCAGAGGGGCAGAAATATTAAATTTTAGTGTTAAGTACATAACAGACAATAAGGCTCTGTTAATAATATGCTATTGTATGCTCAACATCACTAATTTTTAGAGAAATGCAGCCTCACTCTGGTCAGCATGGCCATCATCAAAAAGTCTAAAGATAATAAATATTAGAGAGAGTGTGTGGAGAAAAAGGAACCCTCATTGTTGGTCAGAATGTAAATTGGCAGCCACTCTGGCAAACAGTGTGAAGAGTGAAAGTCATTGATTTGTGTCTGACTCTTTGTGACCCCATGGACTATACAGTCCATGGAATTCCCAGACCAGAATACTGGAATGGGTAGCCTTTCCCCTTCTCTAGGGCATCTTCCCAACTCAGGGATTGAACCCAGGTCTCCCTCATTGCAGGCAGATTCTTTATCACCTGAGCCACCAGGGAAGCCCAAGAATACTGGAGTAGGTAGCCTATCTCTTCTCCAGAAGATCTTCCTGACCCAGAAATCGAACCAGGGTCTCCTGCATTACAAGTAGACTCTTCTTCTTCTTCTTCTTCTTTTTCTTCTTCTTCTTTTCTCCTTCTCCTTCTCCTTCTTTTTATTTTTTATATTTTGGATTCTTTACCAACTGAGCTATCAGGGAAGTCCAAACAGTGTGGGGGCTTTTCAAAAAATGAAATGGAGTTGCTGTACGATACAACAATCCCGCTCCTGGGTATAACTCAATAAAACTAGAATTCAAAAGGATACATGCACCACAGTGTTGATTGCAGCACTGATTACAATAGCCAGGACATGGAAGTAACTCAACTGTCCTTTTGACAGATGATGGATGAGGATGGTATGGGACCTATGTACAATGGGATATTACCCAGTCATAAGAAAATAATGAAATAATTCCACCTGCAGCAACATGGATGGACCTAGAGATTATCATAATAAGTGAAGTAAATCAGGCAGAGAAAGACAAATATCGCATGGTATGGCTTACTTGTGGAATCTAAAAGAGAAAAAGAAAGATATAAATGAGTATATACAAAACAGAAATAGACCCACAGACATAGAAAACAAACTTATGCTTAACTAAGGGTAAGGAAAGAATTTGAAATTTGGGGTTAACATATAGACACTACTGGATAAAGGAAAGCTGGCAGGGGAGTAAGACAGGGAGATTACCTTTCTCCCCAAAAGTTAATCTGAATATGGAACAACTCCTATGGAACACCTTCTAAATGCTAGCAAAGACCCCAAACTTTCAAAACGCAAGCCAATCTCCTTAGAATGAGGTCAAGCAAAAGATAAAGACAAAAATAAAAGAGACAAAGGATTTCAGGATGAGGACTTGTGCCCTGGGAAGGGAGTCATGAAGGAAGACAATTTTCTACATGCTAGGAAAAACCCCACAAGTAGGGCAAGGGGAAAGTTTTAGAACCTCAGAGGAGGGTGCAACAGCAGGGGCTCAGAAGGCAAAGCAGAGAAAATTCAACACAGAAATCACTGCCAGTGTTTTTCACAGAACTAGATCAAATAATCTCAAGATTTGTGTAGAAATACAAAAAACCTCGAATAGCCAAAGCAATCTTGAGAAAGAAGAATGGAACTGGAGGAATCAACTTGCCTGACTTCAGGCTCTACTACAAAGCCACAGTCATTAAGACAGTATGGTACTGGCACAAAGACAGAAATATAGATCAATGGAACAAAATAGAAAGCCCAGAGATAAACCCACACACCTATGGACACCTTATCTTCAACAAAGGAGGCAAGAATATTCAATGAAGTAAAGACAGTCTCTTTAACAGGTGGTGCTGGGAAAACTGGTCAACCACCTGTAAAAGAAGGAAACTAGACCTCTTTCTAACACCATACACAAAAATAAACTCAAAATGGATTAAAGATCTAAATGTAAGACAAGAAACTATAAAACTCCTAGAGGAGAACATAGGCAAAACACTCTCTGACATAAATCACAGCAGGATCCTCTATGATCCAACTCCTAGTATACTGGAAATAAAAGCAAAGATAAACAAATGGGATCTAATTAAAATTAAAAACTTCTGCACAACAAAGGAAACTATAAGCAAGGTGAAAAGACAGCCTTCTGAATGGGAGAAAACAATAGCAAATGAAACAACTGACAAACAACTAATCTCAAAGATATATAAGCAACTTATGCAGCTCAATTCCAGAAAAATAAACGATCCAATAAAAAAATGGGCCAAAGAACTAAATAGGCATTTCTCCAAAGAAGACATACGGATGGCTAACAAACACATGAAAAGATGTTCAACATCACTCATTATCAGAGAAATGCAAATCAAGACCACAATGAGGTACCATTTCACACCAGTCAGAATGGCTGTGATCAAAAAAATCTACAAGCAACAAATGCTGGAGAGGATGTGGAGAAAAGGGAATCCTCTTACACTGCTGGTGGGAATGCAAACTAGTACAGCCATTATGGAAAACAGTGTGGAGATTCCTTAAAAAATTGCAAATAGAACTGCCTTATGACCCAGCAATCCCCCTGCTGGGCATACACACCGAGGAAACCAGAATTGAAAGAGACACCTGTACCCCAATGTTCATTGCAGCACTGTTTATAATAGCCAAGACATGGAAGCAACCTAGATATCCATCAACAGATGAATGGATAAGAAAGCTGTGGTACATATACACAATGGAGTACTACTCAGCCCTTAAAAAGAATAAATTTGACTCAGTTCTAATGAGATGGATGAAATTGGAACCGATTATACAGAGTGAGGTAAGCCAGAAAGAAAAACACCAATACAGTATACTGACACATATATATGGAATTTAGAAGATAGTAATGATGACCCTATATGTGAGATAACAAAAGAGACACAGAGGTATAGAACGGACTTTTGGACTCTGAGGGAGAGGGAAAGGGTGGGATGGTTTGGGAGAATGGCATTGAAACATGTATACCATCTTGTAAGAAACGAAGTGCCAGTCTATGTTCAATGCAGGATGCAGGATGCATGGGGCTGGTGCACAGGATGATTCAGGTAGATGATGTGGGGTGGGAGGTGGGAGGGGTCTTTGGCATTGGGAGATTGTGTCCACCTGTGGCTGATTCATGTCAATGTATGGCAAAACAAATACAGTATTGTAATTAAAAAAATAATTTAAAAAAAAGGAAAAAAAAAAAAAGAAATCACTGCCGAACAGCACTTCCCAGTCAAGAAGCAACTTGCACACCTCTGCCAACAGCAGAGGATGGGGGCAAGGTGCTGGGGCTCAGGCATGGGTGTCAGATCCCTGGGAGAGGACCAGGGTTGGCAGCCATGAGGATACTCTAAGAAGGCTACTTCAACAAAGTGGATACAACACTGGACCAGACAAGACTTTGCTCAGAGAAAAGACGGTGTCCCAGAGTGGCAAGAAGTCACTGTCACCAGGACACTAACTTTATACTAATAGACAGTGGCTGAGTGCCCACCTGAAGCTGCCAAAACCAGCAAAACCATTCAGAGCACCAGCCATGGAATTATACATGACTGCCACAGCCAAAGCTGGGGAAATTGCTTGAGGCAGCAGGCAAAAATGCCACTGATGCAATCCTGACCCCACAGTTGGCAGCTACCACCAGACTGTGAGCAGGCGGAGGCTACTATCCACACCTTGCTGGTAGCTTAAGCATCTTGGCTCTTCCTAGGGACCCATGATCTGGGACGAATTTCTCTGGGAGAACACATGACTTGCCTCAGACTGTAACAACATATGGCAGGTCTCTATTACTACAGGCACCCCCTGATACACCCCAATTTGGGGTGACTTCTCCTCCCCTCATCCCAGCCGAGGTGAGCAAGTGAGCCCTAATAGGCCTCAACCTTCACTCCCTCATGCCTGGGCAGGGAACAGACTGTGGACTCTAGGGGTAACTGTGAGCTTTTAGAAACAAATAAACCTGGAGGAAGCCCAGATCTGAGACTGAGCTGACCCCATACACTTACCAAGCAACAGGTCCAGAGACCTTCCTAGAAATATTGGAGGACTTTGGTGTGAGTCTATCTAGGTGTTCTGGGCTGTTGAGCATTGCCTTCACTAACAGTCTTGGAGTTTTGTCTTCTGTGCTGTGTGGGCTTGTAAGATGTTAGTGCTACAGTTAGGGTTTGGTGTTGAACACCTGAGGTGGGAGACAGGAGTCCAGGATTTTGAACAATCATAGAACTCCCAATCCCAGGAAACATTAATTGACGAGCCCTCCCAAAGGTCTGCATCTCAATATTAAGACCAAACCCCACCCAAAGGCCAGCAAGCTCCAGTGCTGGAAGCCCCATGCCAACCCTTCAACAAAACAGGAGCACAACCCTGCACATTAGCAGATTTCCCAAAGTCATACCAAACCCATAGACAACTCAAAACACACACTAGACATTGCACTGCCCTTAAGACAAGATACAGCTCCACCCACCAGAACATAGGCACAAATTCTCCAAACTATGAAACCTTCACAAGATCCAACTGCACCCATGGTGGACAAACTCCAAGATTAAGAGAAACTACAACCTCCAGCCTGCAGAAAGGAGACCACAAACATAGTAAATTAACCAAAATGAAAAGACAGAAACATGAAGGCACATGATAAAAATCCACAAGACCAAACAAATGAAGAGGAAATGGACAGTCTACCTGAAAAATAATCCAGAGTTATGAGAGTAAAGATGATCCAAAATCTTGAAATTAAAATGGAAGCATGGATAAATATACTGGAGGCATGGGTTGAGAAAATGCAAGAAATGTTTAACAAGGACCTAGAAGAATTAAGAAAAAACAATCAACACAATAACTGAGATTAGAAATACACATGAGGGAACAAACAGAATAACGGAGGCCGAAGAAGAGAGAAATGAGCTGGAAGATAAAATGATAGAGAATTGAAGCAGAATACAATAAAGAAAAAAAGAGAAAAGTAATGAAGAGACTCTCAAGAGACATCTGCGACAACATTGAGAATCAGTTCAGTTCAGTTGCTCAGTCGTGTCCGACTCTTTGCTACCCCATGAATCGCAGCATGCCAGGCCTCCCTGTTCCTCACCATCTCTCAGAGTTCCCTCAGACTCACGTCCATCAAGTCCATGATGCCATCCAGCCATCTCATCCTCGGTCGCCCCCTTCTCCTCCTGCCCCCACTCCCTCCCAGCATCAGAGTCTTTTCCAATGAGTCAACTTTTCGCATGAGGTGGCCAAAATACTGGAGCTTCAGCGTCAGCATCATTTCTTCCAAAGAAATCCCAGGGTTGATCTCCTTCAGAATGGACTGGTTGGATCTCCTTGCAGTCCAAGGGACTCTCAAGAGTCTTCTCCAACACCACAGTTCAAAAGCATCAATTCTTTGACACTCATCCTTCTTCACAGTCCAACTCTCACATACATGACCACTGGAAAAAACCATAGTCTTGACTAGACAGACCTTAGTCGGTAAAGTAATGTCTCTGCTTTGGAATATACTATCTAGGCTGGTCATAACTTTTCTTCCAAGAAGTAAGCATCTTTTAATTTCATGGCTGCAGTCACCATCCGCAGTGATTTTGAAGCCAAAAAAATAAAGTCTGACACTGTTTTCACTGTTTCCCATCTATTTCCCATGAAGTGATGGGACCAGATGCCATGATCTTCGTTTTCTGAATGTTGAGCTTTAAGCCAACTTTTTCACTCTCCTCTTTCACTTTCATCAAGAGGCTTTTAGCTCCTCTTCACTTTCTGCCATAAGGGTGGTGTCATCTGCATATCTGAGGTTATTGATATTTCTCCCAGCAATCTTGATTCCAGCTTGTGTTCTGAGGAGGCCTTACAAATAGCTGTGAAAAGAAGAGAGGTGAAAAGCAAAGGAGAAAAGGAAAAATATAAGCATTGAATGCAGAGTTCCAAAGAATAGCAAGAAGAGATAAGAAAGCCTTCTTCAGCAATCAATGCAAAGAAATAGAGGAAAACAACAGATTGGGAAAGACAAGAGATCTCTTCAAGAAAATTAGAGATACCAAGGGAACACTTCATGCAAAGATGGGCTTGATCAAGGACAGAAATGGTCTGGATCTAACAGAAGCAGAAGATATTAAGAAGAGGTGGCAAGAATACACAGAAGAACCGTACAAAAAGATCTTCACGACCCAGATAATCATGATGATGTGATCACTAATCTAGAGCCAGACATCTTGGAATGTGAAGTCAAGTGGGCCTTAGAAAGCATCACTATGAACAAAGCTAGTGGAGGTGATGGAATTCCAGATGATGCTGTGAAAGTGCTGCACTCAATATGCCAGCCAATTTGGAAAACTCAGCAGTGGCCACAGGACTGTAAAAGGTCAGTTTTCATCCCAATTGCAAAGAAAGGCAATGCCAAAGAATTCTCAAACATTGAGAATGCCAACATCAAATCATAGGGATCCCAGTAAAAGAACACAAAAGAAAAGGGCATGAGAAAATATCTGAGAGGATTATAGTTGAAAACTTCCCTAAAATGAGAAAGGAAATAGCCACCCAATCCAGGAAGCCCAGCGCATCCTATACAGGATAAACCCAAGGAGAAACATGCCAAGACACGTATTAATCAAACTAACAAAAATTAAACAGAAAGAGCGAATCTTAAAAACAGCAAGGGAAAAGCAACAAATAACATACAAGGGGATTACCACCAGGCTAACAGCTGATCTTCCAGCAAAAACTCTGCAGGCCAGAAGGGAATGGAGGGATATACTTAAAATGATGGTTGTAGGGAAAGCCTGCTGCTGCTGCTAAGTTGCTTCAGTCGTGTCTGACTCTGTGCAACCCCACAGAAGGCAGCCCATTGGGCTCTGCCATCCCTGGGATTCCCCAGGCAAGAACACTGGAGTGGGTTGCCATTTCCTTCTCCATTACATGAAAGTGAAAATTGAAAGTGAGTCGCTCAGTTGTGTCTGACTCAGCAACCCCATGGACTGCAGCCTACCAGGCTCCTCCGTCCATGGGAGTTTCCAGGCAAGAGTACTGGAGTGGGATGCCATTGCCTTCTCCGGTAGGAAAGCCTACACCAAGAATACTCTGCACAGCAAGGATATCATTCAGATTCCAAGGAGAAATCAAAAGGTTTATAGATAAGCAAAAATTAAGAGAATTCAGCACCACAAAACCAGCTCTACAACAAATTCTAAAGCAACTTCTCTAGACAAGGAAGACAAAAAGAAAAAGTATACAAAACATGGATATGAGAGAAAATGAGGATTCAAGGCAACTTAAGTGTTTGGATGGAGTAACCAAGGAAAGGCTGACATATTATCTAACTGAAGAAGGTAGAATAAATTTGGATACAGATATGATGAAGAGTTTTGGGAAGATTAAGATGCCTGTTTGATATCCAAGTAGAGACATCAGATAAAGTATTGGATGTATATTTTTGATGTACTATCAAAATTAGAATGATATCAGAATTGGAAATGAGAATTTTAGGTTAGTGGCATATGGATGGTTTCCATAACCATGGTAATGAAAGAGATTTCTTAAAGAAATAATCTTGATAGAAAAGAGAAAGCCACCAGTTAGGCATGAACATTACACGGATATTCTCACAGAATGAGAAATGTATCTTCCCAAGCCAGGGAGCGAACCTGGGTATATCTCACATTGCAGGAAGATCTGGAAGATCCCCTGGAGAAGGAACCCACTCCAGTATTCTTACCTGGAGAATTCCATGGACAGAGGAGCCTGGAAGGCTAGAGTCCAAGTGGTTGCAAAGAGTTGAACATGACTGAAAGACTAACAGGTGGACCCTTAAGAGGCTATCGACTGCAGGTGATACTACAACTCTGATAATTCCTGACAGAGTTTTCCCAAAGTTTCCTTTAGTGTATGATTAGCCTGTTCCACATTTCCAGAGGACTGAGGTCTCCAGGTTGAATGGAGGAGGTATTTAATTCCTAAAATCTGTGAAAGCTTTTGCTTGACCTTTGCTACAAACAAAAGTCCATTGTCACTCTGAAGGTGATGGGGCAATCTGAATTGGGGAAGAATTTTCTTTAGGAGTGTCTTAGTCACTTCAGTTGCCTTCTCTATTCTAGAAGGGAAGTGCTGGGAGCCAGCGTGAGGAACTCCACCCATAGCAAAGGTCATGAGGAAGGAGGCTTGGCATATGTAAAGGTGTGATCAAGCTTCAGGAAACCTCCTGTTCCTGAGCATCTACCCCCAAAAGCAGAGTTTGTTTTATGCTCTCACTTACACCTCTGACTTTACAGGGGTTCTCCCCCATCACCATTTCTCTCGGAGAAGGAGTTTACTTGCAGCTCCAGTTAATAAAAATTCCTGGGCGTGACAAGAGTGTTTCAACTTACAAACTTCTCTGAAGGTCCTCTAGCCTGCCTGAGCAGGTTCGTCCAGCCACATGTGATTGTTTACAGCCTTCCAACCATGAGAGGCATGAGATGCTTTAAAACTTTCTAAATACAGACTCTTTTGAGAAGTTACAAAATTATTAGTATAGTATAGTGGGTTGATTAAAAATTATATTGGTGAACAGTTTTTTTCATTTGCTGTGCCAATAATTACTGCTAATTTCCTGCCCTGGGTGGGACAAGGGTGTCTCAGGTCAAACATCTCTGCTGACAGACTAGCTTGTGTGACAACTTCTCAACCATAAACAGCACAGAGAGTTTGGAGTATTAGCATAGGGCTTTTCTCATTGTTGAGTCAATGATTGCTGCCAGGCCTCCATATCCTTAGGCACCTGGGAATACATTAATCAATGTATTTGGAATATAGAAAAGGAAATATAGTAGTTTTTGAGGTTAGCAATACTAGACTTTTGAGTTAACAAATTTTCTCTTTGTTATAGATCACTGTACTTTGTTATAAATCACTGTGTCCTTGCTATGCAAAAATGTAACTTTAACCCTATCTTAAGACTAAATAGATCTTAAGGGGAACATTGGTGAAGGGTTTTCATTTGTTGGGCTGATGTTTGCTGCTAAATCTCCATATTCCCTGCCCTTATAATGAATATAACTAGCATATAGGAGAAATAAGTATTAACCTTTAAGATTAATCTTGTTAATCTGAGGTTAAGTAAATTCCTTTCTTGATTTTAATCCACTACACCCTCACCCTATAGGAATGCAACTTTATTTAGAAGGTGGCACCTGGTTTAAGAAAAAAATCACCCCTGGAAAAAATAAGTTTCCTGGTTAACTGACCATTATCAGAAAGGACATAAAATGTTAGCAGGCCTCATGGCCAGAAGACGATGTAAAACCCATAAGACCTTTGTATAATTTTATATGAAGCACCTGATTATGACAAAGGTCAGGTCTGCTGACCCCTGCGTGACTCTGTATTCATTCCTATGTATAACAAAAGGTATATAAACAAACCTGAAAAATAAAGAAATCGGATCAGTTTCTGGAAAGACTGATTCCCCCGTGTTGTTCTTTCCCCCTCTGGCTGAATTCCCATCTGGTACAAGGGTATGCACCAAGCCTACTAATTTTGCCTGGGCTTCTAAGATCAGACCAGGGAGACCTCAGTTCTTCCTTTCCTTCAGGAGAATGGAAAGACGCCTGTGGCCTACGTAGGTGGTGATTGGTATTCCACGTAAACCAAGTTATTCAGCCTCTTTTTCTCCACTAATTTTCCTACTACACTATCCATTTCTAATCTCTCTATATATCTGTAATTAAGTAAGTTTTTTCCTAGGACGCCTACTCCGTTACCCCTTCAAATTACCCTGGATTTACCGGGGCTGGATCCCGGCAGGGAAGGCATCTATCCATCCAGTAAAAGTGTCTGCAAAGATTAATAAGTATTTGAAGTCCTGGAAGGAAGGCATCTGAGTGAAATCTATTTGCCTCTCCAGGGTAACTCCCTCATAGCTGGACTGTGCTAACAAGAAAGGGAACCTTGATGTTACCTCCTGGATTACAGGTGGTACAAAGGGCACAGGCTCAAGTTACTCTTTCAATTGTCTCCAGGAGCCTTTTCCCTATAAAAGTTCAGAAAACTATTATAGATACTACATCTCTCCGTAGGTTAAGAGAATCATGTAGACCTTTAATAATTTTCAATTAGTTAGAAAGAGATATGAGCAATTTCTGGATCTATGTGTCACAATAAAGGACAGAGGGGGCAAAAAACACAGAAGAACTATACAAAAAGACCTTCACAACCCAGATAACCACAATGGTGTGATCACTCACCCAGAGATAGACACTGTACAGTGTGAAGTCAAGTGGGCCTTAGGAAACATCACTGCAAACAAAGCTAGTGGAGGTGATGAAATTCCAGTTGAGCTATTTCAGATCTTAAAAGATGATGCTGTGAAAGTACTGCACTCAGTTTTCCAGCAAATTTGGAAAACTCAGCAGTGGCCACAAGACTGGAAAAAGTCAGTTTCATTCCAATCCCAAAGAAAGGCAATGCCAAAGAATGTCCAAGGTACTGAACAACTGCACTCATCTACACGCTAGCAAAGTAATGCTCAAAATTCTCCAAGCCAGGCTTCAATAGTATGTTAACTGAGAACTTTCAGATGTTCAAGCTGAAATTAGAAAAGGCAGAAAAACCAGAGATCAAATTGCCAACATCCATTGAATCATAGAAAAAGCAAGGGAAAATCAGAAGAATTTCTGAAGTTTCTGCTTCATTGACGATGCTAAATCCTTTGTGTGGATCACAACAAACTGTGGAAAATTTCTTTAAGAGATGGGAACACCAGACTACCTTATCTGTCTCCCATGAAGCCTGTATGCAGGTCAGTAAGAAGCAGTTAGAGATGGACATGGAACAATGGACTGGTTCAAAATTGAGAAAGGAGTACATCAAGGCTATATATTGTCACCCTGCTTATTTAACTTGTATGCAGTGTATATCATGTGAAATGCCAGGCTGGATGAAGCACAAGCTATAATCAAGATTTCTGGGAGAAATGTCAATAACCTGAGATATGCAGATGACACATTTATGGCAGAAAGTGAAGAGGAACTAAAGAGCCTCTTGATGAACGGGAAAGAGGAAAGTGAAAAAGTTGGCTTGAAGCTCAATATTCAGAATACTAAGGTCATGGCATCTGGTCCCATCACTTCATGGCAAATAGATGGGGAAACAATGGAAACAGTGACAGACTTTATTTTCTTGGGCTCCAACATCACTTCAGATGGTGTTTGCAACCATGCAATTAAAAGATGCTTGTTCCTTGGAAGAAAAGCTATGACCAGCCTAGACAGCATATTAAAAGCAGAGACATTACTTTGCTGACAAATGTCTGTCTAGTCAAAGCTATGGTTTTTCCAGTAGTCATGTATGGATGTGAGAGTTAGACCAGAAAGAAGGCTGTGTTTCAAAGAATTGAAGCTTTTGAACTGTGGTGTTGGAGAAGACTCTTGAGAGTCTCTTAGGCTGCAGGGAGATCCAACCAGTCCATCCTAAAGGAAATTAGTCCTGAATATTCATTGGAAGGACTGATGCTAAAGCTGAAACTCCAATACTTTGCCCACCTGATGTGAAGAACTGACTCATCTGAAAAGACTCTGATGCTGGGAAAGATTGAAGACAGGAGGAGAAGGGGACAACAGAGAATGAGCTGGCTCGATGGCATCACTGACTTGATGGACATGAGTTTGAGTAAACTCCAGGAGTTGGTGATGGACAGGGAGGCCTAGCGAGCTGTGATTCATGGAGTTGCAGAGTCGGACACGACTGAATGACTGAACTGAACTGAACTGAGGGATTCCTTGTTCCCTATTGAAGGGTCAAATGCTTGTGGAATATGGCCATGAATCTTCTGGCTAGTCTTAGTCAGAGTTAAAATAAGGGGCTCCTCAGGGCCTCCCTCACCAGAGTATGACCCTCGGGAAACCCAGAAGGACCCTTTCAAGGAGAGGAGCAGACACTGAGGCACAATTAGAAAGGCATACTGGAGTTGGCAAGTGAGAGGCCCAGTAAAATAATGGGTGGGAGGCTTTATATTGACACCAGTCACAGTACAGCTTTTGGAGAAGAGGTCCAGCATGAGAAATTAAGACAGAGTTTAAGTGGCTCCCATATCAATTAAGAAATTGATTTTCTTGCCTGCCATGCCAAGGACTACCCAAGGTTCCTTGACAGAGATAGACATCTTGGTGGGGGAGCTGCTAGAATCCCTGGGCCACCTCAGTCATCCAGCATGGCCATTGTAGTGCCTATGACCTGTTTGTTTGCAGACTGGTCATGGCTCAGGGGCACTTTCTGGAAATCTCAGGCCCAGTGGCCAGTTGACTTGCATTTGCAGCATTCGCCTTTATTGATCTTACCTCTGGATGGATATTTGGACTTTTCTGGCACCTTGGGTTGTCCCGAGGTCTTAAGGCATGACTGACAGGAATGGCTATCAGTTGTGCATGAGTTGGGTTCTCTCTTCCTTCTGAGCTTAATCTTGATTATTAAATATTCCAAAGGCCACATCTAAGAGCTTGGGCATAGGTGTTCCTGAGCCAAATTGTAACTTTGGGTGCTTCTGCCTAATATCAGGGGTGGACTGCTAAGTGGGAATACTGTTAGAAACAAGAGCTCAGTTTGGAGCAGGGTGGGCTAGGTTTCCCCTTGAGAGACAGGAGAGCTTGAGAATAAATCATCCAAAATGTCAGGAGAGTTGCCTGGTTCTCCAGGTTTTAAATTAATGAGAGCCATATAGGGAAGGATTTTGGTAAAGGTCTATGAAAGCCTGAACATAGGGAATCTCACTCCACTTTCCAATCCTGCGATAAGGATCCAGTTGCAGGATGGTGTTATAATTCAGAAACCCATTTCTCCATTCCCCAACTTATAAAAAGGTCAGAACTGCTACAGTAGAACTGAAATTTTGATAGGGCCCACATGGGATCTCATTTTATATGTTTTTGTAGGGCTTCCATTAACCTGGCTAGAAATTGTGCCAGATTTTCTACTAGTCTTTGAGTTACTTTCCAGAGCTTATCAAAGATGGCTTTATGTTCTGCCTTTGAAGGCCCACAATGAGGCAAGCAACCATGTGATTACTGGCTGCTCTCCCAGGTCTCCCTGTCTGATAATCCCAGTTGGGATCATCTTAGGGGACAGCCATTGCCCCTACAGGCTTAGTGTCCTCTGTCCTGTGTATCTCATCAGCATGCGCCTGAGAGACTTGCTATGCTCATTCCTTCTCTTCTGGGAGAAGAATGGAGAAAAGTAAGATGTAAAGGTCATGGCAGTTTAAGTCGTAAAACTGGGTAAGATATTTTAGATAAGAATTTTAGGTAAGAATTCTTTTAGATAATTATCAGAGTCTGAGGAGAAGGAGCCAAGATGATTTTCAGTCTGAGATAGATCGATGAGGGAGAATAGAAATTGAACCTGAGCAATGCCTTCTGCTCCAGCTACTTCCCCTAAAGGGAGCAGTGGATTAGGGAAAGGAGCGAGGTCCTGTAGTGAAGTGTCCAGTTTTAAAGTTGTTTGGACCAGTAAGGGGAGGGAATCTAGGGAGGTCAGGATAAAGTCTTGGGACCCTTGGGGTGGTGTAGAGGGTGGGGCTGAGGTTTCAGAGCTTGCCTCAGGCACAGGCAGGGGCAGGGTGTTGGGAGATATGAGGGGATGGGTGGCCTGCACTTGAGAAGGAGGAAGGAAGGAGGGGGCTTAAGGTGGAGGTTGTGCATGAGGCCAAGGACCCGAGGGCCGTGGGGATCCTCCTGCCTAGTGCTAGGACTTGGAAACGAGGCAAGAGAGAGAAAGGATCTGAGGGAAGGGGATTTCACTCACCCTTGTAACCCGTGGATGAAATGTGGGCCAGTGTGTGGATGTCAGTCCAGCAAGACAAGTGGAGAGTCCTGTCCTGGAGCTCATCTCAGTTTCTCAGCAAGGTGCAAGGGAGGCCACCACTGGAGGTGGGCTCATGAGAGGAGCCTACCCAGTGCTGGGGTCCAGCCCCAGTGGATGCAGGGTGATTCAAAGGAGAGATGGATAGGCGAGGAGAAACTTATTTATTTATTAATATAGGATTAGATTAGGAAGAAATAGTATAGGAGGAAAATTAAGTGGAGAAAAGAAGCTTAATAACTTGGTTTACATGGAAAACCAATAAAGTTCCAGACAAGGAACTTGCACCATCTACATTGGGCACTGGTGCCCATTTGAATATCGGAGAGTGCCCACCTTGGGCCTCTCTCTTACGGATCTTAGAAGCCAGGACAAGTAAGTAGACATGGTGAACCTCCATGCCCCAGATGGGAATTCAGCCAAAAAAGGGAGAAAAGATCGACAGGGGAAGCCCAGCATTGGTGCAAGACTCCAAAACTATTTTTCAAAATCAGCTTATATACCCCAAGTTGTATATAATGGAATATGCGGAGTTATGCAGGGGGCAGCAGTCCTGATCCTCATTGAAACAAGGCTTTCTTTTGCATACCCTCCCATATACAAAAGGTCTCAGGTGGTTTACATTATCTTCTGGCCAAGAGGCTTGTTAACATTTTTATGGCTCCCTTTCTGGATAATTGTCTATCAACCAGAAAACTCCTTTTCCCTAGAAGTGTTTTTTTCTTTACTCTTCATCACCCTCAAAGTACTAAATAAAGTTACATTCCTGTAGAACAAAGGTGCAGTGGATTATAACAAAGAAAGCACTCAACTCAAAGATCTAATGTTGCTAATACCAGGTCCACTATTGTTTTTCTATATACCAACTATATCTAAAAATAAAGGATATGAAAATTTGGCAGCAAATATTGGCTCAACAAATTAAACCTTTAATCAGTCCTATTCTAATGATTTTGATCCTCAGAAGCCCCTACATTCCTAGGATGTATTAAGCTACCTGAATGGCGGCGGTAAGAAGATACCCCTCGCCCAAGGTAATGAACAGCAGCTGTGCTTTGCTGGAGCAGCAGTGCAAAGATACCCCATTCCGAAGGTAAGAGAAACCCAAGTAAGATGGTAGGTGTTGCAAGAGGATATCAGAGGACAGACACACTGAAATCATACTCACAGAAAACTAGTCAATCTAATCACATTAGGACCACACCCTTGTCTAACTCAGTGAAACCAAGCCATGCCTACTGGGGCAACCCAAGACGGGTGGGTCATGGTGGAGAGGTATGACAGAACGTGGTCCACTGGAGAAGGGAATGGCAAGCCACTTCAGTATTCTTGCCTTGAGAACCTCATGAACAGTGTGAAAAGGCAAAATGATAGGATACCAAAAAGAGGAACTCCCCAGGTCATTAGGGTGTCCAATATGCTACTGGAGATCAGTGGAGAAATAACTCCAGAAAGAATGAAGGGATGGAGCCAAAGCAAAAACAATACCCAGTTGTGCATGTGATTGGTGATAGAAGTAAAATCCAATGCGGTAAAGAGCAGTATTGCATAGGAACCTGAAATGTCAGGTCCATGAATCAAGGCAAATTGGAAGTGGTCAAGCCAGAGATGGCAAGAGTGAACATCGACATTCTAGGAATCAGCGAACTAAAATGGACTGGAATGGGTGAATTTAACTCAGATGACCATTATATCTACTACTGCGGGCAGGAATCCCTCAGAAGAAATGGAGTAGCCATCATGGTCAACAAAAGAGTCTGAAATGCAGTTCTTAGATGCAACCTCAAAAATGACAGAATGATCTCTGTTTGTTTCCAAGGCAAACCATTCAATATCACAGTTATCCAAGTCTATGCCCCAACCAGTAATGCTGAAGAAGCTGAAGTTGAACCGTTTCATAAAGACCTACAAGACCTTTTAGAACCAGCACCCATAAAAGATGTCCTTTTCATTATAGGGGACTGGAATGCTAAAGTAGGAAGTCAAGAAACACTTGGAGTAACAGGCAAATTTGGCCTTGAATGTGGAATGAAGCAGGGCAAAGACTAATAGAGTTTTGCCAAGAAAATGCACTGGTCATAGCAAACACCCTCTTCCAACAACACAAGAGAAGACTCTACACATGGACATCACCAGATGGTCAACACCAAAATCAGATTGATTATATTCTGTGCAGCCAAAGATGGAGAAGCTCTATACAATCAACAAAAACAAGACCAGGAGCTGACTGTGGCTCAGATCATGAACTCCTTATTACCAAATTCAGACTCAAATTGAAGAAAGTAGGGAAAACCGCTAGACCATTCAGGTATGACCTAAATCAAATCACTTATGATTATACAGGGGGAGTGAGAAATAGATTTAAGGGCCTAGATCTGATAGATAGAGTGCCTGATGAACTATGGAATGAGGTTCATGACACTGTACAGGAGACAGGGATCAAGACCATCCCCATGGAAAAGACATGCAAAAGCAAAATGGCTCTCTGGAGAGGCCTTACAAATAGCTGTGAAAGAAGAGAGGTGAAAAGCAAAGGAGAAAAGGAAAGATAAAAGCATCTGAATGCAGAGTTCCAAAGAATAGCAAGAAGAGATAAAAAAGCCTTCTTCAGCAATCGATGCAAAGAAATAGAGGAAAAGAACAGAATGGGAAAGACTAGAGACCTCTTCAAGAAAATTAGAGATACAAAGGGAACATTTCATGAAAAGATGGGCTCAATAAAGGACAGAAATAGTCTGGACCTAACAGAAGCAGAAGATATTAAGAAGAGGTGGCAAGCATACATGGAAGAACTGTACAAAAGAGATCTTCATGACCCAGATAATCATGATGATGTGATCACTAATCTAGAGCCAGACATCCTGGAATGTGAAGTCAAGTGGGCCTTAGAAAGCATCACTACAAACAAAGCTAGTGGAGGTGATGAAATTCCAGTTGACCTGTTTCAAATCCTGAAAGATGACACTGTAAAAGTGCTGCACTCAATATGCCAGCAAATTTGGAAAACCCAGCAGTGGCCACAGGACTGGAAAAGGTCAGTTTTCATTCCAATCCCAAAGAAAGGCAATGCCAAAGAATGCTCAAACTATCACACAATTGCACTAATCTCACATGCTAGTAAAGTAATGCTCAAAATTCTCCAAGCCAGGATTCAGCAATACGTGAACTGTGAACTCTCTGATGTTCAAGCTGGTTTTAGAAAAGGCAGAGGAACCAGAGATCAAATTGCGAACATCCGCTGGATCATGGAAAAAGCAAGAGAGTTCTAGAAAAACATCTATATCTGCTTTATTGACTATGCCAAAGCCTTTGACTGTGTGAATCACAATAAACTGTGGAAAATTCTGAAAGAGAGGGGAATACCAGACCACCTGACCTGCCTCTTGAGAAATCTGTATGCAGGTCAGGAAGCAACAGTTAGACTGGTTCCAAATGGAACAGCAGACTGGTTCCAAATAGGAAAAGGAGTCCATCAAGGCTGTATATTGTCACCCTGCTTATTCAACTTATATGCAGAGTACATCATGAGAAACACTGGACTGGAAGAAAGACAAGCTGGAATCAAGATTGCCAGGAGAAATATCAATAACCTCAGACATGCAGATGACACTACCTTTATGGCAGAAAGTGAAGAGGAGCTAAAAAGCCTCTTGATGAAAGTGAAATAGGAGAGTAGAAAAGTTGGCTTAAAGCTCAACATTCAGAAAACAAAGATCCTGGCATCTGGTCCCATCACTTCATGGGAAATAGATGGGGAAACAGTGTCAGACTTTATTTTTGGGGGCTTCAAAATCACTGCAGGTGGTGATTGCAGCCATGAAATTAAAAGATGCTTACTCCTTGGAAGAAAAGTTATGACCAACCTAGATAGCATATTCAAAAGCAGAGACATTACTTTGCTGACTAAGGTCCGTCTAGTCAAGGCTATGGCTTTTCCAGTAGTCATGTATGGATGTGAGAGTTGGACTGTGAAGAAGGCTGAGTGCCAAAGAATTGATTTTTTTGAATTGTGGTGTTGGAGAAGACTCTTGAGAGTCTTTTGGACTGCAAGGAGATCCAACCAGTCCATTCTGAAGGAGATCAACCCTGGGATTTCTTTGGAAGGAATGATGCTAAAGCTGAAACTCCAGTACTTTGGCTACCTCATGAGAAGAGTTGACTCACTGGAAAAGACTCTGATGCTGGGAGGGATTGGGGACAGGAGGAGAAGGGGACGACAGAGTATGTGATGGCTGGATGGCATCATGGACTCGATGGACGTGAGTCTGAGTGTACTCCAAGAGATGGTAACAAACAGGGATGCTTTGTGTGCTGCAATTCATGGGGTTGCAAAGAGTCGGACATGACTGAGCGACTGAACTGTGCCTCCCACGGTTGCGGAGGCCTCAAACAATCACACGTGCAGCTGTACGAGTCCTGCAGTCAGGCTAGAACGCCATCAGAGGTGTTTTTGGATTGAAACACTCATATTATGCCCAGGAGATTTATTATCTAAAAGCTCTAAATTAATTTTTTTCCAGAAATAGGTGGTGGGGATACAGCCCCCTGTTAAGGACAGAAGAATAGGTGGAAAGCATAATACAGTAAAGCAGGCAGACGCTGGTCTTGGGGGGTGGATGCTCAGGAAATTCCAGGGGGAACCCCTGAAGCCTGATCACATCCTTGCGTTTTTCAGGCTGCCTTCCACATGACCTTGTCATGGGTGGGATTCCTCATGCTGGCTCCTGACAACCCAGTTGTGGTGAATCTTCGCTCCTGGGTTTTGGCACAAGAATGTAAAGAGAGTGCAGAGAAAATAGCGCAAGCTGGGCAGTCATGCAAGAAAAACTAAATTTTATTAGAGGGAAATGAGAAAGTGCCAGGCCCTTAAAGAGAACCAGCGTCCTCCATTTCTGACAGGGTCCTTCTTATACCCCATCAATGAAAAATTCTTTGAAGGGATGATCATGTAGCTGGAGGTCTGGAATCTGGTAGTCTCAGCTTTGAGAAGATAGGTGCCAGTGAGAAAACAGCATGCCATTTGGGCAATTTGGTCAGTCTCATGGATCACTGTGATTTTATTCTTTGTTTCAAAATCTACATAATGAGCTATCTTATCAATGAGACCCCATGTGGGCCCTATCAAGATTCTCCTTTTTAACTCCTCAATTTAAAAAAAATTTACAGTTCTTATGGATATATTCCAGAAGTGTTTCTTCTGGCTTGGAGAGAAATCCTCCCTTGTAGAGTAACCTGCAACTGAGAATAAGACAGCCCTCCTAGAATGGAATGCAGTTTCCTGGAAACACTTACCGGGAGACTTTAACCTGAAGGTGTTTAGAGTGTCCCCCAAATTTCCTTTGAATCTGATGGTGTTTTAAGCATCCTCTACTCTCCTGTTGATTTCTGACCAGACTTCTCTGGCCCCCGTGATAGCCTGTGCAGGATACCCAACCCAGCAAGGCTGGAGGAGGGCTTTCCAGCATAGACTGGTCAGGATTTTCCTGAGGAAGAATTCCTTGTCCATAGTGTTTATGTCCCATTGTAAGTTTTCCTATGCTGGGGTGTACTCTTGAGAATGAGCATCCATGAAGTTTTAAATTCAGGCTTCTGGGTAGCAGCCAGCTTGATAGGCTGTCCATAGCATTGTGGAGGCTGCCAAGGCCTAGAGTGAAGGGTCTCCAATAGATGTAAAGAGGAACCCTTGGAGAAATTGGGGTTGGGCACCAAGAAAGATGCTATGGTGCTCAAAGTCTGAGGATTGGGAGGTGGAGAAATTGTCATAAAGATTTCTGGGCATAAAGTGAGGTGAAAGACTAGATGGCAGAAGAACCCAAAATCCTTTGCCCTATCTTCCTGTCAGCTAAGATAGAATTAGGCACTGAGTTTGACAGTGTTAGGGATGCAGTTTAGGAATGATGTCTAGGAAATCATTCTGTAACCAAGAGGGGTTAATTTCAAATTTACACTAAACCTGCTTCAGATATTTTAACTCTTTTTGTTATTGTAAGCAAACATAATGGCTTGCCTCAGGGATATAAACTGAGCCACCCACCTGTGAAGGACTAACACATTCCCCTCTAAGGAAGTGAGACTAACACAGTCCTCTGCCTGAGGCTTGCCATTCTAGGGGACATTTTCAAGAATCGAGTAGTCTTTTTACTTTGTTTTCTCACCTCCCCCATCTCTGATCCATAGAAGAACCTGACAGCCAGGCCCCGACAAAATGGTTATTTTGAGGTGCTAGCTTGCCATCTTCTTGGTCAGCAGACTGCCAAATAAAGCCTCAACTCCTCATCTCTCAGACTCATGGGTCTATCATGCGGCAAGCAGAGTGAGCTTGGACTTGGTAACAATTCTCTAGAAGGGCACAGAGATAAGAAGTGAGAAAGAAACCTTTGAGTTGCATGAGTGAGTGAGAGCAAGAGAAAGACTCCTTGGGCTCCTGCGTGGTCAAAAGGACAGCATCAGCTGCCACTCAAGCATTATTTGAATCTGCAAGGCCTGGGGAATTCCCTCCACCCCCATGTTGGGGGAAGCCATAATGCTGTGAGTAGACAGAGATTATGCCTTGAGGGCAAGTGAAAGGGAGAGAGAGAGAGAGAAGGCAGGAGGGCTTCCCTGGTAGCTCAGTTGGTAAAGAATCTGCCTGCAATGCAGGAGACCCGGGTTTGATTCCTAGGTTGGGAAGATCCCCTGGAGAAGGAAATGGCAACCCACTCCAGTATTCTTGCCTGGAGAATCCTATGGACAGAGGAGCCTGGTGGGCCACAGTCCATGGGGTCGCAAGAGTCAGGCATGACTTAGTGAGTAAACCACCATGACCACCAACCACCATAGTCAGGGCCTCAAGCCACAGCTGGATGAGGCCTGCAGTTTACTTTAACTTTCAGAATTCCCCATTTCAGCACCAGATATGATCAACAATTGACCTTGGCCTACAATGGCTTGGAGCAGGGCTTGAGTTCCCAGTTAGAGACTGGGCTGGGTAGAGGTGGTGAAAGCACCAGATCCTAGCCACTAAACTAGTGGTCAGTGACCCTGGCCATTGGCTTTGCAGAAAAGGATTTCCACAAAGACAGAAAGCAGTGAAGCAAGTGAAGTATTTATTAAGAGGAAAAAACCACAGTGCATGTGGATAGATACACAAGGGAACTCAGGGAGAGAGTCACTAAGTTGCACCCTTGTGGCAGTTGAATTACATTTATGGGGTATTTATTCAGAGTTTCCTTTGGCCAATCATCTTGATTTACCTAGTTCAGAGTCCATTGACAGGGCCTCCATGGGGGCTCATGGTAGAAATGGCTCAATATGTTGACCTTGCAAGCAAAGAATAAAATCAGTGATCCTTAAGACTGACCAAATTGCCCAAATGACATTTGTTTTCTCACTGTTGCCTGCCTTCTCAAGGCTATGAAACCACCAGATACCAGACCTCTAGCTACGTGACCATAGGACTCAACTACAGTCTAAAAATTAACCATCCCTTCAGATTATTTTTCATTGGCAGAGTATAAGAGAGACCCTGTCAGAAAGGGAGGACACTGGTTCTCCTTAAGGGTTAGTCACCTTCTCATTTCCCTCAAATAAATTTCCCTTTTGCCTGACTGCCCAACTTACTCTTTTCTCGGTACTCCTCTTACATCCATATTTGGCATATCTCAAGATCTTCCATGTGTGCGAGCACATATCAGCCAAGGTGGATTTTACCAAAAAGGTATCTGGGTAGAACATCCCTTAACATAACTCCCCTTCAGCCTTCAAGGAGTCTTTCTGTGCATGTGTAGTCAGGGAGGTCTCCTGACTTTGAGAAGGAGAAATATGTGGTCTGGGCAGGGCCCAGCCTCCTGTCTTAATTATCTTTCTATTCTCTTCATGAAGTTTTGGTCAATAGGGAATGAATCTCCAATTGCTTTACCAGCCAGGGAGAGCAGGAGGCATTTGCCTCCTGTCTCAGGCTGTCCTTAGCATGCTCTACCCTGATGACTTCATGCAGTGCTGGTGAGACCTGAGAACTAGGACCAAGCTTGGGTTAGATGTCTTGGAAAATGAAAGAAGACACTAGAGCTGGGAGAAAGAAGTTTCACAGGAAATACTGGGACACTGCTTCATGAATTCCACTTAATCTCCTCCTCTGTTTTCTAACTTTTCTACAACTATGATGTACTACAGTTAACCTTGAACAACACAGGGTTTGGGGTGCAAATCCCTAAACAGTTGAAAGTCTGCATATAACTTTATAGTCAGCCCTCAGCAACTGATGTTTCAAACCTACAAATTCAACCATCAGAGGATTGTAGTACTGAATTTATTGAAAGGAATCCTTGTATAAGTGAATCCGTGCAGTTCAAACCTATGTCGTTCAAGGTTCAACTGTGGTTGTATCATTTGTGATATTGTGATTTATAATAAACATGCATTTGGGATCTGTCCCAAGCACAGAGCTCCTAAAACCCTTGTAATTTCCTGTGAGGAGGGCAATAAAGGTGCCTTTTGTTATGTTAATGAAGTTATATTTGGAAAGCCTCTAAGGAAGGGGATGGTTGTCTTGGGAACGAACTCTTTATTAGAGGGTTGGAACTTTTAGTCCTTGTCCCTCCCTAACCTTTGGAAAGAGGGAAAGGCTGGAGATTGAGTTCAATCACCAACAACCCATGATTTGAACATTCATGCCTATGGAATGAAGCACCTGTAAAAACCCAAAAGGAAGGGGTTTGGCCAGCTTCCAGTTCGGTGAACCTAGACTCATCCATGTGCTGCTGTGCTGGGCCTTAAATTCCTTGGACACAGAAGCCCCTTTGCTCAGCATCTTATAATGTGTATCTGGCTGTTTCTGTGTCCTTTAATATCCTGTGTAATAAACTGATAATCTAATGAGTAAACTAATTTCTTGAGCCCTGTGAACCACTCTAGCAATTAATCAAACATAAAGAGGGGCCATGGGGACCTCTGATTTGTAACCAATTGGTCAGAAACACAGATAATGACATGGATTTGAGATTGGCATCTGAAGTAGGGGCAGTCCTATGGGACTGAGCCCTTACCTGTGACACCTGATTCTATCTCTGGGTAGATGGTGCCAGAATTGAGTTGAATTGTAGGACACCACACTGATGTTAGAATTGGTTTGTGTGAAGAAAAAAAAAATTCACATGTCAGGACTGGTGTTAGAATCACATTATTAAGAATTACCTTACCTACCCAAACCCCACATAGGCACTAAATGTATTTAATTTAAGCAAACTGTTTATCATGCATTTATTTCAAATCAGTGAGGTCAAAAGGGTGAAATTGTGTTTCCAGCTTGGCTTATGGGCACCTACAGAACTTCTCTATCTAAACAATAGAAGTGTGACCACGTCCAAGCTCACTGCTTGCTGCACGACAGGCCAATGAATCTGAGAGAATGAGGTGCTGAGGCAAGGAAGAGACTTTAATCTGGGAGCTGGGAGACTGAGAAGACAGCAGCCTAGAATCTCAAAATAACCATCTCCTTGGGTCTGGATGCCAGGTTCTTTTATATACCAAAGAGAAAGAAGCAATGAGGAACTAAAATCAAAGACAGAATAGAGTGTGAGAGGGAGTGGGGAAGTAAGGTGAAAGGGTCTTCAGTTTTGTAAAACATCTCCAAGGGAATGGCCAGTCTTCTGACAGCGTGTGTTAATCTCTTCATAGGTGGGCAGGGACAAACCACCTTTCCATGGGCTGAACAAAGGCACTTTGCTTCAGTCAAGCAGAGGGGCAGGGTACTTCAGGCAAGTCATTGGGAAAGAAAGTGTCAGTTGCTCAGTTGTGTCTGACTCTTTGCAAACACACGGACTGTAGCCTATCAGACTCCTCTGTCCATGGGATTTCCCAGAAAAGAATACTGAAGTGGGTTGCCATTCACTTCTCCAGGTGATCTTCCTGACCGAGGGATCCGACCCAGGTCTCCTGCATTGAAGGCAGATTCTTTACCATCTGAGTTACCACAGCAGCCATTAAGTTTGCTTACAATAACAAAAACAATGAAAAGCAAGACAAAGAAACAGTTTCCAACATGGAGTCAGAATTAGCTTCCTCCCTGCAACATCAGCACTTACTCAAAGCCAGAGCATCTGAGTTAACTCAAAATTAATTTTTTTCAATTGATTGAAGTAGAGTTGATTTACAATGTTGTGTAAATTTCTGCTATATAGCAATGTGGTTCAGTGATACATATATGTGTGTGTGTGAATATATATATATATATATTCTTTTTCATATTTTTTCCATAATGGTTTATCAAAGGATACTGAATATAGGTCCCTGTACTATATAGTATTATCTTGTTGTCTATCCATCCTGTATAACAGTTTACATTTGCTAATCCCAATCTCCCAGTCCTTCTCTCCCTCATCAGCTGTCCCCAGTGGCAACCAAAGGTTTAACTTAAACTTTAAAATATTTATGATTCATGTTGAAATCTTGTTACAATGAAGTTCTGATTCAGTTTATATGGAGTGGGGTCTCAGATTCCACATTTATAACAGTTGCCAGGATTCTGATGTTGCTGCTTCAGGGATTGCATTTGAAGAGCCAGGATCTAGGTTTCTTCAAGGTTGAAAATGCTATGATTTTAAGGTAGGGAATAGAGAAGGTGTGTCTTTGGCACCATTCATTCATTCAATACATATTTATTTGTTGCTCATTGTGCATCAAGACTTGTGCCAGACATTGGCATTGCAGAGGTGGATGTGGCCCAAACCTATTTATCAAAGCACATTCTAGTCAAGGAGACAGATGTGCAAACAGTCAAAATCAGTCTGACCCAGATTCCTGAACAGCTATTTCTTTCATTTCTTTAAAGTCCCTATCCAGTCTCTGGCTAAGTTTCTTTTATTCATCCATTCTGAGGCCATCTTGAAAGATATAAGGGCAGATTCTGACAGTCATGTTTCTAATGAAAGGATGAACTCTTAGAGTTTTTGTGAGTCTCAGCTCTTTTACAGCTACAAGATCTTGGGCAAAATTCTCAAGGCCTGAATTCTCCTATTGCAAAATGAGAAGTGTTATACCTCACTTTCTTATTATGTGGAATTTTCATGTAGCTTGGAATGAGATACTGGATGTGAATTGTGTTTGAAACTGTAAAATGAAGTCTAAATGGAAAGAAATTTTCAGCTTATCACATGCACATGAAATATAATGTTATCTAGCCATAATGATGAAAATATAGATACAAATATTTCAAAAGTAGAACTGTAATAAGGTTAAGGCCTTAGAACTAGGCTAATGAAACTAGTTGTCAGTTGTAGGCCATGGCAGTTAAGAGCCTATGTACTTTCCTGGTCTTTCCCTCCCCAGTGCAGACACCTCAAAGCCCACACATACAAGATTATCTAACTACAGGATAGAAGTAGCCCTGATTTTCAAGTCACCATTTGGAGGAAAACCTCATAGAAAGATCACTTTGATCTTGGGAGTTATTTATTATTATAGAATAGCCCATTTTATCTTAAGAGCACAGTTAACTCCTTCAGACTTTCAATGTATTTAGATATATAGTCAACTACAAATATATGCTAGTTCAGTTCAGTTCAGCTCAGTCGCTCAGTCATGTCTGACTCTTTACGACCCCATGAATTGCAGCAAGCCAGGCCTCCCTGACCATCACCAACTCCTAGAGTTCACTCAGACTCACGTCCATCGAGTCCGTGATGCCATCCAGCCATCTCATCCTCTGTTGTCCCTTTCTCTTCCTGCTCCCAATCCCTCCCAGCATCAGAGTCTTTTCCAATGAGTCAACTCTTCACATGAAGTGGTCAAAGTACTGGAGTTTCAGCCTTAGAATCTTTCCTTCCAAAGAACACCCAGGACTGATCTCCTTTAGAATGGACTGGTTGGATCTCCTTGCAGTCCAAGGGACTCTCAAGAGTTTTCTCCAACACCATGGTTCAAAAGCATCAATTCTTCGGTGCTCAGCTTTCTTCACAGTCCAACTCTCACATCCATACATGACTACTGGAAAAACTATAGCCTTGACTAGATGGACCTTTGTTGGCAAAGTAATGTCTCTGCTTTTGAATATGCTATCTATGTTGGTCATAACTTTCCTTTCAAGGAGTAAGCATCTTTTAATTTCATGACTGCAGTCACCATCTGCAGTGATTTTGGAGCCCCCAAAATAAAGTCTGACACTGTTTCCACAGTTTCCCCATCTATTTCCCATGAAGTGATGGGACCAGATGCCATGATTTTAGTTTTCTGAATGTTGAGCTTTATTTACATTGTGAATTTTTGCCATAAATGTTCTCTTTACTGTATATACTGTAGTACAACTTATTATTGTCACTCAGTAATATACTGGAGACATGTTTTAAGTTGTTTAATATAGCTCTACCTTATTCTTTCAGCAGATACAAAATTTTCACATTAGATGTGTAGCCCTTCCTACACTGATGTATATTCCATTTTTACTCTTTTATTTCGATACTGAAATAACCATATTTGTTCCTTGGTGTACATGTGGATGATTCTTTAGAATAGGTACTGAGTTACAGTGCCTGTGTTAATAAATATTAATAGAAAGAAAGAAATTGAAGTCACTCAGTTGTGTCCAACTCTTTGACCCCATGGACTGTAGCCTACCAGGCTCCCTCGTCCATGGGATTTTCCAGGCAAGAGTACTGGAGGGAGTTTCCATTTCCTTCTCCAGAATATCTTCCCGACCCAGGGATCGAACCCATATCACCTGCATTGTAAACAAGATGCTTTAAATACTGCCAAATTGCTCTTCAAATTAACTGTTTTTGTATAAAGTACTTGTATTTTTTTTGCATTTGCATTTCATATAAACTAAATTTTAGACCCATCAGCAGTATGTGAGAGTGTTCAAATTCCCCACGCCTTTCTCTTACTTCTTAAGTAAGAATATCTAAAAATTATTATCTGTTACTGCATAACAAACCACCCTCAAACTTAGTAGAAACAATAGCCATTTTTATTATTTCTCATGACTCTAGCTTTACTGGGTTCCACTGGGCAGTTCTCCTGCTGATTAAGTCATAGGCAGAGACTGCAGTTTTCTGAGGACTCAGCTGCCACAGAATGTCTGAGAAGATTCATTCTTGTGGTTGCCAATGTGTATTCTCCATGTAGCTTAGACATCTGATATTAATAGAAAAGCAGCTGGATTTTTGGAAAGGAAGCAGAAGCTGCCAGTTCTCTTAAGGCCTGGGTTCTGAAGTTCCAAACATCATTTCCCTCATGTAGATCAAAGCACCTGTGGGCCAGCCTAGGTTCAAGAGCAAAAGAACTCAGAAATCATTGGTAGCTCTCTTTATGTTTATGTTTAAAGTCGCTCAGTCATGTCTGACTCTTTGCGACCCCATGGACTGTAGCCCACCAGGCTCCTCCATCCATAGGATTCTCCAGTCAAGAATACTGGAGTGTGTTGCTGTTTCCTTCTCCAGGGGATCTTCCCAACCCAGGGATCAAACCTAGGTCTCCCACACTGCAGGTAGCCCTCTTTAGTGACTATTTACACAGGAATTGTACTATCAAAACTATACTTGTATCTTTGAGTTTGAACCAAGTTGAAGAAAGCCTATCTTCAAAACTTCCAATAAGCTAGTGGAGTTTAAAGGATTGGTTTGTTGATTAAGAAGTAAATATGATTTGTGCTAATCAAGTTAGAGAAGTATGAATTTTGCTGGGAATTCTCTCAGCTTGAAGGTCAGTCATTTGACCAGTGACTCTGTAATTCAAGGTGTGAACAAGCTGTAATTTTTTTTACCCTTTCAAGCTGTCTAAGTGTACCAGTAGAAAATAAAATGAAGGTACAGGTTCAGGTTCATTTCCAGGTGTATATAATGTGCTTGGGAGCTTTAAGGTTAGATATGATGGGAAGCATTCAAAATAAGTAATTCAGACATGTGCAAGATCTGCATCATTCAGAGTGACAGTTCATTAATTAATTTCCTGCTCCAGAGATGGGGTAGGAGGTGAAATAGATGAAGGGGTTGTGTTGGGAGGGGTGAGAAGCACCACTCAGAGCCTCCTTTAAGAGAGAACTCACTGCCCAGCAGGAAGGATAATGTTTGACTAACAGCTTCCAGCTGTAAGCACTTTCACAGACTGCCTAACTTTCAAGCCAAGGGCATACCATTCTTGGAACAGTCCCCAGTCAATGACTGATTGAAGACATGGTAGTGGGAGTCTTGCTATCCTGAGAGCAGCCCCTAGCTAATAACTAAGCAAGACATGTGGTGCAAGAACTAGCCATTGTCAACCAGAGTAGGACTCCTCCAGAGGGCAATTTCCATCACACCCCAAACTCCCCATTGGGCTAGCAGACATTTGCCAATTCAGGATCACAGAGTTAGCTCTCTCAGGGCCTGCTGGGATTGTGTGTCCAATTATGGATTGATCAGTGATGCCAAAGAGACAAAGGAGAAAGCTGGCAGCTCCAATTTATTTATTTATTTATTTAACATGGTGAATTTTATTTTTTAATTAATTAGTTTGGTTGTGTTGGGTCTTAGTTGTGGCATGTAGGATCTCTCTGCAGCATGTGGGATCTTAGTTCCTTAACCAGAGATTGAACTCATGTCCCTTGCATTACCTGCCAGAATCCTCTGTCCATCGAATTCTCCAGACAAGACTACTGGAATGGGGTGCCACTTCCTTCTCTAGGGGATCTTCCCAACCCAAGAACTGAACCCAGGTCTTCTGCATTGTAGAGAGATTCTTTACTGCCTGGACCACTAGGAAAGCCCCTGGAAAGAACATAAAGAACATCAAAATCTCATTCTTCCAACCAGCAAAGATGCAGACAGTCTTACCTCATCCACTGCTTTAAGAAACTCCACAGCTAAGATTTCTTCAGTTTTATTTATCTATCATTTTTTTGTATCAGGGATAGCAAAATAGGAGTATCAGTTTGTAGCAAAACAAACACTAAAATTTAGTCACTTCAAGCAACAGCATGTTTTTTTGCTCACAAATCTATGGGCTGGCTGGAGTTTCAGCAGGGCTCAGGGATGCATCTGTCCTCAGCTATCGGGCAGGTGCTCACATGTCTGGCTATTGGCTGATTTTGGGCTGCTCTAGGATGTCCTTATCTGGGAGAGGTGAGCTCTGCTCCTCTGGATGGGCTCTTGTCCTCTAGCAGGCTAGCCCAGCTCATTCATATGATGGTGACAGCATTCCAAGAAAATGAAAAGAAGTGTGCAAAGCCTCTTGACCTGGACTTGGAACTTGAAAAATATCAAAACAGGCCAGATCCAATGGGTGAGAAAATAAACTCCTTTTTTTTTTTTTCAATTGAAGGATAATTGCTTCAGAATTTTGTTGTTTTCTGTCAAACCTCAACATGAATTAGCCATAAGTATACATATATTCCTTCCCTTTTGAACCTCCCTCCCAGCCCCCACCCCATCCCAACCCTCTAGATTGATACAGAGCCCCTGTTTGAGTTTCCTGAGCCATACAGAAAATTCCTGTATATTTTACATATGGCAATGGAAGTTTCCATGTTACTCTTTCCATACATCTCATCCTCTCCTCCCCTCTCCCCATGTCCATAAGTCTATTCTCTATGTCTGTTTCTCCATTGCTGCCCTGAAAATAAATTCTTCAGTACCATTTTTATAGAGCCTGTATATAGGCATTAGAATACAATATTTATCTTTTTCTTTCTGACTCACTTCACTCTGTATAATAGGTTCTAGGTTCATCAACCTCATCAGAACTGACTCACATTCATTCCTTTTTATGGCTGAGTAATAATCCATTGTGTATATGTACTACAACTTCTTTATCCATTCATCTGTCAATGGACATCTAGGTTGATTCCATGTTCTAGCTATTGTAAATAGTGCTGCAATGAACATTGGGATACATGTGTCTCTTTCAGTTTTGATTTCCTCAGGGTATATCCTTAGGAGTGGGATTGCTGGGTCATATGGTGGTTTTATTCCTAGTTTTTGAAGAATCTCCATGCCATCTTCCATAGTGGCTGTATCAATTTACACTCCCACCAACAGTGCAAGAGTATTCCCTTTTCTCCACACCCTCTCCATTTTGCTTATAGTTTCCTTTGCTGTGCAAAAAGTTTTAAGTTTAATCAGGTCCCACTTGTTGACTTTTCTTTTGTTACACTAGGAGGTGGATCATAGAGGATCTTGCTTTGATTTATGTCATCTGGTGTTCTATGTTTTCCTCTAATAGTTTGATAGTTTCTGGTCTTACATTTAGGTCTTTTATCCATTTTGAGTTTATCTTTGTGTATGGTGTTAGGAAGTGTTCTAATTTCATTTTTTTACATGTAGCAGTCCAGTTTTCTCAGCACCATTTATTGAAGAGATTCTTTTTCCCCATTGTGTATTCTTGCCTCCTTTGTCAAAAATAAGGTACCCATAGGTTCATGGGCTTATTTCTGGGCTTTCTATCTTGTTCCATTGGTCTATATTTCTGGATTATTTTGCCAGTACCATACTGTCTTGATGACTGTAGCTTTATAGCATAATCTGAAGTCAGGAAGGTTGATTCCCCCAGCTCCATTCTTCTTTGTCAAGACTGCTTTGGCTATTCAGGCTCTTTTGTATTTCCATATGAATTGTGAAATTTTTTGCTCTAGTTCTGTAAAAAATGCCATTGGTAATTTGATAGGGGTTGCATTGAACCTGTAGATTGCATTTGGTAGTATAATCATTTTCACAATATTGATTCTTCCTACCCAGGAACATGGAATATCTCTCCATCTGTTTATGCTATCTTTGATTTCTTTCATTAGTGTCTTATCTTCTGTGTACAGTTCTTTTTCCTCCTTAGGTAAGTTTATTCCTAGGTATTTACTTCTTTTATTGCAATGGTGAATGAGATTGATTCCTTAATTTCTCTTTCTGATTTTTCATTGTTAGTGTATGGAAATGTAGGTGATTTCTGTGTATTGATTTTGTATCCTGCAGCTTTGCTAAATTCACTGATTAGCTCTAGTAATTTTCTGATAAAGTGGATGACGAAGGTGAGATTGTTGGATGGCATCAGTGACTCTATGGACATGAGTTTGAGTAAGTTCCAGGAGTTGGTTATGGACAGGGAAGCCTGAGGTACTGCAGCCCATAGCATCACAAAGAGTCAGACACCACTGAGTGAACTGAACTGAACTGAACTGATCTTTAGGGTTTTCTTTGTACAGTATCATGTCATCTGCAAACAGTGAGAGCTTTACTTCTTCTTTTCCTATACATATTTCTTTTTCTTCTCTGATTGCTGTAGATAGGATTTCCAGAATAATATTGAATAATAGTAGTAAAAGTGGACACCCTTGTCTTATTCCTGATCTTAGGGGAATGCTTTCACTTTTTCACCATTGAGAATAATGTTTACTGCAGGCTTATCATATATGGCCTTTACTGTATTGAGGTAGGTTCCTTCTGTGCCCATTTTCTGAAGAGTTTTAATCATAAATGGGTGCTCAATTTTGTCAAAGGCTTTTTCTGCATCTATTGAGATTATTATATGGTTTTTATCTTTCAATTTGTTAATATAGTGTATCACATTGATTGATTTGCATATATTGAAGAATCCTTTCATTCCTTGAATAAACTCAACTTGATCATGCTGTATGAGCTTTTGATATGTTGCTGAATTCTGTTTGCTGAAATTTTGCTGAGGATTTTTGTGTCAGTGATGTTGGCCTGTAGCTTTCTTTTCTTGTGTTGTCTTTGTCTGATTTTGGTATCAGGGTGATGGTGGCCTTGTAGAATGAGTTTAGAAGTGTTCTGCACTTTTTAAAAAGAGTTTTAGGATCGACATTAGCTCTTCTCTAAATGTTTGACAGAATTCCCCTGTGAAGCCATCTGGTCCTGGGAGTTTGTTTTTCAGGAGCTTTTTTTTTTTTTTTTTCCAATCACAGCTTCATTTTCAGTGCTTATAATTGGGTTGGTCATGATTTCTATTTCTACCTGGTTCAGTCTTGGAAGATTGAACTTTTCTAAGAATCTGTCCATTTCTTTCAGGTTATCCGTTTTATTGCCATATAGTTGTTCATAATAGTCTCTATAATCCTTTTTTATTCTTTATCATCTAACCTCTCCTTTTTCTAATTTTGTTGATTTGATTCTTCTCTCTTTTTTTCTTCATGAGTCTGGCTAAAGGCTTGTCGATTTTGTTTATCTTCTCAAAGAACCATCTTTTAGTTTTATTAATCTTTACTATTGTTTCTTTCCTTTCTTTTTCATTTATTTCTGCTTGGATATTTGTGATTTCTTTCCTCCTACTAATTTTGGGATGTTTTTGTTCTTCTTTTTCCATTTGTTTTAGGTGTAAAGTTAGGTTGTCTATTCGATGTTTTTCTTGTTTTTTTGAGGTAGGATTGTATTGCTATAAACTTCCCTCTAAGAACTGCTTTTGCTGCATCCCATAAGTTTTGAGTTGTTGTGTTTTCATTGTCATGTGTTTCTAGAAATTTTCTGATTTCCCTTTTGATTTCTTCAGTAACCTGTTGGTTAATAAATTAATAAGTGTGTTGTTTAGTCACCATGTGTGTTTTTGCTAGCAGTTTTTTTCTTGTAATTGATATCTAGTCTCATAGTGTTGTGGTCAGAGAAGACGCTTGATACAATTTCAATTTTCTTAGATTTACTGAGGCTTGATTTGTTGCCCAAGATGTGGTTTATCCTAGAGAATGTTCCATGTGCACTTGAGAAGCTGTCTTCTTCTGCATTTGGATGTAGTGTCCTACAGTTATCGATGAGATCTATCTCATCTAATGTACATTTAAGACTTGTGTTTCCTTATTAAATTTTGTTTTGACAATCTGTCCATTGGTGTGAGTGGTGTGATAAATTCTCCTATTATTATTGTGTTATTGTCAATTTCTCCTTTTATGTCTATTAGTGTTTGTCTTATGTATTGAGATGCTTCTATAATGGGTGCATCAGTTCAGTTCAGTCGCTCAGTCATGTCTGACTCTTTACGACTCCATGAATCGCAGCACACCAGGCCTCCCTGTCCATCAACAACTCCCGGAGTTCACTCAAACTCATGTCCATCGAGTCAGTGATGCCATCTAGCCATCTCATCCTCGGTCGTCCCTTTCTCCTCCTGCCCCCAATCCCTCCCAGCAACAAAATCTTTTTGAATGAGTCAACTCTTCGCATGAGGTGGCCAAAGTACTGGAGCTTCAGCTTCAGCATCATTTCTTCCAAAGAAATCCCAGGGTTGATCTCCTTCAGAATGAACTGACTGGATCTCCTTGCAGTCCAAGGGACTCTCAAGAGTCTTTTCCAACACACAGTTCAAAAGCATCAATTCTTTGGCGCTCAGCCTTCTTCACAGTCCAAATCTCACATCCATCCATGACTACTTGAAAAACCATAGCCTTGACTAGATGAACCTTAGTCGGAAAAGTAATGTCTCTGCTTTTGAATATGCTATCTAGGTTGGTCATAACTTTTTTCCAAGGAGTAAGCATCTTTTAATTTCATGGCTGCAATCACCACCTGCAGTGATTTTGGAGCCCCCAAAATAAAGTCTGACACTGTTTCCACAGTTCCCCATCTATTTCCCATGAAGTGATGGAACTGGATGCCAGGATCTTCTTTTCCTGAATGCTGAGCTTTAAGTCAACTTTTTCACTCTCCTCTTTCACTTTCATCAAGAGGCTTTTTAGTTCCTCTTCACTTTCTGCCAAAAGGGTGGTGTCATCTGCATGTCTGAGGTTATTGATATTTCTCCTGGCAATCTTGATTGCAGCTTGGGTTTCTTCCAGTCCAGCGTTTCTCATGATGTACTCTGCATAGAAGTTAAATACGCAGGGTGACAATATACAGCCTTGATGTACTCTTTTTCCTATTTGGAACCAGTCTGTTGTTCCGTGTCCAGTTCTAACTGTTGCTCTCTGACCTGCATACAGATTTCTCAAGAAGCAGGTTAGGTGGTCTGGTATTCCCACCTCTTTCAGAATTTTCCACAGTTTATTGTGATCCACACAGTCAAAGGCTTTGGCATAGTCAATAAAGCAGAAGTAGATGTTTTTCTGGACCTCTCTTGCTTTTTCCATAATCCAGCGGATGTTGGCAATTTGATCTCTGGTTCCTCTGCCTTTTCTAAAACCAGCTTGAACATCAGGGAGTTCATGGTTCACGTATTGCTGAAGCCTGGCTTGGAGAATTTTGAGCTTTAATTTACTAGCATGTGAGATGAGTGCAATTGTGTGATAGTTTGAGCATTCTTTGGCATTGCCTTTCTTTGGGATTGGAATGAAAACTGACCTTTTCCAGTCCTGTGGCCACTGCTGAGTTTTCCAAATTTGTTGGCATATTGAGTGTAGCACTTTCACAGGGTCATCTTTCAGGATTTGAAATAGCTCCACTGGAAATCCATCACCTCCACTAGCTTGTTTGTAGTGATGCTTTCTAAGGCCTACTTGACTTCACATTCCAAGACGTCTGGCTCTAGATTAGTGATCACATCATCACGATTTTGTGGGTCATGAAGATCTTTTTGTACAGTTTTTCCGTGTATTCTTGCCACCCACCTCTTCTTAATATCTTCTGCTTCTGTTAGGTCCAGACCATTTCTGTCCTTTATCGAGCCTATCTTTGCATGAAATGTTCCCTTGCTATCTCTAATTTTCTTGAAGAGATCTCTAGTCTTTCCCATTTTGTTGTTCTCCTCTATTGGGTGCATAGATATTTACAATTGTTATGTCTTCCTCTTGAATTGATCCCTTGATCATTAAGTAATGCCTTTCCTTATCTCTTGTAATCTTCTTTATTTAAAGCTATATTTTGTCTGATATGAAGATTGCTACTCCAGCTTTATTTTGCTTCCCATTTCCATCCTCTCACGCTCAGTCTATATATGTGTTTAGGTCTGATGTGGGTTTCTTGTAGACAGCATATATGTGGCTCTTGTTTTGTATCCATTCAGCCAGTCTGTGTCTTTTGGTTGGAGCATTTAATCCATTAACATTTGAAGTAATTATTGATATATATGTTCCTATTGCCATTTTCTTAATTGTGTTGGGTTGATTTTTGTAGATCTTTTTTTCTTCTCTTGTATTTCTTGACTTTATAAGTCCATTTAACATTTTTGTCAAGCTGGTTTGGTGGTAATGAATTCTCTTAACTTTTGTTTGTCTGAAAAGCTTTTTATTTCTCCATAAATTTTGAGTTGGTGGGTACTGTAATCTTGGTTGTAGATTTTTCCCTTTTAATACTTTAAATATATCCTGCATCCCCTTCTAGACTGCAGAGTTTCTGCCAAAAGAGCAGCTGTTAAGCAATGGAGTTTCCCTTGTATGCTACTTATTGCTTCTTCCTTGCTGCTTTTAATATTCTTTCTTTGTGTTTATTCTTTGTTAGTTTGATTAGTATATGTCTTGGTGTGTTTCTCCTTGGGTTTATCCTGTATTGGACTCTTTGTGCTTCTTGGACTTGATTGATTATTTTGTTTTCCATGTTGGGGAAATTTTCAACTATAATCTTTTAAAAAATTTTCTCGTACCCTTTCTTTTCCTCTTCTTCTTCTGGGACCCCAATAATTCAAATGTTGTTACATTTGATATTGTCCCAGTGGTCTCTGAGACTATCATCAGTACTTTTCATTCTTTTTATTTTATTCTGCTTTTCAGAAGTTATTTCCACCATTTAATCTTCCAGCTCACTGATCCATTATTTCACTTCAGATATTCTGCTATTGATTCCTTATAGAGTATTTTTCATTTCAGTAATTGTGTTGTTTGTCTTTGTATGTTTATTCTTTAATTCTTCTAGATCTTTGTTAGTTGATTCTTACACTTCTCCATTTTGTTTTCAAGGTTTTTGAACATCTTTACTATCATTATTCTGAATTCTTTTTCAGGTAGTTTGCCTATTTCGTCTTCATTTATTTGGACTTCTGTGTTTCTAGTTTATTCCTTCATTTGTGTAGTATTTCTCTGCCTTTTCATTATTTTTTTTTAACTTATTGTGTTTGAGGTCTCCTTTTCCCCGGTTACAGGGTTGAATTATTTCTTCCTTTTGGTTTCTTCCCTCCTCAGGTTGGTCCAGTGGTTTGTGTACGCTTAGTATGGGGTGAGATTCATGCTGAGTTTTTGTTTGTCTGTTTTTCCTCTGATGGGCAAGACTGAGTGAAGTGGTCATCTTGTCTGCTGATGACTGGGTTTGTATTTTTTGTTGTTGTTGTTGTTTTGTTTAGAAGGCATCTTGCACAGGGTGCTACTGGTGGTTGGGTGATGCTGAGTCTTGTTTTCAAATGGTTTCCTTTGTGTGAGTTCTCACTATTCGATACTCCCTAGCTAGTTCTCTAGATATCTAGGTTTTGGAGTCAGTGCTCCCACTCAAGGATTCACAGCTTCATTTCTCTCCAAAGACTATGAAGAGGAATTTCACCTGAAATGAAAGGGCCTTTACTTGAGTTCCAAAAGCGAGTGCACAAGAACACAATGGAGATCTTTAACTCAGTGGAAACTCAGTATTCCCTGACACGGACAGGCTTCCTTGGATTGCCTAAACTCCACTTCTTAATGAAAGGAGCTGCAAACCCATGATGCAAAAGATGCAGGCAGATACAGAGAAATGTGAAGAATTATGGACAATTCTGGAAAAAAAAAAAAAGAGTACAACAGGAATTAAAATACACCTTACATTTCCCCCAAATATGGTCTTTTATTATAAAATAACAATTACACTTTACTTGCATCCTCCCTTTATTTATAACTGTTTCACCTTCTACTACCTTTTTTCCCTTGATACATCATTTACCTGTACATCACAGGTGAGAAAGTCTCAGAATTGAAGAGAATTCAGAGGAGACAAATTCTTTACTTGACACACACACAAAAAGACACAGAAGCTGGATTTACTGTGTGTGGGAGGAGCTGTTAGATAAATCAGTGAAAGGGAGAAGACATGAAGTTACCTCTACAAAATGAAAAGGTATGGCTGGATCATTCTTTACATGCTGTCAGAATCGTCCATGTTGATTCACTCTACTATTTCCTTTTTTTTTCACAGAAATTTCCCCCAATAAGAGAAAGGGGTAGTCAAAGGAATGGGGTCTAAAAGTCACTCAAGTTATAAAACAAAATCGATGTGGGAAATAGTAACCTAGAGTTAGAGAGAGTAAAGAGAAAAACAGCATTTATTGAGTTCCTCAGCTCTATTAGACTTAGAACTCTGCATCTGCTGATGTATTTTACCTTTCCCACAATCTATGTAACCAGGTAGTAGTAACCCTATTGTACAGGTGAAGAAATGGAAAGTCAGGAATATTAAGAAATATGTCCCAAATCTCAGTTAGTTGGTGGTAACTCTGCTGCTCTTTATTTATTTGAGGGTGAGGAATTGCATAGACCTCTACAACAGAGTTTTGCAGGTGCTGATAGGGGAGAGCTTTCCAGATTCCTGTGGTAATGATTGTGACCTTCTTGAAGACCTGACCTGTATCACCTTTACCTTCATATCCCACTCCTCAGCACAGTTCCTGGAGGCATTCAAGTGAAGTGGAAGTTGTTCAGTCATGTCTGTCTCTTTGCGACCCCATGGCCTATACAGTCCATGGAATTCTCCAGGACAGACTACTGGAGTGAGTAGCTTTTCCCTTCTTAGGGGATCTTCCCAACCCAGGGATTGAACCCAGGTCTCCCACATTGCAGGTGGATTCTTTACCAGCTGAGCCACAAGAGAAGCCCTCCTGGAGGCATAACCGTGTATTATTCTGCAGATAATAATGAGGGCTCCATTGATGTGTAATGGTCAAAACACAATTGAAGTGCTGAGGAATAGACATGAATTTGAGGCGTAGTGGAGGTCACAGGAAAATAGAGATGAAAGCCAGAGCAGGAGTCCACAGCTGCAAGATGGAGACCAAGCATGGGTGAGGAGGGGAGCTACTAGAGTCTAGCTTTCTCCACCCAACAGAATCAGATATCAAAACCACCTGGATTTGCTAGAGCCAGTACCAAAGCTTCTCTCATGGCATAAGTAAAGAAAAGACTTGGATCTTTAGCTTTGCCACAGTTGGGGGAAATAGTAATAATGGAAAAGAGAAGATTCTAAGAATGGAATGAAGTATAGGGAATTGAGAAAAACTTCAGACTGCTTCTGTGGGTCACGAGGGAATCCTGCCTTATCATATACTGACAGGCACTGTGCACTAACCAGTTACTGCAGCAGGGATGGAACAAGTGTCCACAGACTCCAGACATGAGTTTAATCTATATGTCTTATTTTTAAATTGAGCAACCTGTAGGTACACAATTGAAGACTTTCTTCTAAAAATAATGGAAAGCATAAAAATACCCTGGAAAAATTGTAAGATCCAAAGTTTTGCTAGTAGATGATTTGCCAGTATAATTCCAGTTACTGTGATAACAAACAAGCCCAAGACTCAATGGCATAAAGTAACTATCTTCTCATAATCACAGATTTTGTGGTTCAGGAATCCAAACAGGGCACAGCATTCTCTGATGCTCCTTCAGGTCTGGGTCCTCAGATTCAAACTCTGGAGTCTCTCAATAGCCTGGGGGTTGGAATTACCTGGTAGTGAAGGGGTCTTCACTCACATGATTGACAGTCAGTTCTGGCTGTTGGCTGGGACCTCAACTGGGCTCTCAGCTTAACAGTTACAGGCGGCCTCTCTGTATGTGGTTTATCTTGAGCTTCTTTAAATATGGTACCTAGATTCCAAGAGAAGTGTCCCAAGAGAGTATGGTAGATGTGAATGGCATTTTCATGATGTAGCCTCAGAAGATGCATCATTCATTCTGCCCTATTTTTGAAGAAATCACTAAGATCTTCCAAAGTTTAAGAAATGGGACACAGACTTCATCACTCCCTGGAGAAGCATTGAGGGACAGTGTAGGAAGGGCATGGAGTATAGGGAGAGTGTTGTGGTCATTTTTGGAAAACACAGTCTTTCATAAATGCACATTCCTTTTTGATGATTTAATGGCAGTGCTTGTCATAACTGGTACAATTCCTGGTACTAGACTCTTAATACACCAGTACCACCCTGGACATGAGGAGAGCTTCTTGAAGAACTCATCCTAAAAGAATATCCTGGAAAAAAAAAAAAAAAGAATATCCTGGGTTGGAGATCAAGTGGCCACAATTCCAGATCCAACTCTGCCACAACTAGCTGGGCCTCAGCCCCTCATCTGTAAAGTTCGAGAGATCTAAGAAATTAAGAACTCTATTATTATTAGGGAAATAAACTTGTTCCCTGGGCATTAAGTTGGATTCTCAGACCTCCCCTTACTCTAGCCCCAGAGATATGGCCCACCTCTCTGCCCCTCACCAGTTTGGCTGTCTGTACCCTGGAACCAAGACTGTAAGCTGGCTCCACTAGGGTTACCCTCTTGGGAATCTGGAATTCTCAGTTGGAATTCCTAAGACAAGATAGGTGGTGCTGGACATTGAGATAAGAATTCATGTGGAAACCATTAGACATTTCCCACCATAGGCCACTGAAACACAAAATATTGCTTTGCAGAAAAATAGGAGAAAGGCCTCTGTGGAGGCAGAGCAAGAGGAGGGAACTGGGGAGGGCAAGGTGGGTGAGTAACACTATGGTTTTATGGTCCCTGGTTTCAATCTCTCATTAGATCTAATTGCTTTATCTACTTTAGTTGAAAGAAATCCCTGTAGTTTCTAGGAAATTACACATTTGCTTGAGAAGTAAATCATTCTATTCTTTTGAACAAACCCTGCCTGAACAAGATGCATATTCGAACTTCAGTGTAATGAGCTTGACAGTATAACCCAGATGAGACCTGTCCATTTCAGACACTCCTCCTGCCCAGCTGTCACCATTCATAGCCTGGTGCCCATATTGTAAAATCTTGGGTGAGTATCACCCTGCAGTTTATTATTCAGTGAGGATATAGAACAGAGAAGGAGAACATTTGTAGGTATTAATCCTGGAACAGACCTTGGAGACAGTTGAGACAAGTCTCTCACACCGGAGGGAACCAAGTGCACAGAGGTGAAGGGACTTGCCCAAGGTTGTGGATTATTATCAGTGGAGCTTGCATGAAAAGCATATCTGATTATTATTTCAGCACCTGTCTGACTTTAAATCAGCCAGAACTACCTAGAAGAGAGCTAGCAAATGATTGAGCAATCAAACAATTCTGCATCATTTTTCTCTGCTCCTCTATTCTCCCAGGAGTCAGGCTATATAGGAAAATCTTTACTGCTCACAATGACAGATTTCGGTTATTGTCCTGATGCAGGGCAATAAGGGTAGAGGGAAATAAATGAGGCTCATAAAGGGGTCAAATTAAATTTATGCAAGTCCAGCATGTCTTTTGAAAACTCTAGAGACACAATTGAAGCTATAATAAGTCTAAACATTAAAAGTACTTGTTCACCTCTCAGTGGGGGAGGGAAATTGATATGTCATCATCTCAAACCACTTCTTGTTCCATGACTCTTATTATGTTGTACCAAAAAGACAAAGGTACTTCTTTTAAAATTTTTATTCTGGATTATTTTAGTCATATACAAAAGGGAACAAAATAGTGAACTGGATCTTCAGACAACAAAGATTTTTTTGTGGTTGACACAATGGATATTATATCATATCTTAGGTGCATGTTTAACCTTTTAAGAAACTGTTAAACCATCTTCCAAAATCTTGTAGTATTTTGCATTTCCACCAGCAACACAGGAGTGTTCCTGTTCCTCCATATCCTCTCCAACATTTGCTATGGTCAGTTTTAAAAGTTTTAGCCACTCTAACAGATATCAGTAGCATCTGAGATTTTGCTTTCAACTTTATAATTGAAATTAGAATTATGTTAAGCATCTTTTAATGTGCTTATTTGACATCCACTTTTCTTCATTAATGAACTGTTTATTCAGGACTCTTCTTGATTTTTTAAAAAGTTAGGTGGTTTGTTTTCTTGGAATTTAAATAAACATTAAGTAACTATAAAATGGGCTTCCCTGGTGGCTCAGAGGTTAAAGCATTTGCCTCCAATGCGGGAGACTTGGGTTTGATCCCTGGGACGGGAAGATCCCCTGGAGAAAGAAATGGTAACCCACTCCAGTATTCTTGCCTGGAGAATTCCATGGATGGAGGAGCCTAGTAGGCTACAGTGCACGGGGTCGCAAAGAGTCAGATATGACTGAGCGACTTCACCATCACCATCACACTATAAAATACTATTTAAAAAGTTCTTTTAATACTTGGGTTTATGTTCTTTATTACATATATGTTTCACAAATATTTCTCCCAATCTGTGGCTTGTTTTCTCATTCTCTTAATGGTGGTTTTGTTGTAGGAAGGAGGGCCCCGTCTAGGGCCAGAGAGTAGGCTCTTGTCTAATGCTCAGAAATCAATTGTCCTAGGAGAAACACACTCTGACAAAGCAAGAGATTTTATTGGGAAGGGCATCCAGGCAGAGAATAGTAGGGTAAGGGAACCCAGAAGAACTGCTCTACCTTGTGGCTCACAGTCTTGGGTTTTATGGTAATGGGGTTAGTTTCTGTGTTGTCTTTGGCTGATCATTCTGATTCAGGGTTCTTCCTGGTGGTACATGCATTGCTCAGCCAAGGTGATGTCAACCAGGAGGATTCTGGGATGTGGTCAATCTCATGGAGTTTCCTTTTGACCTCTCCTGAACTCTTCCGGTTGGTTCAGTTCACTTCAGTCGCTCAGTCGTGTCCAACTCTTTGTGACTCATTGGGCTGCAACACGCCAGGCCTCCCTGTCCATCACAAACTCCCAGAGTTTACTGAAATGTATATCCATTGAGTTGGTGATGCCATCCAACCATCTCTCATCCTCTTCTCCTCTTGCTTTCAAACCTTCCCGCCATCAGGGTCTTTTCAAGTGAGTCAGTTCTTCACATCAGTGGCCAAACTATTGGATTTTCAGTTTCAACTTCAGTCCTTTTAATGACTGTTCAGGACTGATCTCCTTTAGGATGGACTGGTTGGATCTTCTTGCAGTCCAAGGGACTCTCAAGAGTCTTCTCCAACACCACAGTTCAAAAGCATCAGTTCCTTGGTGCTCAGCTTTCTTCACAGTCCAACTCTCGCATCCATATAGGACCAGAGGAAAAACCATAGCCTTGACTAGACGGACCTTTGTTGGCAAAGTAATGTCTCTGCTTTTCAATATGCTATCTAGGTTGGTCATAACTTTTCTTCCAAGGAGTAAGCGTCTTTTAATTTCATGGCTGCAATCAACATCTGCAGTGATTCTGAAGCCCCCAAAATAAAGTCTGACACCATTTCCACTGTTTCCCCAACTATTTCCCATAAAGTGATGGGACCAGATGCCGTGATCTTTGTTTTCTGAATGCTGAGCTTTAAGCCAACTTTTTCACTCTCCTCTTTCATTTTCATCAAGAGGCTTTTTAGTTCCTCTTCACTTTTTGCCATAAGAATGGTGTCATCTGCATATCTGAGGTTATTGATAGTTCTCCTGGCAATCTTGATTCCAGCTTGTGCTTCTTCCAGCCCAGCGTTTCTCATGATGTACTCTGCATATAAGTTAAATAAGCAGGGTGAGTGATTATACCATTGTGATTATCTGGGTCGTGAAGAATTTTTTTGTATACTTCTTCTGTATATTCCTGCTACTGCTTCTTAATATCTTCTGTTTCTGTTAAGTCCATACCATTTCTGTCCTTTATTGGGCCCACCTTTGCATGAAATGTTCCCTTGGTATCTCTAATTTTCTTGAAGAGATCTCCAGTCTTTCCCATTCTATTGTTTTTCTCTATTTCTTTGCACTGATCACTGAGGAAGGCTTTCTTATCTCTCCTTGTTATTCTCTGGAACTCTGCATTCAAATGGGTATATCATTCCTTTTCTTTTGGTTTTTGCTTCTCTTCTTTTCATTGCTATTTGTAAGGCCTCCTCAGACAACAATTTTTCTTTTTGCATTTATTTTTCTTGGAGATGGTCTTGATCCCTGGCTCCTGTACAGTGTCACAAACCTCCATCCATAGTTCATCAGGCACTCTGTCTATCAGATCTCATCCTTTGAATCTATTTCTCACTTCCCCTGTATAATGCATCTGCATGCTGGAGTGACTGTGAGGAAATACCCCACATCCAAGGTCAGAGAAACCCAGCAAGACAGTAGGAGGGACAAATTTGCATTTAGAATCAAACCCCATTCCCACTGTAGACACTCAAGAAGGCTCAAACAAACCTTGTTCACACCAGGACCCAGAGACCCCAAAGGGACTGAGACAGAACTGTGTTTGAGTATCTCCTATGAAAGTAGGAGTCAGCAGTGGAGTGCCACAGGGGCATGGGCTCTGGGTGCAGCAGACTTGGGTATGGCATAAGCCCTCTTGGAGGAGGTCATCATAAACCCACCATTGAGCTGCCACAACTTCCACAGGACTGGGAAATAGACATCTGGAGGGCACAAACAGAACCTTATATGAACCAGGACTCAGGAGAAAGGAGCAGTGACCCCACAAGAGATTGACCCAGACTTGCCCGGGAGTGTTCAGGAGTCTCCAGCAGAGGCGTAGGTATGTGGTGGCCTGCTGCAGGGTTGGGGGCAGTGAGTGTAGCAGTACTTGCATGGGATCTTTTGAAAGAGGTCACAATTGTCTTCATTACCTCCACCATAGTTTGGCCCCAGGTAAATAGAAACAAGAAACAAGCCTTGTTCGGACCAGGATCAGAAGTTCAAGAAACACCTGGAGTAACAGGCAAATTTGGCCTTGGAATGCAGAACAAAGCAGGGCACAGACTAATAGAGTTTTGCCAAGAAAATGCACTGGTCATAGCAAACACCCTCTTCCAACAACACAAGAGAAGACTCTACACATGGACATCACCAGATGGTCAACACCAAAATCAGACTGATTATATTCTATGCAGCCAAAGATGGAGAAGCTCTATACTGTCCACAAAAACAAGACCAGGAGCTGACTGTGGCTCAGATCATGAACTCCTTATTACCAAATTCAGACTTAAATTGAAGAAAGTAGGGAAAACCGCTAGACCATTCAGGTATGACCTAAACCAAATCCCTTATGATTATACAGTAGAAGTGAGAAATAGATTTAAGGAACTAGATCTGATAGATAGAGTGCCTGATGAACTATGGAATGAGGTTCGTGACACTGTACAGGAGACAGGGATCAAGACCATCTCCATGGAAAAGAAATCCAAAAAAGCAAAATTGCTGTCTGGGGAGGCCTTACAAATAGCTGTGAAAAGAAGAGAGGTGAAAAGCAAAGGAGAAAAGGAAAGATATAAGCATCTGAATGCAGAGTTCCAAAGAATAGCAAGAAGAGATAAGAAAGCCTTCTTCAGCAATCAATGCAAAGAAATAGAGGAAAACAACAGATTGGGAAAGACAAGAGATCTCTTCAAGAAAATTAGAGATACCAGGGGAACATTTCATGCAAAGATGGGCTTGACAAAGGACAAAAATGTTATGCACCTAACAGAAGCAGAAGATGTTAAGAAGAGGTGGCAAGAATACACAGAAGAACTGTACAAAAAGATCTTCATGACCCAGATAATCATGATGATGTGATCACTAATCTAGAGCCAGACATCTTGGAATGTGAAGTCAAGTGGGCCTTAGAAAGCATCACTACAAACAAAGCTAGTGGAGGTGATGGAATTCCAGTGGAGCTGTTTCAAATCCTGAAAGATGATGCTGTGAAAGTGCTGTACTCGATATGCCAGCAAATATGCAAAACTCAGCAGTGGCCACAGGACTGGAAAAGGTCAATTTTCATTCCAATCCCAAAGAAAGGCAATGCCAAAGAATGCTCAAACTATCACACAATTGCACTCATCTCACATGATGCTCTAAATTCTTCAAGCCAGGCTTCAGCAATATTGAGCCGTGAACTCCCTGATGTTCAAGATGGTTTTAAAAAAGCAGAGGAATCAGAGATTAAATTGCCAACATCCGCTGGATCATCGAAAAAGTAAGAGAGTTCCAGAAAAACATCTCTTTCTGTTTTATTGACTATGTCAAAGCCTTTGACTATGTGGATCACAGTATACTGTGGAAAATTCTGAAAGAGATGGGAATACCAGACCACCTGACTTACCTCTTGAGAAATCTGTATGCAGGTCAGGAAGCAACAGTTAGAACTGGACATGGAACAACAAACTGGTTCCAAATTGGAAAAGGAGTACGTCAAGGCTGTATATTGTCACCCTGCTTATTTAATTTATATGCAGAGTATATCATGAGAAATGCTGGACTGGAAGAAACAGAAGCTGGAATCAAGATTGCTGGGAGAAATATCAAAACCTCAGATATGCAGATGACACCATCCTTATGGCAGAAAGTGAAGAGGAGCTAAAAAGCCTCTTGATGAAAGTGAAAGAAGAGAGTGAAAAAGTTGGCTTAAAGCTCAACATTCAGAAAACGAAGATCATGGCATCCAGTCCCATCACTTCATGGGAAATAGATGGGGAAACAGTGGAAACAGTGTCAGACTTTATTTTTGAGATGAGATGAGGTGAAGTCACTCAGTCATGTCCGACTCTTTGTGATCCCATCGACTGTAACCTACTAGGCTTCTCTGTCCATGGGATTCTCCAGGCAAGAATGCTTCAGTGGATTGCCATTTCCTTCTCCAGGGGATCTTCCCAACCCAGGGATCAAACCCGGGTCTCTCACATTCCAGTCAGATGCTTTAACCTCTGAGCCACCAGGGAATTTTGGGGGGCTCCAAATTCATTGCAGATGGTGACTGCAGCCATGAAATTAAAAGATGCTTACTCCTTGGAAGAAAAGTTATGACCAACCTAGATAGCATATTCAAAAGCAGAGACATTACTGTGCCGACTAAGGTCCGTCTAGTCAAGGCTATGGTTTTTCCTGTGGTCATGTATGGATGTGAGAGTTGGACTGTGAAGAAGGCTGAACGCCAAAGAATTAATGCTTTTGAACTGTGGTGTTGGAGAAGACTCTTGAGAGTCCCTTGGATGGCAAGGAGATCCAACCAGTCCATTCTGAAGAAGATCAACCCTGGGATTTCTTTGGAAGAGATGATGCTGAAGATGAAACTCCAGTACTTTGGCCACCTCACATGAAGAGTTGACTCATTGGAAAAGACTTTGATGCTGTGAGGGATTGGGGGCAGGAGGAGACGGGGATGATCAAGGATGAGATGGCTGGATGGCATCACTGAGTCAATGGACGTGAGTCTGAGTGAACTCCGAGTGATGGACAGGGAGGCCTGGCGTGGTGCAGTTCATGGGGTCACAAAGAGTCGGACACGAGTGAACTGAACTGAACTGAAATAGCAGGGAGGGAACACAGCTCCACCCATCAACATAAAAGTGGGTTAAAGATTTAGTGTGCATGGCCTTGTCCAGAGAACAAGACCCAGTTTCTTCCTCAGTCTCTATCAGGAAGCATCTGGTTGGTGGTGGCTTATTAATACTGTGTTTTTTTACCAGGACCTCTTGTCATAAAATAACTCACACAGATGTTTACTATGGTGGTTGGCCAGTGTGGGTGATTTCAATCAGTGTGCTTCCCCTAACAGTTTTAGAAGAGCAAGCATTGTTAATGTTAGTAAAGGCTAATTTATCAATTGTTTCTTTTATGGATCACACTTCTGATATCTTATTTAAGACATCTTTGCTTTTATTTCCAGTATATTGGGAGGTGGATCATAGAGGATCCTGCTGTGATTTATGTCAGAGAGTGTTTTGCCTATGTTTTCCTCTAGGAGTTTTATAGTTTCTGGTCTTACATTTAGATCTTTAATCAATTTTGAGTTTATTTTTGTGTATGGTGTTAGAAAGAGATCTAGTTTCATTCTTTTACAAGTGGTTGACCAGTTTTCCCAGCACCACCTGTTAAAGAGACTGTCTTTACTCCATTGTATATTCTTGCCTCCTTTGTCGAAGATAAGGTGTCCATAGGTGTGTGGGTTAATCTCAGGGCTTTCTATTTTGTTCCATTGATCTGTATTTCTGTCTTTGTGCCGGTACCATACTGTCTTAATGACTGTGGCTTTGTAGTAGAGCCTGAAGTCAGGCAAGTTGATTCCTCCAGTTCCATTCTTCTTTCTCAAGATTGCTTTGGCTATTCGAGGTTTTTTGTATTTCCATACAAATCTTGAGATTATTTGATCTAGTTCTGTGAAAAATACTGCTGGTAACTTGATAGGAATTGCATTGAATCTGTAGATTGCTTTGGGTAGTATACTCATTTTCACTATATTGATTCTTCCAACCCATGAGCATGGTATATTTCTCCATCTATTAGTGTCCTCTTTGATTTCTTTCATCAGTGTTTTATAGTTTTCGATATATAGGTCTTTAGTTTCTTTAGGTAAGTATATTCCTAAGTATTTTATTCTTTTCGTTGCAATGGTGAATGGGATTGTTTCCTTGATTTCTTTTTCTACTTTCTCATTATTAGTGTATAGGAATGCAAGGGATTTCTGAGTGTTGATTTTATATCCTGCAACTTTACTATATTCATTGATTAGCTCTAGTAGTTTTCTGGTCGAGTCTTTAGGATTTTCTGTATAGAGGATCATGTCGTCTGCAAACAGTGAGAGTTTTACTTCTTCTTTTCCAATTTGGATTCCTTTTATTTCTTTTTCTGCTCTGATTGCTGTGGCCAAAACTTCCAGTACGATATTAAATAGTAGTGGTGAAAGTGGACACCCTTGTCTTGTTCCTGACTTTAGGGGAAATGGTTTCAATTTTTCACCATTGAGGATAATGTTAGCTGTGGGTTTGTCATATATAACTTTTATTATGTTGAGGTACGTTCCTTCTATTCCTGCTTTCTGGAGAGTTTTTATCATAAATGGATGTTGAATTTTGTCAAAGGCTTTTTCTGCATCTATTGAAATAATCATATGATTTTTATTTTTCAGTTTGTTAATGTGATGAATTACATTGATTGATTTGTGGATATTGAAGATTCCTTGCATCCCTGGGATAAAGCCCACTTGGTCATGGTGTATGATCTTTTTAATGTGTTGCTGGATTCTGATTGCTAGGATTTTGTTAAGGATTTTTGCATCTATGTTCATCAGTGATATTGGCCTGTAATTTTCTTTTTTGTGGTGTCTTTGTCAGGTTTTGGTATTAGGGTGATGGTGGCCTCATAGAATGAGTTTGGAAGTTTACCTTCCTCTGCAATTTTCTGGAATAGCTTCAGTAAGATAGGTGTTAGCTCTTCTCGGAATTTTTGGTAGAATTCAGCTGTGAAGCCGTCTGGACCTGGGCTTTTGTTTGCTGGAATATTTCTGATTACAGTTTCAATTTCCGTGCTTGTGATGGGTCTGTTAAGATTTTCTATTTCTTCCTGGTTCAGTTTTGGAAAATTGTACTTTTCTAAGAATTTGTCCATTTCTTCCAAGTTGTCCATTTTATTGGCATATAATTGCTGATAGTAGTCTCTTATGATTCTTTGTATTTCTGTGTTGTCTGTCGTGATCTCTCCATTTTCATTTCTAATTTTATTGATTTGATTTTTTTCTCTTTGTTTCTTGATGAGTCTGGCTAATAAGAAAGCTGTGGTACATATACACAATGGAGTACTACTCAGCCCTTAAAAAGAATAAATTTGACTCAGTTCTAATGAGAGGGATGAAATTGGAGCCGATCATACAGAGTGAAGTAAGCCAGAAAGAAAAACACCAATACAGTATACTGACACATATATATGGAATTTAGAAGGATAGTAATGAAGACCCTCTATGTGAGACAACAAAAGAGACTCAGAGGTATAGAACAGACTTTTGGACTCTGAGGGAGAGGGAAAGAGTGGGATGATTTGGGAGGACGGCATTGAAACATGTATACTATCTTGTAAGAATGAAGCGCCAGTCTATGTTCAATACAGGACGCAGAACGCATGGGGCTGGTGCATGAGATGACTCAGGGAGATGATGTGGGGTGGGAGGTGGGAGGGGGCTTTGGCATTGGGAGATCGTGGACACCTGTGGCTGATTCATGTCAATGTATGGCAAAACAAATACAGTATTGTAATTAAAAAAATAAATAAATTTTTAAAAAGCAAAAAAAAAAGACATCTTTGCCTAATTCATGACAACAAAGTTTTTTTCCTACTTCTTCTTTTAGAATTTTTAGTTATAAGCTTTGTATTTATGAGTGGTGGCTGCGTGGGCACAGGAGGGCCAAGAGCAGCCACTCCTCATTCAAGGTCAGGAGGGGCAGCAGTGAGGAGATATCCCTCATCCAAGGTAAGGAGCAGTGGCTGCACTTTGCTGGAGCAGTAGTGAAGAGATATCCCATGATCAAGATAAGAGAAACCCAAGTAAGACAGTAAGTGTTGCGAGAGAGCATCAGAGGGCAGACACAGTGAAACCATAATCACATAAAACTAGTCAATCTAATCACACTAGGACCACAGCCTGGTCTAACTCAGTGAAACTAAGCCATGCCCTGTGGGGTCACCAAAGATGGGCACATCATGGTGGAGAGGTCTGATAGAACATGGCCCACCAGAGAAGGGAACAGAAAACCACTTCAGTATTCTTGCCTTGAGAACCCCATGAACAGTATGAAAAGGCAAAATGATAGGATTTTGAAAGAGGAACTCCCCAGGTCAGTAGGTGCCCAATATGCTACTGGAGATCAATGGAGAAATAACTCCAGAAAGAATGAAGCGATGGAGCTAAAGCAAAAACAATATCCAGTTGTGGATGTGACTGATGATGGAAGCAAGGTCTGATGCTGTAAACAGCAATATTGCATAGGAACCTGGAATGTCCGGTCCATGAATCAAGGCAAATTGCAAGTGGTCAAACAAGAGATGGCAAGAGTGAATGTCGACATTCTAGGAATCAACGAACTAAAATGGACCGGAATGGGTGAATTTAACTCAGATGACCATTATATCTATTACGGGTGCAGGAATTCCTTAGAAGAAATGGTGTAGCCATCATGGTCAACAAAAGAGACCAAAATGCAGTACTTGGATGCAGTCTCAAATACAACAGAATAATCTCTTTTCGTTTCCAAGGCAGAGTTTGGGGTAAATGCATAGTACATTAGCATAGCTTAAGATAAACATTTCCATAAGAAAAAGGCATTGGTTAACTTCAGGTGAAACCAGGTATCATTATGACAACACAGAATTTTAAGAGAAACCTCCTTTTAAATTTGTATAGAGAAGGAAAAAATATCGCTAGTTTGTTTCCTCCTGCCACTTAAGAGAGATAAAATGTCTGACACTTGCAGCTATTTCCTCCATTTGGAGACCCCTGGCCTTCCTGCCTTTTACCCTCTCAATATACAGAGGTAATATGAATAAAGTGGAATATAATGCCTTTTACCCTCTCAATATACAGAGGTAATATGAATAAACTGGAATATAATGGTGTTTCTTGGCCATATGTACTTGTTAGAATGCCAATGTCTTCTTTTCTGTTGTTAGATGTGACTTTTGGTTAGAACTGTAAATGTGGCTTCTCAGAGCTGTCAGCTGTCCTTCCCCATCTACTTACTCAATTGGAGACAAAATAACTTTATCCTGCACTCACTCTGGGTCTCACTGAGTTCCCATGCATTGTGAGTCCACTGGGATTCATGGGTCAGAATATCAAGGTGCTGTACATGAATGAAGTAGCAAATAGCGAATGTGCATATTACATATGTCTTCCTCTGCTCATACATGCTCTATCATTCCATAAAATTTCACTTTCAAAATGCAGATTTAAAGATGAAGTTACCAATATTTTCAAGATCATGATAGTAGAGCATATAAATTAGTCCTTTTGAGTGTAAGGCCCTCTGTGGCTGCATATGTAATCCACCTGAGAAGCCAGCTCTGATCATTAATTACTAATGATCATTAATTACTGTATCATAAATGCTTGATATTGTAGGAGAATTCCAGGAAGTTATATTAGGATTCTCCAGAGAAACCCATCTATCTATCTACATACCTATCTGTCTGTCTATCTGCTGGGGACCCAGGAAGAGTTGATGTTGCAAGTTGAGTCTTAAGGCAGTCTAGAAGCAGAATTCTTTCTTCCTTGGGAGATATCAGTCTTAAGGCCTTCAACAGGTTAAATGAGGCCCACCCATATTATGGAATACTGAAATACTGATTTAAGTGTTAAGCACATCTGAAAAATACCTTTATAGGAACATTTCATCTATGTTTGAGCAAAACCTGGGTGCCATAGCCTAGTCAAGTTCACACAGACAATTAATCGTCATGGAAGTAGAGTTTGAGAGGATATCAATCAATGTGTAGAGGTTCTATTAAGGAATTATCTGGGATCAATATTGAGGAAAGGAAGAGGAGGAAGCAGGAAAGGTCAGAGGAAAGAGGTGAACTGTGATACAATACCAGCGTCAACCAACCTATGGGAAACTCCAAAGAGGAATGACCTTTCAGAAGTGACACAGTTTGGAGCAAGGGGACTGTTCCTTTAGATGCTCAAGTTGATCATGTTGGCTATGAATTCTCAGGAAGTGAGCATGACCTTGGGCAAGGACATTCTCTTTGATACAGGTGTTACCTCTAAGGGACTGTCTGTAATTGCAGCAGCTGGGGGAACAGTCTTTTTCTTTGAAATTTAATTATTTATTTTATTTTTAGTGGCACTGGCACTTTGTTGTGGTTAGGGACTTTCTCTAGCTGCAGCAAGTGGGGTCTACTCTCTAACTGCAGTGCATGGTCTTCTCATTGAAATGATTTCTCTTGTTGCAGAGCATGGGTTGTAGGGCATGCAGTTCAGTTCAGTTCATTTCAGTTACTCAGTCGTGTCCGAATCCTTGGGACCCCATCAACCGCAGCACGCCAGGCCTCCCTGTCCATCACCAACTCCCAGAGTCCACTCAAACCCATGTCTACTGAGTAGATGATGCCATCCAACCATCTTATTCTCTGTCATCCCCTTCTCCTCTTGCCCTCAATCTTTCCCAGCATCAGGGTCTTTTCCAAAGAGTCAGCTCTTCTCATCAGGTGGCCAAAGTACTGGAGTTTCAGCTACAACATCAGTCCTTCCAATGAACACCCAGGACAGATCGCCATTAGGATGGACTGGCTGAATCTCCTTGCAGTCCAAGGGACTCTCAAGAGTCTTCTCCAACACCACAATTCAAAAGCATCAATTCTATGGCTCTCAGCATTCTTTCTAGTCCAACTCTCATATCCGTACATGACCACTGGAAAAACCATAGCCTTGACTAGACGGAACTTTGTTGACAAAGTAATGTCTCTGCTTTTTCATATGCTGTCTAGAATGGTCTTAAAATTCTCCAAGCCAGGCTTCAGCAATACATGAACCGTGAACTTCCTGATGTTCAAGCTGGTTTTAGAAAAGGCAGAGGAACCAGAGATCAAATAGCCAACATCTCTGGATCATCAAAAAGGAAGAGAGTTCCAGAAAAAACATCTCTTTCTGCTTTATTGACTATGCCAAAGCCTTTGACTGTGTGAATCACAATAAACTGTGTAAAATTCTGAAAGAGATGGGAATATCAGACCACCTGACCTGCCTCCTGAGAAACCTGTATGCAGGTCAGGAAGCAACAGTTAGAACTGGACATGGAACAACAGACTGGTTCCAAAAAGAAAAAGAGTACGTCAAGGCTGTATATTGTCACCTGCTTATTTAACTTATATGCAGAGTACATCATGAGAAACGTTGGGCTGGAGGAAGCACAAGTTGGAATCAAGATTGCCAGGAGAAATATCAAAACCTCAGATATGCACATGACATCACTCCTATGACAGAAGGTGAAAAAGAACTAGAGAGCCTCTTGATGAAAGTAAAAGAGGAGAGTGAAAAAGTTGGCTTAAAGCTCAGCATTCAGAAAACGAAGACCATGGCATCTGTACCCATCACTTCATGGCAAATGATGGGGAAAAACTGGAAAAAATGGCTGACTTTATTTTTCTGAGCTCCAAAATCACTCAGATGGTGATTGCAGCCATGAAATTAAAATATGCTTATTCCTTGGAAGGAAAGTTATGACCAACCTAGACAGCATATTAAAAAGCAGAAACATTATTTTGCCAGCAAAGATCCATCTAGTCAAGGCTATGGTTTTTCCAGTGGTCATGTACGGATATGAGAGTTGGACTGTAAAAAGATGGGCACCAAAAAATTGATGCTTCTGAACTGTGGTGTTGGAGAAGACTCTTGAGCATCCCTTGGACTGCAAGGGAGGTCCAACCAGTCCGTTCTAAAGATCAGTCCTGGGTGTTCACTGGAAGGACTGATGTTGAAGCTATAACACCAATTCTTTGCCCACCTGATGTGAAGAGCTGACTTATTTGAAAAGACCCTGATGCCAGGATAGATTGAGGGCAAGAAGGGAAGGAGATGATAGAGGATGAGATGGTTGGATGGCATCACCGACTTGATGGACATGGGTTTCGGTAGACTCTGGGAGTTGGTGATGGACAGGAAGGCCTGGCATGTTGCGGTTGATGGGGTCACAAGAAGTCAGACACGACTGAGCAACTGAACTGAACTGAGGTAATCATAACCTTCCTTCGAAGGAGCAAGAGTCCTTTAATTTCATGGCTGCAATCACCATCCACAGTGATTTTGGAGCCCAGAAAAATAAAGTCAGCCACTATTTCCACTGTTTCCCCATCTATTTGCCATGAAGTGATGGGACCAGATACCACGATCTTCATTTTCTGAATGTTCAGCTTTAAGCCAACTTTTTCGCTCTTTTCTTTCATTTTCATCAAGAGGCTTTTTAGTTCCTCTTCACTTTCTGCCGTAAGGGTGGTGTCATCTGCATATCTGAGGTTCTTGATATTTCTCCCGGCACTCTTGATTCCAGCTTGTGCTTCTTCTAGCCCAGCGCTTCTCATGATGTACTCTGCATAGCAGTTAAATAATCAGGGTGACAATATACAACCTTGACGTACTCCTTTTCCTATTTGGAACCAGTCTGTTGTTCCATGTCCAGTTCTAACTGTTGCTTCCTGACCTGCATACAGATTTCTCAGGAGGCAGGTTAGGTGGTGTGGTATTCCCATCTCTTTCAGAATTTTACACAGTTTATTGTGATTCACAGTCAAAGGCTTTGGCATAGTCAATAAAGCAGAAATAGATGTTTTTCTGGAATTGTCTTGCTTTTTTGATGGTCCAGCGGGTGTTGGCAATTTGATCTCTGGTTCCTCTGCCTTTTCTAAAACCAGCTTGAACATCTGGAAGTTCATGGTTCAAGTATCACTGAAGCCTGGCTTGGAGAATTTTGAGCGTCACTTTACTAGCGTGTGAGATGAGTGAAATTGTGCAATAGTTTGAGCATTCTTTGGCATTGCCTTTCTTTGGGATTAGAATGAAAACTGACCTTTTCCAGTCCTGGAGCCACTGCTGAATTTTCCAAATTTGCTGGCATATTGAGTGCAGCACTCTCACAACATCATCTTTCAGGATTTCCAATAGTTCAACTGGAATTCCATCACCTCCACTAGCTTTGTTCATAGTGATGGTTTAAGGCCCACTTGACTTCACATTCCAAGATGTCTGGCTCTAGGTGAGTGATCACACCATCGTGATTATCTGCATCGTGAAGTCTTTTTTGTACAGTTCTTCCGTGTATTCTTGCCACCTCTTCTTAATATCTTCTGCTTCTGTTCGGTCCAGACCATTTCTGTCCTTTATCGAGCCCATCTTTGCATGAAATATTCCCTTGGTATCTCTAATTTTCTTGAAGAGGTCTCTAGTCTTTCCTATTCTGTTCTTTTCCTCTGTTTCTTTGCGTTGATCACTGAGGAAGGCTTTCTTGTCTCTCCTTGCTATTCTTTGGAACGCTGCATTCAAATGGGTATATGGTTTGTTTTCTCCTTTGCTTTTTGCTTCTCTTCACAGCTATTTGCAAGGCCTCCACAGACAGCCATTTTGCTTTTTTTTGCATTTCTTTTTCTTGGGGATAGTCTTGATTCCTGTCACCTGTACAATGTCATGAACCTTAAATCTATTTCCCTTAAATCTATTTCTCACTTCCACTGTATAGTCATAAGGGATTTGATTTAAGTCATATCTGTATGGTCTAGTGGTTTTCTCCACTTCGTTCAATATCAGTCTGAATTTGGCAATAAGAAGTTCATGATCTGAGCCACAGTTAGCACCCAGTCTTTGTTTTGTTGACTGCATAGAGCTTCTCCATCTTTGGCTGCAAAGAATATAATCAATCTGATTTCAGTGTTGACTATCTGGTGATGTCCATGTGTAGAGTCTTCTCTTGTGTTGTTGGAAGAGGGTGTTTGCTATGACCAGTGTGTTCTCTTGGCAAAACTCTATTAGTCTTTGCCTGCTTCTTTCTGTACTCCAAGGCCAAATTTGCCTGTTACTCCAGGTTTTTCTGACTCCCTACTTTTGCATTCCAGTCCCCTATAATGAAAAGGACATCTTTTGGGTGTTAGTTCTAGAAGGTCTTGTAGGTCTTCATAGAACTATTCAATTTCAGCTTCTTCTGCATTACTGGTCAGGGCATAGACTTTTATTACTGTGATATTGAATGGTTTGCCTTGGAAATGAACAGAGTTCATTCTGTTGTTGTTGAGACTGCATCCAAGTACTGCATTTCTGACTGTTTTGTTGACTATGATGGCTACTTTAGCCTTAGCAGTTGTGGTGCATGGGCTTAGTTTCTCTTAAGATGGGCATGTTGGATCTTAATTCCTGGCAGGTAATTGAATCCAAGTTTCATGTATTGTCAGGTGGATTCTTAAGCACTGGACTGCCAGGGAAATAAGCCTTTTGACACCAAAGGGGGATTTGGCTGCCACCTCACAGCATCTATTATACTTAATCTCCTTTTTCCATTGCCTTCATAGCCCCCATCCCCACCCCATGCTTCCCAACCCACCTCTCAGACTAGATAGTCTTTGAGAATCAAGATCTCCTTTATGTCTTCTGCATTTTCCACACAGAACCCATTGTCTTGCACATAGCAGGCTCTCAGCAAATCCTTATTAAATGAATCAACAAAAATCTTGAGGCCAAAATAATTTTCTGTAACAAAAACTACATAGATAGGAGAGAATGACTGAATGTTTATACTTTTTCCGGTTTCTAGAGGTCTTTCACATTTATCGCACCTAAACTTCACCACAACTTGGTGAGGTAGAGAATGATTGTTCTCATTTTCTAGATGAAGACGAAGCTCAGAGAAATAGAATGATTTGCCCAGGATCATGTAGTTAATTAGTGGCTTTTACAAGATATTTTTTGATGCAGCTTGAAGGGATTGTATTATGTGAACTAAATGTGTCCCAATCTTCTTATCTCCTGAGATCCAGCTCTCATAGTCATGCTCCAAGAACTAAGTGAACAATCAATGCCTTTCCTTCCTTTAGCTACTCAAAAGGTGCTACAGATGTGTGCTTCCAGTAGCAGCAGGAAGTAAGAGAGATCCACCTTTCTGGACTTTATTGCAACTACCGATGTCAACGGTGCTTTAGGAGGCCTCCTCGGGGATAGAACTAGTCCCTCGTCCTCTTTATGTCACCACACTCTAACTACCAAGGCTAGTGATAAGACAAGATCAGGCTTGAGGCTATTATGAAGAGAGATTTGTGAGAGCTCTCCTGAGTTTTTCTTTTTACTTTCATGATGCTGACCTTTAAAAATCTTGCAGATGATCAGATGGACATAAAAATAGCCCTTTTTTTTGGCATTGAATAATCTGATTTCCCTTGACAAAGAGGTCATAGACTCCTCTCTTTGATAGCTTCTTTTGATTAACTAGCCAAATCTATTGAGGAAAGAGCATTCACTTTTTTGGAGGAAGAAAAATGAAGATATTTAGATAAAGGACATTTTTTTTCAGTGTTCCTAAAAGGTGACTTCCCTTTGATCGTATAGAACACATAAAGTATAGATCTGTGGGTTAGAATCATAGCAACAGAACTAAACTCTATTTTTTGAGAGCAAATACGATGTACCAAATATGTCTTCTGATGCTTGCTAAAGAAATTAAAACCTAAAATAAAAAGCCCATTAATCAGTACTCTTAAACCATCTGTGATGTAATGGGAAAACAATAGATTCAGATACAAATAGATGTTAGTGCATGTACTAGCTCTGTGATTCTAAACCTTAGTTCCTCAGCTGTAAAAGAAGAATAAAAACATATGCCTTATTGAACTATTTCTCAGATAAAATATAATTGAAAATTCTCTTCAAAAGTAAAGTGATTTTTACTATAAAGTACTTTATTTTTTAACATTTATTTAACATGTGGCATGTTTGATTTTAGTTCCTTGATCAAGGATTGAACCCATGACCTCAACAGTGGAAGCTTTGAGACTTAACCACCAGAAAAGTCCCACCAAAGTACTCTATTATTTATGGTATAAGTAAGGATGAAAACAGACTTCTAAAGGCCTGTACCAATTAGAATTACTGGGCATTAGGTCTTATGGTTAATTGTACACCATGTTTAATCTAATCATGAATTATATGACAAGCCTCTTGGAATAATATGTCAATCACTTGGATTCCAGAAAGTCTTTTGATTATCTGAATCTAAAGAGTCTGAGTAATAACGTGTGGTTTTCAAAGGATCAGTACCCATTATTGGAGCCGAAATTAACTCATTCATTTAAAATGTACAATTCCATGAATTTTTACAAATGTAGACATCCATTTAACCATCACCATAATCAAGATATAGAATATTTCCATCATCTCCTGAAATTTCCATGTGCCCCTTGATGGTCAGTCTTCTCTTAGATTCCAGGAACCACTGGTATTTTTTGTCAGTAAGAGCAGATTTATATAGAATTTTATATAAACAGAATCACATAATATGTACTATGTCTTTAATTTATTATAGAGTCTGTATTTCATCCATATTTTGTGTAGCAATAGTTTTTCTTTGTTGCAGAATAATAGTCTTTTGTCAGGATATATTACAATATATTTGCTCATTCATTTGTTGTTGGTGATGGTTGTTACCTTTTAAAAAATATTTATTTTAGTAGAAGGATAGTTACTTTACAATGTGAAGCTTTTTGCATACATCAACATGAATTGGTCATAGGTATACACGTGTCCCTCCTCATCCTGAACAACCCTCCCACCTCTCTCTCCACCTGTCCCTCTAAGTTGTTCCAGAGCTCTGGCTTTGGGTGCTCTGGTTTATGCTTCAGACTCACACTGGTCATCTGTTTTACATATGGTAATGTATATGTTTCGATGCTATTCTCTCAAATCATTCTACCCTCTCCTTCTTCCACTGAGTCCAAAAGTCTTTTCTTTATATCTTTGTCTCCTTTGCTGCCCGTACATAGGATTGTTGGAATCATCATTCTAGATTCCATATATATGTGTTAATATACAGCATTTATCTTTCTCTTACTGACTTCACTCTGTGTAGTAGGTGTTAGGTTCATCCACCTCATTAGAACTGACTCAAATGCATTCGTTTTTATAGCTAAGTGATATTCCACTGTGTGTATGTACCACAATTTCCTCATCCATTCATTTATCAATGGACATCTAGGTTACTTCCATGTCCTAGCTATTGTAAATTGTGCTGCAATGAACATTGGGGTACATGTGTCTCTTTTGGTTCTGGTTTCCTCAGGGTATATGCCCAGCAGTGGGATTGCTGGGTCATATGGGAGTTCTATTCTCAGTTATTTAAGGAATCTCCACACTGTTCTCCATAGTGGTTGCACCAGTTTGCATTTCCACCAACAGTGTAAGAGGGTTCCCTTTTCTTCACACCCTCTCCAGCATTTATTGTTTGTAGGCTTTTCAATGATGGGCATTCTGACCAGTGTGAGATGATACCTCATTGTGATTTTGATTTGCTTTTCTTTAATGATGAGTGATATTGAGCATCTTTTCATGAGTTTATTAGCCATTTTTATGTCTTCTTTGAAGAAATGTCTATTTAGTTCTTTTGCCCAGTTTTTCACTGGGTTGTTCATTTTCTGGTATTGAGCTACAAGAGCTGCTTGTATATTTTAGAGATTAATTCTTTCTTAGTTGTTTCATTTGCTATTATTTTATCCCTTTCTGAGGGCTGTATTTTCATCTTGCTTATAGTTTCCTTCATAGTGCCAAAGCTTTTAAGTGAAATCGCTCAGTCGTGTCCGACTCTTTGTGACCCCGTGGACCCTCCGTCCATGGGATTCTCCAGGCAAGAATACTGGAGTGGGTTGCCATTTCCTTCTCCAGGGGATCTTCCTGATCCAAGGATCGAACTTGAGTCTCCCGCATTGCAAGCAGATGCTTTAACCTCTGAGCCACTAGAGAAGTCCCCCCAAAAAAAAAAACAAACAAACAAAAAAAAACAAAACAAGAATAAGTTTTAGGTTTAACTAGGCCCCATTTGTTGATTTTTGTTTTTATTCCATTACTCTGGGAGGTGGGTCATAGAGGATCTTGTTGTGATTAATCTTATAGAGTGTTCTGCCTATGTTTTCCTCTAAAAGTTTGATAGTTTCTGGCCTTACATTTAGATCCTTAATCCATTTTGAGTTTATTTTTGTGTATTGTGTTAGAAAATGTTCTAACTTCATTCTTTTACATGTAGTTGACCAGTTTTCCCAACGCCATTTGTTGAAAAGTCTATCTTTTCTCCATTGTATATTTTTGCCTCCTTTGTTAAAGATAAAGTGTCCATAGGTGCATGGATTTATCTCTGGGCTTTCTGTTTGTTCCTTTGATCTATATTCTTGTCTTTGCGCCAGTACCATAATGTCTTGATGACTGTAGCTTTGTAGTATAGTCTGAAGTCAGGGAGGTTGATTATTCCAGTTTCATGCTTCTTTCTCAAGATTGCTGTGGCTCTTTGGGGTCTTTTGTGTTTCCATACAAATTATGAAATAATTTGTTCTAGTTCTGTGAAAAATACTGTTGGTAGTTTGATAGAGATTGCATTGAATCCATAGATTGTTTTGGGTAGTATACTCATTTTCACTATATTGATTCTTCCAATCTAAGACCGTGGTACATTTCTCCATCTATTGTGTCATCTTTTGTTTCTTTCATCAGTATTTTATACTTTTCTGAATACAAGTCTTTTGTCTCTTTAGGTAAATTTATTCCTAAGTATCTTATTCTTTTCATTGTGATGGTGAATGGGATTGTTTCCTTAATTTCTCTTTCTGATATTTCATTGTTAGCATATAGGATTTCAAAGGATTTCTGTGTATTAACTTTATATCCTGTGACTTTACTATATCTATTGATTAGCTCTAGTCATTTTCTGATGACATCTTTAGGGTTTTCTATGTAGACCATCATGTTATCTGCAAACAGTGAGTTTTACTTCTTTTTGCAATCTGGATCCTTTTTATTTCCTTTTCTTCTCTGATTGCTATGGCTAGGACTTCCAGAATGGGCACCCTTGTCTTTTTCCTGATTCTAGAGGAAATGCTTTCAATTTTTTTTCTAATGAGGATAATATTTGCTGTAGGTTTGTCATATTTGGCTTTTATTATGTTGAGGTAGGTTCCTTCTATGTCTACATTCTCGAGTTTTTAAATCATAAATGGGTATTGAATTTTGTCAACGACTTTCTCTGCCTCTGTTGAAATAATCATGGTTTTATCTTTCAATTTTTATCTTTCAGTCACATTGATTGTTTCATGAATATTGAAGGAGAGATGCTGCTAAACATCCTCCAAGGCACAAGATTATTCCCCAAAGAGTGTCACCATTATAAATGTCAATGGTGTCAATACTGGGAAACTCAGATCTACCAATTATCACTACTTATAAATATAGTTTATTTGCATTTTTATTTAATATCTATCTCCTTCACTATACTGAAAAGGATGCTAGCTGATTTATCAATGAACTCTCAGATTATTAAATATGGCATGCCATGTATAAAGTACTCACAAAATTTTATTCAGTGAATAATATAATCCCAAATGTAATTCACTCCCATTTACTCATTTAAAATATTTTTAGATATCTACTAAGTGTCAAGCACCAGAAAACCAAAATGAATAAACTTTAGACCTAGCCTCTATACATCTTTCTCTCTGTATTCATTGTATTCACTATGCACAGCTCAGAGAAGGCAATGGCACTCCACTCCAGTACTCTTGCCTGGAAAATCCCATGGATGGAGAAGCCTTGTAGGCTGCAGTCCATGGAGTTGCTGAGAGTTGGACATGACTCAGTGACTTCACTTTCATACATTGGAGAAGGAAATGGCAACCCACTCCAGAGTTCTTGCCTGGAGAACCCCAGGGATGGGGGAGCCTGGTGGGCTGCCGTCTATGGAGTCGCACAGAGTCAGACATGACAAGTGACTTAGCAGCAGCAGCAGCATGCACAGCTAGTAAACTGTGAAATGTCTCTTCCATAATTCTCTCATGTATGCTTCACAAGGACCCTCTGAAATGGGTATACTATTATGATCATCATTTTTCCATAGTTAACACTCAGAGAGTTTAGTCAGTTTGCCAAATATCACACAGGAAACACATAGAAAACCAGAATGCTGCTTCAGTTGCACTGAATTATCAGTAGCTCTTTCCAAACTACATCATAGTATTCATTGGTTTTGAATTTACTTTCAACCAAGACTTCACATTTTTGTTTTATAAGTTGCTTTATTAGCACTAAAATGCAAAAGCCCTGAGAGATAAGAGGTATAGAGTTTATTGAAACTATTTTGTTTTTATTATTTAAATTGTTGTTGTTGTTTTTGATGTGGACCATTTTTTTAAAGCCCTTATTGAATTTGTTACAATATTGCTTAGGTTTTGGTATTTTTGGCCACAAGGGATATTGGGTCTTAACTCCATGACCAGGGATCAAACCCACAACCCCTGCACTGGAAGATGAAATCTTAACCATTGGACTGCCAAGGAAGTCCTGTAACTGTTTTAAACATGAGGGAAAAGGTGTGCAGTAAAGCCAATTCATCTGCAGCAGGACATATGTCCAGTAAGTGGCAGAATCAAAAGGAACCACAATGTTGATGTTTACCAGCCAAAAACCAGAAGGAACAAGCCTGTGATGGAACACGCTGGCTTTACTGATACTTGTTTCAGTAAAGGGAGGGCATACACCATGGGGAAAAAGGGATCTTTCTGTATGAGGAGTGCTATGGGATTGAGCTTGGATTAGGAGCATTGGAGTAGGACTCAAAGAAGCATGGCTTTATTCTGGATTGAGGGCTGTTAGGAGGAAACTGTAGATAGCTGCAGTTGAGTATCCTAAAAACTTAAATTCAGGAGGTGGGAGAAGTGGTATAGGGATAGAAAGATAGCAGTCACTCATTTTAGCCACTATAGTAGGATATCTTTGCCATTTGCACACTTCTAGAGAGGTTTTGTTTTGTCTTTGACAAATATAATTTTGTTAGATGTTAATGTCCTATGAAATAGTTAACTAGAAAATACCAGGCTTTTCCTGTGAGTGCTGACCAGCTAGCTTGTGGCAGCTGTCAGTAACTGCTCTTTTTCTTTCTGAAAGTCTTGTACTTCTAATTCAGTGATTTCACTATACCACACTACCTGCTTATAAGCAATTTTCTCAATATTGTGTCCAGGTTTACAGGTGTCTGAGAAAGGGCAATGTGAATGGGGCTGGGAGTGGTGTGTTATGATCCCAGCACCTCACCGCAGGTCAACAGTATGCCTTTTCCTTTTCTCCCTTTGCTCAACACTCAGCGATGTAAGTCTTGCCTCCTCCCAGTCCATACTTGATCCCCGGGACTTCCCTGGTGGTCCAGTGGTTAAGATTTCACTTTCCAATGCAAGGGGTGCAGGTTGGATCTCTGATCAGGGAGCTAAGATTCCACATGACTTGGGGCCAAAAAACCAAGATGTAAAACAGAAGCAATATTGTCACAAATTAAATAAAGACTTTAAACATGGTCCACATCAAAAAATCTTAAAAACAAAACAAAACAAAACTTGCTTCTCTAGAAGATATGAAATTGAAAACTCCTTGGATTGTAAGTAATTGATGACATTACCAGAGACCCTAGGTGAAAACAAGATACCAAAGTCCCATCTTCTCTAGAGGATTGTGAAATTTTCACCAGTTTATTTTAAGAAGTCTTTTATTTTCATCAGAAAAGTACCATATGCTCACTAAACGAGGAATAAAGAGAGCTGTGGAAATTCAAAGAGTCAATGAGAATCTGACCACCTGAAGAAAAACACTGTCAACATTTTTGAGCCTTTTGTATCAGAATTTTATCAGAATTTTCTCTATGCATAATACTGTGTGAGATATTTGTGATGTGTATTGTTTTGATCAGAATCACTCTATACTTTTTGTCCTGTTCTTTTTATTAACTTAGAGAATAAGTTGTAATCAAGATTTTGAATGTTGACTTGATACTCCATCATATGGCTGTGCCAAGTTTGTTTCATATTTTGATTTGGGGGCATTTGCATCAGTTTCATTTTTTAAAATACATGGTTGTCCTTCAGTATCCATGGAGGATTGACTCTAGGACCAGACCCCCTCCCCCAAATCTTCAGATGTTCAAGTCCCTTATATAAAACAATATAGCATTTACACGTACATCCTAACATTACTTTAAATCATCTCTAGATAACTTATACTACCTAATACAATGTGAATGCTGTGTAAATTGTTGCAGGCCTGCCAGAATTCAAATTTCACTTTTTGGGTTTCTGGATTTTTTCCACACATTTTTGATCAGCTGTTGGTTGAATCCTGAATTCAGATACAGAGGGTTGACTGTGATAAGCAATCCTGTGATAAACACCTTCTGCAAAAATCTTGCTGCATATCTCTGTTTTGTTAAACTAAATGTTTTTACTGGGTGTGGGAGACTAGCTGCCAATAGAGACCACCAGTCGGAGTTCAGAGAAAAGCAGTTTATTGGCAATTTCGGATCCGGGCCCCCACCAAGCCAATCGAAGGTGGGGAGCCCCGAACACCCGCTTTGGGAGCCTTTTATACTATTGTGCAGGGGAGGAGGGGGACTAGGCTACTCGGCAGAGCATGATTGGTGGGCAGGCAGGTAAGGTTTATGTAACTATTGGTGACAATTTGCAGTTAGCGTCAGGTTCCTGTTTCCTAGAGCTAGATCCTGTTTCTTAGGTTGCAGAGCAAACATTGCAGTGACACACCTGGTATCCATTGTTCCCTTTAAACTTTTGGGGCTTTCCGTCCCAGTAAAGCTGACCTAGTATTTAACTCCCTGGGAAACATTTTACTTCCTTCTTCACTTTCTTCCTCCTTGAGAATTCCAGACTCCTCTCTCCTTGGGGACCCCTAGACTTCTTATCAACCTCCCTAGGAAATGACTCTCTTTCACTGGGATTGATAAATTGGAGGATATAAACATTTGGAATACTAGCAACATGTATTATTGAATTTGGACACTTGTATTTTGACAATGAAAGCCTTGACTATAGGAATGAAAATTTTTAGCAGACTTCCAGGTTTTGGGCAGCTGGTAGGTGGGGGGAAAAGTAATGTGAGACATGAGTTTTCCTGAAAAGCACATTATTCTTTCTCTTCCACATGAGGTTGGTTCAGGTGTTCAGAAGGTCTCTGGAGGAAGTCTAGCAGACCAAGAGGGCAAAGGGACTGCAGAATTAGAAGGTCAAAGAGAAGAAATCCAAGATTTAAAGTGTCTGTCTACAATACGGGAGACCTGGGTTCAATCCCTGGGGTGGGAAGATCCCCTGGAGAAGGAAATGGCAATCCACTCCAGTACTATTGCCTGGAAAATCCCATGGACAGAGGAGCCTGGTAGGCTACAGTCCATGGGGTGGCAAAGAGTCAGACACGACTGAGTGACTTCACTCACTCAGTGACCTTGCTTTAATTTAGTCCCTCCACCCCCCACCCTGGTAGCTGAGCAGGTAAAGAATTGGCCTGCAATTCAGGAGACCCTGGTTTGATTCCTGAGTTGGGACGATTCCGTGGAGAAGGGATAGGCCACCCACTCCAGTATTCTTGGGCTTCCCTAGTGGCTAAGCTGGTAAAGAATCCTCCTGCAATGAAGGAGACCTGGGTTTGATCTGTGGGTTGGGAAGATCCTCTAGAGAAAGGAATGGCTACCCACTCCAGTGTTCTGGCCTGGAGAATTCCATGGATTGTATAGTCTATGGGGTTGCTATGAGTCAGACACAACTGAGTGACTTTCACACATGCACCACCACCCTGAAGAAACATTGTTTTGAACTGCTCACAGAGCTGAGGCTGCAGCAAGGATCCCAGGCCCTCACCCAAGGCTGTTGAGATGGGGAGAATGATTGGTATTCATTAGCATTTGCTCAAAATGAGTCATGGGAGAAGGGAAATACACATTGGCAGTCAGGTCTTAAGCTGCAATTGGTGTTAAGGCCAAAGCTTCCCATTCTCAGCTGCTTCTCATTCAAGACATCTTAATTCCCCCTTATCCCCTGGTGAGGCATTAACTACACAGCCAAGGGAAGCCTGTGAACTCTGGGTGCCAGCAGAAGAGAACATTAGCTAATTATTTTCTGGTTGGCAGTTCTCATTCTCTCTCTCTCTCTCTCTCTCTCTCTCTCTCTCTCTCTCTCTCTCCCTTTCTCTCTCTCTCTCTCATATGACCTCACTATTAAGAATCCTGGAAGCTCTTTGAAAGTCTGATGTTGCTTGGTATAATCTATAGTATCTTAAATGAAAGGTGGAAACCAAGATGATATCGCTTTCAGAAGGGCACCAACAAGGGGGGAAGCTAGCAGGACTTGGCACTTCCCTGGAGCTGTAAGCCAAAGTGCAGGCAGGTTATGTTATCAAACCCAGATTTGGCTACTCATCACTCAAAGCCATTCAAGAGGACAGGTTGGATAAAAGTTTGCTTTATTTTGGATTCCAGCAACCACAGGGTGGGGGGCAGGGGACAGACACTTGTCCAAAGGCTGACTCCCTTCTGTCTGGACAATCAGTGGAAAAGAGCTTTTATAGGCTGAGTAAGGGGGCTACACATAAAAGGAGAATAGTCAGCTCTGATAGTCATCTTGAAATTGGTCATTTGTAGTCTGACAAGTGTCATCTTGATTGTTTTAAGTATAGTTAATCTTCAGTTCCACGGTCAGTTGTTTCCATTTCTTTAAGGCCAATTCTCAGAATTGTGGCAGCTATGTCATAACTTCCCTCATGGCTCAGACAGGAGGGAAGGCTCATGCAATGTGGGAGACCTGGGTTCAATTCTTGGGTTTGGAAAATCCCCCGGAGGGCATGGCAACCCACTCCAATATTCTTGCCTGGAGAATCTGCATGGACAGAGAAGCCTGGCAGGTTATAGTCCATGGGGTTGCAAAAGTAGGACACAACTGAGCAACTAAGCACAGCATGTCATGGCTGGACTTCCCCACTGGCACACTGGTAAAGAATTTGCCTGCCAATGCAGGAGATGCAACTGATGCAGGTCTGATCCCTGTGTTGGGAAGATACCTTGGAGGAGGAAATGGCCATCCACTCCAGTATTCTTGCCTGGAAAATTCCATGGGCAGAGCAGACTGGAGGGCTACAGTTCATGGGGTTGCAAAGAGTCAGACATGACTGAGAGACTGACCACACATACGTGAATGTCATGCCTACAGTCTGGTCATCATGCAGTTTACTTCTTCCACCTGGTGGGGGTTTCAATGTCTATAAGACAGCTCACAGAATATGGCTCAGAATGTTATCTATAGCCCTTGAGAAGGAACTGGAAGTTCTTGATTATGCTTAAAGCCTAAACTATTATTCTTTGGTGACCTTTGACTGTTTTCCCTTGCTTCTGCATTTTCTCACTTCTCTGATTAAACTTATCCTTTGTCTAAAATTTCTCCACAGACAAAAGGCAGGCAGAGGACACCGGGGTCAAGGACGATAGAGTCTTGCTCCATTTCATTTCCCATCTATTTCCAGGAGGTGGAGGCATACATTCTGCCAAGTAAGCAGGGGAAAAATCACTGCTGTGGAATACTGTCACCTGGTAGAAGTGTTAAAGTTGCAATGTGCAAATTAGTTACCAAATATTATACTTCAAGAAAGAGAAGGAAGGAAGAAAATGAATATTTATGAAGCTTCTATTAATTAATAGGATCCTGATTGGCATTGATCTTATACTTTCTCATTCATGTCCCAACTTGTTCTATGAAACAGGTGTGTAAATAATATTAAAGTTCATCTTTAATGTAAGAAAATAGAGTTTCAGAGAGGTTTGCTGCATGCTGAGTTCACAGAGCTGATGTGGGTGGGAACAAGGATGCAGAAGTAAGGCTGATGCCATTATAACATATATAGTGTATATAGAAATGCATAAAAATGCATTGAAAGAAATAGTATATAAGTCTTAAAAGTTAAACATTCAGGTGTGCTTTATTTACTTGTAATTTACACACTTTGAAAATCATCCATGGTGGGGGAACACCATTTATAAATCACCATTTATGGTTTAAAATAACCATTTAGAATGGTTTTAGTAAATTTATGAAATTGTGTAACTACCATCACAAGCCTGTTTTTTAAGATTTCTATCCAGGTGTATTTCTTTTACGCAATAAGGTTAGGACTGAAGATATGGGTAGAGAAAAATACTATAATTTCTATTGATTGCCTATATTATCTTTCCTAGATTCTAGAAAATAGGATGTTGACCCAGGGTACAGAGAACCATGGCAGCTTCTTCAGTTCAGTTCAGTTCAGTCGCTCAGTCATGTACGACTCTTTGCAACCTCATGAATCACAGCACGCCAGGCCTCCATGTCCATCACCATCTCCTGGAGTTCACTCAGACTCATGTTCATCGAGTCAGCGTTGCCATCCAGCCATCTCATCCTCGGTCGTCCCCTTCTCCTCCTGCCCCCAGTCCCTCCCAGCATCAGAGTCTTTTCCAATGAGTCAACTCTTCACATGAGGTGGCCAAAGTACTGGAGTTTCAGCTTTAGCATCATTCCTTCCAAAGAAATCCCAGGGTTTATCTCCTTCAGAATGGATTGGTTGGATCTCCTTGCAGTCCAAGGGACTCTCAAGAGTCTTCTCCAACACCACAGTTCAAAAGCATCAATTCTTTGGCGCTCAGCTTCTTCACAGTCCAACTTTCACATCCATACATGACCACAGGAAAAACCATAGCCTTAACTAGACGGACCTTAGTCAGCAAGTAATGCTCTGCTTTTGAATATCCTATCTAGGTTGGTCACAACTTTTCTTCCAAGGAGTAAGTGTCTTTTAATTTCATGGCTGTAGTCACCATCTGAAGTGATTTTGGAGCCCAAACAAATAAAGTCTGACACTGTTTCCACTCTTTCCCATCTATTTCCCATGAAGTGATGGGACCGGATGCCATGATCTTCGTTTTCTGAATGTTGAGCTTGAAGCCAACTTTTTCACTCTCCTCTTTTACTTTCATCAAGAGGCCCTTTAGTTCCTCTTCACTTTCTGCTATAAGGGTGGTGTCATCTGCATATCTGAGGTTATTGATATTTCTCCTGGAAATCTTGATTCCAGCTTGTGTTTCTTCTAGTCCAGCGTTTCTCATGATGTTCTCTGCATATAAGTTAAATACGCAGGGTGACAATATACAGCCTTGAAGTACTCCTTTTCCTGTTAGGAACCAGTCTGTTGTTCCATGTCCAGTTCTAACTGTTGCTTCCTGATCTGCATACAGGTTTCTCAAGAGGCAGGTTAGCTGGTTAGGTAGGTATGCTTCTTAGAGCATACCAAAGCTGAGTGAGATTTCTAGAAAGATGACTCTAACAATCAATGATGCCCTGTATGGCATCATTACAAAATAAACTCTGTTCAGTTCAGTTTAGTTGCTTAGTCATGTCCGACTCTTTGCGACCCCATGAATTGCAGCAAGCCAGGCCTCCCTGTCCATCACCATCTCCTGGAATTCACCCAGATTCAAGTCCATCGAGTTGGTGATGCCATCCAGCCATCTCATCCTCGGTCATCCCTTTCGCCTCCTGCCCCCAATCCTTCCCAGTATCAGAGTCTTTTTCCAATGAGTCAACTCTTTGCATGAGGTGGCCAAAGTACTGGAGTTTCAGCTTTACCATCATTCCTTCCGAAGAAATCCCAGGGCTGATCTCTTTCAGAATGGACTGGTTGGATCTCCTTGTAGTCCCAGGGACTCTCAAGAGTCTTCTCCAACACCACAGTTCGAAAGCATCAATTCTTTGGCGCTCAGCCCTCTTCACAGTCCAGCTCTCACATCTACACATGACTACTGGAAAAACCATAGCCTTGACTAGACGGACCTTAGTCGGCAAAGTGATGTCTCTGCTTTTGAATATACTGTCTAGGTTGGTCATAACTTTCCTTCCAAGGAGTAAGTGTCTTTTAATTTTATGGCACTATTTCTCTCCTAGAATTAGTTAAATAGACATGCAACATTAGCACTTTAAATTACTGGCCTGTTGTTAGAAAGCTCTATTTATATTTTATGTTAATCTTAAACATTCTAGGCTATTAAAGTATGTGGATGTAAAAAGCTGAAATGATCATCACTCAGTCTGTACTTTTTTTCCTTTCCCCTATGATCTGCTTTGCTGGTTCTTGCTTGGTCATTACTTCCTCTGGGCATCTAGTTCTGACCTTCTTTCTCTTCTTCCTAAGTATGGTTTGTATTTCCCTATAAAATCCTGTGATTATTGCTACCATATCATCATATTGTATGCTTTTATCCCTCTACATTTATTCCTTCCCCATTAGACACTAAGATATTTTAAGGCATGGGAATGATTGTTTTCCACTTTCAGGAGTAAAAACTTCACTTAGATTTCATTTGATTCTAGCGGACCTAAAGAATTGAAAAGCTATAAGGATCACATATTCCTTTAAATTTTTCTAGAAGGGGTGTCAACTTTACAAATAGTCACAACCTAAAAGTTTAGAGTTATGCTTTACCCAAAGGGAATTTTAGGACCTCAAGCCCAGGAGACAGCATCTCAAGTAACGGCTTTCAGGATGTTGGGGGAGGGAGGAGTCAGGTTATACAGGGATTGGCAACAAAAGGTAGGTAGTCTGAACATCAAAAGTATTTTGGGGAATTAAAGAAAACTAGATATCCCAAGTTAAAGAATTTAGCACTTTTCTATATACGGGAATACGCAAGAGTCTGGGCTCACTGAAATTATTCCTTTTATATTCATTGCAGCCACCTTGGAGTCAGTATCCTCTGTTTTCACATCCTGGCTCAGGATGTAACCATAGCAAGTGGCTACAGCTTGATGGCTGCCAGATTGCAGATATTCTCCTCCTTTCTAAGTGCACTTAGGACTCGAATTCACATTTGAAGGGCTGGGATTTCTAACTGTGACATCCTTATTTACTGATAATGCAGGAAATACTCCATTTCTCAAGGGCTAGAAAAGACTCAAAAGTATTAGGGTGGAATTCTCTGGTGGTCCAGTGGTTAGGACTTGACACAGAAATGGAGTATTTCCTGCCATACCAATAAACAAAGGATGTCACAGTCATCAGCAATTGCAGTCTTGCCCTGTGGGAACTCAGGAAGGAAAGAATACCTGCCATTTAGCAACCATCAGACTGTAGTCACTCCCTACAGTGAGCCCTGAGGAAATTCACTGTAGGGAGTGGTGCTTGCCAATCTTTTCATACATAGAAAAGTGCTAAATTCCTTAACTTGAGATATCTGGTTTTCTTTAATAAACAATAACATTTTGATGTTCAGACTACTTACCATTTGTTGCAAAACTTCTATATAAACTGGCTCCTCCTCTCACTTTCTCAGAACAGTTTTCTCAGGGTTACTTGAAATGCTGTCTTCTGGGTGTGAAGTCCTAAAAATTCCCACTGAATAAAACATAACATTCAATTTTTAGGTTTTGAAAATTTTTTAAATCCATAGTGCTTTCACTGCCAAGGGTGTGGGTTCAGTCCCTGATTGGGAAATAAGACCTGGCAAGCTCTACAGTGAAACAAACAAACAAACAAAACAGCGTCAGGGCCATTGCCATCTAAAGGATGAAAGCCTATTGGAAAAAAATATGAAATATTCCTAAATTTTCAATGTCATTAAATGGGACTATATAACAGTTTGGGAATATGAGTTGTTTAAGAAGACTCCCAGCCCTTCCCATGCAGTTCAGTGAAAAGAATCCGCTTGCCAGTGCAGGAGAAGAAAGAGATTGGAGTTTGATCCCTGGGTCAGGAAGATCCCCTGGAGGAGGAAATGGCAACCCATTCCAGTGTTCTTGCCTGGAAAATTCCATGGACAGAGAAGCCCAGTGGACCATGGGATCATAAAGAGTTGGACATGATTGAGCAACTAAGGCACAAGAAAATTTCCAGTTATAGAAAAAAAAAAGTATTTCATAAATTCACATATGGAATATAGAATCCCCAAAATTTCCAAATGATTTAGAAATTATTTATCTCACCATCTCCTCAATACTAGAAATCTTGAAATTTTCCTAGAATTAACATTTGACAGTAACTTTAAGCACAGCTCTTGAATTTTCGTTTGATTCAATTTTGTGTAATTACAGTCCTCAATTTTAAAAAATATTTAATAGTGTATAATATATTGCCTGAAAAATGACTTTTCAAGTGATATTTGCAAATGTTCTACCACAGCAACATGATTTTCTTTTGGCTATCATGACTGTATGCTAAATGAATGTCTGGAACTTTATCTTAAACATGAGATTGAATACCAGTAATTATTCAATATGTGAAGTTCTTTTGCAGTGTTCAGTTCAGTTCAGTTCAGTCACTCAGTCATGTCTGACTGTTCATGACCATGTGGACCACAACATGCCAGGCCTCCCTGTCTATCACCAACTCCCGGAGTCTGCTCAAACTCAACTCCATTGAGTCGATGATGCCATCCAACGATCTCATCCTCTATCGTGCCCCTTCTCCTCCTGTTTTTCTCAGCATCAGGGTCTTTTCAAATGAGTCAGCTCTTCGCATCAGGTGCCCAAAGTATTGGAGTTTCAGCTTCAGCATCAGTCCTTCCAATGTACACCCAGGACTGATCTCCTTTAGGATGGACTGGTTGGATCTCCTTGCAGTCCAAGGGACTTTCAAGAGTCTTCTCCAACACCACAGTTCAAAAGTATCAATTCTTCTGCACTCAGCTTTCTTTATAGTCCAACTCTTACATCCGTACATGACTACTGGAAAAACCATAGCCTTGACTAGACAGACCTCTGTTGGCAAAGTAATGTCTCTGATTTTTAATATGCTGTCTAGGTTGATTGTACTTTTACTTCCTTGTACGCTCTATACTCTATATGATTGACTCTTTCGCAGATTCATATTTAAACAACTGTTTGCACACCTCAGGGGCCTCCCTGGTGGCTCAGAGGTTAAAGCGTCTGCCTGCAATGCAGGAGAGCTGGGTTCAATCCCTGAGTTGGGAAGATCCCCTGGAGAAAGAAATGGCAACCCACTCCAGTATTCTTGCCTGGAGAATCCCATGGACGGAGAAGCCTGGTGGGCTACAGTCCACAGGGTCGCAAAGAGTCGGACACGACTGAGTGACTTCACACTTTCACACACCCACACACACTTGCACACCTCAACAGAATCACTCCCAGTTTTCTTGTGCCTTTTGTTTTGCTCTAGAAAATATTTCTTACTTGTTGAAGCTATTTTTTTTTCTCATTGCTCATTGGCAGCAAATGTAACTGCTTCTGATTTCTTTATTTGCTTTCTTATTTGCTTGTTTATTAAGAACTCAGGAGTCTTCAGTCTGGATGGTAATTTAGGAGGTTAACTGTCTCCAATTATCTTTCTTAGGACAACCAATTATCTTTTCCTGATTTGGCTATTTCCTGAAATTTCTTCACCTAATTGAGGGATAACTGGGAAGCCACAGCAGAGTCATTGCTAAAAAGGTTTCAACTTTGGTAGGAAAGGTAGAAGGATGGATTAGCATTATGTTTTCCTTCCAAGTTACTATCTACCTTTCTCCTCTCTATCTGTGGCAGTCATTTATTTTTATACTAAGCTGGTTCAGATGTAATCACAACCATTGTTTGTATTGATCTTTTCTTCTGGAAGCTAAAGATGGAACTGGGCTCTTACTGAACACCTCGTGTGGCTTAGAGCTCTTCAGAATCACAGAGGAAGAATTGGAACTGAATGATAGAAACTGTCAACGTTCCCTGGAATCTGGGGGTTTCATCCAATGATAATGGCAGAATCTTGACTGAAAGAGCCTGAAGATCATTATCAAGCTCAGTGTTTCCCCATTACCCTGTTTGCTATGCAGTACATACTTTATTTGTTTGGACCTTAGATGCATGGAGTTAAAATCAGCATTCTTTTCAGTTCGCCGGGCACTATCACTAGAGTTCCCACTTTTTTTAACTTAATTTTTTTTTTCTTTTGAGTATATGGCTGAGTGGTAAAGAATTCACCTGCTAATGAAGGAGCTGCTGCTGCTGCTGCTGCTAAGTTGCTTCAGTCATGTCCCACTCTGTGCGACCCCAGAGACTACAGCCCACCAGGCTCCCCTGTCCCTGGGATTCTCCAGGCAAGAACAATGAAGGAAACTGTTTCAATACCTGGATTGGGAAGATACCATAGAGGAGGAAATGCAACCCATTCCAGTGTTCTTGCCTGCAAAATCCCATTGACAGAGAAGCCTGGTGGGCTACAGTCCATGGGGTCACAAAAGAGTTGGGCATGACTTAGTGAATAAACAACAACAGCAACAATAGCTGATTTACAATGTTGTTAATTCCTGTTATACAGCAAAGTGATTTTATTTTAAAACATACATGCAGTCTTTTTTAAATATTCCTTTCCATTATGGTTTATCATAGTATATTTTTTTAATTGGAGGATAATTGCTGTACAATGTTGTGTTACTTTCTGCTGTACAGCAATGTGAGTCAGCTAAACATATATATGTATATATAAATATATATATATATATACCCCCTCCCTCTTGAACCTCCGTCCTATCCCCCCATCTCATCCATCTAGGTCATCACAGAGTACCATGCTGAGCTCCCTATGTTATGCAGCAGCTTCCCACTAGCTATCTTTCCTGCTCTTGTTATATTTTTATTTTCTCTTTTATGCCTTAGCCTCTCTCCCACTCTTTATCTATAGTGTGTTGCTCACTAGGCAGCCTGTTTAATGTGTCAGATGCATATCCTTAAGTTTGTGTGGATTCTTAGTGTCTAAAATGGTAATCACAACCTGAAAGTCAGGAATTCTGAGGACTTCAAGCCCAGGAGACAACATCTCAGGTGACCTTGTTTTCAAGGAGGTGTGTGGGGAGGAACCAGGCTATATGGAAGGGGCCTGGTAATCTTAATTTTTAAAGATTATTTTTAATTAAAGAAACCAGATATCTTTTGTTAAGGGATTTAGCACTCTTCTATTTATAGAAAATGCAAACATCTGGGCTCATAGAATTCATTCCTTTCATGGGATTGCAAGAGTCGGACAGGACTTAGTGACTAAACCACCACCACCAAATGCATTTTAGCTATTTGAGGCCAAATTCTGCTTCTTGCTTGTTCACACCCTTAATTCCTCATTCACCTTTTATTGTATGGTGGATGGCTGCTTCTTGCACTTTCTCACATCTCTCCCCCAACCCCTAATTTCTCAGCACTAAACTGGGAAGTGGCTGATGGCTGCCTGATAGCACAGTATTGTTTTCCTGGATTCAGAAACTTACCTTAGAAAGGCTGGAATCACTGATGGCTGTGACAATTTCACATCATATTAGAAAACATGATGTGTGTGTTCTTTGGGGTGGTTTGACATTGTAACCTTTATTATTATTATTTTTAATTTGTATTTATTTCTTTTTTTTGACTGCACAGAGTCTTAGTCATGGTTCATGGGAGCTTCGATCTTTGTTGTGGCGGGCTGGATATTCAGTTGCAGCATGTGAGATCTTTTTAGATGTGGCATGTAAACTCTTAGTTTCAGCATCTGAGATCCAGTTCCCTGACCAGGGATCAAACCCAAACCCCCTGCGTTGGAAGAGCAGATTCTTAGCCACTGGACCACCTGTAGCCTTCATTCTGATTTTTACTTTTATTACCTAACACTAACTTTCAGAGATTTAGTTATTTTTTAAATTAATTAATTAATTTTAATTGGAGGTTGATTACTTTATAATATTGTAATGGTCGTTACATTGTTTTATCATGTTGAACATCTAATTCATTGCTTCTAATTCCAGTGGAGTACTCTCTGATCTACATTTGATTTCTTCATTCCCTTAAAGAATAAACCAGGCTGCCTCCAATTTCCTACTTCCACAAAAAGGATTCAAATGAATATCCTTGACTCCTTTTGGACCGAGACAAAGATTTCTTTAGGGAATATGCCTTGGATTGCTGATGCTGTGATTTCAAGGATGCACACACTCATCTTTACTATCTACATCAGATTTATTTCCAAAATGGCTATACCAGGTCATAATTCCAGTAGCAGTGTATCAAGTTTCCCATTTCTGCATGTTCTTGCCAATACTTGGTATCACATTTTTTTTTTTTTTACTTTTACTAATATGATGAACAAAAAGTAACATCTTATTTTGATCTGCATTTCTCTGATTATTAGTAATATTAGCTTAGGGATTTCTCTTTCTGTGAACTACCTTTTCATATCTTTCTGCTCATTTGTTTTTATTAATATTTTCATCTTTTATTGCAAACTGCATTTTGTTGGGTATCAGTTCAGTTCAGTTCAGTCTCTCAGTCGTGTCCGACTCTTTGCGACCCCATGAATCGCAGCACGCCAGGCCTCCCTGTTCATCACCATCTCTCGGAGTTCACTCAGACTCATGTCCATCCAGTCCGCGATGCCATCCAGTCATCTCATCCTTGGTCATCCCCTTCTCCTCCTGCCACCAATCCCTCCCAGCATCAGAGTCTTTTCCAGTGAGTCAACTCTTCGCATGAGGTAGCCAAAGTTTTCCTATTTCACTGTACCTAGATCTCTGCCTATCTTTTCATCTACTGACCATGGCTTCCTATCAGTCTTTCTAATCAATGAATTGATATAATTCTAACTAAAGCAAGACTTATTTATCCATTGATTCATAAGGTCATATGTTAATATAAACAGAGAATTTCCACTAGACTTTTCAAATGCTTGTGGATAGAACATTGATGGCACACCTCTAAGAACTCCTAGAAACCCATCTGGTAATCATGGCCCTAACTTCCTAAAAGGAATTAAAATCTTCCTAAAACCTAGAGCACTTTTTTTCTGAATTTAGCATCTTTAAGGCTGACCACTTGGCTAATCAATGAAATGCAAAGCCACACTGGGTGCCTATAAAGTAAGTGATGCTGTTAAAATTACATATGTAAGTCCTGGTTTGGGTTTCCTTCAAGAAGCATTTGTTTAAGAATATTTATTAAGAAGAATCAGATGTGAATTCTTCCCTCATGTACAATCTAGTTATCATTCAAATTTCCACCTTTGGAGGTAGCATCTTTTATCCAATGATGCTATATTATTCAAAATATTGTGGTATTCTTCAGTTCAATTCAGTCGCTCAGCTGTATCCAACTCTTTGCAACCCCATGGATTGTAGCACGCAAAGTTCTCTGTCTGTCATCAACTCTGGGAGCTTGCTCAAACTCATGTCCACTGAGTCTGTGATGCCATCCAACCATCTCATCCTCTGTCATCCCTTTCTCCTCCTGCCTTCAATCTTTCCCAGCATCAGGGTCCTTTCCAATGAGTCAGTTCTTCACATCAGGTAGCCAAAATATTGGAGATTCAGCTTCAGCATTAGTCCTTCCAATATACCGATTTCCTTTAGGATTAACTGATTTGATCTCCTTGTAGTCCAAGAGATTCTCAAGAGTTTTCTCCAACACCACAGTTCAAAAGTATCAATTCTTTGGTGCTCAGCTTTCTCTATGGTCCAACTCTCACTTGGTCCAACAGCTTTATTTATGGTCCAGCTCTCTATTTCCCAGTAGTGATATTCTTCATTTCAGTTCAGTTCAGTTCAGTTCAGTCACTCAGTCGTGTCCGACTCTTTGCAACCTCATGAATCACAGCATGCCAGGCCTTCCTGTCCATCACCAACTCCCAGAGTCTACTCAAACTCATGTCCATTGAGTCAATGATGCCATCTAGCCATTTCAACGTCTGTCATCCCCTTCTCCTCCAGCCCCTAATCCCTTCCAGTAACAGGGTCTTTCCCAATGAGTCAACTCTTTGCATGAGGTGGCCGAAGTACTGGAGTTTCAGCTTTAGCATCAGTGGTATTCTTACTGTTTCATAATTATTAAGAAATCCAAGTGATTACATGTAGCCACCACTGTTTATAGCTGGGAATTCTGAACTACTCTTTAAGAGAGCTGAGTTAACATGTAGCTTTATCATTCTTAGTTGTGAGATGCTATGCATGGTGTGTATGTAACTTTTATGGATTTCACTTTTCTCAGGCAACAGAGATCCCTCACTCACAGAACTGGTGAGGAAGATAAACAAGATAACTCATGGGAAAAGTCCTAACACAGTGATGGGTACAAAATTAATGTTTACAAATATTTCTTATATTGGAATCCAAATTTGTGTCAAAATCATAGTGAGCTTCCTAGAGTAGCCTTTGTCTAAGTTGTGAAATGTACTGAGGCAGAATGTAGGTGAATATCTCAAAGTTTTGTTTTGGTGCTCACTTGTATGTTGGTAAAATGCCACATTTGCCATCATTTTTTTGAAGCAGATCTGTCCTATTTACTTCCTGACAGTGCCATCTGCTATGGAGTAGCAATAATTCTAAGTTTGGATTGTTAAATGGAGTGATCTGAGAGTATCCAGAAACCTATCAGGAAGAGGGCTCTCTGATTCTACCTGAAGTGGGGTCACCTAATATAACATTCTCTAACAATGGCTGATGGAGACTAAAAGCCTAGCTTGGATTCTAGGGGCAGATTTCTACCCTGTCATTCAGATGAGGCAGCTGTAGACTTTTGGAAGATATTTGCCATTGGTAGTTGTCTTATTGAAGTTCTCCTGTTGTCACATTTATCATTTGGATTCTAAGAACACAGTGAAATAGATCCATCTTCCAACTTGTATTCTCATTTTAACCAGCCACATGACCTTGAATGAGTCTAATCTATTTGAGCCCCATTTTTTTTTTCACTTACAGAAGTAAAAAGAGATCTCACAGGGCCACTGTAAGGATTAAATAAGATAATACATGAAAATCCTAAGCACTTTGTCAGGCCTACTGTAGGTCTCTGAAAATTTTACTTGCCTTCTGATTCATTTAGCCACAGAAAAAGTAGGCTGCTCTGTAAGTGGAAAGCCAGTGTGCCCTGGCACCTCATGTCTTATTCCAAATTGGGCCTCTTTCTCAGATGCCTGCCAGGTGCTCTAAACTTCATTCTTGTTTTGAGAGAGGCTGGATTCTGGATTTACAAAGAACATTCTGAGACCTGCTGAGTATAGAAATGAAGCCTCTCCAAGAGCTGCTGAATGTCAGGAAGTAGCACTTCTGCCAAAGACTATCAGTGTGCTCTCTTTGCCATCACTGCTCTGAGCTCTCAGAGCACCTTTAAAATGTTAAAACCAATGAACTTCAAGGGCTTGCCAAGGCAGGACTCAAGCTTTCTCACTGTAGCTTGAGAGGCATGGTTAGACATAACGATGCACCGGTGAGAGGCTCAAAGAAGTACTCATCACCTGGGCTGGGGCTCCAATACCAGGGGGTCAGAGTACATAGTTTTCAGGGAGGAGAGGAAGGTGCTAACCCTCACTAGGTGTGATGGGGAACAGTGGCCTCCTTTACTGATAGAGAGGGCTCTTTCTGCTCAGTGTGTCAGGGATCCATTTGCCAAGCCCTAGGATCCACAACATGGGTGTGACTCCATGGTGAAGAGGAGGGAAAGCGAGGCCCATTTCAAGGAATATGGTCCATAAGGTTTCACTAAGTAGTAGAGGTCTTTACTCAAGACTGCAGAAGGCAGACATTTGTAAACAGACCACAAAACTAGAAGCAAAGAAAGTCAGGAACTCTACACTATTTATAAGTTGCTCTTGCATCTCTTACCTGGCATACAGTGCTTTTCTCTAGCTTTGACCTGGGCTTGCCCTTGATTCCTCTCATGCACAAATGTCAGAAGCTAGACATCATCATCATCATCATCATTATTATCATTGCAACAACAGTAGCAGTAGTGATAATATTTTAAGACCTCGTACAGGTTACATTGTGTATGAGTAGGTCTTACAGCTTGAAGGGATCAGGCAGAATTTTATAACTGGCTTCAATGACATATTTCTGGCTTTTGGCTAGTGTTCAGTTCAGTTCAGTTCAGTCGCTTAGTCGTGTCCAACTCTTTGCAACCCCATGAATCACAGCACACCAGGCCTCCCTGTCCATCACCAGCTCCTGGAGTTCACTCAGACTCACGTCCATCGACTCAATGATGCCATCCAGCCATCTCATCTTCTGTCATCCCCTTTTCCTCCTGCCCCTAGTCCCTCCCAGCATCAGAGTCTTTTCCAATGAGTCACCTCTTCGCATGAGGTGGCCAAAGTACTGGAGTTTCAGGTTTAGCATCATTCCTTGCAAAGAACACCCAGGGCTGATCTCCTTCAGAATGGAGAGCTTTTTGTAGAAATCTCCACCAGATAAAGGGACTTCCACTGTATTATTTGCTTGGACTTAACTTCTGTCTCAAGCATATCATTCTTGAGTTTTTCTCCCTTGCAACCAACCAGCTCACAAACAGACCAACCCTCTCACTGAACCAAGAAGCCAGTGTCACATTAGAGAAATGATGACGCCATAATATCATCACCTTGCATTTAAAGTCCCTTGCATTTCATAGCCTTTTCTACATGTATCACTTAAAAAAAAAAAAATTGTGTGGTGGGAGTTCGGGTACAGCCCAAGGGAAAAAAATCTCAATTCATTCTCTTTGTAGATAGGCAGACTGAGGCTGTAAGCGAGGGACTTTGTTAAATCCACTGAACTGGTACTTGCTCAACTTCTGACCCTCACCCCCACTGAACCAGGAACTTATTTATCACCAGCTGTCACTTAATTTAAAAGCCACAAATGCCAGCTGACATTTTGGATGATTTGATGCTCACCTCCTATGTTATTTTTCCTTTCTTCTCAAATGTCTAGTTTTGACTCTGTACATCTTTCTAACTTGAATATATTTGGGATTATTTTCAATTCTCTTCTTGATCTTGAACCTGGGTTCCTACACAATTTGAGGAAAGCCCTCCTTGGGCTCTTACTAGGGGGCAAACCATGCAAGGACCTTTGTACCAACTTGCCTCCTCATCTTTATACCATCTTACAAGTCACAGTGCAGTTGTTTGGAATAAAACCATAACCAGAATAATACCACCCTTTACTCTTTTAATGATCAATAACAAACACAAGCTTTTCAGACTGGCATTGCATTTTACATTCAGCTTATCTGGAAGTCTGATTCATTCTCTTGCTTTTGCTTGGCAGTGGCCCAAACAGTTTTCTCCCCTTTTCATATTCACCCAATAGTTCTCAGGATTTGCATGGACTCTGTTCCCTGTTCTCCATCTCTTTCTTAAGTGAAAAATCTGTGTAGCGATTTGAATTCTGCTCACCCATCCTCCTCTCCCAGGAGCCTACCCAACCATGGTTTTAGCACATTCTTTCTTGCCACCTTGTACCTATTTCCTGTCCTCTATTTCCTTGTCACTGGCAACAGTGTTCCTGGTGCTTGTATCTAATTTTCAATTTCTCCATCATGCATCTTTCAACAGAGAGGTCTTCTAGTGTGGTGGGAGACCTAGGAAGGAAAATATTCCCAGATGACAACAGGCATTTGTTGTCTTCATTCTTGATTATATTTCTGCCTGCCAGCTATACACAATTTCCTTGCTGACTGCAGCTTCCTTAGCCGGGGGCCCTATGCTGTATTTCTGGAGGAGGTTACTGTTAGCATCTCTCTCTCGGTTTTTTTCCACCTGATAAAAATGGGTAAAGAACTGGTTGCCAGAGACTTCTCTGATGGTCCAGTGGTTAAGGAGCTGCCTGCTAATGTAGGGAATGTAGGTTCAATCTCTGGTCCAGGAAGATTCCACATGCCAAAGAGCAACTGAACTGTGTACCACAACTGCCAAGCCTGTGCTCTAGAGCCCATGAGCCACAACTACTGGGCCCACAGACTGCAACTACTGAAGTCCATGTGCCCTGGAATCCGCGCTCTGGATCAAGAGAAACCACCACAGTGAGAAGCCAACACATCACAACTAGAGAAAGACCACATGCAACAGTGAAGACAATACAGCCAAAAAAAGAAAAAAAGAACTGGTGGCTGGCTTCCTTGGCCCAGAGCCAGGAAGTAGAAAGGCTGAGTTAAAAATTAAAAGATGGGGAACACGTGTATGTATGCCCATGGCAGATTATGTTGAAGTGTGGCAGAACCAATACAATATTAGTAAAGTAATTAGCCTCCAATTAAAATAAATAAATTTAAATTTAAAAAATTAAAATTCACTCAGTTGTGTCTGACTCTTTGCAACCCCATGGACTGTAACCTGCCAGGCTCCTCTCTCCATGGGGATTCTCTAGGCAAGAATACTGGAGTGGGTTGCCATGCCTTCCTCCAGGGATCTTCCCAACCCAGAGATCAAACCCAGGCTTCTTGCCTTGCAGGCAGATTCTTTACCATCTGAGTCACCAGGCAAACCCAAGAATACTGGAGTGAGTAGCCTATCCCTCCTCCATGGGATCTGCCTGACCTAGGAACTGAACTGGAGTCTCCTGAATTGCAGGCATATTCTTTACCAGCTGAACTACCAGGGAAGCCCAGGAAGTAGAAAGACTGAATTAAAAATTAAAATTCTCTTCAGAATTTGGAAATTAAAATCATCTTAAACTTATCGTGTCTCAAAAGAGGAAAAGGTAGCAGTTCTATATCTGATGGTTCATGCGAAGTGCAGCAAAGGAATAGGGGGTCAAAATAATAAGCATGACTAGATATTGGGGAACCTGTTCTATTGCAGGATTTGTGCTAACCAATTAGTTTTGTGATTTGGAGCAAATCAGTAAAACTTTCTGTCTTATAACTGGACTAGTCTGTTTCCATCTTTAAAATGCTGAAAAAGGAAGAACTCAATGTGTTCATTTCCCTTCAGTGTTAGTCGCTCAGTTATGTCCAACTCTTTGCAACGCCATGGACTTTGGCCCACCAGGCTCCTCTGTCCATGGAATTCTTCAGGCAAGAACACTGGAGTAGGTTGCCATTTCCTACTCCATGGGATCTTCCCAACCCAGGGATTGAACCCAAGTCTCCAGCATTGCAGGCAGATTCTTTACCATCTAAGCCACCAGGGAAATCTCCCGTTAGGGCACCAGCTATTCCTGATTATTATCCTCTAAGTTTCATACTCAAAATATATTTAGAAATAGAAGCCAGGGTCTGAGATAGACCCTGGATGTCCAGGGTCTGTGCTTTTTAATGAAGAGTCTGCTACCATCAGCACCTTTTTCATTTTACACAATAGGCCTATGTCCTCTCTTATTGTGAATCAGTCCGGCACAAGGCAGGGGTTCTCAAATTTGAGTATGCATCAGAGTTGCTCAGAAACCTAATAAAATATGAATTGTGTGTCTCCCTCCCAGAGATATTTATTTTTTAGAAGGTCTGGGGACAAGACCTCCAAATTTGCATTTGTGACAAATTCCTAGGTAATGCTGATACTGATGGAGTGGGGGTCACAGTTTCAGAACTTGACAATAAAGTGAGCAGAAGTGTTCCAAACAGATAGGCATTCACACATTGACTCTGTCATTTACTGTTTGTGTGACTTTGGGCAAGTTATTTCATTCATCCAAGCCTTTTCTAGGTTGCTGTAATATTAAACAGTTGCCATATACTAGGGTCTGGTATTTTCACAAAATTCATTTCCTATTCCCTTGTTCTTTTTCTCCTTCATTTTAAATCTTCCAGGAAAATAATCAAATTATGGATCATTTATGTAGACAGTGACCATAATTTCACAAGCAGAATGAAAGGAAACAAGCCTCTATTCTAAGAGTCTTCCTAAAGGACATAATTTTAGTGTGCTTGATAAAAATCTTCTTGCACATTCAAGAAAATCTTTAATAGGAATCTTTGCATCTGAAACTCTTAAATAATTCTTCAGTTATAGCATATATGGCCAATATATTAGCCTTTGTTACCCATTCAAAGTCTTAAAAATCAGACCAGAACTAAAATGAAGCACAAAATCTTGAAGAAATTGGTAATTATCATTTACTTTCGGATACTGAGCGACTGAACTGAACTTCTCTTAACTTAAACATGTAGGACTTATGTATCTGAGTGGATTCACTGTAATAACTAATTGAGAGTATATAACTCCATTGCTAACACTAGCAAGGGCGTATTCTTTCTGCCCTCTTCTGATGCCTATGTCAGAAGCTTTCACTATCTCCTTTATACTTTAATAAAACTTTATTACAAAAGCTTTGAGCAATCAAGCCTCGTCTCTGGCCCTGGATTGAATTCTTCTCCTCTGGAGGCCAAGAACCCTGGGGTCTTTTAATGGTTCAGCAATAACCTTTCAGAATAATGGGTGAATCACAATGAATGACTCCTTCATGGATCACAGTCTTGTTGTGGTGAAGGGGTTTGTGTAACTCAGTAAAGTATAAGACATGACCTGCAGAACAACCCAAGACCAACAGGTCATAGTGGAGAGTTCATAAAACGTAGTCCACTGGAGGAGAAAATGGCAAACCATTCCAGTATTCCTGCTGTGAGAACCCCATGAAGAGTACAAAAAGCCAAAAAAATGACACTGAAAGATGAGTCCTGTAGGTCACAAGGTGTCCAACATACTACTTGGGAAGAGCTGAGAGCAATTATGAATAGCTCCAGAGACAATGAAGCCACTGGACCAAAGCAGAAACAACGCTCAGTTATGGGTATGTCTAGTGGTGGAAATAATGTCCACTGCTAAAAGAACAGTATTGAATAGAAACCTGGAATGTTAGGTTCATGAATGTTAGGTCCTGAATGTTAGGTCCAGATAAACTGGATGTAGTCAAGCAGGAGATAGCAAGGGTGAACATAGACTTCTTAGGAATCAGTGAACTAAAATGGACAAGAATGGGTGAATTTAATTCAGGTGACCATTTTATCTCCTACTGTGGACAAGAATCACTTAGAAGAAATGGAGTAGCCCTCATAGTCAACAAAAGATTCCAAAATGCAGTTCGGTTCAGTAACTTGGTTGTGTCTGACTCTTTGCGAACCCATGAACTGCAGCACACCAAGCCTCCTTGTCCATCACCAACTCCCAGAGTTTACTAAAACTCATGTCCATTGAGTCAATGATGCCATCCAACCATTTCATCCTCTGTCATCCCCTTCTCCTCCTGCCCTCAATCTTTCTCAGCATCAGGGTCTTTTCAGATGAGTCAGCTCTTCCCATCAGGTGGCAGAAGCATTGGAGTTTCAGATTCAACTTCAGTCCTTCTAATGAATATTCAGGACTTATCTCCTTTAGGATGGACTGGTTGGATCTCCTTGCAGTCCAAGGGACTCTCAAGAGTCTTCCCCAACACCACAGTTCAAAAACATCAGTTCGGTGCTCAGCTTTCTTTATACTCCAACTCTCACATCCATACATCCATACATGACTCATGATGTACTCTGCATATAAGTTAAATAAGCAGGGTGACAATATACAGCCTTGACGTACTCCTTTCTCTATTTGGAACCAGTGTGTTGTTCCATGTCCAGCAATACTTGTATGCAAGCTCAAAAATGACAGAACAGAATGATCTTTATTGGTTTCAAAGGCAAATCATTCAACAACACAGTAATCCAAGTCTATGCCCAAACACTAATGCTGAAGAAGCTGAAGTTGACCAATTCTATGAAGAACTTTTAGAACTAACACCAACAAAAGATATCCTTTTCATTATAGGGAATTGGAAAGCAGAAGTAAGAAGTCAAGTGATATCTGGAATAACCAGCTAGTCTGGCTTTGGAGTTTAAAATGAAGCAGGGCAAAAGATAACAGAATTTTGCTAAGAGAATACACTAGTCATATCAAACACCCTTCTGCAACCACACAAGAGAAGACTCTATACATGGACATTATCCAATGGTCAATACCGAAATCAGATTGATTATATTCTTTGCAGTGGAAGATGGAGAGGCTCTATACAGTTAACAGCAACAACAAAATACTCGAATCTCACTTTGGCTCAGATCATTAGTTGCTTCCTGAAAAATTCAGGCTTAAATGGAAGAATTTAGGGAAAACCATGAGCCCTTCAATTCAGTTCCGTTCAGTCACTCAGTCGTTTCTGACTCTTTGCAATCCCGTGGACTGCAACACGCCAGGCTTCCCTATCCATCATAAACTCCCAGGGTTTGCTCAGACTTAGGTCCATTGAATCAGTGATGTCATCCAGCTGTCTGTCCTCTGTTATCCCCTTCTTCTCCCACCTTCAACCTTTCCCAGCAGCAGGGTCTTTCCAACGAGTTAGTTCATCACATCAGGCTAAAGTACTGGAGTTTCAGCTTCAGCACCAGATCTTCCAATGAATATTCAGGACTGGTTTCCATTAGGATTGAGTGACTGGATTTCCTTGCAGTCCAAAGGATTCTCAAGAGTCTTCTCCAACACCACAGTTCAAAAGCATCAATTCCTCAGTGCTCAGCCTGCCTATGTTCTAACTCTCACATCCATACATAACTACTGGAAAAACCATAGCTTTGACTGGAAAGACATTTGTCAGCAAAGTAATGTCTCTGCTTTTTAATATGCTGTCTAGGTTTGTCATAGCTTTTCTTCCAAGGAACAGGTGTCTTTAAATTTCATGGCTACAGTCACCATCTGCAGTGATGTTGGAGCCCAAGAAAATAAAGTCTGTCACTGTTTCCATTGTTTCTCCACCTATTTGTCATGAAGTGATAGGACCAGATGCCATGATCTTGGTTTTTTGGATGTTGAGTTTTTAAGCCAGCTTGTTCACTCTCTTTTTCACTTTCATCAAGAGGCTCTTTAGTTCTTCACTTTCTGCCATAAGGGTGGTGTCATCTGCATATCTGAGGTTACTGATTTCTCTCAGCATCTTGGTTCCAGCTTGTGCTTCATCCAGCCTGGCATTTTGCATAATGTACTCTTCATATAAGTTAAGTAAGCAGGGTGACTATGTACATTCTTGACATGCTCCTATCCAAATTTGGAACCAGTCTATTGTTCCATGTCCAGTTCTAACTGTTCCTTCTTGAGGTGCATACAGATTTCTCAGGAGGCAGATAAAGTAGTCTGGTTCCCATAACTTTAAGAATTTCCAGTTTGTTGTGATCTATATAGTCAAAGACTTTGGCGTAGTCAATAAATCAGAAGTAGATGTTTTTCTGGGAACTCTCGTCTTTTCTATGATCCAACAGATGTTGGCAATTTTATCTCTGATTCTTCTGCCTTTTCTAAATCCAGCTTGAACATTTGGAAGTTCTCATTCACATACTGTTGAAGCCTGGTTGGAGAATTTTGATCTTTACATTGCTAGTATGTGAGATGAGTGCAATTGTGTAGTAGTTTAAGCATTATTTGGCATTGCCTTTCTTTGAGATTGGAATGAACACTGACCTGTTTCAGTCCTGTGACCATTGCTGAGTTTTCCAAATTTGCTGACATGTTGAGTGCAGCACTTTCACAGCCTCATCTTTAGGATTTGCTTCTGTTAAGTCCATACCTTTTATGTCCTTTATTGTGCCCATCTTTTCATAAAATATTCCCTTGGTATCTCTAATTTTCTTGAAGAGATCTCTAGCCTTTCCCATTCTATTGTTTTCCTCTATTTCTTTGCATTTATCCCTGAGGAAGACTTTGTTATCTCTCCTTATTATTCTTTGGAACTTTGCCTTCATAGAGGCAGAGTTTGGAACTCTGCCTTCATCTTTCCTTTTCTCCTTTGCTTTCAGCTTCTCCTCTTTTCTCAGCTATTTGTAAGGCTTCCTCAGACAACCATTTTGCCTTTTTGCATTGCTTTTCTTTTTCTTGGGGATGGTCTTGCTCATCACCTCCAGTACAATGTCATGAACCTCCCTCCATAGTTCTTAAGGCATTCTGTCTATCAGATCTGATCCCTTGAATCTATTTGTCAGTTCCACTAATTAATTGTAAGGGATTTAATTTAGGTCATATCTGAATGGTCCAGTGGTTTTCCCTACTTTTTTTCATTTTAAGTCTGATTTTTGCAATAAGGAGTTAGTGGTCTGAGCCACAGTTAGCTGCTGGTTTTGTTTTTTTCTGACTGTATAGAACTCACCATCTTCAGCTACAGAGAATATAATCAATCTGATTTTGGTATTGACCATCTGATGATGTCCATACGTAGAGTCGTCTCTTGTGTTTTGGAAGAGGGTGATTTCTATGACCAGTATGTTGTCTTGGCAAACTCAGTTAGTTTTTTCCTGCTCCATTTTGTACTCCAAGACCAAATTTGCCTATTACTGCAGGTATCTCTTGACTCCTTACTTTTATATTCCAGTCCCCTATGATGAAGAGAACATATTTTTTTTTTAATATTCATTCTAGAAGATCTTTTAAGTCATCATAGAACTGTGTAACTTCAGCTTCTTTGGCATTAATGGTTGGGGCATAGAATTGGATTACTTTGATAATGAATAGTTTGCTTTGGAAATGAACGGAGATGATTCTGACATTTTTGAGACTGTACCCACATACTGCATTTTGGAATCTTTTGTTGACTATGAGGGCTACTCCATTTCTTCTAACAGATTCTTGCCCACAGTAGTAGATATAATGGTCATCTGAATTAAATTCACCCATTCTGATTCATTCCAGTTCACTGATTCCTAAAATGCTAATGTTTGCTCTTGCCATCTCCTGTTTGACCACTTCCAATTTGCCTTGATTCATGGACCTAACATTCTGGGTTCCTATGCAATATATCGTTCTTTACAACATCAGACTTCACTTCCATCACTAGTCACATTCACACCTGGTGGAGAGTTCTGACAAAGCATAGTCCACTGGAGAAGGGAATGGCAAACCTGTTCAGCAATATTGCCTTGAGAACCCCATGAACAGTATGAAAAAGCAAAGAGATATGACAATAAAAGATGAACTCCCTAGGTTGGTAGGCTACATATAAGTATGACCTAAATCAAATGCCTTAAGATTATACAATGGAAGTGATGAATATATTCAAGGGGTTAGATGTGGTAGAGAGAGGGTCTGAGGAACTATAGACAGGGGCTCATAACATTGTACAAGAGGCAGTGACCAAAACTATCCCAAAGAAAAAGAAACACAAGAAAACAAATTGGTTGTCTGAGGAGGTTTTACAAATAGCTGAGGACAAAAGGAAAGTGAAAGACAAAGGAAAAAGGGAAAGATAAACCCAACTGAATTCAGAGTTCCAGAGAACAAGAAGAGATAAGAAGGACTTCTTCAACTATCAATGCAAAGTAATAGAGGAAAACTATGTGATGAGAGAGACTAGAGACCACTTCAAGAAAACTGGAGCTATCCAGGGAACATTTCATGCAAGGATGGGCAGAATAAAGAACAGAAATGTTATGGACCTAACGGAGGCAGAAGAAATTAGAAAGAGGTGGCAAGAACATACAAAAAGTTCTTAATGGCCCAGATAATCTTGATGGAGTGGTCACTTACCTGGAGCCAGACATCTTGGAGTGCAAAGTCAAGTGGGCCTTAGGAATCATTACTATGAACAAAGCTAGAGGAGGTGATGGAATTCCCGTTGAGCTATTTCAAATCCTAAAAGATGATGTTATAAAAGTGCTGTACTCAGTATGCCAGCAAATTTGGAAAACTCAGCAGTGGCCATAGAACTGGAACAGGTTAGTTTTCATTCCAATCCTAAAGAAGGGCAGTGCCAAAGAACATACAGACTACTGGAAAATTGTGCTCATTTCCCATGCTAGTAAGGTTATGCTCAAAAGCCTTCAAGCTAAGCTTCTGCTGTTCATGTACTGAGAACCTCCAAATGTTCAAGCTGAATTTAGAAAAGGCAGAGGAACCAGAGATAGAATTGCCAACATTTGTTGGATCATAGATAAAGCAAAGGAATTCAAGAATTCTACCTCTGCTTCACTGACTATGAGAAAGTCTTTTGTGGATCATAACAAACTGTGGGAAATTCTTAAAGAGATGGGAATATCAGACCCCCTTTCCTGCCTCCTGAGAAACCTGTGCAGATCAAGAAGCAACAGTTAGAACCTTACATGGAGCAATTGACTGGTTCAAAATTGGGAAAGGAGTAAATGTTGTCAGTGCTTACTTAACTTAAATGCAGAATACATTATGTGAAACGCCAGGCTGGATGAAGCACAAGCTGAAATCAAGATTTCTGGGAGATATATCAATAACCTCAGATATGCAGATGATACCATTCTAATGGCAGAAAGCAAGAGGAACTAAAGAACCTCTTGATGAGGGAAAAAAGAGAGTGAAAAAGTTGGCTTAAAACTCAATATTCAGAAACCTCAGGTCATGGCATCTGGTCCCATCACTTCATATAAGTGGAAAAAGTGGAAGTAGTGACAGACTTTATTTTCTTGGAATCTAAGATCACTGCAGATAGTGACTACATCCATGAAATAGAAGACTCTTGCTTCTTGGAAGAAGAGCTATGACAAACTTAGACAGCATATTAAAAAGCAAAGACTTCATTTAGATGACAAAGGCTCATGTAGTCAAAGCTATGGTTTTTCCAGTAGTCATGTAGGGATGTGAGAGTTGGACCATAAAGAAGGCTGAACACCAAGGAATTGTTGCTTTCAAACTGTGGTCTGGAGAAGACTCCTGAGAGTCCCTTGGACTGCAAGGAGATCAAACTAGTCGATCCTAAAGGAAATCAACCCTGACTTTTCATTGGAAGGGCTGTTGCTACCTGAAGCTCCAATACTTTGGCCACCTGATGCAAAGAACTGACTCATTGGAAAAGACCCTGATACTGGGAAAGATTGAAGACAAAAAGTGAAGAGGGTGCCAAAGGATGGGGTAGTTAGATAACATCCTCAACTCAATGGACTTGAGCTTGAGCACACTCCAGGAGATTGTGGAGGACAGGGAAGCTTGGCCTGCTGTAGTCCATAGGGTCACAAAGAGTTGGACATGACTGAGAGACTGAATAGCAAGAAATTTCTGTTCTTTTATTTCACTCTTACAGTGAATCATAATTGGAATCAGCAGGGTTTTCTGAATTAGGGAAATACAGAAATCCTTAATCAAGAGAATTGAAAGTGTAATTAAGAAGGAGGGAGTGAGGAACCATTAAATGCTGCTGGTGGATCAAGAAAGATGAGGACTGAACACTGACCATAGGATTCGACCACAGAGGACACCTTCATATGAGCAGTCCTAGTGGAGCAGTCATAGAAAAAGTGAAGTTGGAGGAGTGCATTTAGGCAAAAAAGAATTTTAGATAGTTTGTATGACCAACACTTTCAAAGGGTTTTGCTATAAGGAAAGGTAGCTAGAGGGAAAGTGGGAACTAGTGGACAAGATGGTTTTTCATTGGCGTATATAGCTAATTTATAATGTTTTGTTAATTTCTGCTGTATAGCAAAGTGATTCAGTTATATTTATATCAGATATATATATATATATATTATATTATTTTCCATCATGGTTTATCACAAGATATTGAATATAGTTCCCTGTGCTATACAGTAGGACCTTGTTTTTATTCATTCTATATATAATAGTTTGCATCTGTTAATCCAAAACTTCCAATCCCTCCCTTCCCCTATCCCCCAACCTTGGCAACCACAAGTTTGTTCTCTATGTGTGAGTCTGTTTCTGTTTTATAGATAAGTTCATTTGTGTCCTACTTTAGATTCCACATATAAATGTCATCATATGGTATTTGTCTTTCTCTTTTGGACTTAAACTTCATTTATGATAATCTCTAGGCCCATCCAGAGAGCATTTTGTAAGATGGAAGATATAAAGTGTTTGCAAATTGATGTAGGTAATTTCAAAGAGGGTGAAAATTTGCTGAAGTAGGGAGAGAATGGGGCTTCCCAGGTGGCGCTAATGATAAAGAATGTGCCTGCCAATGCAGGAGACATATGAGATGTGGGTTCGATCTCTGGGTCGGGAAGATCCCCTGAAGAAGGGCATGGCGACCCAGTCCAGTATTCTTGCCCAGAGAATTCCATGGACAGAGAAACCTGGTAGGCTATAGTCCATAGGGTCACAGAGAGTCAGACACGACTGAAGCGACTTAGCACACAAGCATGCAGGAGAAAGCAATTCATTGCTAGGAGAGTATTGCTAGGAAAATATCCTTCAATGCCAAAGGGATGTTACCAAGCACAGAGAGGAGGGTTTTTAGACAGGAGTGTCGTTAATTCACATGTTAGCAGATGAACAGATAGGAAATATGGCCTTGGAGATTGTAGTTAGGTAGAACTGGTGGTGGGGTTTGCCTAACTTCTATTCTTCCAAACTTCTTCAGGAAGAAGCAAGTGAGAATTGGCTAAAAATAAGAATGTGGGAGGCTTTTTGGGAGTTTGAGGAGAGAAGGTGTGAGAAAGTCCTTTCAAAGTGTAGGAAGTGAATGGCCCGAAAAAGTAAAGTAGGATCTCTCTCTCCTCCTCCCCATTTCTCTTCCTACATTCTTCTCTCAATCCCTCCCTTCTTTCCTTCCTTTAATTCAACTTTCTCTTCTGTGTCTATAACACACCAAGCACTGGATATATGTAAATGGAGGCACAAACATTTTTCTCAGTGAATTCTAGAGGAAGACGCAGCCCTGTTCCATGTTGGTATCATAAATGAAATAATCAGGTGTCAGACCCATCCCAAAGTCTTCAAAGCTGTTCCTAGCAAGCAACAAAGGATGTTTAAAATGGGCAGTAAAAATAACAGCTGAGTTTTACAAGAGAGTAGAAATTCAAACTCCAGCAGTGAAACTGAGTTTGCCTCCCTCCCACACATAGGTTTCAAATTTCATTTTCAAGGGAGGCTGTTCTCATTAGTCTAGTTGACTAGAAATTTAATTTGGATTATTTCTTAGAGCTAGATGAGAAATATTTTTTATAATGTAGCATTTTCAGAATTTATCCAAGCCAAATTTATCCAAGCCAAATCCATCATATGAATCAGCTAGATTGTTGGTCAATATATCTTCCTCAAATACCATCAGGATTCTCAACACCTGCTGACTGCTTGGAGCCTGTAATAGGGATTGATTCTTATTGTTCAGTTGCTCAGTCATGTCTGACTCTTTGCAACCCCATGGACTCCAGCACACCAAGCTTCCCTGTCCTTTACCATATTCCAGAGCTTTCTCAAACTTATGTCCATTGAATTGGTGATGCCATCCACCCATCTTGTTCTCTGTCATCCCTTTCTTCTCCTGCCTTTAATCTTTCCCAGCATCAGGGTCCAATAGTGATTGGACATTGTCTTTATTCATAGGGACCCAAGTCAGAACAATATAGCATTTATAGATTGAATCTCAAGTGGGAAGTTAAAACCTTCATGGGAAAACAGAATGGCTAGGCATTTTATTCTAAATAGCTTTTCTCCTTTCTTAAAATTCTAAGGATTAAACAACAATATGAGATTGGTTGCCTTTAATCTTTCCAGGCACATCATTTTGGTTCACATTTTCATTATTTTGGCCTCTCTGTCACCTCTTACATTAAGATGTTAATGTACTTTCAATAATTGAGTGGCCTGAAGGTGAGATCCACAGTTCTAACTAGAAATGCATTTTAGAGGATTGATTAGAAAGTGATTGCATTAATTTTTCCACATTTCAATTGCAATGTATTTTTCAATTGAAGTATAGTTGATTTACAATGCTGTGTTAGTTTTAGGTGTAGAGAAAAGTGATATATATTTTTTTTTCAGATTTTTTTCCTTATGTATTATTACAAGATATTGAGTTTAGTTCCCTGTGTTATACAATAGGTCACTGTTGGTTATCTATCATATATAATGATGTGCATGTGTTAATCACAAACTCCTAATTTATCTCTCTTCCCTTTCCCCTGTGGCAACCACAAGTTTGTTTTCTATGTCTGCAGGTCTATTCCTGTTTTGTATATAACTTCATTTATATCAGTTCAGTTCTTCTACATGTAAGTTATATATATATATATATATATATATATATAAAATCTTTGTATGGCTCACTTCACTTAGTATTATCATCTCTTTTCAGTTTAGTTCAGTTGCTCAGTTGTGTCCAACTCTTCGCAACCGCATGGACTGCAGCATGCCAGGCCTCCCTGTCCATCACCAACTCCTGGAATTTACTAAAACTCATGTTCATTGAGTCGGTGATGCCATCCAACCATCTCATCCTCTGTCGCCTCCTTCTCCTCCTACCTTCAATCTTTCCCAGCATCAGGGTATCATCTCTTTAGATCCATCCATTTTGCTGCAAGTGGCATTGTTTCATTCTTTTTTAAGACTGAGTAATATCCAGTTGTATATATTTACCATGTCTTCTTTATCCATTCATCTGTTAGGGATATTTAGGTTGCTTTCATGTCTTGGCTATTGTGAATAGTGCTCCTATGAACATTAGGGTTCATGTATCTTCTTTAATTAGAGTTTTCTCTGCATGTATGCCCAGGAGTGGTATTGCAGCATCATCTGGTAACTCTATTTTTAGCTTTTTAAGGAACCTCAATACTTTTTTTCCAACTCCAGTACTTTTGCCTGGGAAATTCCATGGGTGGAGGAGCCTGGTAGGCTGCAGTCCATGGGGTCGGGAAGAGTCAGACACGACTGAGTGACTTCACTTTCACTTTTCACTTTCATGCATTGGAAAAGGAAATGGCAACCCACTCCAGTGTTCTTGCCTGGCCTGGAGAATCCCAGGGACGGGGGAGCCTGGTGGGCTGCCGTCTATGGGGTCGCACAGGGTCGGACACGACTGAAGTGACTTAGCAGCAACATACTTTTTCTCATGTTGTCTAGGAAGTGTTTGTGTTTCTAGGAGATTTTTAATTTTTTATTGTAATGAGCTAAGATCATATCTACAATACAGACGATACCATGGCGTCATTGTCCCATTTGCCAGTAAATCATGGAGTGACTTGTGATTGTGTTCACTGTTGAATCTGTACTGAGTTCAAGTCTAGGTTCCTCCACATATTTACCACCCTCTGACATGATATCTTGATTAATTGATGTGGGTCTTCTCTCGCTTTGCTATTGGTCACTGTGGAACTTCCTGGGACAGCCACCTCATTGGTGGCTCCCTCATTGTGGGTTCATCCAAAGGCTGGATGTGGAACAGATAACATTCCTTCCTGCCAACCCCCAATTACACTGTCCTCAACATATACCTCTCCAAGTGATATGGGGATGCTGCTCTTTATTGAAGAGTTCAGAGAGACAGTTTTTAAAACTGTATTTTATTTAAGTTGAGTTGATTTACAATGTTGTGTTAATTTCTGCTGTACAGCAAGTGATTCAGTTTTATATATGTATTTTTCATATTTTTTCCATTATGTCTTATCACAGGATATTGAATGTAGTTTCCTGTGCTATACAATAGGACCCATTCTATATACAATAGTTTGCATATGCTAATCCCAAACTCCCAGTCATTCCTTCCCCTACTCCCCACCCCATTGGCAAACACAAATCTCTATGTCTGTGAGTCTGTTTATGTTTTGTAGATATTTTCAGTTGTGTCATATTTTAAAGTCCACATATAAGTGATATCATATGGTATTTGTCTGGTTTATTTCCTTTAGTATGATAATCTCTAGGTCCACCCATGTTGCTGCAAATGGCATCACTGCATTCTTTTTTATGGCTGAGTTATATTCCATTGTATATATGTACCACATCTTCATTCATCTGTCGATGGGTATTTACCTTGTTTCTGTCTTGGTTATTGTTAATAGTCCTGCTACAAACACTAAACACCGGGGGTACATAGATATTTTAAAATTAGAGTTTTCTTAGATATATGCCCGGGAGTGGGATTGCAAGATCATATGGTAGCTCTATTTTTATTTTTATTTTTTAAGAAACTTTCATACTATTTTTCATAGTGGCTGCACCAGTTTACATTCCTACCAACAGTGTAGGAAGCTTCTCTTTTCAGAAAGTAGCTGTTAAACTGTAGGTTAAATTTAACTTTTGGCAATTTTCAAGGGAGAAACAGGAGAATCAGACCTTTCTAAAGGTTGTCTCGCAAAGACCCCTCTGGTTACTAGTCCTACACTGTCAGATGCTTGCCTCTCCCTGACACAATTGATCTCTTCCTATTTTTTCAACCTCAGATCTGTGACTTTCTGTCCAACTTGTTGGAAACCTCATTTCTTATATGGTTAGATTTCAGATTCTTGACCTATTCAGTGAGCCACTAGGTCTACCACGGAACCATCTTTCTTCAGGACCTTCCTCAAATAGTCCTAGAATCCCACACTTTGAGGTCTTGACAACCTCCATCCCCTTCTCTATAGAGCAAACCCTTTCAGGGCCTTCAGGGAATTCTCTCTCTTCTTTCTTCATTCCTCACTGAGGCATATAACATAAGTTAAAGGAGTTCGGGCTTTCAGCATGACAGAACTATGTTTCATCATATGCAGCACTAGAAACTTCAGTTTTCTGCTCAGTAATCACTCTCTGTGAATTACAGGGAATTAAAAAGAGTTTGTCTACTTTCTTGAAATGGAAATGGGAGAGGAGCTAAAAATTCAGATACAAAAATAAAATAATATTCCATGAAACAAGCAAAATATAAATGGTATAGTTAATAACATTGGTGGAATTAAAAGTAAATACTTTAGCCACGAGCCTCCACACCAAACCAGTTTGTTGTTGTTGTTGTTGTTTTAAAGATCATCACGACTAGGAATGGGTCAATTAAAGCAGAAATATGATTTTTCATGTGGTTCATCAAATGTGTTACATTAAAGGATTTATCAGGTATGAAAATATAGCATTCACATTGAATTATACCACATATCTCCCTGAGATGCTGTAAGGTGTCAAGGGCCTTGCAGTTGTGTAGCACTGCCTTTCTCATCATAGAGATTTCAGAATTCAATAAGCTAATAGCCCAGTTACTACCATTTAAAGTTTATAAAAGTTTTTAGAGCTTTGATATGGCCAGCTACATCCTCTAACCCCAACAAAGGCATACACACACCAAAAAAAAAAAAAAAAAAGCAAGCTGCTAAGTGGTCATTCCAGTAGAATACAGATCTTTGACCCATTAGGATCACACCAATGGTAGATTGGTAGGGGTTACCTCTAATCTGTTAACATGTATGACCTTAAATTCATGGGAATCCCAGGCTACACCTTAAATCCATCCCTGTAGATGTGAAAACCGTAAGTTAGTACCACAAATCCACTGAGTTCCAAACCAATCACTCTCTTTAAGGGTAATAATAGGCATTTTTCATAAAGCACACAGCCTTATCTCATAATTACCAGCCTGATCATTTTTATGATGAGCTTTTAAACTTAAAAGACCATCAGCTCAGTTCAGTTGCTCAGTTGTGTCGGACTCTTCACGACCCCATGAATCGCAGCACATCAGGCCTCCCTGTTCATCACCATCTCACGGAGTTCACTCAGACTCACGTCCATCGAGTCCATGATGCCATCCAGCCATCTCATCCTTGGTCATCCCCTTCTCCTCCTGCCCCCAATCCCTCCCAGCATCAGAGTCTTTTCCAATGAGTCAACTCTTCACATAAGGTGGCCAAAGTACTGGAGTTTGAGCATTAGCATCATTCCTTCCAGAGAAGTCGCAGGGTTGATCTCCTTCAGAATGGATTGGTTGGATCTCCTTGCAGTCCAAGGGATTCTCAAGAGTCTTCTCCCACACCACAGTTCAAAAGCATCAATTCTTCAGCGCTCAGCCTTCTTCACAGTCCAACTCTCACATCCATACATGACCACAGGAAAAACCATAGCCTTGACTAGACGGACCTTCGGCAAAGTAATATCTCTGCTTTTCAATATACTATCCAGGTTGGTCATAACTTTTCTTCCAAGGAGTAAGCATCTTTTAATTTCATGGCTGCAATCACCATCTGCAGTGATTTTGGAGCCCCCCAAAATAAAGTCTGACACTGTTTCCATTGTTTCCCCATCTATTTCCCGTGAAGTGATGGGACCAGATGCCATGATCTTCGTTTTCTGAATGTTGAACTTTAAGCTAGCTTTTTCACTCTCCTCTTTCATCAAGAAGCTTTTAGCTCCTCTTCACTTTCTGCCATAAGGGTGGTGTCATCTGCATATCTGAGGTTATTGATATTTCTCCCGGCACTCTTGATTCCAGCTTGTGTTTCTTCCAGTCCAGTGTTTCTCATGATGTATTCTGCATAGAAGTTAAATAAGCAGGGTGACAATATACAGCCTTGACACACTCCTTTTCCTATTTGGAACCACTCTGTTGTTCCACGTCCAGTTCTAACAGTTTCTTCCTGACCTGCATACAGATTTCTCAAGAGGCAGGTCAGGTGGTCTGGTATTCCCATCTCTTTCAGAATTTTCCAAGTTTAATTTGATCCACACAGTCAAAGGCTTTGGCATAGTCAATGAAGCAGAAAGAGATGTTTTTCTGGAACTCTCTTGCTTTTTCCATGATCCAGCAGATGTTGACAATTTGATCTCTGGTTCCTCTGCCTTTTCTAAAACTAGCTTGAACATCAGAGAGTTAACAGTTCACATATTGCTGAAGCCTGGCTTGGAGAATTTTGAGCATGACTTTACTAGCATGTGAGATGAGTGCAATTGTGCAGTAGTCTGAGCATTCTTTGGCATTGCCTTTCTTCGGGATTGGAATGAAAACAGACCTTTTCCATTCCTGTGGCCACTGCTGAGTTTTCCAAATTTGCTGGCATATTGACTGCAGCACTTTCACAGCATCATCTTTCAGGATTTGAAACAGCTTAACTAGAATTCCCTGGTGGCTCAGAGGTTAAGGCGTCTGCCTCCGATGTGGGAGACCCGGGTTCGATCCCTGGGCTGGGAAGATCCCCTGGAGAAGGAAATGGCAACCCACTCCAGTATTCTTGCCTCCAGAATCCCATGGACAGAGAAGCCTGGTAGGCTACAGTTCACGGGGTTGCAAAGAGTCGGACACGACTGAGCGACTTCACTTTCACTTTCACTTAATGGAATTCCATCACCTCCATTAGCTTTGTTCGTAGTGATGCTTTCTAAGGCCCACTTGACTTCACATTCCAAGATGTCTGGCTCTAGATTAGTGATCACATCATCATTATTATCTGGGTCATGAAGATCTTTTTTTACAGTTCTTCTGTGTATTCTTGCCACCTCTTCTTAACATCTTCTGCTTCTGTTAGGTCCAGACCATTTCTATCCTTTATCGAGCCCATCTTTGCATGAAATGTTCCCTTGATATCTCTAATTTTTTTGAAGAGATCTCTAGTCTTTCTCATTCTGTTGTTTTCCTCTATTTCTTTGCATTGATCACTGAAAAGGCTTTCTTATCTCTTCTTGCTATTCTTTGGAACTCTGCATTCAGATGCTTATATCTTTCCTTTTCTCCTTTGCTTTTCGCCTCTCTTCTTTCACAGCTATTTGTAATGGCTCCCCAGACAGCAAGTTTGCTTTTTTAAATTTCCTTTCCATGGGGATGGTCTTGATCCCTGTCTCCTGTATAATGTCACAAACCTCATTCCATAGTTCATCAGGCACTCTATCTATCAGATCTAGGCCCTTAAATCTATTTCTCACTTCCACTGTATAATCATAAGGGATTTGATTTAGGTCATACTTGCATGGTGTAGCGGTTTTCCCTACTTTTTTCAATTTAAGTGTGAATTTGGTAATAAGGAGTTCATGATCTGAGCCACAGTCAGCTCCTGGTCTTGTTTTTGTGGACAGTATAGAACTTTTCCATCTTTGGCTGCATAAAATATAATCAAGCTGATTTTGGTGTTGACCATCTGGTAATGTCCATGTGTAGAGTTTTCTCTTGTGTTTTTGGAAGAGGGTGTTTGCTATGACCAGTGCATTTTCTTGGCAAAACTCTATTAGTCTTTTCCCTGTTTCATTCTGCATAGCCTGGTGTTAATCATGTAGACCCACACCATAACTGTGGGAATTTTTCTTTACTAGATGAGAGGTTAATTTTTTTACTGAGATGTACCTCCTCACTCTGGTTGAATTTGAATGACCTTAAGAGAAAACTTAACTCTATGGCCAGCATCAGAGCAGGTATTATTAATTGGCCAGGTGAGAGGATCCCATCTAGTAATATCATGAAGATAGAACAGGACTGAACACTCATCTAAAATAACTTCCCTAGAGGGTATCCAATCAGAGCCCTAGAGAACAGAAATCTACCAAGGTAACCCAGAAATACTAGACACAGGTAATTGGCCACAACCAAACAATTGGATTGAGTTTTAAACTAGCATAGAATAATGTCCATAATAGAAAACTTTTGATTGATAGGCATAGGTCCAAGGAACCAACAACATTATAAATGATCGAATGAGTCAGATCAGCATCTTGGGCACTCTGTCTACTTCTGATGTCATCTTCTTCTCATCCTAGTGTAGTGTAGTTTCCTCTGTTTGAGCATTGTTTTAAGGTGAGTTTGAGGTTAGTAGGCCTCTCTATTTCCCTTCAGTTTCACTGAGCATGTGCTAGTTAAGAGTACCTGATAGAAAGCTTCTTCCTTTTTATTATTAAATAAGATTATTATTTCTTGTATTACCAAGTGTATGATTGAGCCTCCAATGAAAATAATGATGACTAGACTTGAAGCAGTTGATCAAATGTATAGATGTATAGCTTGATATATATAATCAGTGATTATAATAGTGTAACTCTGGATATGGGAAGATGCAACAAAAGGGGAATACTTTCCTGGACTGTAACTAGAAGACAGGTAGCCAGAGATCTTTGATTATTAAGACCTAGTCCAGTAATAGCACATTGAGTGGCCTATTAACAAATTCCTTCTTCAGAACTGCAGAAATGCTGGACAAAATGGTCATGAAATGCCCCCCCAAACCATAGTCGGATTTATGACCACAAAGGGGCCTTGGTCAACTACAATTGGCACTTAGCAAGAGCATTGCCAAGGACTGAACAACAAAGACATTTGCCATCTGCCTCTAAAGAGATTGAACCCCATGCTGCTATAGCTGTTGAACTTCAACAACCCCTGAGGAGTTCAGGGTGGAGTGAGGCACTGTGTGCTCCAGGGAATCTGGTGGGACAGGTCTTTAGATCAGTTCAGTTCAGTTGCTTAGTCCTGTCTGACTCTTTGCGACCCCATGAATCACAGCACGCCAGGCCTCGCTGTCCATCATCAACTCCCGGAGTTTACTCAAACTCATGTCCATCAAGTCAGTGACGCCATCCAGCCATCTCATCCTCTGTCGTCCCCTTCTCCTGCTCCCAATCCCTCCCAGCATCAGGATATTTTCCAATGAGTAAACTCTTCTGCATGAGGTGCCCAAAGTATTGGGAGTTTCAGCTTTAGCATCAGTCCTTCCAATGAGCACCCAGGGCTGATCTCTTTTAGGATGGACTGGTTGGACCTCCTTGCAGTCCAAGGGACTCTCAAGAGTCTTCTCCAACTGGATGTTTTTAGGGACAGATTTTATGATTTCAATCCTTGCATCTCCTCATATCTAGAGAAGCACTAAATCCCTTCATGGTGACATCAGATCCTCATGACTAACAAAAACTTTTGTAAAATGACTGCTTCATGGTATTGAATGTCACCTTCACCAAAACCTTATATGTTGACTTTCCCCCACTGCCACTTTGAAGCAGTTTCTCAGAGCTATCTAAAATGCTGCCTCCCAGGCTGCAGTCCTCGTATTGCCCCAAATAAAACTTAACTCACAAGTCAAAAATAATAATAATAACCCAATCATTTTGCCATAAGTATTTTTTTTTTTATTCTTGTCATTTGAAGAAAATAATGACCACTCTTTCTGGAGTATGGCATGAAATTTCCCTAAAGGCATCTTTTGAAAAACCTTCAAAAATCTTCAGATGAGGTGGTACATGTCTTAAGTAGGCTTTTCCTAGGTCTTCTAAGAAGGAGATTTGAGGGTGGGGATTTATGTGGATGTATTTTGAGAAAGAGTCATTGGAATAGTGGTGAACTGGAATCAGGTAGGAAAGGTCCAAGAAAGAAGTATGTGTTGAAGAAAGTTCCCCAAGGAGATCTTTGACTTTATACACAGAAGACTTCTAGAGACTGTGGAGTTCAAAGTTTCCTCAGTAGGGAGGGAAGCAAGGTGGAATTTATGCACTCTTGCATCTGTCAGTAATTGGCTGAGGGCTGTGGGGGAATGTCACTTGCCAGGCACTGGAAGGTCTTTCCAAGAGCATAGGTGAAATGGTCTCCTGAAGCCTAAGGGGAGCCCTTTGCAAAAAGAGAAGAAGGTATGAAATCTTGTGAGTGTGGCAGATTGACTCTTCCAGAAGCAGCACAATACTCTCTCCTATTCCACTTGCTTTCCTCACATTACAACTATGACACTCCATTGAGAAATGGGCTGTAATTCTCCCTGAACCCATGCAGATCACTGCTACTGCCTCTGCAGGTAGGATGTAGCAGGAGTAATGCTGGTAACACCAGCTGAGGAAGAAGATCATGCATATTCTGCCTTGTTATCTTGTGAGACTTGCTTCAGGAGTTTTGAACTGCCAAGTAAAACCTCTGAGACCAGTTTGCTGTGAGGAACTGATTTTCCCCATTAAGAGGCCAATGTGGAGAGGATCTGGCAGCCAGTATCTAATTGACAGTCTTGTGACTGAGCCAGTTTGGCAGTGGATCTTCCAGCCTAGGCTGCCTCATGATCTCATGATATTCCTCTTGGAGTCAACATGTTGTTCTATTGAACCCTGCTCACATTAGAGATGCATATGCAAAGAGATTATTTTTGTTTTAAAGTAGTGAGGTATATGTGTGCGTTTACATATAGAAGGCTTTGGAAACACTATAGAAACACTTTCACTAAGTCACAGACCCACCCAGATTTGAAAGAAGAGAACACAGATCCAAACAACTGATGGCAGAAATATCAATGTCAAGTTGTAGGAGCAGTTTGTAGATTAGGAAAGTTTCTTACATTCATCTTAGCAAACAGAATCTTCCCCATTGGGAAAGTTGAAAACCCCTGAGCAGTGTTAGAAATGGACACTTCTAAATGTTGCCGTTCAGTTTAGTTCAGTTCAGTCACTCAGTCATGTTCAACTCTTTGCAACTCCATGGACTTCACCATGCCAAGCTTCCCATCCATCACCAACTCCCAGAGCTTTCTCAAATTCATGTCAATTGAGTTGGTGATGCCATGCAACCATCTCATCCTCTGTTGTCCCCTTCTCCTCCTGGCTTCAAGCTTTCCCAGCATCAGGGTCTTTTCCAGTGAGTCAGTTCTTCTCATGAGGTGGCCAAAGTACTGGAATTTCAGCTTCAGCATCAGTCCTACCAATGAATATTCAGGACTTATTTCCTTTAGGATGGACTGATTGGATCTCATTGCTGTCCAAGGGACTTTCTAGAGTCTTCTCCAACACCATAGTTCGAAAGCATCAATTCTTCAGTGCTCAGTGTTCTTTATAGCCAAGCTCTCACATCCATATATGACCACTGGAAAAACCATAGCTCTAACAAGATGGACCTTTGTTGGCAAAGTAATGTCTCTGCTTTTTAATATGCTGTCTAGGGTTGGTCATAGCTTATCTTTCAAAGACCAAGTGTCTTTTACTTTTGTGGCTACAGTCACCATCTGCAGTGATTTTGGAGCCCAAGAAAATTAAGTCTCTCACTGTTTCCATTCTTTCCCCATCTATTTACCATGAAGTGATGGGACTGGCTGACTTTATTTTGGGGGCTCCAAAATCACTGCAGATGGTGATTACAGCTGTGAAATTAAAAGACACTTACTCCTTGGAAGGAAACTTAGGAACAACCTAGATAGCACTCACTTTGTCAACAAAGTCCATCTAGTCAAGGCTATGGTTTTTCCAGTGGCCATGTATGGATGTGAGAGTTGGACTATAAAGAAAGCTAAGTGATGAAGCACTGGACATGGAAAAACAGACTGGTTCCAAATAGGAAAATAGTCCATCAAGGCTGTATATTGTTACCCTGCTTATTTAACTTATATGCAGAGTGCATCATGAGAAATGCTGGACTGGAAGAAGCACAAGCTGGAATCAAGATTGCCGGGAGAAATATCAATAACCTCAGATATGCAGATGACACCAGTCTTATGGCAGAAAGTGAAGAGGAACTCAAAAGCCTCTTGATGAAAGTGAAAGAGGAGAGTGAAAAGTTGGCTTATAATTCAACATTCAGAAAACGAAGATCATGGCATCTGGTCTCATCACTTCATGAGAAATAGATGGGGAAACAGTGGAAACAGTGTCAGATTTTATTTTTATTATTTTTTTTTTTGGGGGGCTCCAAAATTACTACAGATGATGACTGCAGCCATGAAATTAAAAGACGCTTACTCCTTGGAAGGAAAGTTATGATCAACCTAGATAGCATATTAAAAAGCAGAGACATTACTTTGCCAACAAAGGTCCGTCTAGTCAAGGCTATGGTTTTTCCAGTGGTCATGTATGGATGTGAGAGTTGGACTGTGAAGAAGGCTGAGTGCCAAAGAATTGATGCTTTTGAACTGTGGTGTTGGAAAAGACTCTTGAGAGTCCCTTGGACTGCAAGGAGATCCAACCAGTCCATTCTGAAGGAGATCAGCCCTGAGATTTCTTTGGAGGGAATGATGCTGAAGCTGAAATTCCAGTACTTTGGCCACCTCATGCGAAGAGTTGACTCATTAGAAAAGACTCTGATGCTGGGAGGGATTGGGGGCAGGAGGAGAAGGGGGATTACAGAAGATGAGATGGCTGGATGGCACCACTGACTCGATGGGCATGAGTCTGAGTGAACTCCGGGAGTTGGTGGTGGACAGGGAGGCCTGGTGTGCTGCGATTCATGGGGTCACAAAGAGTCGGACACGACTGAGTGACTGAACTGAACTGTGGTCCATTTTATCAGTTTAATTAGTTTTCTAATAAGGGAGGGAACAGAGCCCCATTCGTCAACAAAAAATTGGATTAAAAATTTACTGAGCATGGCCCTGCCCATCAGAACAAGATCCAGTTTTCCCCACAGTCAGTCTCTCCCATCAGGTAGCTTCCAGAAGCCTCTTATCCTTCAGAGGGAGAACAGAATGAAGATGCTGGTGTAGGTCATGAAGAACCTCCAGCAAAGTTTAGCCTCAACATTAGAGACCATAGCTTTTCTGTTTTTGGATGTTTTTCATGGAGAACTGTGTTGGATTCATAGTAGCTGCTCAGTAAATGTATACTGTATAAAAGAATGGAGTAATTTAAATTCCATCTGTCCTCAAGGACATTTCCAAGTTCATGAAGAGAAGGGACTAAGAAAACTAAGAAGCCTTTGACTTTACAATAAGCTTTATAAAGCTGCTGGTGACTGTGGCTACAGCCCCTGATCCCAGCTGGCAGAAATGGCATGCATGACACCAGTGGCCTCAGCAAGGTCAGAGTCCATGGAGAAGGAGCCAAAGGAAGCAGCAGCTGTTGGTAAAGCCACTGTGCATTGGATTGGATATAACTTCACTGGTAACAGCAACAACAATAATAATGGTTATTATTGTTATAATTATTAATATAACAATCACAACAACTATACATTAGCTAAATTTACTAGAGAGTCATGTGCTGGTGTATGTGCTAAAGAATTCAGAAAAATAAATCTCTATAATCTCAAAAACCATTAAGCAAGATAGACACTATTATTATATTTTAGATGTCAAAGCTGTGATCAAGAAAGATTAAGTAATTTTACCAATAACACATATCTATTAAGAGCAGAACTGGTATTTGAACCAAAGTAGATCTGATCCAAAAGTCTGTGCTCATTCCTCGGTATCTTGTGTCCTTCCTAGGAAACTTTTAATGGCTACTGGGGAATGTCAGATGCCTCCCTGAATAAATTAAGGATTTCCAGGTTTGGAGTGTCAGGGATACTCAGGGTTGATATAAGTGAAATAGTTACCAAGTTCTTCACTGATCTGACCTAGAAAACAAAGGTTATATTAAATTACAGTATATGAGTGAATATCTCACTAAAAGGAAAACTTTCTGAGTACTTCAATTTCCTGTACTTCAGTGCGCTGCATCTTGAAGACACAACCTTTTAAAATCTTTACTTGAATGGGATGGCATGCATTGATTGCCATTTCATTTCATCCCTGGAGCATCTCAAACCATTTCATTACTTATTTGCAAACGGTCATTCAGAAAATGTTGTATTCACTCTGGGTTTATGAACATTGAAACCTATTTCCTATTCATTTTGCTTCAAGCCCTACTTATGGATTTACCTCCATCATAAGTAACTCATTTTAAGTCAGTTTTTAAAGTATTCATTTTCATCAAAGGTTTACATGCAGATGACTTAATAAGTCAACTTGTGATATAAAGTTTGATACAAAAACAGTAGCACTGCTCCTCTACCCAGATTTCTCTTTTAGAGGGAGTTTCATCTCATTAGTGAATTCTTTTGATATTTACTGCCATATTTTAAATTGATATTTACTGCCACATTTTCCCATTAGGCATTATCTATTGACTTCTGAACAACAGAATTTAACTCTCTCTCAATCCCTGTAACACTAACACTCACACTTCCCATCCTCCTGTCATACCATATTTATAAGTTAAAGCAATATTCAGGTTTAAACTATGCCAATGTAAAGAGTTTACAACTGAGCCATTGAGTTTACAACTCAGTTTACAACTGAGTTTTTCTAGTGCTCTAGAATAACTATTTTGCACTGCTTTTTGTTTTAAGCAGTGAAATTGTCTCTTCTTTGTTTGCTTTTTAAGTTCAGTTCAGTTCACTTCAGTTCAGTCGCTCAGTCGTGTCTGACTCCTTGCGACCCCATGAATCGCAGCATGCCATGCCTCCCTGTCCATCACCAACTCCAAGAATTCACACAAACACACATCCATTGAGTCGGTGATGCCATCCAGCCATCTCATCCTCTGTCATCCCCTCTTCCTCCTGCCCCCAATCCCTCCCAGCATCAGAGTCTTTTCTAATGAGTCAACTCTTCGCATGAGGTGGCCAAAGTACTGGAGTTTCAGCTTCAGCATCATTCCTTACAAAGAAATCCCAGGGCTGGTCTTCTTTAGAATGGACTGGTTGGATCTCTTTGCAGTTCAAGGGACTCTCAAGAGTCTTCTCCAACACCACAGTTCAAAAGCATCAATTCTTTGGCACTCAGCCTTCTTCACAGTCCAACTCTCACATCCATACATGACCACTGGAAAAAACAGAGGCTTGACTAGATGGACCTTTGTTGGCAAAGTAATGTCTCTGCTTTTGAATGTGCTATCTAGGTTGGTTATAACTTTTCTTCCAAAGAGTAAGCATCTTTTAATTTCATGGCTGCAATCACCATCTTCAGTGATTTTGGAGCCCCCAAAATAAAGTCTGACACTGTTTCCACTGTTTTCCCATCTATTTTCCACTCCCTAAATTCAGTCCAATATATATTCAGTCTCAATATATATTCATATATATCAGCATTAATATAGTTTCATTTTCTTGAAGAAAATTATTGTCAAGCTGTTTTACTTGCTCCAGTATGGATGGATTGCTTTCTATTCTGGGTGGCAACTTCTTGGGCTTTCTGGTGTTGTTTTTCCCTGTTTCCTGAAGCCAGATCTTTTTCTTTCTGCTTTATTTTTCTTTCAAATAGCACATATCCATCAGAAAATACCAAGAAATGTTGCATTAAAAAGTCAACTATAATTTTAGAAATATGTATTTGGGTAGTAAATCTATAAAGTAGAACCAAAAAATTTAGGATAATGGTTACCTAAGGGGAAAGCAGTGATAGAGATTGGGGAGGTCCAATGAAAGTTTCTAAATATGGTAATGTTCTTCTTTTTCCAAGCCCAGATGGTGGATGTTCCCCACTAAGCTATTGAACTATGCATTTTTATTTTGTGTGCCACTCTGTATGGATAATATACTTGACCATGTGTGTCCATTGTGTATGCTCAGTCACTATGTCGTGTCTGACTGTTTGTGATCCCATGGACTATAACCCACTAGGATCCTCTGTCCATGGAATTTTTCAGGCAATAATACTGTAGTGGGTTGCCTTTTCCTCCTCCAAGGGATCTTCCAAACCCAGGGATCAAACCTGGGTCTCCTGCATTGGTAGGCAGATTCTTTATCACTGTAACATCTGGGAAGCCACATATTTGACCATGAAAGGCATTTTTAAAAAGCTTAAACCAGTGGTTAATCTGTAGTACACATTCAGGAAATGTTTGCTATAGAGTTGAGTTGAGTTGAGTTGCTCAGTCATGTCCGATTCTTTGCGACCCTATGAATCGCAGCACGCCAGGCCTCACTGTCCATCACCAACTCTCGGAGTTCGCTCAGACTCATGCCCATCGAGTCAGTGATGCCATCCAGCAGCCATCTCATCCTCTGTCATCCCCTTCTCATCCTGCCCCCAATTCCTCCCAGCATCAGAGTCTTTTCCAATGAGTCAGCTCTTCGCATGAGGTGGCCAAAGTACTGGAGTTTCAGCTTTAGCATCATTCCTTCAAAGAAATCCCAGGGCTAATCTCCTTCGAATGTTTGCCATTAGTGTACTGTTAAAGCAGCAGTTTTCAACTAGTGGAAATTTCACCACTCTGGGGACATATTGCAGGCAGCTGTGACTGGTGCACTAAGTGTGGCTGAGAGAAGCTACCCCACGTCTGAGGTCAAGGGCAGAAGCCAGGAGGACCCCATCCCCTATGGGCAGTGGCCAAGAGGAGTTACCCAAGTCCGAGGTCAGGAGCAGCAGCTGAGAGGAGCAACCCCACGCCCAAGGCTAGGGACAGTGGCTGGAAGGAGCAACCCAACATCCAAGGAGTGGTGGCTGTGTGGGTGCAGGAGGGCCTAGAGGAGCTATCCCATGTTGAGATCAAGAAGGGCAGCAGTGAGGAGATACCCCTGGCCCAAGGTAAGGAGCAGTAGCTGCACTTTGCTGGAGTAGCCATGAAGAGATACCTCATTCCCAAGGTAAGAGAAACCCAAGTAAGATGGTAGGTGTCGCAGGATGGCATCAGAGGGCAGACACACTGAAACCATACTCACAGAAAACTAGTAAATCCAATCACACTAGGACCATAGCCTTGTCTAACTCAATGAAACTAAGCCATGCCCACAGGGTAACTCAAGATGGGCGGGTCATAGTGGAGAGGTCTGACAGAATGTGGTCCACTGGAGAAGGGAATGGCAAACCACTTCAGTATTCTTGCCTTGAGAACCCCATGAACAGTATGAAAAGGCAAAATGATAGGATACTGAAAGAGCAACTCCCCAGGTCAGTAGGTGCCCGACACGCTACTGGAGATCAGTGGAGAAATCACTCCAGAAAAAATGAAGGGATGGAGCCAAAGCAAAAACAACACCCAGTTGTGCATGTGACTGGTGATAGAAGCAAGGTCTGATGCTGTAAAGAGCAATATTGCATAGGAACTTGGAATGTCAGGTCCATGCATCAAGGCAAATTGGAAGTGGTCAAACAAGAGATGGCAAGAGTGAACGTCAACATTCTGGGAATCAGTGAACTAAAATGGACTGGAATGGGTGAATTTAACTCAGATGATCATTATATCTACTACTGTGGCAGGAATCCCTCAGAAGAAATGGAGTAGCCATCATGGTCAACAAAAGAGTTCAAAATGCAGTAAGCTAAGCTAAATCACTCCAGTCATGTCTCACTCTGTGCGACCCCATAGATGGCAGCCCACCAGGCTCCCCCATCCCTGGGATTCTCCAGGCAAGAACACTGGAGTGGGTTGCCATTTCCTTCTCCATGAAAATATTCCATAAATGAATTTCAGTAACTCTTAAACATTCCACAAAATTTCCTAAGAACCTGTGAGAGTATAATACCTGGCAATCCTCTCTAAAACAGAAATTCACCTATCTGCTACATTACTGCTGATGATCTGAAATGTACATGATCTCTAAAAAATAAGAGTACTGAATAAAACTGAAAGAATCATCCAGGTTCCTAAATAATACCAAACTATTTATCCACAATTACAAATAAATCATAGCAATTTGGTATCCTTTTCAGAAAAAAAAAAATCTCAGAACTTACAAGCACGTGGCATTTCACACTGTACCAAGTGAGTAACAGTAAATGAAGGTATAAACACTACAACTTCTTCACCAACTTTTGTGTCCTGAAATATGATGTCTGCCCTTGGCAGCTACCATTCCAATTCCACAGGGTATTTTCCAGTCAGACAAGCTGTACAATGATCATTCTTTTCGATCTCAAAAACGACAGAATGATCTCTGTTTGTTTCCAAGGCAAACATTTCAGTATCACAGTAATCCAAGTCTATGCCCCAACCAGTAATGTTGAAGAAGCTGAACGATTCTATGAAGACTTACAAGACCTTTTAGAACTAACAACTAAAAAGATGTCCTTTCCATTATAGGGGACTGGAATGCAAAAGTAGGAAGTCAAAAAATACCTGGAGTGACAGGCAAATTTGGCTTTGGAATGCAGAATGAAGCAGGGCAAAGATTAATAGAGTTTTGCCAAGAAAATGCACTGGTCATAGCAAACACCCTCTTCCAACAACACAAGAGAAGACTCTACACGTGGACATCACCAGATGGTCAACACCGAAATCAGATTCATTATATTCTTTGCAGTCAAAGATGGAGAAGCTCTATACAGTCAACAGAAACAAGACCAGGAGCTGACTGTGGCTCAGATCATGAACTCCTTATTGCCAAATTCAGACTCAAATTGAAGAAAGTAGGGAAAACCGCTAGACCATTCAGGTATGACCTAAATCAAATCCCTTATGATTACACAGTGGATTGAGAAATAGATTTAAGGGCCTAGATCTGATGGATAGAGTGCCTGATGAACTATGGAATGAGGTTCTTTACATTGTACAGGAGACAAGGATCAAGACCATCCCCATGGAAAATAAATGCAAAAAAGCAAAATTGCTGTCTGGGGAGGCCTTACGAATAGCTGTGAGGAGGCCTTACAAATAGCTGTGAAAAGAAGAAAGGTGAAAAACAAAGAAGAAAAGGAAAGATATAAGCATCTGAATGCAGAGTTTCAAAGAATAGCAAGAAGAGATAAGAAAGCCTTCTTCAGCAACAAATGCAAAGAAATAGAGGAAAACAACAGAATGGGAAAGACTAGAGATCTCCTCAAGAAAATTAGAGATGCCAAGGGAACATTTAATTCAAAGATGGGCTTGAAAAGGACAGAAATGGTATGGACTGCCGGGGTCCAGCCCCAGTGGATCCAGGGAATTCGAAGCAGGGACGGAGTCAGTGTCTAGGAAAGGACTATTTAATAGAGATATAAAGAGAGATTAGGAAAGAATTGTGTAGTAGGAAAATTAGTAGAGAAAAGAGCCTGAATAATTTGGTTTATGCAGAAAACCAATAAAACTCCAAGACAAGGAATTTGCACCACCTACATAGGCCACAGGCATCTTCCTGGTCTCCCGAAGGAGTGGAGACACAGAGTGCCTCCCCGTTCAGATCTTAGAAGTCTCGGCAAAATTAGTAGGCATGGCAAGCCTCCATGCTCCCGATGGGAATTCAGCCAGAAAAGGATAATGAAAAAGAATGACACGAGGGAAACCAGTCTTTCCAGGAACTGGTCCGTTTCTTATTTTCCAGATCCACTTTTATATGTTTAGTTGTTCAGTTCACTTCTGTTCAGTCACTCAGTCGTGTCCAACTCTTTGCAACACCATGAATAGCAGCATGCCAGGCCTTCCTGTCCATCACCATCTCTCGGAGTTCACTCAGACTCACGTCCATCGAGTCCATGATGCCATCCAGCCATCTCATCCTTGGTCGTCCCCTTCACCTTCTGCCCCCAATCCATCCCAGCATCAGAGTCTTTTCCAGTGAGTCAACTCTTCTCATGAGGTGGCCAAAGTACTGGAGTTTCAGCTTTAGCATCATTCTTTCCAAAGAAATCCCAGGGCTGATCTCCTTCAGAATGGACTGATTGGATCTCCTTGCAGTCCAAAGGACTCTCAAGAGTCTTCTCCAACACCACAGTTCAAAAGCATCAGTTTTTCAGTGCTCAGCCTTCACAGTCCAACTCTCACATCCATGCACGACCACACATAGGGATAAATGTAAGAAGCAGAGTCACTCAGGGTCAGCTGCTCTGACCCTTATCTAAAGACAGTGTTCTCAGCATATCTTTGTTCTTACAGGGTCTTACATTTGTTTTACAATATCCTCTGGTTGAAGATCGATTAACATTCTATGGCCCCACCTTTCTTTCTATTGATAAAGGTTCAGTTCAGTTCAGTTACGTCTGACTCTTTGTGACCCCATGAATCACAGCACATCAGGCCTCCCTGTCCACCACCAACTCCCGGAGTTCACTCAGACTCATGCCCGTCGAGTCAGTGATGCCATCCAGCCATCCCATCCTCTGTTGTCCCCTTCTCCTCCTGCCCCTAATCCCTCCCAGCATCAGAGTCTTTTCCAATGAGTCACCTCTTCGCATGAGGTGGCCAAAGTACTGGAGTTTCAGCTTTAGCATCATTCCTTCCAAAGAGATCCCAGGGCTGATCTTCAGAATGGATTGGTTGGGTCTCCTTGCAGTCCTAGGGACTCTCAAGAGTCTTCTCCAACACCACAGTTCAAAAGCATCAATTATTTGGTGCTCAGCCTTCTTCACAGTCCAACTCTCACATCCATACATGACCACTGGGAAAACCATACCCTTGACTAGACAGTCCTTAGTCGGCAAAGAATAAAGGTTAGTCGATCAGAAAACTTAAGATCTACTTAGTCTTAAGATAGTGATAAAGTTACTTTCTTACATAGCAAGGACACAGTGATTTATAACAAAGAAAGAGGAGTACAGTGATCTATAACAAAGAGAAAATTTATTAACTCAAAAGTCTAGTATTGCTAACATCAAAACTACTGTATTTCTTTTTCTACATTCCAATTACATCGATTAACATACTCCCAGGTGCCTAAGCATATGGAGGCCTGGCAGCAATCATTAACTCAGCAATGAAACCTTTCACCAACATAATTTTTATCTTTAGAAAAACCCCATGCTAACTAAGACTTTCAAAATACTCCAAACTCTCTGTGCTGTTTATGTTGAGAGTTTGTAAACAATCATGTAGTAGCAAGAGTGTGAATAATCCTGTCACACAAGCTAGTCTGCCAGCAGAGAGGTTTTTGGGCTGATACACACGTCACACCCAGGAGATTTATTAAATGAAATCCTAATTTCACTCCTTTTCAGAGAGAGGTGGTGGGGGATAGCCCCTTGTATAATGTCAGAAGAGTAGGAGAAAAGCACAGTGCAGTAAGGCAGGCAGACTCTGGTTTTGGGGCAGATGCATGAGCAGATCCAGTCAGGCTCCCTTTGCCTGTCGGACTTCATGGCCTTTGCCACAAGCGGGACTCCTCATGCTGGCTCTCGGGAATGGACCTAACAGAAGCAGAAGATATTAAGAAGAGGTGGCAAGAAAATACAGAAGAACTGTATAAAAAAGATATTCACGGCTCAGATAATCACGATGGTGTGATCACTGATCTAGAGCCAGACATCCTGGAATGTGAAGTTAAGTGGGCCTTAGAAAGCATCACTACGAACAAAGCTAGTGGAGGTGATGGAATTCCAGTGGAGCTCTTTCAAATCATGACAGATGATACTGTGAAAGTGCTACACTCAATATGCCAGCAAATTTGGAAAACTCACTAATGGCCACAGACTGCAAAAGGTCAGTTTTTATTCCAATCCCAAAGAAAGGCAATGCCAAAGAATCCTCAAACTACTGCACAGTTGCACTCATCTCACATGCTAGTAAAGTAATGCTCAAAATTCTCCAAGCCAGGCTTCAGTAATATGTGAACCATGAACTCCTGATGTTCAAACTGGTTTTAGAAAAGGCAGAGGAACCAGAGGTCAAATTGCCAACATCCACTGGATCATGGAAAAAGCAAGGGAGTTCCAGAAAAACATCTATTTCTGCTTTATTGACTATGCCAAAGCCTTTGACTGTATGGATCACAAGAAACTGTGAAAAATTCTGAAAGAGTTGGGAATACCAGACCACCTGACCTGCCTCTTGAGAAACCTGCATGCAGGTCAGGAAGCAACAGTTAGAACTGGACATGGAACAACAGAGTGGTTCCAAATAGGAAAAGGAGTACGTCAGGGCTGTATATTGTTACTCTGCTTATTTAACTTCTATGCAGAGTACATGATGAGAAAAGGTGGACTGGAAGAAACCCAAGCTGGAATCAAGATTGCCCAGAGAAATATCAGTAACCTCAGATATGCAGATGACACCACCCTTATGGCAGAAAGTGAAGAGGAACTAAAAACCTCTTGATGAAAGTGAAAGAGGAGAGTGAAAAAGTTGACTTCAAGCTCAACATTCAGGAAACGAAGATCATGGCATCCAGTCCCATCACTTCATGGGAAATAGATGGGGAAACAGTGGAAACAGTGTCAGAAACAAGGGAAACAGTGGAAATCACTGCACATGGTGGCTGCAGCCATGAAATTAAAAGATGCTTACTCCTTGGAAGAAAAGTTATGACAAACCTATATAGTATATTCAAAAGCAAAGACATTACTTTGCCGACTAAGGTCCATCTAGTCTAGGCTATGGTTTTTCCAGTGGTCATGTATGGATGTGAGAGTTGGACTGTGAAGAAGGCTAAGCACAGAATAACTGATGCTTTTGAACTGTGGTGTTGGAGAAGACTCTTGAGAGTCCCTTGGACTGCAAGGAGATCCAACCAGTCCATTCTGAAGGAGATCAGCTCTAGGATTTCTTTGGGAGGAATGATGCTAAAGCTGAAACTCCAGTACTTTGGCCACCTCATGCGAAGAGTTGACTTATTGTAAAAGACTCTGATGCTGGGAGGGATTGGGGGCAGGAAGAGAAGGGGACGACCGAGGATGAGATGGCTGGATGGCATCACTGACTCGATGGACGTGAGTCTGAGTGAACTCTGGGAGTTGATGATGGACAGGGAGGCCTGTTGTGCTGCGATTCATGGGGTGGCAAAGAGTCGGACACGACTGAGCGACCGAACTGAACTGAACAAGGGATTCTGAATATTTTGATTTGACTCTGTGTCAGGATACAGGAATGTTCTCTTTCTCTAATACTAGCATTTCACCACAGTTTGAGGCAATTTTTATGGTACAATTAAAATAACAAAGATCTTGGCTTTGTTGGATCCCTGTTCAGCCACTTACTGACTCCATGGGAACGTTCATTTAAACTCTCTGTGTCTAAATTTCCTCATCAGTAAAAGGAACAGGTATTTTGAACAGCTATGAGAATAGGGAAGGAGGTGTCATGGACTTTTAGATGACAATTTTAAGAAGTGATGTGGGAAAGCCAGGGAATTAAAAACATCTGTTAGTAACTAGGGACTAGGAATTATGTTCCAAAGAAAAGTTAGACTTAAGATTTAATTTGGGTAACTATACAGAGAGGAAAAGAGAATATAAAGCATCTTCGTGAATGTCTATATGCCCATCATATATGCTAGGTACATTTACTCATTTTCACCTTGTTTAAATCCTTACAATAGTTCTACAAAGTGAATATTAGATTGTTCCTTTTCCAGTTGAACCACAAGCTTTGCCAGAGACCTGTATATAATATGGCCTTGACTTCAAAGATGAACTGTACCCATCAGGTCCTGTTTCTTGGAAATCAGGAAACAAAGAGAGAGAAAGGGAGAGAAGGAAAGAAAGTGAGAGGGGAAGCAGGAGGGAGAAAAGAGAAGGGAGAGAGGTGGAGAAAAAGGAGAGGAAGAATCCAGCTCAAGAACTGGAGGACATTAGCCAGTCTACATGGCTGCCAAGGTGCTGTCAAATCCTGCAGTTCCAAGTCAAATGTATCCTCACCTAATCCCGAACCTCCTGTATGTATTCAAGGATAAAATCACCTGGGCTGTTCTCTGAGATCCTAGTTAAAACTGTAATGTCATAAACACATACACAATCTTCAGCAAGCCTCTCCTGAGTGTTGCTTGTGAGCAAGGTAGTGTGCACAGCTGACAAAGGTCGCTATCATAGCCACAGAGATATACTTGGGTCTTTCCTCAGGGTTTCTCTCTGCATATTTTCTCACTTCTTCACAGCTGGCTCCTAACTTCTGGCTTTGCCTAACCAATGAGAATGAATGAATGAATGAATTTTTCTTTTGAATGGTGTTCTTAATCTCATGGAGCTACACATTGTATCCAGCACCACAGTAGGGAGTTATTAGGACCTGATCAACTCCTCTTCTCATGTTGTATATGGTCTTCTCTGCCTCTTGCCCTTTCTACCAGGCCAGTTTTCCCAAATACTTTAAAAAAGCCAAATAAAACAACTGTGTGTTCTTGTAGCCACCACCTGGAACTTATTCCCGCCTCTGCTCCTGACCATTTGATTGTTCCTGGTTTTCTCTAGCCTCTGAGCCAACCATGAACTTGTCCTCACTTCTTGTCTTCAGATCAATAGCTCTCTTGTGTTGTTTAGTTGCTAAGTTGTGTCCAACTCTGGGACCCCATGAACTGCAGCGTGGCAAACTTCCCTGTCCTTTACTATCTCTCAGAGTTTGCTCAAACTCATGTCCATTCAGTGATGCCATCCAACCATCTCATCCTCTGTCACCCCCTTCATCTCAATCTTTCCCAGCATCAGGGTCTTTTCCAATGAGTTAGTCCTTCATATCACGTGGCCAAAGTATTGGAGCTGCAGCATCAGTCTTTTCAATGAATATTCAGGATTGATTTCCTTTAGGATTGACAGGTTTGATCTCCTTGCTATCAAGGGACTCTCAAAAGTCTTCTTCAGCACCACATTGAATACATCAGTTTTTAGGGGCTTGGCCTTCTTTATGGTCCAGTTCTCATATCTAAGGTTCTGTAGCGCATTTATCTAGTGTTTAAACACTAAATAAATAGCCTTTCCCATTCAGAATTTATTGTACTATAACTACTGTTCATCACACTGGCTAAAGTACCCCGACTAGCAGTTGTACCATCCCTTGTAAGATGAAGAGTCCCTTGTAAGATGAAGAGGGGCATGCAGGCATTCTCACAAAGTAAATTTTTCAACATCTGCCCTGGTGGGATTTAGTAACCCAGTAGAGTAGCCCGTCCGGAGAAGGCAATGGCAACCCACTCCAGTACTCTTGCCTGGAAAATACCATGGGTGGAGGAGCTTGGTAGGCTGCAGTCCATGGGGTCACAAAGAGTTAGTTGGACATCACTGAGCGACTTCACTTTCACTTTTCACTTTCATGCATTGGAGAAGGAAATGGCAACCCATTCCAGTATTCTTGCCTGGAGAATCCTAGGGACGGGGGAGCCTGGTGGGCTGCTGTCTATGGTGTTGCAGAGTCGGACACGACTGAAGTGACTTAGCAGTAGCAGCAGAGTAGCCCGTATGTGAATTCTTGTCTGAAAGGGCTGGGATGGAAGGCAGGGAACAGAATTGAGATGAAATCAGAAACTTGAGGTGAATAGCTAGTGAATTTTTATCTGTCACTGGAGACTTTAACAGGAATCTGTTAAATCTGTTAAAGAGAGGAATCTGGCAGGTTAGAGGTTTATCCTGGTGCCCTGGATAATTCAAGTGTATGACAAGAATCCAGCGTTGTTGATAAGCTGATTGATGGCTTCTTTCGGCTATTCATTCTCTTGTTCATCACACATTTATTAAGTATCTGCCATGTTCCTGGAAACCAGTCTAACAACACATTTTTTCTGCTTCCATGCAATGCTTCAACTACTGGATTTCCAAAAATAAGCACTGTAATCTTGGCCATGTGTTAGACCAAGGTGAGAATAGGAAGTCTCCATTTTCAAATTGTGCTGTGACTAAGAATTTACTGGGATAGTTATGTTTGCTCTCTTTTCCCAACAGCCAGCTGCATGATGCAATCTGAGCTGTAGTGAAGGAAGCAAAAGGGATTTGCTATAGAGTCTGTCTGGAAGGAGTGCCTTGCTTGAATGGGACAGTTAGAGCAGGGACACTAATCCGGGCTTAGTCAGTGATTGAGCCATTCTATGCATATAGAAAATGCACAAAAGTCTAGAGAATTTTATATTTTCTATGACAACCTTCTGACACAACTTTGTGTACAAAGAAGATTACAAGATGTATGCTATTTGTATCAAGTATTTCCCATTAACATTATGTCTTGAAAACTTTCCCACTTCATTAGATATTTTTAGGGTGTGTATTTTAAAATTTTTATTTCATTAAAGTATTACATTGGTAGGCAGATTCTTTACCACTAGTGCTATCCGGGGCTTCCCAGGTGTTAAAGAATTTGTCTTTTAAAGCAGGAGACACAAGGAAAGTGGATTCAATCCCTGGATTGGGAAGAACCCTGGAGTAGGATATGGCAAACTCTTCCAGTATTCTTTTCTGGAAAATTCCACGGACAGAGGAACCTGACAGGCTACAACCATGGGACTGCAGAGAGTCCAACATGACTGAGCAACTGAGCACATACTTATTGTTGATTTGCAGCATTGTGTTAAGATCTACTCTATAGCAAAGTGATATCAGCTATATATATTTATATATACATTCTTTTTCATATTATTTTTCATTATGGTTTATTGATATTGAATATAGTTTCCTGTCCTGTAAAGTAGGACCTCATTGTTTATCCATTCTCTATATGATAGTTTGTATCTGCTAATCTCAGATTCTCAATCCATCCCTCCTCAGGACCCTCTCCCTTAGAAACCACAAGTCTGTTTCTGTTTTGTAGGTAGGTTGATTTGTGTCCTATTTTATTTTTTGGTCTGTTTTCTTTTACTTATGTGAATTTCTGTTTTATGCATTTTGGTTTTAAAAATTATTAATTTTATTTTTGGCTCCACTTTATTTTGGCTAAGGTCTTCATTGCTGTGCAAGGAGTCTCTCCAGTTGCAGTGAGCCAAAGTTACTCTCCAGCTGTGCTGCACAGGCTTCTCTCCTTGCAGAGCACAGGCTCCCACCGGCTTCAGCAGTTACAGCAGACCAGGCTCAGTAGCTGTACCCCTGGACTCTAGTTGCCCTATGGCATGTGGAATCCTCTCAGACCAAGGATCTCACCTATGTTCCCTGCACCGACAGGCAGATTCTTCATCACTGTCCCACCAGGGAAGTCCTGTGTCCTATTTTAGAACCTACATATAAGTGATATTACATGGTATTGGCCTTTCTCTGCCTGACTTACTTCTCTTGATATGATCATTTCTAAGTCCATTCATGTTGCTGCAAATGGCATTATTTCATTCTTTTTGTGTCTGAGTAATAGTCCATTGTATATATGTACCACAGCTTTATCCATTCCTCTGTCAATGGGCACTTAGGTTCCTTTCATGTCTTGGCTATTAAACAGTTCTGCTATAACATTGGGATGCACATATCTTTTCAAATTATGGTTTTCTCCAGATTTATAACCAGGATTTGATTTACAGGACCATATGATAATTTTATTTTTAGTTTTTAAGGAACTTCCATACCATTCTCTATAAACACTGCCACTGTGTAGCTGAGATGGTAGAGAATTTGCCTGCAATGCAGGAGACCCAGGTTCAATCCCTACATTGAAGGGTCTCCAAGAAGATCCCTTGGAGAAGAAAATGGCAACCCACTCTGATATTCTTGCCTGGATAATTTCATGGCAGAGGAGCCTGGTGGGCTACAGTCAGACGCAACTAAGCGGCTAACACACACATACACATATAATTTTAATGGCTACATACATTTCATTATTTGAATGTATCTTAATTTATTTAACAATATTATTTTTTTATCATAAGTGGTGCTTTTATGAATATTCTTTGCCTGCATCTCTAGCTAGTTTTTAGGTAGATTCTTAGAAGTACTGAGTTTAGGTATTTTAACTTCTAAAGTTTTTGAGGCATACTACAAAAGTAAGTGTTTCAGACCAAAAGTCCCCATGTGCATCCCAAAAGCAAAGTATAAAGGTGATTGAAAACCCACACTGTCTCCAATATTGTGTATCATTAAAAACAATTCTTCTACAATTGAATTAGTTGTTGAATTATTGACTGGAAGCTAAAAGGAGTTAGTTGTTGCATTTGAGGGTTTATTACCCTTTTCTGACTCTTTCCTGGGAAAGATGAAGCAATTGGGCAGGTATCCACAGTGTCATCATAACTTTTTGTGTTCTGTGATGTGCCTTCATCTTGCTGCCAAGAAATGTTGTAAATAATTCCTGTCCCTCTTCACCTCTCCCCACTCAGAACACTTGTCTCAATGATATGATGATTTCTCTCTTTTCATTCTGGTTGATAAAGAAGTCAGAATATTCTCGGGGTATAGTATAATTTGAAGCTGCTGATTGGGACCTGGGAAAGGAAAGGTTATTAAGACCTTACCATTTTGCCCCTGCCTTAAAATTTTACTTCAATAACACAGTCCTATTTTGGTTTTGTAATACCTAGGGATATTTTCATTTTTACCCACAGTTGCCATAAAATCTTTCTTTCCCAAAAGTAATTTAATATATTTAACTTGAAAATTAAGTTAAAAAAAACTTTTTAGGAAGAAAAGAAAGTATGATAAAACCAAACAAATAAAGTGGGGTTTCTCAGCTCCCTGAAGATTGGCAAACAGTTCCCTGTTTGTTCCCTGTTCCCTGACTGTTAGTCAAGAATTTTCCTCTGTGTGGGATAGTTTTACACAGTTAGGGATGTGGTGTCTTGTTTGTTTGCATGTTTGCTTTTTCTGAGAACAGTGAGGTAAAGTTGACTGGGATGAGACCAGAGCTAGGATTATCTGCTTATTGGGGTTCAGATGGCAGTTTAAGGGACAGAGCTAATTGTGGAAGTTGGAAAAAAAATGTAGCCTACGTGTATAAAATAGTACCTAAATAATATGGTAATAAATATTAGATAATATGGCAATTAGTGATACACAAAGTGGGTTTCAACAGGAAATAATGGGAACATCTCAAATGGTGGGTGCAACAGAGTGTGAAAGTAGATGACTGTTGTGATCCAGTCAATGTGGTCAGCATTTCCAGCAAGGCTTTCAGAAGTTTGTATGTGTCCAGACATTATGAATATAGGACTGAACCCTAGTTCCTGAGAGTAACATAGCTGAAGGACCTGCAAAGATTGGGATCTTAGGCAGAAGGCCAGGTAATCAGACTACTGCATAAGACTGTCAACTTATTTAGAAAAGAAGACTTCAAGTTTAAGTACAGAACTGCTTCACAACCCAGATGCAAAGCTGGATGGTGGTGTTGGACAAGAGCTTATGATAATATGCCTGCCTGGAATTGACTTGGTCCTAGTACAGGCTGGCAATGGATGGCTCTGAGGACCCTGTTTCCAGGGTGAAGCAATTGTGCTGGGATTACGAGTCAAGCAGGTTTGACTCTAGACTAGGAAGATGGCATGGATAATACATTTCATGCTAAATGTCCCTCTTTGGCCTCAGCACAATATCTTCTCTTTTGAATGTATAGATGGATTATGAAGACAGTTTTACATCCGTCCCTCTTATCTTCCCTTTTCTCATTTATCTGCTAGGAGTCAATCATCAGCACCCTGTTAAAGAGGGGAAAGAGAGGCCTGAGAAGGAAGTGCATTAAATACACCTCACCAATGTCACACTTGTCAGAAGGTAGATGAGGGCTGCAGGGATAGCACATCCATCTTCTCGCACTTGAGTGTTCTTTAAAAAGTGATTCATGGGGCCAGAGCAGTCATCCAGCATAGGACACTTAGCCCTTACCACTACTGTGCAAAGTTAGAAAAGTTTTGTGCAAGCAGAATTTGAGGGAAAATGCTCTAAATTTAAGAGGAACATAGATACTGTTATTTTTCCCCTCACCTTGGTCAAATCTTCTGTCTATGCTTCAAAGCACCTGCAGTGTCATGCAGGAGATAGAGCATAAACTTGGGGGTCAAATAGACCTCACCTCTTTTTACTTGAAACTGATCCTCAGTTTCCTCAATTATAAACCTTTCTCTTCTTTGCTGTCACCTAGGATCATTTTGCATTTCAGTTGAAATAATGCAGGTAGAAATGCTCTGCATAGTGAAAAGTGCTACATAAAAATGACAGGACTGTGTGGATCACAATAAACTGTGGAAAATTCTGAAAGAGATGGGAATACCAGACCACCTGACCTGCCTCTTGAGAAACCTATATGCAGGTCAGGAAGCAACAGTTAGAACTGGACATGGAACAACAGACTGGTTCCAAAGAGGAAAAGGAGTACGTCAAGGATGTATATTGTCATCCTGCTTATTTAACTTCTATGCAGAGTACATCATGAGAAACGCTGGGCTGGAAGAAGCACAAGCTGGAGATATGCAGATGATACCACCCTTATGGCAGAAAGTGAAGAGGAACTAAAAAGCCTCTTGATGAAAGCGAAAGAGGAGAGTGAAAAAGTTGGCTTAAAGTTCAACATTCAGAAAACAAAGATCCTGGCATCCGGTCCCATCACTTCATGGGAAATAGATGGGGAAACAGTGGAAACAGTGTCAGACTTTATTTTGGGGGGCTTCAAAATCACTGCAGATTGGTGACTGCAGCCATGAAATCAAAAGACTCTTACTCCTTGGAAGAAAGTTATGACCAACCTAGATAGCATATTGTAAAGCAGAGACACTACTTTGTCTAGTCTGTCTAGTCAAGGCTATGGTTTTTCCAGTAGTCATGTATGGATGTGAGAGTTGGACTGTGAAGAAAGCTGAGCACTGAAGAATTGATGCTTTTGAACTGTGGTGTTGGAGAAGACTCTTGAGAGTCCCTTGGACTGCAAGGAGATCCAACCAGTCCATTCTGAAGGAGATCGGCCCTGGGATTTCTTTGGAGGGAATGATGCTAAAGCTGAAACTCCAGTACTTTGGCCACCTGATGCAAAGAGTTGACTCATTGGAAAAGACTCCAGATGCTGGGAGGGATTGGAGGCAGGAGGAGAAGGGGACAACAGAGGATGAGATGTCTGGATGGCATCACTGAGTCTGAGTGAACTCCAGGAGTTGGTGATGGACAGGGAAGCCTGGCGTGTTACAGTTCATGGGATTGCAAAGAGTTGGACACAACTGAGTGACTGAACTGAACTGAAGTGAAGTGAAAAGAACAAATAAAATAATAAGTTATCTGTCCTTCAAGTTGACTTTCCACCTCCCACTTTAACCCTGGTCAGAACTTGGAGATAATAAGGCAGTGCTCTCAGGTCCCAAATCAGCAGAGCTAAGGTCAGCCTGCAGGACCACACAGGGCCATCTCACACACAGTCCTGTGCCAGAAAGGGAAGAACCATCAGGAGACCTTCTATCTACTTTCTTTTTATTGGGGGTGATACTCCTGGAAAAGAAAGAAAGCAAGAGATACAATCAAATTTCCTAGTAAAGAAACTAATGGCAGATTTCCTAGAAAATATGTTCAGCCCTTGTCTATACGATGCTTTTGGAGGGTTTCAAGGATTTTATCCTAAATCTAAATCTTAAGAAAAGATACAGGATCTTATCCTAAACTTATACCTAGAGATTAACAGATTAATAGGTCACAGATCCTTAGGAAATGGTAGGTAAGCTGAGTTCTTCACTGTTCTGTGTAAGTGATATGAATTGTGCACATTGCTCAGAGACTCATAGGTTAGCCTGGGCCTAAAGTGAGATGGATCAGAAGTTAGTGTCTGAAGTTCCCAGGCCTCTCTTTGCTTTGTCTGAGTCTTGCAGTTACCTATATCTTTAAAATTATTAGAAAAGTTTGATAACTGGGTAAGATTTTGGTTACATGTTGGTATGTTTTGACATCTGACTTTCATGTAATCTCAAATACCTTCCTTAAAAATGAGCTGGAGCTCTGTAACAGGAATTATCTGTTATTCTCTTCAGAGTGTTTGTATTCATGGGCACTAAGATATACCATTCAGGTATGACCTAAATCAAAACACATACAATTATATAGTGGAAGTGACAAATAGATTCAAGGGATTAGATCTGATAGACAGAGTCCCTGAAGAACTATGGATGGAGGTTGCTAGCCCTGGACATGAGTCAGTGATCAAAACAATCCCTGAGATAAAGAAATTTAAAAAGACAAAATGGCTGTCTGAAGAGGCCTTACAAATAGCTGAGAAATGAAGAGAAGTAAAAGGCAAAGGAGAAAAGAAAAATAAACCCAACTAAATGGAGAGTTCCAAAGAATAGAAAGGAGAGAAAAGAAAGCCTTTCTAAGGGAACAATGCAAAGAAACAGAAGAACACAACAGAATGGAAGAGACTAGATATCTCTTCAGAAAAGTTAGAATACCAAGGGAACATTTCATGCAAAGGTGAGCACAATAAAGGACTGAAACAGTATGGACCTAATAGAAGTAGAAGATATTAAGAAGAGGTGGCAAGGATACACAGAAGAACTACACAAAAAGATCTTCATGACCCATATAACCATGATGGTTTTATCACTCACCTAGAGCCAGACACTGTGGAGTGCAAACTCAAGTGGGCCTTAGGAAGCATCACTATGAACAAAGCTGGTGGAGGGGATGGAATTCCAGTTGAGCTATTTCAAATTCTAAAAGAAGATGCTGTGAAAGTGCTGCACTCAACATGACAGCAAATTTGGAAAACTCAGCAGTGGCCAGAGGGCTGGAATAGGTCCGTTTTCATCAAGGTAATTCTCAAAATTCTCCAAGATAAGCTTCAGCAGTGCATGAACCAAGAAATTTCAGATGTATAAGCTGCATTTAGAAAAGGCAGAGAAACCAGAGATCAAATTACAATCATCTGTTGGATCATCAAAAACACAAGAGAATTCCAGAAAAACCTCTGCCTCCGCTTCAATGACTATGCTAAAGCCATTAACTATGTGGAACACAATAAACTGTGAAAATTCTGAAAGAGATGGGAATACCAGACCGCCTGACCTGCCTCCTGAGAAGCCTGTAAGCAGATCAAGAAGCAACAGTTAGAATCAGACATGGAACAATGGATTGGTTCCAAATTGGGAAAGGAGTATGTCAAGGCTGTATATTGTCACTCTGCTTATTTAACTTATATGCAGAGTACATCATGTGAAATGCCAGGCTGGAATCAAGATTGCAAGAAGAAATATCCGTAACCTCAGGTATGCAGATGACACCACCCTTATGGCAGAAAGCGAAGAGGAACTAAAGAACCTCTTGACAAAAGTGAAAAAGGAGAGGGAAAAAGCTGGCTTAAAACTAAGCTATCAAAAAACTGAGATGATGGCATCTTGTCCCATCACTTCATGACAAATACATGGGGAAACAATGGAAACAATGACAGACTTTATTTTCTTGGGCTCCAAAATCACCACAGATGGTGACTGCAGCCACAAAATTAAAAGACACTTGCTCCTTGGAAGAAAAGTTATGACCAACCTAGACAGCATATTAAAAAGCAGAGATATTACCTTGCCAACAAAGGTTCATAGAGTCAGAACTATGGTTTTTCCAATAGTCAAGTATGAATATGAGAGTTGGACTGTAAAGAATTATGAGCATGGAAGAATTGATGTTTTTGAACTATGATGTTGGAGAAGACTCTTGAGAATCCCATGGATTGGCAAGTGGTCAGTCATTTGGGGATTGACTCTCCTAGTCAATCCTAAAGGAGATAAACCCTGAATATTCATTGGAAGGAATAGTGATGAAGCTAAAGCTCCAATATTTTGGCCACCTAATACAAACAGCACATTCACTGGAAAACACTCCGATACTGGAAAAGATTGAAGGAAGAAGGAAAAGGGGATGACAGAAGTCGAGATGGTTGGATGTCATCACCAACACAATGGACATGAGTTTGAGCAATCTCTGGGAGATGGTGAAGGACAGGGAAGCCTGGCGTGCTGCAGTCCACAGGGTCACAAAGTGTCAGACATGATTGAGCAACTGAACAACACAGATAGATGTAGCATGTTCATGACTCAGTGAGCCAGCACTAAACTTTGTGTCGAACAAAATCAATATTGAACAGTTTGATCATCAGTTCAGTCAGTTCAGCTCCAACCATCTCATCCTCTGTTGTCTCCTTCTCCTCCCACCTTCAATCTTTCCCACTATCAGGATCTTTTCCAATGTGTCAGTTCTTTGCATCAGGTGGCCAAAGTATTGGAGTTTCAGCTTCAGCCTCAGTCCTTCCAATGAATATTCAGGACTGGTTTCCTTTAGGATGAACTGGATGGATCTCTTTGCTGTCCAAGGGACTCTCAAGCGTCTTCTCCAACACCACAGTTCAAAAGCATCAATTCTTCAGAACTCAGCTTTCTTTACAGTCCAGCTCTAAATCCATACATGACCACTGGTAAGCCATAGCTTTGACTAGATGAACATTTGTTGAAAAAGTAATGTCTCAGCTTTTTAATAAGCTGTCTAGGTTGGTCATAGTTTTTCTTCCAAGGAGCAAACATCTTTTAATTTCATGGCCACAGTCACCATCTGCAGTGATTTTGGAGCCCCCTCAAAATAAAGAGTGTCACTGTTTCCACTGTTTCCACATCTATTTGCCATGAAGTGATGGGGATGGAGGCCATCATCTTAGTTTTCTGAATGTTGAGCTTGAAGCCAACTTTTCACTCTCCTCTTTCACTTTCATCAAGAGACTCTTTAGTTCTTCACTTTCTGCCATAAGGGTGGTGTCATCTGCATATCTGAGGTTATTGATATTTCTCCCAGCAACCTTGATTCCAGCTTGTGCTTCATCTAGCCCAGCGTTTCTCATGATGTACTCTGCATAGAAGTTAAATAAGCCAGGTGACAATATACAGCCTTGACATATTCCTTTCCTGATTTGGAACCAGTCTGTTGTTCCATGTCTAGTTCTAACTGTTACTTCTTAACCTGCATACAGATTTCTCAGGAGGCAGGTCAGATGGTCTAGTATTCCCATCTCTAAGAATTTTCCACAATTTGTTGTGATCCACATAGTCAAAGACTTTGGCATAGTCAATAAAACAGAATTCAATGTTTTTCTGGGAACTCTCTTGTTTTTTTGATGATCCAATGGATGTTGGCAGTTCGATCTCTGGTTCCTCTGCCTTTTCTGAATCCATCTTGAACACCTGGAAGTTCATTGTTCATGTACTGTTGAAGCCTTGCTTGGAAAATTTTGAGCATTACTTTGGTAGCGTGTGAGATAAGTGCAACTGTGCGGTAGTTTGAGCATTCTTTGGCATTGTCTTTCTTTGGGATTGGAACCGATTCTTTTTTCCCCTCAGTGTTTCTCTACCTTTGCCTCCTCCCTGACATCTCCCTCCCAGAACCATATTCATCAGGTCCTAATCTGTCTCAGTTTACTGTTTTTTTCATTGGGCCTCAGGTGGTGCTAGTGGTAAAGAACTCACCTACCAGTGTAGGAGACATAAGAGATGCAGTTCAATCCCTGGGTTGGGAAGATCCTCTGCAGGAGGACATGCCAGTTCTCCCATGACAACCCACTCTAGTATTCTTGCCTGGAGAATCCCATGGAGAGAGGAACCTCACAGGCCACAGTCCCAGTCCATAGTGTCACAGAGTCAGACATGACTGAAGCTACTTAGCACTCATTGGGCCTCGTTAGCATTAAAATGAGAGACCTGAGATGTTATCTAATCAATCATCTTTGAATTTCCATCTGTGTCTTTGGAAAGATGTCTTCCACCTGTGCATTGAATATGCCAGGGGTCCCCAATCCCCAGACCACAACCATCATTGCCTGTTAGGAACCAAGCCACACAGCAGGAACTGAGCAATGGACAAGCGAGAGAAGCTTTATCTGTGTCTACAACTCCTCCCCATTACTTGCATTGTGCTGTGTGCTGTGTCGCTTCAGTTGTCTCCAACTCTTTGAGACACTATGGACTGTAGCCTGCAAGGTTCCTTTTGTCCATGAGATTCTCCAGGCAAGCATACTGAGTGAGTTGCCATGCCCTCCTCCAGGGGACCTTCCCAACCCAGGGATCAAACCCACGGCTCCTATGTCTCGTGCCTTGACAAGCAGGTTCTCTACCTCTATGGCCACCTACTGCCTAAAATTACAAATGACAGTGGCCCTAAAAGTATGTTTGAAACAACTTCAAATCTCCCTCAAATTCTGGACTAAAGTCAAGGCAGAATATCCTGAGATTGCACTGAAAAGTCTGCTTCCACTTCCAACATCCTATCTTTGTGAAGCAGGGTTTTCTGCAGTGACAACAAGAAAAATGAGATTACAGAGTAGACTGGACCTAAGCAACATGTTTTGAGTGTTATTGTCTCCCATCACCCGCAGATGGGAACATCTAATTGCAGGAAAACAAGCTCAGGGCTCCCACTTATTCTGTGTTATGGTGAGTTGTATACTTATTTCATTATCTCTCACAATGTAATTATAATAGAAATAAAGTATACAATAAACATAATGTGCTTGAATCATCTTGAAACCATTCCACATCCCTGGCCCATGGAAAAGTTCTTCCATGAAACTAGTCCCTAATGCTAAAAAGGTTGGGGTTGGCTGGAATACATGACTCTTGTGTAGATTCTTCATTCTCTTCTTGGAATTCCACTTAGTGGTCACAGGAACTCAGAGGTTCCAGTCTCCCCAAACTTTCACTACATGAGTTGAGAACTATACAGCTGAAACTCACACAGAGACAGTTATAGACCCAGTAATATACTCTACACATTCACACTGTTCCCTAATCTTCACAGCTCACATGCAAGCATCAGAATAAAGTTTCAAATATTGGTAAAGAATTGCTTTACAGCTTCTCACAGACAAATAGGTAACTTCTTGCTGTATCCTGATTGGGAGACATGGCCTTCCTAAAATCTTTGACAAATGAACCTGTTCTTCTGTACTGTTCTGCCCCTATGGGTTTGTTCTATTAGAGGTGCCCTTGGTATTTAATAATCAGCTTGAGAGGTGTTTGAAAGATGTTGCTAAATGGGAAGAACAACATCTGATTCTAATTTTTAAAGTGTGTATTGAAATCTTTGGAGTCCTATCTGGGAGGACTCTGTGTCTTTTTCATCATCTTCTTGTGCCTCTTAGAGGGAGGAGCTAGGTAGTGTTGTGAGATAGCAAAAGGATAGAAGGACACGAAAATTTAAGACATCAGGTTGTGATGTGAAAAGAACTTCTCTTCCACTTAGTCACTGTGTGGCCTTGGGTCTATCCTTTTTCTTCACTGAGTCACACTTGCCTTATATATAAAATTGAAATAAACATGTACAGTGATGGTTGGTTGGGAAGTTCAAATGTGATAGTGAATATGAAAGCATTTTGTAAACTACAAAGTGCTACAAAGAAATGTCCTGATTTGGTATTTTGAATAAAAGCTCTTGATTGCTTCTGGGGCTTTCTAAGTTATCTTTATTACCCCTGCTCCCATCCTGATAGGAAGTTCCATAAACATTTAACATGGGAGTGTAGTATGCTCTATCAGGCCCTTGGCAGATCATCTGCTAAATGAATCCTGAGATACGTCCAAAAGAGGGCAGAAATTCAGTGAACCAAAGTATGCATAGATGACTGAGTGTGTACATGCACACACAGACACACATACACACCCTTCCCATCAAATCTCATGCGTGTGTACTAAGTTTCTCAGTCATGTCGGATTCTTTGCAACCCAAAGGAACATAGCCTGCCAGGATCCTCTGTCCATGGGATTCTCAAGCAAAAATACTGGAGAGGGTTGCCATGGCCTCCTCTAGGGCATTTTTGCAACCGATAGATGGAACTACATCTCTTGAGTCTCCTGCATCAGCAGGTGAGCTCTTTACCACTAGTACCATCTAGAAAGTGCCCCTCCACCCCCTCTCCACCACCCCCACACAAAAATATCAGAGCTACCATATCTTCAAGTACGGGAGACAGGGATCAAGACCATCCCCACGGAAAAAAAAATGCAAAAAATCAAAGTGGCTGTCTGGGGAGGCCTTACAAATAGCTGTGAAAAGAAGAGAGGCAAAAAGCAAAGGAGAAAAGGAGAGATATAAGCATCTGAATGCAGAGTTCCAAAGAATAGCAAGACGAGATAAGAACGCCTTCTTCAGCGATCAGTGCAAAGAAATAGAGGAGAACAACACAATGGGAAAGACTAGAGATCTCTTCAAGAAAATTAGAGATATGAAGGGAACATTTCATGCAAAGATGGGCTCCATAAAGGACAGAAAGGGTATGGACCTAACAGAAGCAGAACATATTAAGAAGAGATGGCAAGAATACACAGAAGAACTATAAAAAAAGATCTTCATGACCTGGATAATCACAATGGTGTGATCACTCATCTAGAGCCAGACATCCTGGAATGTGAAGTCAAGTGGGCCTTAGAAAGCATCACTACAAACAAAGGTAATGGAGGTGATGGAATTCCAGTTGAGCTGTTTCAAATGCTGAAAGATGATGCTGTGAAAGTGCTGCACTCAATATGCCAGCAAATTTGGAAAACTCAGCAGTGGCCACAGGACTGGAAAAGGTCAGTTTTCATTCCAATCCCAAAGAAAGGCAATGCCAAAGAATGCTCAAACTACCGCACAATTGCACTCATCTCACATGCTAGTAAAGTAATGCTAAAAATTCTCCAAGCCAGGCTTTAGCAATACGTGAACCGTGAACTCCCTGATGTTCAAGCTGGTTTTAGAAAAGGCAGAGGAACCAGAGATCAAATTGCCAACATCCGCTGGGTCATGGAAAAAGTAAGAGAGTTCCAGAAAAACATCTATGTCTGCTTTATTGACTATGCCAAAGCCTTTGACTGTGTGGATCACAATAAACTTGGAAAAATCTGAAAGAGATGGGAATACCAGACCACCTAATCTGTCTCTTGAGAAACCTGTATGCAGGTCAGGAAGCAACAGTTAGAACTGGACATGGAACAACAGACTGGTTCCAAATAGGAAAAGGAGTACGTCAAGGCTGTATATTGTCACCCAGCTTATTTAACTTCTATGCACAGTACATCATGAGAAAGGCTGGACTGGAAGAAACACAAGCTGGAATCAAGATTGCCCGGAGAATTATCAATAACCTCAGATATGCAGATGACACCACCCTTATGGCAGAAAGTGAAGAGGAGCTATAAAGGCTCTTGATGAAAGTAAAAGAGGAGAGTGAAAAAGTGGGCTTAAAGCTCAACATTCAGAAAACGAAGATCATGGCATCCGGTCCCATCACTTCATGAGAAATAGATGGGAAAACAGTGGAAACAGTGTCAGACTTTATTTTGTTGGGGTCCAAAATCACTGCAGATGGTGACTGCAGCCATGAAATTAGAAGACGCTTACTCCTTGGAAGAAAAGTTGTGACCAACCTAGATAGGATATTCAAAAGCAGAGACATTACTTTGCCGACTAAGGTCCATCTAGTCAAGGCTATGATTTTTCCTGTGGTCATGTATGGATGTGAGAGTTGGAATGTGAAGAAAGCTGAGCGCCGATGAATTGATGCTTTTGAACTGTGGTGTTGGAGAAGACTCTTGAGAGTCCCTTGGACTGCAAGGAGATCCAACCAATCCATTCTGAAGGAGATAAACCCTGGGATTTCTTTGGAAGGAATGATGCTGAAGCTGAAACTCCAATAATTTGGCCACCTCATGTGAAGAGTTGTCTCACTGGAAAAGAGTCTGATGCTGGGAGGGATTGGGGGCAGGAGGAGAAGGGGACGACAGAGGATGAGATGGCTGGATGGCATCATGGACTCGATGGACGTGAGTTTGAGTGAACTCCGAGAGATGGTGAGGAACAGGGAGTTCTGGCATGCTGCTATTCACGGGGTCGCAAAGAGTCGGACACGACTGAGCGACTGAACTGAACTGAATGAAAATAAAATCAGATTGTTTCTCCCACAACTATTTATAGTGCCAGCTGGAAAGCAGCCTTTTAAGGTGGTGCCTCCATGCCAGATTGGTAATCCACCGTAACTGTGATGTCTGAAGTGGGCAAGAAACAGGACACTCCCACAGAAAGGGTCACCTTGGGATCAGAAACCAGGGTTAGACTCAGATTGCAGAGCTCGATTTTCCTCCTGGCATTTATGAGGACTTATTCCTTACCTCCATCCCCATCTCTGAGGCCCCCTGCTGTTATCTCATGAGGATGGTCTAGAAGAGAGGGGAGGAGCTCCAGTGAGCTTCTGGGGTGGAGTCAGAGAGGCAAGACAGGTTTGGCATGTCTCTAGGGATAAAAGACATTGGAATCAGGTTACTCATGTGTACAAAGTCATGATGTCCAGGATATTTTTCATTATCCTAGATCTTTGTGGTTCAAACCAGGTTTGTGCATCTCAGAGTAGCTATATAATCTTTTCACTTTTCATTGGGCAAAAACTTGCTGTTGAATTATGGTTTCCCTTCAGTGCTGTTCCTAGATATTTGGTACAATGGAACTAAACAGATTTGAGTTCAAATCCCACTAACTAGTTCTAAGGCTATGGGCAAGATGGCTATGCTCTCTGCAGGCAGTTTCTTTACTTGTAAAATGTCGATAATAATATTGATAAAATCACACAACTGTTGCCAGTTTTGGAGTTGATACTCACTAAATGTTGGTTCTTTTCAGCTCCCCCTCCCCTCCTTCTTCAGGTCTCTTTGTTGGGTCTCTCCAGGAAAACTCCCTCCACCTATAACTGCTCTTTAGATTCAGATTATTTCACACTCATGTGGTTATTTGTCCAGTTGTTTTCAAGCTAATGGAGATAAAAAGAACCTAATCACATGGGAGGACCTATCACATGGGTCCATTGTAAAGGATAAATGATGTATATTTATATTACAAATAGAACAGTACTGAGCTTGGCAAGTAGTAGGTGGATACAGGCTAGCAAAATGTATTATCCTTCTGATAAGGGAAGAAAAGACAGTCCTTGAGTCCCCCATCAACCCCATCTTTAATTGTTCCTTGGCGCCATCTCCATAAGCCAGTAATCTTATTTGAATCAGGAAGTCCTCAAAATATTGTACCTATTCTGAGTGACCTGACACTACAGAAAAATTTCAAGTCAACTGGAGCCTTGTCTCTGTTCTGTATATCCTGCATACCTTCATTGTTTGGCTTATTGCAATTTGAATTGTTGAGAAGACAAGACACTTCTACCATTCCCAAAGAGTAGACAATGAAATGTTCCAGAAAATTCTGTGCTGGGCTTTTTGTGTTTTACTGGGCTTATAGTGTGAGGGTGAGATGGCAGGGTCTGGAAATTCTCCATTTTACAAAGGAAGAAACACTTTAATTTTATCATTTTCTGGTTCTAGCTTCAGATCACAATGCAAAGTCAAATCCACCACCTTCAACACACCTTCAGCAATCTAGGGATGAATTCCAAATTATAACTTCTGGATCCAGTTCCTCAGAAGCTCTGCTTTCTTTTGATACTTATATTATTGGGAATCATTTTTTCTAATTTCAAGAGAATAGAGTATGTAATAACACTGATCAAGAAAGGTAAAAGATTTCTACCTGGAAATGAATATTTGTGGCATCAGAAACATGCAGCTATTTTTAGGTATGTATATAACTGGTCCATTGGAAAACAGAATGAAAAAATGCTTCCCTAAATCTCAGTGTGCAGAGAATGGAAGATGTCATATTAATCAGGAAACAAAAGAAAAATTACCATTTTAAACAGCAGAAAAATGAAAGTAGCCAGCTTTTCATGCTGTGGAGAGTTTTATTTTACATCAAAAGAGGTAGTGAATTAAGATGGAAAATTAAGAATTAATCTTGATTATTTCTTTGTAGGTGGAATCTGAAGGCTTTTCATCATAGGACATCAACTTAAGGGAGAGGCAGTAAGATGGATGGATAGCAGGATTGCTCTGCACAATAAACCTAATAAATCTGGAGTGGGGGATTTTGGATTTCTAATAGCCACCCAGGAAAGGATAAGATATGTAAAGATGCAAGGAAACTAGGAGAAGTATGTGTATGTGTGCATGCTCAGTTGTATCTGACTCCTTGCAATCCCATGAACTATCCCATGAGCAATCCCAGGCTCCTCTGTCCATGGAGGGGAGATAAGCAAATGAGGGTTCAGGCAGTCAGCGGTCCCTAAGTCGACAGGAAGCCTAAAGGAAGAAACAGCCAGCAAGAGATTGTGAGAGGAAAGAATGTATTTTGGAGCAAAATGCATGATTTTTCTGATGCACAAGAAGACAGAGCAGTCGCAGGAGGAGGGATGCAGAAGCAGAACACTGACTGTAGGATAAGATGACCAAAGGATGGATTAAGCCCTTTGTGAATCCTCGGAAATATCGCAGGGGTGGGGGCAGTGAGAAGGGAAGAGTGTAAGTGCTGGATTTTCTAAAGAAAGTGGGAGAAGAACTTTAGTTTCTGTTGTAAAATTAAAGGACAAATGAGTCCCTGAAAGCTTGAAGCTGCAGGTCCCCCAGAGGCAGCTGAATTGTGAGTATGTAGTGGTGGTGGGGAAATCCTTAGGTAAGGCAGTTAACAAACGCTGATAATTTTACAGACATCATTTGTACTTGAGAGAGCTATTTTGTATAAATCATAAGGCTAAAAACAGAGCCTAAAATCCTTGTTATGTGATTCTAGTTCTTGACAGTGAATTGTTCCACACTGGCATATTGGAGGTAATCCAGCTGACAGACACACATAGGTCAGATCAGAGGTAAACTCATTTTGTAGACAAACTTAAGATCCTTTTATAAAAGAGGATCAATTAGATTATGCTTCAGTTAAATCATGATAGTCAATTAAGATTGTGTTGTTTTATCCTACAACAGTGCTATAGCTTCCTTGGCAGGCGGTGCTACTGGATAGACAGGTACTTTTTGTGTACCTGGCCTAGGTGGGAGTGGAGAGTTAACACCAGCCTTCACTCATCTTGAGAAGCTGTGTGTCTGTTAGCCAGTGGGCTCCAGAAACTTGAAGGTAAAAGGCATGATTTCATCGTCATCACTCTTTTCATTTTACTTCTTTTGTGTCTTTTGAATTTATTTGTTCAATGGTTCTTTGTGCAATGTACCTTCAGAATATTCTTATTAATGGGGCAAACTTTTAAACTCAACCATTTTGTCCTCTCTGAGATGACATGCTTCAGTTTCCTCAACTTAAAAAAAAAAAAAAAGAGAGAGACCATGAAATACTATTTAAAGTATCCACTTGGCAAGTTCTTGTGCTTTTCTTAAGGAAAATAAAACAATTATTTCATAGAGACTTGGAAAATGAAAGTTTTCAATAAGACCTCATCATACTATGGTTTGCATGGCCTATCATATTCAGACTTTAGAATTTCATATATTGCAACTTAACAATACCAGCTGGAGTACAAATCTAAGTGGAAAGGGGCCATGCTTGTACTCTAAGTCTAGGCTAACAAGATTACATTTTGGTATAATTGTTAGTAAGTGCCCTGAGCAATGTGTTGTAAAGATAATAGGGCTATATTCAAGCTGACTCAAGACTGGATGGCCACAAGCCATTAGTGGTCCTTGCTGTAGATATGAAAGAGTGGGGTATATGCCATGTGGTATTATGTGGTCCTGCTCTAGGTCTTTTTATAGTATTGAACAGAATAGGTACTCAATAAAACTTTGCTTTGTTTCGTAAATTAAGACAAAATATGTTACTACCAAAGGAAAGCTGGAATTCTCACATTACTCAACTTCTGTCTGTATAGGACAATAAAGTGTGGTTTATTGTTCAAATGGGTACATTTTTAAAACTATTTTTAAAAATTCTTTTCTATCATGGCTTATCACAGATATTGCATATAGTTCCCTGTGCTATACAGTAGGACCTTGCTGTTTATCCATCCTATAGCTTGTATCTACTAATTCCAAACTCTCACTCCACCCCTTCCCACACCCTTGTCCCTTTGCAATCACAAGTCTGTTCTCTATGTCTGTGAATCTGTCAAACTGGTACACTCTTGATAGTGAAATAGTTAGTATTAACTATTTGCTGGGACAGAAAGATATTTGGGCTTCCTCTAAAGTAAGGAGCAACAGCTGTGCTTTGCTAGAGGAGCCATGAAGAGATACCCCACGCCCAAGGTAAGAGAAACTCAAGTAAGATGGTAGGTGTTGCAAGAGGGCATCAGAGGGCAGACACACTGAAACCATACTCACAGAAAACCAGTCAATCTAATCACACTAGGACCACAGCTTTTTCTAACTATGTGAAACCAAGCTATGCCTGTGGGGCAACCCAAGACAGGCGGGTCATGGTGGAGAGGGCTGACAGAATGTGGTCCACTGGAGAAGGGAATGTCAAGCCACTTCAGTATTCTTGCCTTGAGAACCCCATGAGCAGTATAAAAGGCAAAATGATAAGATACCAAAAGAAGAACTCCCCAGGTCAGTAGAAGCCCAATATGCTACTGGAGATCAGTGGAGAAATAACTCCAGAAAGAATGAAGTGATTGAGCCAAAGCAAAAACAATACCCAGTTGTGCATGTGACTGGTGATAGAAGCAAGATCCCATGCTGTAAAGAGCAATATTGCATAGGAACCTGGAATGTCAGGTCCATGAATCAAGGCAAATTGGAAGTGGTCAAACAAGAGATCGCAAGAGTGAACTTTGACATTCTAGGAATCAGCGAACTAAAATGGACTGGAATGGGTGAATTTAACTCAGATGACCATTATATCTACGACTGCGGGCAGGAATCCCTCAGAAGAAATGGAGTAGCCATCATGGTCAACAAAAGTCTGAAATGCAGTACTTGGATGCAATCTCAAAAATGACAGAATGATCTCTGTTTGTCTCCAAGGCAAATCATTCAATATCACAGTTATCCCCAACCAGTAATGCTGAAGAAGCTGAAGTTGAACGGTTTTATGAAGGCCTACAAGACCTTTTAGAACTAACACCCAAAACAGATGTCCTTTTCATTATAGGGGACTGGAATGCTAAAGTAGGAAGTCAAGAAACACCTGGAGTTTGGCCTTGGAGTGTGGAATGAAGCAGGGCAAAGACTAATAGAGTTTTGCCAAGAAAATGCACTGGTCATAGCAAACACCCTCTTCCAACAACACAAGAGAAGACTCTACACATGGACATCACCAGATGGTCAACACCAAAATCAGACTGATTATATTCTTTGCAGCCAAAGATGGAGAAGCTCTATACAGTCAACAGAAACAAGACCAGGAGCTGACTGTGGCTCAGATCATGAACTCCTTATTGCCAAATTCAGACTCAAATTGAAGAAAGTAGGGAAAACCGCTAGACCATTCAGGTATGACCTAAATCAAATCCCTTATGATTATACAGTGGAAGTGAGAAGTAGATTTAAGGGCCTAGATCTGATAGATATGTTGCCTGATGAACTATGGAATGAGGTTCGTAACACTGTACAGGAGACAGAATTCAAGACCATCCCCATGGAAAAGAAATGCAAAAAATCAAAATGGCTGTCTGGGGAGGCCTTACAAATAGCTGTGAAAAGAAGAGAGGCAAAAAGCAAAGGAGACAAGAAAGATGTAGACATCTGATTGCAGAGTTCCAAAGAACAGCAAGAAGAGATAAAAAAGCCTTTTCAGCGATCAATGCAAAGAGAGGAAAAGAACAGAATGGGGAAGACTAGAGATCTCTTCAAGAAAATTAGAGATACCAAGGGAACATTTCATGCAAAGATGGGCTCAATAAAGGACAGAAATGGTCTGGACCTAACAGAAGCAGACGATATTAAGAAGAGGTGGCAAGAATACACAGAAGAACTGTACAAAAAGATCTCCATGACTCAGATAATCATGATGATGTGATCACTAATCTAGAGCCAGACATCTTGGATGTGAAGTCAAGTGGGCCTTAGAAAGCATCACTCCGAACTAAGTTAGTGGAGGTGATAGAATTCCAGTGGAGCTGTTTTAAATCCTGAAAGATGATGCCATGAAAGTGCTGCAGTCAATATGCCAGCAAAATTTGAAAACTCAGCAGTGGCCACAGGAGTGAAAAAGGTCAGTCTTCATTCCAATCCCAAAGAAAGACAATATCATGTCAAAGAATGCTCAAACTACCACATAATTGCACTCATCTCACATGCTAGTAAAGTAATGCTCAAAATTCTCCAAGCCAGGCTTCAGCAATATTGGACCCTGAACTCCCTGATGCTCAAGCTGGTTTTAGAAAAGGCAGAGGAACCAGAGATCAAATTGCCAACATGTGCTGGATCATGGAAAAAGCAAGAGAGTTCCAGAAAAGCATCTATTTCTGCTTTATTGACTATACCAAAGCCTTTGCTGGGTGGATCACAATAAACTGTGGAAAAATCTGAAAGAGATAGGAATACCAGACCACCTAATCTGCCTCTTGAGAAATCTGAATGCAGGTCAGGAAGCAACAGTTAGAACTGGACATAGAACAACAGACTGGTCCCAAATAGGAAAAGGAGTATGTCAAGACTGTATATTGCCACCCTGCTTATTTAACTTCTATGCAGAGTACATCATGAGAAACGCTGGACTGGAAGCAACACAAGGTGGAATCAAGATTCCTGGGAGAAATATCAATAACCTCAGATGTGCAGATGACACCACCCATATGGCAGAAAGTGAAGAGGAGCTAAAGGGCCTTTTGATGAAGGTTAAAGAGGAGAGTGAAAAAGTTGGCTTATAGCTCAACATTCAGAAAACGAAGATCATTGCATCTGGTCCCATCACTTCATGGAAAATAGATGGGGAAACAGTGGAAACAGTGTCAGACTTTATTTTGCTGGGGTCCAAAATCATTGTAGATGGTGACTGCAGCCATGAAATTAGGATGTTTACTCCTTGGAAGAAAAGTCATGACCAACCTAGATAGTACATTCAAAAGCAGAGACATTACTTTGCTGACTAAGGTCCGTCTAGTCAAGGCTATGGTTTTTCCTGTGGTCATGTATGGGTGTGAGAGTTGGACTGTGAAGAAGGCTGAGCACTGAAGAATTGATGCTTTTGAAGTGTGTTGTTGGAGAAGACTCTTGAGAGTCCCTTGGACTGCAAGGAGATCCAAGCAGTCCATTCTGAAGGAGATCAACCCTGGGATTTCTTTGGAGGGAGTGATGGTAAAGCTGAAACTCCAGTACTTTGGCCACATCATGCGAAGAGTTGATTCACTGGAAAGACTCTGATGCTGGGCGGGATTAGGGGCAGGAGGAGAAGTGGACGACTGAGGATTAGATGGCTGGATGGCATCACGGATTCGATGGACGTGAGTCTGAGTGAACTCCGAGAGATGGTGATGAGCAGGGAGGCCTGGCGTGCTGCGATCATGGGGTCTCAAAGAGTCGGACATGACTGAGCGACTGAACTGAACTGAACTGGGTGGCCCAGACAGTAAAGAATCTGCTTGCAACGTGGGAGACCTGGGTTCAGTCCCTGGGTTGGGAAGATCCCCTGAAGGAGGGCATGGCAACCTACTCCAGTATTCTTGCCTGGAGAATCCCCATGGACAGAGGTGGCTTTCAGGCTACAGTCCATGGCATCACAAAGAGACATGACGAGTGACTAAGCACATTTACTGAAACTGCTGCTGATAAACCAGACATTCCCATCACCCTGCATATCTCCTTGAAATGACTCTGTAGGGTAAATTAATATTTCTTCTAACCCAAGGGTTAGCAAACTATAACCCACAGGCCAAAAACAACCAGCCATCTGGTTTTGTAAATAAAGTTTTATTGGAACTTTGCAATGCCTGTGTATTTATGTTTTGTGTCTCTAGCTTCTTTTGCTACAACAGTGTTGAGTAGTCATGACATAGAATGTATGGCCTGCAAAGCCAAAAATATTTACTATGTATCTGGCTCTTTATAGGAAAAGTATTGACCCCTCCTAATCAATGATGTGCTTGTTGTCAGAAGCACAAGCCAGTCTATGAGCTGGCATCTTGGGGAAGAAAATGATTATATTAGGACTTACTATGTGCTGAGCCTCATGTTACACACTTCACATATGCGATCTCATTTAATATCAGATGACACTGAGACATATGCATAAGCGCCAATGAACTTGAAATTTTCCTGGCTGCCAAGGACAGAAGAAATGAGACTTCCTGGCCAGCAGCGCTCAGAATCTTTTCCTGTAAACCCTCTGACCACCTATGAGGCATTCATAACATTCCTTAGCCAAGCCAGCAGCAAATCCTATGGACTCTACTTTCAAATTTTATATCTAGAATTTGACCACTTCTCATCATCTTCACACCCCCGATGCCACAACCCCTATCTGAAGTTTCATGCAGAATCCACTGTCACTTCTCACCTGGATTAAGTCAGCTTTCTCACTTTCTCCAAGTCTACTCTTAAGCCTACATCTGTTGTCACTGTATTATCTACAGTGATCATTTAACCCAAGTCACTCTTATGCTTTGATCCAGTTTATTCCCCTCTTATTCAGAGTAAGAACCAAAATCTTGATAAGAGCTCACCTTCACTGCCCAATATGGTGGCCCCATGGAGTTCTTTAAACATATGAAAATTGAAGAAAATTAATAATTGAGTTTTTCAGTCATACTAGCCCCATCTCAAATGCTCAGCAGCCACACATGACTAATGGCTATATTGGACAACACAGGCATGAAACACTTTTATTATCACAGAGAGTTCTGAATGGCACTGGCATCAGTTCCCTACTTGTCTCTCATTGCTCTTCCTGCTCCATCTCAGTAAGGCACTCTCCTGGCTATATCTTAAACAGCTGTGCCTCAGTTCAGTTCACTTCAGTTCAGTCACTAAGTCGTGCTGACTCTTTGCGACCCCATGAATCGCAGCACGCCAGGCCTCCCTGTTCATTACCATCTCTCAGAGTTCACTCATCGAGTCCGTGATGCCATCCAGCCATCTCATCCTCAGTCATCCCCTTCTCCTCCTGCCCCCAATCCCTCCCAGCATCAGAGTCTTTTCCAATGAGTCAACTCTTCTCATGAGGTGGCCAAAGTACTGGAGTTTCAGCTTTAGCATCATTTCTTCCAAATAAATCCCAGGGTTGATCTTCAGAATGGACTGGTTGGATCTCCTTGCAGTCCAAGGGACTCTCAAGAGTCTTCTCCAACACCACAATTCAAAAGCATCAATTCTTCAGTGCTCAGCCTTCTTCACAGTCCAACTCTCACATCCATACATGACCACAGGAAAAACCATAGCCTTGACTAGACGGACCTTAGTCAGCAGAGTAATGTCTCTGCTTTTGAATATACTATCTAGGTTGGGCATAACTTTTCTTCCAAGGAGTAAGCGTCTTCTAATTTCATGGCTGCAGTCACCATCTGCAGTGATTTTGGAGCCCCTAAAAATAAAGTCAGCCACCGTTTTCACTGTTTCCCCATCTATTTCCCATGAAGTGATGGGACCGGATGCCATGATCTTCATTTTCTGAATGTTGAGCTTTAAGCCAACTTTTTTACTCTCCTCTTACACCTTAATCAAGAGGCTTTTTAGCTCCTCTTCACTTTCTGCCATGAGGGTGGTGTCATCTGCATATCTGAGGTGATTGATATTTCTCCCGGCAATCTTGATTCCAGCTTGTGTTGCTTCCAGTCCAGCGTTTCTCATGATGTACTCTGCATAGAAGTTAAATAAGCAGGGTGACAATATACAGTCTTGTACTCCTTTTCCTATTTGGAATCAGTCTGTTGTTCCATGTCCAGTTCTAACTTTCGCTTCCTCACCTGCATACAGATTTCTCAAGAGGCAGGTTAGGTGGTCTGGTATTCCCATCTCTTTCAGAATTTTCCACAGTTTATTGTGATACAAACAGTCAAAGGCTTTGGCATAGTCAATAAAGCAGAAATAGATGTTTTTCTGGAACTCTCTTGCTTTTTCCATGATCCAGCACATGTTGACAATTTGATCTCTGGTTCCTCTGCCTTTTCTAAAACCAGCTTGAACATCAGGGAGTTCCTGGTTCACGTATTGCTGAAGCCTGGCTTGGAGAATTTTGAGCATGACTTTTCTAGCATGTGAGATGAGTGCAATTGTGCCTCAGGGCCTTTGAACTCATTTTATGAATCTGTTGTGAATGCTCTACCCCTAAACTATGATATGTCTGGATTGCATACAAACTTCAGGTCCTTGTTCAAAGAGCACCTTCTCTGACACTCTGTTTAATCTCCAACTCCTTCCCCTCCACCTCCCTTGCATGTCATTCACCACCATCTAACATATAATATATGTGTGTGTATACATCCTTTCTATTTCCAATCACTTTAACATGACTTCTAATGAGACAGCTTTAAGGATTTTTGGTTTTGATTGTCTTTTCCCCATGACTTTCCCCAGCTCACAGAAATGAACTCAAAGTATCTGATGAAAGAAAGAAAAATGAATGAATATTCAGCTTAGAAGCCTACCTAGCTTTCTCCACATTGTACCACAGTGCTTTTTTCACCCACTAGTCTTGCTTTGTTTGGTAATTGACTGTGGTCCTGTCTCCCCTCCCAGGTGCTTGTCTTCAGGAGTATGCAGTCCCTGTCTAATTCTTCTGCCTCCTCCTCCAGTGCTCAGAGTGCCTTCAGCCTTATGTTTGCTGACTCACTGGTGTCCATCAAACCAAGAACCCTTAAGTTATTCTCCTAATTCAAAGCAGTAAGAATCTATTATTTGTCAATATTTCTTCTTCTTTGCTGCTTCTAAGAACTATTTTCCCATTGCCTTGAGAAAACTGATCTGCACTAGTGGCATTATGCAAATGGTGGAGTATTTCTATTATTTTAATTAATCAAAGTTCCATATGTACACACAAAAACGATCTAATGAAAGATCATTTTCATGGCAACATATAATTGTAGTATGCCAGTGGAGGAATATTTGTCCATCAGAAGTTATGTCCTCCTGTCCTTTGATAAGAATTTGGATCAGATGAAGCTGAGTCTTGACTACTGTTACTGTGCAAAATGGTGACAATTTTTTACCTGGTTTTATGACACACATGTTCTAGAGAATGAAGTGTGACTGTGTGCTTAGTTACTCAGCCATGTCCAACTCTTTGTGACCCCTTGGACTGTAGCCTGCCAGGCTTCTCTGTCCATGGGGATTCTCCAGGCAAGAATACTGGAGTGGGTTGCCATGCCTTCCTTCAGGGGATCTTCCCAACCCAGGAACTGAACCCGGGTCTCCTGCATTGCAGGTGTATTCTTTACCATCTGAGCCACTAGGGAAGCTCAAAGTGTGACTGAGACTAGGATAAATAATGAGCTACTGAGCATGCATGCACAGGTAAATTCAGACTCTGGAAAAGTGCTGGCTGTGATTCAAATCCTCAGTTGGACACTTTGAGGATCTATCTGCATCTTCTAACCTTGGGAGACACATAAAAATAGCAAAAAGGAGCAAAATAAATACAGATAGTTTGGGGAAGCCAGGCCAGCATTGAAATACCTGACTACTGGTTCCTTTTTTTTTTTTTAAGTGAAATTTATTTTTATTTGTTATTTATTTATTTATTTATTTTTCTTACTTTACAATATTGTATTGGTCTTGCCACACATCAACATGAATCCACCACGAGTGTACACATGTTCCCAGTCCCTGAATCCCCTTCCCACCCCCACCCCCACCCCCACCATCCCTCTGGGTCACCCCAGTGCACCAGCCCCAAGCGTCCTGCACCCTGCATCAAACCTAGACTGATTTGTTTCTTATATGATATTATACATATTTCAAGGCCATTCTCCCAAATTATCCTACCCTCTCCCACAGAGTCCAAAAGACTGTTCTATAAATCTGTGTCTCTTTTGCTGTCTCGCATACAGGGTTATTGTTACCATCTTTCTAAATTCCATATATATGCGTTAGTATACTGTATTGGTATTTTTCTTTCTGGGTTACTTCACTCTGTATAATCGGCTCCAGTTTCATAGCAAATTAATTTCTCTGAGCTTCAGATTCTCAGTTAAGATGAGATGCCTCATGGGGATCAGAGATGAGTGGTCTGGCACAGACCAGGCACTCAATAAAAATGTTAGTTTTATTTATTGGTAGTTCCAACTCTGTGTGTGTGCTTAGTTGCTCAGTCATGTCTGACTCTCTGTACTCCATGGACTGTAGCCTTCCAGGCTCTTCTGTCCATGGGGATTCTCCAGGCAAGAATATTGGAGTGGGTTGCCAAGCCCTCTCCAGGGGATCTTCCCATCCAGGAACTGAAATAGAGTCTCCTGCATTGCAGGCAGATTATCTACCATCTGAGCTACCAGGGAAGTCTGGTTCCAACTCTACTAGTAACTAAGTGTGAGACTCTGGACAGGCCATGTATTTATTTTTTTAAATTAAATTTATTTATTTTTTTAATTACAATACTGTATTTGTTTTGCCATACATTGACACAAATCAGCCATAGGTGAACACAATCTCCCAATGCCGAAGCCCCCTCCCACCTCCCACCCCACATCCTCTACTTGAATCATCCTGTGCATCAGCCCCATGCATCCTGCATCCTACATTGAACATAGATTAGCGTTTCGTTTCTTACAGGAAAATATACATGTTTCATTGCCATTCTCCCAAACCACCCCATCCTTTCCCTCTCCCTAAATGTATTTTATTGTAGTATAGTTGATTGACAGTGCTGTGTTAGTTTTTGCTGTACAGCAAAGATATTCAGTTATATACAAATATATATTTTTTAAGTTCCATGCCATGATGGTTTATCATAGGATATTGAATATAGTTCTTTGTGCTATACAGTAGGACCTTGTTTTTATCCATTCCTTATATAACAGCATACATTTACTAACCCCAACTTTCCATTCCATCCCAACTTGTTATGCCCTCAAAACTCCTCTTGGCAACCACAGTCTTTTCTCTTTTGGGTCAGTTCAGTTCAGTTCAGTCTCTCAGTCGTGTCCGACTCTTTGCCACCCCATGAATAGCAGCATGCCAGGCCTCCCTGTTCATCACCATCTTTTGGAGTTCACTCAGACTCACATCCATCAAGTCCGAGATGCCATCCAGCCATCTCATCCTCGGTCGTCACCTTCTCTTCCTGCCCCCAGTCCTTCCCAGCATCAGAGTCTTTTCCAATGAGTCAACTCTTCGCATGAGGTGGCCAAAGTACTGGAGTTTCAGCTTTAGCATCATTGCTTCCAAAGAAATCCCAGGGCTGATCTCCTTCAGAATGCACTGGTTGGATCTCCTTGCAGTCCAAGGGACTCTCAAGAGTCTTCTCCAACACCACAGTTCAAAAGCATCAATTCTTCGGCACTCAGCCTTCTTCACAGTCCAACTCTCACATCCATACATGACCACAGGAAAAACCATATCCTCGACTAGATGGACCTTAGTCGGCAAAGTAATGTCTCTGCTTTTGAATATGCTATCTAGGTAATTTCATGGCTGCAATCACAATCTGCAGTGATTTTGGACCCCAACAAAATAAAGTCTGACACTGTTTCCACTGTTTTCCCATCTATTTCCCATGAAGTGATGGGACCGGATGCCATGATCATTGTTTTCTGAAAGTTGAGCTTTGAGCCCACTTTTTCACTCTCCTCTTTCACCTTCATCAAGAGGCTCTTTACTTCCTCTTCACTTTCTGCCATAAGTGTGGTGTCATCTGCATATCTGAGGTTATTGATATTTCTCCCAGCAATCCTGATTCCAGCTTGTGTTTCTTCGAGCCCAGCATTTCTCACGATGTACTATGCATAGAAGTTAAATAAGCAGGGTGACAATATACAGTCTTGACGTACTCCTTTTCCTATTAGGAATCAGTCTGTTGTTCCATGTCCAGTTCTAACTGTCGCTTTCTGACCTGCATCAGATTTCTCCAGAGGCAGGTCAGGTGGTCTGGTATTCCCATCTCTTTCAGACTTTTCCACAGTTTATTGTGATTCATTCACACAGTCAAAGACTTTGGTATAGTCAATAAAGCAGAAATAGATGTTTTTCTGGAACTCTCTTGCCTTTTCCATGATCCAGCAGATGTTGACAATTTGATCTCTGGTTCCTCTGCCTTTTCTAAAACCAGCTTGAACATCAGGAGTTCACGGTTCACGTACTGCTGAAGCCTGGCTTGGAGAATTTTGAGCATTACTTTACTAGCATGTGAGATGAGTGCATTTGTGCGGTAGTTTGATTATTCTTTGGCATTGCCTTGGGGATTGGAATGAAAACTGACCTTTTCCAGTCCTGTGGTCACTGCTGAATTTTCAAAATTTGCTGGCATATTGAATGCAGCACTTTCATGGCATCATCTTTCAGGATTTGAAACAGCTCAACTGGAATTCCATCATCTCCACTATCTTTGTTCATAGTGATGCTTTCTAAGGCCCACTTAACTTCACATCCAAGATATCTGGCTCTAGATTAGTGATCACATCATCATGATTATCTGAGTCATGAAGATCTTTTTGTACAGTTTTTCTGTGTATTCTTGCCACCTCTTCTTAATATCTTCCTTTTCTGTTAGGTCCAGACCATTTCTGTCCTTTATCAAGCCCATCTTTGCATGAAAAGTTCCCTTGGTATCTCTAATTTTCTTGAAGAGATCTCTAGTCTTTCCCATTCTGTTCTTTTCCTCTATTTCTTTGCATTGATTACTGAGGAAGGCTTTCTTATCTCTTCTTGCCATTCTTTGGAACTCTGCAGTAGGTTACTTTAAATGTTCAGTTCAGTTCAGTTCAATTGCTCAGTTGTCCAACTCTTTGTGGCCCCATGGACTGCAGCAAGCCAGGCCTCCCTGTCCATCACCAACTCCCAGAGTTTACCCAAACTCATGTCCATTGAGATGATAATGCCATCTAACCATCTCATCCACTGTCATCCACTCCTTCTCCTGCCTTCAATCTTTCCCAGATTCAGGGTCTTTTCAAAGGAGTCAGTTTTCTGCATCAGGTGGCCAAAGTATTGGAGTTTCAACTTCAACATCAGTCCTTCCAACAAACACTCAGGACTGATCTCTTTTACAATGGACTGGTTAGATCTCCTTGCAGTCCACAGGACTCTCAAGAGTCTTCTCCAACACCACAGTTCAAAGCTGAGTTCGGAACTCAGCTTTCTGTATAGTCCAACTCTTATACCCATACATGACTACTGGAAAAACCATAGCCTTGACTAGATGGACCTTTGTTGGCAAAGTAATGTCTCTGATTTTGAATATACTATCTAGGTTGGTCATAACTTTCCTCCCAAGGGGTAAGCATCTTTTAATTTCATGGTTGCTGTCACCATCTGCAGTGATTTTGGAGCCCCCAAAACTAAAGTCTTTCACTGTTTCCACTGTTTCTCCATCTATTTGCCATGAAGTGATGGGATTAGATGCCATGATCTTAGTTTTCTGAATGTTGAGCTTTAAGCCAACTTTTCACTCTCCTCTTTCACGTTCATCAAGAGGCTCTTAGTTCTTCACTTTCTGCCACAAGGGTGGTGTCATCTGAGATTATTGATATTTTCCCTGGCAGCCTTGATTCCAGTTTGTGCTTCATTCAGTCCAGCGTTTCTCATGATGTACTCTGCATAGAAGTTAAATAAGCAGGGTGACAATATACAGCCTTAATATACCCCTTTTCCTATTTGAAACCAGTCTATTGTTCTATGTCCAGTTCGAACTGTTGCTTCCTGACTTGCATACAGATTTCTCAAGAAGCAGGTCAGGTGGTCTGGTATTCCCATCTCTTTCAGAATTTTCCACAGTCGAAGGCTTTGGCATAGTCAATAAAGCAGAAATAGATGTTTTTCTGGAACTCTCTTACTTTTTTGATGATCCAGCAGATGTTGGCAATTTGATGTCTGGTTCTTCTGCCTTTTCTAAACCCAGCTTGAACATCTGGAAGTTCACAGTTCACATATTGCTGAAGCCTGGCTTGGAGAATTTTGAGCATTACTTTGTTAGCATGTGAGATAAGTGCAGTTGTGCGGTAGTTTGAGCATTTTTGGCATTGCCTTTCTTTGGGTTGGAATGAAAACTGACCTTTTCCAGTCCTGTGGTCACTGCTGAATTTTCCAAATTTGCTGGCACATTGAGTGCAGCACTTTCACAGCATCATCTTTCAGGATTTGAAATAGCTTAACTTGGATTCCATCACTTCCACTAGCTTTCTTTGTAGTGATGCTTCCTGAGGCCCACTTGACTTCACATTCCAGGATTTCTGGCTCTAGGTGAGTTATCACACCATTGTGATTATCTGGGTCATGAAGATCTTTGTTGTACAGTTCTTCTGTGTATTCTTGCCACCTCTTCTTAATATTTTCTGCTTCTGTTATGACCATACCATTTCTGTCCTTTATTGAAGCCATCTTTGCATAGAATGTTCCCTTGATATCTCTGATTTTCTTGAAGAGATCTCTGCTGCTGCTGCTAAGTTGCTTCAGTCATGTCCAACTCTGTGCGACCCCATAGATGGCAGCCCACCATGCTCCCTCGTCCCTGGGATTCTCCAGGCAAGAACACTGGAGTGGGTTGCCATTCCAATGCATAAAGGCAAAAGTGAAAGTGAAGTCTCTCAGTCGTGTCCGACTCTTCGCGACCCCATGGACTGCAGCCTACCAGGCTCCTCCACCCATGGGATTTTCCAGGCAAGAGTACTGGAGGTGGGTGCCATTGCCTTTTAGTCTTTCCAATTCTATTGTTTTCCTCTATTTCTTTGCACTGATCACTGAGGAAGGCTTTCTTATCTCTCCTTGCTATTCTTTGGAACTCTGTAGTCAAATGGGTATATCTTCCTTTTTCTCCTTTGCTTTTCACTTCTCTTCTTTTCACAGCTATTTGTAAGGCCTCCTCAGACAGCCGTTTTGCTTTTTCCATTTCTTTCCATGGGGATGGTCTTGATCCCTGTCTCTTGTACAATGTCATGAACCTCCGTTCATAATTCATCAGGCACTATGTCTATCAGATCTAGTCCCTTAAATCTATTTCTTACTTCCACTGTATAGTTGTAAGGGATTTGATTTAGGTCATACCTGAATGGTCTAGTGATTTTCCCTACTTTTTCAATTTAAGCCTGAATTTACCCCACACTCAAGGTAAGAGAAATCCCAGTAAGACAATAGGCACTGAGAGATGGCATCAGAGGGCAGACAGACTGAAACCACAATCACAGAAAACTAACCAATCTAATTACATGGACCACAGCCTTGTCAAGTCAGTGAAACTAAGCCATGTCATGTAGGGCCACCTAAGATGGACCAGTTACAGTGTAGAGTTCTGACAACATGTGGTCCACTGGAGAAGAGAACGGCAAACTACTTTAGCATTCCTGCCTTGAGAACACCATGAACAGTATGAAAAGGCAAAAAATAAGACATTGAAAGACTCCCCAGGTCAGTAGGTGCCCAATATGCTATTGGAGATGAGTGGAGAAATAACTCCAGAAAGAATGAAAAGATGGAGCCAAAGCAAAAACAAAACCCAGTTGTGGATATGACTGGTGATAGAAGCAAGGTCTGATGTTATAAAGACCAATATTACATAGGGACCTGGAATGTTAGGTCTATAAATCAAGGAAAATTGGAACTGGTCAAACAGGAGATGGCAAGAGTGAACACTGACATATTAAGAATCAGTAAACTGAAATGGACTTGAATGCATAAATTTAATTCAGATGACCATTATATCTACTACTGTAGGCAAGAATCCTTTGGAAGAAATGTAGTTGCCCTCTTAGTCAACAAAAGAGTCCCAAATGCAGTTCTTAAATGTGATCTCAAAAGTGACAGAATGATCTCTGTTCATTTCCAAGGCAAACTATTCAATATCTTGGTAATCCAAGTCTATGTCTCAACCAATAACACTGAAGAAGCTGAAGTTGAATGGTTCTATGAAGACCTCAAGACATTTTAGAACTAACTCCCCCAAAAGATGTCCTTTTCATTACAGGGGACTAGAATGCAAAAGTAGGAAGTCAAGAAACACCTGAAGTAACAGGCAAATTTGGCCTTGGAGTACAGAATAAAGTAGGGCAAAGGCTAAAAACTTTTGCCAAGAGAATGCACTGGTCATAGCAAACACCCTCTTCCAACAACACAAGAGAAAACTCTACACATGGACTTCACCAGACAGCCAACACCAAAATCAGATTGATTATATTCTTTGCAGCCAAAGATGGAGAAGCTCTATACAGTCAGCAAACAAAAGACCAGGAGCTGAGTGTGGCTCAGACCATGAACTTCTTATTGCCAAATTAAAATTTAAATTGAAGAAAGTAGAGAAAACCACTTCAAATGTAGATTTTGCTTTTTCACCTATAAAATGCAGGACATCATGGATGCATTTTTTACATCTTCTATCCTTAACATGTGAGAATTCAATTGTATATGCACTCATAACACTGTTTTTATTTTAGAGTCTGTGGGTTTTGCTCATCTTCCTCTGCTGCTGCTGCTGCTGCTAAATTGCTTCATTCGTGTCCGACTCTATGTGACCCCATAGATGGTAGTCCATCAGGCTCCCCTGTCCTTGGGATTCTCCAGGCAAGAACACTGGAGTAGGTTGCCATTTCCTTCTCCAATGCATGAAAGTGAGAAGTAAAAGTGAAGTCGTTCAGTCCTGTCCAACTCTTAGCGACCCCATGGACTGCAGCCCACCAGGTTCCTCGTCCATGGGATTTTCCAGGCAAGAGTACTGGAGTGGGGCGCCATTGCCTTCTCTGCATCTTCCTCTGAGTGTTCACGTTATCATCTATGCAATAACTCTTCACTTTTGATTCCCCAGGATGTGATTCTTGACACCCCAAGCATATCCCTGAGCTATATGGAGTCAGCCTAAGAGTGAAGTCTCATTCTTGCTTCTCTCCCTCCATGTCATTCCTTAGGTAAGCTAACACCCTTTAGAACTTTGTTTGGCTTTCCATCTTATGCATTTGGAGTTCATGTAGGAGTTCCTGGGCTGCCTACATTTTATAAGACTCATCAGATGCTCATTTGGATGGCCATTGAGAATTGCTGTTAGTGTACCTGTTTGGACAATGCCTTGCCAACCTAGATTTAAGACAGAAAGCCTAGTGCTCAGCTCAGAATATAGCCAGGCTGTACCTATATACCTAATGTTATACAACTAATTAGAGATGGAAAACAGTTCTGGGATCCAGGTCTTCCAATTCCAAACCCAGTATGTATCTTGATGCTTTGTTTGGGAACATGTGGGTATACCATATAGAAACGCTATACATCGTTTGATTCATCAAGGTTGGCAGATTTGATAGAAAATGAACTTAGAAGGGAAAAGCTATGAAATGGTGACATTCTCAAGATTTCAAAGATGAGAGTTGGGGATTACAGGCTACACTTACCCAGGCTTCCATTTGTAATTTGTCTGAGTGTAGCAGACCAGAACTTAACCCAGGTGTTAGAAAAACAGATCAGTTAGGAAAAGTCATGGTGAAACTTCTACAATCAAACAAGAATAGGAGGAAGGGTCAACAGGTGATGCTGGACACACTGCACTGGGTCCTTTCCTTTACTCTCACTTCAGTGGTGGTTATATCATCTGTGTTTCATTCACTGATGGGAAGTTATCCTGAAGCTGAGATATAATTTGGCAACTCGTAGAGTTTGAGCAAGCTCTGGGAGTTGGTGATGGACAGGGAAGCCTGGTGTGCTGAAGTTCATGGGGTTGCAAAGAGTCAGACACGACTGAGTGACTGAATTGGAAATACTATATTTTTGCTTCTTTCTCATTTTCAACTCTGGAACTGTGCATAAAAATGTACTCATCAGCCAAGTGGGAGAAGGATTTTCTTTCTTTAACAGCTAAATGTACCCAACATTATGTTAGGCATTTGCAAAACATACCTAAAGAGTGAGAATTAAAGTGGGTCAGGGGGAATTTGGGGTATCAGAACAAGGAGAGAAACCAATGAAGTGTGTTTTGTGGCATTGGATCAGGATGAGATTGGAGGTTGTAAAAGCTCAAAGGTTATGAAAAGTCTTGATATGAGTTTGTTCAACAAAACAAGAAGTTGGGAGAACCAGTTCTGGTTCCTAAAGAGAGACATGATTCCATGCAGGAGACAGCAAACTTAAAAGATTTGTAACAAAATGTATCAGAGTTGAAAATGCTGTTTCTCTGCAAGGATATAGATATATCCACGGGTGAAAACTTCATTCAGAGTTATTAGTAGAAATGAGGGTTGTTTGAACTGAATTGCTGACTTCATATGGCTGATGTCATTGGAGACCATAATGACCTTCAAAACACATTTCTTGGATTTCCTCTGAGAAACGGAATTCTAAATCAAATAAATTGTGTTTCTAAACTTGAAGTTTATTGTTGTTAATGACCTCATTATTTTGTAAAAATTTTTCATAGATTCAACCTAAGAGATTCAAAGAATATAAAAAGTACAAGTAGCTGTCATCAACATCAAGTGAACATCATTCTAAAGCATCTCTCTCTCTCCTCTTCCCTCTTTCTCTCTCCATATATATACAAAAAGAAAAGTGGGTGGTTTAGATGGAAATGGTGATTACATTAAGAGATCATACTATATATATGTCATTTTACATAAAATTATTAAATCCCCTTAAATGAAACTAAAATAATAATTTCCCAAGAGAATCTAGTACCTAAAAGCTCCTACTGAGACAGTGGTCTCTGGACCAGCAGCATCAACAATTTCTGAGAACTTGCTAGAAAGGTAGGTTCTTAAGCATCAACTCAAACCTGCTGAAGTGGAAAATCATGTGGGCCCAGCAAGTTGTACTGTAGCAAATCTTCCAGACAACTTTGTGCATAGTAAGATTTCAGACCTGGGTTTCCCAGGTGGTACAGTGGTAAAGAATCTGCCTGTCAGTGTAGGAGATGTAAGATACATGAGTTGGATCCCTGGGTTGGGAAGATCCCCTGGAGTAGGAAATGGCAACGCACTCTAGTGTTCTCGCCTGGGAAATTCCATGGGCCAAGGAACCTGGTGGTTTACAATCCATGCGATTGCAAAGAGTCAGATACAACTGAGCAACTAAACACACACACAAGATTTGAGACCCACTGTTCTACTAATAAGAAAATAGTTGGTAGAAATGTTGACAGATACAAGTCCTATGTGGGTTTTAACTGTGTTCCATGTTTGTGCAATGCTGATTACTTCTCTATTATGAAAAATGAAAAACTTTGCACATTTACATTTTCCCCTGTTTTCCTTTCCCTTATGTCCTAATTTCCTTTAGCTATATGTTGTGTTTAAGCTGTCAAGATCTATAACATTTACTTCTATTTTATACAGTTCCCATAATTGTTTCATCCTAAATTATGGAAAGAAATTAGTCCCTTTTACTTCGGTTTCTATATTTTTGTATTTTGTATTTCACTTTAACTCTCCGTTGGTTTGTTTTGACCATCTGTGTTTCTTGTTTGTTTGTTTGTTTGTTTTCCTCAAGGTTTCTCGGGCATTATAATCCCTTTAACGCCTTCATGGTGAAAGCAATTTTTGTTTCTTCTATATTTGAAAGACATCTTGATTTTGCAAGATAGTCAGGTTAAAATTTCTTGAACTCAGAAACTTGTAGCCATTGATAATTGGCTTCTTCTTTTTTAATTTTACTTTATTTTACTTTACAATACTGTATTGGTTTTGCCATACATCAACATGAATCTGCCACGGGTGTACACGTGTTCCCAATCCTGAACCCCCTCCCACTTCCCTCCCCTGAAACTTGTATAATATCATATAAGAATGAATCGCCAATCTAGGTTCGATGCAGGATACAGGATGCTTGGGGCTGATGTACTGGGATGACTCAGAGAGGTAGTTGGCTTCTGTCATTAAATTTTACTGTGGCGATTCTGATGCCATACTCTATTTTGTTTTTCTCCTAATGACTTGCTTTTTTGTCTACTAAATACCTGAAGAATTTTGTTTTAGCCTTAGAGTTCAATAACTTAATGATAGTTTCATTAATTCTCTCACAATCATTAATTTTTCCTGAAACATTTTATGTCCTTTCAGTCTGTAGATTATTTTCCTAATTTCAAGGAAAATCTCTTCAATAACTTTTAAATGCATTTTGTCCCACTAATTTGAATTTTCTATTCCTAGAACAATAATATGCCTTTTGGGGCAGTTGGTTTTTTTCCCACCTCTGTTTGTTTTCTGCATTTATTACCTTTTTTTCTTATTGACTGAGTTTCTTGGGTTTTGTTTTGTTTTATTTTTGGTGCTGTTTTATTTTTGGAGTTTTGTTTTTCTCAGCCCTCTCTGCATTCCTTGTGATTTCTCCCTTCAGTTCAGTCGCTCAGTTGTGTCGGACTCTGCAAAACCATGAATCGCAGCACACCAGGCTTCCCTGTCCATCACCAACTCCCGGAGTTCACTCAGACTCACGTCCATTGAGTCAGTGATGCCATCCAGCCATCTCATCCTCTGTCATCCCCTTCTCCTCCTGCCCCTAATCCCTCCCAGCATCAGAGTCTTTTCCAATGAGTCAACTCTTCGCATCAGGTGGCCAAAGTACTGGAGTTTCAGCTTCAGCATCATTCCCTCCAAAGAAATCCCAGGGCCAGTCTCCTTCAGAATGGACTGGTTGGATCTCCTTGCAGTCCAGGGGACTTTCAAGAGTCTTCTACAACACCACAGTTCAAAAGCATCAATTCTTCAGTGCTCAGCTTTCTTCACAGTCCAACTCTCACATCCATACATGACCACAGGAAAAACCATAGCCTTGACTAGACTGACCTTAGTTGGCAAAGTAATGTCTCTGCTTTTGAATATGCTGTCTAGGTTGGTCATAACTTTTTTCCAAGGAGTAAGTGTGTTTTAATTTCATGGCTGCAATCACCACCTGCAGTGATTTTGAAGCCCCCAAAAATAAAGTCTGACACTGTTTCCACTGTTTCCTCATCTATTTTCCATGAAGTGATGAGACCAGATGCCATGATTTTCATTTTCTGAATGTTAGTAAATATTTTTAGCTGTGTCTATTATATTCCTTGTTCCATATGGGTTGTTTTGGTCCTTGCCTTTTTGCCCATCTTTACAATCTCAATTTTCATCTCATCCTATTGTTTCATTATCTTTGGTTTGTGGTCTTATTTTATAGATTTCATTTTTCATATAAGCCCATAGAAAAATTATAGCATGAAACATTGCCAGAGAATTTCTTCCACATTAGCTTTAGGAAGAGTTTTGGCATATTCTGTCCTTCTTTTCCCCTCCTTGCTCCCCTCACTTTCACTCTTGCTGTGCCTTCTCTTAAGGTCACACTTTTTTTGCATCTTCAGTGCCTGATGTGGACAACCCTACCTAGAGTTTCTATTGGTTCTAGCAATGTGGTCATATTTTCCTTGACCCTTTTCTTGCTCTATCTGTGACTTGTTTGTCTTTCTCTTCTGAGCTACTTTGAAGTGTAGCAGCTTGTGAAATCTCTCCATTTTCAAAAATAGCCTAGAGCGGTGGGTGGGATCTTGGAGAGAAAAGCTTGGGTCATGTGCAACTTTCAGAAGATCTGAGACCTCTCTTCTTTCTAATGCTTTGTAACTGTCCTGTATCAAGCCTCATTGCACTTGGTTGGCTGGTTTTTATTTGTGTCCAGGTGAGCGAGGACAAGGATGGCATCTTTCTTTGGTCTTTTCTCCAAGTCAGTGTTGACCTTACTTAATCAGAGTGATTGTCGTATTTCCATTCCCACTCACCATCTTTTCTCAATAGCTTTTTCTTTCCCACAGTTAGAAGAAGAAAAAAGACAATGATTAGAACTACCCAGATCTAACCTTTTCCAATAATAACAGAGACAGCAGAACAAAACAAAAGTATGCTCCTAGGGTACAGAGAGGGTGATCTGAGAGGCCTGGATGAAGACTCTCTTCTCTGCTCAAAACTGTGAAGAAAAATCCAAATCTCAAGAAGACCTTTTTAAATTTAAATTTATTTTATATTAATATATATTATATTATTCGGTTCTTTATTAAACTTAGAGGTGCCCCAAACTGGCTGATTAGAGCAACAGTGATTGTTTGTTGATATGTTGTATAAATTTGAAGTTGGAGAACATCAGAGTTGGCGGGCGGGAGTGGTTAACACTAGTATCCTTGAAATAGCCCCATGTGACATTGTCCAGATGCTAGGAAATGCTCATACTGAAAGTTCCACCAGGAAAAGTTTTCTCTGCCTTTGAGGAATATTCACATGAAACAGTAAAAATGGCTTGAAATCAAATGATGTAGTGAAGAAATATGAACTTTGAAGCCAAACAGGCCTAAGTCCAAGCTTTATCATACACACTTATGTGTTATTTAATTTTCACCATAACTTCAGATTTCACCATAACTGTAGACTAATGGGGAGGCAGGGATTCAATGGGAGGGCACAGTCAAAGCACTGGGTCTACATCTGACATGACTCTGTTGCTGGGAAATGTGGTTCCTTTTCCCCCTCCCCCACCAATGCCCTCCTCTATCCTTTCTGATCTGCAGACCCAGCCATCAGGAAATGAGGAGGGATGACTAGTATCCTGACACATATCTTATGTGTCACCGATGCTTTTCTTGCCTTGTATATCTCACCTAACATAAGGAATATGAGGTGAAATCAAGTTGTGGGCAGGTGGAAAAGTATTTTGCTTTTTTGGCACAAGTGGTTTATTTGGGCAATGACCCCAGAAAGCAGAAGTGGGGGATAAGCAGTGACTTAGAGGGTCAGAAAGCTGATGAAGATGCATTTACGAAGGGATCACCAATGTGGCTCACTGGGGCTCAGTTTCAATAAAGGACCCTAAAAGACTATGGAGAAGACACCAAGAGTCATCACACACAAAGACAAAGAAACTAGGGTGTTTATCTACAAACTTCCATTCCTCTTTCGTAGAGGGTCACTCTTGACGTTCTGATTTACAGCCAATAGTCAGAATACCCTTAGACACAAATGCAGAGAGCTCTGTGTATATGAACTCTCTGCAGGTAATCTCAGATGTGGGCAGAGGTATTGTGGATCCACATTAAGTGGCCCCAAACCAGTTTTTGTCATATGAACATCTCTGGAATTACTCAGCCTTCCCATCTTCACTCTCATCAACATCATCTTTTCCCCAGATCACTGCCACCATCCATAAATAAGCAGTCTCTTGACCTTCAATCAGTTCTCCAACCACCTGGTAGAAGGAACTTTCTAAGATAGAAATAAAATCATGCTCAGTTCAGTTAGGTCGCTTAGTCGTGTCCAACTCTTTGTGACCCCATGGACTGCAGCACATCAGGCTTCCCTGTCCATCACCAACTCCCAGAGTTTACTCAAACTCATGTCCATTGAGTTGGTGAAGCCATCCAGCCATCTCATCCTCTGTCATCCCCTTTCCTCCTGCGTTCAGTCTTTCCCAGCATTAAGGTCTTTTCAAATAAGTCAGTTCTTCACATCAGGTGGCCAAGGTATTGGAGCTTCAGCATCAGTTCTTCCAATGAACACTCAGGGCTGATCTCCTTTAGGATGGACTGGGTGGATCTCCTTGCTGCCCAAAGGGCTCTCAAGAGTCTTCTAACACCACAGTTCAAAAGCATCAATTCTTTGGTGCTCAGCTTTCTTTATAGTCCAACTCTCACGTCCATACATGAGTAATGAAAAAATCATAGCTTTGACTAGACGGACCTTTGTTGGCAAAGAAATAGCTCTCCTTTTTAATAAACTGTCTAGGTTGGCCATAACTTTTCTTCCAGGGAGCAAGCATTTTATAATGTCATGGCTGCAGTCACCATCTGCAGTAATTTTGGAGACCCCAGAAATAAAATCTCTCACTGTTTCCACTGTTTCCTCATCTATTTACCATGAAGTGATGGGATTAGATGCCATGATCTTAGTTTTCTAAATGTTAAGTTTTAAGCCAACTTTTTCACTCTCTTCTTTCACTTTCATCAAGAGGCTCTTTAGTTCTTCTTTACTTTCTGCCATAAGAGTGGTGTCATCTGCATATCTGACTTTATTGATATTTCTCCCGGCAATCTTGATTCTAGCTGTGCTTCATCCAGTCCAGCATTTCTGATGATGTACTCTGCATCTAAATTAAATAAGCGGGTGACAATCTTGATGTACTTATTTCCCTATTTGGAATCAGTCTGTTGTTCCATGTCCAGTTCTAATGGTTGCTTTTTGACCGGCATACAGATTTCTCAAGAGGTAGGTCAGGTGGTCTGGTATTCCCATTTCTTGAAGAATTTCCTACAGTTTGTTGTGATCCACACAGTCAAAGGCTTTGGCATAGTCAGTAAAGCAGAAAGAGATGTTTTTCTGAAACTTTTGTTTTTTTTGCAATTCGATCTCTGGTTCCTCTGCCTTTTCTAAATCCAGCTTGAGCATCTGGAAGTTCACAATTCACATACTGCTGAAGCCTGGTTGGAGAATTTTGAGCATTACTTTGCTAGTATGTGAGATAAGTGAAATAGTGCAATAGTTTGAGTATCCTTTGACATTGCCTTTCTTTGGGATTGAAATGAAAACTCACTTTTTCCAGTCCTGTGGCCACTGCTGAATTTTCCAAATTTGCTGGCATCTTGAGTCCACCACTTTCACAGCATCATCTTTTAGGATTTGAAATAGCTCAACTGGGATTCCATCACCTCCACTAGCTTTGTTCGTAGTGATACTTCCTAAGCCCCACTTGACTTCACATTCCAAGTTATCTGGCTCTAGGTGAGTGATCACACCATTGTGATTTTCTAGGTCATGAAGATCTTTTCTGTATAGTTCTTCTTTGTATTTTTACCACCTCTTCTTAATATCTTCTGCTTCTGTCAGGTCCATACCGTTTTTGTCCTTTATTGTGACCATCTTTGCATGAAAAGTTCCCTTGGTATCTCTAATTTTCTTGACAAGATCTTTAGTCTTTCCCATTCTGTTGTTTTCTTCTATTTATTTGCGTTGATCACTTAGGAAGGCTTTCTTATCTCTCCTTGCTGTCCTTTGGAATATTGCATTCAAATGGGTGTATCTTTTCTTTCCTTTTTTGCCTTTCATTTCTCTTCTTTTCATAGCTGTTTGTAAGACCTCCTCAGACAACCATTTTGCCGTTTTGCATGCAGACTCCACAATCAAAAAGAACCATGATCTTAAGAATTCTTTTCTTTCTTGTAATCACACTGTTTATTCCCTGATATATTTCTATGTTCACTTTAGCCTTTTGCAGTGCTGTGGAGTTTTCTTCTTTGCTTTTCTTGTTAAAAAATTCTTTTCAAAATTTTTTTCATGTCACCCTTTTTGTGTGTGTTTCTGATTTTGTTTTTGATACATTTGACTTCCTTTCTTATAGCTCTTTACTGGCTATGGCTATTTCTGAATATACATAAATCTCTTTCACATACGTCTATCTTTGCTTCTCTAATTTTCCTTTTCTCTATCTCTTTTTTACCCTCTTCCACCCCTTCCTTTTCTCTTTTCTCTCCATTCTCCTCTTTTTTTTCTTCACTCTTTCTTTTTTCACCTTGTAAGTTATGTTGCTGTGCTCTCTTTGCTGTATTCCCCAGTTGGCAATCTGTTCAGGCTCAGATTTCTAGACTGAATGTTAGTTGGTGTCAGGAAGCATTTAACAGGAGGATTCCTGTGTGCTGTTTTGGATCTGTCAGGAATTCTCTGTTCCTTATTAATTCCTGAATATTCAGGAATTAAGAGGAGAGGCAAGCCTCTCCAGGGGCTGAGGAATCCAGGCATTTCATTTGTTAGTTTTTCTATACGGTGGTTAAGTACCCTCTCCCTTTTAATGAACCATATGGTAAAAGTAATTATTTACAACCCTCTCTCTTTCATATGGATGACCTCATGTTTACTTGTAAGTTTTGATTTTATCTCTGCTGAAAATAGCTATCTTGTAAGACAGTATAAATACCTACACGATGTTGAATAAAATACCTTTGTTCCATTAGAGCTTTGGTCCCTGTGTCTTGCTTTCTTTCTCTCTTCTCTCTCTCTCTCTCTCTCAGGCTATTTCTTTGGAGCACAGAGGTCCTCTGTGTTCACTTTCCTGCCCGGGCTTCAAGACCCTCTCGAGAAGGCACTCTGCACCATCACCCCATTGAGAGGGTGCCTGAGGCTTTGTAAACAGGGCAAGCCCCAGGGGCTTTATTGGCCTTCTGTGTAAACCAAGGAATATCAGCCTCTTACTCTCTTCTTTACTTTCTTATCAGTCTACTCCACACCACCAGGTTCTGGTCCATTAAATGATCTCAACAAGTTGGCTCTGCTTTTAATTGGTCAATAGCATTTTTGTTTCCCTTGTTCACCAAGTCAATCTCCTGTACTCTTTCCTTCAGAATATCTTCAGAATACTTTGGTTATAACTGTATGTGTGGAAGTGTGTGTATATGTCCATTATTTCTGCAACTGCCTGCTTGATCTGTTTGATCTCCTCTCACCAGAATACAGGCACAAGTCACCCTTAACAAGAAGTTAATACAAACCACTCAACCAACCTTCCCATCTAAGGTGGGGGGGTGGGGGTGGGGGTGGAGAGAAAGAAGGAATACAGCCCTAAAGCTTGGGAAAAGGAGATCTCAAGCGGAACAAGTTAGAGAAAAGAAGGTGAAAAAAACAGAGAAATACAGCACAAATGAAAGAACAAGTGAGAAAATCACAACACCAAATAAACGAAGAGGAAATAAGCAATCTACCTGAAAGAGAATTCAGAATAATGATAGTAAAGCTGCCCTGAGGACTTGAAAATAGAATGGAGATGATGCAAGAAAAGATTAACACAGTTACTATAATCACCAAGGACAGAGAATAAATAAAGAATAAGCAAACAGAGATGAATAACACAATTACTGAAATTAAAAATACTCTAGAAGAAACCAAGCCAGGCTTCAACAGTATGTGAACAGTGATTTTCCAGATGTTCAAGCTAGATTAAGAAAAGGCAGAGAAGCTAGAGATCAAATTGCCAACATCTGTTGGATCATCAAAAAAAAGCAAGAGAGTTCCAGAAAAACATCTAATTCTGTCTTATTTGCTATACTAAATCTTTTGACTATGTGGACCACAACAAATTGGAAAATTCTGAAAGAGATGGGAGACCAGACCACCTGACCTGCCTCCTGACAAATCTGCATGCAAGTCAAAAAGCAATAGTTAGAACTGGACATGGAACAACAGACTGATTTCAAATAGGGAAAGGAGTATGTCAAGGGTGTATATTGTCACCCTGCTTATTGAACTTATATGCAGAATATATCTGAGAAATGCTGGACTGGATGAAGCACAAATTGGAATCAAGATTTCCAGGAAAATATCAATAACCTCAGATATGCAGATGACACCACCTTTATGGCAGAAAGTGAAGAACTAAAGAGCCTCCTGATGAAAGTAAAAGAGGAGAGTGAAAAAGTTGGCTTAAAACAACATTCAGAAAACTAAAATCATGGTACCTGATCCCGTCACTTCATGGCAAACAGATGAGGAAACAGTGAGAGATTTTATTTCTGGGGGCTCCAAAATCACTGTAGGTGGTGACTGCAGCTATGAAATTTAAAAAGACACTTGCTCCTTGAAAGGAAAGTTATGACCAACCTAGACAGCATATAAAAAGCAGAGACATTTCTTTGCCAACAAAGGTCTATCTAGTCAAGGCTATGGTTTGTCCAGTAGTTATGCATGGATGTGAGAGTTGGACTGTAAAGAAAGCTGAGTGCTAAAGAATTGATGCTTTTGAACCGTGGTGTTGGAGAAGACTCTTGAGAGTCCCTTGGATGGCAATGAGATCCAACCAGTCCATCCTAAAGGAAATCAGTCCTGAATATTCATTAGAAGGACTGATGGTGACGCTGAAGCTCCAATACTTTGGCCACCTGATGTGAAGAACTGACTCATTTGAAAAGACCCTGATGCTGGGAAAGACTGAAGGCAGGTGGAGAATGGGATGACAGAGGATGAGATGGCTGGATGGCATCACTGACTCAATGGACACAAGTTTGAATAAACTCCAGGAATGGCGATGGACAGGGAAGCCTGGCATGTTGTAGTCCATGGGGTCACAAAGGGAAGGACACGACTGAGCAGCTGAACTGAACTGAACTGATAAGGAACCAATAACAGAAATAAGTGAGGCAGAAGAATGGATAAATGAGCTGGAAGGGAGAATGGCGGAAATAACTCCTGAAGGGCAGAATAAGGGGAAAAGAATGAAAAGAATTGAGAATAGTCTCAGAGACTTTTGGGTCAATTTGGACAATAGTAAATGCATGAGGATTCAAGTTATAGTGATTCCAGAAGAAGAAGAAAAAGAAAGGCGCTGAGAAAATTTTTGAAGAAATTGTAGTTGAAAATTTCCCCAACATGGGAAAGGAAATAGTCAAGTCCAAGAAGCACAGAGAGTCCCTTACAGGATAAACCGTAGGAGAAACACATTGAGACACATGGTAATCAAGCTGACAGAGATTAAACACAAAGAAAAAATATTACAAGTAGCAAAAGAAAGGCAACAAATCACATTTAAGGGAAAACCCATGTGATTAACAGAAGATCTTTCAGCAGAAACACTGCAGACCAGAATTCTACAGGTCAAAAGGGAATGGCAGGATATGTTTAAAGTGCAAAAGGAAACAAAATCTACAACCAAGCTTGCTTTACTTAGCAAAGATCTCTTTCAAAATTGTTGGAGAAATCAAAAGTTTCACAGACAAGCAAAAATTAAGAGAATTTAGCACCACTGAACCAGCCTTACAACAAACACAAGAGAAAGGAAAGACCTACAAAAACAAACCCAAAAAATTAAAGAAAATGTCAATATATATCAATATATATCAAGAATTACTTTAAATGTAAACAGATTAAATGCACCAACCAAAAGATACAGACTGATGGATATAAAAACAAGATCCATAGATATGCTGCCTACAAGAGGCTCTTTTCAGACCTAGAGACACATACAGACTGAAAGTAAAAGGATCTAAAAAGATATTCCATGTGAATGGAAACGAAAAGAAAGCTGGAGTGGCAATCCTTATTTCAGACAAAATACACTTTAAAATAAAGACTATTATAAAAGACATAAAGATCAAGGGATAAATCAAAGAAGAAAACAAAACAATTGTCAATATTTATGCACCCAGCATAGGAGCACCTCAATACATAAGGCAAACACTAACAGGGATAAGGGGGAAAATCGACAGTAACACAGTAATAGTTGAGGACTTTAACACTCCACTTACACCAATGGGCAGATCATCAAAACAGATAATCAATAAGGAAACACAAACCTTAAATGAAACATTAGACCAAATGGACCTAACTGATATCTTGAGGACTTTCCATCCAAGTGCAAAAGAATACACTTTCTTCTCAAGTGCACATGAAACATTCTCCAGGATAGACTACATCTTGGATCACAAATCAAGCCTCAATACATTTAAGAAAACTGAAATTGTATCAAGCATCTTGTCTGACCACAGCACTATAAGACTAGATATCAACTACAGAAAAAAAAAATGCAAAAACACAAACACATGGAGATTAAACAAAACATTACTAATGAAGTTACTGAAGAAATAAGAAGAGAAATCAAAAGATTCTTGGAAACAAGTGACAACAAAAACAAGATGACCCAAAACCTATGGGATTTAGCAAAAGTAGTTGTAGGAAGAAAGTTTATAGCAATATAATCCTACCTCAAGAAGCAAGAAAAGCATCAACTGACAACCTATATCTACATCCAAAGCAAGCTGGAGAAAGAAAAAGAAGAACAGCAGTGACAACAAAACAACCCAAAATCAGCAGAAGGAAAAAAATAAAATCATAAAGACCAGAGCAGAAATACATGAAAAAGAAAAGAAGGAAAAAATAGAAAGGTTAATAAAACTAAAAGCTGGTTCTTGAGAAGACAAACAAAATTGACAAACCACTAGCCAGACTCAACAAAAAAAAAAAAAGGGGAGAAAAATAAAATCAAAATTAAAAAATGAATAAGGAGAGGTTACAATAGACAGAACAGAAATAAAAGGATCATAACAGAATATTATGAGCAACTATATGCCAATTAAATGGACAACCTAGAGGAAATGGACAGATTCTTAGAAAAGTTCAACCTCACAAGACTGAACCAGGAAGAAACAGAAATCATGAACAAGCCAGTTACAAACACTGAAATTGAAACTATGGGGAAAGAAAAAAACCAAAACACTCAAAAAGCAAAAGTCCAGGCCAGGGCCAAGATAGCTTCACAGGGGAATTCTAGCAAACATTTGCTGCTGCTGCGTCGCTTCAGTCGTGTCTGACTCTGTGCGACCCCATAGACGGCAGCCCACCAGGCTCCTCCTTCCCTGCGATTCTCCAGGCAAGAACACTGGAGTGGGTTGCCATTTCCTTCTCCAATGCATGAAAGTGAAAAGTGAAAGTGAAGTCACTCAGTCTTTTCTGACTCTTCACGACCACATGGACTGCAGCCTACCAGGATCCTCCGTCCATGGGATTTTCCAGGCAAGAGTACTGGAGTGGGGTGCCATCGCCTTCTCTAAGCAAACATTTAGAGAAGAGTTAATGCCTATTTTTCTGAAACTCTTCCAAAAAAATTGTAGAGGAAGGAACATTTCCAAACTCATTCTACGAGGCCACAATCACCCTGATACCAAAGCCAGGCAAAAACAGCAGGAAAAAAAGACAATTACAGGCCAATATCACTGGCGAACATAGATTCAAAATTCTCAACAAAATTCTAGCAATCAGAATTCACCAACACATTAAAAAGTTTATACAGCATGATCAAGTTGTTTATTTCAAGGATTCTTCAATATACACAAATCTATCAATATGATACACCATATTAACAAATTTAAAGGTAAAACCTTCCACACTGACAGTGTGGAGATTCCTTTAAAAATTGCAAATAGAACTGCCTTATGACCCAGCAATCCCCTGCTGGGCATACACACCGAGGAAACCAGAATTGAAAGAGACACATGTACCCCAATGTTCATTGCAGCACTGTTTATAATAGCCAGGACATGGAAACAACCTAGATGTCCATCAGCAGATGAATGGATAAGAAAGCTGTGGTACATATACACAATGGAGTATTACTCAGGCCTTAAAAAGAATAAATTTGACTCAGTTCTAATGAGATGGGTGAAACTGGAGCCGATTATAGAGTGAAGTAAGCCAGAAAGAAAAACACCAATACAGTATACTGACACATATATATGGAATTTAGAAAGATAGTAATGATGACCCTCTATGTGAGACAACAAAAGAGACACAGAGGTATAGAACGGACTTTTGGACTCTGAGGGAGAGGGAGAGGGTGGGATGATTTGGGAGAATGGCATTGAAACATGTACACTATCATGTAAGAAATGAAGCACCAGTCTATGTTCAATACTGGATACAGGATGCTTGGGGCTGGTGCACGGGATGATCCAGGGAGATGATATGGGGTGGGAGGTGGGAGGGGGCTTCGACATTGGGAGATCGTGTACACCTGTGGCTGACTCATGTCAATGTATGGCAAAACAAATACAGTATTGTAATGTAGAATAAAGTATTTAAAAAAAGGTAAAAACCACATGATCATTTCAATAGATGCAGAAAAAGCCTCTGACGAAATCCAGCATCCATTTATGATAAAGATGCTTCAAAAAGAATGGGCATAGAAAGAACCTACCTCAACATAGTAAAGGCAATTTATGATAAGTCTACAGCAAACATTATTCTCAGTGGTGAAAAACTGAAAGCATTCCCTCTAAGATCAGGAACAATAAAAGTGTGTCCTCTCTCATCACTATTATTCAACATAGTTTTGGAAGTCTTAGTTATGGCAATTGGAGAAGAAAAAGAAAGAAGAGGAATCCAGATCAGAACAGAAGATGTAAAACTCTCACTATTTGCAGATGACATGGTATTATACATAGATAACCCAAAAGAAACCATCAGAAAATTACTAGGGCTAATCAGTGAATTTAGCAAAGTTGCAGGGTACAAGGTCAATACACAGAAAACACATTCCTAAAATATACTAAATGAAAAATTGAAATAGCAATTAAGGAATCAATCCCATTCACCATTGCAACAAAAAGAATAAAACATCTAGGGATATGAGACAAAACAAACAAACAAACTGTATATAGAAAATTATAAGACACTGATGAAAGAAATCAAAGATGGCAAAACAGATGGAGAGATATTCCATATTCCTGGTAGAATCAATATTGTGAAAATGACTATACTATCAAATGCAATCTACAGATTCAATGCAAGTAAAAATCACTCAGTCATGTCCAACTCTTTATGACTCCATGGACTGTGGAATTCTCCAGGCAAGAATACTGGAGTGGATAGCCATTTCCTTCTCCAGAGGATCTTCCCAACCCAGGGATTGACCCAGGTCTCCTGCATTGCAAGCAGATTCTTTTCTTTTCCAGCTAAGCCACAGGTAGCCTATCCCTTCTCCAGTAGATCTTCCAACCCAGGAATCAAACCAGGGTCTCCTGCATTGCAGGCAGATTCTTTACCAGCTGAGCTACCATGGAAGTCCCCAGATTCAATGTGATCCCTATCAAATTACCAATGGCATTTTTCACAGAACTAGAACAAAAAAATTCACAATTCATAGGGAAACACAAAAGACCCTGAATAGCCAAAGCAGTCTTAAGAGAGAAGAGTGGAACTGGAGAATCAACATTCCTCATTTCAGACTATGCTACAAAGCTATAGTCATCAAGACAGTATGGTATTGGGACAAAACCAGAAATATAGACCAATGGAATAGGATAGAGAGCCCAGAGATAAACCCACAAACCTATGGGTACCTTATTTTTGACAAAGGAGGCAAGAATATACAATTGGGCAAAGATAGCCTCTTCAATCGGTGGTGCTGGGTAAACTGAACAGCTATGTGTAAAACAATGAAATTAGAACACTTCCTAACGCCATATACAAAGATAAACTTGAAATGGATTAAAGACCTAAATATAGGACTGGAAACTATAAAGCTCTTAGAGGAAAACATAGGCAGAACACTTGATGACATAAATCAAAGCAAGATCCTATATGACCCACCTCCTAGAGTAATGGAAATCAAAACAAAAATAAACAACTGGGATCTAATTAAACTTGAAAGCTTTTGCACAGCAAAGGGAACTACAAACAAGGTAAAAAGACAACTCTCAGAATGGGAGAAAATAATAGCAAAGGAAACAACTGACAAAGGATTGATTTCCAAAATATACAAGCAACCATACAACTCAATACCAGGAAAACAAACAACCCAATAAATATGTGGAAAAAGACCTAAACAGACATTTGTCCAAGCATACAGATGGCTAACAAATAAATGAAAAGATGTTCAACATCACTAATTATTACAGAAATGCAAATCAAAACTACAATGAGATATCATCTCACAATAGTCAGAATGAAAGTAAAGTCGCTCAGTCATGTCCGATTCTTTGCGACCCATGGACTGTAGACTATCAGGCTCCTCCGTTCATGGGATTTTCCAGGCAAGAGTGCTGGAGTGGATTGCCATTTCCTTCTCCAGGGGCTCTTCCCGACCCAGGAATCGAACCCAGGTCTCCTGCATTGCAGGCAGATGCTTTACCATCTGAGCCACCAGGGAAGCCCTAATCAGAATGGCCACCATCAAAAGTCTACAAACAATACATGCTGAAGAGGGTATGGAGAAAAGGGAACCCTCTTGCATTACAGGTGTATGTAAAGTAAGTTGATATAGCCACTATGGAAGATAGTATGGAGTTTCCTTAAAAAAACAAAAACTAGGAATAAAATCACCATATGACACAGCAAACCCACTACTAGGCATATGACTTCAAATCAGTTCAGTCACTCAGTCGTGTCCGACTCTTTGAGACTTCATGAATCGCAGATGCCAGGTCTCCCTGTCCATTACCAACTCCTGTAGTTCACCTAGATTCACATTCATCAAGTCAGTGAAGCCATCCAGCAATCTCATCCTCTGCCGTCCCCTTCTCCTCCTGCCCCCAATCCCTCCCAGCATCAAAGTCTTTTCCAATGAGTCAACTCTACGCACGAGGTGGCCAAAGTACTGGACTTTCAGCTTCAGCATCATTGCTTCCAAAGAAACCCAGGGCCGATCTCCTTCAGAATGGACTGGTTGGATCTCCTTGCACTCAAGGGACTCTCAAGAGTCTTCTCCAACACCACACTTCAAAAGCATCAATTATTTGGCATTCAGCTTTCTTCACAGTCCAACTCTCACATCCATACGTGACCACAGGAAAAACCATAGCCTTGACTAGACGGACCTTAGTTGGCAAAGTAATGTCTCTGCTTTTCAATATACTATTCAGGTTGGTCATAACTTTTCTTTCAAGGAGTAAGCATCTTTTAATTTCATGGCTGCAGTCACCATCTGCAGTGATTTTGGACCCCAACAAAATAGAGTCTGACACTGTTTCCATGTTTCCCCATCTATTTCCCATGAAGTGATGGGACCGGATGCCATGATCTTCGTTTTCTGAATGTTGAGCTTTAAGCCACCTTTTTCACTCTCCTCTTTTACTTTCATCAAGAGGCTTTTTTAGCTCCTCTTCACTTTCTGCTATAAGGGTGGTTTCATCTGCATATCCGAGGTTATTGATATTTCTCCCAGCAATCTTGATTCCAGCTTGTACTTCTTCCAGTCCAGCATTCTCATGATGTACTCTGCATAGAAGTTATTAAATAAGCAGGGTGACAATAGAGAGCCTTGACGTACTCCTTTTCCTATTTGGAACCACTCTGTTGTTCCATGTCCAGTTCTAACTGTTGCTTCCTGACCTGCATACAGACTTCTCAAGAGCAGGTCAGGTGGTCTGGTATTCCCATCTCTTTCAGAATTTCCCAAGTTTATTGTGATCCACACAGTCAAAGGCTTTGACATAGTCAATAAAGCAGAAATAGATTTTTTTCTGGAACTCTCTTGCTTTTTCCACGATCCAGCGGATGTTGGCAATTTGATTCCTGGTTCCTTTGCTTTTCTAAAACCAGCTAGAACATCAGGGAGTTCACAGTTCACATACTGCTGAAACCTGGCTTGGAGAATTTTGAGCATGACTTTACTAGCATGTGAGATGAGTGCAATTGTGTGGTAGTTTGAGCATTCTTTGGCATTGCCTTTCTTTGGGGTTGGAATGAAAAGTGACCTTTTCCAGTCCTGTGGCCACTGCTGAGTTTTCCAAATTGGCTGGCATATTGACTGCAGCACTTTCACAGCATCATCTTTCAGAATTTGAAACCTCAACTGGGATTCCATCACCTCCACTACCTTTGTTTGTAGTGACGCTTTCTAAGGCCCACTTGACTTCACATTCCAGGATGTCTGGCTCTAGATTAGTGATCACATCATCATGATTATCTGGGTCATGAAGATCTTTTTTGGTACAATTCTTCTGTGTATTCTTGCCACCTCTTCTTAATATCTTCTGCTTCTGTTATCTTCTTGCTATTCTTTGGAACTCTGCATTCAGATGAAAATATCTTTACTTTTCTCCTTTGCTTTTCACTTCTCTTCTTTTCACAGCTATTTGTAAGGCCTCCCACATAGCCATTTTGCTTTTTTTGCATTTCTTTTCCATGGGGATATTCTTGATCCCTGTCTTCTGCACAATGTCACGAACCTCATTTCATAGTTCATCAGGCACTCTGTCGATCAGATCTAGGACTTAAATCTATGTCTCACTTCCACTGTATATCATAAGGGATTTGATTTAGGTCATACCTGAATGGTCTATCAGTTTTCCCTACTTTCTTCAGTTTAAGTCTGAATTTGGTAATAAGGAGTTCATGATCTGAGCCACAGTCAGCTCCAGGCCTTATTTTTGTTGACTGTATAGAGCTTCTCCATCTTTGGATGCAAAGAATATAATCAATCTGATTTCAGTGCTGACTATCTGGTGATGTCCATGTGTAGAGTCTTCTCTTGTGTTGTTGGAAGAGGGTGTTTGCTATGACCATTGCATTTTCTTGGCAAAACTCTATTAGTCTTTGCCCTGCTTCATTCCGCATTCCAAGGCCAACTTTGCCTGTTACTCCAGGTGTTTCTTGACTTCCTACTTTTGCTTTCCAGTGCCCTATAATGAAAAGGACATCTTTTAGGTGTTAGTCCTAAAAGGTCTTCTAGGTCTTCATAGAACCGTTCAACTTCAGCTTCTTCAGCATTATTGCTTGGGGCATAGACTTGGATTACTGTGATATTGAATGGTTTGCCTTGGAGACAAACAGATATCATACTGTTGTTTTTGAGATTGCATCCAGGTACTGCATTTCGGACTCTTTTGTTGACCATGATGGCTACTCCATTTCTTCTGAGGGATTCCTGCCCGCAGTAGTAGATATAATGGTCATCTGAGTTAAATTCACCCATTCCAGTCCATTTTAGTTCGCCGATTCCTAGAATGTTGACATTCACTCTTGCCATCTCTAGTTTGACCTCTTCCAATTTACCTTGATTCATGGACCTGACATTCCCGGTTCCTATGCAATATTGCTCTTTACACCATCGGACCTTGCTTCTATCACCAGTCACATGCACAACTGGGTATTGTTTTTGCTTTGGCTCAATCGCTTCATTCTTTCTGGAGTTATTTCTCCACTGATCTCCTGATCTCCAGTAGCATATTGGGCACCTACTGACCTAGGGAGTTCCACTTTTGGTATCCTATCATTTTGCCTTTTCATACTGTTCATGGGGTTCTCGAGGCAAGAATACTGAAGTGGTTTGCCATTTCCTTCTCCAGTGGATCACATTCTGTCAGACCTCTCCATCATGACCTGCCCACCCTGGGTTGCACCGCAGGCATGGCTTAGTTTCACTGAATTAGACAAGGCTGTGGTCCTTGTGATTGGACTGACTACTTTTCTGTGAGTACAAGATCAGGAGCTGACAGTGGCTCAGATCATGAACTCCTTATTGCCAAATTCAGACTCAAATTGAAGAAAGCAGGGAAAACCTCTAGACCATTCAGATATGACCTAAATCAAATCCCTTATATTATACAGTGGAAGTGAGAAATAGATTTAAGGGCCTAGATTGGATAGATAGAGTGCCTGATGAACTACGGAATGAGGTTCATGACATTGTACAGAAGACAGGGATCAAGACCATCCCCATGGAAAAGAAATGCAAAAAAGCAAAATGGCTATGTGGGGAGGCCTTACAAATAGCTGTGAAAAGAAGAGAGGAGAAAAGCAAATGAGTAAAGGAAAGATATAGGCATCTGAATGCAGAGTTCCAAAGAATAGCAAGAAGAGATAAGAAAGCCTTCTTCAGTAATCAATGCAAAGCAATAGAGGAAAACAACAGAATGGGAAAGACTAGAGATCTCCTCAAGAAAATTAGAAATACCAAGAGAACATTTCATGCAAAGATGGGCTCAATCAAGGAAAGAAATGTTATGGACCTAACAGAAGCAGAACATATTAAGAAGAGGTGGCAAGAATACGCAGAAGAACTGTACAAAAAGATTTTCATGACCCAGATAATCACGATGGTGTGATCACTAATCTAGAGCCAGACATCCTGGAATGTGAAGTCAAGTGAGCCTTAGAAAGCATCACTACAAACAAAGCTAGTGGAGGTGATGGAATTCCAGTTGAGGTTTCAAATCCTGAAAGATGATGCTGTGAATGTGCTGCAGTCAATATGCCAGCCAATTTGGAAAACTCAGCAGTGGCCACAGGACTGGAAAAGGTCACTTTTCATTCCAACCCCAAAGAAAGGCAATGCCAAAGGACGCTCAAACTACCACACAATTGCACTCGTCTCACATGCTAGTACAAGTCAGGTTTCACCAATACGTGAACCGTGAACTTCCTGATGTTCAAACTGGTTTTAGAAAATGCAGAGAAACCAGAGATCAAGTTGCCAACATCTGCTGAATTGTGGAAAAAGCAAGAGAGTTCCAGAAAAACATCTATTTCTGCTTCATTGACTATGCCAAAGCCTTTGACTTTGTGGATCACAATAAACTGTGGAAAATTCTGAAAGAGATGGGAATACCAGACCACCTGATCTGCCTCTGGAGAAATCTGTATGCAGGTCAGGAAGAAACAGTTAGAACTGGACATGGAACAGACTGGGTCCCAATAGGAAAAAGAGTACTTCACAGCTGTATATTGTCACATTGCTTATTTAACTTCTATGCAGAGTACATCATGAGAAACGCTGGACTGGAAAAAGTACAAGCTAGAATCAAGACTGCCAGGAGAAATATCAATAACCTCAGATATGCAGATGACATCACCCTTATGGCAGAAAGTGAAGAGGAGCTAAAAAGCCTCTTGATGAAAGTGAAAGAGGAGAGCGAAAAAGTTGGCTTGAGGTCAACATTCAGAAAACGAAGATCATGGCATCCGGTCCAATCACTTCATGGGAAATAGATGGAGAAACTGTGGAAACAGTGTCAGACTTTATTTTTCCATGCTCCTGAATCACTGCAGATGGTGACTGCAGCCATGAAATTAAGAGATGCTTACTCCTTGGAAGAAAAGTTATGGTCAACCTAGATAGTATATTCAGAAGCAGAGACATTAGTTTGCCAACTAAGGTCCGTCTAGTCAAGGCTATGGTTTTTCCTGTGGTCATGTATGGATGTGAGAGTTGGACTGTGAAGAAGGCTAGCACCAAAGAATTGATGCTTTTGAAGTGTGGAGTTGGAGAAGATTCTTGAGAGTCCCTTGGACTGCAAGGAGATCCAACCAGTTCATTCTGAAGGAGATCAGCCCTGGGATTTCTTTGGAACAATGATGCTAAAGCTGAAACTCCAGTACTTTGGCCACCTCATGCGAAGAGTTGACTCATTGGAAAAGACTCTGATGCTGGGAGAGATTGGGGGCGGGGTAGGGGACGACAGTGGATGAGATGGCTGGATGGCATCACTGACTCGAAGAATGTGAGTCTGAGTTAACTCTGGAAGTTGCTGATGGACAGGGAGGCCTGGCATGCTGCAATTCATGGGGTCACAAAGTCAGACATGACTGAGCAACTGAACTGAATTGAACTGATGGTTTCTGTGTGTCTGCCCTCTGATGCCCTCTTGCAACACCTACCATCTTACTTGGGTTTCTCTTACCTTGAGAGTTGGGTATCTCTTCACGGCTGCTCCAGCAAAGTGCAGCCGCTGCTCCTTACCTTGGACTAGGGGTATCTAGTCACCTATGCCCTTTCTGACCTTCAACGTGGGATGGCTCCTCTAGGCCCTCCTGTGCCCACGCAGCCACCACTCCTTGGATGTGGGGTTGCTTTTCCCGGCCGCTGCCCCTGGCCTCATGCGTGGGGTTGCTCCTCCTGGCCACCGCCCCTTGCCTTGGATGTGGGGTTGCTCCTCCTGGCCACCGCTCCTGGCCTCAGCTGCTGCCCCTGGTCTCGGATTCAGGGTTGTTCCTGTCGGCTGCTACCCCTGACCTTGGACACGGGGTAGCTTCTCTCAGCCATTGTCCCTGGGCTCAGACGCAGGGTAGCCCTCCTGGCCACCACCCCTGACCTCGTAAGTGGGGTAGCTCCTCTTGGCCGTTCCTACGCCACAGCTTGGCACTCTCGGCTGCTGCCCCTGACCTCAGAAGTGGGTTAACTCCTCTTGACCGCTGCACTTCGGGCATGGGGTCCCGGCTTCTGCCCCTGACCTTGGACGTGGGGTAGGTCCTCTTGGTCGTGCTTAGCGCACCTGCTGCAGCCGCCTGCACTTTGTGTGCTGGCCGCAGCCATATGCACTTAGGAAACCAAAATTGAAAAAGACATGTACCCCAGTGTTCATTGTAGCACTATTTAAAATAGCTAGAACATGGAAGCAACCTAGATGTATATCAACAGATGAATGGATTAAGAAGCTGTGGTACATATGTACAATGGAATATTATTCCACCATAAAAGAACACATTTGAGTCAGTTCTAAAGAGGTGGAAGGAAATAGAGCCTGTTATAAAGAGTGAGTGGAGTCACTTAGTCATGTCCGACTCTGCGACCCCATGGACTATAAAGTCTATTGAATTCTCCAGGCCAGAATATTAGAGTGGGTAGCCTTTCCTTTCTCCAGGGGATCTTCCCAACCCAGGGACTGAACCCAGATCTCCTGCACTGCAGGTGGATTCTTTACCGGCTGAGCCATAAGGGAAGCCCAACAATGTACTGCTGCTGCTGCTAAGTCGTTTTAGTCGTGTCTGACTCTGTGCAACCACATAGACGGCAGCCCTCTAGGCTCCACCATCCCTGGGATCAATCCACGAAAGTGAAAAGTGAAAGTGAAGTCACTGAGTCATGTCCAACTCTCAGCCACCCCATGGACTGCAGCCCACCAGGCTCCTCCATACATAGGATTTTCCAGGCAAGAGTACTGGAGTGGTGTGCCATTGCCTTTTCCCAATAATGTACTAACCCCCATTAAATTTTAATAAAGTAGAATTAACCCGTTTAAATAATGTTCTAATGTCACAGTAAGTTGGGAATTGTTGAGGCAAGCTACAAACATCAGGAGGCAAACTAAAGACATGAAAGAATTCTGATGGTCATAAGCCAATCAAGTATGTTAAGTAAGTCTATGCAGATGCTGAATATAAAAGTTAATATTTGGGAACTCTGGGTTTTTCATGTTGTTGTTTAGTCACTAAGTTGTGTCTGACTCTTGTGACCCCTTGGACTGTAGACCACCAGGCTCTTCTGTCAATGGGATTTCCCAGGCAAGTCTACTGTAGTGGGTTGCCATTTCCTAATCCAATATAGAGAGAACTAAGTCAGAAAGAGAAAGATAAATATCATACACTAATGCATATATATGGAATCGAGAAAGATGGTACTAATGAATTCATTTGCAGGGTAGCAATGGAGAAACAGACATAGAGAACAGATTTATGGACATGGTGGGGAGGGCAGGAGGAAGAGGGTGAGATGTATGGAAAGAATAACATGGAAGCTTACAATACCAAGTGTAAAATAGATAGCCAATGGGAATTTTCCATATGACTCAGGGAACTCAAACAGGGGCTCTGTAACAAACTAGAAGGGTGGGATGGGGAGGTATGGAAGAAAGATTTGGGAGGGAGGGAACATGGATGTACATATGGATGATTATTGTTGATACTTGACAGAAAATAGCAAAATTCTGTCAAGTAATTATCCTTGAATTTAAAAATTAATTAATCAAAAATAATAATACAGAAATAAAAAATAAGACCCAAAGAGAAATCATTTCCAAAGCCAAGAAAAACCAGCAGCTGGAGCTGGTAGAGCACATTTGAAGAACCACTTTTTAGAAATAGTTGATGAAGCCTCTGCATTTAAAATGTTAACTTTGAGTGATTATTCATCAAGAGGCTGTAGAGTTTCTGCCAATCATGATAAAGGAGACCTACTTTGAGCACCATTCTCTCACAGAATGTTGTTGTGATGGAGCTCACCAGAATTTGTATAATGTGAGATATATTGAGAGCAGATCACACAGAAACGTATGTCCTGTGAATCATCATGAATTCAGTCATGGAAAACAATGTGGTGACAAATGCATAGTCATTGTCAGTTACAGCTGGTGCACATGACTCTTCTTTTCCTTTTTATTTTTAGACTTGTTATGAGAATAGGTTTTCTTTTTCAAATATATTTTTTCAAAGTATAGTTGATTTACAATGTGGTTTTATTTCTGCAATATAGAAAATTATTCAGTTGTAGGAGTTCAGTTCAGTTTAGGTCAGTTGCTCAGTCGTGTCTCACTCTTTGCAACCCCATGAATCACAGCACACCAGGCCTCCCTGTCCATCATCAACTCCCGGAGTTCACTCAGACTCATGTCCATTGAGTCGGTGATGCCATCCAACCATCTCATCCTCTGTCGTCCCCTTCCCCTCCTGCCCTCAGTCTTTCACAGCATCAGGGTCTTTTCAAATTAGTCAGCTCTTCTCATCAGGCGGCCAGAGGATTGGAGTTTCAGCTTCAGTATCAGTCTTTCCAATGAACACCCAGGACTGATCTCCCTTAGGATGGACTGGTTGGATCTCCTTGCAGTCAAAGGGACTCTCAAGAGTCTTCTCCAACACCACAGTTCAAAAGCATCAATTCTTTGGTGCTCAGCCTTCTTCACAGTCCAACTCTCGCATTCATACATGACCACTGGAAAAACCATAGCCTTGACTAGACGGACCTTTGTTGGCAAAGTAATGTTTCTGCTTTTTAATATGCAGTCTAGGTTGGTCATAACTTTCCTTCCAAGGAGTGAGCGTCTTTTAATTTCATGGCTACAGTCACCATCTGCAGTGATTTTGGAGCCCCCCAAAAGAAAGTCTGACACTGTTTCCTCTGTTTCCCCATCTATTTGCCATGAAGTGATGGGACTGGATGCCAGGATCTTCGTTTTCTGAATGTTGAGCTTTAAGCCAACTTTTTCACTCTCCTCTTTCACTTTCACCAAGAGGCTTTTGAGTTCCTCTTCACTTTCTGCCATAAGGGTGGTGTCATCTGTATATCTGAGGTTATTGATCTTTCTCCCGACCGTCTTGATTCCAGCTTGTGTTTCTTCCAGGCCAGCGTTTCTCATGATGTACTCTGCATAGAAGTTAAATAAGCATGGTGACAATATACAGCCTTGACATACTCCTTTACCTATTTGGAACCAGTCTGTTGTTCCATGTCCAGTTCCAACTGTTGCTTCCTGACCTGCATACAGATTTCTCAAGAGGCAGGTTAGGTGGTCTGTTATTCCCATCCCTCTCAGAATTTTCCACAGTTTATTGTGATCAATACAGTCAAAGGCTTCGGCATAGTCAATAAAGCATAAATAGATGTTTTTCTGGAACTCTCTTGCTTTTTCCATGATCCAGCGGATGTTGGCAATTTGATCTCTGGTTTCTCTGCCTTTTCTAAATCCAGCTTGAACATTTGGAAGTTCACAGTTTATGTATTGCTGAAGCCTGGCTTGGAGAATTTTGAGCATTACTTTACTAGAGTGTGGGATGAGTGCAGTTGTGCAGTAGTTTGAGCATTCTTTGGCATTGCCTTTCTTTGAGATTGGAATGAAAACTGACCTTTTCCAGTCCTGTGGCCACTGCTGAGTTTTCCAAATTTGCTAACATATTGAGTGCAACACTTTCACAGCATCATCTTTTAGGATTTGAAATAGCTCAAATGGAATTCCATCCCCTCCACTAGCTTTGTCATAGTGATGCTTCCTATGGCCCATTTGACTTCACAGTCCAAGATGTCTGGCTTTAGGTGAATGATCACACCATAATGATTATCTGGGTCATGAAGATCTTTTTGTGTACATTGTACACACATTCTTTTGTAACATATATACATTCTTTTTCATATTCTTTTCCATTATGGTTTATCAAAAGATATTGAATATAGCTCCCTGTTCTAAAGTAGGACTTTGTTGCTTATCCATTCTCTATATAATAATGTGCATCTGCAAATCCCAAATTTTCCATCCATCTATCCCTTACTGTAACCACCCCCTGCTCTTGGTAACCATAAGTCTGTACTCTATGTCTGTGAGCACATAAACTCTCTTCTCAATACTGGCCACTACTTCTCCATATAATCCACTTATTTTTGGAGTGGAGAGCTTAAGACATCAGCATTTCACATTATCCTGCCCCCAGCACTGACCCTTTGATGGTTATATGGCCTAAGTGATCCAATCAGAATAGACCTTGAAACTTTTGCTTAGTGTTTCTGGACAAAAGTGGTCCCTTACATCCTTTGAATCTGTAAATGTGTAACGTGAGCAGTTACATGATAGATTGGTTGGTAAAGAATCTGTCTGCAATGCAGGAGTCCCTGGTTCAATTCCTGGGTCAGGAAGATCCCCTGGAGAAGGGAATGGCTACCCACTCAAGTATTCTAGCCTGGAGAATTCCATGGACTGTGTAGTCCATGGGGTCACAAACGGTTGGATATGACTGAGTGACTTTCACTTTCACTTCATTTTCTGTCAGAGCAGTAAGACAGCCAGAGTTTCTGGCTAAGAATCATCTGATTACTGTCCTGCCTATTCTGTCTTCCAAATACATAAGCCAATCAATTCCTGGCTTTTTATGCTAGCTTGTGTTCTTTATTCTAATACTTATTGCCAAAAAATATTCCAAATTTGCTTTCTTGTATATTGAGTCTGAAAAACCATGAAACCTCTGTTGAAGCTAAATCATACATAAGGAAGAATAATGACATAAGTCATATATTCAATGAACAGTTACTGAGAGTTTACTACATGCAAAACTCTGTGACAGCGCTAGGTATACAATGGCAAATAAGACATACAGCATGTTAAGGGATATGAGTAGTTAAACCAGCAAATACAGTTGCTGCTACTGCTCCTGCTGCTAAGTCACTTCAGTCGTGTCAGACTCTCTGTGACCCCATAGATGGCAGCCCACCAGGCTTCCCTGTCCCTGGGATTCTCCAGGCAGGCAAGAAAACTGGAGTGGGTTGCCATTTCCTTCTCCAGTGCATGAAAGTGAATAGTGAAAGTGAAGTTGCCCAGTCTTGTCCGACTCTTAGTGACCCCATGGACTGCAGGCCACCAGGCTCCTCCATCCATGGGATTTTCCAGGCAAGAATACTGGAGTGGGTTGTCATTGCCTTCTCTGGTGGTAAATGCTATCATAGGGTAATACAGACTACTTGTGGGAACATAATGAGACTGTGTTATCTCGTTTAAGACATTCAGGGTAAGATTCTCAGCAGAAGGGAAATTTCTTCTAAGACTTAAAAACAAAAATGTGTGTGTGTGTGTGTCTTTGTGTGCATGTGTGTTTACACTCTTCAAAGGAATTCCCACTTGAGACAATAGCATATGGGAAGAGGGAAGGCTCAGAAATAGGAGCTAAAGGACCTGAAATAAATCCAATCTAGCTAAAGAGTGTATATCAGGAGCTGGCTGAGGTCATAGTACGAGACAAGTCAGAAAAGTAGGAAAAACTGGGTCATGTGGGAACTACTTTGCTATGTTAAGGAGTTCAGACTCTCCTGAGAACAATAGAAAAGGGCTGAAGGGTTTTAAACAGAGTAACGTCATGATCTAATTCACTGTCTTGTGGAGACAAAGAAAGAAGTAATGTACTAGAGGAATGACAAAATCAAGGCCGGACAATGAAATTATCAGATTTTGTCAATGACCAGCAGGACTTCCCTGGTGGCTCAGACGGTAAAGCATCTGCTTACAATGTGGGAGACCTGGGTTCAACTCCTGGGTCTGGAAGATCTCCTGGAGAAGGAAATGACAACCCACTCCAGTATTCTTGCCTGGAAAATCCCATGGATGGAAGAGCCTGGTAGGCTACAGTTCATAGGGTCGCAAAGAGTCAGACACGACTGAGCAACTTCACTCATTCACTCAAGCAGCTGCTTGATATCCGGCTCAGGTATAGCTGCTTCCTCCTCTCAATCCCATTCTTGCGGGACCCTGGACCTGCAACACCAGGTAGGGCACTTGCACCTTGGGCACGTAGGCCTGCAGCAGTAAGTAGTCTGGTGAGAAGCTTGGCTGTGGACCCAATGAGCTTATGCTCCAGGCTCTCTTTGAGGTTTACAGAAACGTCAAAAGTTCTTACTTTTGTGTTGAACTTGTCAAGGTTGGCCTGCCATAGGAGGTTCAGATTCATGCAGGAGCCACACTTTCCCAAGTTTATCCAAGTTTATTCAAACTTCCAGGACTGAAGGTGTTAGAGTAGAACCCACACTGCTTCATCAGGGGATATTTATTATCATTGCCTGTCAGGGGCAATTTCCTGGGCTGCTCCAAGTCTGAGGGCATGGGTGGGGCCATAGGCAGGGGAAAGGTGGAGTCTTGGGGCCAGGGCTTGGAGGAAACTTCTCCAACCAAGAATCTGGTTCCTGAAGAATGCTTCCCGGGTTATACTCCATGTTTCTCAGAATACACTCTTGGCCCCAAAGAGTTAGGGGAATGGGGCTATTAGGCATTAATTAAACTGCTTTTATTTATGTTGTGACAGACAGAAAGTTAAAGGACATGCACAGGAGACAAAAGGAGAAAAGTTTGGAAAGAGACGAGGCACAAAGGAGGGATGAATTGCAGAGCCCTACAGGGAGAGAGAAAAAGGAGTGCTGAGTAGTTATTGGCCTTGCTTTTAAGGGAGAAATAAGACAGTTTGTCAAAAGCAAATCATTTCTCATTGTGAGGTGATTACATTTTTACACCAAGGTTAATGCATTTGTTTCAGACTATGTTATTGACGTTAAAAAATAGCTGTCTCTCACCCTTCTCTCCGCTGAATACATCATTCTTTGCAAAGGTACATACATGCACCCATACTGTTCATTAATGGGAGAAAGCTAGGGAAGGAACTCTAGTTTTATCACATACAAGTAACTGTGACACTTGGTTGTGTTGGTTTTTATTCTTGTTTTCATTCCGTGGGCAGGGGTTCAGTAGAGGCCTTGGCTTTATTTAGTCCTTGGGTTGACTCCTGACTTTCCCCACTTATTAACTGTGTGGCCTTGGAGAACGTATTCAGTCTTTCTATGCCTCAGTTTTTTTTTAACTTAAAAAGAAATTTGACTATCTTCTTGTACTTTTGATATATAACGAACCACTTTCAAAACTCAGTGGCTTAAACTATGAAGCATTTATCAGCTCAATCTTTTTCCCAGGCTCAGTTGTTTATGGCCTGGCTGATTCATGTGTCTACGGCCAATCAAGGACTGTCTGAGAGCCAGTTTGCTGATCTTGCCCAGGTCGTCTCACATGTCTGGGCTTCAGTTGCAGTAGCTCATCTCCACTCATCTGTTAATCACCTTCCAACAGGCTGGACCAGACTTTTCCTGGTGACTAAATGGAAATATGCCAGTCTTTTTAGAAGTCTAGGCTCAGAGCTGGCACCAAACTTCTCTTGAACACAAGGTCAGCTTAGATTTAAAACATTTAACCCCCTACTCAATTGGAGGAGTTGTAAAGCCACCTGGCAAGGGATACATGCATATATATCGACATATTTATTTGCATATATATATATACATATATATATGAAGGGGAAGAATAGTGATCACTTTTGGAATCTCCCACTCTGTTACCCTGCACTGTTGGGAAAAATCAATGAGAACACATCTGAAGAGGCTTAGTACAGTGCCTGGTTTTCAGATGCTGAGGACCTGCTAATGTCTCTCTTTCCATAAATACCAACAGCAAGATCAGACACAATGGAGAACACCCTGCTGCATGCTGCTCCCAGAGTAGGTGATAGAAACAAAACAGATAAACTTTTTAATATAGGCCTCAGCATTCCTTATGCCTCTTCCAATAGGCAAGTGTTTTTAAAAAGATTTTCAAAAGAGCAAAATTACAGGCCTCACTTTTAGAAGAAAGAGGCAGTGTGGTCTTTCTCTGGCTCATCTTTCCTTTTCCTCCAAGAACACCCTCAGAATGATAGGATTTCACCTTCTCTTCTCTGGAGGAACAATGTGTTATTTTGGTCTGCCTTTGATCACCAGTGATTCACTTTAAAGGCAGTGCTGCTGGGAAAATGCAGAAAGCAGAGTTGCAATCAGAAAAATGACTATGTACAAATAACATCCTCTGACTTTCTGTCCTTGTTTCACAGGCTTTTTTGTTGTTGTTGTTTTTGTTTTCTGGTCACTTCTTAATTCCTTTGCCCTGTGAGAACCAACCAGGCTAGGAGAGTTGGGCTGGTTCCTAATTCTTTGGCCATTCTTATCAATATTCTCTCTGAGTTCTGTGAAGAAACCTGGGAAATGTCTTCCTGTGGAATTTGCCAAGGAGACATTTGACTTGAAGATGCCAAGCAGATAAAATAAGGTTTTTGCTGACAAAGTGATACAAAAATAATACCTTAAGTTAAATAACCATTAATTTCACAAAATTTATCCAGAGCGTGAAAATTTTGCAAAGGCTTAACTTCAATTAGTCTAACTGTATCTTAAGGAGACAAGTGGAAAACTTGTGTGTTTTTTTTTTAATAGACTTTTAATTGGGGATAATTTTAGATTTATGGAAAAGTTATAAAGAACAGTACAGAGAATTTCCATACAGTTATCACCCATTTTCCCCTAGAGCTAACAGATCATGTATATTACCATAGGACATTTGTCATAACTAAGAAATCAACACTGGTGCATTACTAGTAGGTAGACTCTAGACTGTATTTCACCAGTTTTCCCGTTACATTCTAGGCAAGTAGCTGTCTCTGCAACATAGTGATAGTTGCATACTGACACTCCTTAAATCCAAAGGAATGGAGTCTTCATGTACTTAACACTCTGTAGTGGTGTAGCAGAGCAGACATGATGTTGCTGAAAAGCAGAATCTCAGAACTGAAGATCAATCAAATATCTTCCTTTTACAACGAGGAAACTGAGAGCTGACCAAGAGGCCTAATTAAATGCAAACTCAAACTATTTTATATATAGGATGGATAAATAACAAGGTCATACTATAGCACACAGGAAACTGTAGTCAATATCCTATGATAAATCATAATGGAAAAGTATATGAAAAAAATAGATGAATCACTTTGCTGTACAGCATAAACTAACACAACACTGTAAATCAACTAAAAGTCAATAAAATAAATTTTAAAAAGAGATAAATGGGATAATCTTCTCTGACATAATAGAAAGATAATTTAGTGTTTTTAAAGCATCACTCATGGTAAAATATAAAATCTCAGAAAGAAAACACTCTCTGCCAATGATTTTTAAAAAGCAATGAAGAGCTAAAGGGATTCTGATGCCACCTATTGGTAGACAAAAGAATAGGGCACTCCTTCATGACTGGGAGGTTGTGACTGGTGGATAGGTCCCTGAGGTCTTCACATACAAGAATGACAGATAGTAGAAGATATCATCTTGACACAAGGTTGGAATGTGCGTATCAGTTCTCCATTGACGCTCAGCATCTTAGAAGGACTTTCTTAGAGCATTCCTCTCTGCTTTCCAGTAACACAACCCATTTCAGGCATATATAGAAATACCAGAGGAAGACATAGCAGTCAATTCTCAAAATCACATAAATAGAAAAAGAACACATTTTATATATATAAATAGCCCTAGGGGGAGGAATGCAAGATTCTTTTCTGATTCAAAGTCTCCAAAATAAGTCCTGTTATTTATAGCAGTCTCTTTGACTGGTTGAGGATGTAAAAAAGAAAAGATAAAAAAGAAAGAAAAAAATAAAATAGGAATTTAATTTCAAAACAAAATTCTCACCCTGACTCATTCAGGGAAGAATCCAAGGTTTTCAATACAGGGCACTGATTCTCTGTCTGTTTTTCCCCTTCATCATCTGTCACCCTTAAAAAACGGGATCAATTGCATTGGTAAGAATCCACATTTTTTTTCCTTTTCATTTCCTGGCTTCATTCCAGTATTGCACTTGTCATACTGATGGGAGGGGGTGCCTTTCATATTGGCATAGGACAGTAAGCAAATGCCTCCCCTTATGTTATCAAACAGAGACCCAGTGAGAGGATCTGCACCAGAACTGGAAGGCTCCTTTTGCGGCTTGGGAACGCTAGTGGTGCCGTGACCCCGTGGCGTTCTTTAGATCATTTTAACTATGTCTGTAGAGCCCAGCAGCTCAGAATCCATGAAGAGGAGAGTTGGAAGGCGGTGAGTGACACAGATCGGGGGTTTTGATGTAACAGTTGTTGAAGGGACTCCAGCGAATGAGCAACTTGTAGTGACCGCGACCTGAGTTCATGAGCTGGTTATAGCTCTTCATTTGTAGAAACGGGCTGGACTGTTAGGTTCATGGATGAGGTGGGAGAGAATTTTGCTTTCTGTGCCTGGCAGAGAACCTCTTTGAATTTACCTTCAGTGTAATTTTTTTCCTTGAGAAAAATAAAATCCAAATTTCTGGCGTACAGTTGCACGTGTGTTCTGCACACTGGTTTGCAGGCAACTGCTTCTAATTAGGGAGCTGAAGCCTGCTGGCAGAGGAAACCATATTTGTCACAAGTAGTGGCGCTGTGTTCAGTTTGTGTGTTTGTGCCTTTAGCACAGGGACTGACAATGGTTATACTGGACTCTCTCTGCGGTTCTGTCTGTAATTTGCCCTGTGGTTCCTAGGTATGTCACTTTTAGTTGTGCTTTTAGAGCCTGCTTCCATCAACTCTATGTTCTCTGGTCTGTGCATTCTGGCCACCCAAACCCTGGGCTTTTTGTAAAGATAATAAAATCTATGTGGGCAATTGGTGGTGGTCAATAGAGTAGCTTACAGATTGCCTGGAAATGGTACATGATCAACATACCTTAATGCCTTTTCTCTCACCTAAATTCCTTTTCCTATAAGATGCTTGTGCTTAATAAACTCTAAGGCATTTTTGTAAATTTAACATATGTTTATTGACTATCTGCTAAGTGACAGATATTGCAATGGCATCAGGGTTGTGATCACAAGACAACAAAACAGACTATCACCTGCTTTCATGGGACTTAGATTTCAGAGGACACAACCAACATGCAAGGAAATACATAATCACTTTCCTTTTTCTTTCCCTCATTTTTGCAAATTCAATCCAGCTCAACTTTATCTCCAAGGCTACTTCTTTATTAAAATGGAAAGGAATATTTTCTTGCTTTGTGTTTCCATATTCAGTAAACATATGCTGACTTTGCCCGCACAGCATCTGTCCCTCATTTTCCTGTAGTAAGACAATGAATTTCCTGTGGGGACCATCCTGTGTCTCATGCTCAGTTGCTGTGGATCAGGTGGAGCTCCACTTCAGCTCTAGAAGTGCAGCAGAGTGCAGTGAATGCTCCCAGCTCTGTGGAAGGCCGTAGCATCAAGGGAATCCTGTGAAGCCACAATGATTGACTTGTGCTTAACCACCTGATCCAAGTTTCTCCAAAGTGAATCAAAGGCAATCACTATACAGACAAGCTCCTGAAGTTTCTTTCTAGGGTTGATATTTTGTGCCTGAAGGTCTCAAGACCTTCAAAATGGCATACTTGAGAGGTAACCTGGGGGAAGAGAAATATATTATATTTTTCTTTCTGAAGTCTCTTCCTCTACCTCTCAAAGACCTTTCTAATTGGCTCTACAGAACCATGAGTGAGGTACCTGTTCCTCATCCAATTATTTCTTTTCTGGCCTTTGAAAAGAAAGGTTGGTTGGTAAAATTCTTTGGCTGATAACCTCTTTAAATGAAGAGCAGTCTTGTTGTGCCTTCAGAAGATGGGGAGGAAGACCCAGCTATGTCCCTGTCTCCCTGTCCACATTGTGTGTAATATCCTCCATGTCATCCCAAATCAGACAGAAACAAATTTTTCTGAACCTTATGGATTCTGAAGTGCAATGTGTAGTTCTGACAATACCCTCTATGCCGAGAGAATGTAACTGTCTAGTTTATCTACTATTGTGGAAAGAATCAAGAGCAGTATACACTTGGCACTCGCCTGAATTTGACCTAAGTTTGGAATAGAAAAGTCAAAAGTCACACTTTCTTTCTAAAGTGCTTCATAACATGTGGTCATGGTAAGCCTCTTAGCATAAGATGGCATGTTTATACTTATTTTTAAGCAGTGGTATTCTCCAAGCATTTCTTTATCTTACATTATTTGTAAAGTGGATGTATTCCGGAAGATATTATGAGATGACAAAGAGCCTCAATGTCCATTCATTTATTCACGCATTTCTTTACTAAAAAGTAACTATCAGGCTCCTACCATATGCCAAGCAGTCTTGTAGACAGAGAGGATTCAGAGATGAGCGATCTCGTCACCGCTTGTGGCAGTTGAGCATGCATCCAAGAAGTTTCAGGAATGTGTGCAAAGAGTAGCATCACTGCTACCTCTTTCCAGATATTTCCGATTTCCTCTGAAATGAAGAGGAGGTCTCTTCGGTGACTTGACCCCAGAATTCCGGGGTGAGCGACCGGGCCTCGCGGGGAGCCAGGGCTGCTGCTGCCGCCAGCGGGACCGCCATCCAGGACTCGACAGCTGTTCAGGGTCCGCGCCCGGAGGGCGGGGCAGCGCCCTCGGCTCCCGGCCGCGCCCTCCTCCGCGGCCCCCAGGGGGCGCTCGCTCCCGGGCCTCCGAGCCGGCAGCGCGAGGGCGGTGGGGCGCGCGGGTTTCGTCAGAAGGTGGAAGCTCTCCGGCGAGCCGTGGTTCCCCGCCGCGGGGTCGCGCCCTGCTCCCTCCCGCCCGCTCCGCCCCCCTCCCCGGCGCCCCACCTCTCCCGCGGAGGGCCCGGGGGCCCGAGCGGCTCCGCCCCCGCCCCGGCATGGAGCCCGGGTCCCCGCGCCGCCCGGACTCCCAGCTCGGCGCCTCTCGCTTCCGCGGTTGCTGAGCTGCCCCGGAGCCCGAGAGGGAGGGCGGCACGACCCCCGCGCCCGGCCGCGTCCCCGCCCCCGGCCGCGCCGCAGCTGCGTTCAGGTCGCCCGCCGGAGCCCAGTCCGCCTTCGGGGCCCGCGCCAGGTAAGTTGGTCGGGACCCGGCACCGCGTACCGGGCTGCGGCCGGAGACCAGACTTTTGAGGCGCGGGGCTTCGCTCCGAGCCGGCGCTGCTGTCTGGGAAGAGCTGCGCGCAGCGTCCTGGTCGAGGGGAACTTCGGTCCCTCCCCGCGCCCCTCTCCTCCGCCCGGCAGGCTCGGCTGGTGGAGGCTGGAAGGGGGTGGATCTGCCAGTCCCGAGGGAATCGGGACCTGGCGGCGCGGCATCTAGCCTCCCGGCGGCGGGAAAGCGGGGAGGATGGGGCTGGGGCTTGTGCGGGGTCCCGGGGCTGGAGCGCCGCGGTGAGACTCCGCTTCTCAGCCTCCTAACCTCCCCTCCTCCTCCCTACCCCCCTTACGATAGGGCGCGATGACACTTAATTGTATTTCGGGCTCTCTGGGTTAAAAGTCATCCTTGGTCCTCAGCTTCCTTGATTCAGCCACGTCCCCTCTGCACTCCCTGCTCTGTTAAAAGTACCACGGGGAGGGAACGGGGTTGGGACTGAGGGACCTCACAAGCGCTGGCCGCAGCCCCCTAAAGAGGTCGGGATCAAAGCGGTCACGGAAGCCCAAGGACCCTTAGGGTGAAATTGAAGAGCACAGTTAGGAGTTGGTACCTGCGGGGTCAAGTGTGTACTGATCACCGTCGTTTGGGGAGGAGGCTGACCTCTGAAAAGTGCTGATAGGAAGATCCGTTCCTCCCTCGCTTTGAAGGACGAGGGTAGGCTTTAAAGGTTTCAGTTCCCCCACCCTTCCTCCAGGTCCCGCTCCTCTAGCGGCCTTGGAAGCCTGACTTCCAGCCTCCGAACTTGCCAGGCTCCCGGAAGAACCCAGGCTGCAAAGATGGTCCCTAGGGGCTCGAGCTTAAAGTGCTGCCCCCGGGTACCCGAGGTGGAGGGAGGAAGGGTGAATGGTAGTGCAGTGGTGTAGGGAGGGATGAGTGTCCTGGGAGACTTTAAGAGAAAAATACCCTCCATCCACGCCCCCCTGCAACTGACCGATTGATGCCAGAGGATTTTAGTGCCTTTGGGAGCTGATGCTTCTGTTTCTTTCCTCCTGTATTCAAAACTATGGAAAACCGGCTCCTCATCCTCTTGCTGCTTTGCCAGGATTTTTAAAGCGCTGCTGTGGCTCACTTGGTTTTTGGTTCCCTAGCCAGGAGTTTTGAGCTGTCCTAGGTATTTTAAAGTGTTCTCCTGAAACTGATACTAAGCCCTATTCTTTTGGAAAAACTACCTTCGCTTCAGAGGAGATTTGCTTTTCTCCCCATTCCTTCTCTCTACTGCCCTCTTAACAATCTCTGCTCTCAAGGACCGGTTTTGTGTTTTACTTTTTTGCTTTATGTTAAAACAACCTCCCCCCTGCACTTTCCCACCCCCCCACCCCTGGGGAAAAAAAAAACACAAAACTTTCCTAGAACATAGGTGTTTCAAACCCATGCCATTGTTTTGTACTTCATGTACACTGGTTGAAAAGACCCTGATGCTGGGAAAGGTTGAAGGCAGGAGGAAAAGGGGATGACAGAGGATGACATGGTTGGATGGCATCACCAACTCAATGGACATAAGTTTGAGCAAGCTCTGGGAGTTGGGGATGGACAGGAAGCCTGGTGTGCTGCAGTCCATGGGGTCACAAAGAGTGGGACACGACTGAGTGACTGAACTGACTGACTGGTTAAGCTTCATAACGATCCCCTCATAAGCCAGTGGCAAACACTTTGCTTACTTCATTTGATGTTCTTCAAGCTTAGGAAGGTTCCATTTTTATTACCCAGCAGATAAGACAGAGCTCTGGATGGCTGTGCTTGTGATTAGATAGCTTCTGATGTTTTCATTTCCCTTACTAAACTGCTGCTTCTAGTTTAAATTTCATTTTATTATCAGTCCATTTTTAAAGAAATATTGACAAAGTCACTGTAATAGATAGGTCTGAGTTCAGAGCAGATGAAAAGTACCTACATGTAGGGAGATGGATAAAAATAGGTTTGGCAAGTACAGCCAGGACACCTGTGTTCATTGTGCATGTTAATAAAGGCAAGGATCTCCTCATTTATCTCTGGAGGGAACTTCTGAGGGTTTCATAGGACCAAACTCAAACCACATGAAAACTAGGTGATTTCCTCTAAGCATCACATAAAAAGAAGTATTCCTCCATAGTGGGAGTGGCTGTTGAGTCCTGGGCTGGTTTTAATGGTTCAGTGAGAAGTTGTTTAGGCACTAAGTTGTGTCTGACTCTTTTGCAACCCCATGGACTTAGCCTACCAGGCTCCTCTGTCCATGGGATTTCCCAGGCAAGAATACTGGAGTGGGTTACCATTTCCTTCTTCAGGGGATCTTCCCAACCCAGAGATCGAACCCTCATCCCTTAAGTCACCTCCATTGGTAGGTGGCTTCTTTACTACCAAGCCACCAGGAAAACCATCAGTCAGAAGAGCTTTCCTATAATGGAACCAAAGGTCTGCTAATGTGTTGCCCTGTGAAAAGGTTCACAGACGTCAAACCCATACTATTTCTATGAGTGCTCATCCTGGCATAATTTATTGGGAGCAGTGAGCTTCCTGCATAAGACAAGCAGTTTCCTACAGTTTCTGAATATCTCTTTAAAATTAGTTGCTCTGAGATCTGTGTGTTTCTTTTTATTGATTTATTTATTTTTAAATGGAAGAATAACTACAGAATTTTGTTTTTGCCAAACATCAACATGAATCAGCCATATGTCCCCACTCTCTTGAACCTCCCTCCCATCACCCTCCCCATCCCACCCCTCTAGGTTGTCAGAGACTTCCTGTTTATCTTCAGGTCTCTGTAGTAGCCATGTAGTAGCATGGCGTTTTGCTTGAATCCTTGGTTTGTCTTAAGGAGACTCTGCTTATGGAGGTTTTGATTAAAAATGCCTTGTCCGACAGATTTCTGGATCTGCGTGTGGGCAATACTGTACTTTAGTTTGTGGGAAGCAAAGTTGTTATGTTTTCCAGAGCAGTTTTATGTAGTATTCCAGGAAATAGAGGCTGTATCCTTCTCATTATCCCATGATTGAGTCCTCTATCATGACTGAAAACCTTTAGATTCTACTAGCTAGAAGGAATCACAGAGGGGAAAAAATGGGTCAATGGTGAAATCTTTATTCTCATCTATATTGGAATCTTTTTGAACCTCAGCTGAAGGTATTTATAGAGTTTGCAGCATGCATTTCTCTGTCTTCTCTTTGCACGTTTTCTGAAATATAATACTCTGGACCTTTAACCACATTTATTCACATAAAGAAAGGATTTTCCCACTTGGAGGTAAACACATTGGCAGTTAGTAGTTAATATTATGTATGATCAGTGTCCCCTACTGTCACAGGGCCTCAGTCCAGAACGAAAAAAATAAGAGAGCTCTGGTGGTACCAGCCTCATTGGTTGAGAGAAAGTCTCTAAACCAGTTTGGAAAGTCACTTCACAAATCTTTGTATTTTTAAATCAGAGATGTGACCAGAGGATCTGTATTTCATGCATTTTGAAAAGAAAGGGGAAGAATTTATTCTCTATATTTACTTTTTCCATTTTTGTCATGTTAATATTTAATAAAAAGCAACAAGAACAGAAACAAAAGCCTTTGGATCCCTGCAGTAACCCAAAGTCATATTTCCTTGGTAACAGTAGCCAGTATATTGGAGTCACAAAATATCTATCAAGAAAGAAAAGTTTCAATGCACTTAAAATAAAATGTCACATAGTTCAAGACCATCCTATAGTGCATTAAAACTGACCTGCCAGCATATGATAATAGAGTTGCCTTTAAATTTGCTTTTCTTCTGATTGAATGTAGATAGTAAAGACAGATTATAGAACTTTAATTCTTTTTAGCATATTCTAAAAATTCTAGAATGGTCTTTCTTTTGAGGAAGCATGTTATCAAAATTAAGGGGGCTGGAGTAACATATCCTTTCTTTGAGTGAGAAGTTCTTGTGGAGGTTGGTAAGTCCAAAATCAAGCCCAATCAATGGGTCAGGCAAAATGTTATAATTTCTGTGTTATTTGAAATAGACAATATATAGTAGAACCTCAGTTAGCATTAAATTCAACCAATCTGCTAAAACTTGTGACTGCAGAGTAAAAACATAGTAATGCCTACATATACTTTTAGTCTTTTCTGTACTAGAAATCACATTTATGTGGGAGCTTTCTGCTACGAACTACTAAATATATATGACATATAGTATATGTTTTCCCTAAGTTAGCAAGTGCTGGGAAGTCTTTTCTTTGGTGTTATAGTCTTGGGAAAGCATCTTGAGAACCACTAGCTCTTTAACTGAGTAAACATAGAAGGACTGAAGGCAAGTCTTGAAGAAGGTTTATCCTTGTACTATGATTCTGGTGCCCTTGTATAGGTGGGGGAGCCCCTCTAAGCTAGGCTGTGGTGGGCTTCTCTCTGAACTGTGAACAACAATTATATAACTTTGACTCTTTGACTGTCAGAACCAGAAGAGAGCCTGGGGATCATCTATTGACTCTAGCTGTTTAATTTGGCAGATGTGGGTACTGAGCCTCAGAGAGATGACATGCTCAAGATCAGGGAACTCACTAAGCAACCCTCTTGATTACTAAGCAAGTCTCTTGATTCTGAGAAGATACTCACATTCCCTGGAGATAATTACTGTGGCTGTGGCCATGGGTACTGATGATCTTGACCAAGTCCAAGTTGGGGATGATGGTGGGGGAAGGGCTCTCCTACCTTCACTGGCTGTCTTGAGTCTTAATATTTTGCTCTCTCTTGGAGCCAGTGCAATATTTACCCAATAGATGTGATTCAATTTGAACAAAGTCATTATCTGCAGCCATCCCTGTTAATGTGCATGTTTTGTGAAGAATTGCTCATGCTCAGTCCTAACTTTCTATTTTAAATGTCACAATTGAGTCAATAAAGTAAATAGAGATTTTATGTGTATCCAGTTTAAGAAAATCCACAGAGGAATCCTTTATTCTGTCTTACATGAAAGATCCATTAAAAAAGAACAAACTTGCTAAAATGTTGCTTTTCCATCTCTGGCTCAGAATATCATATTGCTGACTTTCTTCTGACTTAGAGAACTAGAGCTGCTGCTTCAAACATCAGGAGAAAAATGTAGTACTTAAGGTTAATTCTAGAAGCAACCTTCTCAGGTTTAAGGTGTATTGACTAAAAAGCTTCCTTCTTCAAGAGATGCTAACCTGTGTAGGGCACTTCATCGCACTTGGAGAAGAGGAACAAAATCAGGCTGGCTAGTGCCCAAGGCGAGTGCATCCCCCAGAACTGGAGAGGGAGAAAGGAGGAAGGGCTGAGAGATGGCGTTAGAGAGGACCGCCGCTAGAGGGCGCCGGAGCACCAGCGGAGCCCTCCTGGGCTCCCAGGCCGGACCTCCTGGCTGGGAGGTGGGGTTGGAGATGAGGGTGACAGAACCCCAAGGAGATGCCCATAGGGGAGGGGGTTGGTTACGGGCGCCTCTGACTCTCTGTCTCAAACCGCCTTGCTTCACAGAGGAGACAGGGATCTGCCTTCAGTATGGGATGGGGCGCTCCAGCCTGGTCGGGTCCTAGTGCCTGGATACCTGACATGCTGTCTACAGTCTCACAGCCCTTTGTTCCTCTGGAGGCAGGACTCCAGACCCAGAAATGCCTGACTCGAATCTCGGGCTTGCAGGTTTGCAAGCTTCAGTCCTGCGTGGATGTTGGCCTCTGGAACGTGAAGCTTGTGGTGGTGAATGTGGAGTGTGTAGAAGTGGTCTTTTAGTGGGCAGGCTGTGCTCATCCTGGTGACCTTTCTCTTGAGAGTTCTCCCTAAACTTCCTTCTTCCCTTTCCATCTGAGCCTTCTCCTCCTGTCCCCATACCCTTCCCTTCAGCAGAAGGGTTTCACGCATCCATCTGTTGAACAGTCGCTGAACACAGCCTCTATGCTCTAGGCTGAGTTAGGTACTGGAATCAGTCAATATGGAGTTCCCCTGGTTTGGAGTTGTGGCTTGAGGGGCAGATGGTGATTGTGAGAGAGAGATGAACAAACCGTGTGGGCTGAGAGAGACTGAGTCGTTTGCTTTGTCTCAGAGACCCTGGGAAATGGCCTCTCAAGTTCTTTACACTCATGTTTTTTCCTCTCCCTACATTTTAAGGAATCTGGTGTATAGAGGGTAGCTCTGAGGGAGGGAAAAGGGGATGAAATCTCTCTCAGCATGTGCTTTGGTTTATATGTATATTTAACTGTGCTAATAGAGGTTCTTAAGTCCAACCAACTTGTACTACTGCCCTCTATGTGTTGTTTTCATCAATATCATTAAGATAAATGCCTATATGATTGACTTAATTTCATTTAAGCCGGAAAATGATTTTTAAAGCAAACAGAAATATAACAGCAAAATCCTTACTTCTAATGGTTGGGTCTGGAACAACCTAAATCAGGGTTCTGTTTTTAAAGTATTACAGAGGTGGTCAATGCAAATAACAAAAATGAAAAAATAATGAGGGCAGCAGAATGGTTGAAAGAAATACTTGATCATTAAAGTGACAGAACATTGTTTATTTGTAAGCACTGGGGAAAACTGTTCATTAGTAGGCACTGGGGCCAGAGGATGCCTGATTTGATGTCTTATATTTGTGCAGTTATTTCAATGAATAACTTGAAGACAATATGGGAACACAAGGTGTGTGCCTGAGGTGGTGGGGTGTTTATTTTTATTTTATTTGTTTTTGGCTGTGCTTGGCCTTCTGTTGCTGCACGAGGGCTTTCTCTAGTTGGGGTGGGTGAGGGCCACTCTCTCGTTGGGGCGTGCAGTCTTCTCCTGTGGCGGCTCTTCTTGGGAGCACCGGCTTGGGTGCACAGGCTTCAGTAGCTGCAGGTCTCGGGCTCTGTAGAGTGCAGGCTCAGTAGTTGTGGCACGTGGGCTTAACTGTTGTGCAGCACGTGGAATCGAATCCAGTGTATGGGCAGGTGCATTCTTAACTGTTGGCCCGCCAGGGAAGTCTGAGATGGTATTGATATGAAACCAGGGATGGCCAGCTGGGCCAGGTGAGTTAAGTTTACTTGGCCAGGTAGATAGCAGTGCTCTGGGAAAACCAGGGTTGTCATTCTTCTGCTGGTGCCCTGTAGGTTCTGTGACTTGACTGACTGTGAATTATGTTGGCAGGAAGGCCTGACCAGAGAAAAAGGGTGGAAACAGTTGATTTGGGGAGCAGCTAACAACATTCATCACATTTCATAGCCTGACTGAATTTTAAAGAGACAGGAAAACAAACACTTCTTACAGAATCAGAGAATGTGAGGGCTGAATAATCTCATAAAATTAGAGACACCTCTTCCCATTTCCCAGTTGAGGAAACAGAGGCCCAGCAAGATGAAATTCATTACTCAACCTGCACCCACTTCTCCTCCCAATTACATGTTTCCCAGGAGGCAGAACTCCTCTTGTCTTGTTCACTGCTAAACCCCAAACAGGGCCAGGCATCTGGCCGCTGCTTCAGAAAGTTTGATCAGTTGCATTAATAATGCTATTTCTTTTCTCTCACTCTTATTCTGGATCACTAGACTGTAACATAATTGATAAAGATAAATATTTATTGAGTTTTTTTTAAGATAAGGGGTTAGGCTTAGAAGGTAAACAGACTTGGTTCAGATCCTGGTTCTGCCACTCAACAACTGTTTGGTTTTGGGAAGATTACAAACCCAAGTTGGGCAGCAGAGGACCTGGACTAGTCTTTCTCCATCTTCCATTCCTGCTCTGTTCTTCCCAGAGAAGATTAAAAGGGGGTATAATGCTTTTTAAAAAGGAGTTTAAATTTCTTTCAGATAATACACATTTGCAGAAAAGATTATTCCACTATAGAAATATAAATACCTGAAATCACTACAAATACATATTCTGTGGGTTAGATGTTAGTTCTATTTTATAAATAATTGGACTAATGCCAAAGCACTGGAAACAGGAGAGGAAGAAGACTCAAACCCAGGGTGCCCCCATCCCATTTTCAAGACCAGAGAATTGTTTTCCTTTTGTAAATCTTCATTTCCATAGGATAGTGACTATAGTTCCCTGTGCTATACAATAAGGCCTTGTTTTTTATCCATTCTATATAATAGTTTACCTCTGCTAATCCCAAATCCCCAATCCATCTCCCTGGCTCCCTCTCCCTTGGCAACCACAAATCTGCTCTATATGTCTGTGAGTCTGTTTCTATTTGATAGATAAGTTCATTTGTATCATATTTTAGACTCCACATATAAGTGACATCATATAATATTTACCTTCCTTTGTCTGACTTATTTCACTTGGCATGATAATTTCCAGATCCATCTATGTTGCTGCAAATGACATTATTTCAATCGTTTTTATGGCTGAGTAACTGGATGGCATCACGGACTCGATGGACGTGAGTCTGAGTGAACTCCGAGAGATGGTAATGAACAGGGAGGCCTGGCGTGCTGCGATTCATGGGGTCGCAAAGAGTCGGACACGACTGAGCGCCTGAACTGAACTGAACATTTCATTGTGTGTATGTACCACATCTTCTTTGTCAGTTCATCTGTCGTTGGACATTTAGGTTACTTCTGCATTCTGGCTGTTGTAAACAGTGCTGCAGTAAACATTGGGGTGCATGTATTTTTTCAAATTATGTTTTTTTTTTTCCAGATGTATACCCAGGAGTGGAACTGCTGGATCATATGGCAACTTTATTTTTAGTTTTTAAGGAAGCTCTGTACTGCTCTCCACAGTTTCTGTACCAATTTACATTTCTGCAAACAGTATAGGAAGGTTCAACCAGGGTGTTTTTTTTTTTTAATCCATGTTTCATATGGTCTTTGTATCTCACCTGTCCTTCTGTGTCTGAGTCTCTCAAGAAGGCTCAAATCCTCCCTTTGCACATCCTCCTGAATGGCTGCTCTCTAGTCCCAGTTGTGTGGCACTGGTATGCACAAGTGTGCCTGCCACCCCAGGGTACCACGGGCTTCCCCAGGTAGTGGCTGTGTTGTGGGCTGTTGTTGTTGTGCTCGCTGTGACCAGAGTGCTTAGAACCTTCTGGTACGTAGGATTTTCCTTCTATGTGTGCCTGTTTCCTTATCTTACATCCTGCATCTGAGTCAGGTTCATTAGTGACTGCAGTGTACATTTAATTTCCTCAAAGTAAACTCCACAGCCTCGATTACTTGTTAAATATACTCATATTGCATTTTGATTGTTCGCTTTCTGTTATATAATCTAATGTGTGACATTGTACAGATATATTACTGTATGATGTTATAATGTCATACATATAATGTATTGTACTTGGTGAACAATTTATGGGAATTTTTCAAAAATCATTTTGAGTTTGAATCATAGCCCTTACCTAAAGTGTGGTCTATTATATTGTATTCTGAGTGGGTAGGTAGAATCATTAGTGTTCCTGAGTTTGAATTCCTGCTCTGCTTAATCTCTTGAAGCTCAATTTCTATAGATGTAAAATGAGAATAATGGGAGAGCCTGTGCCCTGGGGTTGCTATGAGGACTTGGAAGATATGTGCATCCCAAGATCTGATCATATTATGGGCTCATGGAAATTCCTCAGATTGTCACTGCTGTTGGCTGATGGCATCCCTCAAAGATTAGTGTTAGGAGCAATTACCCTGAAGGCAGTGGTTTGCTGTGTTGTGAGGAGTTGTGAAAACTAGAAGTGTGTGACGGTACAGTAGAAACTAGCAGTAAAATGTGTGCTCTCGCAGCTTCTAACACAATCATTCACTGTCCTTCCGTTCCCCTCACCTCTGTTTCCACACACAAGTTTATGCCTAGCCACAGAGATGACTCAAGGACTGTGCTAGGGTTTCTCCAAGGTAAAACCGCCTGCTGATTCCAGATTTACTTCAAATGCAAAGTATGTTTAGCACTGGCCCCCAGATACACAGCCAGAATACACAGTGAATCACTCTGCCCTACAAGACTTCACATCAGACATTTATTGTATTTATATATTTCCTGTGTATGTGTGTGTGTGTTGAGCGGGGCATGCTCAGTCATGTCTGATTCTTTATGACCCCATGGATTGTAGCCCACCTGGCTCATCTGTCCATGGGATTTTCCAGACAAGAATACTGGACATGGGTTGCCACTTTCTTCTCCAGGGCTATATCTCTATCTTCGCCCAGAAGATTCTGGGCAGCCAGCAATAGAGAGCACATCGGGTGCACTGTACTGTCAAATCCACAATTCTACTAGTGCAAGATATTTTTTTAGGGAGACCCCATTCATATTGTAAAGCCATGGTTCTCACGCTGGAGAAGAAATCAGGAAATCTCCTGCAGGCCTCTTGTTACAGCATAGATCTATGGGCCCTACCATCAGCGTTTCTGATTTGGTGGGTATAGTGTTGCTGCTGCTGCTGCTAAGCTGCTTCAGTCATGTCCGACTCTGTGGGACATGGGTTACCCAGTAGATGGCAGCCCACCAGGCTCTCCCGTCCCTTGGATTCTCCAGGCAAGAACACTGGAATGGGTTGCCATTTCCTTCTCCAATGCATGAAAGTAAAAAGTGAAAGTGAAATCGCTTAGTCATATCCAACTCTTAGCGATCCCATGGACTACAGCCTACCAGGCTCCTCCATCGATGGGATTTTCCAAGCAAGAGTCCTGGAATGGGGTGCCTTTGTCTTCTCCAGGGTCTAGTGTTATAGTCAAATAAGTTGTATCTCTGACAGTCTCACAGGTGATGCTGATGCTGCTGGTTTGGGAACCACACTTTGAGAACCAGTGCCTTAGATATTCACTTTATTTGGACAGTCTGTGAATTTTCTCTCCTGTGGGGTGTGACTAAGAATAGCATTGATGATGAGAAAAGGGATCTGACATTTACTGAGCACCTGTGACATTTGCCATATTCCAGGTACCTCAGCAGCACTTTACACATATTATCCTATTTAAGCCTCCCAACTGCCCCACTAATCAATTCATAATTATATATTGAGACCCTGTCATGTATCATGACATGTGCAGTACTAGGTGCTGGGGATATGGAATCAACACCACAGACATAATCAGGGAAACATGCTTGAGCAGATAATCATGAGGGTGATTAGTCTGATCCATAGCAAATGGAAGATCAGAAGATCAGAGAGTTAAGTAACTGGGCTAAGGTTACGCAGCTAGGGGGAAACAAAGGAGACAAACTTAAAAAACATTTTTTTTTTTTTTTTTGCCTTACAACACTTAACTTTTATTTATTTATTAAAAAAAATTTTTTTTAATACTTTATTCTGCGTTACAATACTGTATTGGTTTTGCCATACATTGACATGAATCAGCCACAGGTGTACACGATCTCCCAATGCGGAAGCCCCCTCCCACCTCCCACCCCATATCATCTCTCTGGATCATCCCGTGCACCAGCCCCAAGCTCAAAAATGTACAGTCCTTTCACTAAAGCAGAGGTTCTTAGATCTTTGGTCTCAGGTCACCTTTATACTCTCATAAATTATTAAAAACCTCAAAGATTTTTTTGCTTATTTAGGTTAAATCTATCAACGTTTACAGTATTAGAATAAAACAATGTGGTTCATACTTTGAGAACTGCTACACTAAACCAGGCTGCAAATAGTTCCATTTTCTTACGCTCTAAACCCTGACTTGTTTTAATGACTTTTGTAAGCCATCAAAGATAAGAAACTTCTCCTAAACTATTTTTTTTAAAGCACAGGCCTCAGTTTTTACTTCTAGTGCTGATGGCTTCCTACAGACAGGGCTGACCTGCTTTGGAATCACAAATGTGTGTTTGTGAGACTTCCCCGGTGCTCTAGGGGCTAAGACTCTGCATTCCTAATGCAGGAGGTCGGCATTCTGTCCCTGCAGGGAACTAGATCTCACATGCCCCCAACTAAAGATTCTGAGTGCCAAAACTAAGACCTGGCACAGCCAAATAGATATTAAATCAAGTAAATAAATGTAGGTGTGTTTATGATAAGGAAAAGCAACAGTACTCTTGCTGTCTCGTTACAGTGAGAGAAATAGATGGAGGACTGGACTCAAGTCTGGCAGTTTGTATGTAACGTTGGCAGCTGAATCATGTTTAATTGTGGGTTAATGACTAAAATACTGCCTTTCCCATCATTTGTATTCATTGTCTAATGAGCATGAGATGGCCTAGTAGATACTTACCCTCTGTGTGTAACGGTCTGTGGTTGTTCAGATACGAATGCTCTGCCTGACTCTGAATGTTTTATGGCCTTATTAAGTTTTACTGAGTAAAATCACCAAATCAGAGCTGCCGTAACTCAATGTAATTCTTGGTGGATGATCAATGAGATCAGGTCTCCTTTTATTTTTATAGAAACCAATGAACTGGCGGCAGGGGGAGAGGGGCTTCTCCAGCAAGATCTGTGCAGTTATTTAAATGTAGCAGACCCTAGGATGAGAAGCAGGAAAGAAAAACCTCCAGTCATCTGACTGTGTAGTCTTCTGGACACCAAACATGTGGATCACTGGTTCATGGGGAAACTTTTAAAATGTTTATCCAGGTATTTTGTGTCAGACATGCATGTTCCATAGACAAATCAAAGTAAATGAAAAAAAAAAAAAGTGATGCTGGATGATCATTCATCATCTTCCTTAAAGGCTGAATTTTGACACCAAGCATCTCTGTTGGTCTACCTGAGATAACATGGAGTCCTTCACATGGCATTTCTGCAGAGTGTATGTTTTGCCTGGTGACTGTAACATTTTAGAGAAAATATTTTCCTGGAAAGAGGCAATTGTAGGAAGATCCAAGGCATGAGGCAAGTTGAATCTCCTTTTCACTATCACATCAAATGGGGGATTATGTTACATCCCCTGAGGGGCCATCTCCTGCGAATCCTTTTAGCTACGTTTCTTTTGCTGTTTGTAAATCATGAGCTTCTTGCCCAGAATTCTATTTTTGAGTCCATGGGCTCATGTGAGCAGGTCTCAGTGATGAACCCTGTTGGTTTTGCAGATTGTTAGGTCCATTTTCTAGAACCCCTATTTTCTAAAGCAAGCATAAGGAATTGCCTGTCTGTCTAATGATTAGGATTTCCAAGGGCATGAGTTTAATCCCTGGTTGGGGAACTAAGATTCTGCAAGCCATATCGAAAAAAATAAAAAGATAAAAATAAAGCAGGCACAAGCATGAAAGGTAGCTGGACCTCTGCTCCTCACTAGCCCTCCCTGTCCAGGGATGGGGCTCAGGGAAAACCAGACCTGCTCACTGACCCTCCATGTCTGTTGTGTGTCTACCTTGCCAACAGTCAGCCTCAGTTTCTGCCCGGTGAATGCTTGCAGGAAGGGATGGAGTTATTATCTATGGGGATGGAATAATGGAAATCCACCTGACATCATGGGAACATTGTCTTCCCTAAGTTGGGGAGAAGACACAGTATTTATTTAGGGAGATGCAGTGTGGTTACTTGGGTTTCCTAGGTGACACTAGCAGTAAAGAACTTGCCTACCAGTGCAGGAGACTTAAGAGACTTGGGTTTGATCCCTGGGTCAAGAAGATACCCTGAGTAGGAAATGGCACCCCATCCAGTATTCTTGTTGGGAGAATACCATGGACAGAGGAGCCCTGGTGGGCATAGGGTTGTAAAGAGTCAGACACGACTGAAGTGACTGAGCACATAGCATGCAATGTGGTTACTTAGGTGGAAACTTAAAATATTAGAGGAGATGAACATTTATGCTTTGCACCCTAGTCTGCAAAGTGACAGCTACAGCCTCTTGAGTCCTCATCAGTCATGTTCATTCAGCATGAGCCAGAGTTATTAGGCAATGTCAAAAAGCATGACCATCTGCTGCTACTGTGTCGAGTAGCACTGTATTGAGTGTCTTATATGGAGAGAAACAAGGAGGGTTAAGAGTTGAGAGCATCCAAATTGTGCTTAATGGCTGTTTCGAGTTGCTTTGTGGAGCATTGTTTATGTTCTGCAGCTCGTGGTATGACCTTGGGTACGTGCCAGATGTCCCAAATCACAGTCCAAAGGGTGGTGAGTGGTAGGTGGATGATGTGGTGGGGGATGGAGGGAAGGAGGGGTGATGGCATTAGTCTTCCACTCAGGGAGAAACGTGAGCTGTGCTATGAGGGAGAAAGGCTCATGCCCCATCATGTGATCTGGCAGCAGACTACTGATTCAAAGCTTATGCTATTTCTTCCTTTAGGACCTGGAGTTCCTATGGTCCCCTTTCCCGAGGAGATAGCCAGAGTTTCCATCTGCTTAGCTCCACCGAGTTGACTGTGGGGTCATCATTTATTCATTCATTCATTTGGGAGGGTGACAAGCTGCCTCTGCTGATATGTAAGCAGAGCCTCAGCCTTTGCATCTGCATCCAGGCTGCATCTTGGTTTTCCTTTCAGGAATTGCAGCCCTCAGAGCACTGGGGTTCAGCTGAGTGGCCCTGCCTCCTCCCATCCCACACTTACTGTGGCAGGTCTGAAGGCTAAGGCCAAGCAGGATGTGAGCAGCCCAGGGCTGAGAAAGGGGAGGCCTGCTCACTTGCTCTTGGCTTTCATGTGCAGGACCCTTTGGGAAGAGAAGGGTAGAAAGGACAGGACCAGCGTGGAGCACGATACGGTCTGTGCTGTGCTCTGACTCGCATACCTTTAAGCTCCATGGCTAGGAGGCGTGTTGCAGCGACAGCTTGCCTAGTCCTGCTGGAAAAGCAAAATTTGTTCATCCTAGATTTTTAATTTTTGAGAGCTCGTAGTTCTTAGAACTCCTGAATTTTTAAAAATCTTAGGACTGGAGGTAGAGGGATTGATCTGCTGAAGTGTGGCTAAAGTTGCAGTTCAGGAAATTGCATGATTAGGTCAAGTGAGAAAATTAAAGCACATTCTCTGGGGTCATTAGTTTTATATTGGTTGCTTCTGTTGTTCTGTTTTTAAAAGTAAGTGTTTAAACACAAACTTTCCTTCTTCCTTTATATGTGTATCTTCATGTTTCCCATGAATGTATATTTACCTTTATTTATCAAATTTATTTTTCAGATATATTGTATTATATACTGATGCAATACCATGCCCATTACTTTGAATCAGTTATTTAAGTCCTTCATCTGAAACAACAGCTATCTGAATATTTCTGTTACTTACTACTTAGGGCTTAGAAGATTTCATGTGCAGTTGAGGCAAAGTTCTACAGTAGAAGAGATGGCATGCTTTCTAAAGCTTGGAAATCAAGGTGCTAATACTCAGCTTCACAAAATTGTACATAATTTAAAACTGTAACACATTTTCTTGCTCGCTTTATTTTTAAATGTTGATCCTGGCACTCAGAATCTCAGAGCTTCTCTTATTATTTTACAACTCCTGAGGAATGTGCAAAAGGAAAGGTAATAAAGGACAATCTTTTCAAGATAAAAACATGATTCATAAAGGTGACAGCCATGCCATATGTGAGGAGTGATTAATAGCTGTAGTATCTGCTAATGGCTTTTTAAAAATAAAATGATAAAACAGATTTTCCTATTATTTTGTGTTTCAGTGCTTGCTCAAGTACATTGCCCTGATTGTTCTTCATACCCCAGCAATGCTGTGTTAGAGCTTACTTAACTATTTCATATAGCTCCATGGTTATTCTTCTAGTATATTTTAAGTTTCAAGACAATGATGTGGTATGTTAAAACCGTAACCACCACTTTTTATTTCTGGAGAGTGCAATTGGATGGACAGAAGGCAGAGTATTTTCAAGGTTTGCTCATTTGGAATTTCATCCAGAGCAGTGAGGAGCCAGTAGTCGTGTGCTTAATGAAGCACGTGCACACATTTCCGTGGCCTTCCCTTGCCATCCTCAGCAGATCTGCTGCAGGCCTCATGGGGGCAGACAAACAGGCCCAAAGACCACTGCCTCTGAGTGAGGGATGGAAGGGGAAGAAAGCTCTTATTTTAAAATCCAGTTGTCTTGCATTTCTCTAATAATGAGTGAGGTTGAGCATCTTTGCATGTGTTTGTTAGCGATCAGTATGTCTTCAGCCACTATAGAAGACAGTGTGGAGACTCCTTAAAAAACTAGGAGTAAATTAAATTGTCATCTTAGCAAAAGTGGTTAATTCTAGGAAATGTGTCTCCATGAAATGCTGTGTTTTTTTTTTTTGCAAATAACTGAACTCTTTCCCCTTCACTGGTAAGCTCCTTGTTTATGTCGGTAGTTTTCCTCTTGTTTGGGTCACAGTACCCTTGGAGAATCTCCTGAAAGCTATAGATTCTCTCACCTAAAAACTGAACACACTTACTTGTACACAAAAGTCTGCATCCAGTTTCGGGAGTTTACAGACCTCCCTGAAGCTGAGACCTTTTCTTTTCCCATCAAGAACCCCTTCATTGTTTCTTCAGTAGATGTGTTCTTCGTGGTAAATGTCTTTGAAAAAATACCTACATTAAACTTGTGACATGGCAGCGTTTCTTTTAGAGGAAAAGGGAGCAGTGGACCTGGGGACATTTTTTTACCATAAATAGCTGTGCATTGTGTTGTCTGGGACACAGTCTGCACTGAGCATCTGGCTCCTCAGCTCCTGGGGATGCTTGGAGGAAGCAGGTGCACGGGAGGGGTGAGGGCAGTGCCTTGGGGGTTGGCAATGAGGGAGGCATGGCTGCGTGCCAGTCGTTGTCCTCAGGGCGCTCCCTGCCCCCGCTCTGTGAAGTCCAGGAGCCCTGATTCCCTGACGGGCTGCCCAGGAAGCTGGTGAGTTGAATGTGTCATGTGATGCCTTGCCACAAATAAGAGGAGAAGGCCTGCTGCCGCATTCCTGGTGGAGGGCCAGCAGTGCCCAGGCTTTTGCCTAGATATCCTCCAGAGCTCCAAGCCCTGGGTCATGAGACACAGCGTTTCTGGGACCTGCTTCCCTAGACCAGGGGTGCTGTGCTCACAGGAGACAGTGGTTGCTTACCAGTGAAGCAAATTGGCCTTGGAAGTGGTTCCCACACATCTTTATGCAAGTGCGTCAGGCAGCCTGGAACTAGGTGCTGGGTGCCTTGTAAGGTCCCAAGAGATATTTGGAAATAGAGAGGGAAGAAGAATGAACATGGAGGACCTAGACGCTCAAGGGTAAGATGTGTCCTCCATCCCTTTATCTTCCCCCTTTTCACACACTCCCTCTTCCTTCCTCCTACTCCTTCCTCCATCATTCTGTCCATCTTTCTTTCCTTCTGTTCTTTCATTCTTCTCTCCTCCTTCCCTCTCTTTCTCCTTCTTTCTCTATTTTTCTTTCCCCTCCTCACTTTCTTCCCGTACTCTTTCTTTCAATCTTTTCTTCCTTTCCATCCCTGCTTTCAAAAGATGTGTTCAGGCGTCTGCCTGGTGCCGTTGGTTCTCAGCTGGAGTGGAATTTTGGTGCCCTTTCTGGGTCCAACTCTTCCTACCAGGGAGCATTTTTGTACTGTGTTGCCTTCCCCTGCTCCTTCCTTCATCAATATATTGAACAGCTGCCTTTAGAGAAAAAAAAGCTAAAATGATTATGGACTTCACTTTCACGAAGGAAGAGTAAAATCAAATTTAGGAACTGAGGTACAAGTATGTGACAAGCTAAATAATAGTGGAATGATGACGTGATGTCTTCAAACAAGAAGGTGACATGCCAGGAGACAGAATGAGCATTATTGTTAGATGAGTGAACCGAGACATGTTTGAGTTAGGAGAACTGAGCAGTTTTGGGGGAATAGAGAAGGAGTGTAAACTGGGGTTCCAAGTAGGGTCTTCATATTTGGAAAAGAAAGAGAATTTCAGTCCAGGAAAGGGGAATGACGTGGGTAAAATCTCGGTGGTGTTGGTCTTTTCCTTTGGTCGCCTATATTTTTAAGGGAAAGTTCCAGTCCAGGGAACCTCTCTTTCTCTCCTGCTCATGGCTGTCTTGTCTCCAGTTCTGTATCTTTTCCCACATTTTAAATTCAGCTGTTAATGTGCTCAGGGGAAGCACCTGGTGTGTCTCAGCCCCTGTCCTGATCCACAGACTGGCCACTTTCTGCTACATGTAAGGACGTACTGGGAGGGGATATTTAAACTGAAGAGAGGGCGTTGAACCATCTTTCCCAGAGTAGTGGTTGAAATTCCAACAGTAATTTTTTATCAGCCCTTGGGAACCAGAGCACTGCTTTTAGGACTCATGATTTAACATGCTGGAGGTCTCCGAACACCTGAAGTCAAGGCTTTGGATTAGCATTCTTTATGTGACTTGTCCATTGTGACTGAGTCCAATCCAGGAAACACTCCCATTTTTCTTGCACATTTTATGTACATTTAGCCATGGTTCTTGTAAGTTTTCATAGTAGATAGGTATTATAAGTTGAAGCCAATCCATATTATTTTGTTCCAGCATCTTGAGTCCTTGAAGAAATAGTTGATTTTTAAGATGCCTGATGAGCTTTGTACCTACCCTGGTGCCTGGGTCTTTCCTGGCAGTGACTTCAGTCAAATCTGACTAAATACTGTGGTGACACCTGGGCTATGGAAGTTGAAGATTCTAAGTTTAATCCCTCTGAGTCTCAAATTTCTCTTTGTTCGATTGGATCCTTTCCAAAGCTTAGCCTCTTTGGCACCATTGCCAGGGAGATACAGGGTTGCTGGGATCCTCCTAGGCATGTGGGCTTTTGATATTTGCCCCTAAGTAAAAGAAATAATTCCTTTACCAAATACTTGCTAGTTGTTCAGAATTGAAATTTTCTCATTGGTCCATTACATTTGATTATTGAAAAGTTCACAGTCAGGCATCGTATATGTCACATGTTGTATGTGTGTGTGCGTGAAGAAAGAATTCTTTTTAAAAACAGTGTGGTGATTCTCAGGATCTAAGTGATCTTCTCTTCTTTCATAATCTGATTTAAAAGGTTACTTTGGAGCAGAAGGAAAGGGAGATGATGACCCTGGTGGTAAATGTAAGGCTAACTGAAAGCTGTCCTAGAATGCTATTGTCAGAGGATAATTTTGAAAGTTTTAATTCAGCTCCCCATGTTATGCAAAAAGGAAAACCTAGGTCCAGAAATATGAAGTGATTTCTGCCAATGTGATGCAACAGATTTAAAGACAAACCAGGATCTGAGTACAGGTTCTCTTAGAAATAATTACATGTACAGAATCTGTGCAGCCTGTTATCAAAATGTGTAGGACAAAGAAAGCAATGATAAATAGTTTTCAGCAGAATAAAGGAAACAGTTTTTTGTCACATTTAATTAGGACTGATTTAACAAAACGTTTCAGAAAAAATTTTAAATTGAAGGATAAATATTTCTCAAGAATACAGAGATCTTTTGCTAGGATATTTAGGGTCTGTTTGAAAAATATTATCGGTTAAAAAAGCAATCAGACTTATTGCCCATGACATTCACATAACACCATATAATGACTTTGGAGGTGTAGAGTGCTAAGTTAATCAAAAGCTATTCAGTTGCTTGAAAACTATTAAATAACTGTTTTTGTGAAAGGAGCCAAGTTCATAGTATATTAAGGTACTAGAAGTACAGTCTTCTCATATACCATGGGATGCAGTCAAACTGTAATTAGACTATATTTCCTGCTCCTGAAGCTAGTGTTAGACAAAAGAAGAGATTAAAATAGTTTATGAATCAAAAATATTTTAAGTAAAAAGAAAGAAAAAGGGAAAAAACATCAAAATCATTTAGATATTGAGGAAGGAAAAGCCAAATGGTCTAATGAACAAAGCTATCATTTGTAGCCCAGCTTGATGGTGCCTCCTCCCACTTCTCCTTCTCAGCTGCCCTTCATTCTTACCCCAGTCTCTGAGAAATGCCTGGCCCCTGTACTCTCCTAGGATCTTGGGAAGGTGTGGAGAGGAGGCAGGGACTGCCCTGGCCATTTTCTCTACTCTGTTGCCTTAGGGAAGAGTCTCGGAGGGTCAGAGAGAGCGCTGTTCCCGTCTGTAGGCACATACCCAGGGCCCGGGAGGTGGTTGAAGGAAGGTCTTCTTTATGAGCTGCAGACAGTCCTTCTTTCAGCTCCTCCAGTAGCAGCCACCCTCTTAGAGCTGAGTTTGGGTACAGAGCCCTCAAGATAGTCCTGGGCTCCCCATCCAGGAGAGTGTGCAGAGTCAGCTCATGGCAGTCATGCACAGTTTGCTTTAGCTTCAATCCAGATCTCTTCCTTTGTTCTCCTTTTCTCAGAGTCACTACTGTCATCTACCCCAAACATGTGCTGATCACCTGTGTTGCTGCATTGTTAGACAGCTATGGTATAAACAGAGCAGAAGAGCACTGGCTCTGGAGTTGCAATACTTGGGTCCATATCTGGACTCCACACTTGGTAGCGCATGATTTGGGGGCAAGTTATGCAATTTCTTTGGGCCTCAGTTCCATTATCTGTGAACATGGAATAATAATGATGTATGAGTGCTTAGTCGCTCAGTTGCATCTGACTCTTTGTGACCCTATGGACTTAGCCCGCCAGGCTCTTCTGTCCATGGGATTCGCCAGGCAAGGATACTGGAATGGATTGCCATTTCCTATGCCAGAAGATCTTCCTGACCCAGGTATCAAACCTGGGTCTCCTGTGTCGGCAGGCAGATTCTTTACCACTGAGTCACCAGGGAAGCCCTGGAATAATAATGATAAGTCCCAAGACATAGTTTGTGAGGTTCTTAAAATGAGAAGGGAAAAGCACTGTGATAGTGCCTGGCATGGAATAGAGGCTCCTTAGATGTTAGTGATGATTATTACTCTAACCTGTATGGATGCTGGGAAAGGGTATAAATACCATCCCTCCCCTGGATGGATTATGCTGTAATCTGGGAAACTGAACGTTTTTCAGTCATGAAGAAGGAAGTTGGTCTTGTAAAGCTGGTCTAGTGGTGCTCAATTGTCTTAAGTTTTCACTTGTCTGTAAAGCTTTTGATTTCTCTGTCAAATTTGAATGAGAGCCTTGATGGGTAGAGTGATCTTGGTTATAGGTTTCCCCCTTTCATCACTTTAAATGTATCTTGCCACTCCCTTCTGACCTACAGTTTCTGCTGAAAAATCAGCAGATAATCTTATGGGGTTTCCCTTGTATGTTATTTGTTGCTTCTCCCTTGTTGCTTTTAATATTTTTTCTTTGTATTTAATTTTTGTTAGTTTGATTACTGTGTGTCTTGGTGTGTTCCTCCTTATATCTATCCTGCCTGGGGCTCCCTGTGCTCCCTGACTTGGGTGACAGTTTCCTTTTCCATGGTTGCGAAGTTTTTGATTATAATCTCTTCATATATTTTCTCAGACCCTTTCTCTTTTTCTTCTTCTTCTGAAACCTCTAAAATTTGTGTGTCTAGCAAAGGATCACTTTTATGTCTGAGGATGGATTGCTGGCTGTGCCTGTGCGATCTAGCATGGATGGAGCAGAGGGTACTTATTTTCCAAAAGAGCTAAGCCCTCTAGTCATGTTACTTTTTCCAGATCTTAGGCTTCTGAGAAATCGTGTCTGGGTTTCATTCACTCTTTAGGAAAAAAAAAAAAAAGCACGCGGTTACATAGGAATAACTACATGTAACTGGCCAAAGAAATAGAATACACATGAATTCTTAAATATGCTGCTGTTTTCAAGGCCATCTTTTTGATTGTGCCCCTTTGGTATCTGGGGAAAATGCAGAGGGAAGGCCAGTCTGTTTTGTGGAATCTTGTATGAATTTATTAGTCTCATAATGCCTAGAAGATGCATCTCTTAGAGTGAAGCCTCCATGCTCTAGTAAGTCCCTCCTCTTATTGTGTGATGTCAGTCTTTTCAGGGAAGGGTTTCACACCATTGCCATTTTGGATACTAACTTCTGTTTGGCTGGTCGTGTCAGCTCTTGGTGGCTTTCATGGCTTCTGTCAGTGAATGGGGCTCAGATTCTGCCCACTTTATGCCCAACACTGCCTCAAGCAGAGGTCAGCAAACTAACCAAGGAGCCCAATCTAGTCTGCCACCAGTCTTTATAAATAAAGCTTTATTGAGATGCAGCCACAGCCATGAATTGACATATTACCTATGACTGCTTTTGTGCAACAAATACAGCGTTAAGTAGTACTTGTGAGAGGCCATATGGCCCACAAAACCTAGTAAAAGTCCTGTCCAGCCTGCTGATCCTCGACCTAAAGATTAACTGTAGAGAGAGGGGGAGTCCTCCAAGGCTACATGGGGAGGCAGAGATCACAACTGCTCAACTGTAGGGAAATTTAGGACAAGAAAGTATAAGATGAGAGTAAGAAAGTTGTCTGTAGAATCAAGGAGATGAAGTAGAAGCTGAACTGTTGGGATACAGGCTTCTGCTGTGGTATGTAACAACTTATTAGATTCCACTGGAAGTTGCCCCTATTCATATGTTTTTCTCATCACAGGAGTTACATGAAATCCTCCAGTGAAAGGAAAAGTATTGGGTCTGTGATACGATTCCCTGTCTCCCTACAGCTCTGCTGTGATGGCTCGTTACACTCTCCAAACAAAACTGCCCTTTGAGATTTGAGCTTACATTTCTGTGTTGACTCAGAACTGGGTGATGAGATTCCTGTATTTCCAGCTACCAGAGCCCCCTCACTCCTTTGAAAGTGCTGTGTGAAGTATCCCCGAGGAAGCCACACCACTCCAAGTGTCTGCCTTTCCCATTTCTGTCATTGAAAGGGCCACAAAGAAGACAGAGTATGAAATCCAGTCTTGTTGACCCACGAATCTTGCTTTGCAAGGAGATCTGTGGCTTAGGAGCCACTCATTTTCAGTATATTACTGACTCCATCTCTACTAAGAGCTTGTCAGTCTGATCTCAGCTCTGTGACAACCCCATCCCAGAGCTTCTTCACAGGACTGTCTGCTGGCCTGGGATCTCTGCTGCTTGCTGGCTGTTCACTGTGGCCCAGGACTGCCTTCATCCAGATGGGCCCCGTTTCCAACTTATACAGGGCATCCTGTGGACTGGCAGCAGTCCTGGGTCCTGTTCCTTCACCTCTCTGAGCTTTGGTGTTGCCTGCTTGGGGAAACTGAGCTATATGGCTTCCAAGGCATCTCTTAACTCTTTGATTTGTAGTCCTTTCGAGAAGTCTGTGTGGCTGACGAAGTTCCCTTCATGCTCTGTGGTGCTTCCCTGCCTGGAGTGCCTTTGAAACCAGCAGGGAAAGCTGTGTGCCAGGAAATACAAGGACTTGAAAAGAGAAGGCTCTTGGGTTGCTCTGGAGACTGGACATGACAGTGTCAAGGCAAATACTGGCTTTGAGTCTTAGGCCAAAGGCAGATATGGCTAAACCTGGACTGATCTTCTCAACATCAGAGCAGGAGAAAAGCTGGAGCCCATCTGGCTCCATGTGCAGGGAGAACAACAACATGTGCCCAAGTGTCTTCTCTCCCTGACCAGACCATGGCTAGAGTCTGACAGTAGAGATCTGGACGCCAGAGTGACCAGATGCCTGGGCTGAGCAAAGGGACAGTCATAGGGAGGAGAACAAGGCCCCCTGTGGGTGTGAATACACAGAGGTGAGGCTCACTGAGGCCACAGACCCTCTAGGGAAGAGGTACCTCTGAGCTTCCTTGAGATCTTATCAAACCCACACTCCAGTTCCCTTAGGTTACTAAAGTGTTTGGTGTATTTTTCTTAAAAACCTTGTTTTCTTCTGTGTTGTCCCTACTTTATTAGATGTTGATAATGATGGGCGTGGACCTGCTGCTAAATGATTTCCTATTATCTCATGTAACTTAAATTTCACATGACTAGCTGTGGCCAGTTCTCTCTACATTTGGCAGAAGAGACAACCATGGCTCACTGAAGTTAGATCATCTACCCAAAGCCATAGAGCTAGAAAGTTCTGCAGCTGAAATTCTAACCCAGACCTTCTACCTGGATGATATTGCTTTTAAATGCTATGTCCTGTTGCCTGTCCACATTGGCTTGAGTGTGGCTAGTGGGATTGCTAGTGCAATGAAGTCTCAGGAGCAGGGGGAGCTTTCTCACCTGTGCAGAGTTAACAGAACTCAGGGTTCCTTAACAGCACTACTGACGCTGGGGCAGAGAATTCTTTGGGTGGGGGACTTTCCTGTGCATTGTAGGAAGTTTAACAGCATCCCTACTCTCTACCCACTAGGTGCCGGTAGCATCTTCATCTCCACCCACTTGTGACAACCCAGAATGGCTCCAGATTCCGTTAAATATTCCCTGGGCAACAAAACTGATCTTGCTCCAGTGATAATCACTGACATGTTAATTTGTCAATAAAGGAAAAAACTCTCATATGTAATTCTTTTATTGTCTACTATTTTTCCCTCTTTCACACCAAAATTCTACTCTTCAGGGCTTGAGCCCTTCTTCCTACTTGGCTGACATCCTGAATTGTGTCACTGGGAACACTTTACCTTGCTGGCATCTTGTCCAGACACTCTCTCTTTGAGCCTGGAGCCTCCTGGGGGAAGTATTGAGAGACAACGAGCTATGAAAACAGCGTGTTCTTCCTTGTGCTAAGCGCCTCTGCTCCGGCAGTAAAACGCTTCAGTGGTGCGAACATATGGCATCAACTCAGCCTCTGAAAACCATGCTGGCATCTAACATGCATGGAGGAAAGGGGACAGGCTGTGTGAGCTCTGGAAGCTTTTGGAAGGGCCTCCCCTCTCCCCAGGAGCAGTGGGGTTGGGGTTCCTCAGAGACTGATTCCACACAGGCCAAGGCTTTGCAGGCCTTGAAGCCATTGCATTTTGCTCCTTTAATTAAACTCCCTGCAGCCCTTGACATCTGCCGCAGAGAAAGGCCTAGAGCAGAGCAGCCCTAGTGGCTCAGTGCCAGCCCTCACCTTGGCTCTAGGCAGGTATCTGTTAAGTGAGGGGTCAGGGCACACCAGTAGGGACTCACTGCCTTCTGCCCACATGGCCTTCTGAGGGTGGGGTGTCACTTGGAGACGTCTAGGCCAATAAACAGCCTGAGGTATTGGTCTCAGAGCAGGGTGTAGGAGCTGCTCAGCCGCCCAGTTTAATAGTCCCAGCTGTAAAAGGTTAGTGAGGTCAGGGGTTTAGTGTACCAGAAAGTGATGCCTGTGAATTTTCATCAACATGCTTCCTGGGGGATGTCATCATGGGATCTGACAATGAGTTTAAAATAGTCTTTCTTTCTTTTTTTTTCAGAACATAAATGTTTGGAGCTAAATAGAATTATCAGGAAAAATATTTGAAAGCTTAGTTCACAGGGATTATATACATATCCTGAACCCTGGCTGTAGATGTAGGGTGTACACGTGCCTGAACCTTTATGCCCATGTGAACACATAAGCTTGTCTCCATGTGAAGGATGAGGGGCTTAAATCCAGATGAGCCTGTTTCACATTCCAGGTCAAGTCAGTTGCTGCATATACCCATGGATGAGTTACTTATGATCTCTGAGCCTGTTTCCTTATCCTTAAAACAGTAATAATTGTACTGACATCCATGGCGCTGTTGTGAAGGTTACCGATAATGTATTTGAAGTTAACAAAGCATAGAAGACACTCAATGAATGATGTTGTTGTTTCTATCAAAATATCCTCTTGTAAATTGTTAGGGAAAAGATACCAAGTCTAAGGTAGAACTGAGTTTCTTAGGTTACTCTTCAATACTTAGTTTACTATATCTTGTTCTTCCTTCATTTCACTCTTGGGACTGGATGTGAGTATATTCAATTTCAAAATGCTCTCTCATTCAATAATAATAACATGATCTTTCAGGAACTTGAATTATTATCACTTAACAACGCCAAAGGCTCCTGTTTTGTGTTCATTGCTGTGAACCTTTATGAAACATGTACTGTGTGCCAACCATAGATCCAAAGGCTGGGTATCCAGCACTTAAAACAGACAAAGCTCCTGCTTGCTGATGGTTTATGTGCTGAGTCTGCTTCAGCCATGCCTCCAGGAAAGATGTGCCATCCCATGGCAGAGATAACCACTGTGAACAGACTTCATGCCATGCTGTGTGTTGGGTGCTTAGGGGAGAAACATGTAGTGATAAAAAGAAACACTGAAATATGGCAGCATGGTGGGTTTGTTGTGTAACTGACACATGAGCAAGTGACTGAGACAGAAAATGCAAAACCATGACAGGTGTCATGGAAATCTAAGAATTGATTTAGAGTAAATTTATGGATGAATAATTCATTAAAGCTGATCAAGGGAAGTTGAGAGCATAGTTCCTGAAACATAGTATGTGAATGTTTGAATGGATGAATTGTTGAATGAAAGGGAGGTCTGCCATGTACAGTTGTGTAGGTTTCATATTGCACTCCACTGTAGGCCATTCAAAGTGTGATGATGGTGTTCAGCCTCTGTGCTCATGTGCCAAGAATTTCACATGTGATCTCATTCAATCTTCCTAACACTCCACCGTTTAAGTGGTATTTTCTCCATTCTGCAGGCATGGACTTGGGCACTCAGTGAAGTTGTTTCCTGCCCAGGTTCACAAAGGAAGTCAGTGGAAGAGGGGACCCACAATTGGAATCAGACCCCTTTAACTCCAGACTTCCTGCTTGGAGAATAGGAGAAAAGAGTAGCTTAAAAGGAAACTTAATGGGTTGAGTCTTGTCTTTTAGAACAAAATGTTTGGGTCTCTGAGGTTAAAAGGAGAAGTAGAGACCATGAAATAATTGCTTTTCCATGTTTCAGGCTTCAGGTCACAAGCTTAGTGAGACCCTTGGCCTGTTTTCTCCACTGTGATTACATCATACTCTAAGCACTCCATCCTTCTCTCCTTAAGGGAAGCATGGATCCCAGAGCCCAGAAAAACCCATCTAGTAGAGGTGGTAAATACACCATATTATTATTCACAAAATTAATAATAAAAAAGATAACAGCACTGGACCAGATGAGTATTATCATGTCCACTGTTATTGTAGTGGACACTCAGCCTCTTGGCCAGATGGCATCCAGCTCAGATATGCTATTTCTTTTATGAATAAGTTTAGCATCTATCCATTCCTGAGTCAGCAATAAGCTGGATAATCCACTGCCATGTAGGTGTCCTGTCAGGACTGTGAGCTAACAGGACCTTCCCCACACTGCCCCCTGAAGTCTCAGCACTTCATGCTCCTGTGTGATCCTGGAAATTGGCAGGAGTAGGGAGTTCACTGACTCCACCTGATTTCTAATTGCTCTTAAAAGGCAGTTTATTTCTCATCAGATTCATAATGTATCTGTTCAGTCTAGAGAATTGTAGTTCTTAGGTGAAAGAAAACTTCATGTCAGGTTAGGTAGAATCATAGATAACAGTGAATGCGATTCTAAAATTTCAGGAAATAGAGGGTTAGAAGTTGCATGGATTTTGAAGGGGAATGTAGTCTGCCTCCTTTGGAAACATCCTGCTTCTTATACTGTTCTTCTCTTCGAATTCCAGAACCTGTAGGATTCTTAGAGATAATCTATTTACAGTTGTACACAGGCTTTACCTCTTTCTTCTGGTTATCTTAGAGAAAGAAGGGGAGGAGTGAGGAAGAGAATTATATTTCTGAGTTATGCGCTTGAGTTTCTTAATTTCTTCCAAGGGTCCTGACAATGAGATATTATTGTCTCAATTTTACTGTTGATGAAACTGAGGTCCTCAAAAGTCCCAGGGCCCAGGGTGTGTGTTCAAGCGTTTTGTCTCTGGACTGCTCATACCCTTTCTGCAGTAAATGTTTATTTTTACCCTCAGGGAGGGAGTTTTCTTAAATAGAAGGAGGAGCATTTCTGTTTTAACTAATATCTACTCTAGGTAAATAAAAACAACAATAATGGGTGTTTAATGAGTAATTGCTATGTTAGACGCTATGCTAGGTGTTGTATTTTTCTGGTGAGGAAGGCACTGTTCTTCCATATTTGACAAGTGATGGAGATGAGGCTCAAAGGCTTTGGCATAGTCAATAAAGCAGAAATAGATGTTTTTCTGGAACTCTCTTGCTTTTTCCATGATCCAGCAGATGTTGGCAATTTGACCTCTGCTTCCTCTGCATTTTCTAAAACCAGCTTGAACATCAGGGAGTTCACGGTTCTAAAGCCTTTGACTGTGTGGATCACAATAAACTTTGGAAAATTCTGAAAGAGATGGGAATACCAGATCACCTAACCTGCCTCGTGAGAAATCTGTATGCAGGTCAGGAAACAACAGTTAGAACTGGACATAGAACAACAGACTGGTTCCAAATAGGAAAAGGAGTACGTCAAGGCTGTATATTGTCACCCTGCTTGTTTAACTTCTATGCAGAGTACATCATGAGAAACTCTGGGCTGGAAGAAACACAAGCTGGAATCAAGATTGCCGGGAGAAATATCAATAACCTCAGATATGCAGATGACAGCACCCTTATGGCAGAAAGTGAAGAGGAACTAAAAAGCCTCTTGATGAAAGTGAAAGAGAGCGAAAAAGTTGGCTTAAAGCTCAACATTCAGAAAATGAAGATCCTGCCATCTGGTCCCATCACTTCATGGGAAATAGATGGGGAAACAGTAGAAACAGTGTCAGACTTTATTTTTTTGGGCTCCAAAATCACTGCAGATGGTGACTGCAGCCATGAAATTAAAAGATGCTTACTCATTGGAAGAAAAGTTATGACCAACATAGATAGTATATTGAAAAGCAGAGACATTACTTTGCTGACGAAGGTCCGTCTAGTCAAGGCTATGGTTTTTCCTGTGGTCATGTATGGATGTGAGAGTTGGACTGTGAAGAAGGCTGAGTGCCGAAGAATTGATGCTTTTGAACTGTGGTGTTGGAGAAGACTCTTGAGAGTCCCTTGGACTGCAAGGAGATCCAACCAGTCCATTCTGAAGGAGATCAGCCCTGGGATTTCTTTGGAAGGAATGATGCTAAAGCTGAAACTCCAGTACTTTGGCCACCTCTTGCGAAGAGTTGACTCATTGAAAGACTCTGATGCTGGGAAGGATTGGAGGAAGGAGGAGAAGGGGACGACCGAGGATGAGATGGCTGGATGGCATCACGGACTCAATGAACATGAGTCTGAGTGGACTCCCGGAGATGGTGATGGACAGAGAGGCCTGGCATGTTGCGATTCATGGGGTCGCAAAGAATCAGACAAGACTGAGCGACTGAACTGAACTGGAGCTATGGCTCAGAGGCAAATGATTCCCTGGACTGGTACAGGTGTTAGAAGCACTCTTTGTACTCATGTACTCTTTGTACTTTCCTTCCTTCTCTGAAGCATAGTGGCTTACAGCTCATATGTATGCATAACAGGAATGGAATATCTTTTTCTGTGTGTGCGTGACTCTGTTAGTCAGGATAATACAGGTTGTGCTAACCACAGTGAATTGGTATCTTGGAGCAGCTTTCTAGGGCCCCTGTCCCCCATCATTAGTGGTATAGGATATGCCTTGACCTTTGGCTCTGCATTTCCACACAAAGCCCTTTCATAGTCACCCCAGTGGGACAGCTGGCTGCTGGGACTGTCCTGTCCTGGTTTTTGAAGAGAAATACATACTGGTCACATCCTATCAAGCTGAAATTATTTGTATGCCCCTAGACAGCAAAGAAAGTGGAGAGGAGGAATTCTGCCCTCTGCACTGAAGAGGAAAGTTAGATGTAATTGATCTTGAAGACTCGAGTCCTCTGGTACTGATCCTTTGTTTTATTTCTTCTACTGAGTATAGAAAAAGTTAAAGGTAGCAGTTATAATACTATGATATCTCTTCGGAATACTTTCATGGATTTGAAGTTCCATTTGGCAAAGGATACTAATTTCAATTCCATATGTTTAACCACAGTGACTCATGTCCAACTCTGGCTATTTTAAGTTTTTGTATGTTGGCTATACCAGTAACTGCAACTTTTTTTAAAGGATAAGATACTTCTTCTAAACTGTCAAAAATGTTTTAGCTCAGGAAATTGTTCTATTTTCTTGATAATATCTCAAATTATGCCTTAACTGGAGTTCTCAACTTTTTAAACATCAGTGTAAAAATATTTTCCAACAGATTGTTCAAATACTTCACAAAATAATGTTAAGTGAACCTACCAAAATATAAAACTATATATATTATGATTCCAAATTTCTCTCTTGGATAATTGTTGTCTGTGTCACTCTGCCTTCTACACACACACACACACACACACACCACACACACACACAAATAAACACACACATATCCATATTATAAATCAGTACATCAAAATATTGACAGCTATAGTATCTGAGCCTAATGATTATTTTTATTATCTTTTCCAATCTTTCTGGAATTAAAAAAAAACTATACCAAAATATCCTTTTAAAAACTAACATAATTTTTCTCAGATATTTTATAATCAGAAAAATGCATTTTACACATGGATATAAATATAGAATGATTATATATTTCTTGTTATTCTGTCTCACAGAACAGAATTCAATGGTTGCTCATCATAGATTTTTCCTTGTTTCCTTTTTCAAGTCATTTAGAACTTGGAGGCAGTATTGAGAACAGGAAAGGAGATGCCATTCATAGATGAAGGGAATATCATTTGCATCATGAAATCCAGTTTAATTAGGGTCAGCCAGTCCCCACATCCCTCTCCTCTTCTCTTCTTCCTGGATACTTACTGATATCTTCTGATGAGTGTCATCTTGCAGTTAACATGCTGCTGCCAGCGACTTTCAGCATCTCACTTGCTATGGCTCCTGGGTGTCAGCAGCCTTGTCTTTTCAATTAGGACATATATGGCTCTGTTTATTCAAGTAACTTTGTATTTTCTCAGATTCTAGTGAATTTGGATGGAGAAGAGGGACATTAGTTGAATTTTAGTTTAATCACTTGCCTGTTGGGAAACGTGGAAAGAGATGGCATTTGGATGGTTTGTACAAGGCCAGTATAATGCATCTGCTGGGGCCTGATTCCTACTGACTTGTCACCTTGGTACAGAGCACTGGGGGTGAGCAGCAGGCCTGCCACCCGAGAGCAGAAAGTGAGGATGGCTTCCCTTGAAAGGAGAGAAAGGCAGCCCATGGGTGTCAAGGTCATCCTAATCCTTGCTGTCTGAGTTGTGAGTGGAAGGGGCTATGGCTTCCACATGCTTGCTCCCTGGGAACAAATGACTGAGGGAAGATGCTTGCTGGGATTAGCAGAGGATGAGCTGATTGATGAGGGCTTTCTGAAGAGGCTGATCAGACTGACAGCTCAGAGTCATCACAAATAGACTGAGAAGTTTTTCTCTGGGACAGATGCGTCCTCTCCTCATCTTCCCTTACTTATCACCTTAACTGCATGGAGTCCCCCAGGCAGCACCTGTGTTGTCATCTGCATGACCCGTGTGGCCTTACAGTGTGGTGTGTGTACAGCTGCCAGCACTGGGCTGACCCGCAGGGTGTGCTGGCGGTGACGCATCCCATTCAAAACCCAAGAGCTCACTCATGGAGCTCAAGGCTCTTGAGCCCCAGAAAGCAGACAGATCATCTGGGGATCTTGAAAAAATGCAGATTCTGTCTCAGTAGGCCAGAAGTGGGGCCTGAGAGTCTGCATTGCAGCAGGTTTTCAGGTGATATTGAGAATGCAGATTGTAGGACCTCTCTTTTGAGTTGTTTTCACTGGGGCCATCAGCCTGTTAGGATACTGGCAAAGCTTGGCTTCTTGATACATTCTTCTATTTGAATTTTATCTGGGACTTTCCTGGTGGTCCAGTAGTTAAGAATCCACTTTGAAATGCAGGGCACATGGGTTTGATTTCTGATCAGGGAAATAAGATCCCACATGCCACAGAGCAACTAAGCCTGCATGCCCATGTTACACAGGGAGCCTATGTTACACAGTGAAGACCCTGCAAGCCACAACTAAGATCCAGTGTAGTCAGATAAATAAATCACATAAATAAATACTTATATAAATAAATCTTTATCTATTGCAAAGGATAATTGTTTTAATGTATTATATTTAATGATTGTTTTAATTTAATGTAGCCTTTGTTAGGGAATGGCAACTCAGTCTGGTATTTTTGCCCAGGAAATCCCATGGACAGAGGAATCTGGTGAGATACAGTCCTTGGGGTTACAAGGAGTCAGACATGACTGAGTGACCAGTACATTCTGATATAAAAATAGATCTTAAAGGGATTGATTCATGATTGAGTTTCTTTTTGGTTGTTTTGTTTAATTGGAAATGGAAGTGACTAGATGTGCTACTATGGTCTCATTTTCTGCAAGAGGAGGAACACATCACCTGATTTAAATGCTTCAAACCTAATTCTCTAAGTTGTAAGCTTCTGAAGAACAAGGGACAATACTTGTGCAAACTGGTGTTTAATAAAAAAACTTTATCATATTCTGTGTACACTTTTGATGTGATCTATCTGGGCAAAAAATAAAAGAATAAAAATGATGTAGGCATTTGAGTTAAATATGACAAGAAAAATTGAAGCATTGTCTCTGGAATGTCATGCCTTATCTTCTTGCTTAAATCAGAGTTCAGCTCCTTACAAGACTCTCATGAAAGTGACAAGTTGGCTGCACATTAATGAGAACTTTGGTCCCTATCACTCACCTTTTCTTTCTGGCTCCCTCATGAGAAATGCTGGACTGGAAGAAACACAAGCTGGAATCAAGAGTGCCGGGAGAAGTATCAATAACCTCAGATATGCAGATGACACCACCCTTATGGCAGAAAGTGAAGAGGAACTAAAAGCCTCTTGATGAAAGTGAAAGAGGAAAGCGAAAAAGTTGGCTTAAAACTCAACATTCAGAAAACGAAGATCCTGGCATCCGGTCCCATCACGTCTTGGGAAGTAGATGGGGAAACAGTGGAAACAGTGTCAGACTTTATTTTTGGGGCTCCAAAATCACTGCAGATGGTGACTGCAGCCATGAAATTAAGAGACACTTACTTGTTAGAAGAAAAGTTATGAAAAACCTAGATAGTATATTGAAAAGCAGAGACATTACTTTGCTGATGAAGGTCCGTCTAGTCAAGGCTATGGTTTTTCCTGTGGTCATGTATGGATGTGAGAGTTGGACTGTGAAGAAGGCTGAGCGCCGAAGAATTGATGCTTTTGAACTGTGGTGTTGGAGAAGACTCTTGAGAGTCCCTTGGACTGCAAGGAGATCCAACCAATCCATTCTGAAGGAAATCAGCCCTGGGATTTCTTTGGAAACAATGATGCTAAAGCTGAAACTCCAGTACTTTGGCTACCTCATGAGAAGAGTGGACTCACTGGAAAAGACTCTGATGCTGGGAGGAATTGGAGGAAGGAGGAGAAGGGGACGACCGAGGATGAGATGGCTGGATGGCATCACGGACTCGATGGACGTGAGTCTGAGTGAGCTCCGGGAGATGGTGATGACCAGGGAGGCCTGGCGTGCTGTGATTCATGGGGTCACAAAGAGTCAGACACGACTGAGCGACTGAATTGAACTGAACTGAACTAGGGCTTTCTGATGAGGCATAGGTTTAATTTAATATCCCTGCATCTTTATAGCAATTGGTTTTGGCCTCTCAGACTCTGTTCTGAATGCCATGGTATACTGTTGAGATCAGAAATGGGGCAGATAAAGGAAGTCAAGCAAGTAGCTCTGGGAGGCTGTAGCCGTGGGGTATGGGTGCCAGAACTGATGATGAGATTGGCAGCCTAATGGGTTTTATTAGCTAGTATCAGTTGTGTCTGCAGTGATCTCATTCCTTCAGAAAAGAGCTTAATACTCGCTGGGAACAACATAACTTGGTTAAGAAAAATAAAGTGTATGGAAAGAATCACACATGGGAAAACATTCTATTCAGCAGCAGCTGACTTAGGGAAGTTAGAAAAATGAACTCAGTTGCACATGGGTCATCATAGTTAACATACAATGATTTCTTGCACTGAGCAAGAGTTAAATAACCTCTGTGACTTGGGGATCTCGGTGATGTGACCCGAGGATGTGGGTTTTAGCTTTGATGTAGCCCCCATGTTTTTGGATATCCTCCTCCTTTGTGGAGTGTGCAGAAGGAAGAAGGGTTGAGCCTGTCTTCCATCTACTTTATCCAGACATAAAGAATTTTGGAGATTGTTAATTTGCATCCAAGTTTTTCAGAATTGTTGCTTTGTATCTGTATTCGAAGCATGGATGGAATTTTTCTAAATACTAAGAACTACAGGGCACTAGGTATTTCCTATGGTATAGGCCAGCGGGCTTGGAGTTTCTGATTTTGTCGTATTTGTTGTCTGTGGTCTGTTGATTAAAACAACCACATTGCTGACAATATCTATTCACCATACTTTGATAAGATTCTCCTCTCTGCTCCTTTATGAAACTGTCTTACCCTGGTTCTTGTGAATCAAAACTAATCAACATCTTCATCTATTCAAATTGAGTAATCTTTTGGTTCCTCTTTTGGTATCCTATCATTTTGCCTTTTCATACTGTTCATGGGGTTCTCAAGGCAAGAATACTGAAGTGGCTTGCCATTCCCTTCTCCAGTGGGCCACGTTCTGTCAGACCTCTCCACCAAGACCCACCCGTCTTGGGTTGCCCTGCAGGCATGGCTTGGTTTCATTGAGATAGACAAGGCTGTGGTCCTAGCGTGATTAGATTGACTAGTTTTCTGTGCATATGGTTTCAGTGTGTCTGCCCTCTGATGCCCTCTTGCAACACCTATCATCTTACTTGGGTTTCTCTTACCTTGGGCGTGGGGTATCTCTTCACAGCTGTTCCAGCAAAGCATAGCCGCTGCTCCTTACCTTGGATGAGGGGTATATCCTTATCACCGCTGTTTCTGACCTTCAACGTGGGATAGCTCCTCTAGGCCCTCCTGCACCTGCAAAGCCACCACTCCTCGGGTTGCTTCTCCTGGCAGCCAGCCGTGGCCTCGGGTGTGGGTGGCTCCTCCCAGCTACCGCTCCTGGCCTCGGACTCGGGGTGGCTCCTCAGGGTCAGTGCCCCTGGCCTCAGAAAGAATGAAGGGATGGAGCCAAAGCAAAAACAACACCCAGCTGTGGATGTGACTGGTGATAGAAGCAAGATCCGATGCTGTAAAGAGCAATATTGCATGGGAACCTGGAATGTCAGATCCATGAATTAAGGCAAATTGGAAGTGGTCAAACAAGAGATGGCAAGGGTGAACATCGACATTCTAGGAATCAGCGAACTAAAATGGACTGGAATGGGTGAATTTAACTCAGATGACCATTATATCTACTACTGTGGGCAGGAACCCCTCAGAAGAAATGGAGTAGCCATCATGGTCAACAAAAGAGTCTGAAATGCAGTACTTGGTTGCAGTCTCAAAAACGACAGAATGATCTCTGTTTATCTCCAAGGCAAACCATTCAATATCACAGTAATCCAAGTCTATACCCCAACCAGTAACGCTGAAGAAGCTGAAGTTGAATGGTTTTATGAAGACCTACAAGACCTTTTAGAACTAACACCCAAAAAGATGTCCTTTTCATTATAACAGGCAAATTTGGCCTTGGAATGTGGAATGAAGCAGGGCAAAGACTAATAGAGTTTTGCCAAGAAAATGCACTGGTCATAGCAAACACCCTCTTCCAACAACACAAGAGAAGACTCTACACATGGACATTACCAGATGGTCAACACCGAAATCAGATTGATTATATTCTTTGCAGCCAAAGATGGAGAAGCACTATACAGTCTACAAAAACAAGACCAGGAGCTGACTGTGGCTCAGATCATGAAGTCTTTATTACCAAATTCAGACTCAAATTGAAGAAAGTAGGGAAAACCGCTAGACCATTCAGGTTATGACCTAAATCAAATCCCTTAAGATTATACAGTGGAATGAGAAATAGATTTAAGGGCTACATCTGATAGATAGAGTACCTGATGAATTATGGAATGAGGTTTGTGACATTGTATAGGAGACAGGGATCAAGACCATCCCCATGGAAAAGAAATGGAAAAATGCAAAATGGCTGTCTGGGAAGGCCTTACAAATAGCTGTGAAAATAAGAGAGGCAAAAAGCAAAGGAGACAAGGAAAGATATAAGCATCTGAATGCAGAGTTCCAAAGAATAGCAAGAAGAGATAAGTAAGCCTTCTTCAGCGATCATTGTAAAGAAATAGAGGAAAACAACAGAATGGTAAAGACTAGAGATCTCTTCAAGAAAATTAGAGATACCAAGGGAACATTTCATGCAAAGATGGGGTTGATAAAGGACAGAAGTGGTCTGGACCTAACAGAAGCAGAAGATATTAAGAAGAGGTGGCAAGAATATACCGAAGAACTGTACAAAAAAAAAAAATCTTCATGACCCAGATAATCATGATGATGTGATCACTAATCTAGAGCCAGACAACTTGGAATGTGAAGTCAAGTGGGCCTTAGAAAGAATCACTACAGACAAAGCTAGTGGAGGTGACAGAAATCCAGTTTAGCTGTTTCAAATACTGAAAGATGATGCTCTGAAAGTGCTGCACTCAATATGCCAGCAAATTTGTAAAACTCAGCAGTGGCCACAGGACTGGAAAAGGTCAGTTTTCATTCCAATCCCAAAGAAAGGCAATGCCAAAGAATGCTGACACTACCGCACAATTGCACTCATCTCACATGCTAGTAAAGTAATGCTCAAAATTCTCCAAGCTAGGCTTCAGCGATATGTGAACCATGAACTCCCTGATGTTCTAGCTGGTTTTAGAAAAGGCAGAGGAACCAGAGATCAAATTGCCAACATCTGCTGGATCATGGAAAAAGCAAGAGAATTCCAGAAAAACATCTACTTCTGCTTTATTGACTATTCCAAAGCCTTTGCCTGTGTGGATCACAATAAACTGTGGAAAATTCTGAAAGAGATGGGAATACCAGACCACCTAACCTGCCTCTTGTGAAGTCTGTGTGCAGGTCAGGAAACAACAGTTAGGTTAGGAAGCAACAGTTTTCCAGATAGGAAAAGGAGTACATCAAGACTGTATATTGTCACCCTGCTTATTTAACCTCTGTGCAGAGTACATCATGAGAAACGCTGGACTGGAAGAAACACAAGCTGGAATCAAGGTTACCGGGAGAAATATCAATAACCTCAGATATGCAGATGACACCACCCTTATGGCAGAAAGTGAAGAGGAGCTAAAAACGCCTCTTGATGAAAGTGAAAGAGGAGAGTGAAAAAGTTGACCTAAAGCTCAACATTCAGAAAATGAAGATCCTGCCATCTGGTCCCATCACTTCATGGGAAATAGATGGGGAAACAGTGGAAACAGTTTCAGACTTTATTTTTCTGGGCTCCAAATCACTGCAGATTGTGACTTCAGCCATGAAATTAGAAGACGCTTACTCCTTGGTAGAAAAGTTATAACCAACCTAGATAGCATATTCAAAAGCAGAGACATTAGTTTGCCCACTAAGGTCTGTTTAGTCAAGGCTATGGTTTTTCCTGTGGTCATGTATGGATGTGAGAGTTGGACTGTGAAGAAGGCTGAGTGCCGAAGAATTGATGCTTTTGAAGTGTGGTGTTGGAGAAGATTCTTGAGAGTCCCTTGGACTGCAAGGAGATCCAACCAGTCCATCCTGAAAGAGATCAACCCTGGGATTTGTTTGGAAGGAATGATGCTAAAGCTGAAACTTCAGTACTTTGGCCACCTCATGTGAAGAGTGGATTCATTGGAAAAGACTCTGATACTGGGAGGGATTGGGGGCAGGAGGAGAAGGGGACGACCGAGGATGAGATGGCTGGATGGTGTCACGGACTCGATGGATGTGAGTCTGAGTGAATTCCGGAAGATGGTGATGGACAGGGAGGCCTGGCATGCTGCGATTTATGGAGTCACAAAGAGTCAGACATGACTGAGCGACTGAACTGAACTGAATCTTTTGGTTGACTTAGTTAACTGTCTTGCTCTCAAGCCAGCAAAATTAATCATCTGGTATCAGAATTTCATTGAATTTGCTTTGCTTTCTTAATCAGGTTATAACATTTGGAAATTAGACTTTTGTCTCCACGTAACAGTTAAATCTACAAAGCAAAGAACAGAGACTTTAATTGTACATTAGAGCATGGTATATGTTCACAACTATTTCTACTGAGGGTTTGTTTTCAGTGGATTGAGTGTATCTTAACATTTCTGTGCTTTGGTTTTCTTACCTGTCAAATGTGGATTATTATATAACTCATATATTTTATGACTGTGGGATTAAGTGAGATTATAATGTCTTCCCCACTTTTCCAACATTTATTCTGTCTACCTAGAATGTTCTTCCTTCCCAAACTCTAATCATCAGCTAACTCTTTTATGTTTTCACTCAAGAATTCACTTCTTGGACTTCCTTCATAGTCCAATAGTTAAAAATCTGCCTTTCATTGCAGGTGATGTGGGTTCAATCCCTGGTTGGGAAATTAGGATCCCACATGCTGTGTGGGAAATAAGCCTGTGTGCCGTAACTACTGAACCCATGAGCCAGAACTAGAGGGAAGCCCAAGCATGAAAACAAAAGATTCTGCATGCTGCAACTAAGACCTGAAGAAGACAAAAATAAAAGATTAAAGAAAAAATTCCATTCTCAATGAATTTGCCTTATCTAAAATGTCACCTGCCCAATAATTCACATCCTCTTTCTTTTTTTTTTCAGTTATTTTTTATTTTTATTTTTTATTTTATTTTTTTAATACTTTATTCTACATTACAATACTGTATTTGTTTTGCCATACATTGACATGAATCAGCCACAGGTGTCCACGATCTCCCAATGCCAAAGTCACATCCTCTTTCTCTGTTAATTCTTTGTCTTAGATCTTATCAGTACTATTAAACTGGGCATTTTATTTATTTATCTTATTTATTGACTTCACTCCCTCTCTAAACCACCCTGTTTTACTTGTAGCGCTTTGCTGCTGCTGCTAAGTCGCTTCAGTCATGTCCGACTCTGTGCATAGACGGCAGCCCACCAGGCTCCCCCAGCCCTGGGATTCTCCAGGCAAGAACACTGGAGTGGGTTGCCATTTCTCTCTCCAATGCATGAAAGAGAAAAGTGAAAGTGAAGTCGTGCCCGTCTCTTAGTGATCCCACGGACTGTAGCCTACCAGGCTCCTCCGTCCATGGGATTTTCCAGGCAAGAGTACTGGAGTGGGGTGCCATTGCCTTCTCCGGCACTTTAGGATAAAAGTAAACATGGATAGTGTGTGTGCTAAGTTGATACAGTTGTGTCTGACCCTTTGCGACCCAGTGGACCCAGGGATCCAATGCCTTGGACTTTCCAGGTGATGCTAGCGGTAAAGAACGTGCCTGCCAATGCAGGAGACATAAGATATGCATGTTTGATTCCTAGATTTGGAAGATTCCCTGGAGGAGGGCATGGCACCCACTCCAGTATTCTTGCCTAGAGAATCCCCATGGTCAGAGGAGCCTGGTGGGCTGCAGTCCATGGGGTCGCAAAGAGTCAGACACAGTTAAAGCCACTTAGCACAGCATGCACATTATGCTTCAAGCACAGTGGCTACTTAATAAACATCACTTTGTGACTGCCTTTTTCTGCTGATTATCTGTGCTCTACAGCTGAATCCAGTGTCGTCATCTTTCTTTAAAAAGAGTTTTTAAAGAATTCTGTTTTTTTTTTTTTTTTGATGTGGACCATTTTAAAAGTCTCTATTGAATTTGTTACAATATTATTTCTATTTTATGTTTTGGTTCTTTTTTTCTTTTTGGCCACCAGGAGGATCTTAGTTCCCTCTCAAGGGATCAAACCCACACCCACACTGGAAAGTGGGAAGTCCCTAAATCCCATTTTTTATGATAGCATTATCTTTTTATCTTCCCTAACTTGTTCTCTGATTATTTCATAGGAGTTGGTCCAATTGTGTCAACTATACCTACAGGTTTCTTGTGTGGAATAAATAGATCATACTTCTGCCATATTTGCTTCAGCGTAGTGCCCGAGGTGTAGTGAGTATTCACTGAATATTGTTGCTGTATCAATCTGCATTGAGGAAATGATATGTGGCTACAGAATTTACTGTTTACTAACTAGAAACCATGACAACAGTTGAATGAAGGGAAAGAAGTATCATTCACCGAAAAATCACACTGGTGAAACGTTAACTTGTGTGAATGATTTGATCAATACTTGTCTCCATCACTTTAGGGTACTCTAGCTACACTGGTCATCTTCTTGTCTTTCCCAAGCTTTTATTGTAAAAAATTTAAATATCAGAAAAGTTGAAAGAATTTTACAGTAAATACCTAAGTACCCACTAGTTAGATTCTACTGTTAAAAAGTTTAGTTTGTATCATGTGTAAAATAGATAGTTAGTGGGAAGTTGCTATAAAACACAGGGATTCTTTAGGGAACATTCTAATAGCAAATGTTACTATGCAGGGAAAAGAAGCCTATCATAAATAAACTGCTCTGTCACTCAAAACAAACACACACACACGCGCGCACACACACACACACACACACACACACACACACACACACACACACACGGAGCCCAGCCTGGCATTCTGTGATGACCTAGAGGGATGGGCTTGGGGGAAGGGAGGGAGGTTCAGGAGGGAAGGGACATATATATAATTATCATTGATTCACGTTGTTGTACAGTAGAAACCAACACAAAATTGTAAAGCAATTTTCCACCAATTAAAAACAATAAAAATAAAAAAATAGTCTAATTGCATTATCCCATTCTTCTGCCTATTAATCAAACATATATTTTGGTGCATTTCAAAGTAAAATGAAGGAACTTCCCTGGGAGTCCAGTGGTCAAGACTCCACTATGCATCCTACTGAAGTAGGCACAGGTTTGATCCCTGCTAGGGGAACTAAGATCTGGCATACCTGCCTAAATAGCATGGCTAAATAGATAAGTAGATAAGTAAATAAATGAGTAAATAAATCAATAAAATATTGATAGGAAATTCCCTGGTGGTCCAGTTGTTAGAATTTGTGGTTTCACTGCTGAGGGCTCAGGGAACTAAGATCCCACAAACAGTTAGGGGAAGAGGTGGGAGGCGGTGGGGAAGTAAACTGATGACATCAGTACATTTCTGCCTAATTGCTCAGCATATATTGAAATGGAGTTGGACCATATAAATGGAAATTCATCATGTACCATCTTGTTGCATGAGGCTTGCTCACTAAACACAGTGTTCCTAAGATTTGTCCATGTTCTTATAAGCTTATTCCTTTTCACTGCTGAGTTCCATATTTTGTCTTGCCCTAGCTGCTGGATGTGGTGACCTATTTGGGTGCTATCCATGTATGTTTGTAAGCAAAGCTATCTTCTACACTTTGGATTTCAAACACCTCAGATGAGATTTCTGGGTCATAGAGCACAGTCTTCCTTGTTTGTCCTCAGACATACCAAGCTTTTCCCTACCTTATACCTTGGGCATTCACTCTTTCCTCTGTTTGGAATGCTGTTCTGTGTATGAAACACTTTTGCTCCTTATTCTCATGTAACTGCCTCTGTTGTATCACTTAGATCACAGGCTTCCCTGAAAGACATTCTAAAGTAATCATGTAGTCTCTGTTTAGCACATGATGCTTTTATAATTATCTGCATAGCATTTCTCATCCTCTGATAACTTTGTTTTCCCTAATGTAAGGCATGAGATGTTAGAGATAGGATGGTTAGATAGCATCACCAATTCGATGGACATGAATCTGAGCAAACTCTGGTGGAGATGGTGGAGGATAGAGGAGCCTGGTGTGCTGCTGTCCATTGGGTTGCAAACAGCATGACTGAGCATGCACACACTATGTACTATGCCAGTTTGACCACAGAATAGTCTAAAACTATTAAAGCCTAAACTGTCATTGAGCACTTTAGGTTCTAGAATGAGAAAAGTAAAGCTGACAGGCCCTTTCCCTAGCTTACATTGTTCTTTGTTCAGTCACTCAGTTGCGTCTGACTCCTTGTGACCCAATGGACTTTGTGATCCCAGGGACCCCATGGAACCATGTATCCCCCAGGTTCCTCTGTCCCTGGAATTCTCCAGCCCAGAATACTGGAGTGGGTTGCCATTTTCTTCTCCAGGGGATCTTCCCGACCCAGGGATTGAAACCCCATCTCTTGCATCTCCTACATTTGCAGGTATATTCTTTACCACTGCACCATCTAAGAAGCTGTAATAGGCACTCAAAAACATTTCATGAAGAACTGAATACAGGGATGAATACACAATTTTGAGTTGCTAGACCCCATCCACCTTGTTCATTGTTTAACCCTCAGTACCCAGCATGTAGCAAGTGTACCCCATCTATTTGAGGGTAGTTCCATTCCTTGGTAGATCATAAACTCCTAAAATGCCACTCCAGAAAAATCTCTTCTTTCATGCCTTGTAATATGAAGGAGTTAACTCAATTCCTTAAACATGTTCAAAATCTGGGTAAAAATATGTCACAGCAGGAGATGCGAGGTATCTGTTGTCTGCCTTGATATCTGGCGGGATGTTGCTGGTGTCAAAGTGGAAAACACATTTATAAGCTGCCTTTAACATATTGGCTCATTAACCTGGTTTTTAATGGTGCTAAAATATGTTTCTCCAAATTTAGTTACTAATAGTTAACCCTGATTCAGGGAGTAGGGATGAAGGAGGAAGGACTTAGGTGCCTATAGGGCAGTTAGTACAAGCGGTGGGGTTGGCAACTGGACTTGGGTTTCTTGTCTTGCTCAGGCATTGTCATCCAGGATGCCCACAGCCATAGCAATATGAGCTCTTTGAAGTTTAAGGGAAGGAAAAGTCAGTGTTTTATGCTCAAAGAGTCCTGGGGTGGTGGAGAGGGACAAGAAAGAAAAACTTCCTGGTGACATCTACCTTTAGGTCCTTCCTTTTTCAGTTTGGCTGACCTTGTAATATCTGGGAGCAAAGAGCTGGACATGCCCATCCTGTAAATTGAGAGAGTCCTTGTATCTTCCAATACTCCACCAAAGAAGTGGAAAACCAGTGGGGACAGAATTAGAATTCTGAATCAGCTTCCTTCTACCTTGGCCATAGTTGTGCATGTGTCCTGAGCATTATTATAGGCAGAGGTATGAAAAAAAGGCAAGGCAGAAGTTATGGTTGAAGTTGTGAATAGCCCCCAGAACAGTGCTACCCCCCTTATCCCTGGCCCTACCACCGTGCCCAGCAAAGAATCTGTTTATGTGGAGATCAGACTCAAGCAACCACCTTCCACTGTGTCTTCAACCCACTCCAGTACTCTTGCCCGGAGAATCCCAGAGACAGAGGAGCCTGGTGGGCTGCAGTCCATGGGGTCACTAAGAGTCGGACACGACTGAGCAACTTCACTTTCACTTTTCACTTTCACACATTGGAGAAGGAAATGGCAACCCACTACAGTGTTCTTTCCTGGAGAATCCCAGAGACAGAGGAGCCTGGTGGGCTGCCATCTATGGGGCCGCACAGAGTCGGACATGACTGAAGTGACTTAGCAGCAGCAGCAGGAAGAACTGGATCCAGATATTAAGGCCTTGCTTAGTGTCCAAGTTGAACCAAACCGTATCTGTTAAATTCCTCCATTTGAGGGAAAGGAAAAATGATAGCATCAAGACAATCTAGGGCAGCTTGATAAGGGATGAGGGGGATCTTATGTGGACTTCTCTTTCTGTACTAGGCATAACCATGAAATAGCTAAGCACTCACAAGGTTCTTTTTGTTTGTTTGTTTTTTAAATATCAGGCTATGGTAATTCAAAGGAGGTGCCGGCTACTCTTGATGTAACATTTTGTGAAGTAGAGTTTTTCTGTAATATGAGTAACCATCCTACATTATATCCTTTAGAACCTTGGACTTTGATCTTTTTAGCTGTACTAGAATAATGTTTGAGTTCAGGGGACAATTTGTGGTAAGGGATTCTGGGAAGATGCAGCTTGAAGGTGTATGCTTCATGTCAGTCCCTCTTGATTCCAAATTATCTGCTTCTCATGGGCCAAGTAGCAGATGGGACTGACACTAGAGGTATTATTGAGGCCACTTTTACTGGGATTTCTGGATAAAGGCGCAAGCTTAGGACTTTATTACCTTTGGGCCAGATGTTGTTTAGTTGCTAAGTTATGTCTGACTCTTTGCAACCCATGGACTGTAGCACACCAGGCTCCTCTATCCTCTACCATGTCCTGGAGTTTGCTCAAATTCATGTCCATTGAGTTGATGATGCCATCTAATTATCCCCTTCTCCTTTTTATCTTCAATCTTCCCAGCATCAGAGTCTTTTCCAGTGAGTCTGCTTTTCACATCAGGTGGCCGAAGTATTGGAGCTTCAGTTTCAGCATCTGTCCTTCCAGTGAGTATTAAGGGCTGATTTCCTTTAAGATTGACTGGTTTGATAGTCTTCTCCAGCATCACAATTCAGAAGCATCAGTTCTTTGGCACTCAGCCTTCTTTACGGTTCAACTCTCACATCTGTAGATGACTACTGGGAAAACTATGAATTTGACTGTCCAGACCTTTGTCAGCAAAGTGATGTGTCTGCTTCTTAATATGCTGTCTAGGTTTGTCATAGCTTTCCTAAAAAGAAGCAAGAGTCTTTTAATTCATGAGTGCAGTCACCATCTGCAGTGATTCTAGAGCCCAAGAAAATAGGTTCTAGGAAATACAGAGACTGAGAGGCCAGGGGCAAAGAGTGGTGAGAGATGGGCATAGGAAAGACGAAAGGACCTCCATAAGGAGGGAGTCCAAGTATATTTTTTGATGGCAGGCCTGATGGATCTTCCTGGACCCTGAGTAGCTGCCTGGGAGTTAATTGAGTGGGATGAAATCCTCAAATCCTCAGGTCTCGGAGACAACCACCTCTTGTAGCTCAGGAAGAAGGAATAGAAAATGGAAGGTTACTGACCAGTGCCTCACCAGCCCCCGGGGACTGCTGCAAGTTTCCTGCTACCTTGGGTAATACTGACTTGATTGCTGCACGGTGGGAGAAGTGTGGGAAGAGTCTAAGTCATGATTAGTCAGAGGAAACAGCAGTGCAGCTGGAGGGAGGAGGGCGACAAATGCTGCCTGAAGAAACTGAACCACTGAAGGTACAAGCTGACCAATGACAATGAGACTACTAAGAATATTTAGGAAAATTTTCTTACCGGGTTAAAAAAAGTCCTTGGGATTTAAAAAATATTTTTAAATTAAAAATGCAATAGTTCAACTGAAAAAGAATAAGTGCTATTTAAAAAGTGGCTTGGAAGGTGAATTAGAAAAAAGTATTTCAAAGTAGAGACTAAGGAGATAAAAATATGAAAGTAAGGAGGGATGCCAAAAGACCCAGAGGGCAATCTGAGATCCTCACTAGGCATTTCAGAAGGTCTGCAAAAGAACAAGTGGTAGAGAGACAGTTTTTAAAATGATGAAAAAAATTCCTTACTTTGAAGAAAAACTTGAGTCTATAAACTGAAGGTCCTCACTGAGTTTTGGACAGGATTAATTATAAAGATATACATCTGGATTTCAAAAATATGGATGTAACTATCAAAAGCTTCCAAACATCAAGAAATGACTGACAGGCTCAGACCAGCCTCAGACTTGTCTCCTGCAGCTCTATAATCTAGAGCGTGGTAGAAATAACATCTATAGAAAATCTGTTTTTTTATATCTGATGTTGAACTCTCTCAGAAGAAATGGTTACTGGCTTGAGACTACATGATATAGAAATGTTAACTGTTTTATTGAGTCAGAACTTGGAAGACCAGTGGGCATTCCTACTGATACTGTCACTACAGAAAAAGTCTTTTGATTGCATTTTCTGGCAAGACTTACCATTCTTTCTTGGGAAATTTCTTCCCAGTATCACTGAAGACAGTTCTTGAAAATAGAATTATTTGAGAATTCCAGACTGAAAATGGCTCTTCTGTATTATCTGGTTCTACTACTACCTTACAGAGACTGGGAAACTAAAAATATCAAATAAGTTAACCAAGGTTTCATACGGAATGAGTGTGCAAACAGGATAAGAACATGGATCTGGTTTCCAGTCTAAGCAGACTTCCAATTTAGTTGAGGAGAGGAAGTCCTTTACTTCTGTGATCTATTTCACATCCTTTGATATATTTCTTTCTTAAATAAAAGTCTAGCTGTTCTCTCAGTTTCAATAATAGCATAAATCGTATGATTACTAACTTGATATTTCTAGGCATGACCTTTTCCTCTGCTTTCAATATCTCAAATTTCCTAAAAGAAGTCTCTCTCTGAAAGACTTACTCATTTTTCAGTTTCAGTAGGCATCAAGTCAGACTCACAATGTCATTTCCAAAATCAGTGTTTTCTTCATGTTCCTGCTTATGCCAATTAGATCACTTACTCTAGGAATTCGGATCATTTTTCATGAAACATTTTCATTGCCATTCTCTTCCTCAGAAACCTCTGCCTTTCTTTGCTGCTTGAAAGATCATGTATGTTAACACCTTGGCTTAGCAGTCAAGTTCCTATCAAATCTCATCATTTTATTGTCATTAATCTATGACCATATCTGTGACCATACTGGACATTCCAACCTAAAGTGAATTTCCCTACCTGAGAAATTTTTGCATATTGCATGTAATAAAAGAAGATCTAGCTAGTATTGTACAGCAGCTATCAGTTCAGCTCAGTCATGTCTCTTTGCAACCCCATGGACTGCAGCACACCAGGCTTCCCTGTCCATCACCAGCTCCTGCAGCTTGCTCAAACTCATGTCCATTGAGTTGGTGATGCCATCCATCTCATCCTCTGTCATCCCCTTCTCGTCTCGCTTTCAATCTTTCCCAGCCTCAGGGTGTTTTCTAATGAATCTGTTATTCACATCAGGTGGCCAAAGTATTGGAGCTTCAGCTTCAGCATCAGGCCTTCCAATTAATATTCAGGACTGATTTCCTTTAGGATTGACTGGTTGGATCTCCTTGCAGTCCATGGGACTCTCAAGAGTCTTCTTCAACACCACAGCTCAAAAACATCAATTTCTTTATGGTCCAACTCTCACATCCTTACATGACTACTGGAAAAACCATAGCTTTGACAAGATGGATCTTTGTCGGCAAAGTAATGTCTCTGCTTTTTTTTTTTTTTAATTGACATATAGTTGTTGTCTGGCAATTAAAAAAAAAAAAAAAAGCTCTGGCTCTGTGCTTAAAATCAAAGATTTAGTTCCAGTAATCCTGGCTATGGGTCCTTGAAGCTTCAGTTATTTTTATCTATAAAATATGCACATTTTCTGTTCTAGGCCAGATCTTTCATTTTTATTCATATAATAGAAAAATAAGACAGAATTTTAAGGACTCGATCAAGGTCACGTTGCTTCCAAACAGAGGAAAGCTAAATGAATGTGAGATGCTACATTCTCAGGAGGACTGTGAGATGCTACGTTCTCAGGAGGACTGTTTCTCAGGAGTCCCCCTGCCTGCTGCTGCTTGTAGCCTTAAGCATATTCAGCTGTGAAGACCGGTCTGTGCACTGGGGATAGAGTGGGCAAGGGGAACAATTTGGATAGAGTCTGATGTGTAAAGTTTGTTTCAGTCTTTAGTATAACAGCAGCTGTTGGAAATGTCTGAAACTTTTATTTCTGAGTGACCTGTCCTTTCCACTGGTGGTTTAAAACAGACTTTTAATATGTTGGGAAATATTTTTTCAGGGAGGCAAATTGGAAAATTGGAAAGCATGCTAGAATCTAGAGACCTTGATGTGAAAATGGGTTCCATTGAAACCACGGTAGAGGGAGGGACCCTTAACCATACTGAGTTGAAAGCATTTCTGGTCATAATGCCAGTGTCTACACTGATTATGTGCCCCCTCACCCCATAGGTCTCCCTGTATTATTATTTTTGTGTACAAGTTTTTGGTATTACTCAGTCATTCTCATCACCAACATGTAGGTCTCCATCCTTCTTGAGGCAGGTGTTTTGCACATTTAGAATTTCTTGAAATTCTCCAATTTCAAGAATGCTAGTGCAAACCCTCCAGGTTTCCTGAAATTCAGACTGTTCCATTTCTGGACAGAAACACTTTTAAAGAGGTGTGGCCATTGCTTCATTATCCCACCTCTTGACTCAGAGACCAGATTGTGCCTTGTACGGCAGTGACATTGCACTCCCAGGAGGCTGGGGATGCCATAGTCAGTATCAGCTGATGAGGTCTGCTCTCATACATAACCCACCAGACAGATCTGATCAGTTCACACCTGGGCTCTGCAGACAGGTGCAAGCTGAGCTGAGAGGTAATGACTGAAGTACAAGGGGCATTAAACACTCTCCCTGCCCGTATGAGGTTTGCTTGTATACTTGTTGTCTTGGGGCTTACTCCCCTCCTCTCCTTATTACCCTCCCCATTTCACACTGATGTCACTGGGCTTCTCCTTCTAGGTCATCTCCTTCTGCCTTCACCAGGTGTGCTGATTCCTTTCCCTCCTACTTGTTGACTTTCTCATCTCAAGTCCTCCTGCCTTCCAGCCTGAGTTCATTTTATTTTTAATGGAATTTCTCCTCTGGTTCCTCTCTCCTCCTACTCTCTGTGTTCTTCCACAGTCCCTAAGCTATAAATAACCAAGGCATCCAACCTTTTGCTCTCATGGAGAAATGAATAATTAAAACTCCAAAGGAAGACACGTGGATTAAATCAGGCATTTAATTTCTGCAAAACACAGAAAACATTTTGTGGTGTCCTGTGCAAATAGATGAGTCATAGTCATAGCCAATTACTTCCAGAGTGAGAGAAAGCTGAGGTTTGATTTGGTCAACAGCATAATTTAAAAAAATGGAGCATGCTCATGAATGTCAGATGTTGGATGGGAACAATGCTCCTCCCACATTCAGGAGCATGAGCCCTGGAGTCCCAACTGTAACACATGTGAAAGTGATAGAGTTTACTGACCAGTGATTCGTAGAATGTTTCTGTACAATATTTCATTTACATTATCAAATATCACAGATTTGAGTTCTTTCTTATTAAATGTACCTCAGCAACAATTCATTCATTAGCAATGCTCTGTTTGGTGAAGTGGAGAATTGAGATTCTCTTAGAGACATTGTTGAGATGATGGCTTATGGGACTATTTAATAGTCAGTGCTCAGAAAGCTCAGGGATGTCTCAGGAAAGGGTCCACAAAGGAGGCTGGCAGTTGCCAGGCTGAATGGTTCTCACTGGCTCCCCTTATGGTATAAGTTCTTCAGCTTTCCAGAGACTGCCTGTGTTCCTTACAGAATGGTCTCATTTTATGGTGTCTTCTCTTGCCCTGAGACATCTGGCTGATGTTGTAAAAAAAAACCCGCAGGGATCAGGATCCATTATGCCAGGCTCCTGTTCTGCTGCTTTGTAAAGAGACTTTCTGAAGGAAAGTCAAGGAGCATTTTCAACCTGGATGAAGTCTGCTGCTGCTGCTAAGTCGCTTCAGTCATGTCTGACTCTGCGACCCCATAGACGGCAGCCCACCAGGCTCCGCAGTCCCTGGGATTCTGCAGGCAAGAACACTGGAGTGGGTTGCCATTTCCTTCTCCAATGCATGAAAGTGAAAAGTGAAAGTGAAGTCACTCAGTCGTGTCCACCCTCAGCGATGTCTGCAGAGCCTTTTATGGGAGGCCAGGGGCTCCACTGAACCTTGAAGGGGGAGGCATCATTCAGAGACCCATGAAGAGAAAAGGCCTGGGTACTGGATTCAGAAGTGAAATAGACACACAAGCCTAAAGACAATTTCTGTAAAATTTACAGAAATATCTCAGACCTGTCTCAACCCAGGAAATAGCCATGTGTTGGAACTCTCAAAAGAACAGGTTGTGTGTGTGTGAATTCTGCTTTGAGAACAGATAAAATAAAAACTGCCTTAGAGGAGATTACTCAGCGAGGTAGGAGGGAAGGAAGAGTGACATCTTAAAAACTGAACAGCAAGGAGGGCAGTAGACTTATATTTTTATTAAAAAAAAATCATTTGGCAGCATGTGCTTTTGTTAAATCTCTTCTTCTCTTTGAACAGTGATTAGCTGCTTTTCTCTACAAATGAGTTTCATTATAGAAAAACATGTTTTCTTTTGTTTATCTCCCCTTGCTCATATGCTACTCTTTCAGAGTTTAGGTCCTTTGGAGGAGTAGGTGTTGATCAAGCTAATTACTTCCTTTAGTTTATTCAGACCTTAGAGATGGCTTTAGGGCCCAGTGCACAGGGCTCTCCCAAAGAAACAAACACATCTTTGAAATAATTTGTTTCTTTTATATACATTTGGCTGCTAAATAAGGGTAAAGACTTTGGATGAGGGTAAGTTGTTTGGGGAAGGGCTGAAGGTGAAAATAAACACAGTGCTTCTTAAACTTTAGTGTGTACATGGATTGAACTACCCAGGGCATCTTGTTAACAACTGCAGGTTCTGGTTGGGCAGGGCTACTAGATGGTGCCACTGCTGCTGGTTCTGAACCTCACTTTGAGAACAAGGAGCTGGCATTTCAAACTGTGATTCCATTACAATTGCAGCTCACAATTATCTTTACTTTGTCTTAGGTAAGTTTATTTTTTATAATACATAACCACAAAACTCACCTTCCTGATACTTTGATGAGTGTTGAATTGAGTCTCTCTCTCTTTCTCTCTTTAGTCCCTAAGTCATGTCTGACTATTGTGTCCCCATAGACTGTAGCCTGCCAGGCTCCTCTGTCTGTGGGATTCTCCAGGCAAGAATACTGGAGTGGGTTGCCCAGGAATAGAAACCAGGTCCCCTGCAGTGCAGACAGATTCTTTACCAACTGAGCTGTGAATTGAGTGTGTACAGCAATATTAAGCAGAGAAGGCAATGGCAGCCCACTCCAGTACTCTTGCCTGGAAAATCCCGTGGACGGAGGAGGCTGGTAGGCTGCAGTCCATGGGGTAGCGAAGTGAAGAGTTGGACACAACTGAGTGACTTCACTTTCACTTTTCACTTTCATGCATTGGAGAAGGAAATGGCAACCCACTCCAGTGTTTTTTCCTGGAGAATCCCAGGGCTGGGGGAGCCTGGTGGGCTGCTGTCTCTGGGGTCACACAGAGTCGGACACAACTGAAGTAACTTAGCAGCAGCAGAAGCAACAATATTAAGCCTTCTGATATATTTCCATTTATTTAGGTCTTCTTTGATTTTTCTTGTTAATGTTTTGTGCTATTTAGCATATAATCTGGAGAGAATCTTGCTAGATTTAGATCTTTATCTAAATTTAAAATTCATCTAGATTTAAATTAAATGTTTTTGGTGCTACTGTTAATAGTACTTTTAAAAAAATGTTACTTTTCCATTTCATGGCTATTATATGGACATGCTGTTGTTCCTTAATGTTGTCTTTGTATCGGCAATTTGCTAATAAGCTCACTGGTAGTACTAATAGATTTTTGTGGACTTTCGGGATTTCTTACATAGATAGTCATTTTGTCCAAGGACAGAGACAACATTATTTCTTTCTTGCTGAAATGACTTAGCACTTAGCACATAGTATGCAATCTGTATGCCTTGTTATTTCTCATTTCTGGCATTTTTGCACCAGCAAAGATCGCTAATATGATGTTGAATAGGAGTGTCTTACTGGTTCTTTTAAAGCTAGGGATATTATTTTAAGCAATAATTAAAGCAGATCTATTATTTTTATTTTAAGCAATAATTAAAGCAGTGGAGAAGGGGACGACAGAGGATGAGACGGTTGGATGGCATCACTGACTCAATGGACATGACTTTGAGTAAGCTCTGAGAGTTGGTGATGGACAGGGAAGCTTGGCGTACTGCAGTCCATGGGGTCGCAAAGAGTCGGACACGACTGAGCGATTTAACTGAACTGAAAGCAGATCTAAGAGTGGTATCTTAAATTGAGGGTTGTTGCCTATTAACATATCTTCAGGAGATTTTTTTCAGTTACTGCAAAAAGAGACTCTTCTCTGTGGGTTAGAAACCTTCTAGGGCTCATCCTCTTCCCGAGTTTTGTTTTTGCCTCTGCTAAACTTGAGATGTCAGTGTTTGCTCAGACACCCTCATTTCACAAAGCTGTGCTGGTGATGGCTGGACCTCTGGCTCACGGTCTCTGAGCTGTGCTGTCTCTTAGCAGTCCTGCCACAAAAAGAGGGGTGTCTTCTGACAAGGCAATCCATACTTGAGTAGCTCTAACTAACAGCACTTCTTCTGATTTTTTTTTTTTTTTTTGGTCTTCTCAAAAGGTTGCTGAATGTGAAATAAAAACCACAAGTTTCCTGTGCTCTACTTTTAAAAGGGCCTGAACCCAGCTAGCATGTGTCAGTTTACTTAGCTTCTATAGCAAAGGAGACAGCAAATATGTATTCACTTCAGAACTGGAAAATCATCTGTGATGCCTTCACATCAGTGAGGCAGAAGAGAGCAGACAGTTTTGTATGGACCCGCCACCTCCTAAGTCACAGCTATTCAGTCCCTTATAGTTCTGCAGAGCCATCACTGGGAACTTCTTCCAGCCCTGCCCTGTGCTTTACCCTTCATCAGCTTTTCAGCCTCTCTGTACTGCTTTTCTATTAATATCTTTATCAATGAATATCCTGGACAAATAAATTCTACTGGGAGCAAAGGGGGAACTAGTGATTTTTTGAATCTATTTTTGAATTATAAATTTCCAAATTAGATATTTGTTATAAGAGATCAAAGAAAATAAGAAGGTCAACTTTTTTCATATTTTTTATTTTGTACTGGCATCCTGTTGTAAAGTCAGGTAACATTTCTGTAGCATTTTTCATTGAATATGTCCTTGAAAAGCTTCCTACAATTGTTATTGTATTTGCTGGAGGATTTTAAAGGGAAAAAGAACTCAAGATAACATTTATTCCACATGTATAACATTTTAGTCAGTTTAGTCACTCAGTTATGTCTGACTCTTTGCAGTCCCATGGACTGCAGCACACCAGGCTTCTGTGTCCATCACCAACTCCCAGAGCTTGCTCAAATTCATGTCCATGGAGTTGGTGATGCAAGATGGTGAAGCAGAAGGATGTGGGCTCATAATCTCCTGTGAGAACCCTCAAATTACAACTCACTGCTGAACATCCATCCACAGGAAGATATTGGATCCCACCAAAAGAAGATACCCCACATCTAAAGGCAAAGGAGAAGCCCTAGCAAGACGGTAGGAGGGGAAAAATCACATTTAGAATCAAACTCAATACCCACCAGAGATGCTCAGAGGGCTCAAACAAAACCTTGTGTGCACCAGGGCCCAGAGACCCCACTGAGCCAGACCTGCCTTTGAGTGTTTGAGTGTCTACTGTGGAGGTACAGGTCAGCAGTGGCCTGCTGCAGGGGCAGGGCCTCTGGGTACAGTGGACCTGGGTCACACAGCATGTGGCCTAAGCCCTCTTGGAGGAGGTTGCCATTGACTCCACTGTAGAGCCGCTGAGAAGATGACCTGCAGAACAATTATGCCAAATAAATTTTCACACTGTTAAGAAAGTTCTAGGACCCAAAACAGATTTTCCAACCTGGGGATCTGACAAAGGGTCTGAGAACCCCCAGGGAATTTGACTTTGGAGGCCAGTGGCATTTGATTACAGAACTTACACAGGACTGGGGAAACAGACTCTTGCAGGGCACAAGTAAGACATTGTGTGCACCACGACCCAGGAGAACGGAGCAGTGACCCCAGAAGAGACTGACTCAGACTTGCCTGTGAGTGTCCAGGAGTCTCCAGTGGTGGGTCAGCGGTGGCCTGCTGCAGGGTTGGGGGGCACTAAGTGCGGCAGTGCGTGCATGGGATCTTTTGAAGGAGGTCGCCATTATCCACCATAGTTTGGTCTCAGGTCAAACAAACGGGAGGGGACACAGCCCCATCCATGAACAGAAAATTGGATTAAAGATTTACTGAGAATTGCCCCGCCCATCAGAACAAGACCCAGTTTCCCCCACAGTCTCTCCCATCAGGAAGCTTCCATCAGCTTCTTATCCTTATCATTAGAGGGCAGACAGAATGAAAACCACAATCACAGTAAACTAATCAAACTGATAACATGGACCACCTCTGCTGCTGCTGCTTCTGCTAAGTCGCTTCAGTCGTGTCTGACTCTTAGTGACCTCATGGACTGCAGCCCACCAGCCTCCTCCATCCATGGGATTTTCCAGGCAAGAGTACTGGAGTGGGGGTGCCATCGCCTTTTCTGAACATGGACCACAGCCTTGTCTAACTCAGTGAAACTATGAGCCATGACATGTAGATCCACCTATGACAGGCGGGTCTTGCTGAAGAGTTCTGACAAAATGTGGTCCCCTGGAGAAGGGAGTAGCAAACTACTTTAGTATTCTTGCCTTGAGAACCCCATGAACAGTATAACATTTATTCTCTCTCTATTCAATAATGGCCATTTGGACTTAGTTGCTACAAAATTGGGTAAAACCCCAAACTCACCTCAGCCCTCAAACCAAGAAGTGTTTAGGGAAAAAGAACCTTTCTATGGCATGTACAATCACAATTTAGATACTGAAATTCTTTTTACAAAATAAAACCTATGGACTCTCTCTTTTCTTTAAGAAACCTGAAATTAGATTATTTTCTTTCCCCTCTTGGAGATATAGTCATGTAAGTTTCTGGAGGCTTGTATGATAAGCAGAAAATGATAAATGAAGATGTGCAGTTTTAAATCTTTGGTATTGTTGTTCAGTCACTAAGTCATGTCTGACTCTTTATGACCCCATGAACCGCAGCTCGCCAGGCTTCCCTGTTCTTTACTGTCTCCTTGAGTCTACTCAAACTCCTGTCCACTGAGTCATGAGTCAGTAATGCCATCCAACCATCTCATCTTCTGTCGCCCCTTCTCTTGCCCTCAATCTTTCCCAGCATCAGGGTCTTTTCCAGTGTGTCGGTTCTTCGCATCATATGGCCAAAGTATAGGATCTTTGGTATGTGAAGTTGTTACTGAGACCATGAGCATCACAGTTCAACTGGAGAGATTTTTGACTAAAAATTCTTAAGAATCCAATGTTTGTGTTGCTCCCTTTATCCAACAGTCCTTCCCCAGAACCTTCAGTGTCTTCCTATAGCCCCATGCATCACATGTCAGCCTGCCTTTCCCAGGATTCTGCACTTTCCTTGCTTAGTCAGGTCCTACCTACTGCAGCGCAACAAAATTTCACAACAGACTACTGCCTGTTTCCCAAAATCTGATTGCATTTTTGGTTTTCAGTGCTTTTGATATCATATTGTCTTAATCTGGATAGGCTTTCTGTGCCTGTTGAAATTTTATTTCTCAGCCACTGCTCAGATTTCATTGTCTTTATTATGTCTTTCCTGTTTCCCCAGTAAGAGAAAAATGTATAATTCCTTTCCCTTTCACCAAAACTCCTTCTGTCTCTTTGTAGCACTCATTTCATCCTGTTTTGGTTATCTTTTCTTCTTACCATGTCTGTCTCCTGGCAAATTACATTTCCATGAGGATAGAACTCTTGGTTTATGTGTCCCCAAATTTGCACTGGGTTTTGGCCATTGTTGATGCTCAAGAAGTATTCTTAAAACAAGTGTATTTTATTTAAAAAATTATCTGGGGTGCACATTATCTGGGGTACATACATTGATGTATGTATATAACAAAACTATTGCCACAAAGAGTTATTAATGCCTGAGACTCTCTCCAAGTGAATTAAACCAGAATATATGGAACAGTAGTTCTCAGTCTTCCCTGCAGTCTGGATCCACCTGGGAACTTTAAAAACCATGGATTCCTGGGTCTCACTCCAGAGATTCTGATGAAAACCCTCAAGGTGATGCTGAAGTACAGCCATGGTTGAGAACCACTGGTCTAATTGGAATGGGTATTTTTATAGCTCTGTGTGATTCAGATGTACTAGGGTTGAGAACCACTGCTAGAAATGAATGGTTCTAAAAGATGAACGTGCCTAAGAATCACTGGTGAAATGTAGTTAAAAAAATATGTATATGTGTAGCCAAAGCCTCTTGTGATACACTCAAAATGGTTGATGGAAATTCAGCGTTTATGTTCCAGAGGAGCATTTCATGCCTGAAACAAGCCTATGTGCTTTTAGGGGCATTTTGTTGACTTACGTTTAGACACCCCGGGCAGCTCTAACCTCCCGTATTTTTATGTTGCATCTGATCTCAATAGCCACCAAAAGTGGATGCACTATAATGAACCCAGGACTGTGGCTTGTCTCCTAGAGGTCATATTCATCATCATCTTTGCAAGGTACCTGCTGTCAACCAGGAAGTGGGCTCTGAATGTACATTAAAAATGCATGCTGTATACTTTAAAAATGTACAGCTTTTATTTGTCAAGTATACCTTAATGAAGCTGGAGAAAAAACTGCACAGTTTTACATGTTAAAAAATACATTACTCTGGGAAGTAAATTCAGCACATTGCAAGTCAGAAGAACACACAATTATGAGCAATTTCCTAAATGTGTGTCTTCATATATAGTAGTCAACTATTGATTTTTGAGAGCTAAAGGGAAGAAGGAAGGGATGCACAAAGAGAAGGATTATTTGGATTCAGTTTTTGAGTTTTGGGGCTTTATATTCACAGTGAACTGTAAGTGGACTTGGCATTACAGTGATCCATGGTTATGTGGAAAGAGCTATACTTAAATAGGGAAAGAGCTATGCTGACTGTTGGAAAAGAGATGCCATTGTTGTCAAGCTGTTTTTTAATTTTGTGGGTTTATTTCTAGGAAAAGTCTTTTATTGATAAACTATGTTTACTGGAAAATAATAAATTTGTATGAAATTGGGAGTACCCTGGAGAGCCTTAAAAATATGGAAATAATAACGATAGTGTTCTCCACCTTTGCAAATGACACCCCCAGTTTTATTAGAGTTGTGCAAATGAAAAGACTCAGACTCATCTTTGACAGCCTCATAGTCAGTCTTTCATGAAGACCTGCTCGTGTTCCTAGATAAGTATCCTTAAACCATCTCTGTCTCTACAGCTGTCACCCTGTCCAAGGTAAAGTTAACCTCTCCTCTGGTCTACTAGATTAGGCTTCTCTCCTGCCCCCCTCTAAGGGTTCTCCACACTGGAGTTAGTGTGATCTTTTTAAAAATGCAAATCTGATTATGCCATCCCTCGGCTTAAAACCTTTCAAAGGCTTCCCATTGCTCCTCAGATAAAGACTAGAATCCTTACTGTGGCTCTCAAGCTCTGTCCGCTGCTTGCATCAGTGAACCCATTGCTTAAAGCTGACTATCACTCCTGACTTTCCAGCCACACTGGACTTATTTCTGCAAACTCAGTTTTACGCTGGTCTTATAGCACTTCTGCCAGTTTGGATGAGTGAATATTTAGGATGAGCATTTTCTGGTCTAATAACTCTGCTTGTAGTAAATGGCAGAGACTCACTGAGATTTTTTTTTTTTCAGTTAGTGATTTTTTTTTAACTTTTTATTTTATAATGGAGTATAGCTGATTAATACTGTTGTGATAGTTTCAGGTGGTCAGCAAAGGGATTCAGCCATACATACATATCAGTTCAGTTCAGTCGCTCAGTCGTGTCCGACTCTTTGCGACCCCATGAATCTCAGCACACTAGGCCTCTATGTCCATCACCAACTCCCAGAGTTCACTCAGACTCATGTCCATCGAGTCAGTGATGCCATCCAGCCATCTCACCCTTGGTCGTCCCCTTCTCGTGCTGCCCCCAATCCCTCCCATCATCAGAGTCTTTTCCAGTGAGTCAATTCTTTGCATGAGGTGGCCAAAATACTGGAGTTTCAGCTTCAGCATCATTCCCTCCAAAGAAATCCCAGGGCTTATCTCCTTTGGAATGGACTGGTTGGATCTCAAGAGTCTTCTCCAACATCACAGTTCAAAAGCATCAATTCTTCGGCATTCAGCCTTATTCACAGTCCAACTCTCATGTCCATATATGACCACTGGAAAAACCATAGCCTTGACTAGATGGACCTTTGTTGGCAAAGTAATGTCTCTGCTTTTCCAATATCCTATCTAGGTTGGTCTTAACTTTTCTTCCAAGGAGTGAGCGTCTTTTAATTTCATGGCTGCAGTCACCATCTGCAGTGATTTTTGAGCCCCCAAAATAAAGTCTGACACTGTTTCCACTGTTTCCCCATCTATTTCCCATTAAGTGATGGGACCGGATGCCATGATCTTGGGCTTTAAGCCAACTTTTTCACTCTCCACTTTCACTTTCATCAAGAGGCTTTTTAGTTCCTCTTCACTTGCTGCCATAAGGATGGTGTCATCTGCATATCTGAGGTTATTGATATTTCTACTGGCAATCTTGATTCCAGCTTGTGTTTCTTCCAGCCCAGCGTTTCTCATGATGTACTCTGCATAGAAGTTAAATAAGCAGGGTGACAATATACAGCCTTGACGTACTCCTTTTCCTATTTGGAACCAGTCTGTTGTTCCATGTCCAGTTCTGTCTAACTGTTGCTTCCTGACCTGCATACAGATTTCTCAAGAGGCAGATAAGGTAGTGTGGTATTCCCATCTCTTTCAGAATTTTCCACAGTTTATTGTGATGGACATAGTCAAAGGCTTTGGCATAGTCAATAAAGCAGAAATAGATGTTTTTCTGGAACTCTCTTGCTTTTTCCATGATCCAGTGAATGTTGGCAATTTGATCTCTGGTTCCTCTGCCTTTTCTAAAACCAGCTTGAACATCAGGAAGTTCACAATTCACATATTGCTGAAGCCTGGCTTGGAGAATTTTGAGCATTACTTTACTAGCATGTGAGATGAGTGCAATTGTGTGACAGTTTGAGCCTTTTTGGCATTGCCTTTCTTTGGGATTGGAATGGAAACTGACCTTTTCCAGTCCTGTGGCCACTGCTGAGTTTTCCAAATTTGCTGGCATATTGAGTGTAGCACTTTCACAGCATCATCTTTCAGGATTTGAAACAGCTCCACTGGGATTCCATCACCTCCATTAGCTTTGTTCATAGTGATGCTTTCTAAGGCCCACTTGACTTCACATTCCAGGATGTCTGGCTCTAGATTAGTGATTACATCATCATGATTATCTGGGCCATGAATATCTTTTTTGTACAGTTCTTCGGTGTATTCTTGCCACCTCTACTTAATATCTTCTGCTTCTGTTAGGTCCAGACCACTTCTGTCCTTTATCAACCCCATCTTTGCATGAACTGTTCCCTTGATATCTCTAATTTTCTTGAAGAGATCTCTAGTCTTTCCCATTCTGTTGTTTTCCTCTATTTCTTTGCATTGATCGCTGAAGAAGGCTTTGTTATCTCTTCTTGCTATTCTTTGGAACTCTGCATTCAGATGCCTATATCTTTCCTTTTCTCCTTTGTTTTTCGCCTCTCTTTTTTTCACAGCTATTTGTAAGGCCTCCCCAGACAGCCATTTTGCTTTTTGCGTTTCTTTTCCATGAGGATGGCCTTTATACCTGTCTCTTGTACAGTGTATTCATTTTCCCCTAAACTGTCCTCCCAACCAGGCTACCACATAACAGTGAACAAAGTTCCCTGGCTATATAGAAGGACCATGTTTGTTATCCATTTTAAATATAGCAGTGTGTACATGTCAATCCCAAACTCCCTCTCACTTCCCCCCATCCTTTTCCCTGGCAACATATATTTGTTCTCTAAGTCTGTGTGTCTATTTCTGTTTTGTAAATAATTTCATTTGTATTATGTCTTTTTAGATTGCTCACAAGGGATGTCTATGATATTTCTCCTTCTCTGTCTGACTTTCTTCAGTGAGTGAATTTCTTGTAAAGTGTTGGACTGTGACTTCTTTAAGGATAGTGTATGCTGGAGGCATGTCCAGGGCCTGTTGTTCATACCAGCTGGGCCCAGCCCTGCACCTGGCACACATGGGCACTGGGTAAGCATTTGTAGCACATTTACTTTAAATCACAATGACTCTAGCTGAGAGCCTTAAAACTCAGACAAGCAGTATCAGCATTGCTTGGGAGCTTATTAGATCCAGACTCTCTGGACTCGCCCAGCCTTACTAAAGCAGGTTCTAATTTCCCTCCTGCTGCTGCTGCTAAGTTGGTTCAGTCCTGTCCAACTCGGTGAGACCCCATAGACAGCAGCCCACCTAGACTCACTGTTTAATTGTTGGAAGTTTAGCATATATACAGTAAAGTATGTAAGTTGGACTAAACTTCAGTGGATGACTTAATGTGTTATTTGTGTTGCCACTTCTCAGATCAGAGGTAGAACATTCCCAGCCCCCAAGAGGATGTCTTTCTTCCTGTTGTTTTGCCAAAAGTTTTCATTTTCATCTGAGGCTCAAAGGATTTGTTAACAAAATAAGCCATTTGTTGTATACAAATTAATAATACCAGTATTTATTAGAGAATTTTCTAGTTTACTTTCAGTATACTAATGTTAAAAGAAAAGAAAAATAGAGCAGAAGATACATCACTAAATTGGGTTTTGACCAACATCCGACCCTAATCAGCCAAGGGGAGTACTGTGTCACAGCACATCTGGAGTCAAGTCCCAGTTGGGAAAGGATCCCAGGCAGCATCTCTGTTCTGTGGGTGAGACTTCAAAGGTTGAAATTTGGGGTTCCACTTATAATCACAAAGATGGGCTCAAAAAGGACAGAAATGGTATGGACCTGACAGAAGCAGAAGATATTAAGAAGAGGTGGCAAGAATACACAGAAGAACTGTATGAAGAAGATCTTCACGACATGATGGTGTGATCAGTCATCTAGAGCCAGATATCCTGGAATGTGAAGTCAAGTGGGCCTTAGGAAGCATCACCATACAAAGCTAGTAGAGGTGATGGAATTCCAGTAGAGCTGTTTCAAGTCCTAAAAGATGATGCTGTGAAAGTGCTGCACTCAATATGCCGGCAAATTTGGAAAACTCAGCAGTGGCCACAGGACTGGAAAAGGTCGGGTTTCATTCCAGTCCCTAAGAAAGGCAATGCCAAAGAATGTTCAAACTACTGCACAATTGCATTCATCTCACATGCCAGCAAAGTAATGCTCAAAATTCTCCAAGCTGGGCTTCAACAATATGTGAACCTTGAACTTACAGATGTTCAAGCTGGTTTTAGAAAAGGCAGAGGAACCAGAGGTCAAATTGCCAGCATCCTCTGGACCATGGAAAAAGCAAGAGAGTTCCAGAAAAACATCTATTTCTGCTTTATTGACTATGCCAAAGCCTTTGACTGTGTGGATCACAATAAACTGTGGAAAATTCTGAAAGAGATGGAAATACCAGACCACCTGACCTGCCTCCTGAGAAATCTCTATGCAGTTCAGGAAGCAACAGTTAGAACTGGACGTGAACAACAGACTGGTTCCAAATAGGAAAAGGAGTATGTCAAGGCTGTATATTGTCACTCTGCTTATTTAACTTCTCTGCAGAGTATATCATGTGAAATGCTGGGCTGGATGAAGCACAAGCTGGAATCAAGATTGCTGGGAGAAATATCAATAACCTCAGATATGCAGATGACACCACACTTATGGCAGAAAGTGTAGAACTAAAGAGCCTCTTAATGAAAGTGAAAGAGGAAAGCAAAAAGTTGGCTTCAAGCTCAACATTCAGAAAACGAAGATCATGGCATCCATGATCTTCATGGCATCCCATCACTTCATGGCAAATAGATGGGGAAACAGTGGAAACAGTGACAGACTATTTTCTGGGCTCCAAAATCACTGCAGATGGTGATCACAGCCATGAAATTAAAAGATGCTTATTCTTTGGAAGGAAAGTTGTGACCAACCTAGACAGCACATTAAAAGCAAAGATATTACTTTGCCAACAAAGGTCCGTCTAGTCAAGGCTATGGTTTTACCAGTGGTCATGTATGGACTATAAAGAAAGAACCAGAGTATAAAGAAAGCTGAGCTAAAGAATTGATGCTTTTGAACTGTAGTGTTGGCGAAGACTCTTGAGAGTCCTTTGGACTGAAAGGACATCCACCCAGTCCATCCTAAAGGAGATCAGTCCTGAGCGTTCATTGTAAGAACTGATGTTGAAGCTGAAACTCCAATATTTCTGCCACCTGATGAGAACTGACTTATTTGAAAAGCCACTGATGCTGGGAAAGATTGAAGGCGAGAGGAGAAGGGGATGACAGAGAAAGAGATGGTTGGATGGCATCACCAACTCATTGGACAGGAGTTTGAGTAAACTCTGGAAGTTGGTGATGGACTGGGAAGCCTGACATCCTGCAGTCAGTGGGGTAGCAAAGAGTTGGACGTGACTGAGGGACTGGACTGAACTGAACTGAATTGAATTTATAATCCCAGGATGCAAACTCATATCAATCTGTGAGCAAATTGCAGTTCTGGTTTCATGTTAATGTTTGTTTTGTTATGTAAAACGTGAAATGTTGTTAAGCCCAGGGCTTGGTTGACCAGGCCCTCTCCAGGGGCTTAGCAAATACCAAGATCCACTCCCTATCTCCATTGTGTTTCTCTTCTGACACTCACTGCAGGTGTGGCTGACACCCACAGCAGTGTCAGGGCAGTGTCCAGGTAGGTCAGAAGCAAGGTCAGAGGGCTGCTCTGCTCTTTTGTCTCTGAAGCCTGAGCAAGGCTACTTCTATTTAATTTCCTAACATTTATTTTCAGTCAGTACTCTCTCAGAAGTAACCACTAGTCTTACCTCTCTCTATATTAATTAGCTTATTAACTTTTCATGTTCTTGAATTTACAGGGTGCACTTTTTTACTTAACATTTTCAGAATCTGCATTTTCACAAAAAACCTAGATGAGTTGCATTCAGGTTCAAGTTTGAGAAGTATTTCTAGGGAGCTTTAGTTCTTACCCCTGGCAGCATATTGATGTCGATAGGTGCCCAGGTACTGCCTTCACTGATGCTGATTTAATTGGCCTTGGGTGAGCCCTAGGCAGCAATTTTTCTTTTTTTTAATCTTGAAGGGATTCTAATTTGTAGCAAAATTGAAGACTGCTTGTGTGTGTCCTGTGTCAGTCAGTGCTCCCTGCCTCTCTAGTCCATGCTGGGAAAGAATAGTCATTACCTCTCTGAATGAAACAGATATCACCCATAGCAGATTTTGTCAGCTTTCTCAGTTTACTGCTTTTCTCATCTGTCGTCTTCCCTAGAACCTAGAGAAGATACATTTAAGCCTCTGACTTGTGTTTGCATCACTCCATGGGAGCAGTGGTGTGCCAGAGCTGGCTCATACAGGATTGTGAAGGCAGACTTTGTACTTCTCTTTCCAAGCGTGCATTGAAGGAAAACATGTTGGCAGCTCAAAATTGGCATGGTGGGGAGTTTATTTACACCACAGAAATGGGCAAACATGATCGTTCAGGTTCTGTTTCTTCCCCTGTCTCTTCCTGGAGAGTTGGTTTGCATCACATATTTCCTTAATACAGGCAAAGTACTTTTCAGATGGTTCCCAGTGTCCACTCATTTTTTCACTTCTGCCAACCCTTGACTTACCACTTGGCATTTAATTGTATGTTTCAGTAATATTGGCAATGCATCCACTGTTTTGGGAGTATAAGAAGATGGGCATGATTATCATGTTTCTTCTGTCCAGCTTATTTGGAAATCCCGAGGTGTATGCTTCCAGGGTCAATACTGTTTGGCCTTATTTAGGCCATCACTGTGTGAATAATGAAGCAGAAGTCAATGAGAACATTTATTACTGTACCTCACTTAAGATTTTTCATTGCATCTAGTATTCTCTTGTAGTTGTTCAGCATTTGACTTATCTGATTTCTATTGATCATTGGATACCACTGATTACAAAGTGATTCAGGATATGTTGCAGACATTTTGTAAGTATATCTGTTGGTCAACACTGATAAAAGATTTATGGTTCTTAGTAGTTAAAAACAAGACTTTTAAGTCAGATTTGTGTTTTTTTTTTTAGGTTGATGTTTTCTTTTCTTTTCTTTTCTTTTTTTTTTTTTTACTTTACAATTAATTGTGACTCATGCACTCCTAACTGGATGATCGTGGGCTTGTTATAACATTTCTAAGTTTCTCATTCCTCGTCTGTAAAATGAATGTAAAAATCCATTGTGGAACTGTTATGAAGATTAATTAAGGTAAAATAGGCAATGCACTAGTTTCAAACCTGACACATAGTCAAACTTTATTCATTGTCTTAGGTTGGGTCCCAAGGAATAGACCCCAAGACAAGGATTTGGGTGGAAGTAGTTTGAGATCTGATCTTAGGAAATACAGGTGGGTAAAGGGTGGGAAAGCGAGACAAGCAAGAGCTGGAAACCAATCAGTTCAGTTCAGTTCAGTTCAGTTCATTTCAGTCGCTCAGTCATGTCCGACTCTTTGCGATCCCATGAATCGCAGCACGCCAGGCCTCCCTGTCCATTACCATCTCTCGGAGTTCACTCAGACTCATGTCCATTGAGTCCGTGATAAAGGGTACCATTGTCAAGCCACTTTACAATGTTAGCAATTGGAACTTAATCCCACTGGGAAACTCTGAGAAACAATGTAAAACAGTGGTCCCCAACCTTTTTGTCACCAGAGATCTGTTTTGTGGAAGACAGTTTTTCCATGGACTAGAGTGAGGGAGGTGGTTTCAGGATTATTCAAGCACATTGCATTTATTCTGTACTTTATTATTATTATATCAGCTCCACCTCAGATCATTAGGCATTAGATTCTGGAGGTTGGGAACCCCTGATATAGAAGACAGAACTCATGTTTGTCCCATTAGAAGGCAGAGGAAGCTGTGGTAGTAATCTATCAACCCAATAGTAATAGCGGTGTATGGGAGAGTTTCCCATACCAGAAGTTTGTTTTTCTGATCCATTATTCTGAGAAAGGCAGGATAGTGTAGCCAGAAGAACATTAGTTCATCTCCTAAGGTTTGTTCTAGCTCTGTTATTCATAAATAGTCTCATGGCTTAATTTCATTTTGTATGCACAAACATTACTGCTGGTATTGAATTAAATCACATTCACACATACACTCACACATGCAGAAAACCCTTGTACAGTTTTACTTTTCTTACTGTAGTGATAGGAAACAGTAGCTATTCAGCTGTAATATACTGAAGCATAGATTTGTCTAGAGGCAGTGTGGCTCCATTGTAATACCACAGGATGAGGAATCAGGAGGCTTTTGTGGAACCTTGACTCAGTCACTTACTATTTTTGTAGTCCTTAAAAGGAGTAAAATTTCTATGAAACTCTGCTGAAGGGGAAGAATTTACCTGCCAAGTTAATTCTTTGTGGTGAGAAGAACAAGGATAGTGCTTTAAAAGGGGTTGTATCATATGCTGTGGTCTGTATTGGAGGAGCCAAGTCTCCATCAGTCATCTGAGCAGGGTGCTTCTGGTTGCTTTTGGCAGGATTCTTGAATTCCCTGTAGGGCTTGGGAGTTACCTTGTTATTCTCCTGTATCCACAGCATTGTAGTAATTTGTAGCCTAAAGACATGATGACTCTTGGGAGACCCTAAGACACTCTGATGTAAATCTGCTGGTTCCAAGGATTCTGTGAGTCTCTTGGCTTCAGTGGAGAGTGTGGCTGCAACAACTTTCTTTAATTTCTCCTAGAAAACAGTGTTGATATCAGTCTGACATCCTGGAATATTTCCTTGGCTCCTCGGACACGCAGGAGAAGAAGCACAAATACTTACATAACTTTATTCTTCCTTGTTCTAAAAATCCCAGGAATGATCATATTGGACTTGGCAGAAGCTTCTTTGCCCTCAACATGTCCATCAGTTTATGAATTAAGTTCTGTATGCATACAAGGTTTTCAATTACTGAACCGATTGTCACTGTGTAAATATTTAGAGGGTTCCCAGGTTGCTCAGTGGTAAAGAATATGCCAACAGATGCAGAAGACACTAGAATGGGAAAGACTAGAGATCTCTTCAAGAAACTTAGAGATACCAAGGTACCAAGGGAACATTTCATGCAAGCATGGACACAATAAAGGACAGAAACGATATGAACCTAAAAGGACCAGAAGATATTAAGAAAACATGGTAAGAATATATAGAACTGTACGAAAAAGGTCTTAATGACTCAGATAATCATGATGGTGTGATCACTCACCTATAGCCAGACATCCTGGAGTGTGAAGTCAGGTGGAGCTTAGGAAGCATTACTATGAAAAAAGCTAGTGGAGATGAAGGAATTCCAAACCCTAAAAGATGATGTTGTTAAAGTGCCGCACCCAATATGCCAGCAAATTTGGAAAACTCAGCAATGGCTACAGGACTGGAAAGGGTCAGTTTTCATTCCATTTCCGAAGAAGGGCAGGGCCAAAGAATGTTCAAACTACCTCATAACTGCATTCATTTCACATGCTAGCAAGATTATGCTCAAAATCAAAATCCTTCAAGCTAGGCTTCAATAGTGTGTGAACTGAGAATTTCCTCCAGATATCCAAGCTGGATTTTGAAATGGCAGAGGAACCAGAGATAAAATTGCCAACATCTGCTGGATCGTAGAAAAAGCAAGGGAATTCCAGAAAAACATCTATTTCTGTTTCATTGACTGTTCTAAAGAGTTTGACTATGTGGATCACAACAAACTGTGGAAAATTCTTAAAGAGTTGGGAATTTGAGACCACCTTATCTGTCTCCTGAGAAACCTGTATGCAGGTCAAGAAGCAACAGGTAGAACTGGACTTGGAACAACTGACTGGTTCCAGATTGGGAAAGGAGTATGTCAAGGCTTTTATATTGTCACCCTGTTTATTTAACTTCTATGTAGAGTACCTCATGTGACATGCCAGACTGGATGAAACTCAAGCTGGATTCAGAATTGCAGGGCGAAATATCAGTAACCTCAGGTATGCAGATCATACCATTCTAGTGGCAGAAAGTGAAGAATAACTTAAGAGCCTCTTGATGAAGGTAAAAGAGGATAGCAAAAAAACTGGCTTAAAACTCAACATGCAGAAAATGAAGATCATGACATATGGTCCCATCACTTCATGGCAAATAGATGAGAAGCAATGGAAACAGTGACAGACTTTATTTTATTGGGCTCCAAAATTGCTGTGCATGTTCACTGCAGCCATGAAATTAAAAATGCTTGTTCCTTGGGAGAAAAGCTATGGCAAATCTTAAAGCTTCCCTAATGGCTCAGCGAGTAAAGAATCTGCCTGCAATGGAGGAGGCACAAGAGATGCTGATTTGATCCCTGGGTCAGGAAGATCCCCTGGAGAAGGAAATGGTAAGCTACGTCAGTATTCTTGCCTGGAAAACCCTATGGACAGAGGAGCCTGGTGGGCTACAGTCCACAGGCTTGTAAAGAGTCAGACATGACTGAGTTACTAAGCATCACACTTATATAAAATGTCTAGAAATGACAAATTTAGACAGCGTATTAAAAAGCAGAGAGATCACTTTGCCAACAAAGGTCCAAATAGTCAAAGCTATGGTTTTTCCAGTTGTCATGTATAGATGTAACAGTTGGACCATAAAGAAGGCTGAGTGCCAAAGAATTGATGCTTTCAAACTATGGTGCTGGAGAAGAATCTTGAGAATCCCTTGGACTACAAGGAGATCAAACCAGTCAATCCTAAAGGATATCAACCCTAAATATTCATTGGAAGAACTGATGCTGAACTGAATCTCCAAGACTGGCTACTTGATGTGAAGAATTGCCTCATTGGAAATGACCCTGATGCTGGGAAAGATTGAAGGCAGGAGGAGAAGGGAGCGACAGAGGATGAGATGGTTGGATGACATAATCGACTCAATGGACATGAGTTTGAGCAAACTCTAGGAGATAGTGAAGGACAGGGAAGCCTGGCATGCTGTAATCCATGGGGTCGCAAAGAGTTGGACATGGCTGAGCAACTGAACAACAAAATATTTAGATGGAAAACTTTGGAACTGCAAGACTTTACTCCATGTTTTGAACTTTAAAAATGTCCTTTTCTATAAATTAGACTGTCCAACATAAGTCTTTCTTGCAGCTCCATGTGGGAGCAAGAAACTTATATTACGTATTTACTTTAAAGATGCAATGTGGCATTTTAGCAATTAAAGAATCTTAATATGATGTAAATATAAATTAATCTCATCAGATTCTATGTTTTAAATTGCAATGAAAACTATATACATTTTAATGATGGACCTACTATTAGAAAAAAACACTTTATTTTTTAAAAAATAAGTGTAGACAAATATAGAGTAAGCTAGAATTAACTAGAGTTGATTCTAAAGTCCCTAAACTTAAGTACTTGAAAATTGAGATATTTATGTTAGTAGTTTTTAATTGGAAAGTCTAATGCTTACCAAAACTATTATTCATTATTATTATGTGGTTATAGTATTTTTAGTTTCAATTTCTAAAAATAAATTAGTGAGGTTGTTTTGAAAGTAAAAATGACACAAATTAAAGATCATAGGAAATAATTATATCATCCTTTTCAAAGGTGGTTTTACTTGTTTAAATCAGTTGTTCTCTGTAACTTCAGCATAAGCATACATTTCATAGTATCCATAAAGTTAATGTGTGCAGAATATTTCTAGATAGTTTCTATATAGTACATGTATAATAGCTTTATTATGAGCCAATGAGAAGTTTGTTGAATATTTCACATATAAATTAACATAAATCTGGGTCTTTTTTCTATCAATAGAATTTTTCATACATGAGCAAAAGAACAGCTCTTAGGAGCAAATACTAATATAGGGCCACCAATGATCCCAGCAATGAAGTATACAAATAAAGTTGAGATTATGATTTTCCTTTAACCATAAACTCTAATCATGGCAAAGAGGATAAAACAACATGGTTTATAATAATTCAGTATTTAATAATTATATTTGATAAACTGATTATTCCTTTTATGTAACCTCACTTTCTAAATCTAACACTTCAATTTTGTGAGTGGAAGGACCTGCATATTGCATCCAGTATATAGAAGTTGTACACAGAATAACTGCAAATTGATTGGACTCTTTTGACTTTTTTAGTAATTTTAAAAATTGAAGTGTAGTTGATTTACAGTGTTATGTTAGTGTCTGGTGCATAGCAAAGTGACTTGGATTTATATATATGTGTTCTTTTTCAGATTCTTTTTCATTATAAGTTATTATATGATATTAAATATAGTTCCCTTTGCTATATAGTAAGACCATGTTATTTATCTATTTTCTATATAGTAGCTTATATTTGCTAATGCCCAACTCCTCATTTATCTCTCTCTCTGCTTCCCTCTTTGGTAATTTTAAATTTGTTTTCTGTGTCTTTCAGTCCATTTCTGTTTTGTAAAGAAGTCCATTTGTATGATTTGTAAGCCCGTTTGTAACTGGAATCTTATGATTCCAGTTTTACATTCCGGTATTCTTTCCCTGACTTCACTTAGCATGATAATATTTGGGTCCATCCCTGTGGCTGTAGATGACATTATTTCATGCTTTTTTATGGCTGAGTAATATTCCATTGTGGGCTTCCCAGGTGGCTCAGTGGTAAGGAATCTGCCTGCCAGTGCAAGAGATGCAGGAGACATGGATTTGTTCCCTGGACTGGGAAGATCCTCTGGAAAGGGAATGGCAACACAGTCTAGTATTCTTGCCTGGAAAATTCCATGGACAGAGGAGCTTCGCAGGCTACAGTCCATGGGGCCGTAAAGAGTCAACCACTACAGAGCACACGCTGTGTTCCATTGTACACATGTATATCTTCTTTATCCATTCATCTGTTGATGGACATTTAGGTTGCATCCATATAATGCTGCTGCCCTATTGGGTGTATACGCTGGAATGCATGTATCTTTTCAAATTCAAGTTTTCTCCAGTTCTATGCCCAGAAGCACGATTTTTAGATCATACGGCAACTCTAATTTTTAATTTTTAAGGAAACTCCATACTGTTTTCCAGTGGCTGCACCAATTTACATTTCTACCAACAGTGTAGGAGGTTCCCTTTTCTGATTGGACCCTTTTGAATTCTGTTATGTTCACTAACTTATCTCTATGACACTTTGTTTTTTTGTGAGTGTTTTATTAAATCAGTTAATTATTTTTATTTGGATGATAATTACTTTACAATATTATGATAGTTTTTGCCATATATCCACATAAACCAGCCATAGTTGTATACACGTGTCCCCTCCATCCTCAACCCCACTCCCACATCACTCCCCAGTCTATCCCTCTGACTTTGGGTACCCTTCCTAATGCATCAGATTTTTGGAGTGTTTTTATTAAGTCATGTTATTTATGTAAGACTTTCTAGTTGTTTAAAATAACTAATCTGTTAAGAGATCTGAACAGATAAGTCTTAATGATAAGATAATTTACCCCATAGGTTCCATTGGTAAATAAAGCTCAGGGGTATATAGTTAGGAATTTTTAGAGCTTTCAGTGATCAAACAATGGACATTTTAAAGACCCATTTACAGGAGATGCCTGAAGCTAAATAGCATTGCAGTGGTTTTTCTGCGGTGGATCAGTGAGGAAGTATTTTCCTCCTTGGGTGATTTATTGTCAAATATGGATTGACTGGATATTCAGCACAGGATGTCACCTTAATCACAGGTCCTTACTGAGGTGTGAGCTTCTATTCTTATGCTACTTTTTACAGCCCTGAAAGGAGAAGGTGTCCTGGTGGCTAATTATTACTCTATCTTGTTATTACTGTCACAACAAAATGGTATCTTGCTTGAATTAATCCAGTCCATGTGGTGAAGATTCCTTCCTGGGACTTAGCAACTTATTAAACAGTTGAACTGCAGTTTTGCGGAGAGTGGTGGTTATCATCCAGTGTCTGCTGCCATCATGCTCGTGTAAGTAACGGGAGACTGTGGTCTTTATATACCTCTCTCACTGTGGTTCCTTTGCTTCAAGTCCAGCATCCTTGAAAACTGGATAGAATTCGTTCATATTTGATTTTCATCTTTACAAAGACTGTTGAGGAAAAGAAAAAATAAGTTTCACCTAAAATAGCTTTATCAGAAATGATAGTGTTTTTCTTTTTATTACCTATTAATTTTTCAGTATTGGATGTTTAGTCCTTTCAGGTATGTAGAAGCCAGTTTGCTAAATCCTTCACCAGCCATTACACAACCAGGTCATTTCCTTTGGCGCCAACTTGGAAATAATTTCCTTGATCATTTATGCAGTTTTCCCTCCTGAGCTTCCCTTATTTACTCTTCCTTTTAGATATTGTGCAGCCTGGGATGCTAGATAAAATTCTGACAGTCATTTCAGGAGACTACTTAGGGAGACAGATTTCTTATTTCTTTTGTGCCCTCCTCCTGCACTCTCAAAGAAACAAAACCAAAGCCAGAAAACAAAGAACCAAAAACTTTTTCTTAGTGTCTCTGGCTGCAACTGCCACAAATAGGCTGATCTCTTAAAGAAAAAAATAGCTTAGGTAAACTGTGAAAGTTTTTGTTGTCGGTGTTGGGTTTTTATTGTTTCCTTTTTTATATGAACCATTTTTTAATTGGAAAAGTAAACCATAGTCATAGTATTAAAAAATAAACCCCATAGCAGTGTATTTCTGTCCCTACTCAGACACCTGAACCCAGATGCTTCTGTCAAAGTGATAGAAATTCTGATTTCAACAAATAAGGCCTTCTTACAGGAGAGAAAGATGAGGCAATTAGTTATTTTGTAGCATCTTTACCGCATTGGTTTTATCTTCCCCCAGATCAGTGAATTTCCAAATTCAGTGATTTGTGCCTGAAGACGGTGACTCTCTCCAGAGACAGGAAGGCACACTCACGTAAATCCACTGGTTCGAAGGATTCTGTGAGTCTTTTGGCTTCAGTCGAAAGTGTGACTGCAATGGCTTTGTTCAGTTTCCTCCTGGAAAACAGCATTGATATCAGTCTGTCTGGCATCCTGAAAGATTTCCTTGGCTTCTCAGACATAAAGGAGAAAAATCAAGGACAAATGCTTATGTAACTTTATTCTTCCTTGTTCTCAAATCCCAAGAATGATCATGCTGGATTTGGACAGAAGCTTCTTTGCCTTCAACACATCCATCACTTCATGAATTAAGTTATATATGCATACAAGATATTGGCTTTCAGTTACTGAATAGCTTGTCACTGGGTAAATACTTAGGTAGAAGACTTTGAAATTGCAAGACTTTACTAAATATTTTCAACTTTAAAGAGTCCCCCGCCCCCGCTAAGTTAGGATTACTTGTGATCCTAGAAATACTCAAGGAGTGAATGTTACATGGGAAAGGGGATAGGAGAGAATGAAAGGAAGTGAGAGCATTCCCTTTTAAAAAAGATTAATAGTGACAGCCTACGTTTTGTTTTGTTTTAAACTCAACTGTATATTTCAGAGGTCTTTCTATATCAACATCTATAAGTGTACTTTATCCTTCATCACAACTGCATAGTATGGACAAGTTTTAATCTCTTTTGGCTATTCTTTATCAGTGGACATTTCAGTTATTTCATTCATTCATTCATTTTGACTGTTAAAGTCATGCTGTAGTGATTGCCCTTATTTGTATACCTCATACATTGTGTATTCTTATCAAATAAAGCTGTTCATGCTACACATAAATGTCTTCATATGCAAATATGATATAACTGCTTGTATACTCAAGCAGAAGCATTAAGAATTCAGTTCTGCACCACCCTAGTTTCTTCACTTTACAAAATATCTTAGTATGGCAGCAGGTACAGAGCCATCTCATTCTTCAGGTTTTCTTGCCTTTCTCTCCATAGATGTAGATGTCAAGGTGTTGTTTCTACAGTGAAGACATTCAGTCCTGCAGAAGAAGCATGAATAGATGCCCCCTGGATATGAAACAAATGGGTTAAAGAGGTTGGAGCCAGTGGCAGGCATGCTTGTTGTAGTTCAGAAGACTGGGCTCTTGGCCATGGGAGAGACAATGGGGTAGTGGAGCCGAGTGGAGGAAGTGAACATCTAGGCAGGGTCATTCTCGTGCCAAAGTCACTTATCCAGTGAGGGGCAGAGCCTCCTAGTTCTCCACTCAGGGCTTTTTCTACTACCCATGGAAAACTCCATGTTTGTCTATTTCTTTTGCTGACTCCTGTTGTTTATTATTTCTCCTCATGACCTTGACTAGGTTCTTTTGACCCAATTGAAGGGATATTTAAACACCATCCCACTCAACTTCTAGAACATAGTTAAAATTTGACAGGCAGTTGTCTTGCAGGAGAGAGTTTTGCCAACTTCTCTAAGGCCCATAATAATAATTTCAAAATCATTGCTAAAAATAAAGTGATATAACTTCGGGAAAGAGGAGGGAAGGGGAGAGTGAGACAAATTGGGAGATTAAGATTGACATATATACTACCGTGTGTAAAACAGATTGCTAGTGGGAACCTGCTGTAAAGCACAAGGAGCTCAACTTTGTGCTCTGTGAAGATCTAGAGGGGTGGGAGAGAGGTCCGAGTGGGAGGGGATATATGTACACATACAGCTAATTAACTTCATTGTACAGCATAAATGAATACAGCATTGTAAAGCAGTTATATCCCAATAAAATATGTATCTCTGTATATAATCTTAAAAAATAACTTTGGGGCAAAAATGATGGTTCTCTGTCTTTCTCTCTCTTGCATCCCACTTGAAGATGCTTAGGTGATGGGGAGATAGTGTGCAGCCAGGCCTGGTCCTATTGATATAGTATGGGGGGGGGAAGAAGCATGGTGACCTTAATGAACCAGATCACATCTGCGTGAGCCCTTCTCTCATGGAGATCAGAGAAGATGCTGCTTGGTCTCCTTTCTCAGCTGAACTCAGCCTCCAGGTGGACAGGCATCTTTCAGAATCATGAGCTGAGAGTACTGTGCTGAAAGGAACATGTTCCGTCAGGAAATACCCATCGTCATTTGAATGTGCATGTTATAAATATATACACACATGCATTTGCTATATTTATATATATGCATCCCATGTACATATATGTGTATGTGTGTACAAATGGAGCATATACACATGGCCTGTATATGCACACACATTGATTTTACAGTGTATGGCTGTGAAGGGAAGAAGATAAGGACTCACTTAACCCTCTTCCATGTAGAAAACCCAAAAACACCTGTATTAATAAGATTTGAGAACAGAAAGTTCCAACAAAAGCAAGGATGTTTGTCTTCCTAAAGTGAAAGAGCTCCCACAGGACAGATTATCTCCAAATACCCACTTTCTATCATGAGCAGGATTTTAATGACAGCCCTTCTTCTATTTGTTTACATGGGGGCATCTCCACTGACACTGGTTGCCATGGTAATTTGAAGCAACTGATCTGGGCCTGTAGTTTAGGATAATATATTTTGAATAGGCAGGGTACATAAGGAGCCCAGAGAATGCACATTTGTGGCCTGGCATCTTGCTAATCTGTGCTGAATTCTTAGGGTAAAAAAAAAAAAAAAAACAAATCAGTGATATACTGTGTGAACCAATTTCTTTTGACAAGATAGGTGCTTGAGACATGTCTGCTTTTCCCAGGTAATTGTTAAATAGATCTGCAGATTAAATTGACCTTAGAAATAAATAGTCACACTCATTCTTCCATGGTGATGATAACTATTCAAAACCTTCCTTCTGAGTTTCTTTGAACAAGATTCTCATGTGGGAAGATGTTGTGGAAGCACTGACTCATGTCCAGTTACCTGGGTTTGAATCTCAGCTCTGCTGCTTACTGGCTGGGAGACCTTGAGAAAAGTATTTAAACTTTTGGGTGTGTCCTCAGCTTTCTTACCTGCTATTGGGAATGATAATAGTCTCCACCATTTGGGGTTAAAATTAGTTGATATACACAAAGCACTTAGAGTTGTGTCTGATCCATACTACAGGCTACATAAATGTCAGATATCACCATCACCATATTTCTGTTATTATTATCATATTTAATTTTTATTGGGAAGACTTGACTTTTTTTTCTCCATCCTACACTTTGATGAACTCAAGGAGAAGAAGAAAGACAATAGGTTCCTAGAGTGGAGTCTGAGTGGAAGCTTGAAATCTCAGAAATTCTTTGAGATAACCTGAAAATCTTCTTGAACACATCTGAGAACCTCTAGCCTTTTTTTCTTCTCTTAAACTCAGGTTATGGTAGCTTTTGAAGTTTTGAAGTAGCCGTCATTCCACTAATCAGTTATTAAAGTGTTTTTTCTCCAAGCCACTGGATGCGCTGAGATTGTGTACTTGGTCACACTCTGCTACTACAACCAGCTGGAGTTTTTGAGCTAGGAGATGAGTTAGGGAGTGTTTGTACATGTGAGGGGGAGAAGATGGGACCAAGTTGAGTTATGGACCTTTGTTACTTTCTAATCCCCCCTCCTTTTGTTTTTTTTTGACAGTATATGAGAAAGCTTAGTTCAGGGAAAGATTAAGAGTAAAACTCATTGTGCAATGGTGTCTTAGGAACTGTGATCTCATAATGGCAGAGCTGGGATGAGTCTATTGGGAATATTTGCTTTTACACTCTGCAGGTAAAAAATGGAGATGGACCTGCAGGGCCAAGCACAACTCTACCATAGTAGGACTTTGGTAAATGAATCCAATGACCCTCTGGGGCCAAAAGGAAAGCATTTAAACTCATAGGGAATTACTATTTGCTCATTAAAGCTTAATGTTATTACTGTTTTTTTGAATCTAATGATATCGTAGGGAATCAGAGAAGCAGTCAAGAGGGTGCTCTTTCATGGTATAATACATATAATTACAGATGCTTTGTTTGTCCTGGCACTGAGTTGCAGAATTTAATTCCCCTTCCTATCAACTAGACATAGCGTGTTTTTTTTTTTTCACCAGTAAATCTCAGTCTAAGTAAAGTTCTGGGACTTTTAAAGCTAGATCCTAAGAAGCCTTGCAGATTCTACCTTGGAACACTCTAAGAAATCCAGTTTCCTGAGATGACCATGTTGGACTAGTTCCTGGATTTAACATAATCAGATGAATCCCTGTCTTCCAGCATCCCTACTACAGTTCCAGACAAGTAAGGGAAGACGTCTTAGATTCACTAGACCAGCCTCTTCACCAGATAAACACCAGTAGAAGGCCTCATCTATGCCACTGAGCAGAGCCCTTCCCCAAATTTCCCACTCATAGAACCAGTGGTATACAATGAAATGGTTGTTGTTTTAACACACTAAGTTTTGAGGCAACTTATTAAGCAGGAATAGATATTTAGGAAATGCCCTTACCATTTATGTCCCCATTGTTAACAGGGGCTGGCAAGGACCCTCCACCAGCCCCTATACACAGAGATACTAACACATACCACTTTAATTTTACAATTCCCTTCTAAGTAATCTAGGCAGGTAATTCAGTCTAATGTGAAACTGTTGATTCTGGATGAATTTTGAATTTGGGGAATGGCGAAATCAGTTAACCTGTGCAGCCTGGGGGCAGTGCTCAGTCATGTCTGACTCTGCAACTTCACGGACTGTCAGTCCATGGAATTCTCCAGGCCAGAATACTGGAGTGCATAGCTGTTCCCTTCTCCATCCCAGAGATCGAACCCAGGTCTCCCACATTGCAGGCAGATTCTTTATCAACTGAGCCACCATGGAACCGAGGGACAGTGCAGCTTGGTGAAAGATGCCTGGGGATGGAACAGCCTGGGGACAGTTCAGCCTGGGGAAGGTGCAATGTGGGGGAAAATGACCATCTGTATCACCTCAAATTGTTTTTAAATAAAAGTCTAAGAAGCTATAATATATGCACCTTGCCCTGATGTTTCATAGAAAATAAAATCTTTTACTCATATCAGAGTGATTACACCAATTTCTAGGGGAAAATGCAGCAAGGAAGTGGCAGGTAATGAGACCTAATCAGAAAAGGAATGAATATTAGTAAACAAAGTACTGGTCAGAATATACTGGACTATGCCACGCTAGCAAACTCCAGATCTCAGTGACTTTATACAGGTAAAGCTTTTCTCCTGCTTTTCCATAGGTCCAACTCAGGTTGGTGTGTGTGGGTGTCTCCATTTATTGAAGTTACTCAGAGACACAGAATAACTGGGCTTCACACAGTTTATGCTTCCACCGTGTCCTGAGCTTCAGGAAAGGGAAATGAGAGCTCACATGTGGTTCTTTAAGCTTAATTTGGACTAAAAGAGAGACTTTTCATTCACACTTCTCTGGCCAAAGCAAGTTATGGAGGGGAGAAGGGTGGTGCACGCTAAATTGTTTTAGTCTTGTCTGACTCTTTGTGACCCTATGGACTGTAGCCCCCCAGGCTCCTGTTGTTCATGGGATTCTCCAGGCAACAATACTGAAGTGGGTTGCCATTTCCTCTTCCAGGGGATCTTCCTGACCCAGGGATCTAATCCACATCTCTTATATCTCTTTCATTGGCAGGAGGGTTCTTTACCACTAGTGCCACCCAGCTTAAAAAGGGCAGAGAGTTCTCCTGGGAGAAGGTAGAATGGGTAACCTTTGGTGAGGAGCACTGGTTATGACAACAAGTGTGTATTATGGGACAGACATTCTACCAGGCATGTCTCACTGAATTCTAGCAAAACTCCATTTTATAGGTAGAAAACAGGCCTATGGAGTGAAGCAAGCTGTCCATGGTCACAACTGATACTTATAAGGAGGGCCTGAGACCTGGGTCCTTGGATCAGATTCCAAAGGGCAGACTCTTTTGACATGATACTTAACCAAGCATATTCATATTACTGAGGAACAAGAACAGACAAAAGGAAGTGAAGAGAATTTGATAATTATTTGTATTTTGCAGCAACTTTCATCTTAATAAGGCACTTTGCTTCTCTCCTTTGACCTATGCTGTGAGATACATTGAGATGCTTGGTAAGTTACAGAGGCCTCACTGTGCTCACGGCACTGTTCTTGATCCATGGGCAAAAGAAAGAAATCAGAACACAGTATCCTTGTACAGTTTATTATACTCTAGTAAAAGGAGACATACTTTAGAAGAATAAGGATTCCTTTTATATACAAATATGTGTGGAACTTGCTCAGATATAAATATATATTGTTCTAAGCAGATTTTAGAATAGTGGTTCTTAATTTTTTTAATGTGCTGAAAGCCATTCTCTTTCCTATAAAAGCAAATTTGCATACTTGAACATTTTTCACAGTTTCTAGGTCTCCACAAATGCATTTTCCTCTAGAAGCTCATCCATTTGCTCAAGACTCCATGATTTAGTCAGTTATTCATTGGAAACACTGATGTTGAAGCTGAAACTCCAATACTTTGGCCACCTGATGCGAAGAGCTGACTCATTTGAAAAGACCCTGATGCTGGGAAAGATTGAAGGCGGGAGGAGAAGGGGATGATAGAGGATGAGATGGTTGGATGACATCACTGACTCAATGGACATGAGTTTGAGTAAACTCTGGGAGTTGGTGATGGACAGGGAGACCTGGCTTGCTGCAGTCCATGGGGTCACAAAAAGTTGGAGATGACTGAGCGACTGAACTGAACTGATACAGTTTTAAGTTCCTAAAGCTGTACCTACCCCATATCAGGTGCTCGCTGTCTCTCCCCGGCCCCCATATATATATATATATATATATATATATATATATATATATATAATATAAGTATATATATTTTAAATCAACTGTACAGTTGATGTACAATGATTTGGGTGTATAGCAAAGTGAATGAATGGGAAGAGAAGGAAGGAATATTTAGATGTAGTTCTAATATATGCTCATCCTTATATGACTGTCACTCAGAAGTATGGTCTGTATTTTCTCTGGGGCATCTTAGAACAGTTTTGTTGTTGTTGTTCATGTTCATAGCGTGAGAATTGGGCCCCATGGAACTGAGAGAAGATCAATGACTTAATGGAGAATAAAGCAATGGATTGATTTTAACTGTCAGAGTAGTTGCTGTTAGAGTTGTTGCTGAAACATGTAACAAATTCTGTGGGAAGAAGATATTTCTTCATCTACCCTTGACTGAGCATCCACTAAGCACCAAGCACTTGTTGGGTGAGCACTTAGGAAATAGAAATTAAAGGCAAAATTATGATCTTGAGAGGCCCTTAGTCTAATGGATGAAACAGTAGGAAACGACTACCTACAATGCATTGTGAGAGTAGCAGCAGGACTTGAATGACTCGGAATAAATGGTGTTTGTGGATCCAGTTCCCGTGTGTGTGTGTGTGTGTGTGTGTGTGTGTGTGTGTGTATGGGTGTGTGTTTGGGGTTTGGCAATGTCCTTCCTCATACCAACAAGGACATCCTGCTGGTGTCTGATAATTCAGTTCTGACACTCTTCCTGGAGATAGATATGAAGAGATATAAGAATCTGGGCTCATAAAATCTTTGGAAAATAACTATTTTAAGGCCTTATTCTGCAAGGTTTTCTCAGAGCACAGAGTATCTCATTCGTGATCTCCACCCTAAATTCTCTCACAAGATATTGAGGTTCAGTGGCTGCAGTAGCCATTGACTTAGTTCCTGCAGAGGCAGATGGCAGGTGCCAATTTTCAGTTGGCATGGTTCCTTCAGGGTCATAGACTCGACCATGAAACTATGGGTGGTATTTCATTACCATTTTGTCCTACGGTGCTCAGAATGCTTATTCCCAGGTATGGCAAAGATTTCACTGATAGCCCACCCAATGTGCTATTATTGGACTAGGCCTTATTATCAGTGCCCAAAGACTCTGGACCACCTGTTTCACTAGTCTCTTACAGTCCAGGGAAATATTCCCTCTAGTTGCCTCTTCCCATATTTAGGGTTATACTAATACAACCACTGATCTCATATGAAGCTATATGTCACCATTTTATCAGAGGTTCACATTGGTAATGGAAGAAATAATTTTGTAAAATAGGCAAAATAAAAAATAATATAGCTAGCAGTATTCATAAGGTCATAAGTAAGAATTTAAGAACTTCCATTAGGTGCAGCCCAGTATATCCTAGATCATCTGGCTTTGTCTGCTCGTTATCAATCCTGTGTTTAAGGGAAATTATATATTTACATTGTCCAAAAAGTTTCCCAGTGCAATTTCCTAGTGTTACTAGGCTGGTTATCCCTAGTATGGTTTAATTGTCTCCAACATAAGGCAGCCTTCAAATTTAAATAACCATAGTCTGGTGTTAACTTCCTGGTTGTAGATCATGGAGCATCTGATCTTCATCCAAGATAGATTACTGAGCTAAACTTCAGAAACAAAGTGTCCTTTTAATAATTCAGTTAAACCTTCAGTTCAGTTCAGTTGCTTAGTCATGTCTGACTCTTTGCGACCTAATGGATTGCAGCACACCAGGCCTCCCTGTCCATCACTAACTCCTGGAGTTTACTCAAACTCATGTCCATCTAGTTGGTGATACCATCTAACCATCCCATCCTCTCTTGTCCCCTTCTCCTCCCACCCTCAATCTTTCCCAGCATCAGGGGCTTTTCCAGTGAGTCAGCTCTTCGCATCAGGTGGCCAAAGTATTGGAGTTTCAGCTTCAACATCAGTACTTCCAATGAATATTCGGGATTGATTTCCTTTAGGATGGACTGGTTGGACCTCCTTGCAGTCCAAGGGACTCTCAAGAGTCTTCTCCAACACCACAGTTCAAAAGCATCAATTCTTCGGTGCTCAGCTTTCTCTATAGTCCCAATTAAATCTTACAACAATGTAGCATAACAGTTTATAACATAACAGTTTATAACAGCAAGGAACTATCTGAAAAGTGAGTCTTAGTGAATACAAACCTCAGTAAACAGAATTATATTTTGGTGTCCATTGAAACATCTCTTTCTCTCTAAAATTGCTCCCATTTTTTATCAAATATAGTCAAAATCAAGATTAATTTTTCCATAAATTAATTTTGATTAATTGATAAAAGGCCTACCTGGACCAGGAAAGCCTCATCAAGGGCTTGTTACAGATTTAGGTAAAGTCCTCCCTTTTTGAGGTCTACAGAATACCCTCAGCTTCCTGTGCCTGTTAGGAGGCAGCATTCCTGACTTATCTTAATTGTTAGAAACCCAAGAATTTAGGAAGGATTAGGTAAAGAGAAAACAGAATTGTTTCAGCTCTGCTTACAAAGGTATAATTTACCAAGTTGCTATAAGTAATAATTGGTTTGAGAGGAGTTATATTAGTTATATCCTGTTTTTCACTTGCTAGGTTGTGTCTGACATTTTGCGAACACGTGCACTGAAGCATGCCAGGCTTCCCTGCCCTTCACTATCTCCTGGAGTTTGCTCAGACCCATGTCCATTTGAGCCAGTGATGCTATCCAACCATTTCATTCTCTGCCATCCTCTTGTCCTCAGTCTTTCCCAGCATCAGGGTCTTTTTTTCAGTGAGTAGGCTCTTCACATCAGGTGGCCAAACTCTTGGAGCTGCAGCATCAGTCCTTCCCATGAATATTTAAGGTTGATTTCCTTTAGAATTGACTGATTTGACCTCCTTGCTGTCCGAGGAAATCACAAGAGTCTTTCCACAGCACACTTCAAAAGCATCAATTCTTCGGCTCTCAGCCTTCTTTATGGTTGAAATCTCACATCCATCCATGACTTCTGGAAAAACTATAGCTTTGACACATGGACCTTTATTGGCCAAATGATGTCTCCAGTTTTTAAAACGCTGTCTAAATTTGTCATAGTTTGTCTTACAAGGAGCAACCACCTTTTAATTTAATGGTTGCAGTCACCATCCAGAGTGATTTTGGAGCCCAGGAAAATAAAGTCCATCACTGTTTCCATTGTTTCCTGATCTACTTGCCATAAAGTTATGAGACTAGATGCCATGATCTTAGGTTTTTGAATGTTGAGTTTTAAGCCAGCTTTTTCACTTTCCTCTTTGACTTTCATTAAGAAGATCTTTAGTTCCTCTTTGCTTTCTGTCATTACAGTGTTATCATCTGCATATTACAGGTTGATATTTCTCCTAGTAATCTTGATTCCAGCTTGTGAGACATCCAGCCTGGCATTTCACATGATGTGATCAGTTTAGAAGTTAAATAAGGGGACAATATACAGCCTTGACATACTCTTTTCCCAATTTTGAGCCAGTCCATTATTCCATGTCCAGATCTAGCTGTTGCTTCTTGATCTGCATACAAGTTTCTCAGGAGACAGGTAAGGTGGTCTGGTATTCCCATCTCTTTAAGACCTTTCTACAGTTTGTTGTGGTCCACACAGTAAAAGGCTTTAGAGTAGTCAATGAGCAGAGGTAGATGTTTTTCATGAATTCTCTAGCTTTTTCTATGATCCAGTTGTATGTTGATAATTTGATCTTTGGTTCTTGTGCCTTTTCAAAATCCAGCTTGTACATCTGGAAGTTCTTGGTTCATGTACTGTTGAAGTCTACCTTGAAGGATTTTGAGCATAATCTTGCTAGCAGGTGAAATGAGTGCAGTTGTATGGTAATTTGAACATTCTTTGGCATTGCCTATCTTTGAGATTGCAGTGAACACTGACATTTTCCAGTCCTGTGACCATTGCCACAGTTTACCAAATTGGCTGATGTATTGAGTGCAGCACTTTAACAGTATCATTTTTTAGGATTTGAGCTAGCTCTGCTGGAATTCCATCACCTCTGCCAGCTTTGTTTGTAGTAATGCTTCCTAAGGCCCACTTGACTTTACACTACAAGATGTCTGGCTCTAGCTGAGTGACCTGGGTCATTAAGACCTTTTTTGGTATAGTTCTTCTGTTTATTCTTACTCTTGCCTTTATTTCTGTCCTTTATTGTACCCAACTTTGCGTGAAATGTTCCCTTTGTATTTCCAACTTTCTTGAAGAGATCTCTAGTCTTTCCATTCAGTTGTTTTCCTGTTTCTTTACATTGTTCACTTAAGAAGGCTTTCTTATCTCTCCTTGCTATTCTCTGGGACTCTGCATTGAGTTGGATATATCTTTCCCTTTCTCCTTTGCCTTTTGCTTCTCTTCTATTCTCAGCTATTTGTAAGGCCTTTTCAGACAATTACTTTGCCTTCTTGGATTTCCTTTTCTTATTAAGAGCCTCTGTCCTAGTTCTTCATGAACTCTGCCTACCAGATCTAATCCCTTGAATCTATTTCTCACTTCCACTATATAATCATAAGGGATTTGATTTCAGTCATACTTGAATGGCTTAGTGGTTTTCTCTACTTTGTTCAATTTAAGCTTGAATTTTGCAATAAGAAGCTCATCATCTGAGCCGTAGTCAGCTCCTGGTCTTGTTTTTGCTGACTGTATAGAGCCTATCCATCGTCAGCTGCAAAGAATATAATGAATCTGATTTTGATATTGACTTTTGTTGATTTCTCTGTGTAAAATCTTCTCTTGTGTTAATGGAAGAGGGTGTTTGCTATGACCAGTGCATTCTCTTGGCAAAACTCTGTTAACCATTTCCCTGCCCATTTGTACTCCTAGGCCAAATTTGCCTGTTCCTCCAGGTATCTCTTGACTTCCTACTTTTTTTCCAATCCCATATTATGAAAAGAATATCTTTTTGTTGTTGTTGTTAGTTCTAGAAGATCTTATAGGTCTTCATAGAACCATTCAATGTCAGCTTCCTTGGCATTAGTGATTGGAGTATAGACTTGGGTAAGTGTGATATTGAATGGTTTGCCTTGGAAATGAACTGAGATCCTGTTGTTTTTGAGATCTCATCCAAGTACTGAATTTTGGAGTCTTTTGTTAACTATGAGGGCTACTGCCTTTCTTTTAGAGGATTCTTGCCCACAGTAATAGATATAATGCTTATCTGAATTAAATCTGCTCATTTCCATCCATTTTAGTTCACTGATTCCTAAACTGTCGATGTTTAGTCTTGCCATCTCCTGCTTGACCACGTCCAATTCAATTCACCTTGATTCATGCATGTAACATTCTACAATTGTTCTTTACAATATTGGACTTCTTTCACCACCAGACACATCCACAACTGAGTGATGTTTCTGCTTTATCCCAGCCTCTTCATTCTTAGTGGAGCTGTTCCTTTGCTCTTCCCCAGTACCATTTTGGGACACCTACTGATGTGGGGGCTCATCTTCTGATATCATATCCTTTTGCCTTTTCATTGTATTTGTGGGGTTCTCAAGGCAAGAATACTGACATGGTTTGCATTCCCTTCTCGAGTGGACCACGTTTTGTCAGGCCCTGACTAGCAGAGACATGTCCTTCAGCTGCTCCATGTAGCCAGATGACATGCCTGGCACCCTGGTTGTCCTACTGCTGGTCCTCATTGACTGTGTAAACCTTCACTGACCACTGGGTGTGAGTCAACATGCTGCCCAGGGGCCAGTGCAAAGCCCCTGCTGGATTCAGTGGGAAGGGGATGGGGGAAAGGCTGAAGACAAGGTTGGAGGACACCCAGGAGTGGATGGGCCCTGGCCTCACTGCTGCTGCTGGCTGCCCTGGGGCTGATCTACCGCCCAAGAATAGGTAAACTCATAAAAATTATAAACATATTCACTAGTTCACTACATAACTAATACTTTAATCACTTTTTATGAAGCCGTCAGGTTTTTCTTTCAATTCAGTCACTCAGTCATGTCTGACTTTGGAAACCATGAATCACAGCATGCCAGGCCTTCCTGTCCATCACCAACTCCCGGAGTTCACTCAAACTCATGTCCATAGAGTCGGTGATGCCATCCAGCCATCTCATCCTCTGGCGTGCCCTTCTCCTCATGCCTCCAATCCCTCTCAACATCAGGGTTTTTTCCAATGAGTCAACTCTTCTCATGAGGTGGCCAAAGTATTGGAGTTTCAGCTTCAGCATCAGTCCTTACAGTGAACACCCAGGACTGATCTTCTTCAGAATGGACTGGTTGGATCTCCTTGCAGTCCAAGGGGCTCTTAGAGTCTTCTCCAGCACCACAGTTCAAATTCACCAATTCTTTGGTGCTCAGCCTTCTTCACAGTCCAACTCTCACATCCATACATGACCACTGGAAAAACCATAGCCTTGACCAGATGGACCTTTGTTGGCAAAGTAATATCTCTGCTTTTCAGTATGTGGTCTAGGTTGGTCAGAACTTTCCTTCCAAGGAGTAAGCGTCTTTTAATTTCATGGCTGCAGTCACCATCTGCCCCATTACTGCATGGCAATCAGAAGGGAAAAAGGTAGAAGTAGTGACGGAATTCCTCTTCTTGGGCTCCAAAATCACTGGATTTTGGTGACTGCAGCCATAAAATTAAAAGACGTTTGCTTCTTGGCAGGAAAGTGATGACAAACCTAGATGGTGTGTTGGAAAGAACAGACATTACTCTGCCGACACAGGTCCATATCATCAAGGTTTTGGTCTTCCCATTGGTCATGCATGGTTGTGAGAGCTGGACCATAAAGAAGGCAGAGTGCCAAAGAATTGATGCCTTTGAACTGTGGTGCTGGAGAAGACTCCTGAGAGTCCCTTGGACAGCAAGGAGCTCAAGCCAGTCAATCTTAAGGGAAATCAACCCTGAATATTCACTGGATGGATTGATGCTGAAACCGAATCTCCAGTATTTTGGTCATTTGATGGGCATAGATGACTCATTGAAAAAGTCATTGATTCTGGGAAAGATTGATGGCAAAAGGAGAAGAGGGCATCAGAGAATGAGATGGCTGGACAGCATCGCCAATGCAGTGAACATGAACTTGAGCAAAAGCTGGGAGACGGTGAGGGACAGGGAGGCCTGGTGTGCTGCAGTCCATGTGGTCTCAAAGAGTCGGACATGACTGGGCAACTGAACAACAACAGTAACCTTATAAGTCTTCTTGAAGAGGAAGCAGTTTTGCAGAGACATCAGAGTGAAACCGTAACTGTTTATAATGCAAAACACTTAAGAGTACACATTTAAATCTGATTACAATGCAGTTGACAAAGTAACTTGATTACTGCTATGACGTACAACTTTCGTATAAAAAAACAGAATTATGACTGATAACATTTTACAAGAACATATGATTTTTTTAGGAACTCCATATAGTTTCTAGAATACCTATATTAGTAACATTTATCATACAGTATAACTTAAGATTTGACAATATTTCCCATATAATTTAAGATACCTAATAAACCTAATTAGCTTAATATCTCTCTTTGGGATGTTTTAGGGGCCCTTTGAAGTTAACTAAAGGTCAAAAGGATTTCATTAGAATTTGATGTAGGAAATTTTTTTGTCAAAAAATATCAAAAGGATTTAGAATGCTTCATCAGGTAGATAGGTCATTGTGAAACAATAGTTATTTACTATTAGCCAAAGTGACAATAAAAGATTTCAAAAGCAAATATAGAATAGATTACTTAAAAAGTCAAGAAGCTTAAAATCTGTTGTCAAAGGCAGTTTAACATTTTAAGAAAATTTTAACAGAGAGAAAGGCCACATTGAGGTTTTGTACCAGCTTACTTTTTTTTCAGAAAAAATAATTTTTTGCATTAATATTTAAAAATTGTTTTAAATTATGAACATATAATAACACATTTACAGAAGACTTGGAAAATACAGAAGACTTGGAAAAGAGTTGCATATAGTTCCACTATATATTACAATTATTTTTAAGTAGAAATTAAGATTTCTAGTTGGAATTTCTGGAGAAGGTAATGGCACCCTACTCCAGTACTCTTGCCTGGAAAATCCCATGGATGGAGGAGCCTGGTAGGCTGTAGTCCATGGGGTCGCTAAGAGTCGGATACGACTGAGTGACTTCACTTTCATGCATTTAAGAAGGGAATGGCAACCCACTCCAGTATTCTTGCCTGGAGAATCCCAGGGACAGGGGAGCCTGGTGGGCTGCCGTCTATGGGTCACACAGAGCTGGAGATGACTGAAGCAACTTAGCAGCACCAGCAGCAGTTAGAATTTCAATATCCAACTCTCAAAAATTAATAGAATAAATAGAAAAGTAGAAGAATATAGTAGACCTGAAAAGCAGTATGAACCAGTTCAACATAATTAATATTTAATGCAATTTTCACACAACAGCGGGTTTCAAATTCTATTCAAGTTCCCAGGGACATAAAACATGGTGCAGGAATTTCATGGTCTAAAAGTACTGAAATCATTCAGAATTTGTTCTCTTATCACTGTGGAACTGTGTATTAGAAATCAATATCAAAAATATTTGAAAATAACCCACACATTTTTAAGTGCAATGTGACATTTACCAAGAGAGCTCTTTTACTTAGCCATTGAACGCTTCAATAAAATTAAAAGACTGAAGAAGCACAGAGGGTGATTGCAAAGAAGAAAGCATCTAAATGAGAACTTAGTATCAAAGGTACTTTAATAATACCTTGTATTTGGATATTTAATGTCCACTTTTAAATGATGAGTGTATCTAAGAGGTCATAACAAGGAAAATTAGAAAATATTTGTAATGTAATAAAAATGAGAAAAGTATTTATCAAAATTTGTTGTATGCTGCTGAAGCTGCTTAATGCAAACAAATACAATGTGAAATCTTAAATAAGGTATGGAAACAAATAATGGACACTAACAAAATTTTGTGAGATTAGAATATAATCTGTACTTAATAGTACTGTATCATACGTTAATTTCCAGTTTTTTGTTTTTGGTTTTTTTTTACAACATAGTATTTCTTTATAGTCTCAGAATTGGGTTAGATGTTTCAAGCCTCATTCAATTTTTTTGAAAAAAAAATCACTAAAATAATACGCTTTCTAGACTTTTAGCAGTAATACTAGGTGACAGAATAAATGGAACTATATCAAAGTTTTGAGTGAATGTAAATTAGAAGTCTAGCATTCTATTTATACTTAGTCAAACAGGTGGAACCAAAATGTCATAAATTTTTTAGCTAAGCAAAATTTTGTAAGTTTTCTAAAGCATATGTATTACATATATATATGTATACACTTATACACACATATATATAGTATCAAAAGTTTTTCTACTACATTTGATAAAGGCTTGGAAAGACTCTTGAGAGTCCCTTGGACTGCAGGGAGATCCAAGCAGTCAATCCTAAAGGAAATCAGTCCTGATTTGAGTATTCATTGAAAAGACTGATACTGAAGCTGAAGCTCCAATATTTTGGCCACCTGATGTGAAGAACTGACTCACTGGAAAAGACCCTGATGCTGGGAAAGATAGCAGGCAGGAGGAGAAGGAGATAACAGAGGATGAAATGGCGGGATGGCTTCATTCTTTCAAAACTATGGACATGAATTTGAGCAAACTCTGGGAGTTGGTGATAGACAGGGAAGCCTGGTGTGCTTTAGTCAATGGGGTCGCAGAGTTGGAAATGACTGAGCGACTGCTAAACTGAGAAAGAACAACAAAAAGAGACAGAGAAATTGAGAAGCATAAACTAAATGAAATGGGAGCACTGAATATGAAGTAGATAAAGTAAAGCAAACTAGATAGAAGATCGTTATATAGTCCGGTTATTTTTAAACATGACTGCTCATTAGAATAACATCAGGAGCTTTGGAGAAAAAAACAATTCTTGGGCATTTGTATTTTTCAAAAATTCCAAGATAATTCTAAGGTGCATGTGGATTTTAAAAAGAGATTACAGATTTTTCTATTAAGTGGTAGTTTTAGAATCCTCAATTCTTAAAACTGTATAGAATTATTATTTTCTATTGCCCAATCATCATTCAGTGATAGTAAAACAAATAATAGTTACATAATCACAATAGTAAAATATATTTATCAGTTTTCATAATCAATAGCTAGACAAAAATAAAAGATAATTATAATTGCAAGCCATAATGGAAACGTGATTAACCTAACAGTATAAAATAATTACATACAGTTGGGAGGGGAGGAGTCAAGCAGAGTGATATGGTAAGTGTAAGTGCATATATGCACATATTTTCATCTACCCAGGCAGTCTATACCATGCTTGGTGCATGTAATCCATTTCCATTTAAGGTAATTGTCAATATGTGTGATCCTATTACCGTTTTGTTATTTGTCTTGGGTTTATTTTTTTGTAAGTCTTTTCCTTCTCTTGTGTTTCCTGCCTAGAGAAGTTCCTTCAGAATTTGTTCTAAAGCTGGTACCAGCTTACTTTTATAATTCATTTACTCAGTTAACTTTAATCTAAACGTGGCCAGCACTGATCATCCACAAACATTCCATCCTTTTCTGTATCCAGTTAGTCTGTCCCCTGTTCTCTTCTCTATCTAGGGAAAAAAACAAAAACAAAACAAAAAACCTAGTTACTTACTTTCCTTTCCCTTAATAAAGTACAGTTCCATTCCTCGTACCTTCTTTATTCAAAACACACATCCTACTTTCCTACTGTATACTGAAATGTTTCCTTTATAATTTCTAGTAGCTTTAATTACATATTTAAGTTAGATTCCTCAGCTCTTAAAAACTTAATTTCTTGTGAAAATTAAGAAGTAAGCAATTATGAACAGTCTTTTACATTAGTGCTCTATAATTGGTAAACATAAATACCAATGATAATTTCTAAAAGCATTTTTTAAAATAGAGAACTTCTCAGGGTGGCACAGATCATATTCACTAATAGTCCCAAATACTTATGGTTTCTCTGTTTAGTAATGTTGAATATTTCCTACATCTTATTTAACTTGAAATTTATTCTGGCCAGATTTATATTTCTGATTATACAAGTGCTTTGTTTTAAGCCAATTAAGTAGAGCCTAATTTGGTTATATTTTTGGTTATACCATACATTTACGACATACACAGACATACATACACACGCATAGAGAGACCTCATAGTCCTCATTTCAAAATTTCAGCCCTGAATCAGGTACAACAACATAAAATCCATCAGTTACAATGATTTGGATTCACATTGGGCTTCTGGCAGATGGAACAAATCAAGGTCGTTTGTCTAGATGGCTAAACCCTTTTTAAATAATATTTACAGAAAAGACATTTAGGATTTCTACTACTACTTGACAGAATGTAGTCCACTGGAGAAGGGAATGGCAAACCACTTCAATATTCTTGCCTTGAGAACCCCATGAACAGTATGAAAAGGCAAGATGATAGGATATTGAAAGAGGAACTCCAGGTCAGTAGGTGCCCAATGTGCTACTGGAGATCAGTGGAGAAATAACTCCAGAAAGAATGAAGGGATGGAGCCAAAGCAAAAACAACACCCAGCTGTGGATATGACTGGTGATAGAAGCAAGGTCCAGTGCTGTAAAGAGCAATATTGCATAGGAACCTGGAATGCCAGGCCCATGAATCAAGGCAAATTGGAAGTGGTCAAACTAGAGATGGCAAGGGTGAACAACGATATTCTAGGAATCAGCGAACTAAGATGGTCTGGAATGGGTGAATTTAACTCAGATGACAATTATATCTACTACTGCGGGCAAGAATCCCTCAGAAGAAATGGAGTAGCCATCATGGTCAACAAAAGAGTCCAAAATGCAGTACTTGGATGCAACCTCAAAAATGACAGAATGGTCGCTGTTTGTCTCCAAGGCAAACCATTCAATATAACAGTTATCCAAGTCTATGCCCAAACCAGTAACACTGAAGAAGCTGAAGTTGAACGGTTCTATGAAGACCTACCAGACTTTTTAGAACTAACACCCAAAAAAGATGTCCTTTTCATTACAGGGGACTGGAATGCTAAAGTAGGAAGTCAAGAAACACCTGGAGTAATAGGCAAATTTGGCCTTGGATGCGGAATGAAACAGGGCAAAGACTAATAGAGTTTTGCCAAGATAATGCACTGTCATAGCAAATACCTTCTTCCAACAACACAAGAGAAGACTCTATACATGGACATCACCAGATGGTCAACACGGAAATCAGATTGATTATATTCTTTGCAGCCAAAGATGGAGAAGCTCTATACAGTCAACAAAAACAAGACCAGGAGCTGACTGTGCCTCAGATCATGAACTCATTACCAAATTCAGATTCAAATTGATGATGTAAGGAAAACAGCTAGACCATTCAGGTATGACCTAAATCAATTCCTTTATGATTATCCAGTAGAAGTGAGAAATAGATTTAAGGGCCTAGATCTAATAGATAGAGTGCCTGATGAACTATGGAAAGAGGTTTGTGACATTGTACAGGAGACAGAGATCAAGACCATTCCCATGGAAAAGAAATGCAAAAAGCAAAATGGCTGTCTGGAGAGGCCTTACAAATAGCTGTGAAAAGAAGAGAAGCGAAAAGCAAAGGAGAAAAGGAAAGATATAAGCATCTGAATGCAGAGTTCCAGAGAATAGCAAGAAGAGATAAGAAAGCCTTCCTCAGCGAACAATGCAAAGAAACAGAGGAAAACAACAGAATGGGAAAGACTAGAAATCTCTTCAAGAAAATTAGAGATACCAAGGGAACATTTCATGCAAAAATGGGCCCGATAAAGGACAGAAATGGTCTGGACCTAACAGAAGCAGAAGATATTAAGAAGAGGTGGCAAGAATACACCAAAGAACTGTACAAAAAGATATTCACAACCCAGATAATCATGATGATGTGATCACTCACCTAGAGCCAGAAATCCTGGAATATGAAGTCAAGTGGGCTTTGGAAAGCATGGCTATGAACAAAGCTAGTGGAGGTGATGGAATTCCATTTGAGCTATTTCAAATCCTGAAAGATGATGCTGTGAAAGTGCTGCACTCAATATGCCAGCAAATTTGGAAAACTCAGCAGTGGCCACAGGACTGGAAAAGATCAATTTTCATTCCAGTCTCAAAGAAAGGCAATGCCAAAGAATGCTCAAACTACTGCACAGTTGCACTCATCTCATATGCCAGCAAAGTAATGCTCAAAATTCTCCAAGCCAGGCTTCAGCAATACGTGAACTGTAAGCTTCCTGATGTTCAAGCTCTTTTAGAAATGGCAGAGGAACCAGAGATCAAATTGACAACTACTTCTGGATCATCGAAAAAGCAAGAGGGTTCCAGAAAAAAACAGCTATTTGTGCTTTATTGACTCTGCCAAAGCCTTTGACTGTGTGGATCACAATAAACTGTGGAAAATTCTGAAAGAGATGGGAATACCAGATCACCTGACCTGCCACTTGAGAAATCTGTATGCAGGTCAGGAAGCAATAGTTAGAACTGGACACGGAACAACAGACCGGTTCCAAATAGGAAAAGGAGTACGTCAAGGCCGTATATTGTCACTCTGCTTATTTAACTTCTATGCAGAGTACATCATGAGAAACGCTGGACTGGAAGAAACCCAAGCTGAAATCAAGATTGCTGGGAGAAATATCAATAACCTCAGATATGCAGATGACAGCACCATTATGGCAGAAAGTGAAGAGGAACTAAAATCCTCTTGATGAAAGTGAAAGTGGAGAGTGAAAAAAGTTGGCCTAAAGCTCAACATTCAGAAAACGAAGATCCTGGCATCCAGTCCCATCACTTCATGGGAAATAGATGAGGAAACAGTGGAAACAGTGTCAGACTTTATGGTTTTGGGCTCCAAAATCACTGCAGATGGTGACTGCAGCCATGAAATTAAAAGACGCTTACTCCTAGGAACAAAAGTTATGACCAATCTAGATAGCATATTCAAAAGCAGAGACATTACTTTGCCAACTAAGGTCCGTCTAGTCAAGGCTATGGTTTTTCCTGTGGTCATGTATGGATGTGAGAGTTGACTGTGATGAAGGCTGAGCGCCGAAGAATTGATGCCTTTGAACTGTGGTGTTGGAGAAGACTCTTGAGAGTCCCTTGGACTGCAAGGAGATCCAACCAGTCCATTCTGAAGCCAATCAGCCCTGGGATTTCTTTGGAAAGAATGATGCTAAAGCTGAAACTCCAGTACTTTGGCCACCTCATGTGAAAAGATGACTCAATGGAAAAGACTTTGATGCTGGGATGGATTGGGGGCAGGAGGAGTAGAGGACGACAGAGGATGAGATGGCTGGATGGCATCACTGCCTTGATGGACATGAGTCTGCGTGAACTCCAGGAGTTGGTGATTGACAGGGAGGCCTGACGTGCTGTGATTCATGGGGTCGCGAAAATTCGGACTTGAGTGAGTGACTGAACTGAACTATCTGAACTGAACTACTCCTTGACAAGTCAAGTTCTAATACTTCACTTCCTTTTGCAAAATTTGCATTTTAAAAGATGGCAGAGATAAAAGTTCCTGAGAAGGTCAGGTAAGACATTTATATCTCAAAGGTACAGGCAACTATATATGCAAAAAGAAACAGTTTGGAATTTTCAAGACTTTTTCCTACACCAGTTTTTTCCAAAGTCTAAAGAATATTATGGCCACACACTGTAATAATAAAATACTACCTCTTTCTTAGACATGGGGTTATACCTAGAATCTTCCCAGTCACACAGAGTTTGTTCAGGAAGGCTCCACTGTGGAACAGAACCAGAATTTCCCATTTGACAGTGCAGAATGACCATCACAAGTCACCACACAGAACCCAAAGTGTAAAGCATACAGGCATGGTATCCTAATCAGAAATTCCCTTCAGTGCAAGATTTCAGTCTCTCAAAAAAAAAAAAAAGAAAAAAAAATCTCATACAGAAACATAGCCAATAACTAACAAGGAGGAACTGGAAATATCTTGAATCTTCAAAGATTTCAAAGGGAGGAAAGGAGGCCAGATTGAAGGAAGAAGGGAAGGGGAGGGGACAAAAGTGGCCATATGGCTGTCTCCTGCCACCTGCAGATGCCTAGGCATTATAGAACTTTTCCTTGGGCTTCCAAGGAGGATTGGAACTTGGTTCTACCAGAAATCAGATTGTTGTTTAGTTGTTAAGTCATGTCTGACTCTTTTGCAACCCAATGGACTGTAGCTGGCTAGGCTTCTCTCTCCATGGGATTTCCCAGACAAGAATACTGGAGTGGGTTGCCATTTCCTTCTCCAGGGGATCTTCCTGACCTGGGGACTAAATCCATGTCTCCTGCATTGGCAGGTCAATTCTTTACCATTGAGCCACCAGAGAAGCCCTCAGAAACCAGATACAAGACCAGACCAGAATTTGACTTCTCTGCCCACTGAGGGTGATCAGGCCCTAACCCTCAGATCAGCCTGAAGCCCTTCAATTGGACTGTTGAATCCAGGACCTGGTGAGAAAAAAAAGGGTTGGATAGGAGAGGCTGAAAAGAGGAAAGGAAGAGGAAGGGGGAAAGAGGTCAATAAAACCTCTTATTTCTTACCTCATCAGGGTACTCTGCGTCAGGAGGAGGCCAGGGACAAAGGTTTCAGTTGTGGCTGCTAGGTTTGGTCCATTGGTGGGTCAGCTGGTCCCCAAGAGTGGTCAGGATGTTAGTTGTGGTGGAAGAGAGGTCATGCCAGAGTCACTGTTTGTTGCAGGAAGGGAGACCCCTTCTAGGGCCTGAGAGTGGGCTTTGTCTCACACCCAGAAATGAATTGTCTTAGGAGACACTTGTGCTAACAAAGCAAAAGACTTTATTGGGAAGGGTGCCCTGGCATGAGAGCAGCAGGGTAAGGGAACCCAGGAGAACTGTTCTGCCACGTAGGTTGCAGTCTTGGGTTTTATGGTAATGGGGTTAGTTCCTGGGTTGTCTCTGCCTGATCATTCTGACTCAGGGTCCTTCCTGGTGGTGCACATGGCTGCACCAAGATGAATTCAAGGGAGGAGGATTCTGGGAGGTTGGTAGGGCATATGGACTGGCATCTCCTCTCTCCTTTTGACCTTTCCCAATTCTTCCACTTGGTGGTAGCTTTACAATTCAAGCTCCTTACCAGGGCCTCCTGTTGTAAGACAATTCATACAAGTGGCTACTGTCTTGCTCTGCCCACAGCGGGCAAGTTAAGCCAATGTTTCCTCCAACAACAGGGCTCACTCGCTCTCTTCCCCTCACACAGTATACTGCCAGATTCACAATTCTTTTCTTTTCAAGGCTGAGTCATTTAAATGACCTGACTCTTTAGAAGCATCGCATAGTATGACATATTACTTGATTTGTTATGGAGTTTGGTATTCAGAAGATATATTTCTTAAAAGAAGGGATTAGTCAGTCAAAGATTGTTCTTTTAGACATTCATATCCATAGCTCACTGTCATTGTAATTCAGGGTACTGTATGACATTTAATTTAGGTGGCTTTATATGAGAGTGGGAGGGAAAGGGTAGCAAAGGGGAACAGAAGGTTTTGCCTTAATTGCGTCTGAGAGTGGAAGACATTCTTTATACCTTCCACTGTTTTTCAGAGGTTCTGTCATGCTTTGGTGTCACAGGCAGTTACGCAGGCAAGTTAGACTGAGCGGAGGAAAGACTTTTTAATTGGGAATTTCACTTTTTCCCTTGCGGTCCCATGAACAGAAGTCTGCCAGGCTTTTCTGTCCATGGAATTTTTCAGACAAGAATGCTGAAGTGGGTTGCCATTTCCTACTTCAGGGGATCTTTCCGACCCAGGGATCAAACTCGTGTCTCTTGTGTCTCCTACACTGCAAGCTGATTCTTTACTGCTGAGCCATCAGGGAAACTTCCCCCTGTCATAGTGGTCCTCTAATGAGAATGTTGTCAACTGAAAAAAAAAAAAAAGGCACAATGTGAGAATTTGAGTTAGGTTGTTGCTGTTTGTTAACTTTATTTTACTTTATAATACTATATTAGTTTTACCATACATCAACATGAATCCACCACGGGTATACATGAGTTCCCAATCCTGAACCCCCTCCCACCTCCCTCCCCATACCATCTCTCTGGGTCATGTATAGAACACACTTTTGGACTCAGTGGGAGAGGGAGAGGGTGGGATGATTTGGGAGAATGGCATTGAAACATGTATAATATCATGTAAGAAACGAATTGCCGGTCTAGGTTCAATGCAGAATACAGGATGCTTGGGGCCGGTGCACTGGGATGACCCAGTGAGTTAGGTTTTATCTGGGGCAAAATGATATATAGCCTGGAAGACAGCATTTCAGATAGTTCTGATATACTGATAAACTGCTCCAAAGAGATGGAAAGGAAGGTCAGTGTTATATATGATTTTACTGAGGAGGGATACGTGTAGTCACACATTTTGACAAAGACTTGCTGCTATTCACAAGGAGCAGATGTCTCTGTTAATGATTTTAGTGCTTTTCTAGATATGAGGAGATGAAAGAATTGTCTGAAGGCCTGTCTGCCAGTTTTCCCAGAGCACAGAGTGCCTCAGCACAGCCTGCAGCAGCTCATGGTGTGTTCCTTATAGAGGGAGATGGCAAGTGCCAGTTTGTAGTTAGCTATGTTTAGGAAGCTGGTGGCTGCGCCTTGGTGATTGGTCGTCTGTTCTGAAAGGGCAGTGTTTGAATTTGTGATTTTTCTGTTCTACAGGTTTTGATTAGAAGTAGCCTGCCTTTTCTCTCTTACCCTTCTTGTACCCCTGCTGCCTAGATATTGAAGTGTTACACTCATTTCCCTACTGTTTGATGTTTTTGATTTTTGGTGCCCAGGGATGACTGGCTCCTGTGGACCTCTGCACATGTTAATCCAAATCCCTCCAACCTTTTTTTTTTTTTTTTGCTATCTTGTTGGTTTTGGTCAGAGAATTGTTACTTGTTCACGGCCTATGACCAGTTTACATCCATTTATCATTTATGGAGCCTTCACTGCTCTAGGTTCTTGCATTTTATCTCATTATAAACCCCACTAGGATTGGGGAATACAGGGTTACTTATTATTAACTCCATTTTTTAGTACAGAAGAATTGAAGCTTAGGAAGGTACATAGATTGTCAAAGGTCACACAGCTAGCACATAGGAGAGCTAGAATTTCACCCCAGATAACTGACTTCAGAGTCTGGGATAGAGCAGTGGTTCTCAGGCATCATGTGTGTCAGAACCCTGAAATGCTTGCTAAAAGTAGTGTCCTAGACCCTAGCCTCAATTTCTTAATCCGCTTGTTAGGGACAGGACCTGGAAATTTGCATTTCTAGTATGACCCTGTGTGATGACCATGCAGTCAGTTTGACACTGAAAACAAAAATGTATAAAGAAAGGATTTCTAGAGTCAATCTATCTGGATTTACATACAGACTCCATTACTAATTAAGGAAAAGCACAGTGGACCATCACTTGGTCTCTGAAATACTCATTGCTCGCCTAGACCTGCTTCAGAGAGTTATAGCAAGAATGACATGAAATAAAGCATTCCAAATGGTTCACAGAGTGCCTGAGCTATGCGAAGTTTCATATAACAACTCAGAATGCCTGAGCTATGTGAAGTTTCATACAACAATATGGTAACAACCACTCTTACTGAATTTCTCTGCCAGAACTCTGCAAGTCTTTCTCATGCTCTGAGATACCACATTTTCTATTCTTGAAGTCCTATGATTTTTGCCTGATGCACCCATGTTGTTTTCTGTCAGATTCTGAGGTGTTCTTTCTCCCCTTCTTAACAACTACTTCTCCTGGCTCACTTCTGATCCAAAGTACAATGATGAGAAGCTTCTGCAACCACATGGATAGCATAAAACTCCCAATCTCAACTTTATCTCCAACTGTTTTCTTCTACCTTCTGACACAGAAGATGCAGTAGAATCATTTGACTTCAGAACTTTTCTTCTAGAATAAGCTCCTGGAAGACAGGTGTGGTGTGCAACAAATCTTTTATCCTCTGCAATGCCCGTAAGTATGTTTGTCAGATCAGACTTTAGTCAAGGATTGGCATCCATAAAAATAAAGAGGGCTTCTGCCAAGGTATGGGCTTCCCTTGTGGCTCAGCTGGTAAAGAATCCACCTGCAATGTGGGAGACCTGGGTTCAATCCCTGGGTTGGGAAGATCCCCTGGAGAAGGGAAAGTCTACCCACTTCAATATTCTGGCCTGAGATTTCCTTGGACTGTATAGTCCATGGAGTTACAAAGAGTTGGACACGACTGAGCAACTTTCACTTGACAACACATATCTGGTGAGTGAATAACTAAGTGAGGGAACTGGAAGGCATGAGGTCAGAAAGAGCCTTTGCTACCTAGGGTGGATTATTTCCCCATTGTGGGTTTTGGTTTCCTCAATGAAAAGCTTGAATTAGAATTTTTTAAAAATATAAATGCGTGCCTTTTCTATTACATCTGTACATACCTCAAGTCAAATTATTTCCTATTTAGTAGTTTGATAATAATGCTGGTAACCAAAGGCTCTGTGCATGCTCCTCTTATTTTACTATAAGTCTCCTTGTATACCTGGTGCTGAACAAAAGGCAGGACTTGCTAGTGACCATTTTGGTGACTTTTCTTTTTCAAAATCCCCATGATTCAATTCAAGAAGCTATTATATTTGTCCCAGGATCAGGAGGACAGGCATGGGGCCAACATTCTCCTTCAGTAAGCTTTGCTTCGTTTCAGTTTAGAAGTTGCCCTGGATGTATTCTGACAGGCCTAAGGTTCTAGCTGGGACATGTTCTGATACCAGTTTTAGGTGTCAGCAGTTTCTCCTCAAGTTGCAGTGTTGGGTTATTTTGTACCTCTATGCAATAAGTAGGACATAGCATTGAATTAGTAGGGACTGCCTTTCTGCAGGAGGAGCTAACACCCCATCCTGGATCAGTGTGGCTTTAAAAAACAAGAATGACTTTTAAAAATCTGTTATAACATGTTTTCTTCCTGATGGCAGAAGTATTATTCATGTTCATGATAAAATATATATGTAACAATTTAGTGAAAAATATAGCAAGATTAAAACTTTGGGATATGTACTATGAGTCTTTTTTCTCTCTCCTCTTTCCTTTCCCTCTGTCTCTCTCTTTCTGTCCCTTTCTGTCTCTCCCTTCCCTCCTCCCTCCCTCTCTCTTATTTGCAATAAAAGTAATAGAATATATACTTTTTTTTTCACCTTTCAACCCATAATATGCTCTCACACTCTCTAAATATTCTTCAAGAATATAGCTTTTGTTGGCTGTATGGTATTCAATTGAGTAGATATGATACTTTGCTGAAAACAATATCAATTTTTAATATTTATATTGTTTCCAAAATTATTGGTGTTATAATAAGTACTGCATTGAACTTCCATCCCTATGTATGAATTTTGTATATCTTTTTGATAATTTCAGTCAGTAAACTAAAGTGGAATTTTAGTGGATCACAGGGCATGAATGTGCTGTGCTGTTCCATAGATTTCAAACTACATTTTTTATGCAAGCTATTTTAATACTTAAGATTTTATTGACTGAAGGTGACATAGAAAACCACAATGAACCAATATCCGTTAAAGAAATAGTCTTTGTAGTTAAAAATATGCCTCCATCAATTCTATACCTCTCAAGAGTAAAAATTACATCAGGCCACTAAAATTTGAACACAAGTTTCACCAAACATCAACTGGTAGTCCCTATCTTATACATATTTTAGAGAACACAAAAAGAAAGAAAATCATAGACTTTTTTTGGCTATATTATCTTGATACCACAACCAATACTCAGAATGTAAGGAAAAGGCTACTGTAGACTAATCTCACTTAGGATCATAAATGAATAATTCCTAAATGAAATGCTAGTGGATGAAATCCAGTATTTTAAAAATATATCATGTCCAAGAAGAATTTGTCCTGAGAATGAAGGATTGGTTGACATCAGTCTTTGTATCAGTGTATATTAGCATATCAATGTCAGAGATTAAAAGAGAAAAATGTTACCACTGTCTTAGTAGATGTGCTAGGTTTTAGTCTGAGTACCTAGACTGGATCTGCTAGAAAGCAGAGCCTGGGGTGCAGATTACAAAGTTGACACTTTGAGGGGTACAGATCTCAGCAGGGAGAATGAGAAAATAGGTTACGTCTGGCAAGGAAGGTTGTGAAACAGTTGTACTGTTGCCATATTAGCCACAACTTCCAAATAGAGTAAAGACATTGAGGCTGTGACTTCAGCTTATGGGAATTTACACAAAAGATTTGCAAGAAGGAAGTGCCCCCATTGAGCAGATCCATAGAGGAGTAAAGGGAGGGTAAGTGTATCTGCCTGACTTTCTCTTGACTTTGTTTCCCACTAGTCATGGTCTATTCCACAGAGACTTAATGCTTTTTTATACCTGTCAAGATGGTGACAACTAAATAAACCCCATTGTGTGACATTTCATCCAAGTCCAGAAGCAGAGGGCAGATTCAGCTGGTTGGAGGACCAACAGAGTAAAAAAGGAAGCAGCTGAAGGAGACAGGCAATAACACAAAAACGTCAGATGCAGTGCAGCTTGAAACACTGAATGTAATGTAACACTTCTGATAAAAATAAGTAAAACCTAAGGGAAATTTCATCATCAACATGGTCAATATATCCAAAGGCTCTTGTAAATTTCAAGTTTTAAAAGCTTAGAGATAGTTCCTTTAAGTCAGATATAAGACAAGGATGCCCACTTTTCTGCTACTATTCTATCTTTAACTGAAGATTCTAGCCTTACCTTTGTGGCTCAGCTGGTAAAGAATCTGCCTGCAATGCAGGAGACCTGGGTTCAACCCTTGGTTTGGGAAGATCCCCTGGAGAAGGGAAAGGCTACCCACTCCAGTATCCTGGCGTGGAGAATTCTGTGGACCGTATAGTCCATGGGGTTGCAGAGTCAGACACCACTGAGCAGCTTTCTCTTTCCTTTCTAGCCTTGCCACTTAAAAACTGAAGTAAAAACAAAAACAGAGGGCTTCCCTGGTGGTCCAGTGGCTAGGACTCTACCCTCCCAATTTAGGGAGCCTGGGTTTTATTCCTGGTCAGGGAAATAGATCCCACATGTAACTAAGAGTTTGTATGCCACAGCTAGATATCTTGCATACTGCAACTAAGACCCAGCACAGCCAAATAAATAAATATTTTTAAAAACAAAAACAGAAAACCCGTAACTTAATCACATGATTACAAGGGAGCCTAAAATATGTTATGTTTAGCTTGTGGCCATGTACTTAGCTAAAACAGGTGTGTGTACTGGGGAGAAGGCCTTTTACCAAAATAAAAATATGGTGAATGGGTGTTGGGACCATAATTAGCACTTTCTGCCCCATCTATGTGGGAAAAATACCAATAGTATCTACAAACAATAATCAAAAATAATAGAGCTCAGTGGTTCCAGATAAAACATTAACAAAAACTTTGATAGTATGAGAATGTAAATTAGCGCAGTTATAAAAAACAGTGTGACATTTCCTCAATAAATTACAGTTAAAGCTACCATTTGTTGTTGTTGTCCAGTCACTCAGTCGTATCTCTTTGTGACTCCATGGACTACAGCACAACAGGCTTTCCTGTCCTTCGCCATCTACTAGAGCTTGCTCAAATTCATGTCCATTGAGTCAGTGATGCCACCCGACCATCTCATCCTCTGTCCCCACCTTCTCCTCCTGCCTTCAACCTTTCCCAGCATCAAGGTCTTTTCCAATGAGTCGACTGTTCTCATCAGGTGTCCAAAGTATTAGAGCTTCAGCTTCAGCATCAGTCCTTCTAGTGAGTATTCAGGGTCGATTTCCTTTATGATTGATTGAATTGATCTCCTTGCAGTCCAAGGGACTTTAAAGAATATTCTCTAGCACCACAGTTTGAAGGCATCAATTCTTTGGCATCCAGCATTTTCAATTGTCTAGCTCTCGCATTGGTGCATGACTATTGGAAAAACCATAGCTTTGACTATATGGAACTTTGTCAGCAAAGTAGTGTCTCTGCTTTTTAATATGTTGTCTGTTTTAATTTCATGGCTGTAGTCACCATCCACAATGATTTTAGAGTCCAGAAGAATCCAGCAATCCTAATTCTGGATGCATTACATATCCAAAGAAAACAAAAATACTGTTTTGAGATATATCTGCTACCCCCATGTTTATTGTGTAATTATTTACAGTAACCAAGACATGGAAACACGCCATGGTCTGTGTCCATCAGCAGATGAATGGATAAAGAAAATATAATTGATGACATCCATTGGATCATAGAAAAAGCAAGGGAATTCCAGATAAACTTCTATTTCTGCTTCATTGACTATGCTGGTCTTTGACTGTGTGAATCACAACAAACTGTAGAAAATTCTTTAAGAGATGGGAACACCAGACTACTTTACCTGCCTCCTAAGAAACCTGTATGCAGGTCAAGAGGCAACAGTTAGAACCAGACAGAAAACAATGGACTGGTTCAAAATTGGGAGAGGAGTATATTGTCACAAGGCTGTATATTGTCACGCTGTTTATTTAACTTCTATGCAGAGTACATCGGATGAAATGCCAGGCTGGATAACTCACAAATTGGAATCAAGATTGCTAGGAGAAATATCAACAACCTCACATATGCAGATGATAACACTAATGACAAAAAGGAAAAAGGAAATAAAGAGGCTCTTAATGAAGGTGGAAGATGAGAATAAAAAAGCTGGCTTAAAACAATGTTTAAAAACTAAAATCATGGCATTCAACCCCATTACTGCATAGCAAATAGAGGGTAAAGTGACAGATTTTATTGTCTTGGTTTCGAAAATCACTGCAGATGGTGACCACAGTCATGAAATTAAAACACTGATTCCTTGGGGAAAAAGCAATGACAAACCTAGATAATGTATTAAAAAGCAGAAACATCACTTTGCCAACAAAAGTTTGGATAGTCAAAGCTATGGTTTTTCCAGTAGTCATGTATAGCTATGAGAGTTGGACCATGGACAACTGAGTGCCAAAGAACTGATGTTTTTGAATTGTGGTGCTGGAGAAGATTCTTGAGAGTCCCTTGAACAGCAAGGAGTCAATCCTATAGAACAGTCAATCCTATAGAAACAGTCAATCCTATAGAAAATCAACCCTGAATATTCATTGGAAAGACTGATGCTGAAGTTCCAATACTTTAGCCATCTGATACAAAGCGCTGACTCTGGAAAAGATTGAGGACAGGAGGGGAAGGGGGCAGCCAGAGGATGAGATGGTTAGATGGCATTACAGACTCAATGAACATGAGTTTGAGCAAACTCCTAGAGACAGTGAAGGACTGGGAAGCCTAGCATGTTGCAGTCCATGGGGTCACAAAGAGTCAGACATGACTTACTGACTAAATAATAGCAACTATACACGCACACACATGGACTTACCTGATAGCTCAGGTGGTAAAGAATCCACCTGCAGTGCAAGAGATCCTGGTACAATTCCTGGGTTGGGAAGATATGCTGGAGAAAGGGAGGCTACCCACTACAACTCCAGTATTTTTGGCTTCACTTCTGTCTCAGCTGGTAAAGAAACCACCTGCAGTGCGGGAGACCTAGGTTTGATCCCTGGGTTGGGAAGATCCCAGGGAGAAAGGAAAGGCTACCCAATCCAGTATTCTGGCCTGAAGAATTCCATGGACAGTCCATGGTATCACAGAGTCAGACACAACTCATTGACTGAACAACAGCAACAGTACACACACACACACACACACACACACACACACACACCAAACACGCACACATACATATATATATGCACATATCAGTTTAGTTCAGTTCAGTTGCTCAGCGTGTCTGACTTTTGAGACCCCATGAATCGCAGCACGCCAGGCCTCTATGTCCATCACCAACTCCCAGAGTTCACTCAGACTCACGTCAATCGAGTCCGTGATGCCATCCAGCCATCTCATCCTCGGTCGTCCCCTTCTCCTCCTGCCCCCAGTCCCTCCCAGCATCAGAGTCTTTTCCAATGAGTCAACTCTTCACATGAGGTGGCCAAAGTACTAGAGTTTTAGCTTTAGCATCATTCCTTCTAAAGAAATTCCAGGGCTGATTGGCTTCAGAATGGACTGGTTGGATCTCCTTGCAGTCCAAGGGACTCTCAAGAGTCTTCTTCAACACCACAGTTCAAAAGCAACAATTCTTCAGAGCTCAGTCTTCTTCACAGTCCAACTCTCACATCCATACAAGACCACAGGAAAAACCATAGCCTTGACTAGACGGACCTTAGTAGCCAAAGTAATGTCTCTGCTTTTGAATATGCTATCTAGGTTGGTCATAACTTTTCTTCCAAGGAGTAAGCGTCTTTTAATTTCATGGCTGCAATCACCATCTGCAGTGGTTTTGGAGCCCCCAAAAATAAAGTCTGACGCTGTTTCCACTGTTTCCCATCTAATTCCCATGAAGTGATGGAACCAGATGCCATGATCTTCGTTTTCTGAATGCTGAGCTTGAAGCCAACTTTTTCACTCTCCTCTTTCACTTTCATCAAGAGGCTTTTAGCTCCTCTTCACTTTCTGCCATAAGGGTGGTGTCATCTGCATATCTGAGGTGATTGATATTTCTCTCGACAATCTTGATTTCAGCTTGTGTTTCTTGCAGTCCAGAGTTTCTCATGATGTACTCTGCATAGAAGTTAAATAAGCAGGGTGACAATATACAGCCTTGATGTACTCCTTTTCATATTTGGAACCAGTCTGTTGTTCCACGTCCAGTTCTAACTGTTGCTTCCGGACCTGCATACAGATTTCTCAAGAGGCAGGTTAGGTGGTCTGGTATTCCCATCTGTTTCAGAATTTTCCACAGTTTATTGTGATCCACACAGCCAAAGGCTTTGACATTGTCAATAAAGCAGAAGTAGATGTTTTTCTGGAACTCTTGTTTTTTTTCCATGATCCAGCGGATGTTGGCAATTTGACCTCTGGTTCCTCTACCTTTTCTAAAACCAGCTTGAACATCAGGGAGTTCACGGTTTACTTATTGCTGAAGCCTGGCTTGGAGAATTTTGAGCATGACTTTACTAGCATATGAGATGAGTGCAATTGTGCAGTAGTTTGAGCATTCTTTGGCATTGCCTTTCTTTGGATTGGAATGAAAACTGACCTTTTCCAATCCTGTGGCCACTGCTGAGTTTTCCAAATTTGCTGGCATATTGAGTGCAGCACTTTCACAGCATCATCTTTCAGGATTTGAAACAGCTCCACTGGAATTCTATCACCTCCACTAGCTTTGTTCATAGTGATGCTTTCTAAGGCCCACTTGAGTTCACATTCCAGGATGTCTGGCCCTAGATTAGTGATCACACCATCATGATTATCTGGGTCGAAAAGATCTTTTTGTATAGTTCTTCGGTTTATTCTTGCCACCTCTTCTTAACATCTGCTTCTGCTTTAGGTCCACGCCATTTCTGTTTTTTATCGAGCCTATCTTTGCATGAACTGTTCCCTTGGTATCTCTAATTTTCTTGAAGAGATCTCTAGTCTTTCCCATTCTGTTGTTTTCCTCTGTTTCTTTGCATTGTTCGCTGAGGAAGGCTTTCTTATTTCTTCTTGCTATTCTTTAGACTCTGCATTCAGATGCTTATATCTTTCCTTTTCTCCTTTGCTTTTCGCTTCTCTTCTTTTCACAGCTATTTGTAAGGCCTCTCCAGACAGCCATTTTGCTTTTTTGCATTTCTTTTCCATGGGGATGGTCTTGATCTCTGTCTCCTGTACAATGTCACGAACCTCTTTCCATAGTTCATCAGGCACTCTATCTATTAGATCTAGGCCCTTAAATCTATTTCTCGCTTCTACTGTATAATCATAAAGGAATTGCTTTAGGTCATACCTGAATGGTCTAGCTGTTTTCCTTACATCATCAATTTGAATCTGAATTTGGTAATGAGTTCATGATCTGAGGCACAGTTAGCTCCTGGTCTTGTTTTTGTTGACTGTATAGAGCTTCTCCATGTTTGGCTGCAAAGAATATAATCAATCTGATTTCCGTGTTGACCATCTGGTGATGTCCATGTATAGAGTCTTCTCTTGTGTTGTTGGAAGAAGGTATTTGCTATGACAGTGCATTATCTTGGCAAAACTCTATTAGTCTTTGCCCTGTTTCATTCCGCATCCAAGGCCAAATTTGCCTGTTAGTCCAGGTGTTTCTTGACTTCCTACTTTAGCATTCCAGTCCCCTGTAATGAAAAGGACATCTTTTTTGGGTGTTAGTTCTAAAAGGTTTTGTAGGTCTTCATAAAACCGTTCAACTTCGGCTTCTTCAGCATTACTGGTTGGGGCATAGACTTGGATAACTGTTATATTGAATGGTTTGCCTTGGAGATTAACAGAGATCATTCTGTCAGTTTTGAGATTGCATCCAAGTACTGCATTTCATATTCTTTTGTTGACCATGATGGCTACTCCATTTCTTCTGAGGGATTCTTGCCCGCAGTAGTAGATATAATGATCATCTGAGTTAAATTCATCCCTTCCAGTCCATTTTAGTTCGTTGATTCGTAGAATGTCGACATTCACCCTTGCCATCTTGTTTGACCACTTCCAATTTGCCTTGATTCATGGACCTGGCATTCCAGGTTCCTATGCAATATTGCTCTTTACCACATCAGACCTTGCTTCTATCACTAGTCACATCCACAGCTGGGTATTGTTTTTGCTTTGGCTCCATCCCTTCATTCTTTCTAGAGTTAATTCTCAACTGATCTCCAGTAGCATGTTGGGTACCTACTGATCTGGGGAGTTCCTCTTTCAGTATCCTATCATTTTTCCTTTTCATACTGTTCATGGAGTTCTCAAGGCAAAAATAATAAGTGGTTTGCCATTCCCTTCTCCAGTGAACCACCTCCTGTCAGAATGCAGATATATGTATATATAAATAGTGAAATATTAGTCAGCCATAAAAAGAAGGAAATCCTGCCATATAAAATAATACAGATGTTCCTTGAATTCATTATGCCAAGTGAACAAATAAAAACAAATATTGTAAATCTAAGTTAATCTCAGTTATATGTGAAATCTTAAAAAAACAAACTCTTAGAAACAGAGAGCAGACTGGTCATTACCAGAGGTTGGGCGTCAGCATCGGGTGCTAAGCTGCTAAGATAGCAGATCTTAAAAGTTCTCATCACAATTAAAAAATAACTATGTGAAGTGTGAATATTAACTTATTGACATGATCATTTGGCAATATATATTTATATCAAATCAATGTGTTATATGCTTTAAGTGAATGAAATGTTTATGTCAATTATATCTCAGTAAGACTGGGAGGATTTTCAGTAATGAACTCTATAATAATAGTAATCAATTAGAAAATGTTATGGGGATATATAAATTATAACAAAAAATATACAGTGACTAGAAATAAATTTTATTCCCAAATGTACAATATTTTTCCGGAGAAAAATCACAAAACATCTCTGAAAACATAAAAGAAGATAGTAATAGATATTTTAACAATGTTATTTCTCCTCAAACTGACCTATAAAATCAATGCAATTCTAATACATTTTTAACAGAATTTTTTTTTTTAAGTGGGCAAACTTGTTCTAGAATTTGTATGTTGAGATACATATCCAAGGAGAACCAGAACTAACCAATCATCAAACAATAGGAAAATGGGTAATGAATGTCTGGGCAATTCAAAGGGGCTCTCAATCTTACCAGTATTCTTATAAATCCGCCTTTAAGCAACCAACCACACATTGCCATTTTATGTGTCCTGGATTGACAGAAGTTAAAAATAGTAACAATACTAAGGGTTGGAAATGATGTGGGGACATTAGATGGGGTGAAACTTATGATGGAAATGAAAGAGGTGCAACTGTTTTGAGCAACAATGTGCCAACACCTAATAAATCTGAAGATGGCTATTGGTTAATATCTAGCCAGATTTGCAAATTTGCCCACTTGCTAAAATGAGTTTGTAATCCTCGAATCAGTACCTACAGTGCCTTCACAGTCACTTGTAGATGAAGAGTGGCAGAAGTTTGCATCCCTTCATGTGCACAGTCCCAACTGAGGCCAAACAAGGTGACACTCTGCCTTAAGAAATGGAATATTTTCTGCTATATCAGTAAACAATGGATGTCATAGTCATCAGCAATTACAGCTACTTTGGGTACTGAGCTGGTGAGCCCTGAGGGAACTCAGGATGCTGTGAAAACACAGGATAATGGATGGCCCCAGTTAGCTGAGGTACATATCAAAGGAATTATTTCAGTGAGCACAAACTCTTGACTCTTTCCATACAGAGAAAAGCACTAAATTCCTTAACTTGAGATATCTGATTTTCTTTAATTAACAATAATATTTTGATGTTCAGACTACCTGCCCTTTGTTGTAAAACTCCTGTTTAACCTGGCTCCTTCTCCTTGGCTCCTTAGAGCAATTCCTCGGTGTCACTTGAGTTGCTGTCTCCTAGGCTTGAAGTCCTAAAAGTCTCCACTGAGTAAAACATAACTCAGCTTTTAGGTTGTGAATATTTTTGAAGTCCACAGCCTTCTTGTTTTGTTTGCAAGTGAGTGTCCTTCCAGTCATGGACATTTTAGGGCCCCCCCTTTTTGCATTTTGTGGATTTTGTTGGTGATTTCTTTTTAAAATGCTCCCCAAATATATGCTGAAGTGCTGTCTCGTGTTCCTAAATTCAGGAAGGCTGCTTGTGTTAAATATACTTTGTTTAGCCATGAGTCACAGTGCTTTTGACTTTGAGTTCAATGTCAGTGAATCAGTAGCACATATATAAGGTGTCTTGAAACAGAAATACACATAAAACAAGAATTAACAAAATATTGTGACCAGAGGTTTGCAGGGATCTAACCCTGTGTTTCCTCTAGCAGCACACAATATCTGCTAATTCAGTGTTTGCAGTACTTTATAAAACACAATACTGCAAATAACAAGAATCAACTATAAATCACAGAGAAACTCTCAATGTTCATTATTTGTAATGGTGAAAATGTAGATATGACGCTGATGTGTTTCATGCAGGGAATGGATGAATGCATTATGGTATATCCTTACAATGAAACACTCTCATGGTGCTAGCATTTTGGCGGAGAGACCTACAATAAGCAAAATTACTATGTAAAGTATATAATTTGTTAAAAGGTAGTACATGCTGTGGGGGAAAATTAAGTAGAAAAAAAATTTCAAGTCCTGCTTTGAAATTTTAAATAATGTGGCCAAGGAATGCCTCCCTGCAAAAATGTAAAATAATTAATATTTGATATTCTCTTCTTATTTCATAAGATAGAACTCCTAGAATTTATTAAATAATGATTAGTAATAGCACAATTTTTACTCTTGGCTAGAATCTAGCAAATAATAGGGGATGAATAAATGTTTACATAATGAATGTTTCTGATGTTTCACCTAAATATAATTTTGGTTAATGTCCAATACATCCACATATTAGTGCTCTAGGAATTTTGCATGTTTTTTTGCGTGTTTTAATATTTCAGTTGGAAGAAATGTTGTAGGTTTTCCTGGCTTTCCTCCATTCTGAATTGGAGTACCTTAACTGACATTTTAAAGTAAGTGAAGCATTGGGCCTGACATAACACTCAATAAATGTTTTTTTAATTGAATTAATGAAGAAACTGAGAGAGGGGGAAGGGAATACAATGTTTACCTTGATTTGTAATTTTTAAACAATCATATATTTATTAACTAAGCCTCTTTCTCCTTTGCCATGAGCCCTGCAGATGGTAGGGGTGGGCTTAGCCAAGGGAACTAGTATTTGTTCAGCTGCAAGTATGTTCTAAGTACAGAGTATAGAGTGCAATCCTTCACATGAAATCATAAAAAAACCCTGCAAGGCTGATATTATTTCTACAGAAAAGGAAATAGTTTCAAAGAGGTTATACAAATTTCTCAATGTGACACAACCCGAATCATAGCAGAGCTGGATATTGCAACCTAGTTGGTCTAACAGCAAAACCTGCTGTTTCCTTCACATAATGATGCTGGTTCTTAGAAACATATCAGAGTGTTCAGAACTGTCTATGTATTTTTCTTTGCTTTTTCCTCCATTGGCATTTATACTCAGCATTGCCATGCCTAAGCATATCAACATATAGGGAAAAATCACTTCTTGTTTTCAATTTAACAAATACTTAGAGTTCCTACATTGATTACTTTCAATACTTTATTAAAAATATGACCTTCTTAACATGATAACAGGTGTTTATAAAAAATCCATAGCTAACATCATGCTCAATGGTGAGAGATTGAAAGTTTTCCCCTTAAGGTGGGGGAACAGACTAGGATGCCCGCTTTTACCACTGATATCCAACATTGTACTGGAAGTTGTAGCCAGAGAAATTTTTTTAGGAAAATAAAAGGCAATGAAATTGAAATGGAAAAAGTAAAATTACCTCAATTTGCATATGACATGATCCTATATATCTCAAAGAATCTACAAAAAACTGTTAGAGCTAAAAAAAAAAATTTAGCAAAGTTGCAGCATACAAGATCAACACACAAAAACCATTTGTGTTTTAAACTCCAGCAGTGAACAATCTGAAAAGGAAATTAAGGAATCAATTTCATGGAATATCCCCGAAAAGAATACCCAGGAATGAACTTAGCCAAAGATGCTAAAGACCTGTGCAGTATAAAACATTGTTGAAAGAAATTAAAGAAAGCTTATGTAAATGGAAAGACATCTGTGTTTATGGATTAGAAGACTTATTCAGATATCAGTACAATTCACAGTAATCTATAGATTCAGTGTAATTCCTATCAAAATTTCATTTTTGATAGAAATGTAAAAGCTGATCTTCAAATTCATTTGAAATTGTAATATCCCTCAAATAGCCCCCAAAATCTTGAAAAAGATGAACAGCTTCTTGATTTCAAAATTTACTACAAAGCTTCAATAGTTGTGGAGTGGTACTGGCACAAAGATAAACTTATGAGCCAGTGGAATAGAACTGAGAGTTCAGATATGATTTCATACCAATTATGGTATATTCATGCAATGAAATATTATTTAGTCATAAAAAGGGATTAAGTACTCTTAAATGCTACAAAACAGATGAACCTCCAAAACCTAAACCTAAGTACAAAAGGCCAGACACAAAATGACAAATATTGTATGATTCCATTAATATGAAATATTGAGAATTGAGAATTTCACAGAGAGAGATTACAGGTTGGTGGTTGCCAGGGGCTGGGGAAAGTTGGGAGTAGGGAGAAACTGTTTAATTAATAAGAGGTTTGTAAGTGATGGAAATGTCTTGGTACTAGATAGAGAAGATAATTTAAGAAAACTTTGAAGATACTAAATGACACTGAATTATTCTCTTTTTAAAATGGTTGATTTCATTGAATGTGATTTTCACCCCAGTAAATTACTTTTTTAAGTCATGACCAATCTCAGAGTTCCAGTAGGTCTGAGATGGGTATCAGCTCTGTCTGTTTTGTAAGCATAGCACTGGTGGTTCAGATGTATACCAAAGGTTGTGAACTTTTGGCCTCCATGCCACCAGTGTCCTGGGATCTTTCACAACATTATCTCCTTATCTCATTCCTGGTCTCATTTAACTCTCCTAGGACCTGAGTCTGTGGGTTATATTCACTATATGTGTGTCAGTTTTGGTCTTCCAATAAGAAGTTGCCAAGATGGAATTAGATATCAGAGAGATTTATTTCTGGGAAATAACTGCCAAGAATAAAGGAGGAAGCAAACAGATTTGGTGGAAAAGGCTTTCAGAGTGTGATGCCAGTCTGATGCCTATGAAAGAGGAACCAGAAGGAAAGAGGCTTGAGGAGAAAAAGCCTCAGACTTCAGTGCAGCCCTGGGAAATGGTCATCGAGGCAATAATATCCCCAGAGTAGAGTGCCCATCAGAGGAGTTCTTCACAGGATGGAATGGCCCATCTCTTGTACCTGAATTGTGACCTTTCATTGGCCAGGAGCAGCCCTGGGAGGGAGTGGTCTCAGGGATGAAGGCTGCTGAAGATTTGAGTATAAGGCACTTGGAGAATGTGCACCAACCAGCCTTCTTGCAGCAGATTTTCTTGAAAGACCTGAGTACAACACGTCCACCACCACCAATAGTGTGATACTGGGCAAGTCTCATAATCTCTCTGAACCTTATTTGAAAAATGGAGCTCATGTCATCTCCATCACAGGTTTATGTGAAGACAAAATTAGATAAGTAAAAGTACTGGTGAGGTATTTGGAGTGAATATAAGTGCAACCATGAAATTAGAAGACGCTTACTCCTTGGAAGAAAAGTTATGACCAACCTAGATGGTATGTTCAAAAGCAGAGACATTACTTTGCCAACTAAGGTCCGTCTAGTCAAGGCTATGGTTTTTCCTGTGGTCACGTATGGATATGAGAGTTGGAGTATGAAGAAGGCTGAGCGCCGAAGAATTGATGCGTTTGAACTGTGGTGTTGGAGAAGACTCTTGAGAGTCCCTTGGACTGTAAGGAAATCCAACCAGTCCATTCTGAAGGCGATCAGCCCTGGGATTTCTTTGGAAAGAATGATGCTAAAGCTGAAACTCCAGTACTTTGGCCGCCTCATGTGAAGAGCTGACTTATTGGAAAAGACTCTGATGCTGGGATGGATTGGGGGCAGGAGGAGAAGGGGACGACCAAGGATGAGATGGCTGGATGGCATCACGGACTCAATGGACATGGGTCTGAGTGAACTCCGAGAGATGGTAATGAACAGGGAGGCCTGGCGTGCTGCGATTCATGGGGTCACAAAGGGTCAGACACAACTGAGCGACTGAACTGAACTGATAAGTGATTGACAGTTCTTCCTTTTCCCATCATACTTGTGAGCAAACTGTGGCTGAGAGAAAAATGACCTTCCTGAAGGTTGCAAACTTAGTGAGTAGTAGATGCAAGATTAAAACCCAGCTTGACTTCATGTCCTACACATGTTCTATTTAATAATATAGTTAACCGAGATTTTTCTTCCAAGGAGTAAGCATCTTTTAATTTCATGGCTGCAATCACCATAGGCAGTGATTTTGGAGCCCCCAAAAATAAAGTCTGACACTGTTTCCACTGTTTCCCCATCTATTTCCCATGAAGTGATGGGACCGGATGCCAAGATCTTCGTTTTCTAAATGTTGAGCTTTAAATCAACTTTTTCACTCTCCACTTTCACTTTCATCAAAAGACACTTACTCCTTGGAAGAAAAGTTATGACCAATCTAGATAGCATAGCAATCTACATAGCATAGAAAGCAGAGACATTACTTTGCCGACTAAGATCTGTCTAGTCAAGGCTATGATTTTTCCTGTGGTCATGTAAGGATGGACTGCTCATGAGAGTTGGACTGTGAAGAAGGCTGAGAGCCAAAGAATTGATGCTTTTGAACTGTGGTGTTGGAGAAGTCTCTTGAGAGTCCCTTGGACAGCAAGGAGATCCAACTAGGCCATTCTGAAGGAGATCAGCCCTGGGATTTCTTTGGAAGGAATGATGCTAAAACTGAAACTCCAGTACTTTGGCCACCTCATGCGAAGAGTTGACTCATTGGAAAAGACTCTGATACTGGGAGGGATTGGGGGCAGGAAGAGAAGGGGATGAACAAGGATAAGATGGCTGGATGGCATCACGGACTCGATGGACGTGAGTCTGAATGAACTCCGGGAGTTGGTGTTGGACAGGGAGGCCTGGCATGCTGCGATTCATGGAGTCGCAAAGAGTCAGACACGACTGAGCGACTGAACTGAACTGAACCGAGATTTTTATCCCAGTACCTGGAACTGGGATCTACATGAACTTTCTGTAAAGCTGTCTGTGAAGACATATCTGCCAGCTCTGGGTGTGCAATACATACTTTTACTTTATTTCCTCATGTCTTTCTTTCCATTGGCGCATCACAGAAAAGAGCCAAGCATCTTATGTAATCTTTAAAGAGAGTTTTTCTGTTCCTTTTGTTTAGATGCCCTTCATTTGTTTTTATGGACTAAATTTGCTGGCTAGAAATTCTATTACACATGGCATAGAAGTTCTGAGAATGGACATCTTTGTCTTATTCCTGATCCTAGAGGAAAAGCTTCCAGCTTTTTTCATTGTTGTGTACGGTGATAGCTGTGGGTTTCTTATATGTGGACTTTATTATGTTGAGGTATGTTTCTTCTGTTTATATTATTGAGAATTTTTTATAGAAGGATGTCTGATTTCATCAAATGTGACATGATCATATGATTGTTTTTTTCATGTGGTGGATGATTGATGAATTCCGAGGCCTGTAGCTCCCAGAGCTGGGTAGTTTATTATCCAGTCTATCAGAGACAGCCATAACATTTGGGGTGCCAGGTATGGACAGACTCCTTCCAGGGAGAAGCTCAAAACCTGATTTGAGTTGCAGTGAACCAGAAGAGGATGTGCCCATGAGCTGTTTCAGGCTCATGGGGGGATCCCCGTCTTTTCCCCACATTCAGGCTGATTAGAAGCCAGAGCCTCTGGCAGCAGCTGGCAAAGCATGCAGAGACTGGCAGATGAGTATTTTTGCCTTCTCCTTCTGCAGTAAATCTGGAGAGGGTAGCTTCAGGAAGTACTTGTGCAGCTGTTGGAAAACTGGGTGTGTTTTTCCCCTTTATGTTTCTGTGGGACTCATGAACGCTGAGCTCATTCACTATGAGAACCAGATGATTTGAGGGTCCATGTCTTGTTTGGCAGTTTCAAAAGTATGGACAATCTCCTTGAACCCTTGATTTTGCTATTGAAACTAGATGGAGAAAGTGTCCTATCAGGCTCCCAGGAGAATCCAAGTCAGCCCTAAAATTGAGGCTGACTAGAAGCTGAACCTTCAGACAGCAGCTAGGAGAGTATTGTAATCAAATCTCTTTCAAGATGATCCAGAGAGATGATATGGGGTGGGAGATGGGAGGGGGTTCAGGATTGGGAACTCATATACACCCGTGGTGGATTCATGTCATTGTATGGCAAAACCAATACAGTATTGTAAAGCAAAATAATGTAAAAATAAATAATAATGAAAAAAGAAAAACTGGGAGATGGGCATTTTTGTTTGTTCTATGTGCACTGAACCTGGAGGGGATGTCCACAAGGAGTGCCTGTGTTGTTTGTTTGCTACAGCCCTGTGGGACTTTGAAATTCAAACCTCACTTGCTGTCAGAGCTGAGTGATTTTGTTGTCTATCCCTCAAGTGACAGCTTTAAAAGTTGGTACAGTCCATGTGTGGCCCAAACCCTTTGCTTCTCATGGAGAAGCTGTCAGCTTCCTTCTCAACTGTATGGTATTGTGCTTAGGGCAGAGATCATGGGGAGAACGTCCTTAATTTGTAGGACTGAGACACGTCCTACACATTTCAGTGTGGGCATTTTTTCATTTGCCTGATGCACAGGAGTCACTGAACTTCTTTTGGATTTTCCTCAGAGAGAAGTCATCCATGTTTAGCTGTATATTTAGTGCATCTGTAGGAGGCTAATCAGAGCCGCCTAGATCATCATCTTACTCAGTCCTTAATTTGCATCACCAGAAGCAATTAATAGTGACCAGTAAATATACTGACTCTTTCCCTTCTTTCCAGCTTTTCTCTTTTATCACTTTATTTTAATCAATAATATTATCTTTCTTATTAACTTTGTATTATTAAATATACCTTTATTTTTCTTAATTGAGATATCAGTTTTAAATGATACATGGCATTTTTTTCTGTCAGATGCTCGATAGAGCAGACAACACTTTTTTTTTTTAATAAAAAAAGCAGCTAACTTTTACTTATTTATTTACATAATTTCGGCTGAACTAGGTCTGGGCCTTCACTGCAGCTTGCAGGCTTTCTCTAGTTGAGGATGGGGGCGAGGGCTTCTCTGCACTTGCAGCTTGTAGGCTCTGTTGTGCCACAGCATGTGGAATCTTCCCAGACCAAGGCTCAAACCTGTGTCCCCTGGTGGATTCTTAACCACTGGACTGCTAGGATAGTCCTAGATACCACATTTTCTCTGTCTCCCAATTTCTATCCTCTTTGTCCCTCATATTTCTGTTATTCACCTAATTTATGTGATCAAGATGTTGATAGATACATTTTGTTTTGGCATCTTAACTCTCACATTTGTTTTTGTCTTAGTTGGAGAGTTAAATACATTCAGTGTTCCTTTGCCATAGTTTCTTCAGTCATTTTGTAATTGGTTTGTCTTCTAGTATTTCCTCCTCAAGAAAATCTCAGAAGTACAACATACCTATAAGTTGCAAAGTGCTAGTCAATGACCTTTATACCTAAGTATCAGTTCAGTTCCGTTCAATTACTCAGTCGTGTCTGACTCTTTGTGACCCCAGGAACTGCAAGACGCCAGGCCTCCCTGTCCATCACCAACTCCTGGAGTTCAGCCAAACCCATGTCCATTGTGTCGGTGATGCCATCTAACCATCTCATCCTCTGTCATCCCCTTCTCCTCCTGCCCTCAATCTTTCCCAGCATCAGAGTCTCTTCAAATGAGTCAGCTCTCTGCATCAAGTTGCCAAAGTATTGGAGTTTCAGCTTCAACATCAGTGCCTCCAATGAACACACAGGACTGATCTTTAGGATGGACTGGTTGGATCTCCTTGCAGTCCAAGGGACTCTCAAGAGTCTTCTCCAACACCACAGTTCAAAAGCATCAATTCTTCTGTGCTCAGCTTTCTTTATAGTCCAACTTTCAAATCCATACATGATTACTGGATAAACCATAGCCTTGACTAGATGGACCTTTGTTGGCAAAGTAATGTCTCTGCTTTTGAATATGCTGTCTAGATTGGTCATAACTTTCCTTCCAAGGAGCAAGCATCTTTTAATTTTATGGCTGTGATCAACATCCGCAGTGATTTTGGAGCCCAGAAAAATAAAGTCTGACACTGTTTCCATTGTTTCCCCATCTCTTTGCCATGAAGTGATGGGACTGGATGCCATGATCTTAGTTTTCTGACTGTTGAGCTTTAAGCCACCTTTTTCACTCTCCTCTTTAACTTTCATCAAGAGGCTCTTTAGTTCTTCTTTCAGTTTCTGCAATAAGGGTGGTACCATCTGCATATCTGAGGTTATTGATATTTCTCCCATCAGTCTTGATTCCAGCTTGTGCTTCTTCCAGCCCAGCATTTTGCATGATGTACTCTGCATAGAAGTTAAATAAGCAGGGTGACAATATACAGCCTTGACGTACTCCTTTCCCTATTTGGAACCAGTCTGTTGTTCCATGTCCAGTTCTAACTGCTGCTTCCTAACCTGTATACAGGTTTCTCAGGAGACAGGTTAGGTGGTCTGGTATTCCCATCTCTTTCAGAATTTTCCACAGTTTATTGTGATCCACACAGTCAAAGGCTTTGGCATAGTCAATCAAGCAGAAATAGATGTTTTTCTGGAACTCTCTTGCTTTTTCCATGATCCAGCGGATGTTAGCAGTTGGATGTCTGGTTCCTTTGTCTTTTCTAAAACCACCTTGTATATCTGGAAGCTCATGGTTCACGTATTGCTGAAGCCTGGCTTGGAGAATTTTGAGCATTACTTTACTAGCATGTGAGATGAGTGCAATTGTGCGGTAGTCTGAGCATTCTTTGGCATTGCCTTTCTTTGGGATTGGAATGAAAACTGACCTTTTTCAGTCCTGTGGCCACTGCTGAGTTTTCCAAATTTGCTGGCATATTGAGTGCAGCACTTTCACGGCATCATCTTTTATAATTTGAAATAGCTCAACTGTAATTCCACCACCTCCATTAGCTTTGTTTGTAGTGATGCTTCCTAAGGCCCATCTGACTTCACATTCCAGGATATCTGGCCCTAGGTGAGTGGGAGGGTGATCACACCTTTGTGAAACCTAAAGTATATTTTGGCTATATTTGAAATCCTCGGCTTAGCATTTCATTCTTTCAACACCTTGTAAGTGCTACTACATTGTATTCAGTGTAGAATTTCTCTGTAGAGAAATCTAATGCCAGTCTGATTTATCCTCCATGGTTTTACATAGTTGTCCAAATAATTACTTAAAGTGTGATAACTTCACTGGGATATGTCTTTGTTGTTGTTATTCAGTCACTCAGTCGTGTCTGACTCTTTGCAAACCCCTGATGTGCAGCACGCCAGGCCTTTCTGTCCTTTGCCATGTCCCAAAGCTCACTCAAAATCATGTCCATTGAGTCAGTTACGCCAATCAACCATCTCATCTTCTATTGTCCCCTTCTCCTCCATCTTTCCCAGCATCAAGGTCTTTTCCAATGAGTTGGCTTTTCATATCAGGTGGCCAACGCATTGGAGTTTCAGCTTCAGCATCAGACCTTCCAGTGAATATTCAGGGTTGATTTCCTTTAGGATTGAGTTGTTTGATCTCCTGTGTTCAAGGGACTCTTAAGAGTCTTCTCCAGTACCACAGTCTGAAGGCACCAATTCTTGGGCTCTCAGCCTTTTTTTTGTCTATGAAAATAGACAAATGGATAAAGATTGCATTAATATGCAATGGAATATTACTCAACCATAAAAATAATGAAATTTTGTCATGGCTTTTACTATACAGATTTTTGTAGGCAAAGTAATGTTTCCACTTTTATTATGCTGTCTAGGTTTGTCACAGCTTTTCTTCCAAGGAGCAAGTGTATCTTAATTTCATGGCTGCAGTTATTATTCACAATGATTTTGGAGTCCCTCCAAAATATGTCTTTTAATCGTCTATTTTTGTATAAATTTCCTAGTGCATGTACTATACTTTTGATAAATATATTGAAACATTTTATTTCAGTAAGTTTTCTTAATCATATTTAAATTAGTTTTACTGTGACTTTGTTTTGTTTTCATTGAGTTTTATAAATGGGGAACTCTGAATATTCACAAGTTGTCTGGTTTTTTTCCTTTCACATAATTTTTATTGCCTGTCTAATCCCTAATTTATTTTTGAGGATTTTTTTCTTTTTATTCTTTTTTTTTTTTTTTTTTTTAATTTCTGGTACTGTTTCATTCCTGTGCTAGCTGTGAAATCTCCTTCTCTCATGTTCTTTCAAATTGCATCTCTATATCTGTAATTATTTTTCCCTCTGCTTATTTCCTAGGTTCTGCCAGTTCATTTTTTCTTGTTTTTTTCCATCTTTTTTCTAAAATTATTTTATTAAAATTATTATGATTTGTTGTAAAAATTTTAATCACAGTTTTGATGTGCCCATGACACTTTCTGATGTCTATTTTTGTCTATTGATGTCTATTTTTCATATGCCTGTTGTCTATCTGTTGATCTTTTGGAAAAATATCTATTTAGGTCCTATGTTCATTTAAAAAAATTGGTTTGTTTGCTTTTTGATACTGAATTATGTGAGCTGTTTATATATTTTGAATTTTAATTCCTTGTCAATCATATTTACAAATTTTTTTTCCCACTCTGTAGGTTTTTTGTTTTGTTTATGGTTTCCTTTGCTGCCTAAAAGATTGTAAATTTAATTAGGTCTCATTTGTTTATTTTTGCTTTTTTCAGATTAAAAAATATAGTTATTTTTGTCAAATGTGTTCTGCCCATGTTCTCTTCTAGGAATTTTATGGCTTCTAGTCTTACATTAAGTCCTAAATCCACTTTGAGTTTACTTTTGTATATGGTGTGAGGAACTGTTCTAATTTCATTCTTTTTTCATGTAGCTGTCCAGTTTTCCCAGCACCACTGTCCAGTCTTTTTGCCACTTGTATATTCTTGCCTCTTTCGTCATAGATTAATTGACCATAAGTGTGTGGATTTATTTCATGGTTGTCTCTTTTGTTCCATTGATCTATGTGTCTGCCTTTGTGCCAGTGCCATACTGTTTTGATTATTGTAGGTTTGTAGTATAATCTGAAGTCAGGGAGCATGATACCACCAACTTTTGTCCTTTTGTCTCAAGATTGCTTTGGCACAATTAACCTTTTATTTACTTAAGTAAGCAGGTTGGATTTTTCTGAGCTAGTTATATGTAGGAAGTTTCTCTTTGAAGTGGTATGGCTCCAAGGTAAACTTACAAACATCCCAGTCCAAAAATTCTCTCCTTTTCTGCTGCTACACAGACCCATTCTAGTGTTTCTTGTGTAATTCCCTCTTATCTTGTCTGAACCAGGCTTAGTGGAACAGGTCTTCTGCTAGCAGTTCTACTCACCCAGCCCACACTGATTATTTCAGAACCAAGGCATGCCTTGCTCTCTTCAGGTGAAGCCCTCACCTGTAAGTGAATTGTTGCTTATCCCTTCAATGCTGAGTTCCCTTATCTGTTTATTCACCTTTCATCCCCTAGAAACCTTCTTCTCAGATGCTTTAACATGTTTTGAGTCTCTGTAGATTAAATCTGTCTCTTTGCTCACAAAAAATAGAGTTTGAAGATTTTTTTATTTTTTTATTTCTTTTTTAATGATTTTCATGAGGAAAACAGTAACGTAGACTTACATAGCTATTATCATACTGGAAGTCCTGAATAATATTTCTGCTAAAAACAAACATAAAATGCAGTAGGAGGCTCCTAATTATGGAAATTACATTGGCTTTCCCTGCCTTTAATGTTTAAAAGGAAATTTATACCCCTCCACTAATCCATACATCTTCTTTACATACTTCTTTCTGTAGTGCCCTAAACACTACCCCTCCTCTCCAAAACCTGCTTCTAGTTGGTGTTTCTTAGAATTCTTCAAATAATGAACTTCTTTAACTTTTATACTTCTAATAGAAAATTTCCATCCTCTATTTTGCCTAGGTAAATATGTGTGTTGAATCCCTAAGACAGCACTTTTTCTTTGTCCTTCTCAAGCAGAGTGTATTTATCAAAGCCATGCTGTCATGTCCAGCCTCCTTACTACACCCTTTCTGTTACTGAAGGCTTCACTCAGTCTTCCTCAGTTCCTTGCTTTCAGCTACCATCCTTGAAAATTGACATCTGCTTGAACATCCCTCAAAGGGCTCAGGCCTCTCATTTTCTTATTTTAATTTTTTCTGTCTCCAATGACCCTTTGCTCTCTTTGACTTTGTTGATCTCATCTGTCATTTATGCTGTTGACTTTTGTGATTAATTCAAAGTGCCCCACCTCCAGTATTGCTGATTCATTCAACCCGCTGTCCTGCTCATTTGTTCAATTATCTCTCCACAATGATTTTGTGACCACATCAAGATGTCCAGTCCATTGGCATCTCCACCTTCTCTCTTGACTTCTTCTCCCTGTTTTATTTCCATCCTATCCAGATCATATTTTATTGGCCTTCATTTTTTTGAATTTATTTTTTATATATGTATATTTATATTTAATGTTATTTTAATTGAAGGATAACTGCTTTATAGAATTTTGCTGTTTTATATCAAACTTCAACATGAATCAGCCATAGGTACACTTATAGCCTCTCCCTGTTGAACCTCCCTCCCATCTCCTTCCCCATCCTACCCCTCTAGGTAGATACAGAGCTCATGTTTGAGTTTCCTGAGACATCCCATACAGCAAATTCCCATTGGCTATCTATTTTACATTTGGTTATGCAAGTTTCCATGTTACTCTCTCTATACCTTTCACCATCACCTCCCCTCTCCCCATGTCCATAAGTCTATTCTCTCTATTTCTCCATTGCTGCCCTACAAATACATTCTTCAGTACCATTTTTCTAGATTCCATATATATGTGTTTATATATAATATTTATCTTTCTCTTTCTTACTTCACTCTGTATAGTAGGCTCTAGATTCATCCAGCTCATTAGAACTGACTCAAATGTGTTCATTTTTATGTCTGAGTAATATTCCATGTGTATATGTACCACAACTTCTTTATCCATTCATCTGTTGATGGATATCTAGGTTGCTTCCATGATCTAGCTATTGTAAATAGTGCTGCAGTGAGCAATTAGATACATGTGTCTTTTTCAATCTTGTTTTCCTCACGGTATATGCCTAGGAGTGGGATTTCTGGGTCATATGGTGGTTTCATTCCTAGTTTTTTAAGAAATCTATACCATCTTCCATAGTGGCTGTATCAATTGACATTCCCACCAACAGTGCAACAGCATTCCCTTTTCTCCACACCCTCTCCATTTAATTGTTTGTAAACTTTTGGTGATGGCCATTCTGACTGGTGTGAGGTGATATTTCATTATAGTTTTGATTTACATTTCTCTAATAATGAGTAATGTTGAGCATGTTTTAATGTGTTTGTTAGCCTTCTGTATGTCTTCTTTGGAGAAACTTCTGTTTATGTCTTATCCCTACTTTTTGATTATGTTGATTGTTTTTCTGGTATTGAGTTGTATTGCTGTTTGTATATTTTGGAAGTTAATCCTTTGTCTGTTGTTTCATTTGCTATTATTTTCTTCCAATCTGAGGATTTTTGTTTCACCACGCTTGTGGTTTCTTTTGCTGTGCAAAAGCTAAGTTTAGTCAAGTCCCACTTGTTTACTTTTGTTTTTATTTCCATTACTCTAGGAGGTGGATCAAACAGGATCTTGCTTTAATGTATGTCATCAAGTGTTCTGCCTATGTTTTCCTCTAAGAAACTTATAGTTTCTGCTCTTTACATTTAGGTCTTTAATCCATTTTCAGTTTATCTTTTTGTGTGCTGTTAAGAAGGGTTCTAATTTCATTCTTTTAATGGAGTTGTCCATTTTCTCCAGCACCATTTGTTAAAGATGCTATCTTTGCCCCATTGATTATTCTTGACTCCTTTGTAAAAACAAGGTAGTCATAGGTGCATGAGTTTATTTCTGGGCTTTGTATCTTCTTCCAGTGGTCTATATTTCTGTTTTTGGCCAGTACTATACCGTCTTCACTGAGAAGGCAATGGCACCCCACTCCAGTACTCTCGCCTGGAAAATCCCAGGGATGGAAGAGCCTGGAAGGCTGCAGTCCATGGGGTCACTGAGAGTTGGACACGACTGAGCGACTTCACTTTCACTTTTCACTTTCATGCATTGGAGAAGGAAGTGGCAACCCACTCCAGTGTTCTTGCCTGGAGAATCCCAGGGACGGGGGAAGCCTGGTGGGCTGCCATCTCGGGTCACACAGAGTCGGACACGACTGAAGTGACTTAGCAGCAGCAGCATACTGTCTTCATGACTGTAGCTTTGTCATTTAATCTGAAGTCAGGAAGGTTGATTCCTCCAGCTCCATTCTTCTTTTTCAAGACTGCTTTGGCTGTTCGGGGTCTTTTGTGTTTCCATATGAATTGTGAAATTTTTGTTTTAGTCTGAAAAATATCACTGTTAATTTGTTAGAGATCACACTGAATCTGTAGATTGCATTTAGCAGTATAGTCATTTTCACAATATTAATTCTTCCTATCCAGGAATATGGACTATTTCTCCATCTGTTTATGTCATCTTTGATTTCTTTCATTAGTGTCACAGTTTTTTGTGTACAGTTCTTTTCTCTCTGTAGGTAAGTTTATTCCGAGATACTTAATTCTTTTTGTTGCAGTGGTGGATGGGATTGATTCCTTAATTTCTCTTTCTAATTTTCCATTGTTATTATACAGAATTGCAAGTGATTTCTGTGTATTGATGTTGTATCCTGCAACTTTGCTTAATTCACTGATTAGCTGTAGTAATTTTCTGATAGTATCTTTAGGGTTTTCTATGTACAGTATCCTGTCACTACAAACAGTGAGAGCTTTATTTCTTTTCTGATCTGGATTCCTTTTCTTGTTTTTTTCTTCTCTGATTGCTGCAGCTACGACTTTCAAAGCTATGTTGAACAATAATGGTGAAATTGGACACCCTTGTCTTGTTCTTTTTTTTAATAAATTTATTTATTTTAATTGGAGGCTAATTACTTTACAATATTGTATTTATCTTGTTCTTGATCTTAGTGGGAATGCATTCAGGTTTTCACCATTGAGAGTAATATTTGCTGTGGGCTTATCATATATGACTTTTACTATGTTGAGGTAAGTTCCTTCTCTGCCCATTTTTTGAAGAGTTTTCATCATAAATGGGTGCTAAACTTCTTCAAAGGCTTTTTCTGCATCTATTGAGATTATCATATGGTTTTTATTCTTCAGTTTGTTAATATACTATATCACATTGTTTCATTTGACTATATTGAAGAATCCTTACATCCCTGGAATAAACCCAACTTGATCATGAGGTATGAGCTTTTAAATGTATTATTGAATTCTGTTTGGTAAACTTTTGTTGAGGATATTTGCATCTATATTCATCCATGATATTGGCCTGTAGTTTTCTTTCTTTGTGTTGTCTTTGTCTGGTTTTTGTATCAGGGTGATGGTGGCCTTGCAGAATGAGTTTGAAACTGTTCCTCCCTCTGCAGTTTTTTGAAAGAGTTTTAGAAGGATAGTAATTAGCTCTCGTCTAAATGTTTGGTAGAATTCTTCTGTGAAGCCATCTGGTCCTGGACTTTTGGTTTTTGGGAGACCTTTGATCACAGCTTCAATTTCAGTGCTTGTAGTTGGGTTATTTATAATTTCTATTTCTTAATGGTTGAGTCTTGGAGACTGAACCTTTCTAAAATCTATTTCTTCCAGGTTATCCATTTTATTGCTATATAGTTGCTCATAATAGTCTCTTATAATCCTTTGTATTTCTGCACTGTCTGTTGTAACCTCTCCTTTCTCCTTTCTCATTTTGTTGATTTGATTCTTCTCTCTTTTTTTCTTGATGAGACTAGCTAAAGGTTTGTCAATTTTGTTTATTTTCTTAGTGAACCAGCTAATTTTATTAATTTTTACTGTTGTTTCTTTCATTTATTTCTCATTTATTTCTGCTCTGAACTTTATGATTTCTTTCCTTCTGCTAATTTTGGCATTTTTTTGGTTTTCTTTTTCCAGTTGTTTTAGGTGTAAACTTAGGTTGTCTATTCGATGTCTGTCTTGTTTCTTGAGGTAAGATTGTATTGCTATAAACTTCCCTCTTAGAACTGCTTTTGCTGCATCCCATAGGTTTTGAGCTGTCGTGTTTTCATTGTTATTTGTTTCTAGGAATTTTATTTCCCTTTTGCTTTCTTTTCCTTGTGGCTCAGCCTGTAAAGGATCGCCTGCAATGCGGGAAACCTGGGTTCAGTCCCTTGATTGGGAAGATCACCGGGAGAAGAAAAAGGCTACCCACTTCTGTATTCTGGCCTGAAGAATTCCATGGACTGTATAGTACATGGGGTCACAAAGAGTCGGACATGACTGAGTGACTTTCACTTTCACTTTTGATTTCTTCGGTAACCTGTTCATTATTTAGAAACCTGTTGTTTGATCTTCATGTGTTTATGTTTTTTACAATTTTTTTCTTATAATTGATATCTAATAATGTTGTGGTCAGAAAAGATAGTTGATACAATTTCAATTTTCTTTTTATTTTTTCCTTTTCCTTTTTTTTTTTTTTGCATGAAACTCCTATGCATTTTTATTTATTTATTTATTTATTTTAAATACTTTATTCTACTTTACAATACTGTATTGGTTTTGCCATACATTTACTGGGGTTTGATTTGTGACTCAAGATGTGGTCTGTTCTGGAGAATGTTCCATGTGAACTTGAGAAGAAGTTGTATTCTTCTGTATTTGGATGGCATGTCCTGAAGATATCAAGGAGAGCCATCTCATCAAATGTATCATTTAAGACTTGTGTTTCCTTATTGATTATCTGTTTTGATGATCTGTTTGTTGGTGTGTGTGGGTGTTAAAGTCTCCTACTATTATTGTGTTACTGTCAATTTCTCCTTTTATGTCTGTTAGTGTTTGTCTTATGTATTGAGGTGCTCCTGTGTTGGGTGCATAGATATTTACAATTGTTATGTCTTCCTCTTGAATTGATCCCTTGATCGTTATGTAGTGTCCTTCCTTATCTCTTGTAATCTTATTTTCAGGTCTGTTTTTTCTGACATGATGATTGCTACTCCAGCTTTCTTTTGCTTTCCATTTGCATGGAATATATTTTTCCATCCTCTCACTTTCAGTCTATATGTGTCTTTAGGTCTGAACTGTGTTTCTTGTAGATAGCATATATATGGGTCTTTTTAGCCATTCAGCCAGTCTGTGTGTTTTGATTGAGCATTAAATTCATTTACATTTAAATTGATTATTGATATATATGTTCCTATTGCCATTTTCTTAATTGTTTGGAGTTTGATTTAGTAGTTTTTCTTCCCTTGTATTTCCTGACTATATTAAGTCCCTTTAACATTTGTTGTAAAACTGGTTTGTTGGTACTGAATTCTCTTAAGTTTTGCTATCTGAAAAACTTTTTATTTCTCCATCAATTTTGAATGAGATCCTTGCTGGGTACAGTAATCTTGGTTGCAGATTTCCCCCTTTCAGTGTTTTAAGTATATCCTGTCATTCCCTTCTGGCCTACAGAGTTTCTGCTGAAAGATCAGCTATTAATCGTATTGGGTTTTCTGTGTATGTTACATATTGCTTCTCCCTTGCTGCTTTTAATATTCTTTCTTTTTGTTTTGTCTTTGTTAGTTTGATTACTATGTGTCTTGGTGTGATTCTCCTTGGGTTTATCATGTGTGGAACTCTTTGCACCTGTTGGACTTGATTGACTATTTCCTTTTCCATGTTGGGGAAATTTTCAACTATGATCTCTTAAAAAATTTTCTCATACCTTTTTTTTTCTTCTTCTACTCCTGGGACTGTGTAAATCGAATGTTGGTGCATTTGATACTGTCCCAGATGTCTCTGAAACTGTCCTCAGTTCTTTTCATTCTTTTTCCTTTATTCTGCTCTTCACGAGTCATTTCCACTATTTTATCTTCCAGCTCACTGATTCGTTCTTCTGCTTCCTATATTCTGCTATTGATTCCTTCTAGTGTATTTTTCATTTCAACATTTGTGTTGTTTGTCTCTGTATGTTTCTTCTTTAATTCTTGTAGGTATTTGTTAATTGATTCTTGCATTTTCTCCATTGTCTTTTCAAGGTTTTTGATCATCTTAACTATCATTATTCTGAATTCCTTTTCATATAGTTTTCCTCTTTACTCTTCATTTATTTGGACTTCTGTGTTTCTAGTTTGTTTCTTCTTTTGTGCATTAGTTCTCTGTATTTTCATTAGTTTCTCTTTTTAAACTTATTGTGTTTGAGGTCTCCTTTTCCCAGGCTACAAGTTTTAATTATTTCTTCCTTTTGTTTCTGCCCTCCTAAGGTTGGTCCAGTGGTTTGTGTAAGCTTCCTATAGAGTGAGATTTGTGCTGAGTATTTTTTTCCCCTCTGATGGGCAAGGCTGAGTGAGGTGATAATCCTGTCTGATGATGATTGTGTTTGTATTTTTTTTGTTTATTGTTTAGATGATGTGTCCTTCTCAGGGTTCTACTGGTGGTTTGGTGATACCAGGTCTTATATTCAAGTGGTTTCCTTTGTGGGAGTTCTCACTATTTGATACTCCCTAGGGTTAGTTCTTTGGTAGTGTAGATTCTTGGAGTCAGTGCTCCAGCTCCAACAGCTCAGGGCTAATCTCCAGTCAGGAACAAAGATTCCACAAGTGGTTTGTTATGGCATTAAGTGCGATTAAACTGATACCCAAAAAGAGAAACCAAAGATGAACCCCAGACAAATGCCAGTTACAAAATCAGGCAAATAATAATTTAAAGAATAGAATACACACACCCATAGCAAAATCAAAACAGTCCAACACAAATAAAGTGGAATAGATTGACCTGGTGAACAAAGGAATCCAAAAATGATATCTACCAGTTAAGAACAAAACTAGCTAAAGTCCAAACTGGAACACACAGCTAAAGCAAGGTGCTTAGTCAGGAATAAAGCAATGAAAATAAAACTAGCAAATATGGTGAGGGGAAAGGAAAGACAGAAAGAACAGATATGCAGAGTGAAATCGAGATAAATAAAGATTTATATCCATTAAAGATTAACTTCAAGGGGAAAAAACAGCTGGAAAAGCCAACAAAGTAATAAATGTAGAAGAAAGAAAGACATTTAAAAATTAAAAATTCATATTAAAAAAAGACAAGAAAAAAAAAGAAGGTAAAAGAAGACAGGAAAACTCCATAGAACTGCAAAAGCCCAACATAAGAGGCAGAGGTTTATAACAACAATAAAATGTCTTATTGAAAAAGAAAACAGCTCAAAGTTTAATTAGATTTCATAGTACCAAGAAAATCAACAAGTATGACAGAGGGGGAAATAAAAGGGAAAAGAAAAGAAAAACTCCAAAACATACTACATCGCAATCAAAACATAATAATATTAAGTATTTTTCCCGAGTCATTGCTGTCAGGGTCCTTTCCCTCACTGGGAGTCACAGTCACCTCACCTCCCTAAGTTACCCTCCAAAACTGTGCTGGTCTCTGGACCTGCTGTGGGGAGCAGCTCAGAGTTTAATCTGGTCCTACTCCTGTGTGTTCTTGCCTCCAGTGTCCACAGCTATCAGAACTAGTGTATTTTCTTTTGTGGGAGCTCTCAGTGTCCTGTTATATATTCCATAGTCACAGAGTCTGCCTGGTTGATTGTGTGGATTTAATCTGCAGATTGCATAGGTGGTGGGAAGGTTTTGGGTCTTCTTCCTTAGCCATATTGCCCCTGGGTTTCATTTGTGATTTTATTTCCACCTCTGCATGTGGGTCATCTGCTGGGATTTGCTCCTGAGGCTACCCTGGAGGACTTGGGTCTGCCCCTGTGACTGCCAGGTGTGGAGATGGTACAGCTGCTTGGGTCACAGGGTTCTGGTAGCAGATATTCAGGAGAATTGGTGACTAGGACAGCAGGAAATATAGTGCTCTGGAAGGGTATGGCAACCAGTATTGGCCAGTACACTCCAGTATTCTTGCCTGGAGAACCCCTCTGACAGAGAAGCCTGGCAGGCCATAGTCCTCAGGTTCACAAAGAGCTGGACATGACCAAAGCGATCCCGTGTGCATAGATGCAAGACTTTTTGCCTGTTGCAGTTCTGCCGCAGTAAGGGTGAGTGTGAAGGTAGTGCAACTGCTTGGATTATGGGGACCCTGGCTCTGCCAACTGTGCAGGGACACAGACTGCCTCAGCCACAGGAGTTATGGGCCTACCAGAGTGTTTTTCAAGCCTCTGGTAGCTGGCAATCAGAAGGCCTCTTTGGCCAGTCTTTCTCCATAGCCCTGCCTCTTCAGGCACTTAGAGGGCTCCTTTGCTTGGGTTCCTTCTCTGCTGTTCAGCGCGGCAGGCACTTAAAGGGACACCTTGGGTGGGGTCCTACTCTGTAGTTCAGCTCATCAGTCACTTAAATGAGCACCCTGGATGGGATCCTACTATGTAGTTCAGTGCATCAGGCATTTGATGAGCCAGCTTCTCTATTGTTCAGCTGCGGATCCTGGTATGTGGGGAGAGAGGGTATAGGGTGATGGCTCCACCCACTATGCATGACTCAGCAGTATCTCCTTGCTTCTGTGGCTGCCTGGTTTTCCTTCACAGGCATTTCCCACCACAATCTCCTTCACATCCCCCTCAATCCATCTCTCTGCAGTCAACAGCAGTCTCACCCTGGGGTAGCTCTACACTTCTTAAACTCCAGCTCCTAGCCACTGCGCCTTCTAGGGTGCCTGTGTCTCTGTCTGGGGTATATGTGGCTGCAGCAAGGACTATCTGATTCTCATTCCATTTAGGCTGCCACAGATCAGCTGTTTCACTCTCAGCCGTAAACGTTTCTCCTCTGACTCAAGACAGTTGCCCTGATGTCCAAGCAAGTTGTCCAAGCAAGGGGCTTGGACCCTTGCTTCAGTTCCCCCACCCACTGAGGGCAGGTCCAGTACTACCGACCCTCCTGTTTCCCCCTTAGTTCCTTCATTCTACCGAGTTTTGTGTGGTTCTATATATTCTTTTCAGCTGGTCAGGTACTCCTGTCTACTCTCAGCTGGTGTTCTGCATGCATTTCAGTGTCTGAGGGTATAGTCCTGATGTATCCGTGGAGAGAGATATACTCCATGTTCACCTGCTCCTCCATCATCTTGTTCCCTACCACCTGGCCTTCTTTTAATGTCTCTTTTGCAAATACACTTATGTTCTTTGGTCTTCGGTTCTATCATTATGGCTGCTTGATCTCAGCTCTGCTAAACCACTTATGTGTCCACACCCAAGAGCTAGGTCGGGTTCTCTTGAGAATATCACACTTTGGGAAAAAAGGTGGTGATTTGTAAGTCCACGACCACCATCCTTCAACTGGGCCCTCAGTAATGCCAAAATAACTAGTTTATGTTTTCTTATTGAGGTTTTTCTTCATCATTAAACTAATATTGCATCTCCTCCATGCTCTTTATATCTCTGAACTTTCCCACAATGTGCATCAAATGGCATATTTCTTTTTAAAATTAATTTTATTGGTGTATAGTTGATTTACAAGTGTTATGTAAATTTCTGCTGCACATCAAAGTGAGTAAGTCATACATAAACACAAATATATACATAAATCCTTAGATTCTATTCCCATATGTCATTACAGAGTATTGAATAGCATCCCCATGTCATACAATAAATTCTTTTTTTTTTTTTTGGACAGACATTTTTTAAAATTAGAGGATAATTGCTTTATAATGCTGTGTTATTTACAACAATCTGAATCAGTCATTTGAAGGCCAGAGAAGTGATTTCACCAAGGTCACATGGTTATGAGACCTCTTTGTCCACACCATTCACTTCATGTGCATGACAGCTTTAGATCAGTTTTCTTTGGAATGTTTTTTGAGTTGTAAAAATGTAGAGCAGAATGAAGATGGGGATGAAATGGGTATGGGAACTTAAACATCTTTGTGATTAGAGGGAAAGGCTCGAGTTCTGTATCTCTCAGTGTTGAGGGAGACCTCACAAGTTATTAAGCCAAAGTAGTGTGGCAGATCCTATAAACCCAGTGGTATGAAGCCCAGTCAATTCAGTCACTTGGTTGTGTCCGACTCTTGTAACCCCATGGACTGCAGCATGCCCAGCTTTGCTGTCCATCACAAACTCCCGGATTTTGCTCTAACTCATGTCTGTGATGCCATCCAACCATCTTATCCTCTGTCGTCCCCTTTTCCTCCTGCCCTCAATCATTCCCAGCATCAGGGTTTTTTCTAATGAGGCAGTTCTTCCCATTAGGTGGCAGAAGTATTGGAGCTTCAGTTTTAGCATCAGTCCTTCCAATGAGTATTCAGGACTGATTTCCTTTAGGATGTGCTGGTTTAATCTTGCAGTCCAAGGGACTCTCAACAGTCTTCTCCAACACCACAGTTCAAAAGCATCAAGTCTTCAGTGCTCAGCTCTCTTTATGGTGCAACGCTCACATCCATACATGACTACTGGAAAAACCATAACTTTGACTATTTGGACCTTTGTCAGAAAAGTAATGTCTCTGCTTTTTAATATGCTGTCTTGGTTTGTCATAGCTTTTCTTCCAAAGGGCAAGCATCTTTTAATTTCATGGCTGCAGTCACCGTCCACAGTGATTTGGGAATCCAGGAAAATAAAGTCTGTCACTGTTTCCATTATTTCCCCATATATTTGCCATGAAGTGATAGGACTAGATGCCATAATCTTCATTTTTTCGTGTTGAATTTTAAGCCTGATTTTTCACTCTTTCACTTTCATCAGGAGACTTTTTAGTTCCTCTTTGCTTTCTGCATAAGGGTGGTGTCATCTGCATATCTGAGGTTATTGCATTTTTTCCTATATAACTCTCTTTCCCTGCATTCTAACCCCTTCTGTTGTCTGTTTATTGTATTATCCCTTGAATTTTCCCTGTATCACACTTACCCTAATTTGACTGTACTATTTTTTTTCCTTGTAAGGACCCTAACTAATAGAAGCTAGATATCAAGATGAAGTCTTTCTCACTAGAAAGTTAATGTCCTTACCATAGATGAAACAGGAACTGAGTTCTTGTTCATGGAGCTGAAGAATGAACTTCATGAACATGCAAACACTCACAGTAGCAAGCAGGCAGAATTTATTCTAAAGAAAAGCACAAAGCTCTCAGCATAAACACTGAGATGGATGAAGTGCCCTGAAAAGGCAGACCTTACAGCAGTTTATATCCTTGTTCGTACCGATCTGTACATTTTTGGTTGATGCTTAGCCTTAACATATGTCATTTCTAACCAATGAGTTTATAGTGCATAACTTGACATCTTTAAGGCTTTTTTGATCCCCAGTGCCTAAGTCTCCTCAAACACTGAGTCACCATCCTGTGACCCTATCTTATGACCCTCTTGGCCATTTCACAAAGGACCAGATATTGGCCAAAAGTTAATGGTCTGCCTGTTGTTTTTCTTTTAATAAGAGGACCAGGAGTTAATGATTGTCTTGTCCTGGACCTGGTTGTTTTATGATCTAACAGGCCAAAGAAGCATTCCTCAGAAACTCAGGAAACTGGAACAAAGGGTATAGCTTTAGGTTAATGGAGTGATAGGTTTATTGAAAAAAGACTGAAGTCTTAAGGGTCTTATGCTGACTGCCTAGCAACTTCTACCTTACTTCTATCTCTTGATAATACCTACTGAAAAAGGCCAGTACTTTCATATGACTGTCTGTTAAGTGGAGTCTCTGGCAAGGACCTCCAGGGTGGTACATGTTATTTGCTTCCCTTGCAAATCTTCACAGCTCATTTACAGTAGCACTTGTAGCCAAAAAGACATGCTGTCTATGTGCATGTCATATATGGTTCTCAAGTGATTTCCTAATAAGACACATTACAATAGTCCTTCCTATGGAAAGGCTCCCCTGCTCCCAGCATCTTGTCAGGCAGCCAGTGCTGTTAATACGAATCCACTCCACAGCACTAAGGTTTGTATCTAGAAGTGTTCAGTTAAATATTTAAAAGCCCCGTTAGGGGAGAGACACTCTTGACAGAATGCCTAATTTCTTGGTGTGCTTTCCAATATAGCTAGGTGGAGAGAACGGAATGCAGAAAGGGTTGACTGTGATAAGGGAGAGAGAACATGCAGAACAACTCTGTGTAGATAGTTGGTCTGTGCAGGTGTATGGAATGGTTAGGTGGGGGCCAAGGGCACACCTAATGGAGTGGGTGGGAAGACATTGGAGGACTAGCAAACAGGTGTACAAGAGTGGAATCTCCACCTCCTTTAGAGGTTCTTTTTTTTTGCCAACCCTGAATAATGTCATTATGGATCTCTGGCCAATCATCTTCCTGGCTTAGAGTTTAATCCTTTCACCTCATCATGGAAGTCACTCTGATTTCCTACTTAATTTCCAGCAGCAGTGGAGTTCAAGGCAGACAGATTAGCATGAGTGAGTCAGTAGGCTAGAGGGCATCTCCATGAAAGAGATCCCAAGAGCAGGAGAGGTTGGCGCACTTTCTGGGGGATGCATCCTTTCTTTAGTTGTTTATCCTTTGAATTAGATTCAGGGTTATGGGTAAGGGCTACCAATAAACCATGGAGCCTATTTAAGTGCCATCTCTGTCTCATCCTCTGTAGCCATAGGGAGAAAATGGATGGAGTGGAAAGACAGAGGTGATATACAGTGGGTGGAAGGACCATGGAAGGAAACCAGCGGCTAACCTCAAGCTCTGATAGCAGATTCTGATACCACTACCACTGTTACTGCAGCTGCTGCTCCTAGTACTGCTAGTACTACTAGTACTTCTCCTGCTACTAGTGCTGCTCGTACTACTATATACCTCCCAGGTTTGCTATGAGAGTTAAAGAAATTAAGTACTTAGCACAATTCCTAGCCCACTCTAAGAGCTCATGCTATGTTAGCCATCATAATTATTGTTGCTGTTATGCAGAAAGGGAAGGAAGGAGGATTATTAACAGTTGGTGAGAGGTTGCCAGAAAATCTTTCCCAACTTGAGTTTGGCTGGAACTAGTCCTGGTTGTGTAACTCAGAACCACCTTTTGGGTCCCTTTTGTTATTTATTCACCCATTCAACAAATATTTCTGGAATGTCTGCAACATGGTGAACATATGAGGAGTTGCCTCTGTGATGGGGAATGTCTCTCATGTAACTCAAGAGAGAGCTTGGAGAACAGATTATTACATAGAGGAGGGCATGTGCTATATTAGGGGGAACATGTTAAGTGCATATGGAGAAGGAAGACAGAAGAAGGAGGTGGGAATTTAAGTTGGCTTGGAATAATGTCCAGGTTGGCTTCCTGTTGATGGTGACTAACTCCTTAGCTGAGAAAGACTGATACAAGTAGACCTCGTTTTATTAGCCTTTACTTTATTACACTTTGCAGATGGTGGTTTTTTTTTTTAACAAATTGAAAGTTTATGGCAACCCCATGACAAGTAAGTCTGTTGGCATCATTTTTCCAGCAGCATTTGCTTACTTGATTTCTTTGTGCCGTATTTTGATAATTCTTGCAATATTTATAACTTTTTAAAATTATTATTGTACTTGTTATGGTAATCTGCCATCAGGGATATTTTTCATGTTACTATTGTAATTACTTGGGGGCATCACAAACTGTGCCCATATAGAATGATGAAATTAATAAATGTTCTGTCTGTTCTGAATGTTCTTTCTTCCTATCCCCGGGTCTCCTTCTTCCCTGAGATGCAACAATACTGAAATTAGACCAATTAACAATTCTAAAATGATGTCTAAGTGTTTAGGTGAAAGGAAAGAGTTCATGTCTTTAAATCAAAACCTAGAAATAATTAAGCTTAGTGAGCAATGTTGAAAGCCTGGACAGGCTGAAAGCTAGGACTCTTGCTCTAAACAGTTAGCCAAGCTGTGAATGAATGCAAAGGAAAAGTTCTTGAAGGAAATTAAACATACTGCCACTGTGAACACACCAATGATAAGAAAGCGAAAGAACCTTACTGTGGACATGCAAAAAGTCTGAGTGGTCTGGATAGGGGGATATAACCAGCCATCACATTCCTTTAAACCAAAGCCTGATCTGGAGAAAGGCCCTAACTCTCTTTAAGTCTATGAAGCCTGAGAAAAGTGAGAAAGCTGCAGAAAAGAAGTCTGAAGCTGCCAGAGGTTACTTCATGAAGTTTAAGGAAAGAAGCCATCTCTATGACATCAAAGGGCAAGGTAGAGCAGTGAGTGCTGATGAAGAAGCTGTAGCAGTTATCCAGAAGACTGAGCTAAGATCATTATTAAAGGTGGTTAAATTAAACAACAGCTTTTCAGTGTAGATGAAACAGGCTTCTACTGAAACTAGATGCCATCTAGATGCCACCTTCCATAACTAGAGAGGAGAAGTCAATGCCTGACTTCCAAGCTTCAAAGGACAGGCTCACTGTTGTTAGAGGCTGATGCAGCTTGCAACTGAGATAAAGTCAGTGCTCATTTACCATTCCTAAAATCCTAGGGCCCCTAAGAATTATGCTAAATCTCTTCTACCTGTATTCTATATATAGAACAACAAAGCCTGGGTGAGCATATCTGCTTACAGCGTGGTTTTCTGAATATTTTAAATCCACTGCTGAGACCTTTTGCTAGAAAACAAAATTCCTTTTGAAATATGACTGCTCATTGACAAAGCACCTGGTTACACAAGAATTCTGGTGGAGATGTACAATAATATTATTGTTGTTTTCTTGCCTACCAATGATTTAAGGACCTAGATCTGCTAGATAGTGTGCCTGATGAACTATGGAATGAGGTTTGTGACATTGTACAGGAGACAGAGATCAAGACCATCCCCATGGAAAAGAAATGCAAAAAAGCAAAATGACTGTCTGGGGGAGGCCTTACAAATAGCTGTGAAAAGAAGAGAAGTGAGAAGCAAAGGATAAAAGGAAAGATATAAGCATCTGAATGCAGAGTTCCAGAGAATAGCAAGAAGAGATAAGAAAGCCTTCTTCAGTGATCAATGCAAAGAAATAGAGGAAAAGAACAGAATGGGAAAGACTAGAGATCTCTTCAAGAAAATTAGAGAAACTAAGGGAACATTTCATGCAAAGATGGGGTTGATAAAGGACAGAAGTGGTCTGGACCTAACAGAAGCAGAAGATATTAAGAAGAGGTGGCAAGAATACATGGAAGAACTGTACAAAAATTATCTTCATGACACAGATAATCATGATGATGTGATCACTTACCTAGAGCCAGACATCTTGGAATGTGAACTCAAGTGGGCCTTAGAAAGCATCACTACGAACAAAGCTAGTGGAGGTGATGGAATTCCAGTAGAGCTGTTTCAAATCTTGAAAGATGATGCTCTGAAAGTGCTGCACTCAATATGCCAGCAAATTTGGAAAACTCAGCAGTGGCCACAGGACTGGAAAAGGTCAGTTTTCACTGCAATCCCAAAGAAAGACAATGTCAAAGAATGCTCAAACTACTGCACAGTTGCACTCATCTCACATGCTAGTAAAGTAATGCTCAAAATTCTCCAAGCCAAGCTTCAGCAATATGTGAACCGTGAACTCCCTGATGCTCAAGCTGGTTTTAGAAAAGGCAGAGGAAGCAGAGATCAAATTGCCAACATGTGCTGGATCATGGAAAAAGAAAGAGAGTTCCAGAAAAACCTCTCTTTCTGCTTTATTGACTATGCCAAAGCCTTTGCCTGTGTGGATCACAATAAACTGTGGAAAATTCTGAAAGAGATGGGAATAACAGACCACCTAACCTGCCTCTTGAGAAATCTGTATGCAGGTCAGGAAGCAACAGTTAGAACTGGACATGGAACAACAGACTGGTTCCAAATAGGAAAAGGAGTACATCAAGGCTGTATATTGTTACCATGCTTATTTAACTTCTATGCAGAGAACATCATGAGAAACACCAGACTGGAAGCAACACAAGCTGGAATCAAGATTGCTGGGAGAAATATCAATAACCTCAGATATGCAGATGACACCACCCTTATGGCTGAAAGTGAAGAGGAGCTAAAGAGCCTCTTGATGAAAGTGAAAGAGGAGAGCGAAAAAGTTGGCTTCAAGCTCAACATTCAGAAAACAAAGATCATGACATCCGGTCCCATCACTTCATGGGAAATAGATGGGGAAACAGTGGAAATAGTGTCAGGCTTTATTTTTTGGGGCTCCAAAATCACTGCAGATGGTGACTGCAGCCATGAAATTAAAAGACGTTTACTCCTTGGAAGAAAAGTTATGACCAACCTAGATAGTATATTCAAAAGTAGAGACATTACTTTGCCGACCAAGGTCCGTCTAGTCAAGGCTATGATTTTTCCAGTAGTCATGTATGGATGTGAGAGTTGGTCCGTGAAGGAGGCTGAATGCTGAAGAATTGATGCTTTTGAACTGTGGTGTTAGAGAAGACTCTCGAGAGTCCGTTGGACTGCAAGGAGATCCAACCAGTCCATTCTGAAGATTAGCCCTGGGATTTCTTTGAGAGGAATGATGCTAGAGCTGAAACTCCCATACTTTGGCCACCTTATGCGAAGACTTGACTCACTGGAAAAGACTCTGATGTTGGGAAGAACTGGGGGCAGGAAGATAAGGGAACAACAGAGGATGAGATGACTGGATGGCATGACGGACTCGATGGACTTGAGTCTGAGTGAACTCCGGGAGATGGTAATGGACAGGGAGGCCTGGCGTGCTGTGATTCATGTTGTTGCAAAGAGTCGGACACGACTGAGCAACTGAACTGAACTGAACATAGCATCTATTCTCAGGCAATGGATCCAGGAATTTTCATTTTCAAGTCTTCTTATAAAAATACATTTCATAAAGGCATAAGTGTCATAGATAATGATTCTTTTGATGAGTATTATAAAAATAAATTGAAAACCTTCTGGGATTTATTCACAAATGTGATTCATGAGAAGAGGTCAAGCTATCAACATTATCAGAAATTTGGAAGAAATTTATTCCATCATCCTGGCTGACTTTGAGTGGTTCAAGACTTCAGTGGAGGAAGTAACTGCAGATGTGGTAGAAATAGCAAGAGAACTAGAATTAAAAGTGAAGCCTGAAGATGGAACTTCGTTGCTGTACTTTCAGAATAAAATTTCAATGGATGAAGAGTTGATGCTTATCAATAAAACGGAGAAAGTGGTTTCTCTCTTCTGGTGAAGATGCTGTGAAGACTATTGGAATGACAAAGGATTTAGAATATTAAATTTAATTGATAAAGCAGTGACAAGATTTGAGAGGATTGATGCTGTGGGTAAAATGCTACCAAACAGCATTTCATGCTACAGAGAAATCATTCCTGAAATTGATGTGGCAACCTTCATTGTCTTAGCTTTAAAAATTGCCACAACTACGTCAACCACCACCCTGATCAGTGAGTTCAGTTCAGTTCAGTTCAGTCGCTCAGTTGTGTCCAACTCTTTGCAACCCCATGAACCGCAGCATGCCAGGCCTCCCTTTCTATCACCAACTCCCGGGGTTCATTCAGACTCACATCCCTAGAGATGGTGATGCCATCCAGTCATCTCATCCTCCATTGTCCCCTTCTCCTCCTGCCCCCAATCCCTCCCAGCATCAGAGTCTTTTCCAATAAGTCAGCTCTTCACATGAGGTGGCCAAAGTACTGGAGTTTCAGCTTTAGCATCATTCCTTCCAAAGAAATCCCAGGGCTGATCTCCTTCAGAATGGACTGGTTGGATCTCCTTGCACTCCAAGGGACTCTCAAGAGTCTTCTCCAACACGACAGTTCAAAAGCATCAATTCTTCGGCGCTCAGCCTTCTTCACAGTCCAACTCTCACATCCATACGTGACCACTGGAAAAATCATAGCCTTGACTAGATGGACCTTTGTTGGCAAAGTTATGTCTCTGCTTTTCAATATACTGTCTAGGTTGGTCATAACTTTTCTTCCAAGGAGTAAGCGTCTTTTAATTTCATGGCTGCAGTTACCATCTGGGTGACTTTGGAGCCCTCCAAAATAAAGTCTGTCACTGTTTCCACTGTTTCCCCATCTATTTCTCATGAAGTGATGGGACTGGATGCTATGATCTTTGTTTTCTGATTGTTGAGCTTGAAGCCAATTTTTTCACTCTCCACTTTCACTTTCAGCAAGAGGCTTTTAGTTCATTTTCATTTTCTGCCATAAGGGTGGTGTCATCTGCATATCTGAGGTTATTGATATTTTTCCTGGCAATCTTGATTACAGCTTGTGCTTCTTCCAGCCCAGCATTTCTTATGATGTACTCTGCATATAAGTTAAGTATGCACGGTGTCAATATACAGCCTTGACATACTCCTTTTCCTATTTGGAACCAGTCTGTTGTTCCATGTCATTTAGCAGCCATCAAATCAAGTTCAGACTCTCCACCAGCAAAGATATTATCATTTGCTGAAGACTCAGATGATGGTTAGCCTTCTTTATTCTTAAGTTAAAATAGGCACATTGATTTTTATGCATAATGCTATTGCACACTTAATAAACTACAGTATAGTATAAACGTAACTTTTATGTGTCCAGGAAATCAAAGGCTTTCTGTGACTCACTGTATTATGATACTCACTTTTTTGCAGTGTCCGGAACCAAACCTGCAGTATCTCTGAGGTCTTCCTGTAACTGTGCATTAAGCAGTATTCCCATGGTCAATGTTACTTTACTGATTAATTCAATAAATGTTTATTGAACATACTTTCCTGGAAGCCATCAAATGAGATGCTTTAAGACTCCATGAGGTCAGAGAACTTATCTCTGTTACTCTCTTCTCAGTCAGTGTTCTGAGAAACTCAGAGATCCAGATAATATCAAAGGTCATTTGACTCTCAGTCCTTCCTAGGTGTCTCTGGTCCCTATGGGCTTGGTGTTTGTAATAAGGTGATGTATGGGTTTCTTTCCTGACACAAATGAATGTTCAAGGAGTAAATTCAGTTCTTCAACTCAGTGGTATCATCCAAACACACCATGTCTGTCTTTGTTGACAGGTTGGGGACTGGTGATTGTTGAAGAAAGATGAGTGTCAGAATGTGTGACATATGAATGAGGCTGAACTGAAAAATCTTAATGATTCAGAGGCATCTCCTCTGGCTTGATAAGCATTAGAAATCTGAGTGAGTTTCATTACACTCACTGTTTGGAAAGTACTGAGCTCTGTTTCCCCTCAGCTGGTCCTGGGACTAGCCTTCTCCTCTGGACACAATCCAGAGCCTCCTTGCTCACTGTTTATACCAGAAGCTGAGCTTTGATGCTGGATTAGCCAGCTGCTGCTTTTACTTTAGTTTTCTGTAGCGTGATGACTGTGTCAAGAAGTCACATGACAGCTTTCCCTGGTTTAGACCTGAGAGGCTCGATATTCTTCCACCTATTCTAATCAGGTCTAGAGAAAATGTGGACAGCAGGTGGTCCCTCAAGGATGTTGCCTTAGCAAGTGTGGTCAGGTACAGTTGTGGAAGTTCACAGGCCCTGTTTCCTTGTGGTGGTCACACTTCAGGCATTCCCAGCTGGACACAGCTGCAAGTCTCGGAGGTTGGCTTTGGGACACAGGTGGTAAGCAGTCACTGCCAGGGTTCTGTTGCCTTCTTGTACCTCTGTCTATAACAGATAGGCACCTCTTCTTGCAGAATAGTGGGGGCCACCAGCTTGAAAGGGTTTTTCCTTTCAGCTGCTTTAATTATAAAAATTCCCTTAGGATTTCATAGTCGAGTAGATTTAAAGCATGAGTTACAAAGCTTTTGTGTTAAATACAATCCCAATTTTATGCACAAACTATTTTTTTTGAAAAGCAGACTGTTAAAATTTTGAATTATCTCTACTTTAATTCACTGATATGGTATTTACAATTACTACATACTTATTCTAGATTTTGAACATTGATATAAGAACTCATCTATAGAGTTGTTTAATGCTTAAAATATAATACTGTATTTTTGTTATAAAAGTAGTATATGCATGTATATTATCTACAATTTAGAAATATCAAAATGTGAAGCACTGAAAATTAAAATCCTATACTCCTATTACTAAAATCTATAATCCTATTACTCTGAAATAAATGAAGATTAGCATGTAGTGTATTTTCCTCTGTGATTTTATCCAATGCATGCACATAGCATGTTTTTGAATGATTTTTACATATAAAATTTATATCAAGAATGTAGGCCAAAAAAATGGAATTGGTTTCTTACCTCTTGGCAAGATTATCTTTGAATGAATGGTCTTTCAGACATAACCCAGCCACCTGTACTTCCTGCTACAAAGACAAAGGCAGAAAACTACAGTGGGGAGGTGGAATATGGGAACAGGCAGAGAAAATTAAAACTCTAGTTACTATCCAAAACAGAGGGTCAACTATCATGCAGAATGTATTTGGAGGACTGTTTTATATAGTAACCAAGATGATGTGATTGATTGACTCATTCATCCAGTCAGCAAACATTGATTGAGCCCTCATTTTGAACTATGCATTGTTCTTGGCACTAAGATAAAGATACAAATAGGACCCAGCCTTGACCTCTAAGAGCACCCAGCATGAGGTAGGGCAAGATGAATAATTCAGCAGCGACAATGAGATGTCTTCGAGTTGCGAATGTGTAGAAAATATAAGCCATTTGCAGTGGATAGGGAAAGGTACTTGAGATGGGGCAGGAAAAGGGCTCTGTGTTAACATGATACTAGGTAGTTTGTTCTTAATCCTTAAAGCACCTGGAGGCCACAGAATGATTGTAAAGAGGAGAATTAAATGATCACTTTTGTATTTTGGCTAGTACTGTTGGGATTCCTGGGTGGCTCAGTGGTAAAGAATCTGCCTGGTAGTGCAGGAGATATGAGTTCAATCCCTGGGTCAGGAAGATCCTCTAGAAGAAGAAATGGCAACCCACTCCAGTATTATTGTTGGGAAAATTCCATGGACAGAGGAACCTGGTGGGCTACAGTCCATGAGGTTGCAAAGAGTCAGACACAACTGAGCATGTACACATGATGCCTATTGGAAACAAACAAGATTTTGCATTACATAGAGCTATGATCCTCTGAAAAGCAAACAAAAGTACTGGAACCCAAGCAAATCAACAAACATGATTCTCCAAACCTCAGTCTGGTCTTCTGTAAAATGGGAATAGCAACTGCCTGTTGTTGTGAGAGGAGTAGACAGTATGGTGGAGCAGAAGGATATAAGCTCACTTTTTCTTATGGAAGTACCAAAATCACAGCTAACTGCTAAACAACCAATGACAAAAAAAAAAAAAAAAACCTGGAACCCCCAAAAGAGGTAGCCTACATTCAAACACAAAGAAGCTGCAACCAGACAGTAAAGGGATGCACTTATGATCAAAATGAATTCCATACACTCCAAGTGGGAGACCCACAAACTGGAAAATAATTATGCCACAGATATCATCTCACTGGTGTGAAAGTCTTGAGGCCTACCATAGGTTTCCCAGCCTGGGGGCCTGGGGTTGGGACAGGGAGACCCCAGAGGATTAGGCTTTGAAGGCCAATGGGATTTAATTTCAAGAATTCCACAGGGCTGGGAGAAGCAGAAACTCTGCTCTTGTAGGGTACACACAGGAACTCATGTATACCAGGACACAGGGTAAAAAATGGTGACCTTGTAAGACTTCAGTTCAGTCACTCAGTCATGTCTGACTCTTTGCTATCCCATGGATTTCGGCATGCCAGGCTTCTCTGTCCATCACCAGACCCAGGAGCTTGCTCAAACTCATGTCCATCAAGTTAGTGATGCCGTCCAACCATCTCATCCTCTGTTGTCACCTTCTCCTCCTGCCTTCGATCTTTCCTAGAATCAGGGTCTTATCCAAGGAGTCAGTTCTTCGCATGAGGTGGCCAAAGTATTGGAGTTTCAGTGTCGGTGTCAGTCCTTCCAATGAATATTCAGGACTGATTTCCTTTAGGATGGACTGGTTTGATCTCCTTACCCTCCAAGGGACTCTCAAAAGTCTTCTTCAACACCAAAGTTGAAAAGTATCAATTCTTTGGTACTCAGCTTTCTTTATAGGCCAACCTTCACATCCATACATGACTACTGGAAAAACCATAGCTTTGACTAGCCAGGCCTTTGTTGGCAAAGTAATGTCTCTGCTTTTTAATATGCTGTCTAGGTTTGTCATAGATTTCTTCCAGAGAGCAAGCGTCTTTTAATTTCATGGCTGCAGTCACCATCTGCAGTGGTTTTGGAGACCCCCAAATAAAGTCAGCCAACTGTTTCCCCATCAACTTGCCATGAAGTACGGGGCCGGATGTCATGATCTTAGTTTTCTGAATGTTGAGTTTTAAGCCAACTTTTTCACCCTTCTCTTTCACTTTCATCAAGAGACTCTTAAGTTCTTCTTCACTTTCTGCCATAAGGGTGGTGTCATCTGCATATCTGAGGTTGCTGATATTTCTCCTGACAGTCTTGGTTCCAGCTGTGCTTCATCCGGGCCGGCATTTCTCATGATGTACTCTGCATGTAAGTTAAATAACCAGGATAACAATATACAGCCTTGACATACTCCTTTCCCGATTTGGAACCAGTCTGTTGTTCCAAGTCCAGTTCTAACTGTTGCCTTTTGACCTACATACAGATTTCTCCAGGAGGCAGGTAAGTGGTCTGGTATTCCTATCTCTTTAAGAATTTTCCAGTTTGTTGTGATCACACAGTCAAAGCCTTGGGCATAGGCAATAAAGCAGAGGTAGATGTTTTTCTGAAGCTCTTTTGCTCTTTCAGTGATCCAATGGATGCTGGCAATTTGATCTCTTTTCCCTCTGCCTTTTAAAATATTGCTTGAACATTTGGAATTTCATGATTCACATACTGTTGAATCCTAGCCTGGAGAATTTTGAGAATTGTAAGACTTACTTGGTGGTATTGGAGGTAGACTAGAATGGGAAAAACTAGAGATCTCTTCAAGAAAATTAGAGATACCAAAGGAACATTTCATGCAAAGATGGGGTTGATAAAGGACAGAAGTGGTCTGGACCTAACAGAAGCAGAAGATATTAAGAAGAGGTGGCAAGAATACACTGAAGAACTGTACAAAAAGATCTTCATGACCCAGATAATCATGATGATGAGATCACTAATCTAGAGCCAGACATCTTGGAATGTGAAGTCAAGTGGGCCTTAGAAAGCATCACTACGAACAAAGCTAATGGAGGTGATGGAATTCCAGTTGAGCTGTTTCAAATCCTGAAAGATGATGCTCTGAAAGTGCTGCACTCAATATGCCAGCAAATTTGGAAAACTCAGCAGTGGCCACAGGACTGGAAAAGGTCAGTTTTCATTCCAATTCCAAAGAAAGGGAATGCCAAAGAATACTCAAACTACCACACAATTGCACTCATCTCACATGCTAGCAACGTAATGCTCAAAATTCTCCAAGCCAAGCTTCAACAATATGTGAACCATGAACTTCCTGATGTTCAAGCTGGTTTTAGAAAAGGCAGAGGAACCAGAGATCAAATTGCCAACATCCGCTGGATCATGGAAAAAACAAAAGAGTTCCCCGAAACACATCTATTTGCACTTTATTGACTATGCCAAAGCCTTTGCCTGTGTGGATCACAATAAACTGTGGAAAATTCTGAAAGAGATGGGAATAGCAGACCACCTGACCTGCCTCTTGAGAAACCTATATGCAGGTCAGGAAGCAACGGTTAGAATTGGACATGGAACAACATACTGGTTCCAAATAGGAAAAGGAGTACATCAAGGCTGTATATTGTCACCTTGCTTATTTAACTTCTATGCAGAGTACATCATGAGAAACACTGGACTGGAAGCAACACAAGCTGGGATCAAGATTGCCGGGAGAAATATCAATAACCTCAGATATGCAGATGACACTGCCCTTATGGCAGAAAGTGAAGAGGAGCTAAAGGGCCTCTTGATGAAAGTGAAAGAGGAGAGCGAAAAAGTTGACTTCAAGCTCAACATTCAGAAAATGAAGATCATGGCACCTGGTCTCATCACTTCATGGGAAATAGATGGGGAAAGAGTGGAAGCAGTGTCAGACTTTATTTTCTTGGGCTCCAAAATCGCTGCAGATGGTGACTGCAGCCATGAAATTAAAAGACGTTTACTCCTTGGAAGAAAAGTTATGACCAACCTAGATAGTATATTCAGAAGCAGAGACATTACTTTGCCAACTAAGGTCCATCTAGTCAAGGCTATGGTTTTTCCAGTGGTCATGAATGGATGTGAGAGTTGGACTGTGAAGAAGGCTGAGTGCCAAAGAATTGATGCTTTTGAACTGTGGTGTTGGAGAAGACTCTTAAGAGTACCTTGGAGTGCAAGGAGATCCAACCAGTCCATTCTGAAGGAGATCAGCCCAGGATTTCTTTGGAAGGAATGATGCTAAAGCTGAAACTCCAGTACTTTGGCCACCTCATGCGAAGAGTTGACTCATTGGAAAAGACTCTGATGCTGGGAGGAATTGGGGGCAGGAGGAGAAGGGGACGACCAAGGATGAGATGACTGGATGGCATCACAGACTCTATGGACGTGATTCTGAGTGAACTCCGGGAGTTGGTGACAGACAGGGAGGCCTGGCGTGCTGCACATGGGGTCGCAAAGAGTCGGACATGACTGAGCAACTGAACTGAACTGAACTGAATTGGAGGGTTTCTGTGGAGCCAGGGGACACCTGTGGCTCACTATGGGGACAAAGACAGTTGTGGTGGCCTCAGCATGAGCCCTCCTGGAGGCCACTATTTTCTCATCAAGACCTGCCCGCCCCCCCAACCGTCTGCCCTACTACCTAAAGCCTCCGGTTCTTGGACACTTCAGACAAAAAGACAACAGAGTAGGAACACAGCCTCACCCGTCAGAAAACAGGCTCCTTAAAGTCCTCCTCAACACACAATTGGTTAACAGTCATACTCTGACACGGCTCTGCCCACTGGATGGACAAAACACACCTCCCCTCCCATAGGCAAGCACCAATCCTTCCCACTGGGGAAGCCTGTAAAGCTTCTTAGACAGCCTCTTTCACCAGAGGGCAGAGACCAGAAGCAAGAACTATAACTTAGCAACCTGTGGAACAGAAATAGCAAATCACAGAAATTTAGACCAAATGATAGAGCAGAGGAATGTGTCCCCAGATAAAGGAACAAGATAAAGGCAAAGAAAAACAACTAAAAGAAATGGATACTCAGGAAATATACATTCTACCTGAAAAGAATTCAGAGTAATGATAGTAATGATGACCCAAGATCTTGGAAAAAGAACAGAGGCACATATCAAGAAGTACCAGAAATGATTAACAGAGACCTAGAAGAACTAAAGAACAAAGAAATAGCATTAAATTATGCAAGAACTGAAATGAAAAATACACTAGAAGGGATCAACAGCAGGAAAACTGAGGCTGAAAAATGGAGAAGTCACCTGGAAAAGAGAATGATGGAAATTGCTGCCACAGAGAAGAATAAACAAAACAAATTGAAAATAAATGAAAACAGTATGAGAGACCCATGGGACAGCTTTAAACACACCAACATTCAGGTTATTTAACAGGGGTCCTGGAAAGAGAACAGAGAAAGGATCTGAGAAAAATAATTGAAGAGATAATAACTGACATGGGAAAGGAAATAGTCATCAAACTATAGGAAGTATAGAGTCCCAGGTAGGATAACTCAAGGAGGAACACACTGAGATAATTCGTAATCAAACTGACAAAAATTAAAAGTGAGGAAAAAAATAATAAAACTACAAAGGAAAAGCAATATCTATCTAATGTACAAGAGAACTCCCTTAAGGATATTAGCTGTTTTCTCAGCAGAAACTCTGCAGACCAGAAAAAAGTGGTTTAATACTTATGGAAAGGAAGAGCCTACAACCAAGAATACTGTATCCAGCAAGTCTCTCATTCAAATTCAATGGAGAAATAAAAAGCTTTACAGAAAAGTGAAATCTAAGAGAATTCAGTGCCAGTTCAGTTCAGTTGCTCAGTCATATCTGACTTTTTGTGACCCCATGGACTGCAGCATGCCAAAATTATTACACAGAAATCTCTTACATTCTAATGAGTGATCAGAAAGGGAAATCCAAAACATAGTCTTGTTTACCATCACATCAAAAAGAATCAAATACCTAGAAATAAACCTACCTAAAGAGACAAGAGAGCTCTAGTCAGAAAACTATAAGATACTGATGAAAGAAATCAAAGATGACACAAACAGATGAAGAGACATACTATGTTCTTGGAGTGGAAGAATCAATATTGTAAAAATGACTATTGTAAAGATTCAATATTGTAAAAGCAATCTACAGAGTCAATGCAATTTCTATAGAATTACCAATAGTATTTTTCTGAGAATTAGAACAAAAATTCTATAATTTTTATAGAAATACAAAAGAACCTAAATAGCCAAAACAATTTTGAGAAAGAAAAATGGAGCTGGAGGAATGAGGCTTGCTGAAATTAGACTACACTACAAAGCTACAGTAATCAAGATAATATGGTACTGGCACAAAAACAAAAATATAAATCAGTGGAACAAAATAGCAAACCCAGAGGTAAAACCACGCATCTATGGGCACTTTAAGAAGTTGATGGCCATTTGCAGTTTTCTTCATCAACTGTTACAAAGTTAGTGCTCAAGGTACCATGGCATCACTGATTCAGTGGACATGAACTTGGCAAACTCTGGTTGATGGTGAGAGGCAGGGAGGCCTGGCATGCTGCCATCCATGGGGCCACAAGTAGTTGGACACAAATTAGTGACAGAACAACAAATGGGCACTTTGTCTTTGACAAAGGAGGCATGACTATAAATGGAGAAAAGATAGCATCTTAATAATAGCTCAGTATCGAAAAACCAAACAACTCAATTGAAAAATGGGTGGATGATATAAATAGGCATTTCTCAAAGAAGACATAGATATGACCAAAAAGAACATGGAAAAAATGCTCAGCTTTACTAATTATTTTTTGAAAGTTGCTCAGTCGTTTCCAGCTCTTTGCAACCCCATGAACTATACATGGTCATGGAATGACCATGGAATTATCCGGACCAGAATACTGGAGTGGACAGCTGTTCCCGAGAACAGGGCATCTTCCCAACCCAGGGATCGAACCCAGGTCTCCTGCATTGCAGGCAGATTCTTTACTGGCTGAGCCACGAGGAAGCCCAAGAATATTGGAGTGGGTAGCTTTTCCTTTCTCCAGGGGATCTTCCTGACCCAGGAATCAAACTTGGGTTTTCTGCATTGCAGGCAGATTCTTTACTAGCTGAGCTACCAGGGAAGCCCTGGTACTTACTAATTATTAGAGAAATGCAAATCAAAACTACAGTGAGGTAAATCACCTCAACACCAGTCAGAATGGCAATTATCAAAAACATCTATAAACCAATAAATGCTGGCGAGGAATGGAGAACAGGGAACCCTCCTACAATGCTAATGGGAAAGTAACTTGGAATAGGCACTGTGGAAGAGTGTGGAGGTTCCATAAAAAACTGAAAGTAGAGCTACCATATGATCTAGCAGTCTCACTCCTGGGCATATATCCAGAGACTTTAATTTGAAAAGGTATATGCACCCTTAATGTTCATGGCAGCACTGTTTGCAATAGCCAGGACATGGAAACAGTCTAAATATCCATGACAGAGGAAGAGATAAAGGTGATGTGGTATATATCTATAATGGAATATTACTCAGCCATGAAAAATAAAATAATGCCATTTGCAGCAACATGGATGGACCTAGAGATTGTTATATGGAGTTAAATAAGTCAGTTCAGTTCAGTCACTCAGTTGTGTCTGACTCTTTGTGACCCCATGGACTGCAGTACTCCAGGCTTCCCTGTCCATCACTGACTCCTGGAGTTTACTCAAAATCATGCCCATTGAGTCAGTGATGCCATCCAACCATCTTATCCTCTGTTGTCCCCTTCTCCTCCTGCCTTCAGTCTTTCCCAGCATCAGGGTCTTTTCAAAAGAGTCAGCTCTTCGCATGACGTGGCCAAAGTATTGGAATTTCAGCTTCAGCATCAGTCCTTCAATGAATATTCAGGACTGATTTCCTTTAGGATGGACTGGTTGGATCTCCTTGCAGTCCAAGCGACTCTCAAGAGAAAGATAAATATTATATGATATCGCTCATATGTGAAATCTAGAAAATTTTTAGGAATGAACTTATTTACAAAACAGAAATAGGGTCACAGATTTAGAAAAGAAATAATGGTTGCCAACAGGGAACAGGGGGAAGGGATAAATTGGGAGTTTGGTATTGACATATACATACTACTATATATAAAATAGATAACTAATAAGGACCCCTTATAGCACAGAGGACTCTGCTCAATACTCTGTAATAATATATATGAGAAAATAATCTAAAAAAGAATGGATATATATGTATAACTGATTCACTTTGCTGTAAAGCAAAAACCAAATAACATTGGAAATCAACTATGCTGCAATAAAAAACAACAACAAAAAAAAACTTATCTGATATTTCCCATTTGCCTGCAAGTTCCTTGGATTAGTGACCCTGTCCTTTCCTCTTTGTATCTGTCAGTACCCAGCATAGTTCCCAGAACATATTTGAAATGTTAAAGAAATATTTTATGGATCAATGAATGAATGAATATATTCTCTGGGACTGTCAGCCTTAAGGGACTCATATGTAATTAGAAGCTGAACTGGGATGTTAAGGTTTACAGGGGATGCCAAATAGCATTACAGCCTGAATCCTGTAACTTTGGAGTTAGAATCTGATTGGATCCTGTGATCTAGGAATTTACTTAGATTTTCTGAATCTCAGTTTTCTCATCTGTAGAACTGAAAGAATACTGAGTTACTCTTCATAACTATTGAAAGGACTGAATGTGCTGGTGTAACTGGCAGCACGGAGAACAGTGCTGGTCACACGAATATCCACGAACAGCCGTGGTTGGTTTCATTGGTATTATTATGGTTGTCCTGTGGCTCTTGTTTGTTTCTATGCTGTGTCTCTGCCTATACTGGAACCTGTAGGTTTTCCTGTGTTGATAATTCTCCTTAAAGTCAGTGAGGATGGAAATCTGTGGAACTTCCAGCCCCTACACACAGGACATCTGTCAGGTTTCTTTGTCATCTAATCACGTCTTGCACATGCCTTGTCCAGGTGCTTACACTTGATCTACTCAGTCAGTATCTCTTCCTGCTGCCAGCAGATGCCTGAAGTTTCTCAGTGCTCATGAGGAAACTGTAGTTTTCCTTTTCAGACTGCTCCACTAAATGTAAAATTTTCACATTGTTACACAAATACAGCCCCACTTTGTACTCTGGAAATTCATTGAGAGAGTGAGGGAGAGAATTAATGTGTGCATGTGTCCACATGTGAATACTGACATGCGGATACCATACCTTCCACATCTGCTATTGGCTTTCGAATCATCATGATTTGTACTTAGAACAGATATCTGAGACAGATAATGATGCTAACCTCCAGAACAGCTTGTCTTTCCAGCGGTCCTCTCTCCACTCCCAAATCACACCCACTTTACATAGTACTTCTACCTCAGTTCTCATCTCTCATTTGTTTTCATCCATTGCTACTCTAGCAAGGCCATAAGCTTATGTTTTGCCATTTTGAAACTTTCTATAGAAATGTCATTACACATCAATCATAAAGATAATGTCACATTAAAAAAAAAAGTTCTAATTTCTTAAGGAAACTCCATAGTGTTTTTCATAGTGGCTTCATCAGTTTACATTTCTACCAACAGTATAGGAGGATTCCCTTCTCTCCACACCCTCTCAAGCATTTATTATTTGTGTATATTTTGATGATGGCCATTCTGACCAATGTGAGGTGATACCTCATTGTAGTTTTGATTTGCATTTCTCTAGTAACTAGTTGTGTTGAGTATCTTTTCATATGTCTTTTGACCACATATATGTCTTCTTTAGAGAAATTTCTATTCAGGTCTTCTGTTCATTTTTTTAATTGGGTTGTTTGTTTTTATGATATTAAGCTGCATGTGCTGTTTATAAATTTTGGAAACTAATCCATATGATCCTGAAATCCCACTCCTGAGCATATACCTAGAGAAGAACATTGTCCAAAAGGATACACGTACCCCTGTGTTCATAGCAGAACTATTTACAACAGCCAAAACATGGAAGCACCTTAAATGTCTATCAACAGAAGAATGGATAAAGAAGATGTGATACATAAATACAATGGAATATTACACAACCATTAAAAGGAAATAATGCCAGTTACAGAAATACAGATGGACCTAGAGATTGTCATACTGAATAAAGTAAGTCAGACAGAAATATCATATGAGATCATTTTAGGTGGAATCTTAAAAAGATGAAACAAATGAATGTATTACAAAATAGAAACAGACTCACAGACGTAGAGAATGAACTTGGGGTTAACAGGGGAAGGTTGGGAGAAAGGGATAACTAGGGAGTTTGGCATCAACAGGTACATACTTCTGTGTTTAAAACAGATAACCAACAGGGACCTACTGTATAGCACAGGTAACTCTGCTCAGTATTCTGAAAGAACCTAAATGGGAAAAGAATTAAAAAAAAAAGATACATGTATATGTATACTTCAAGTATACTGCTGTATACTTGAAAGTAACATAACATTGTTCATCAACTCCAATATAATATAAAAAGTTTAAAAAGAAGTTCTAAGGAGAAGCACACTCCAGTGTCTTCCATAAGCTGCTACATCCCCAAATGGTGTGGATGGCAGCCATTGTTAATTAACCACACTCTTTCTCCTGCAGTCTGTCTCTGTGCAGCACTGTAAGCATTCACCACTGATCAACTGGCCCTGGGAAATGAGAAAAACCTATGGACCAAACCAGGACCCATCAAAGCCTTATAGAACCTCTGTGTCCAGTCTCACTAAAGAGTGGGAAGTCAGTTTCTTTATAAAAGAATCCTGTTTCCATGACTTACTTTGAGGTGAGGTCCTTGACATCACATTCATGTTGGAAGGTTCTTTTGAACAGCAGCATTCAGGTTTAGTCTTCACTAGAAACAAAGTGAAAAAAGAAAGCTATGAAGAGTAGTTTAATACAATATGTCAAGGACATGTCAGTTATGGTACTCACCAGCCACAGGTAGCTATTTAATTTTAAAATGAAATAAAATTAAATATTTATTTCCTCAGTTGCACTAACCCCAGCTCAAGTACTCATGGCTGCTGTATTGGACAGTGTAGATAAAGAAAATAGCCATCATCACATATTTCTATGGGGCAGTGCAGTACCAGAGGTTGTGTTTTGTACTCTACAAGGTAGTTCTTTTTATACTTTGTAATCTACTAACCCCCCTTCTTCTTTCCCAAAACACATGATACTGCCCTGTGATAACTAAGCAAAAACCTATTAATGCTACGATGTCATTCAAAGCAGAAGCAAGTCTTAAACGAGGTGTAGGAGCAGAACAAGACCCATCAGTAGCTCTATTATGATGCATTTTCAAGCAAATTTGATTCTGGCGTCTTATACTATCTATAGTGTCTCCTGGTGAACATAAAAATGATGTTAGTCCTTTTGCTTTAAAATTTAGCGACATATATGAGACTAGAAACACAATCCATTTTGTGAGTCTCCAGCTTCCTGTTAACATGACATTAGTAGAAGAATCCACCCTGTGATTATATTAGAAAGGAAAATAACTGAACAAAAGAAAACTGGGATTTGATTTTTCTATTGGCTAAATTTAGTTGCCTGAGAAACAGGAGGAAATTATTTCAGTACCAAAATAATAAAACATCATCTAAATTTGCTTTTTCTCTTTTTTCAGGAGCTATAATTGCCTTTGGTGTGATAGGAAAAGGAAAGGCTGTTAAAAGGAAGAGACAGCCATTCATACAATTTCCTTTAACATTTTGTTCATGTTTCCCTTTTAAAACTTTCTGTCAGCCTTTATAATCATCCAGTTAAATTTGTCTATCCAGTTCTCCTAAAACTGGGTGACATTTGAGTGCTATAAAATTAATATGAATGTGATGCAATGGACATAATTGCTTTCTAGAAAATCTCATCTTTATGACTCATTGTCAGAGACACAACTGTGAGCCCGGAAGTTCCTAGAACATTGATATATCTGATTCCTCATGTACATTTAACAAAGAAAGCTCTTTTTCAGGAAATAGGATTCTGCTGGATTTTTTTCTTTTGGTTTCTTGGTTGTCTCAAATTAAAAACTCAGGAAATTTCTGAAATAATAATTTACTGCACTTGTGTGATTTGGCATAAGTATATTTCAAGAAAAACATCCAAAGCCACATGTTGTCAATTTTGAATCTTATTTGTTAGCACCATGGCCTTTTGAGGTTCATGTGGTTTTATTTCCAGGTTTGCTGGTGTTATAGCCCCACCACCTGTAACCCATCGATGAAATCATGAGGTCACTGAGTTCCCAGACCCCTCAACCTCTTGATGATGCTACTGTTAAAGAGTTCCAAAATGACTTGGGCTGCCTGGAGAGTAAGGGGAGAAAAATGAATTTTTCAAGGCTGTTTTAGCAAAAGGTCATTAATGTACACAGCACACCTTAGAGATTTATTAAAATTAGAACAAGTTTGAAGTTTGCCTTTGCATAATCTGGAAGGAAAATAATTGTTAAGCTAATTAAGAGTATAAATCATTTTATAAGAAATTATCAGAAACGCAGATTGTGGAGTCCATTAGATCCAGGCTTAATTCCTAACTCTGTCACTTAGCAGCTGTGACTTCACCACCATGAGCCTTATTTTTACATCTACAAAGTGAGGCTGACAATACTTATCTCAAGAGATTTTTTCAAGAACTATGTGAAACACTGAGCAGTTTGTTATTAGTGTTAGTATTAGTGGTTAGGAAAACAAGCTATTTTTAAAAGAGATTTCTAGAACATTATAGGCTTTATGAAAACAAAAAGTATAAATGTTTCCAGCTTTTCTCTCTTTTCAGCTCTCATGGGATAGTGAAAGCAGGAACCAAGGGGGCCTGAGTATGATTAAAGTTGTGAAAGGAAAGGAACCTAGAGGGCAGATTAATTTGTAAAGTAAAGAGCTCTCTATGAAGGAAAAATAATAAGGAATCTAAAAGTTTTGAGGACTGAGAGAGAATGGTCCTGGAAGTTGAGGGGATAGCCAGAAAGAGGGAGGAGCATAGCAGTGTGACACTTAGAAAAACTAGATAAGGCAGGAACGTTTGAGGCAGCATTGTGCAGTGTAATTCCCCAGTTTCCACTTTTATTGAGAGTCATCTTTAAAAAAAAAATTTTTTTGAATTGAAGTATAGTTGATTTATAATGTTATCTTAATTTCTACTATATAGTATAGTGATTCAGTTATACATATATACATTCTTTTTCATATTTTTTCCATTATGGTTTATCACAGAATATTGAATAGAGTTTCTTGTGCTATGCAGTAGAGCCTTGTTTATCCATTCTATATGTAATACTTTGCATCTGCTAATCTCAAACTCCCAACCCATCTCCCCCAGTGCCCCCTTGGCAACTGCAAATCTGTTCTCTATCTCTGAATCTGTTTCTGTTTTGCATATAAGTTTATTTGTGTCATATTTTAGAGTTCACGCTGATACATGTAGTATTCTTCTTTCTCTGTTTGACTTAATTTTGGATGATAATCTCTAGGTCCATCCATGTTGCTGAAAATGGCATTTACTCATTCTTTTTACTGTTGAGTAGTATTCAATTATTTGTGTGTGTGTGTATCACATCTTCATCCATTTGTCTGCTGCTGGATTTCCACATCTTGGCTGTTGTTAATGGTGCTGCTATGAACATGAGGATGTATGTATTTTTTGAATTATTGTTTTGTCCAGAAACATGCCAGGAGTCAGATTGCTGGATTATATGGCAGATCTATTTTTAGTTTTATGGAGAACCTTCATACTGTTCTGTGTAGTGGCTACACCAATTTACATTCCCACCAACAATGTCGTAGTTGTTGTTCAGTCACTTAGTCGTGTCCAACTCTTTGCAACCCCCTGGATTGCAGCACACCAGGCTTCCCTGTCCTTCACCATCTCCTGGAGCTTACTCAAACTCATGTCCAATGAGTTGGTGATGGCCACCTAACCATCTCATCCTCTGTTATCCCTTCCTCTTCCTGCCTTCAGTCTTACCCAGGATCAGGATCTTTCCAACGAGTCGGCTGTTCACATCAGGTGGCCAGAGTGTTGGAGCCTCAGCCTCAGCCTCAGTCCCTCCAATTAATATTCAGGATTTATTTCCTTTTGGATTGACTGGTTTGATCTCCTTGCCATCCAAGGGACCCTCAAGAGTCTTCTCCAACACCACAGTTTAAAAGCATTAATTCTTTGAAACACAGCCTTTTTTATGGTTCAGCTGTCACATTCATACCTGACTACTGAAAAGTCATAGCTTTGACACACAGACCTTTGTTGGCCAAATGATGTCTTTGCTTTTAATATGCTGTTTAGATTCATCGTAGCTTTTCTTCCAAGCAGCAAGCATCTGTTAATTTCATGGCTGCCATTACCATCTGCAGTGATTTTGGAGCCCAAGAAAATAAAGTCTGTCACTGTTTCCACTGCTTACCCATCTATTTGCCATGAAGTGATGCGACTGGATGCTGTGATCTTAGTTTTTTTAATATTGAGTTTTAAGCCAGCTTTTTCACTCTCCTCTTTCACTTTCATCAAGAGGCTCCTTAGTTCCTCTTTACTTTCTGCCGTAAAGGTGGTGTCATCTGCATACTTGAGGTTATTGATATTTCTCCAAGTCTTGATTCCAGCTTGCACTGCATCCAGCCCAGCATTTCACATGATGTACTCTGCATATAAGTTAAATAAGCAGGGTGACAGTATGCAGCCTTGACGTACTGCCTTCCCAATTTGGAACCAGTCTGTTGTTCTATGTCTGGTTCTGAAGACCTTATGAGGATTAATTCATTTAATTTAGTACAGCTCTACAAGGCAGGAGCTCTCATTATTTTCATTCCACAGATGTTAAAACTGAAGTACAGAGGGGTCAGTAAACTTGGCCAAAGTCATACACAGGGAGTAGCAGAGCTTGTGTTAGCATCAAATATTCTAATGCTGGATCTATACTCTCATCCTCTATACCAGAGTTACCCAATTCCCAGGCCATGGACCAGTACCCAGTAACAGTCTGGGGTCTGTTAGGAATCAGGCCATAAAGCAAGAGGTGAGCAGCACTTTAGAGAGTGAAGCTTCCTCTATATTACAGCTGCTCCCCATCTCTCACATTACTGCCTGAGTTCTGCCTCCTGTCGGATCAGTGGTGCCATTAGATTCTTATAGAAACATAAATTCTAGTGTACTTGAATTATCCTGAAACCATCCCCACCAGGAAAAATTGTCTTTCATGAAACCAGACCCTGGTACCAAAAAGGTTGGGGACTACTGGCATCTCATACATAAGTGTCTGGTCTTCAGATGAACAACCTCAATGGCAGTTTGCCTTGTTTTATAAATGGTTGGTTTGTACTCAGCAATCTTGCCAATCAAGTGTGGTCCGTAGGCAGTGGGGTCAGTGACATCTGGGAACAGTCTCAGGCCCCTCACTCCAGACTCTTGAAACAAGAGCTATGTCTTAACAAGATTTGCACGTGCACCATGATCATTCATAGCCTTAGAAGCTGTTCTAGGATATGAATATGTAGTAGATGGGCTGTCTTATTAGTATCCATCATCACGCTTGCCACCTATGAGTAGAGTTATTGTTAATCTACAAGTAGGTTGAATAGGAAATAAATTCACAAGTTGAGGGAGTAATACCTGCTTTCTCCTCAGCTGAGTGAACGATGCTTGGGGCCTCTGGATCCACTGCAGCAGCAGGCACTTAGTAGATTCCCATCATATTTCTTGCACTGAGATGAGAATGTTGTGTGATAGAGACATCCAGCATAGTAGCATTCTGCTGCAATGTTTAAAAAGGCTAGATAATGCCAGGGCAAGCAGAACAGAGATTATGCATTTAATCTTAACACAGCTTTAAGACAAGCTCTGCTCAGCTTGTTCCCCTGTGGACTGGAGCTGATTCTCTTCTCTCTTGGGCTCTCTGTTGTCTTGGTGTTGTTTGCAACTCATTCAGAAACTAATTAAGTTTCAGAATCAGTTTGTCCTGTTAAAAAAGTGTATATATGCTGAAGAGGTGGTTTTTCAAAAAAATAACTTAAGTTTTCTAGTGAAAAGACAATTATAATTTGCTTCTAAAATTAGCAAAAAGTCAGCTTTCATCAAAATAATTCTCAGCAGACATTAGTCTCTGTAAAACCAGAGTATTGTAAGGAAGGCAACAAACGGATTTACATAGGCCATGGAAAATGTATTGATAATCTGACCATATTAATCCTGTCCCCTAACAGAGTGTGAAATTACTTGTTTACTCCACTTATCTGGGGCTGGAGGTAGCTGATCACTGTTTGACAGAGCTGTATTTTGTGATCACCTTTCCACCATGAGCTTCAGCTGGGCCAAGGCCAAACAGTCTGTCTTCACTGGCCTGTATACCACCTCCAAAGTCAAGAGCAGGACTCCTGCTATCTCTGGGCAGCCAGAGGGAACTCATGATCTCCAATATGTCAATCTAGGTATGGCTTTCACTTGTGCATGGGTATGTCCTATATCCATCCCCCGGAAAGTGAGGGTCTATAGTGGTTTCATCATCAGAGTATAATTATTATTAAGGTGAACACTATTAGGGATATAATAAAGTATAAGAAGTAGTCCCTGACCTAAAGTAGACTAACCACTGTGGTAAAATAGATCCTACTGATGCTCTTCCCAGTTTCTTTTTATCAAGGTAGTGCATCTATCCTCCAGTGCCCAATAGATGTGAGTGTTGGCTGCTAATGGCTCACAGCTGCCCCTTTTCTGGAAACTTGACCCATTGCTGTCAGCTCATGGGTAGCTGGAACCAAATTTGAGGGGTTATGGTTCCCCAACTCTAGCATAACTGTAAGCCTGAAGGAGCCAAAGAAAGAACCTGTATTCCCAAAGCATTGTGAGAGCCTTGGAAATGGAGTTGCCCTACAAGACTGGGGCATGTCGGGGTTTGGCTCACTCCATGGGATCGCACAGAGTTGGACACAACTGAAGTGACTTAGCAGCAGCAGCAGCAGCAGACATCCCACAATCAGAGTGCCATCATGGTTGGATGAAGGCTCTTTTCCCACTGTGTTTTCATGTGGCAGAAGGGCCTAGGGAGTTCTGTGGGTCTCTTTTTATAAGGGCACTAATGTCATTCATGAGGGTTCCACCCTCTTGAGGCTCCACCTTCTAATCTCACCACCTTCAGGGATTAGGATTTCAACCTTGGAATTTGGGGGTGGAGCACATGCAGACCATAGCAACAGGAAGCTAGCCAACAGTGGTCTGTTATTCAGTGGAGATCAGTCTCTTAGGTCCCTGAACAAAAGAAGAAGGGGGAAATCAATGAGAAAAGGAGAAATAAAGACCTTATACAGCCTTAGTCATAAGTTTTCTTTTCTCCTCTAGTTCAACTATTGTATTGGCACTAGATTGATTTTTCTTGAATGATTGTTTCATCGTCTATTTTCCAAGCTCTAAATCCTCCAAATTTTCACCACTGTCTAAAAGAATGATTCATTAAAAAGGTTTTGGATCATATACCCAATTGGTTAAAACAAAGTCTCTAAACATGTGCCTCCTGTTCATTTTTTTATTCACTTATCAACAATTTAAATTTACTATCAATTAATGACTCAGAATACTACATACACTTAGAGCTTAGGATGTCATTCATGGTTATAGCATAAAAGAAGCTTTCCTAGTAGTTTTAAATTATTTTAGGCAACTTTTGGCCTCTATGATCAGATTGTCACATGTTTTACTATCTGCCTTCAAAATATGTGAGAGTTATCAGCTAATCAGTGTATATGAATCCTCAGACAAACTACTGACTTGAGAGGCAGCTCTGTGCTCTTAGGTGGAAAGTGTTATGCCCAGACTGTGGGCTGAAAAGACAGAATGAATTTAAGGGGTCAAGTAGAAGCTTGAACCTAGAATAATAGCAGAAAATCTGAGAAAGTTCCAGTAGGTAGTGGGAGAATGAGTGATTTAATCTTGAGAGCAGTTAAATTACAATAATAATAACTCTAGTTTTGGAGCATCTACTGTATACTTGGGCTTCTCTGATGGCTCAGTTGGTAAAGAATCTGCCCATGATGCAGGAGACCCCTGTTTGATTCCTGGGTTGGGAAGATCTGGTGGAGAAGGGATAGGCTATCCACTCCAGTATTCTTGGGCTTCCCTTGTGGCTCAGCTGGTGAAGAATCTGTCTGCAATGGCGGGGAGACTTGGGTTTGACCCATGGGGTTGGGGAAGATCCCCTGGAGAAGGGAAAGACTACCCACTCCAATATTCTGGCCTAAAGAATTCCATGGACTACATTCCATGGGGTTGCAAAGAGTTGGACACAACTGAGTGACTTTCACTTTCACTGTATACTTGGCATTGTGCTAATCACTTTATATGTATTATTTAATCTGCCCTTCATATCAGCTTCAAGGTAGGTATCACTACAAGAGAGGTTAAGAATCCTGTTCAAGTTTACATAGTGAGTGAAGGAGCCAGGATTTGACCCTGGAAGGAACTATGTGTCTTGACAGTCTTTTTTTCCATCACATCCCACAATTAAGACGCAGCCTTAGAGTAGGTGTCCCATTCTATAACCACACTTGTTTTATATAGAAAGGAGTCCTGGATGAAAGGAGCCAGACTGAAAAGGTTCCCATCTTTGTAACATTTTGGAAAAGGCAAAACTGTGGAGACAGTAAAAAGAATCAGTGGTTGCCAGGAGTTAGGAGGTATGATAAGTAGAGCACAGAGGATTGTTAGGGTGGTGAAACTACTCTGCATGGTACTATAATGGGTGTGCACATTATTATACATTTGTCCAAACTCATGGAACATGCAACCCCCAAAATTAAACCTGATGTGAACTGTGGACTTCGGGTGACTATGATGTGTCAATGGAAGTTCACTGATCATAACAAACATCAGTTCAGTTCAGTTGCTCAGTTGTATCCAACTCCGTGACCCCATGAACCACAGCACACTAGGCTTCCCTGTCCATCACCAACACCAACATAATGGAAATGAAAAGGTGGCATATGGGATATCCCTGAACATTCCTCTCAATTTTGCTATGAACCTAAAATAGCTCTAAAAAAAATAATGTTTAAGAAAAAGCAGTGGTGGGGGGTAGGGATAGAGGGGATGGACATGGCTACGAGTCTATAAGGATAGGGCCATTTAGAAAGAGGTAGCAATGCCTCCCAGAGATAGAAGAGGCCACTCAGAACTCAGCAAAGCAGTGTGGATCCAAGGAGTCAGTTAATGCTTTGGGAAAGCAGAATTCATGAAGGATAAGCTGTTCTTAGGAAAAGGTTGATAGTTAAAATTTTTTTTCCAATATTTTCTGATACAAAGCCATCCTCATACTTGTCTATTTTTTCCTCTGTGTGCCTTTTTATAAATCAAAGTTTATAAGTGCTCTGCCTCGTATGTTGCTCTAATAATTGGTCTGCTCACAGTCTGTAAAATAGAGGAACCATCATTTACTAAGCTGTGCATTTATGATTTGTGCATTTTATACATGTGAATAAAATTTATTTAAAAATAGAATAATTCTGTATGGAAGTTGAAATAAGTCACGGATATTGTCATATTCACTGTTGCTTGGCAGATTTAAACAATTCTTCAGTCAACCACTTTACATATGATAAATAATAGTGTGGGCTAAGAGATAGAAAACTGGCATTCCAGTCTTAGCTCTGCTGTTAGAATAACTATGTGACACAGTCAAGGTACCCAGTCCATTCTGAGCCTGGATTTCCTCATATGTAAAAAGCAAATGTCCCAAATTCCCTATGAATTTTCATTATGATAGAGGATAGAGCAACTCTCACCCTCAAACTAATCCCATAGCACATATTGAAACAGAATCCCAACTCTTCCCAACTGCGAACTCCCCTTACCTGATATTTTAGGAGCAGAAATTAGGAAACATTTCCAATTGGAAGGGCCAGGGAGTAGGTATTTCAGGCTTTGCAGGCCATGCAGCCTCTGTTGAAAGTACTCTGAGCTGCCATCTATTAAGGTATCCATATATACTATGTAAATGCATGACAAGGCCTGTGTTCCAACAAAACCTTATGTATCAAAGCAGGTGGCAAGACAGATTGGGCACACAGGCCATAGTTTGCCCATTTCTGTTCTAGGACATAACTTTTTGGGATTCAATTCAAATTCCCTTCAGCATATATGGGAAAAACCATCTGTTCACAATAATTAAATTAAATTAAATTAGATAGGGGACTCGAGACTTGGAGGGCTTCCTGGTAGCTCAGCTGGTAAAGAATCTGCCTACAATGCAGGAGACCCCAGTTTGATTCCTGGGTCAGGAACATCCCCTGGAGAAGGGATAGGCTACCTACTCCAGCATTATTTAGCTTCCCTTATGGCTTAGATGGTAAAGAATCTGCCTGCAGTGCAGGAGACCTGGGTTTGATCCCTGGACTGGAAAGATCCCTTGGAGGAAGGCATGGCTATCCACTCCAGTATTCTTGCCTGGAGAATCCCCATGGGCAGAGGAGCCTGGCAGGTACAGTTCATGGGGTCACAAGGAGTTGGACATGACTGAGCAACTAAGCACAGCATAGCACAGAGACTTGGAATATACAAGGCAGGGAGAGTAGAGAGCCTTATGATGGAGGATTGGGAGAGAAAATTCCAGTGATATCTGCTATGAAGGAGAGGCATTGTCACATTGGAAGAATTGGCTTTGGCGTGGAGCTAGCTGCCAAGTTTGGAGAGACCAGCTGGTGTATGTGCATGTGCAGGTGTGTGAGTACATGTATGTGTAAGAAGTTACAGTGTACTCAAGCCTACTGTAGTACCAGATACTAAGGGGACTCACTGAATATTTGTGGGAAAAGGAAGGAAGAGGGATGGATTATCCAAGAGTCGGACATGACTGAGTGACTGAACTGAACTGATAGATGAAGAAATTCCACTGTGGGACTCCAGTGTTGTTTCTCATAAGGAATCTACAGGGAAGCAGAATTTCATAGGAAGGATATTGATTTCACCCTGGAGAGGATCTGTCAACGTCTGTACAGGCCCAGCTCTTCTCAGAAGAGGAGAGTATTGTTGGGCTCAGAGTTGCCTGTAGTCCTGAGCTGTGGTCATGCAAAGTGTCAGTGAAAGGTGACCATATGAAGACAGGAAGGGGACTGCAGTTATTACCTTTGGCAGCTGTTTCCATGGGTTAGGCTTTATGCTCTCCCTAAATGGTCACAGTTGCATTTCTGACATGGCAGCAGGAGCAAGGAAGGGAAACAGACTTATGAAAATGGACTTATGCATTTGAGTCAGGCAGTCAGATGCTGAGTCTCTCTTGGACTTGGTTTGCTGAAAACATCTTGGAAAGGAAGCCAGAATTTGGAGAAGGGAAAATTGTCCTTCTCTGTGCCATCACACAGAAGCTGGATTTGGGGGAAATCTCAACATATTGGAATGTGGTTAAATTGATGAACTAACAACTATGTAAAATTTCACACAAGCCATGCTCTTACTAGAGAGCTGATTAAGGTTTTCAGTCTGCTGCACTAATTCATTAATATAATTTCATAGACTGACATTTTTACCATGCAAATGTATGCAAATAAGAAAATAGTGTTCTTAGCCAAGTGTATTAGCACCTATTTCTTTGGTTTTGTTTGTTTGTTTCACTGGAACTCTGGCCCTGCTAGATAAGTAATATATTCAATACTTAAAAGTGTGTTTAACATTTTCCTGAAGGGTGATTGAGAGACTTTCTCTTTTGACAAATACTATAGTGATTGGCATGTCTTTTTTCCTCTTTTTCTTGCCTAAAACAGAATGAAGAAGATGAGCAACATTTATGAGTCAGCTGCCAATACACTGGGAATCTTTAACAGCCCCTGCCTGACCAAAGTTGAGCTACGTGTGGCATGCAAAGGCATTTCCGACAGAGATGCCCTTCTCCAAACCAGACCCCTGTGTCATCCTCAAGATGCAGTCCCACGGGCAGTGGTTCGAGGTAGGCATGTCCAGTGAAATGGAGAGAAGCATGGCAGGAGGAGAGATTCGGAAATGTTTTGGCATTTCCTGTCTTCAGGTGGTTAATATCGGTGAGACAGAAAATTCTAGAAGTGAATATGATCACATTTCTGCTCATATCATGATTTTTAAAATTTATATATTTAAATAAAAAATTTATATTATAGTTGATTAACAATGTTGTGTTAGTTTCAGGTATAGAGCAAAGTGATTCAGTTATACATATATATGTATCTATTCTTTTTCAAATTAGTTTCCCATTTATGTTATTACAAAATATTGAGCAGAGGTCCTTGTGCTATGTAGTAGGTCCTTGTTGATTACTGTTTTATATATAGCAGTGTGTATATGTTAATCCCAAAATCCCAGTCTATCCTTCCCCTCCATCCTTCCCCCTCTGCTAACCATAAATTCTTTCTCTAAGTCTGTGAGTCTGTTTCTGTTCTATAAATAAGTTCATTTATATAATTTTTTTTGGATTCCACATATAAGCACTATCATATGATATTTGTCATTTGGTATCTGAATTTTTTTCACTTAGTATGATAATCTCTAGGTCCATCCATGTTGCTACAAATGGCGATATCCCTTTCTTCTTATGACTGAGTAGTGTTCCACTGTGTATATGTACCATATCTTCTTTAGCCACTCATCTGTCAATGGACGTTTAGGTTGCTTCCATATCATAATGTTTTAATACTGTGGATATTTTAACATTTACCATTAATTTGTGTGCTCATTGTGGATATAGTATCTCCTGGGGATGGGCAGCCGGGACTGCTATACTGGGGCCACATCACACACTTATTTTGGGGGAATAAACTTAATATTAGCTAAACTTTATTGGGTGCTTATTAAGTATTAGGCACTGTTCTAAGTGTTTTATGTAAAACAACTAATTTCATCTGTACAATAATCCTATGAGGAAACAAAAAGATTAAGGATTTGCCCAGGATCATCCAGTTTATAAGTGGGATAGCTAATATTTCCCAGTCAAGCTCCAGGGCCTGAGCTCTTTATTGCCATTTTTTACTTACAGTGCCCATTGGTGTGGCCTTTGGTATTTTGTGTGGCAATACAGCATATTGATTTCTGCAGTTGAGTTTTGTTGGTTTATTTACAATTGAAACAAATTGGACAAGGAATGGTTTTTAAGTTTGGGGGAGGGTGCAGTTGTTATTATTTTCTTTGTTCTAGGTACCTGGTTCAGTTCAGTTTAGTCACTCAGTTGTGTCCAGCTCTTTGTGACCCCATGGACTGCAGCGTGCCAGGCTTCCCTGTCCATCACCACCTCCCAGAACTTGCTCAAATTCATGTCTGTCAAGTCGGTGATGCCATCCAACCATCCAACCATCTCATCCTCTGTCATCCCCTTCTCCTGCCTTCAATCTTTCCCAGCACCAGGGTCTTTTCAAATGAGTCAGCACTTTGCATCAGGTGGCCAAAGTATTGGAGCTCCAGCTTCAGCATCAGTCCTTCAAGTGAATATGCAGTACTGATTTTCCTTTAGGATGGACTGGTTGGATCTCCTTGCAGTCCAAGGGACTCTCAAGAGTCTTCTCCAACACCACAGTTCAAAAGAATCAATTCTTCGGTGTTCAGCTTTCTTTATGGTCTAATTTTCACTTCCATACATGGCTACTGTTAGCAATGTTTTAAAAAGATCTGATCTCAGGTGAAATGTGGGATAGGGAGGAATAGGGGATGCAGCTGTAGAAACAATTATTATCGTCTCTAAGGGAATGAGATGCCCAGCAGAATTTGGATGAGGGTTTTGGATCCATGTTGAGTAGAGCAAGTATACACAAATACCTTGCTTGGATCCCTCAGGACAGACTTCAGTCCTTTTTCTATCTGTTTGCATGGAGCTGACTGGTGCTTCTTTCAGGGCCATTGTCTTCACTGCACAGTAAGAAAAAGGTTCAGAAGATCTCACAGGTAGTACATTTACTTACTTGTACATATGTGATAAAAGGTACTTCTGTGAAAGGATAGTTTGATAGAAGTTGATGAGCAGATGAAATCCAAGTGAGGAGGCAACAACACACAAGGAAATCAATGACAGATGGCAGATGGGGGATCTTCCTTTAACCTCTGTCTTATCCATGGCTTATATTTTAAATATAAAATAGCATTCACAGGAATCTTAATGTGTAATGTCTCTTTTTCCCTTCTAAATATTCCCCTTGGTTTTGTTGGTGGACTTCCCTGTCTTTTATTTTTTGTTTAACAAAACTAAGTGGAATACCTACATTAGGAAAAAGAGACTTGTGGAAAAACAGAGGAAAACACTTCATCTCCTAAAACTCCCTTTATATCATTTGTTTATTTGTATATATTTCTTTTTGGTCTTTTCCTTCTGGCATTCGTATTCTTACATGATATTTATGATGCACATAAAATTTTCTTTTTGTGATTTTATTACATAGAAGAATATGTTTTTTTTGCATATAGCTATAATATTCATAATTTTAATTTTAAGCCTGCATTATATCCCATCAAGTAGATTTATTTAATCATTTTCCTATTTTTTTTCACTTTTAGTTGTCTTCAAAATTACCCTATTTTAAATAATGCTGCAGGATCCGTCTTTGAGCATAAGGCTTTCCCCTTCCTTTTGGATTAGTTCCTATGAGAGATTCTGTCAAAGTGGAACTAGTGGAATAGGATAGGACACTTTGGGGGCTTTTCATGCATTTGCCAAATTGCTTTTCCAAAGCATTCTTCTACAGAGTTACCTGAAGTGTGTTTGCACACAGCTAGTAGCTTGCAAACATTTTGTTACCAGTTCACAGTGAAATCAGAAACTTGTGCCACACTGTAAGCTAATTCACTGCTTCCTTCATCTCTAAAGTCTTTTAAAAATAGTGTCAGCTGAACTTCTGGCATCCTTAGTGACATGACTGAGTTATATTTTGGAACTTCTGAGAAGCACTTTTCTAATAAATTTTAGTCTTAAGACTGTACATTTAGGGTATAGTTGGGAAAACAGAGCCTGCACCAAGTAACTAATAGAAAACGTTTAGTACAAATAACTAGTAACAAAAACATTAGAAATGTTGAGAAACTAAGTAAGCACTGTGTGAAAACCCAGAGATTAACAATAGGGAGGTGCTGGTTGATTTAGGGTAGAACAGTGATGTGCTGAAGCTAGCTCATAGAGGTTTGTGAGTCAGTTGTTAAATCATCAGGAATTTTGCAAGCCTGGGTGTAAGTATTTACACCATAGATATTGGCAAACATTTCAAATCAGAACTTTACTTCTCATCAATAGAACCAGTTGTTGAGCATTTACTGGGGCCTACCACTGGGACAGAGGGACAGATGTTAGTACCAATTGGACCAGCCAGCAGAAGCTGGATTTGTGGAAGGAGGGCCTATCTAATGGGAGCCAGAAAGGGAGAGGAGATGCAGGCAGTGCTGGAAACATTGCCAGAAAAGGATATGAGGAAGGAGTGGCATCCCAGGTCACCCATCTGTGTCTTCTAGTGACAACACCCCTGGTGGAAGCCTCTTGCCAAGGTTGCAGGAAGAGTCTGGAACACAGTTGAAAATACTGAGCTAACTGACTAGCTGGGAGAAATATCAATAACTTCAGATACACAGATTATACCACCCTTATGGCAGAAAGTGAAGAAGAATCTAAAGAGCCTCTTGATGAAAGTGAAAGAGGAGAGTGAAAAAGCTGGCTTAAAGCTCAACATTCAGAAAACAAAGATCATGCCATCCAGTTCCATCACTTCATGAGAAATAGATAGGAAAGCAGTGGAAACAGTGGCAGACTTTATTTTTCTGGGCTCCAAAATCACTGCAGATGGTGATTGCAGCCATGAAATTAAAAGATGCTTACTCTTTGGAATAAAAGTTATGACCAACCTAGTCAGCATATTGAAAAGCAGAGACATTACTTTGCCAACAAAGGTCTGTCTAGTCAAGGCTATGGTTTTCCCAGTGGTCACGGGTGGATGTGAGAGTTGGACTGTGAAGAAAGCTGAGTACCAAGAATTGATGCTTTTGAACTGTGATGTTGGAGAAGACTCTTGAGAGTCCCTTGGACTGCAAGGAGATCCAACCAGTTCATCCTAGAGGAGATCAGTCCTGGGTGTTCATTGGAAGGACTGATGCTGAAGCTGAAACTCCAATACTTTGGCCACCTGATGTGGAGAGCTGACTCATTTGAAAAGACCCTGATGCTGGGGAAGATTGAGGGCAGAAGGAGGAGGGGATGACAGAGGATGAGATGGCTGGATGGCATCACCGACTCAGTGGACATGGGTTTGGGTGGATTCCAGGAGTTGGTGATGGACAGGGAGGCCTGCCGTGCTGCAGTTCATGGGGTCGCAAGAGTCGGACAGGACTGAGCAACTGAGCTGAACAGAACTGACTAGCACATAGACCTTCTGACAACTCTCAGTAAGTGGGAGAATCACACCCTCAGTCATGAAGTAGTACATATTTATTTAGTGCTAACACATGCCTTTTAGTGCTAGTTCAGTGCGTGGTCCTGTGCTCAAAGTGAGAAGCACCTGACAATCTATTTAAACTACACACCTACTACCTTCTATGTTTAGTGAAAGCTGGCAAATGTGGACATTGCCCTGGGACATAACTGATGCCCATTCTTCTGTATCTGTCCCTTGGAACAACACTGGATTTACATCTCCTTTCTTCGTGTAGAACTACAGAATTCAGAGAAAGCCTTCCAGAATATAATTTATGCTGGCTGTGCCAGTTCCTGGGTGTCTTTGTTATGTGGAATCTGGTAACTAAGTGGGAAAAAAAAAAAAAACCTGGGAGGCTGAACTTCTTTGCATAATAAAGAGATTGTTGTGGGTGTCAGGGTGAGAAAGAGAAAAACAAGGTGAACTTCTGTTTTAGAGAATTTTGAAGTTTGGCAAAAGAGACTCCATGGAGATAAGCACTGTCCACCAGAACTTCGTGCAGTGATGGGAATGTTCTGCATGTGTCCTGGCCAGTAGGTAGTTGCTCGTCACAGGTGGCTCCTGAGCAGTTGAAAGGTGGACTGTATAACTGAGGAATGAAAAAGTTTAATTACTTAAATTTAATTAATTTGACAGTAAATAAGTAGCTGATGTGATTTCAGAGTCTCCTTGGGTGGTAAAGAATTAGGGTATGTGAGGAGATGAGGAAAGGGAGTTTGTTAACATGTTATATTCATAGGATGTTTTTATAGCTAAAATTCTTTTGGGGAAGATATACCTAGAGATTGACCTCTCTTTGTTATCACTTGTGATTGCTAGCCTGTGCTTCTTGTAATAATATTCCATCCGGAAAAGGCCCTGCTATGCTCTCATTTGCAGCTCAGGTACTGCTGCAGTAATTATAGCTACCTTCAGATGTCCTGCTTATATATGGTGAGGGGGAGTGTTCTTGCTCTTTAATTGGCTGTGGCCTGTTTGCAGTGGAAGAGAACATTTGGTTTCTGAAGTGTATCATAAAAATGTAAGCCTGATTGTCAGACTCAAAAGGACCTGCAATCCGACCTTCTGTGTTATTAACCATTGTTGTTGTTCAGTTGCTAAGTTGTGTTGACACTTTGACACTTTGTGACCCCGTGGACTGCAGCATGCCAGACTTCTGTGTCCTCCACTGTCTTCCGGAGTTTGCTCAAATTTTTGTCCATTGAATCTGATGCTATCTAATCATCTCATCCTCTGATAATGGTATTGAGTCAATAAAATTACATAGTAGTTTGCGTCTCTTAAACCCCCCTCCTCTATGTTACCCTTCCCCACTTCCATCTCCCAGCATGTAACCACTAGTTTATTCTCTGTATCTGTGAGTCTGTTTCTGTTTTGCTATATACATTCCTCTGTTTTATGTTTTTAGAGTCCACCTGTAAGTGATAACATACAGTGTCTTCCTCTGACTTATTTTGTTAAGCATAATACTCTCTAGGTCCATCCATGTTATTGTAAATGGCAAGATTTCAATTTTGGGGGAGAGGAGTAATATTTCATTGTATATATATATACACCACATCATTTTATCCATTAAGGATATATTGTACAGTGCAAGGAGTTATAGCCATTATTTTGTAGTAACTTTAAATAGAATATAATCTATGAAACTACTGAATCACTTTTCTGTAAACCTGAAACTAATATAATATTGTACATCAATTATACTTCAAAAAGTAGTTGTGGATAAATTGTGTCTTTGAAATACTGGGAATCAGTTATTCTGAAACGTAGAACAGATTGTCACTCTTTGCAGACCAGAGGGTTTGGCGTGTATGTCTGAGGGATGAGGAGCTGGAAAGGATGCTTTTGTTTCTTCTCAGAGTATAAACATGAGATGGTAAAACTTCTGGTAAATCTTTAATGAACATGAATGTAACTCTCAAAAAGGAAGGAAAGGAAAACTTGTCGCTTGGAAATATATTCCCAATGGAGAATTTCAGACCTGTCATTTAATTTACCTAACTTAATTCATAGCCATTTAAAAAATCACCCCTGCTTCTCAACATGTAATTGTGACAGTAAATGGTACAGTTCAGTGTGATGAGGACAATTTAGAACACATTTTGTCTTCCAATGAAGGATGGAAATATTTCCTCTGTCTTCTAGTGAGTGCTGATATTCACTAACTGCTGGAAATGAAGTTTCTTATGTAAATAGAATAAACTGATACTTCTCAGGGACTTGAAAGGCAAGAGCCCTTGTGAACTGGAGACTTTTATTCAGTTTCCAGGAGCACATCCTCTAGTGCCTGGATGTGCTGGATGTTCTCCATGAATCAAATCTATACTCCTGGTACCCTGGCCCTTGGCAGAGATCTTGTTAACAGCCTAGTACTTGTCCTCATTGTAAAAAGCTGAATGATTCCCCACACTGCTAGCATGTTGTTCCATCACCTCTAATTCCTTCATATGCTAAGTCATATGCTAAGTCACTTCAGCCATTTCCGACTCTGTGCAACCCCATAGACGGCAGCCCACCAGGCTCCCCCATCCCTGGGATTCTCCAGGAAAGAATACTGGAGTGGGCTGCCATTTCCTTCTCCAATGCATGAAAGTGAAAAGTGAAAGGGAAGTCATGCAGTCATGTCCAACTCTTCGTGACCCCATGGATTGCAGCCTATCAGGCTCTTCCATCCGTGGGATTTTCCAGGCAAGAGTGCTGGAGTAGGGTGCCATCGAATTACCCTTGGATAAATTCCATATGAAAACATGTTATGATGAATCACATGCTTTGGTAGATTGTTGGTAATAATTGTTAATTATCAATGTGCTTATATTCAATACATTATCAGTGGATGTTAATGCAAGATTACTATTGTTTGTAATAATAAAGTATCCACATAATACTTTATGTTCAGAAAACCCATCTACTTATATTACTTCATTTATTTCTCATAATGGCCCTATAAAAAGGTGGCACAGACTTGAAATTAACCCTAACATGAACTGAGTACTATGAAAAAGACATGGTTTGTGTCCTCAATGACTTCAGGCTCCAGTAGAACAAAGCCCATCTCAGAGATAGAGGCCTTGGAGACTTAGATGGTCATGTGAACTTGAGGAAGGGGGCTCAAAACAAGATCCTAACTTAAACCCCCTTCCTTTCCTTGAATGTGTGGAGAATAGTCTATTTCAAGGGTCCCTAGGCTACCTTTGTTTGAGGAAGAAATAAAAGTCAGTCATTCCTCCATCCCTCCACTATTTCCCATCTTCTCTCACCACTCCCCACCTACCCAGATGTGGGGTCTATATGCCACATGACCCAGCATCCCTACTGGCAGCACCAGGAGAAATATGGGTCCATGGTGGTGGGCTTGCCTACTCCCAGATAAGTAGACTGGGAACTGTTTCCAGAGGTTCTTTCTTGACTGGAGGGCTCATGGAGGAGTGGAACTTGTGGAACAACTTTCTTTCATGCTTGGGTAAAGGGTGAGGCAGCATCCTTTTGTGTATTGAACCAGGAGATAGTCTAAGATAGTAGTTTCACCTATATTGGAGATTTTCAATTTTCTATTGCTCTGAAGTGCTAGAATTTTATGAAAATGTGTCAGGCAATGTGAACATTTAGGTGTAACAAAGTAATCATCTCTTAATTGTTAATACCAGCCATGTATTCATCATTTTACATGTTTTCATTCTAATCCTCACAACTGCTCTGCAATGCAGACTTTATTAACCAGGTGAGTAAACTGAGGCTTGGGCCGAATTAATAAATCACCAGATTCTAAAGCTAGTCAATGGTAAAGCTGGAATCTGGTTGACTCTAAAACTCACATTCTCTCTGTTTTCCAAGAGGTCGAGAATTTAAAGCTAAATACCTCTCTTTAATCTCCAGACATGTTTGACCTTCATGGTGTTTTAACAAGTTTTGCACTGGTTGACAAAATTTAAAGATCAGGAGATTTTTCATAAAATTCCAGTATCTTTTGTTCCTTTTGTCAGCGAGACTGGCAACATTAATTCTTGTGAAATGATGGTCAGCAGCTGCCCCCTATCCAGAGTCCAAGTGTCCTTGTGCTCACTTGGAAGATACCTTCTCCTCTCACTGGGATAACTTGAATGGCCCCCTGGAGGTATTTGATTTCAGACCATGCTCCTGCAACTGCTGGGCTGGGCCTCTGAAACATGCCTAACCTCTCAGTTGTGGACTCAGACAAGAGCTGAAAAATGAAAACTAAGTCAATTAAAGCATTTCCTCTGGATATCACAAACAAGCTCCTTTCTTGAAAGATTTTCTGTTCACACTTTGCTGACTCTCAGCGTTTGAGTAGGTAACACCTAGCATGATAGATGATAAAAAGAACTTTCCTGCAGTTGTTCACAAAGTTTCTACTGTGGTTTCACATCAAATTGCTATTTGGGAAAACTCTGATGTTGCTTTCCACCTCCCCCTTAACATGTCCTTAAATGAGAATAATTTCTTTTCTTAAAAAAAAAAAAGAAATTAATTTTGGTGATATTAGAAACCTTACCCTGAGCACTGAATAGGAAAGAAAACAAAATGAAATATTAGAAGCAGAAAATATTTCCTTCCTACCGCCAGTGGTTACATCCCTGTGACCAGGGACTGCATTGCCGTGATGCTCACTCCAATTATGATGCTTCTTGGATGAAAGGGAAGATTACTGGATTGTGTAATATGTGACTAAGTAGTTTTTTTAATCATTGAAATCAAGTTGTCAATGTTATGATATCTGAGAGCAGAATGACACAATATGGGAAATTTGAGGCTGCAAATGAGAAAAAAGCAATTTGAATTGAAACTTTTTTTTACTACTAATTCTCTCGGGGACTTGGAAGGCAATTTATCAGCTGGAAGGATAATATCAGGCCTCGTGCAAAGAGGAAAGCACCATGATATGAGTTTCACTGCCTCCTTAGCTCAAAGAACTGGCAAGGTACACTCTGGATAGAAACTCAGCACTGGTTGCCATGGGTTTTGTAATGTGTCTTGATTTCCTATGTTGAGTGTTTGAAAATGTGATTCTGGGCAGGGAAAGAAGATATCTGTGATTTAGAGTTCTCTGACTCTAGCTCAAACCACCTGCAACATTTCAAAGGAGATATTTTCAACACCTTTTCTGGGTATTCATTTTAATATATATCTAGTCACTATGATGATCATCTTCAAATTACCTTTCCTTTGTAATTTCAATCAATCTTATCTTTTTATTAACTGTAATGGTGGTTTACTGATGATGATACCTTAAATATATTGAAAGTTATCGTGTGATGTATAAGACACTCTTTTTAAGCACTTTACATGTGTCAACCTATATAAATATCAAAACAGCCCTACAAATTGTCCTATGAAGTGTAGTTATTTTATAGAGAAGCATAGAAGAATTAAGCAACTTGCTCATTGGTCACACAAGTTATAAGAGGAGGAGCTGTGACAAATTGAATCCAGACTGTCTGACTACAGACCCTGCTGCGAGGATCCTTCACTGCCCATCTCTGAGAATAATGCATCCCAGTCATTGTGTGTTTGCTGTGTGCCATGTGCTGAATTTTTACATGCATATTCACAGAGTTCTCACAACAATGTTAGCAGACAGGAACTGATTACCCATTTTACAGGTAAAAAAAAAATGGCACTCAGATAGGAAAGGTACATGTCCAAGGTCACAAGGCTAGTTAGAAGTGGTATTAGGACTTGAACTCAAATCTTCATATCTCCAGTGCCCACGAAGCTAGAGTGACCCTGAAATGCCTCCTAACGCTTCTGAACCTCTCATACCACCTCCTGTCTAAATGGTTGTCATTAGGATTGAAATATTGGTTGACAGGGTAGTGATAGTGCTGATGCTGTAGTCTCTGCAATTAGACCATTTTGGTCATATGTAAACTTACATAGAAGCCTTACCTTCCCTAGCCCTGCATTCTCTCCATCTACAACATGGCGATAACAATAAAACCTGCTCCATGAATTTACTGTTAATGTAAGTATAGAATGAAATGATGCTTAACAGAGTCACTGTGACATAAACATTAAATGTTACTTTACTTAAAGAATATAATGTGTGCAAAACTAACATGGTTAGTATATTACATAGGATTCCATATGTAGGAGATGTTATCAGGTAATACCTACATGAAGTGTGTTTAACGCCAGCAACAAGTTTTTGTTGGCTGGCTCGTCCCAGTGTTCTTGCTTCCATTCTTTGTGTTAAAATAATAGACCTTTCAATCAAAAATTTTGACAGGTCTCTAAGTTTCTCCCAAGCCTCTGACTAACCACTTTGATTGATCTGTTTTGGCTCTCCTGGTAGGGAATTATCTAAGCCTCTTCCTCCCCTGCACTCCCTGCATCTTGAAGAAGATGAATAGTCTTGAAGCAACTTCATTTTACTTGTCTGTGTTCTCTAATCTGTGGATGGGAATCAGAGAGGCCGTTCTGATAACCTTGCCTTTCCATCTTTGCTTCTGTACCAATGTCAGTTAGCTCTGTTCAGCAGTCTTAGAAGAAAAGTGACAAGAAAATCCTTCCTTCAGGAAGCTCCAGATGTTCTCAGGGTCAGTTTATAGGCTAATTAAATATTTTATCTCTATTAAAGCTCAGAAATGTTCAACTGCCTGTCTTGGTTAGTCTGTTTTCAAATACTTGATATTTCAAGACTTTCTTCCAATTTCAGAATTCAATCTTAGTTTCTTCTTGAGTGTGAAGACTAGTTCTTATTAAAAGATTACAGTTTGAGAACTGTGTATGTAAATATTTTTTAACTTATAATTTTATTTTTAGAAATTTATTTATGTATTTAAATTGGAGGATAATTACTTTACAATATTGTGATGGGCTTTGCCATACATTAGTATGAACCAGCCATAGATATGCATGTGTCCCCTCCATCCTGAACCCTGCTCCCACCTGCCTCTCCACCCTGTCCCTCTAGGTTGTCACAGTGCACTGGCTTTGGGTGCCCTGCTTCATGCATCAAATTTGCACTGGTTATCTCTCTTATGTATGGTAATGTATATGTTTCAAAGCTATTCTCTCAAATCATCCGACCCTCTTCTGCCACTGCGTCCAAAGTCCGTTCTTCATGTCTGTGTCTCCTTTGCTGCCCTGTATAACTAATTAACAATGTTGTGGTAGTTTCAGGTGGATAACAAAGGGACTCAAGCTTCCTTGGTGGCTCAGACTGTGAAGAATCTGCCTACAATGCAGGAGACCTGGGTTCAATCCCTAGGTTAGGAGGATCCCCTGGAGAAGGAAATGGCAACCCACTCTAGTATTCTTGCCTGGAGAATTCCATGGACAGAGGAGCCTGGTGGCTGCAGACCATGGGGTCACAGTCAGACACAGCTGAGCCACTAACACTTCCATACATATGCATGTATCCATTTGCCCTCAAAGTCCCCTCCCATCCAGGCTGCAGAGTTCCCTGTGCTATGCAGAAGGCCCTTGTTGTTTATCGATTTTAAATACAGCAGTGTATATGTCGATCCCAAACTCCCTTCCCCCCATCCTTCCACCTGGCAGCTATAAGTTCATTCTCTAAGTCTGAGTCTGTTTCTGTTTTGTACAAAGTTCATTTGTATCATTTTTTTCTAGATTCCAGGTATAAATGAAATCATATGATATCTGTCTTTGTCTGACTTACTTAGTATGATAATCTCTGCATCCATCCATGTTGCTGAAAATGGCATAAGTTTTATGGCTGAGTAATATTCCATTATATATACACATGTGTGTATATATATATAGTCACACAGAGTCGGACATGACTGATGTGACAGCAGCATATATATATATATATATATATATATAACACACACACATGCAATATCTTATTTTTAAAAAATTTATTTATTTTAATTGGAGACTATTTTATAATATTGTGGTGGTTTTTGTCATATATCGATATGAATCAGCTGGGTGTACATGTGTCCCCCTAATACTCTATACATAATATTCTGTACTGTCACATTCCATTGTATATACATACCATATCTTCTTTACCCATTCATTTGTCAATGGGCATTTAGGTTGGAAGAAAGAAAATTTGGTACCTTTTAAACACTCACTTTGAATTCTAGCCTTTTCAGAACAACTTCTGAGGAACTGGGATTCATGGTAGGAGAACCAATATGTCTGCCTCTCTTGAAGCTTTCCTTTTCCAGTTTGTTCCAATTACCTCTGTTGTTTAACAGCTTGAAACTATGATTTTTTTTTTTTTTTAATTCTGATGGATTCTGTGACCTCAGACAGGGCTCAGTGGTGCTCACTTATCTCAGATCCCAAGGGTCCAGGACCTCAGCTGGGAAAACTAGAGAGGATGGCAGGACTTGAGGCTGGGGCTCAAATCACCTGAGGGCCCTTCACTCTCATATCAGTCTAGGACTTCCAACTGGAGCATCTGAATGTGGCCTTCTATGTATGGTGATCTCAGGACAATAAGTAAAGTGTTTCATGTTTGCTATCCAGTTAAAACATGGACAATGAAGGCTGAAGTCCCTCTTCTGGTTCTTGACATCAGTTTTAAGAATAATGTATAAGAAATAGAGATGCTCACATAGAGAACAAACATGTGGTCACCAAAGGAGAAAAACAGGTGGGATGAATTGGGAGATTTGGACTGACATATATACATTGCTATGCATGGGATAGGTAACTAGTGAGAGTCTGTTGTATACCACAGGAAACTCTATGGTGACCTAGATGGCGGGAATCCCAGAAAAGAAGGGCTATGTGTAAACATTTGTCTGTACAGCAGAAGCTAGCAGAACACTGTGACAATAAACTGGAAAAAGAATAATGCATAAATATTACTGCACTATATATAAAGAAGAAGAAGTAAAAGCATAGCCCTTCCATGATTTTTTCATAGATTCCTCATATCAATCTATGAAAATCAGTACTGTTATTTTTACAGCCAGTTTACAGATGAGAACCTGAAATTCAGTGATTCCATAATAAAATTGCCAAGATCATGCAGTCTATTTATATGGTACCTGCTCTCCAAAATCTTCTGACTCAAAGTTTGAGATCCTTTCAGTTTAGTTCAGTTCAGTTACTCTGTCGTGTCCTACTCTTTGCAACCCCATGAATCGCAGCACACCAGGCCTCCCTGTCCATCACCAACTCCCGGAATTCACTCAAACTCATGTCCATCAAGTCAGTGATGCCATACAGCCATCTCATCCTCTGTTGTCCCTTTCTCTTCCTGCCCCCAATCCCTCCCAGCATCAGAGTCTTTTCCAATGAGTCAATTCTTTGCATGAGGTGGCCAGAGTACTGGAGTTTCAGCTTTAGCATCATTCCTTCCAAAGAAATCCCAGGGCTAATCTCCTTCAGAATGGACTGGTTGGATCTCCTTTCAGTCCAAGGGACTCTCAAGAGTCTTCAACAACACAGTTAAAAAGCATCAATTCTTTGGCGCTCAGCCTTCTTCACAGTCCAACTCTCACATCCATACATGACCACTGGAAAAACCAAAGCCTTGACTACACAGACCTTTTTTGGCAAAGTAATGTCTCTGCTTTTGAATATGCTATCTAGGTTGGTCATAACTCTTCTTCCAAGGAGTAAGCGTCTTTTAATTTCATGGCTACAGTCACCATCTGCAATGATTTTGAAGCCCCCAAAATAAAGTCTGACACTGTTTCCACTGTTTCCCCATCTATTTGCCATGAAGTGATGGGACCGGATGCCATGATCTTGATTTTCTGAATGTTGAGCTTTAAGCCAACTTTTTCACTCTCCTCTTTCACTTTCATCAAGAGGCTCTTTAGTTACATAATAAACTCTCTCCCAATGGTATTCATCATTCAAATCCTGGCCCTTTCCTAGAACCTAGTACACCATGGCTGTAGGAGTAAGTTGAGCCCAAACACAACTCTCTACATCCATTTGCTACTTCATTGTTTTCTTGCCCACTCCCTGCCTGCTGCCTTGAAATTTGCTTAACTACATTTTCCAATCCCAGTAAATACTTTCCACACTGATTTACTGGCAAGAGAACAGTTTATCCCATGGGTCAGCCATGATTCACCTGCCATGGTGCACATGTAAGTGGTTCATTTTTTATTCATTTAGCAAACACTTATTGAATTCCTACTATGTGCAAGCCACTGTGCTGTCCATGGGCTGGAAGAACAGCAAGGAGTAACACATAGCCCCAGCCTTTTGTGCAAGTGAAGAGAATAGAAAGTAAACAATGGATGTATAACCTATTGTCAGGTAGTGGCAGTACCGGGAAGAAAAATGAAGCAAGGAAGAGGATGAGGAAAGCTGAGAGCATCAGTTTAAAAATTATGGTTAGGGAAGACTTCCTCTGACTATTAAATTGTGCATGGGTAAAGAGTATTCTAACAGAAGGATGAGGAGAGGCCATGATACAGTGACACAGATTTGCTAGATTTTCTAAGGAATAGCAGGGAGGCAGGATGGTTAGAGAATAGTGGTGTTGGAAGGCAGTGGTGAGAGGAATGTTGTACGGAGGCAGTGAGGGGCTAAGTTGTATAGAGACTTACAGGCCACAGTAAGGATCCTGGGGGTTACTGAATTTTATTCCAACAGGGAGGGCATGGAGGACTTGGGGCAGGGAGTTCAGTTCAGTTCAGTTCAGTGGATCAGTCACCTCCGACTCTTTCCAACCCCTTAGACTGCAGTATGCCAGGCTTCTCTGTTCATCACCAACTTCTGGAGCTTGCTCAAACTCATGTCCATCGAGTTGGTGATGCCATCCAACCATTTAATCCTCTGTTGTCCGCTTCTCCTCCTGCATGTAATCTTTCCCAGCATCAGGAGCTTTTCCTGTGAGTTGGCTCTTTGCATCAGGTGGTCAGAATATTGGAGCTTGAGCTTAAGCATCAGTCCTTCCAATGGATATTCAGGACTAATGACCTTAAGGATTGACTGGCTTGATCTCTTTGCCGTTCAAGGGATGCTCAAGAGTCTTCTCCAACACCACAGTTCAAAATCATCAATTCTTCAGCACTCAGCTTTATGGCGCAACTCTCATATCCATACATGACTACTGGAAAAACCATAGCTTTGACTCGATGGACCTTTGTCAGCAAAGTAACGTCTCTGCTTTTTAATATGCTGCCTAGGTTTGTCATAGCTTTTGTTGCAAGGAGCAAACATCTTTTATATTTCGTGGCTGTAGTCATTATCCACAGTGATTTTGGAGCCTAAGAAAATAAAGTCTGTCACTGTTTCCATTGTTTCCCTATATATTTACCATGAAATGATGGGACTGGATGCCATGATCTTTGTTTGTAGAATGTTGAGTTTTAAGACAGCCTTTTAACTCTCCTCTTTCTCTTTCATTAGGTTCTTTAGTACCTCTTTGCTCTCTGCCATAAGGGTGGTGTCATCTTCATATTTGAGGTTATTGATATTTATCTCAGCTATCTTGATTCCAGCTTGTGCTTCATCCAGCCTGGCATTTGCCATGATGTCCTCTGCATATAAGTTAAATAAGCAGAATGACCATATGCAGCTTTGCCATACTCTTTTTTTTTTCCCAATTTGGAGCCAGTCTGTTGTTCCATGCCTGGTTCTAACCGTTGCTTTTGACCTGCATACAGATTTCTCAGGAGGAAGGTAAGGTGGTTTGGTATTCCCATTTCTTTTTGAATTTTCCAGTGTGTAGTGATCCACACAGTCAAAGACTTTGGCATAGTCAGTGAAGTAGAAGTAAATGTTTTTCTGGAACTCTCTTGCTTTTTCGATGATCCAAGGATGTTTAGTAGTTTGATCTCTGGTTCCTCTGCATTTTCTAAATTCAACTTGAACATCTGGAAGTTCTTGGTTCAACATACTGTTGAAATATAGCTTGGAGAACTTTGAGCATTACTTTTCTAGCATGTGAGATGAGTGCAGTTGTGCAGTAGTTTGAACATTCTTTGCCATTACCTTTCTTTGGGATTCGAGTGAAAATCAACCTTTTCCAGTCCTATGGCCTCTGCTGAGTTTTACAGATTTGCTGGCATTTGAGTACAGCAGTTTCACAGCATCATCTTTTAGGATTTGAAATAGATCAGCTGGAATTTCATCACATCCACTAGCTTTGTTTGCAACGATGTTACCTGACTTTGTATTCCAGAATGTCTCTAGAGGAGTAATCACACTATCATGGTTATCCAGGTCATTAAGGTCTTTTTTGTATAGTTCTTCTGTGTATTCTTGCCACCTCTTCTTGATATCTTATGCTTCTGTTAGGTCCATACCATTTCTGTCCTTTATTGAGTCCATCTTTGCATGAAATGTTCCCTTGGCATCTCTAATATTCGTGAAGAGATCTCTAGGTCTTTCCATTCTATTGTTTTTCTCTATTTCTTTGCATTGATCACTTAGGAAGACTTTCTTATCTCTACTTGTTATTCTTTTTAACCCTGTATTCAGATGGATATATCCTTCTTTTTCTACTTTGTTTTTCACTTCTCTTCTTTTCTCAGCTATTTGTAAGGCCTCCTCAGACAACCATTTTTCCTTTTGGCATTTCCTTTTCTTGGGCATGGCTTTGATCACCTACTTCTGTTTAATGTTACTAACCTTTGTCCATAGTTTTTCAGGCACTCTGTCTATCAGATCTAATCCCTTGAATCTATTTCTTACTTCTACTGTGTAATCATAAGGGATTTGATTTAGGTCACACCTGAATGGTCTAGTGGTTTTCCCTACTTTCTTCAATTTAAGTTCTGAATTTTGCGACAAGGAGTTCATGATCTGAGCCAAAGTCAGATCCCAGGCTTGTTTTTGCTGACTGTATAGATATTCTTCATCTTTGGCTGCAAATAATATAATTAATCTGATTTTGGTATTCAGCATCTGATGATGTCCCTGTGTAGAATCATCTCTTGTGTTGTTGGGTGTTTGCTATCACCAGTGTGTTCTCCGGGCAAAACTGTGTCAGCCTTTGCCCTGCTTCATTTTACACTCTAAGACCAAACTTGGGCAGGAAGTGATTGGGATTTTAAGAGATAACACTGTTTGTTGTGCCAGTGTAGAGGCTACATTTGTCTAAGGGAGAGAGATTATAGTTTGGTAACCGTGGAGATGAGAAGTGGTTGGAAATGATATCTATTTAAAAAATAGAATATACAGTTTGCTGATGGATTGGATGTGGAGTGTGAGAAGAAGAGAGGAATCAAGCATGATTCCAGAGGCCAAAGCACCTAGGTCACTGATGAGAATCCTGGGGAAAGGGGAGTACGAAGATAATCCTATGATGAAAGTGTTTCTAGTAGTGAGAGGCGGGGTGGTGCATTTACAGTGTGAGTCATGAACATCTACACTCGAATCCCAGCTCTGTTGTCTATCTACTGTAAGATCTTACCTAGGGATCTTTCTGACCTAGGGATTGAACCCAGGTCTCTGACATTTCAGGCAGTTTCTTTACCCTCTGAGCCCTTACTCAAGTCAGTTAGATCCATTTTCTTACCTAAAATAGTGGAGACCCTGATGCTGGGAAATATTGAAGGCAGGAGGAGAAGGGGATGATAGAGGATGAGATGGCAGAATGGCATCACAAACTCAGTGCACATGAGTTTGAGCAAGCTCAAGGAGTTGGTGATGGACAGGGAAGCTTGATGTGCTGCAGTCCATGGGGCTGCAAAGAGTTGGACATGACTGAGTGACTGAACTGAACTGATAGTGGAGACGATAAAAGTACCTACATTGTCAGGTTGTTTGGGGGACTTAATACATAGCAGTACCTAGCACTTAACTGCCAGCCATCAGTGTAATTATAAACATAAATCTGTTAATACTTAGATTGTTTTCTTAGGGGAAGTTCTAGACCAAAGGATATACATACATATTTAGCCTTTAAAATTATTCAATTCCCTACTACAATGATCATATCCATATGTTCCTTACAGCAAACTCTGAAATGAAAAGGAGACAATTCTTTGTTTAAAAAATGTTATAATTATTTACCATTTAATATACAGGCTCCCCAGGCCTGTTGCCCCCTCCTGCCCCAGTCACAGAGGGAGGCTTTTTTGGTTTGGCATGACTTGAGCTCACATAAGGGATTCTAATGACACTTCTGCTCTTCTCCTTCCAAAAGTATCATTATATTAATATATATTAACTATTAAAATAATATTCTATGCCTAATATAATAAAGCACTAATATAATTAAACATGAAAGGCAGAGGAACCAGAGATCAAATTACCAACATCTGCTGGATCATCGAAAAAGCCAGAGAGTTCCAGAAAAATATCTATGTCTGCTTTATTGACTAGGCTAAAGCCTTTGACTGTGTGGATCACAATAAACTGTGGAAAATTCTGAAAGAGATGGGAATACCAGACCACTTTACCTGCATCTTGAGAAACCTATATGCAGGTCAGGAAGCAACAGTGAGAACTAGACATGGAACAACAGACTGGTTCCAAATAGGAAAAGGAGTACGTCAAGGCTGTATATTGTCACCTCACTTATTTAACTTAATGCAGAGTACATCATGAGAATGCTGGGCTGGAATAAGCACAAGCTGGAATCAAGATTTCTGGGATAAATATCAATAACCACAGATATGCAGATGACATCACCCTTATGGCAGAAAGTGAAGAGGAACTAAAAAGCCTCTTGATGAAAATGAAAGAATGTTGGCTTAAAGCTTAACATTCAAAAAACTAAGATCATGACCTCTGTTCCCATCACTTCATGGGAAATAGATGGGGAAACAATGGAAATAGTGTCAGACTTTATTTTGGGGGGCTCCAAAATCACTGCAGATGGTGACTGCAGCCATGAAATTTAAAAATGCTTACTCCTTGGCAGAAAAGTTATGACCAACCTAGATAGCATATTCAAAAGCAGAGACATTACTTTGCCAACAAAGGTCCGTCTAGTCAAGGCTATGGTTTTTCCTGTGGTCATGTATGGATGTGAGAGTTGGACTGTGAAGAAGGCTGAACACTGAAGAATTGATGTATTTGAACTGTTGTGTTAAGACTCTTGCGAGTCCCTTGGACTGCAAGGAGATCCAACCAGTCCATTCTTAAGGAGATCACCCTGGGTGTTCTTTGAAAGGACTGATGTTGAAGCTGAAATTCTAGTACTTTGGCCATCTCAAGTAAAGAGTTGACTTTTGGAAGAGATCCTTATGCTGGGATGGATTGGGGGCAGGAGGAGAAGGGGACGACAGAGGATGAGATGACTGGATGGCATCACCAACTCGATGGATGTGAGTTTGAGAGAACTCTGAGAGATGGTGATGGACAGAGAGGCCTGGCATGCTGCGATTCATGGGGTCACAAAGAGTAGGACACTACTGAGCAACTGAACTGAACTGACTGAATTGTTACTACTTTTTGTTACCATACAGTGTGGGTTTGCAAAACTGAGAGCTTGAATGAGAGAGATGTGGGTTTTGTGTGCATGTTAGGACTGGAGACTGAATCCAATATCTCTAGGTTGTCATCTCTAATTCTGAAAGATCACTGTACTTGATGCTGTGCTTTATTTAAAGAGAGGGAGAGAAATTGATTTAATAACTTGTCACATTATACAACACAAGAAGAAGTTGGGAAGAAAAAGTGCTCTGGTATTCTCAGTGGGAAGAAAAATATTATGACAGCTCCATGGAGAAATCTTTGTACAAAGAAAGCTGGTAGAAATTATGGTGATGAGCTGAGGATCTTAGTAATATGTACTGCTTCCATAGAAGAAGTGTGATCACTATACCAGCGAGTTTTCTTTTATAGAAAACTATTTCCCTCTCTTATCTAAGGGAGTATGTATACTATCTTGTAAGAGTATGTATACTATCTTGTAAGAATGAAGCGCCAGTCTATGTTCAATACAGGATGCAGGACGCATGGGGCTGGTGCACAGGATGATTCAGGGAGAGGATGTGGGGTGGGAGGTGGGAGGGGGCTTTGGCATTGGGAGATCGTGGACACCTGTGGCTGATTCATGTCAGTGTATGGCAAAACAAATACAGTATTGTAATGTAGAATAAAGTATTAAAAAAAAAAAGAAAATAGAAACTCTAATTGTTCCTTCTCTTATTCTAATTCCTTAAAATAATTTGTCCCAGCATGATTTCCTCTAGGGCTTTCTAAAATACTTTATTTACCTAAGGTGGGACAGAATATCAACATATTATGATAATAATAGGATAGAGTTGTAAAATTTAATCAAAGAGACTTTAATATCTTAGTGCAATGATCTGCAGACTTTTTGGCACCAGAGGTCGATTTCACAGAATACATTTTTTTTCATGGACTGGGAGCAGGGGATGATTTTAGGGTTCATGCTTCTGTGAGGACCTACTGCCACAGGTGACCTGGCAGAAGGCAAAGTTCAGGTGGTATTGTGAGCGATGGGGAGTGGTTGTAAATACAGTCAAAACTCCACTCACAAATGCCCACTGCTCACCTCCTGCTATAAGGCCCGGGTTTCTAACAGGCCACTAGTCCATGGCCTGGTGGTTGGGAGACCTTTGTCTTGGTGTAAATACTGGCAGTTGGGAGAACCTAGTGAACTGATAAATGTATGGGAATAATACTCTCCAGCCATCAGAAAGACATCTGTAGTTGAACAAGCTGGACTTGTTTTTGCCTCACAAGAACACTGTCCTTGGGGAACTCTGAGGCAGGACTTACAGAATTGGAGCTATTGTTCAGTGATTTGTGGAGAGTTTAAGGAAGGACAGCTTTTCTCTGGATTGGGTAGAAGCCAGGACAATCATGTAATTGAGTACTATAATAGGTCTTATGTAGGAGGGAAGAATAGACCAAGGCTTAAGCTATAATTGATAAAGAAGCAGCAGTTAGTCATTTTAACCTGGATGGGAGATGTTTGGTCATTTTAACCCAGATGAGAGATGTGTGGTCACTTTTGTGCTTTGGACAGGGTTTGTGTTTTTGTATGGCTCCAGCCTGATAATCAAGTGGTCTAGTTTTTGCCTTGCTCCATCATGGCCCTGTGATATATTGGTGTTCTGTGAAAGGGTTTTGTTTCACAGGACACTGAAACCTAGCTGTAAGTGCCAGGCCAGCTGCTAGTCCAGTTGATAGCACTGAGACGTCAGGGGATGCTTTCCTCTGGCTCAGAGTGAAACTCAAATGTTAAGCTTTTCTACTTAAAATCATATTCTTAACAATAGACCAACTTGTTGACTAAGCAAAATGTAAACCATAACAAGTCTTAAATACAAATAAAATGACCTTTTATTTCTCAGCTGTCCTTATTATCCAAAAATGATAGTTATGATATTCAATGTATATAGATTCTATAAGTTAATATTACTTCAATTTAACTCCAAATCTCCCATATATATTAATAAACATACATATTTAATATATAAAATACATATATTGAAATCTCATATATATATATATGAGATTTTTAAATCCCATGAATACATATATGTATTTAAATCTCCCTTATATACTTATAAATGTCTCTTAATAATAGGCTTCCCTGGTGGCTCAGACAGTAAAGAATCTGCCTGCAATGTAAGAGACCTGTGTTCAAACCTGGGTCAGGAAGATCCCTGGAGAAGGAAATGGCAACCCACTCAAGTATTCTTGCCTAAAGAATTCCACGGACAGAGGAGCCTGACAGGCTACAGATCATAGGGTCACAAAAGTTAGACATGACTGAGTGATTATCACTCACTCCCTTTTTTCTCTATCTCCCTGTTTAGAGGGAAAATTCCCAGGAGCTCTTGTGAAAACATTCAAGTTTCTGCTCATCTTTTCTCTAGAAATCTCTTTAAGTAGTATCCTCAGTTCATCATACAGGATATGCATTTTCATTAGATATCTGGGCAGGATAATGTTTTTTGAAGATGAGATAGAGGGCTTAATTTCTATCACATTTATTTATTTTTTTAAATATAAATTTATTTATTTTAATTGGAGGTTAATTACTTTACAATATTGTATTGGTCTTGCCATACATCAACATGAATCCGCCACAGGCATACACGTGTTCCCCATCCTGAACCCCCCTCCCTCTTCCCTTCCCCGTACCATCCCTCTGGGTCGTCTCAGTGCACCAGCCCCAAGCATCCTGTATCATGCATTGAACCTAAAAGCCAGCTCTAGTTAATTATGTTTGGGGGAAAATTATTTTCCAGAAGGTCCATTTTATAAGCACCATATGGTCACTGAGATTCATTCAACAAATGGCTAATGAATACCTCCCATGCACCATGCACCCTCCTTGCCATTGGATATGAAAGCTGGCAATTATGGGTCTGTCTTCATAAAACTCATTGTTCTCAAAGGATAAGAAAATGTGTGACCCAAAAAATTCTTTCAAAGCCTGGAGGAGTCAGAAGCAAGTTATTCAAATCTAGATTGAGAAGAGGAATGAGGGAGAGTTTTATTAAGAAGATGTGACTTAACTAGATCTTAGGTGATGAGTCTACCAGGTAGATAAAATAAGGAATAACATTGCTTAAAAAGGGGAAAATTATGCTATGTGCAAAAGATTGACTTCAACAGGAACATCAAACAACCTCTACAATCTCCAAGCCTGGATAATTCTGATAAATATCTCTTGATAGGACTTTGTGAAAGGACCATCTTCTTGACTAGAGCTCTTCATAAGCTATAATCCAAGAAGAGAATATCTCTCCTATTTTTAAAGACTTTTAAGAAGTCCACAGTCATCCTGGGAGGTCCACAGCTTTGAGTCACAGAACTTTGTTAACACAGATGGTGTTTAACAGCTCTCAGTGTGGGAAGGAAGGGATTTTCCAAGAGGGATCCAGGGCCAGTTTTGAGGGTTTAATACTTTGAATAGAGAATAACCTTTATGCAGCCATGAGCTGGGATTTTCCCCATGAATATACCACAGGAGACAGGATATGGTAATGTCAGATGAAACAGCTAACTTTTTAAAAATCTTTATGAACAATGGGTAAGTTTAAGGAAAGACTCATTAATGGAAGTAGATTTCTGTTAGCATAAGATTTCAGCCTTGGTTACATGTACCTTTACTCATGGATTCCCTAGAGTGTTCCACACTCCCTTCCTTCACTTTATTTAATCATATTATAAGTTGTCTCTTAGACAATCTCACATGCTTTGTGTGGTTTATGCTCACTGACAAACTCAAACCCTCTGGGTCTGTCTGTGCTTTTTACAGACACACACACCCTTATACACATTTAGTTCCAATTCATAGTTAACTCTAGTTAAGTGACCTTATTGGCAAATGAAACTGAGTCAAGAAGTCAACAGTAGGAGGCTGTCTCAGCTGTGCTTTCAATGGAATTATCTAGGATAAACAAGCAAATTTTTTAGATGTTTTTTGTTCTGGAACTTAAAGGAAGACAACATAAGATCCATAAGGGTGAGATTTTCATCTATCTTACTCATCACTGAATCTCCAGCTCTTAAAATAATGTCTGATACCTAGCAGGCACTAAACAGCTGTTTGAATATATAATTGAGTGAGGTTTTCTCTTCCTTGTAGAAATTGTTGGTGTTTCATCACTGCTGAATTTGATCATTTAGAAGTTCTTCTGTAGAGATCAGTGAACCTCATTTAGTTTTAACATGTTTGTTCTTTATTTAAAAAAATATATATACGTATATTTTATTGAAGTATAGTTGACTATGTTTCAGGTGCACAGCATGGTGATTCAGTTATGCAAATACACATATATTATTTTTGAAATTATTTTCCATCATAGGTTATTACAAGATATTGACTATAGTTCCCTATGCTATACAGTAAACCTTTGTGGTTGTTTTTGTATATCTATTTTTTAATTAGTAATTTAGTAGCAGCAGTAGCATTCTACTCATACTAAGTCAAACAAGTTGAATCAAAATGTCATAATATTTTTAGTTAGGCAAAATATCAATGTTTTCTGAAATGTATATATTATATATATATATATATATATATATATATAACACACAAAAGCTTTTTTTGCTACACTTGATAAAGGCTTGAGAAAAACATCAAAAAAAAAAAAGAGAGAGAGAGAGAGACAGATGGATAAATTGGAGAACATAAACTAATGAAATGGGAGCACTGAATATGAAGCAGAAAAAGTGAAACAAACTAGATGAAAGAAAAAGATCAACATATGGTCCAGTAGTTTTTAAACACGAGTGCTCATTAGAAACATATATGGAGCTATGGAGAAAAAAAAGAAATACCTGAGCATTTGTATTTTTCAAAAACATTTGAGATAATTCTGATTTGCACCTGTATTTTAAAGGTCTTTCTATTAGATTCTAGTTTTGATGATATAGAGTTCTATTATTTTTATGTTGACCAATCATGATACAATGGTATTAAGTGAGTAATAGTTACATGATCACAATAGTAAAAGATATTTATCAGTTGTCACAATCAATAGCCAGACAAAAATTAAAAGATAATTATAATTGCAAACCATAATGGGAACATGATTAACTTAACAAAATAAATTAATTACATACAATTTAGAGAGGTCAAGCAGAGTGATGTGGTAAGTGCATGCATTCTTACATGCATATGTTTTCATCCACTCAGTCTATGTCTTTTGGTTGTTGCATTTATTCCATTTACATTTAAGGTAATTATCAATATGTATGATCCTATTACCATTTTCTTAATTGTTTAGGGTTTATTTTTATAGGGCTTTCCCTTCTCTTGTGTTTCCTGCCTGGAGGAGTTCCTTTAGCATTTGTTTTAAAGCTGGTTTGGTGTTGGCTGGATTCTCTTAACTTTTGTTGGAAAGCTTTTGATTTCTCTGTCAAATCTGAAGGAGAGTCTTGCTGGGTAGAGTATTCTTGGTTGTAGGTTCTTCCCTTTCATCACTTTAAATACATCATGTCATTCCCTTCTGGCTTGCAGAGTTTCTGTTGAGAAATCAGCTGATAGACTGATGGGAATTCCCTTCTATGTTACGTGTCATTTTCCCCTGGTTGCTTTTAATATATTAACTCTGTCTTTAATTTTTGTCAGCGTGATTCCTATGTGTCTTTGTGTGTTCTTCCTTGGGTTTATCCTTCCTGGGGCCCTCTCTTTCTTGGACCTGGTTGATTATTTCCTTTCCCCATGTTAGGGAAGTTTTCACTTATTATCCCTTCAAATATTTTCTCAGGTCCTTTCTCTCTCTCTTGTTCTGGGACCCCTATAATGTGAATGTTTGTGTGTTTAATGTTGGTCCAGAGGTCTCTTAGGCTGTCTTCATTTCTTTTATTTTTTCTATACTCTGTACTGTGGCAGTGATTTCCACCATTCTGTCCTCCAGGTCGTTGAATCAATCTGCTATTGATTCCTTCATCTCTGTATTAGTCATCTCTGTTTGTTTGTTCTTTAGTTATTCTAGGTCTTTGGTAAATGGTAAACCTTTCTTTCATCTTCTCTATCTTTGCCTCCATTCTTTCCCTGAGATCCTGGATCATCTTCACTATCATTCTGAGTTCTTTTTCTGGAAGGTTGCCTATCTCTATTTCATTTTGTTGTTTTTCTGGAGGTTTATCTTGTCCCTTCTTTTGGGACATAACTTTCTGCTTTTTCATCATGATTAACTTTCTGTAATATGGTTTTTGTTTTAGCTGTTGTGAGATTGTGCTTCTTGGTTCTTCTGTGTTGCTTCTGATGAATAAGGCTAAGAGGCTTGTGTAAGCTTCTTGATGGGAGGGACTGGCGATGGGAAAAACTAGGTTTTCCTCTGCATGGCAGATCCTTGCTCAGTAAAACTTAATCCAATTATCTGCTGATGAGTGGTGTTGCATTCCCCTGAGGCAATTCAACCCTGAGGTCTATGGTATGGATAATGGTGAACTCCAAGATAACTCCATGGGCCCCCATCCCTGTGGTGAGCCGTGCCAACCCGCAACTTCACAGGAGGCCCTCCAACACTAGCAGGTAGTTTTGGTTCAGTCTCTTGTGATGTCACTGTCCTTCTCTCTGGGTCTTGGTGTGCACAAAATTTTGTTTGTGCCCTCTAAGACTAAAGTCTCTGTTTCCCTCAGTCCTCTGGAAGGCCATTAAACAAATCTGATGGCTCTCAAGGCCAGATTCCCTGGGGATTTCTAGTCCCTTTGTCAGATCCCCAGGCTGGGAAGCCTGACTTGGGATTCAGAACCTTCACAATAGTGTGAGAATTTCTTTGGTATTATTGTTCTCGAGTCTGTGGGTCACCCACCTGGTGGTTATGGGATTTAATTTCATCGTGATTATGCCCCTCCTACCATCTCACTGTGGCTTCTTCTTTGTCTTTGGACGTGGGGTATCTTTTTTGGTGGATTCCAGTGTCCTCCTGTCAATGGTTGTTCAACAGCTAGTTGCAGTTTTGGTGCTCTCGCAGGAGAATATGAGCACATGTCCTACTCTGCCATCTTGAACTGGAAGCCCAGCATGTTTGTTCTTAATAGAAATATCTTATTTCTTGATAGCATATGAGTAGAGTTTATGCCTTTTTGTTATTTTAATCACATAACTGATGTGAAATTGTGTCAGTTTGCCTTTGTAGAAACATACTCCAATAATTATTTTATGTAAACTTTTAATTTTACAAGTTGTAAGTGTTCAACTCAAGGTATTTTCAGGAAATGAATCCAATTATAGAACCAACACCTAGATTAATAAACAGAACATCAGCACAGCCACAGAGCCCCTCTTGCGTCTTCTTCTATTTACTACCTCTCCACCTGTGTCAGAATAAACACTGTGCTGACATCTAACAGCATTGATAGCTTTTGCTGATCTTTGACTTTTATACAAATTGAGCATGCAGTTTGTACTCTTTAATGTTGACTTTCTTTCATTGATATTATATATGGGATTCTTGATACTGCATGTAGTCTGGTTCATTCTTTTTGATGTATACCATTCTGTTGTTTGAATGTGCCCTAATTGATGTATCCATTCAGCTGTTAAGAGACATTTGAGTTGTTTCCAGTTTAGGGCTCTTATGAGTAATTCTGTTATGAACATCCTTTGGGATGATTTTTAAGGAGGATATTGATTTGTTGGCCTTGGATAAATACCTAGGAGTATGATTGCTGGATCTTAATGTGAGCAAAGGATGAACTTTAGTAGATATTTCCAAACAGTCTTTCAGAATGGTTATATAAAAGTCATCCCTGTTAGTAGTGTTGGGAGTTCTAATTGCTTCACATCTTCAACTTTTGTTATTATTTCCTGTCTTTTTAAGCTTGGCTATTTAGGTAGTGTGTAGTCCTAGCCCATTGGGATTTTAATCTGCATGCTCCTGGTGAATAAGAAGATAATCTCTTTCATTTATTTGTTAGGCATAAATTTTTTTTTTTAAATTGTATCCCTATTGGGCATATATGTTTCCAACTCCAACAGTCACTCTCTTTTCAACCTATTTTAATTCACTCCCACAGTAGTTATTTTTGTTATAAACAGGGTAATTCTTAGCTATCACAGTCATTTTTGCCTTCACTCTTATTGTGGAACTTCACACTTAAAATTGTTTATATTATTGATTACTATTTATAATATTGATATATCCTTCTATTTAAAATGCTATTCCTAAAAAAATAAGATGCTATTCTTGACTTATAATTGTTATCATCACCCATATTTCATCATTAGGCTTTATAGTAAACCACATTACATTTCTGTACCAGCTAAAAATACTTTCTGTTTTGATAAAAGGAGGCTAGAGGGTTTTGAAGAAATAAGGGTTCATTTTCTCATAAAAGAAGAAGTTATTTGAATTGGGTCAATTACTCCACATCACTGTCAGAAGTTGAGATTTTTCTGCATTTTCTTTATGCTACTCTTAGTTAAATTATTGCATTTTCTTCTCTGTAGCTGTAGCTTCTTAGACGCAAGTCAGTTATTGAATTGCCAAATATGATGCCAACATGCCTTACCATTCAGGAAAAATGGTTGTAGGCAGAAGGCTATGCCATCCAGTTTAAAACCCTTTTCTGGTGGGCATAGTTTTGTCCCTAGAACTCTGATCTGCTTGCATGTTAGGGATCACTTGATGGTAACAATGTCACTGGTTACTACTAGATGCAAGGCAAGCTGGGAGATTAGTGGTTTTACTTTGTAGCTCTAAAAGCAGAAGGCAGGAGAGAGGGGTGCGGGTTTGGTGTCAAGGAAACAAAATACACGATATACTGTTGATTATTAGAAAAAGAAAGCACAAACAGCGTGATACAATCAACTCCTCTTTAGCCTTGAAAAATATAGCTCTAGAATGGCTTTTAAAAAGATAGATAATGTCCTTTGCTGATGCTTGTGTACTTTATACCTGGTGCTCAGAGTTTGATTTAGCGAGTACTTGCCAGGTTGTCCCTAGCTGTTCCTTCTGATTAGTGATGTGCCACAGATGGTTCATTAGACTCTGTCACCTTCTGTCACCTACCACACCGATTAACCTTTAGTAAAATTGATGATAAAACACACACAGACACACAATCTCTGTGAAAAGGAGAAAGAACATCTCATAGCAATAAACAGCTCTCACAAAAAAAATGAAAGGTTTGCCTTCCATTTGGTTGTAGTTGTAGTTTTGTGTACAATAGATAAATATTATTTGCTTTTGTCTTTTATAGGTAAATATGGGACCTTGTTTGTCTGTGGAAAGTGGATTATTTATTTTTAAACTGCACTAGTGAGGAAATAAAATACCAACCAGAAAAATCCAACAGCCTGTTTTAAAGTTTTTAAAAACTCAGTGAAATTTTTTATGGTAAGAGGCAAAATGGTTTCAATTTATAAAATTCTTTTCTAGCCTTATTGAGGTATGGTTGACAAATAAAATTTATCTATATTTATGTTGTACAAGATAATTTTAAGGTTTGCAATATGATGATTTAATACATGTATATTGTGACATGACCACCACAGTCAAGTTAACTAACACATCCATTACCTCATGTAGACCTTAATGTGTGTGTTTAATGAGAACACTTAAAATTTATTTTAGAATATGCTCTTTTAGCAAATTTCAAGTATACAGTGAAGTGTTATTAACTATCATCACCATACTGTACATCAGATCCCCAGAAATTATTCATCTTATAACTGAAAGTTTGCACCTGTTGACCAACATGTCCACATTTCCTTATCCTCTACTATTCTACTGGTTCTATGTGTTTGACTATTTTAGATTCTACATATAAGTGAGATCATACAGCATTTACTTTTCTATGTCTGACATTTCACTTAGCATAATATCTCCCAGGCTTATCCATATTGTCATAATAGCAGGATTTCCTTCTTTTCTATGACTTGATAAATCCATTGTGTATGTGAATCCACATCTATATGTTTATTGTTAGTTGCTAAGTCATGTCTGACTCTTTGTGACCCCATGAACTGTAGCCCACCACCTCCTCTGTCCATGGAATTCTCCAGGCAAGAATACTGGAGTGCATGGCCATTCCCTTCTCCAGGGGATTTTCCCAACCCAGGGATAGAACCAAAGTCTCCTGAAGGCAGATTCCTTATGATCTGAGCCACCAAGAAGCCCATTATGTGTGTGTGTGTGTGTGTATTCATATATGTGTATTGTCACATACACACTATATATCATCAATCTTCTTTATCCATTCATTAATTTATAGATGCTTAAGTTGCTTCCATGTCTTGTATAGGGTAAATAATGCTACAGTGAACATAGGAGTGCAGATATTTCTTCAAGATACTGACTTCATTTCTTCTGGATGTATACCAAAAGTGGGTTTGCATGACTGTATATAGTAATTCTATTTTTTGAGAAACCACCATACTGTTTTCCATAGCTGTTTTCCATGGCTGTACGAATTTATGTTCCCACCAATAGTGCATGAGGGTTCCTTTTTCTCCACATCCTTGCCAACACTTACTATTGTCTGTGTTTTTGATAGTAGTCATTCTAACAGGTGTGAGGTGATATCTCATTGTGGATTTGGATCTGCATTTTCCTGATGATTATATTGAGAACTTTTTTATAAACCTGTGGGCAAATATGTCTTTGGAAAAATATCTGTTCAGGTCCTTTGCTTATTTTTAAAAATCAGATTATTATTATTATTATTATTTTTTTTGCTATTACGTTGTATGAATTCTTTAATATAAACATTTTGGATATTAACCTCTTATCCAATATATGGGGTTCCCCTGCTGGCTCAGACGGTAAAGCGTTCTACAATGTGGTAGATCTGGGTTCAAAGCCTGGGTCGGGAAGATCTCCTGGAGAAGGAAATGGCAACCTACTCCAGTACTCTTGCCTGGAAAATCCCATGGATGGAGGACCCTGATAGGCTACCGGAGGCTACAGTACATGGGGTCGCAAAGAGTTGGACATGACTGAGCGACTTTCACCTTCATCCAATATATGGTTTGCAAATATTTTATCTGATTCTATAGGCTGGCTTTTCATTTTGTTTTGCAAAGCGTTTTTGTTTTATATAGTCTCCTTGTTTATTTTTATTTATTTATTTTTTGTCTGCACTTTTCATGTCAAATCTAAAAAAATCATTATCAAGACCAAAGTAAAGATGCTTTCCCCCTAAGTTTTCTTTGAGAAGCTTTGATGACTTCAAGTGTTATATTTAAGTCTTTAACCAATCCAATCCAAGTTACTTTTTGTGTGGGAGACAAAAGTACAGTATCATTTTCTTCCATCTGGGAATACGGTTTTGTTATCTTCACTTATTGAAGAGACTGTTCTTTTTCCATTCTTGACATCCTTGTCAAAAAATAGTTAACCTTATACATGTATTTTTGTTTTGTTTTTAAATTTGTGCTCTCTGGTGATGAACAGGGAGGCCTGGTGTGCTGTGATTCATGGGGTGGCAAAGAGTTGGACATGACTGAGCAACTGAACTGAACTGATTCTGTTCTTTGAACTATGAATCTCTTTTATGACAGTACCAGGATGTTTTCACTGTTATATTTTTTTTATCAGAGTTTGAAGTCAGGAAGTGTAATGTCTCCAGCTTTGTTCTTCTTCCTTAAGATTACTTTAGCTATTTAGTGTCTTCTGTGGTTTCACACAAGATTTAGGATTTGTGTGTGTGTGTGTGTGTGTGTGTGTGTGTGAAAAATGCCATTGGGATTTTGATAGGCATTACATGGAATATGTGTTGTTTTGGATACTTTGGGCATTTTAAGGATATTAATTCTTCCAAAACATGAACATGAGATCTTTTTCTATTTATTTATATCTTCATCACTTTCTTAAATGTCTTATAGTGTTTTTTTAAATTTCTTTATTTTTTAATTGAAGGATAATTGATTTACAGAATTTTGTTATTTTCTGTCAAAACTCAACATGAATCAGCCATGCTGCTGCTGCTGCTAAGTCGCTTCAGTTGTGTCCGACTCTGTGCGACCCCACAGACGGCAGCCCACTGGGCTCCGCCATCCCTGAGATTCTCCAGGAAAGAACACTGGAGTGGGTTGCCATCTCCTTCTCCAATGCATGAAAGTGAAAAGTGAAAGTGAAGTCGCTCAGTCGCGTCCGACTCAGCGGCCCCATGGACTGCAGCCTACCAGGCTTCTCCATCCATGGGAGTTTCCAGGCAAGAGTACTGGAGTGGGATGCCATTGCCTTCTCCGAATCAGCCATAGGTATACATAGATCCCCTCCCTCTTGAACCTCCTTCCCATCTCCCTCCCCATCCCACCCCTCTAGGTTGATACAGAGCCCCTGTTTGAGTTTCCTGAGACATAAAGCAAATTCCCTTTGGCTATCTATTTAACATATGGTAATGTAAGTTTCTGTCTTACTCTCTCCATATATCTCACCCTCTTCCCTCTCTCCATGTCCATAAGTCTGTTGTGTGTGTCCGATTCTCCATTGCTGCCCTGCAAATAAATTCTTCAGTACCATCTTTCTAGATTCTGGATATATGCATTAGTATACAATATTTATCTTTCTTTTTGTGACTTTTTTCACTCTGTATAATAGGCTGTAGGTTCATCCGCTTCATTAGAACTGACTCAAATATGTTCCTTTTGTGGCTTAGTAATATTCATATGTACCACAGCTTCCTTACCATTCATCTGTCAGTGAGCATCTAGGTTGCTTCCATGTTCCAGCTATTGTAAATAGTGCTTCAATGAACAGTGGGACACATGTGTCTTTTTCAATTTTGGTTTCCTCAAGGTATGTGCTGAGGAGTGAGATTGCTGGGTCATATGGTGGATTTATTCCTAGTTTTTTTAAAAGAATCTCCATACTGTCTTTGATAGCAGCTGTATCAATTCGATCCCTGGGTCAGGAAGATCCCCTGGAGAAGGAAATGGCAACTCACTCCAGTATTCTTGCCTGGAGAATCCCATGGACTGATGAGCCTGGTGGGCTTCAGTCCACGCTGTCACAAAGAGTCGAACATGACTGAGTGACTTCACTTTCACTTTCACTTCTAGTATTTTTTTTTTTAAGAATCTCCATATTGTCTTTGATAGCTGCTGTATCAATTTACATTCCCACCAACAGTGTAAGTGTTCTCTTTTCTCCACACCCTCTCCACCATTTACTGTTGTAGACTTTTTGATGTTGGCCATTCTGACTGGTGTGAGGTGATGATATCTCAGTGTAGCTTTGATTCGCATTTCTCTAATAATGAGTGATGTTGAGCATCTTTTCGTGTGTTTGTTAGCCATCTGTATGTTTTCTTTGGAGAAATGTCTGGCTAGGTCTTTTTCCACTTTTTGATTGGGTTCTTTGTTTTTCTGGTATTGACTGGTATAAGCTGCTTGTATTTTAGAATTTATTTTAGCTGCTTCATTTTAGAAATTAACCCTTTGTCCATTGTTTCATTTGCTATTATTTTCTCCCATTCTGAGGGTTGTCTTTTCACCTTGTTTGTAGTTTCCTTTGCTGTGCAAAAGCTTTAAAGTTTAATCAGGTCCCACTAGTTTACTTTTGTTTTTACTGCCATTACTCTAGGAAATGGGTCATAAAGGATCTTGCTTTGATTTATGTCATTGAGTGTTCTGTCTATGTTTTTCTCTAAGAGTTTTATAGTTTCTGGTCTTACATTTAGGTCTTTAATCCATTTTGAGTTTATCTTTGTGTATGATGTTAGAGTGTTCTAATTTCATTCTTTTACATGTAGCTGTCCAGTTTTCCCAGTAGCATTTACTGAAGAGGCTGTCTTTGCCCCATTGTATATTCTTGCCTCCTTTGTCAAAAATAAGGTACCCATAGGTGCATGGGTTTATTTCTGGGCTTTCTCTTTTGTTCTAGTGATCTATATTTCTGTTTTGGGCCACTATCATACTGTCTTGACAGAGAAGGCAATGACAATCCACTCCAGTACTCTTGCCTGGAAAATCCCATGGATGAAGGAACCTGGTAGGCTGCAGTCCATGGGGTCTTGAAGAGTCGGATATGACTGAGTGACTTCCCTTTCACTTTTCACTTTCATGAATTGGAGAAGGAAATGGCAACCCACTCCAGTGTTCTTGCCTGGAGAATCCCAGGGACGGGGGAGCCTGGTGGGCTGCCGTCTATGGGGTCACACAGAGTCGGACACGACTGAAGTGACTTAGCAGCAGCAGCATACTGTCTTGATGACTGTAACTTTGTAGTATAATCTGAAGTCAGGAAGGTTGATTCCTCCAGCTCCATTCTTCTTTCTCAAGAGTGTTTTGGCTATTCGGGGTCTTTTGTGTTTCTATATGAATTGTGAAATTTTTTGTTCTAGTTCTGTGAAAAATTCCAGTGGTAATTTGATAGGGATCACATTGAATCTGTATATTGCATTTGGTAGTATAGTCATTTTCATGATATTGATCCTTTCTACACAGGAGTATGGAATATCTCTCCATCTGTTATGTCCTCTTTGATTTCTTTCACCATTGTCTTATAATTTTCTGTATACCATTCTTTTGTCTCCTTAAGTAAGTTTATTCCTAAATATTTTCTTCTTTTTTGCTGCAGTGGTGAATGGGGTTTTTTTATTGTTAGTATATAAGAATGTAAGTGATTTCTGTATAGGGATTTGTATCCTGTGACTTTGCTAAATTTACTGATTAGCTCTAAAAATTTTCTGCTACTATCTTTAAGGTTGTCTATGAATAGTATCATGTCATCTGGAAATAGTGACAGCTTTACTACTTCTTTTCCAATCTTCATTCCTTTCGTTTTTTTTCTTCTCTGATTGCTGTTGCTAGGACTTCCAAAACTATGTTGATTAATAATGGTGAAAGTGGACACCCTTATCTTGTTTATAATCATAGAGGGAATGCTTTCATTTTTTTCACCATTGAGAATAATGTGTGCTGTAGGCTTATCATATATGGTCCTTACTATGATGAGATAAGTTCATTTTATGCACATTTTTTGAAGAGTTTTAATCATAAATGAGTACTGAATTTTTTCAAAGGCTTTTTCTGCATCTATTGTGATTATCATATGGTTTTTATCCTTCAATTTGTTAATATGGTGTATTCACATTGATTGACTTCCATATATTGAAGAATCCTTGCATCCTTGGAATAAACCCAACTTGATCATGATGTATGAGGTTTTAATGTGTTGTTGAATTCTGCTTGCTAAAATTTTGTTGAGGATATTTACTTCTATGTTCATCAGTGATATTGCTCTGTAGTTTTCTTTTGTGTGTGTTGTGTTTCGTTTTGGTATCAGGGTGATGGTAGCCTTGTAGGAGTTTGGAAGTGTTCCTTCCTCTGCAATTTTTTGAAAGAGTTTTAGAAGGATAGGCATTAGCTCTGGTCTGAATGTTTGATAGAATTCTACAGTGAAGCCATCTGGTCCTGGACTTTGGTTTTTAGGAAATTTTTGATCACCTCTTCAATTTCCATGCATGAAATTGAATTGTTTATAATTTCTATTTCTTCCTGATTCAGACTTGAAAGATTGTACTTTTCTAACAATCTGTCCATTTCTTTCAGGTTATCCATTTTATTGGCTAGACAGACCTTTCTTGGCAAAATATATCTCTGCTTTCCAATATGCTGTCTAGGTTGGTCATAACTTTCCTTCCAAGGAATGTCTTTTAATTTCATGGCTGAAATCACCTTCTTCAGTGATTTTGAAGTCCCCCAAAATAAAGTCTGACACTGTTTCCACTGGTTCCCCATCTATTTCCCATAAAGTGATGGGACCAGATGCAAGGCTATGGTTTTTCCAGTGGCCATGTATGGATGTGAGAGTTGGACTGTGAAGAAAGCTGAGCACTGAAGAATTGATGCTTTTGAACTGTTCTGTTGGAAAAGACTCTTGAGAGTCCCTTGGACTGCAAGGAGATCCAACCAGTCCATCCTAAAGGAGATCAGTCCTGGGTGTTCTTTGGAAGGAATGATGCTGAAGCTGAAACTCCAAAACTTTGGCCACCTCGTGTGAAGAGTGGACTCATTGGAAAAGACCCTGCTGCTGGGAGGAATTGGGGGCAGGAGGAGAAGGGGATGACAGAGGATGCAATGGCTGGATGGCATCACCAACTAGATGGACATGAGTCTGAGTGAACTCTGGGAGTTGGTGATGGACAGGGAGGCCTGGCATGCTGTGATTCATTGAGTTGCAAAGAGTTGGACATGACTGAGTGACTGAACTGAACTGATCCATTTTATTGCTATATAGTAGTTCCTAGTGGTCTCTTATACTCCTTTGCATTTCTGCATTGTCTGTTGTAACCTCTCCTTTTTCATTTCTAATTTTGTGGATTTAATTCTTTTCTCTTTTTTTTTCCTTGATGAATCTGGCTAAAGGTTTGTCAATTTTGTTCATCTTCTCAAAGCATCAGCTTTTAGTTTTATTAATTTTTACTATTCTTTCATTTCTTTTTCATTTATTTCTGCTCTAATTTTTATGATGTCTTTCCTTCTGCTAATTTTGGGGGTATTTTGTTCTTCTTTTTCTAGTTGTTTTAGGTATAAAGTTAGGTTACTATTCGATGTTTTTCTTGTTCCTTGAGGTCGGATTGTATTGCTATAAACTTCCCTCTTAGAACTGCTTTTGCTGCATCCCATAGGTTTTGAACTGTGTTTTCATTGTGATTTGTTTCTAGGAATTTTTGATTTCCCTTCAGTAACCTGTTCATTATTTAGAAATGTATTGTTTTATCTCCATGTGTTTGTGTTTTTTACAGTTTTTTTCTTGTCGTTGATAGCCAGTCTCATACCATAGTCAGAAAAGATGCTTGACACAAGTTCAACTTTCTTAAACTGAGGTTTGATTTGTGACCCAAGATACGGTCAATATCTTGGAGAATGTTCTTTGTGCACTTGAGAAGAAGGTGTGTACTTCTGCATTTGGATGAAATATCCTGAAGATACCAATGAGATCCATCTCATCTAATGTATCATTTATGCCTTGTGTTTCCTTATTGATTTTCTGTTTTGATCATCTGTCCACTGGTGTAAATGGGGTGTTAAAGTCTCCTATTATTATTGTGTTGCTGTCAATTTCTCCTTTCATGTCTGTTAGTATTTGTCTGATATATTTAGTTTTTCCTATGTTGGTTGCATAGATATTTACAATTATTATGTCTTCCTCTTGGATTGATCCTTGGTCATTATGTTGTGTCCTTCCTTATCTCTTGTAATATTCCTTACTTTAATGTCTACTTTGTTTGATATGAAGATTGCCTCTCCAGCTTTGTTTTGATTTTCATTTGTATGGAATATAGACTTCCATCCTCTCACATTCAATCTATATGTGTCTTGAGGTCTGAAATGCATTTCTTGTATACCACATATATAAAGGATAAAAAAAAATTGTTTATTTAGACAGTCTGTTGTTCAGCTGGAGCATTTAATCCATTTACATTTAAAGTAATTAGTGATATGACACCACCCTTATGGCCGAAAGTGAAGAGGAACTAAAAGCCTCTTGATGAAAGTGAAAGAGGAGAGTGAAAAAGTTGGCTTAAAGCTCATCATTCAGAAAACGAAGATCATGGCATCCGGTCCCATCACTTCATGGGAAATATATGGGGAAACAGTGTCAGACTTCATTTTTTGGGTCTCCAAAATCACTGCAGATGTTGATTGCAGCCGTGAAATTAAAAGATATTTACTCCTTGGATGGAAAGTTATGACCAACCTAGATAGCATATTCAAAAGCAGAGACATTACTTTGCTGAAAAAGATCTGTCTAGTCAAGGGTATGGTTTTTCCTGTGGTCATGTATGGATGTGAGAGTTGGACTGTGAAGGCTGAGTGTTGAAGAATTGAGGCTTTTGAACTGTGACTCTTGAGATTCCCTTGGACTGCAAGGAGATCCAACTAGTCCATTCTGAAGGAGATCAGCCCTGGGATTTCTTTGGAAGGAATGATGCTAAAGCTGAAACTCCAGTACTTTGGACACCTCATGCGAAGAGTTGACTCATTGGAAAAGACTCTGATGCTGGGAGGGGTTGGGGGCAGGAGGAGACGGGGATGACCGAGGATGAGATGGCTGGATGGCATCACTGACTCAATGGGCATGAGTCTGAGTGAACTCTGGGAGTTGTTGATGGACAGGAGGCCTGGCGTGCTGCGATTCATGGAGTTACAAAGAGTCGGACACGACTGAGCGATTGTACTGAACTGATGTTCCTATGGCTTTTTTGTGAATTGTTTTGGGTTTGTTTTTGTAGATCTTTTTATTCTCTTGTATTTCCTGATTAAGTCCCTTTAACATTTGTTGTAAAGCTGGTTTGGTGGTACTGAATTCTTTTAACTTTTGCTTGTCTGAAAAACTTTTTATTTCCCCTTCAATTTTGAGTGAGATCCTTGCTGGGTACAATAATCTTAGTTATGAATTTTTTTCCTTTCAGTCCTTTAAATATATCTTGCCATTCCTTCTGGTCTCCAGAGGTTCTGCTGAAAGATCAGCTGTTAAGCATATGGAGTTTCCCTTGCATGTTGCTTGTTGCTTCTCCCTTGCTGCTTTTAGTATTCTTTCTTTGTGTTTAGTCTTTGTTAGTTTGATTATTATGTGTCTTGGTGTGTTTCTCCTTGGGTTTATCCTATACAGGACTGTTTGCACCTGTTAGATTTGACTGACTATTTCCTTTTCCACGTTGGGGAAATTGTCAGCCATAATCTCTTCAAAGATTTTCTAACCGCTCCCCCCCGCCTCGTTTTTTTTCTTCTTCTTCTGGGACTCCTATTATTCAAATGTTGGTGTGTTTGTTAATGTCCCAGAGGTCTCTGAGACTATCCTCAGTTCTTTTCATTCTTTTACTTTATTCTGCTCTTCAGAAGTTATTTCCATCATTTTATCTTACAGATCACTGATCCATTCTTCTATTTCAGATACCCTGCTCTTGATTCCTTCTAGACTGTTTTTCATTTCAGCAATTGTATTGTTTGTCTCTGTACGTTTCTTCTTTAATTCTTCTAAGTCTTTGTTAATTGATTATTGTATTTTCTTCATTCTGTTTTTAAGGGTTTTGATCATCTTTACTATCACTATTCTGAATTCTTTTTCAGGTAGTTTACCTCTTTCCTGTTCATTATTTGGACTTCTAGAACAAAACTAGTTTGTTCCTTCATTTGTGCAGTAGTTTTCTCTTTTCATTCTTTGTTTTTGTGTGTTTGTTTGTTTTTAACTTACTTTGTTTGACGTCTCCTTTTCCCAGGCTTCAAGGTTTAATTATTTCTTCCTTTTAATTTCTGCCCTCCTAAGGTTGGTCCAGTGGTTTGTGTAAGCTTCCTCTAGGGTGAGATTTATGTAGAGTTTTTTTGGCAGGATGTGTGAGGTGATAATCCTGTCTTCTGGTGACTGAGTTTGTATTTTTGTCTTGCTTGTTGTTTGGATGAGGTGCTCTGCATAGGGTTCTACTGGCAGTTGGGTGATGGTGAGTCTTGTATTCAAGTGATGCCTTTTACAGGAGTTCTCACTGTTTGGTACTCCCTAGGGTCAGGAGTTCTCTGGTTGTCTAGGGTCTTAGAATTAGTGCTCAGGGCTTGATCTCCTGCCAGGAAGATTCCACACGTGGTTTGTTATGGCATTAAGTGATAGTAAAACAAATACTTAAAAATGAGAAACCACAAATGAACCCCACAAAAATTCCATGTTACAAAATCAGGCAAATAACAAGGAAAAAAAAGATTATAAACATATACATGTACACTCATAATCAAAATCAAACAGTCCAACAAAAATAAAGTCCAATAGGTTGACCTGGCAAGTAAAGGAAATGAAAAATCATATCTTCCAGTTATGGAACAACAGACTGGTTCCAAATAGGAAAAAGAGTACATCAAGGCTGTATATTGTTACCTTGCTTATTTAACTTATATGCAGAGTATATCATAAGAAACGCTGGGTTGTAAGAATCACAAGCTGGAATCAAGACTGCTGGGAGAAATATCAAAAAGCCTACTGATGAAAGTGAAAGTGGAGAGTGAAAAAGCTGGCTTAAAGCTCAACATTCAGAAAACGAAGATCATGACATCTGGCCCCATCACTTTATGGGTAATTGATGGGGAAACAGTGTAAACAGTTTCAGACTTTATTTTTGGGAGCTCCAAAATCACTGCAGATGGTGACTGCAGCCATGAAATTAAAAGACGCTTACTCCTTGGAATAAAAGTTATGACCAACCTAGGTAGCATATTCAGAAGCAGAGACATTACTTCACCAACAAAGGTCCGTGTAATCAAGGCTATGATTTTTCTAGTGGTCATGTATGGATGTAAGACTTGGACTATGAAGAAAGCTGAACACCGAAGAATTGATGCTTTTGAACTGTGGTGTTAGAGAAGACTCTTGTGAGTCCCTTGAACTGCAAGGAGATCCAACCAGTCCATCCTAAAGGAGATCAGTCCTGGGTGTTCATTGGAAGGACTGATCCTGAAGCTGTAACTCCAATACTTTGCCCACCTTATTTAAAGAGTTGACTCATTGGAAAAGACTCTGATGCTGGAAGGGATTGGGGGCAGGAGGAGAAGGGGACGACAGAGGATGAGATCGTTGGATGGCATCACCAACTCGATGGACATGAGTTTGAGTGAACTCTGGGAGTTGGTGATGGAGAGAGAGGCCTGGCATGCTGTGATTCATGGGGTTGCAAAGAGTCAGACACGACTGAGCGATTGAACTGAACTGAAGAGCAAAACTAAACTGGAAAACAAAGCTAAAGCAAAGTGTCAAGTGGGGAATAAAGCAATGAAAATAAAAACTAACAAATATGGTGAGAGGAAAGGAAATAAAGAAAAGAAAGGATAGATATGCAAAGTTAAATAGTGGTAGATAAAGAAGATTGGTATACAGTAAAGATTAACTGCAATGGGTAAGGAACTGTAGGAAAAGCAAAGGAATAAATGTCGAAAAATGATAATAGCTTAAAGTTTTTTAAATTGAAATTTTAAAAGAGAATAAGAAGAAGGGGAAGAAAAAGGAAAATATAATGGAACTGCAAAAGACCAATGTAGAGGCAGAAGTGTATAACTGCGGGGGCCCAGCGTGAGGAACTCTGCCCATAGCAAAGGTCATGAGGAAGGAGGCTTAGGCATACGCAAAGGTATGCTCAAGCCTCAGGAAACCCCGTGCTCCCGAGCATCTACCCCAAAACCAGAGTCTGTTTTTTTGCTCTCACCTACACCTTTGACTTTCTTGGGGTCTCTCCCCCTTAACCGTTTCTCTCAGAGAAGGAGTAAATGTGCAGCTCCAAGGCCATAAAAATTCCTGGGCATTACAAGAGTGTTTCAGCTTACAAACTCTGAAGGTTATCTAGCCTGCCTGTATAGGTTCATCCGGCCACATGTGATTGTTTACAACCCCCAACTGTGAGAGGCACAAGATGCTTTAAAATTTTCTAAATACAGACTCTTTTGAGAAGTTAGAAGATTATTAGTATAGTATTAGTAGGTTGGTTAGGAATTATATTGGTGAAGGGTTTTTTTCATTTGTCGTGCAAATAATTACTGCTAATTCCCTGCCCTGGGTGTGACAAGGGTGTCTCAGGTCAAACCTCTCTGCTGACAGACTAGCTTGTGTGACAACCTCTCAACCATAAACAGCACAAAGAGTTTGGAGTATTAGCATAGGGCTTTTTCATCGTTGAATCAATGATTGCTGCCAGGCCTCCATATCCTTAGGCACATGGGAATATATTAATCAATGTATTTGGAATATAAAAAGGAAATATAATAGCTTTTGATGTTAGCAATACTAGACTTTTGAGTTAATGAATATTCTCTTTTGTTATAAATCACTGTGTCCTTGCTACGTAAAAATGTAACTTTATCACTATCTTAAGACTAAGTAGATCTTAAGGGGAACATTGGTGAAAGGATTTTCATTTGTTGGGTTGATGTTTTGCTGCTAAATCTCCATATTCCCTGCCTTTATAATAAATATAACTAGCATATAGGAGAAATAAGTATTAACCTTTAAAATTGATTATGTTAACCTTCGGTTAAATAAATTCCTTTCTTGATTGTAACTCACTACACCCTCACCCTATAGGAATGCAACTTTATTTGGGGGTGGTGCCTAGTTTAAGAAAAAAACACCCTTGGGAAAAATAAGTTTTTGGTTATCAGAAAGAGAGGGTCGTAAATGCCAGCAAGCCTCATGGCCAGAAGATGATGTAAAAACCCCTAAGACTTTTTTTTTTTTTAATGTGAAGCACATGATTTTGATAAAGGTCAAGACTGCTGACCCATGTCGTTCCTTCTTGTTCCCCGTTTTTCTGGCTGAATTCCCATCTGGAGCATGGATGCTATTCCACGTAAACCAAGTTATCCAGCCTCTTTTTCTCCACTAAATTTCCTACTACACTATCCGTTTCTAATGTCTCTATATATCTGTAATGAAATATGTATTTTTCCAAGGACGCTGACTCCGTCCCCACCTTCGAATCACCCTGGATCCACCGGGGCTGGACCCCAGCATATAACAGCAAAAAGCGTGATTGAAAAAAAAAAATACAACTCAAAATCTTAATTAGATTTTGTAGTGCCAGTAAAGGGAAGGCAGTGGCACCCCACCTCAGTACTCCTGCCTGGAAAATACAATGGACGGAGGAGCCTGGTGGGCTGCAGTCCATGGGGTCGCTAAGAGTCGGACACGACTGAGCAAAGAGACTTCACTTTCACTTTTCACTTTCATGCACTGGAGAAGGAAATGGCAACCCGCACCAGTATTCTTGCCTGGAGAATCCCAGGGATGAGGGAGCCTGGTGGGCTGCCATCTATGGGGTCGCACAGAGTCGGACACGACTGAAGTGACTTAGCAGCAGCAGTAGCAGCAGAGCCAGTAAAATCAACAATTATAATGTCAGTGGGAGGGGAGATAAAGGGGAAAAAGGGAAAAGAAATTTAAAGATCCAAAAGAACCTACAGAACAAGCCAAAATATAAGAATAATAAATGTTTTTCTTGAGTCACTACTGTCAGAATCCTTACCCTCACTGGAAGTCAGAGTCTACCTCACCCCTCCAGTGTGCCTTCCAACACTGTGCTGGTCTCTGGACCTGCTGTGAGGGCAACTCAGTTTCTAATCTGTCTCCAGTCCTGTGTGTTCTTGTCTCCAGTGTCCACAGCTATCAGAAGTAGTGCATTTTCTTTTGTGGGAGCTCTCAATGTCCTTTTATATAGTCCATAGACAGAGTCTGTCTAGTTGATTGTGCGGATTTGATCTGCAGCTTGTACAGCTGGTGGGAGGGTTTTTGGTCTTCTTCCTTAGCCACACTGCCCCTGGATTTCAATTGTGGTTTTAGCTGCCTTGGGGGACTTGAGTCTGTCCCAGTAAGGGCCAAGTGTGGAGGTGGTGCAGCTCCTTGAGTCTCAGGGGTTCTGATAGCACCAGGTACTCAGGAGAGTTGGTTGCCAGAGCAGCAGGAGATACAGTGCTCTAGAAGGGTATGACAATCAGTATTGGCCAATACCCTCTAGTATTCTTGCCTAGAGAACCCCACTAACAGAGAAGCCTGTCAGGCCATGGTCCACAGGTTTGCAAAATGTTGTACATGACAGAAACAACTCCATGTGCATAAATGAAAGACTTCTTTTCGCCTGTGGCAGCTCTGCCCCAGTGAGGGCTGAGCATGAAAGTGGCACAGCTGCTTGGGTCAGGGGGACCCTGGTGGTGCCAAGTGTGCAGGGACATGGACTGCCTCAGCTGCAGGAGTTGTGGCTCTACCAAAGTCTTTTTTGAGCCTCTGATAGCTGGTCAGAAGGCCTCTTTGGCTACTCTTTCTCTGTACTTCCACACATTCAGGCACTTGCCTGGGGTCCTCCCTCTGTTGTTTGGTGTATCAGGCACATAAGGGGCCCCCTGGATGGAGTACCACTCTGTAATCAGTGTGTCAGGCACTTAAAGGAGCACTCTGGGTGCGGTCCTATTCTGTAGTTGGTGCATCACCTACTTAAAGGAGCACTGGATGGGGTCCTACTGGAGTTCGGTGCTTGATGAGCCACTCTCTCTGTTGTTCAGCTGCCAATGCTGGAGTGTGGGCAGAGAGAGGCTATGGTGATGCCTCCACCCCTATGCATGACTTGGCATTATTGCCTTGCTTCTATGGCTTCCTGACTTTTCTCCACAGGCATTTCCAACCATGGTCTCCTCCTTCACATCCCCTTGGTCCATCTCTCCAAAGTCAATAGCAGCCCTCGCCCAGGGATTGCTCCACAATCCCTAGCTCCAGCTCCCAGCCACTGCACCTTCTAGGGGACCTGTGCCCCTGTCTGGGGGTATATATGGCTGAGACAAGGACTGTCTGATTCTCACACCATTTAGGTTGCCACAGATCAGCTGTTTCACTCTCAGCCTTAACTGTTTCTCCTTTGATGCAGAGAATTGCCCCAATGTGGGGATTGACCCCTGCTTCAGTTCCCACACCTGCCGAGGGCAACTCCAGTCCTACTAATACTCTTGTATTTCCCCATAGTTCCTTCATCCTACCGACTTTTGTGTGGTTCTGTATGTATATTATTTTCTGCTGGTCAGGTACTCCTTTCCACTCTCAGCTGGTGTTCTGGAAGAAATTCTGTGTCTAAAGGTGTATTCCTCATGTATCTGTAGAGATATGTAACCCAAATTCACTTATCCCTCTGCCCTCTGTTTTGTTTTATAGTTTTTAATTTATAGGTCTTTCACCTCCCTGGTTAAAGTTTTCCTAAGCTGGGTTAGTAGGAATTGAATATGTGAAAGAGCAAATAGGGAGACACTATGGTACCCAGATAATAGCAACTGAAGAAAGCAGCCTTAGCCCTTAGAGCTGGGAGAAGAAGGAGGAAAAATGGGCTAAAACCCAGGCCTCTGAGGAAGAGATGGTGCTGTGTTCCTGAAGGGTGTGAAAGGCTGGTTCTGTGAGTGTTAGATAAACTTAAAGTAGATTCAACAGCTGCCAAGGGAAGTGCCTTTGTTGGAGTGAGAAGTGTTGATGGGGGAAGATTGCTGATGCTCCTGGGGTGTGGGAGCCAGCCCCCTCCACTTCCTCATTCTTTTCATCACCTCTAAGGGACCCTGCGTGGCACTAACAGGGGTCTGATTGCCAAAGCAGACAGTGGTTTTCAGAGTTCTCAGCTTTGACATCACAAAGAAATATAGAAGAGTGAGTGAAACTGAGAGACAAGTTTAAGAATCGGCAAGCCCACTTACCTTCCCCAAGCTGTCAGTCAGAGTATGAGTGTCTTTAATTATTCCACAAGACAGCTAAGCTCCTATCCTGGCCACAGCTAATACTTAATCAAGTTTCATCTTCGTACTATCAGTGGTCCTAGGTAGGTTTTAGGGGTGGATAGGGCAAAATAAGATGGGTCCTATGAAAATTCATCTGCCCAACAAATATTTATTGCCCTGTTCTAGGTCTTGGAGACATACAAGTAAAAGACATGGTTCCGGCCATTTGAGATTTCCCAATCTTGTGATTGATAAAGTAATCAAATTATAATACAGTGTGATAAGACCAATGATTTCATTAAAATGAATACTGTAGAGTCATGAAAGATAACATAAGGTAACAAAAATTATTTATTATCTCTCACCTTTTCTGTTGGTAAAAGATTAAGGCAGGGTACCTCAGGGAGAGTTTTCCCTACTCTACAATGTATGAAGTCTTTAGTAGAAAATTTGAAGGCTAAGGGATGAAATCACTTGAAGGTTCATTCACTTACATGTGGGATATGTTGGCTGGGGGCCGAGCTGGGCTCTTGCTCAGAATATATGATCTCTTCATACAGTCTGAGCTTCTTCAAAACATGGCGTCTGGGTTCTGAAGGCAATTATGCCAAGAGAGAGCCAGGCAGAAGCCACATTGCCTTTTACGACCTAGTTTCACCTGCCTTGTACTTCCATCACAATGTTTTTCTGAGACATGACAAGCATCTACTTAGGTCAGTGTAGGGGAACCAATTTCCCACCTCTCTTTGGAGAAATGTTAGTGTCATGATATAAGGAAGGGTGTGTGCATTGGGATATATATCAGTGCAGGCATCTTTGGAAAATGTCATCTGCCACAGTATCTAACTCAATTCATGGTTAGGGTACAAGGTAGTCAGAAAATATTCTTAGAGGGGATGGTATTCCTGATGGATTCGGAAGACCCAGAAGAATTTCATCAGTGAAGAAAAGAAGAAGGTTATTTCAGGTTAAAAAATAGTCCCAGAGTCTTAAGGTAGATTTATGTCTAGAAAAGTGCCTATAGTTCATTGTGTTTAATTTTCTTTGAATGGTAGAGTCTCTGTTTACCAAGTCTTTCTCTTTCAGAAGAAAGAGAAAGAGGACTAGAGTCTGGCATTCTGAGGCTAGTCTGCCCACGTTCGTCCTCCCTTCTCCTCTGTCTGGACACACAAAAAGTGCTGAGATGCTCTGGGAAGTCAATTTCCTGTTGCCACAGGACTGTATCACAGGGCCTGAGTATGAAATGGTGGGAAAGGAAATGCCTTATATCAGCAACCTTACTCCAAACCTGCTCACCTGGCTCTCTGCATCGTTCTAAAGAATCAAGAAGAATTCTTGATGCTGACACCAAAAATACAATCTTCTAAAGATCTCTTCAGTCTTTTATTGCTATATCTTATTGCAATCCCCTCAAGTCTTCTTATTAGGAAAAATACTAATTGATCCTTATTTTCTAACCGAGATCACCTCCTGGAAGCATGTCATCCTGTTCTGTCTTAACTCAGCAAAGTTATATAGAGCCCTTAGCCACCATTAGCTTCTAAGTACCCCTTACAAATATCTTCTTCTTGCTAGTTCTTTCTCCCTTATTCTCCCTACTTTATCCAGTCAAACTCTGAAGTTTTTTTTTTTTTTTCTTCTTTCATTCTTTTATATCTCCTTTGCCCTCACTCTGGGGCTTCCCTGGTGGCTCAGAGGTTAAAGCGTCTGCCTCCAATGCGGGAGACCCGGGTTCGATCCCTGGGTCAGGAAGATCCCCTGGAGAAGGAAATGGCAAACCACTCCAGTATTCTTGCCTGGAGAATCCCATGGACAAAGAAGCCTAGTAGGTTACAGTCCACAGGGTCACAAAGAGTCGGACACGACTGAGTGACTTCACCTCACCTCACCTCACCTCACCTCACCTTGCCCTCACTCTAGACTTTTAGAATTTTCTTCTTAGACTTTGTGGTTTAATAATTGGTCTCCCGACCCCTTGTCTTTTTGCACTTTCAACCATACTCAGCATCACTAAGACCTCTTTACAGAGGCCATTCAACTTGGTTGATTTTTCCTAGGAGGCATTTATTGAATTGTTCCCAAGCTGGATGTTCCCAAAGGTACCTCCCTGCACCCTGTGTGTCTCTAAACATGGTTCAGTGTGCTGTCTACTGCTGAGCTAAATGACTTCTAGATAGAAACCTTCCAGTTTCTGGCACCATCATTAACTAGCATTCATTCATCAGAACATTTAAGAGAAATTAGTTGGACAAATAATGTGCTCCCACACAAAACTAACGAAACATGAAAATTAGCAACATTAAATAAATAAGTACATGCAGCCTTTGTTGGTTAACTGCTCATGCAGAGTTTACCAAACATACCTCTTTTGACTTCTTGCTGTCCCTTGACCCTCTTACCTATTGCCTTCTTGTCCTCTTGCCTTAGAATTATGACTGTGACCATGCTCAGTCATGTCCAACTCTGGCCTCCTCTGTCCATGGGATTTTCCAGGAAAGAATACTGGAATGTGTTGCCATTTCCTCCTCTAGGGGATCTTCCAACCCAGGGATCAAACCAGCTTCTCCTGCATCTCTTGCATTGATAGGCAGATTCTTTCTTTACTACTGAGTCACCTGGGAAGCCCCAGAATTAAGACTACTTGTCTTTTAAAGATCACATTGTGTCCTATTCATGCTTGATTGGTTATTAGCAGCTGCAACTCTCATACCATCAATTTAAGCCCAGATTGCCTCTGTTGACAAGGATAAGGACCACTTCTCATGTGTCCCTCTAGGCTCTGTAAGTCAGCTCATTGCACTGGAGGCCAAAGTAATGGAGCTTCAGCTTTAGCATCAGTCCCTCCAGTGAAAACTGAGGATTGATTTTCTTCAGGATTGACTTGTTTGATCTCCCTGCATCCCAAGTTTCTCTCAGGAGTCTTCTCCAGCACCACAGTTCAAAGGCATCAATCTTTGTCACTCAGCTTTTTCTTACTGTCCAGCTCTCACATTCATACAGGACTACTGGAAAAACAATAGCTTTGACTGTTTGGACCTTTGTCAGCAAAGTAATGTCTGTGCTTTTAATATGCTGTCTAGGTTTGTCATTGCTTTTCTTCCAAGAAGCAAACATCTTTTAATTTCAAGGCTGTAGTCACCATCTACAGTGATTTTAGAGCCCAAGAAATTAAAAAGTCTGTCACTGTTCTCAGTTTTCTCATCTATTTGCCATGAAGTGATGGGGCATGATGCTGTGATCTCACATTTTTAGATGGTGAGTTTTAGGCCAGCTCCTTCACCTTCATCAAGAGACTATTTCCTCTTCGCTTTCTTCCATAAGAGTGGTGTCATGGGCACATCCGAGGTTACTGATATTTCTTCTGGCAATCTTGGTTTCAGCTTGTGATTCATCCAGCCTGTTATTTCACATAATGTATTCTGCATATAAGTCAAATAAGCAGGGTGACAATATACAGCCCTCATACACGCCACTCCCAATTCTGAACCAGTCCGTTGTTCCATGTTTGGCTGCAACTGCTTCTTCCTGACCTGCACAGGCTTCACAGGAGGCAGGTAAGATGGTCTGGTATTCCCTTTCTCTAAGAAATTTCCACATTTTGTTGTGATCCACACAATTAAAAGCTTTAGTATAGTCAACAAAGCAGAAGTAGATGTTTTTCTGGAATTCTGCAGCTTTTTCTTTAATGCAATGGATGTTGGCAATTTGATCCCTGATTCCTCTACCCTTTCTAAATCCAGCTTGTATATCTGGAAGTTTTCAGCTCACATACTGCTGAAGCCCAGCCTGAAGAACTCTGAGCATCAACCTGCTAGCATGTGAAATGAGTTCAACTGCATGGCAGTTTGAACATTCTTTGGCATTGGCCTTCTTTGGAACTGAAATGAAAACTGACATTTTCCAGTCCTGTGGCTACTGCTGAGTTTTCCAAGATTGCTGGCATATTGAGTACAGCACTTTCACAGCATCATCTTTTAGAATTGAAATACCTCAGCTGGAATTCCATCACCTCCACTAGCTTTGTTCGTAGTGATTCTTCCTAAGGCCCACTTGATTTCACATTCCAGAATGTCTGGCTCTAGGTGAGTGATGACACCATTGTAGTTATCTGGGTCATGAAGTTACACGACCCAGATAAATATCTTTTTGTGTAGTTCTGTGTGTGTTTTACCACCTCTTTTAATATCTTCTGCTTTTGTTAGGTCCATACTGTTTCTGTCCTTTACTGTGCCTATCTTTGCATGAAATGTTCCCTTGATATCTCTCGTTTTCTTGAAGAGATCTCTAGTCATTCTCATTCTACTGTTTCCCTCTGTTTCTTTGCATTGTTCAGTCAAAAAGGCTTTCTTATCTCTCCTTGCTATTCTTTGGAACTCTGCATTCAGACGGGTATATGTTTCCTTTTCTCCTTTGCCTTTTGCTTCTCTTTTCTCATCTATTTGTAAGGTCTCCTCAGACAACCATTTTGCCTTTTTGCATTTCTTTTTCTTGGGGATGTTCTTGATCCCTGCCTCCTGTAAAATGTTAGGAACTTCTGTCAGTAGTTCTTCAGGCACTCTATCAGATCTAATTCCTTGAATCTATTTGTCACTTCCACTGTATAATCATATGAGATTTGATTTAGGTCTTGAGATTCCCTTGGGCTACAAGGAGATCCTACAAGTTCATCCTAAAGGAGATCAGTCTGAGTGTTCATTGGAAGGACTGATGTTGATGCTGAAACTGCAATACTTTGGCCGCCTGATGTGAAGAGCTGACTCATTTGAAAAGACCCTGATGCTGGGAAAGATTGAGGGCAGGAGAAGAAGGGGATGACAGAGGATGAGATGGTTGGATGGCATCACTGACTCAATGGACATGGGTTTGAGTGAACTCCGGGAGTTGGTGATGGACAGGGAGGCCTGGCATGCTGTGGTCCATGGAGTCACAAAGAGTTGGACACAACTGAGCAACTGAACTGAACTGAACTGATTTGTCACTTCCCCTGTATAACCATATGGGATTTGATTTAGGTCATACCTGGATGGCCTAGTGGTTTTTTCTATATTCTTCAATTTAAGTCTGAATTTTGCAAATCCTAGTAAGAAGTGTTATTTTGCCCATTTTGGGTAAGGTAGCCAAATGGGATCTAGGCTAGTATATTTTCCTAATCTCACTGAGATGCTCCTAAACAGTCACCCATGCAGTTTATTCTACTGAGGACAATCTTCTCATCATCCAGGTCATATCCTACTCATCATGCGTAGGTTTTAGCTTAACTGCCACTTCCTTGAGAAACTTTCCCCAACACCCTTATACCAAATTTCAATTTTCCTTCCTTCTTTGCCAAATTCAGTTCAGTTCAGTTCACGTGCTCAGTCATGTCCAACTCTTTGCAACCCCATGAATCACAGCACGCCAGGCCTCTCTGTCCATCACCAACTCCCAGAGGTCACCCAAACCTATGTCCATCGAGTTGGTGATGCCATCCAGCCATCTCATCCTCTGTTGCCCCATTCTCCTCCTGCCCCTAATCCCTCCCAGCATCAGAGTCTTTTCAAATGAGTCAGCTCTTCACATCAGTTGGCCAAAGTATTGGAGTTTCAGCATCAATATCAGTCTTTCCAATGAATACCCAGGACTGATCTCCTTTAGGATGGACTGATTGGATCTCCTTGCAGTCCAAGGGACTCTCAAGAGTCTTCTCCAACAACACAGTTCAAAAGCATCAATTCTTTGGTACTCAGCCTTCTTCACAGTCCAACTCTCACATCCATACATGACCATTGGAAAAATCATAGCCTTGACTAGATGGACCTTTGTTGGCAAAGTAATGTCTCTGCTTTTCAATATGCTAACTAGGTTGGTCATAACTTTCCTTCCAAGGAGTACGCATCTTTTAATTTCATGGTTGCAGTCACCATCTGCAGTGATTTTGGAGCCCCTAAAATAAAGTCAGCCACTGTTTCCCCTGTTTCCCCATCTATTTGCCATGAAGTGATGGGACCGGATGCCATGATCTTCATTTTCTGAATGTTGAGCTTTAAGCCAACTTTTTTACTCTCCTCTCACTTTCGTCAAGAGGCTCTTTAGTTCTTCACTTTCTGCCAAAAGGGTGGTGTCATCTGCATATCTGAGGTTATTGATATTTCTCCCAGCAATTTTGATTCCTACTTGTACTCCATCCAGCCCGGCATTTCGCATGATGAACTCTGCATATAAGTTAAATAAGCAGGGTGCAATATACAGCCTTAATGTACTCCCTTTCCAATTTGGAACCTGTCTGTTGTTCCATATCCAGAGCTAACTGTTGCTTCTTGACCTGCATACAGATTTCTCAAGAGGCAGGTCAGGTGGTCTGGTAGTCCTATCTCTTAAAGAATTTTCCACAGTTTGTTGTGATCCATGCTTTCAAAGGCTTTGATGTAGTCAATAAAGCAGAAGTAGATGTTTATCTGGAACTCTCTTGCTTTTTTGATGATCCAATAGATGTTGACAATTTTATCTCTGGTTCCTCATCCTTTTTGTAAATCCAGTTTGAACATCTGGGATTTCATGGTTCACAGGCTTTTGAGTCCTGGCTTGGAGAGTTTTGTGTATTACTTTTCTAGTGTGTGATATGAATGCAATTGTGTAGTAGATTGAACATTCTTTGGCATTGCCTTTCTTTGAGATTGCAATGAAAACTGGCCTTTTTCAGTCCTGTGGCCACTGCTGAGTTTTCCAAATTGGCTGGCATATTCAGTGCAGCACTTTCACAGCATCATCTTTAAGGATTTGAAATAGCTCAACTGGAATTCCATCCCCTCCACTAGCTTTGTTTGTTGTCATGCTTCCTAAGGCCCACTTGACTTCACAAACCAGGATGTCTGGCTCTAGGTGAGTGATCACACCATCGTGGTTATCTGAGCCATGAAGATCTTCTTTGTATAGTTCTTCAGTGTAGTTTTCCACTTCTTAATATCTTCTGCTTCTGTAAGTTTCATACCATTTCTGTCCTTTATTTTGCGCATCTTTGCATGAAATGTTCCCTTGATATCTCTAATTTTATTGAAGAGATCTCTAGTCTTTCTCATTCTATCGTTTTTCTCTATTTCTTTGCAGTGATCACAAAGAAGGCTTTTCTTATCTCTCTTTGCTATTATTTGGGTATATCTTTCCTTTTCTCCTTTTGCTTTATCTTCTCTTCTTTTCTTAGCTATTTGTAAGGCCTCCTCAGAGAACCATTTTGCCTTTTTGCATTTCTTTTTCTTGTGGATGGCCTTGATCCCTGCCTCCTGTACAATGTCACAAACCTCCTTCCATAGTTCTTCAGGCACTCTGTCTATCAGACCTAATCCCTCATATTTATTTCTTCCACTGTATAATCCTAAGGGGTTTGATTTAGGTCAAACATGAGTAGTCTAGTGGTTTTCCGTACTTTCTTCAATGAAGTCTGAATTTGGCAATAAAGAATTTATGATCTGAGCCACAGTCAGCTTCTGGTCTTCTTTTGCTGACTGTATAGAGCTTCTCCATGTTTGGCTGCAAAGAATATAATCAATCTGATTTTGGTGTTCACCATCTGGTGATGTCCATGTGTAGAGGCTTCTCTTGTCTTGTTGGAAGAGGGTGCTTGCTATGACCATTCTTTTGATGAAGCTCTGTTAGCCTTTGCCCTGCTTCATTTTGTACTGGAAGGCCAAATTTGCCTGTTAATCCAGGTATTTCTTGACTTCCTACTTTTGCATTCCATATTGGAATGCAAATTTTGTATATTGGGGATTAGATTTCAATATAAGAATTTGGGGTGGAGGACATTTATTGAGTTCATAGCAGGCAAATAGAAATTCACAAAGTCAGTGATAACAGAGGCAGCAGGACATACTAGAGACGTGATTCATATACTGAAACTAACTGCTTAGGAAATTGGCATTTGCACTTATGTCCAGAAATCTCTGGGTCTTCCCAGGTGGCTCAGTGGTAAAGAATCTGCCTGCCAATGCTATAGACATAGGAAATTTGGGTTTGATTCCTGGGTCAGGAAGACCCTCTGTAGAAGGAATGGGAACCTACTCCAGCATTCTTGCCTGGAAAATCCCATGGATAGAGGAGCCTGGCAGACTACAGTCAAAGAATTGAATGTGACTGAGTGATTGAGCATGCGCACTAGTGCATACACTAGTGCAAAATCATACAATGTTCTTTTTCATCAGTTATTAAAGACATACTCATAAAACAGGTGTTACTCATTCAGAGTCACCGTTCACTTTGAGTATTCTGTGTGCTAAGTACTGTGGTTTATTTTATTGGTTTGCATTGCTTAACACAGGGAAGATACAAGTTATTTTATTCTTTCATCATCTTCTGTGACATAAGCAATATTATCTCCATTAACAAATGAGGAAACATTCTTTGTACTTGACTGACTTAGTCACCACAATCTAGATCTCTGATTCACACTGAGATCAAATTGACTCAAAGTCCTATGCGCTTTAAAACATACACTGTTTCCATTAAATCCTTCATTAAAAATGTATGCATAACCTAATTAAAGGGAAGTAAATACAATTTTCAGATTTCTTTATTATCTTAGTATTTCATCCATGCCAGGATCAGGAACTGCTGGGGGATATTCAGACTTTGTCTCAACTGTTTCCCTTTGCAGATCCTGCCATTTGTTTTAGAGGTTTATAACAGTCATTTAAATGAGGCTTTGACTTTTTGTGTCTTAGCCCTCCTCTCCTTATGTTTTGCACAAGTAATCCTCAGTTAATATCTAATTTGCTTCCAAATGTTGTTATTGTAACCTAGTAACTCTTTTATTTTGAAAGGCTATGCCTTAGAAACATCTAACTCTAGTGGACTGAGTCTTTATTACGGCCATCTTTACCTCTGCAGAATAACTTCTGAGGCATTCGTTGTCATGCTTTGTTGGGTGATGTGCCAGCATAACTTTACAGACACAAAAGGACTGATTGATAACAATCATTAAAGGCCCAAGTGCCCTAGCTTGTCTAAATAATGACTTGAGTTTGATACAGTTATGTGCACATGAGAAATGGAACCCAGGAGAAGGTGATTTGTTTGAAATAAAGGAAAGGGATGAGGAAATAATTGGTGAGTGAGAAAGTATGGGATAACTAGGTCATTCTGTGGATGAACTTGCATTGATATTTTCTATTTTAGTTTATGGTGGATCAAAATCATTATTATTTCTTTTAACAGTACCAGTGTTTTTCTGTGCATCTTTTACCATCGGACACAAGTTTTGCATTTTGATGTAAGGTTCTTGAGAAATAGAAGAGTTTGGACTTCAGCAGACTCACTGAGAGTATGATGAATTGGACAGAGTTCGGTGGATAGCAACACTATCTCCTTTTTGTAACTGCCCGGAGAGTAGTGAGTCTCAATTGTGGCTATCCACTCGAATCATCTTTAAAAAATACTGATGCCTTACGTTTAACCCTCGGAGGTTCTAGTTTTGTATACCTGGGATATAGCTTTGTTGTTGTTATTCAGTCACTTGGTCGTGTCCAGCTCTTTGCAACCCCATGGACTGTAGCCAACCAGGCTTCCCTGCCCTTCACCATCTCCCAAAGTTTGCTAAAACTCATTTCCATTGAGTCAGTGATGCCATCCAAATATCTCATCCTCTGTCATCTCCTTCTTCTCCTGCTTTCAGCCTTTCCCAGCATCAGGGTCTTTTCCAGTGAGTCAGTTTTCTCATCAGGTGGCCACAGTATTGGAGCTTCAGCTATAGCAGTAGTCCTTCTAATGAATATTCAGGAATTTCCTTTAGGATTTCTTTTAGGACTGACTGGTTTGATCTCCTTGCAGCTGAGGAGACTCTCAAGAGTCTTCAACACCCTCATGAGTTCAAAACTATCAATTCTTTGGCACTCAGCTTTCTTTATTGTCCAACACTCACATCCATACATGACTACTGGAAAAACCATAGCTTTGACTATACGACTTTTGTTGGCCAAGTAACATCTCTGCTTATTAAAATGCTGTCTAGGTTTGTCATAGCTTTTCCCCAAGAAGCAAGCATCTTTTCATTTCATGGCTGCAATCACCATCTGCAGTGATTTTGTAGCCCAAGAAAATAAAGTCTGTCACTGTTTCCATTTTTCCCCATCTATTTGCCATGAAGTGATGGGACCAGATGCCATGATCTTTGTTTTTGAATGTTGATTTAAGCCAGCTTTTTCGGTCTCCTCTTACATTTTAATCAAGAGGCTTTTTTTTAAAAAAAATCTTCTTTGCTTTCTGCCATAAGGGTAGTATCACCTGCATGTCTGAGGTTATTGATACTTCTCCCAGCAATCTTGATTCCAGCTTGTGCTTCATCCAACCTGGCATTTTGCATGATGTTGCATATAGAGCTTCTCTGGTAGCTCAACGGAGAAGGAAATGGCAACCCACTCGAGTACTCTTGCCTGGAAAATCCCACTGATGGAGGATCCTGGTAGGCTGCAGTCTGTGGGGTCGCTAAGAGTCAGACACAACTGAGCGACTTCATTTTCACTTTTCACTTTCATGCATTGGAGAAGGAAATGGCAACCTACTCTAGGGCCTAGAGAATCCCAGGGATGGGGCGGCCTGGTGGGCTGCTGTCTATGGCATCTAACAGAGTTTGACCCAACTGAAGCTACTTAGCAGCAGCAGCAGCTGGTAGCTCATCTAATAAAGAATCTGCCTGCAATGTAGGAGATCCCCATTTCATTCCTGGGTCAGGAAGATCCCCTGGAGAATGGATAGGCTACCCACTCCAGTATTCTTGGGCTTCCGAAAACTGGTGGCTACTTCTTGAGCCACCGGTATTCTTGGTGGCTCAGATGATAAAGAAACTGCCTGCAATGTGGGAGACCCAGGTTCAAGCCCTGGGTTGGGAAGATCCTCTGGAGGGGTCATGGTAACCCACTCCAGTATTCTTGCCTGGAGAATCCCCATAGTCAAAGAAGCCTGACAGGCTACAGATGATGGGTTAACAAAGAGTTGGACACAACTGTGCAACTAAGCACAGCACAGCACTCTGCGTATAAGTTAAATGAACAGGGTAACAATATATAACCTTGAAGTACTCTGTTCCTAGTTTGGAACCAGTCCATTGTTCCATGTCCAGGTCTAAGTGTTGTTTCTTAACTTACCTATGGTTTTTCAGGAGGCAGGTAAGGTGGTCTGGTATTCCCATCTCTTTAAGAATTTTCCACAGTTTGTTGTGATCTACATATTCAAAGGGTTGATGTAGTCAGTGAAGCAGAAGTAAGTGTTTTTCTGGAATTTTATTGCTTTTTCTATATTCCAATGGATGTTGGCAGTTTGATCTCGATTCCTCAGCCTTTTCTAAATCCAGCTTGTGCATCTGAAAGTTCTTGCTGCACATATTGTTGAAGGCTAGCTTGAAGAATTTTGAGCATTACTTTGCTAGCATGTGAAATGTGTGCAGTTGTGTGGTAGTTTGAACATTCTTTGGCATTGCACATCTTTGAGATTGGAATGAGAACTGAACTTTTCCAGTCCTGTGGCCATTGCTGAGTTTTCCAAATTTGTTGGCACATTGAGGGCAGTACTTTACAGCATCATCTTTTAGGATTTGAAATAGCTCAGCTGGAATTCTGTTGTCTTCATTAGCTTTGTTCATAGTAATGCTTCCTAATGCCCACTTGACTTTGTACTCTAAAATGTTTAGCTCTAGATGAGTGATCACACCATTGTGACTTTTTGGGTCATGAAGATCTTTTTGTATAGTTTTTCTGTGTATTCTTAGCACCTCTTCTTAATATCTTCTGCTTCTGTTAGGCCCTTGCTGTTTCTGTCCTTTACTGTGCCTGTCTTTGAATGAAATGTTCCCTTGTTATCTTCAATTTTCTTGATGATATCTCTAGTCATTCTTGTTCTATTGTTTTCCTCTATTTCTTTGCATTGTCCACTCATAAAGGCTTTCTTTTCCCTTCTTGCTATTCTTTGCAACTCTGCATTCAGATGCGTATCTTTCCTTTTGTCCTTTCCGTTTCAGTTCTTTTCTTTTTTGAGCTATTGGTAAGGCCTCCTCTGACAATCATTTTGCCTTTTTGTATTTCATTGTTGGGTATGGTTTTGATCACTGCCTCTTGTACAATGTTATGAACCTCCACCCATAGTTCTTCAGGCACTGTGTCTATCAGATCTAATCCCTTGAATCTATTTGTCACTTCCACTGTATAATCATAATGTATTTGATTTAGGTCATACCTGAATAACCTAGTGGTTTTCCTACTCTCTTTAATATAAGTCCGCATTTTGCAATAAGGAGTTCATGATCTGAGCTGTAGTCAGCTTCTGGTCTTATTTTTGTATAGAGGAGCTTGAAAATTTAATCTGTTCAGCAGTTTCTAATGTGTTGTGAGAACCACTCAGATAGAGGTTGAGAATCACTGAGATCAATCCTTAATTTGGTGGAAGATAGTATGGGAGAGAAAGAAGAATTAAACTGGAGGAATCAACCTGCCTGACTTCAAATAATACTACAAAGCTAGTAATCAACAGAGTATGGTACTGGCACAAAAACAACAATATAAATAGATCAGTGGAACAAAATAGAAAGCCAGAGATAAATCCATGCACCTATGGACACCTTATCTTTGACACAGGAGGCAAAAATATACAATGGAGAAAAGACAATCTCTTTAACAAGTGGTGCTGAGAAAACTGGTCAACCACCTGTAACAGAATGAAACTAGAACACTTTCTAACAAAAATAAACTCAAAATGGATTAAAGATCTAAATGTAAGACCAGAAACTATAAAACTAGAAAACATAGGTAGAACATTCTCTGACATAAATAACAGCAAGATCCTCTATGACCCACCTCCCAGAGTAATGGAAATAAAAGCAAAAATAAATAAATGAGACAAAAACTTTTAAATTTTTGTACAATTAAAGAAACTATAAGCAAGGTGGAAAAGCAGACTTCAGAATGGGATAAAATAATAGCAAATGAAACAACTGACAAGAATCTAAATATACATGCAGCTCAATACCAGAAAAATAAATAATGCAATCAAAAAGTGGGCCACAGAACTAAACAGACATTTCTTCAAGGAAGACAAACACATGGCTAATAAACACATGAAAAGATGCTCAACATCACTCATTATCAGAGAAATGCAAGTCAAAACCACACTGAGGTACCACCTCATGCCAGTCAGAACTGCTGCCATCAAAATGTCTACAAACAATAAATGCTGGATAGAGTGTGGAGAAAACAGAACCCTCTTACACTGTTGGTGGGAATACAAACTAATATAGCCACTATGGAGAACAGTGTGGAGATTCCTTAAAAAACCGGAAATAGAACTCCTATACGACCCAACAGTCCTACTGCTGGGCATACACACTGAGGAAACCAGAATTGAAAGAAACACGTGTACCCCAATGTTCATTGCAGCACTGTTTACAGTAGCTAGGACAAGGAAGCAACCTAGATGTCCATCAGCACATGAATGCATAAGAAAGTTGTGGTATATATACACAATAAAATATTACTCAGCTATAAAAAAAGAGTGTATTTGAGTCAGTTCTAATGAGGTGGATGAAACTGGAGCCTATTATACAGAGTAAAGTAAGTGAGACAGGAAAACACTAGTGCAGTATATTAATACATACAAATGGAATTTATTTTTATTCAGTGTTGAATATATATATATATATATATATATATATATATATATATATATAAAAAACTCAGTTTCATTTGACTCAAACGTTTAGTCATTATCAGTCTGCTCAGGATTCAGCAGTACTTATTTAGGTCTCATTTCAACTCATTGGAAAGGACTCTGATGATGGGAAAGATTGAAGTTAAAAAGAGATGGAGGCTAGAAGGTGAGATGACTAGATAGCATCACTGACTCAATGGATATGAATTTGAGCAAACTCTAGGAAATATACAGTAATAAATTTTTTTGAATTGCCTTTGTTAAAAATCAGTTGAAGTGTTTGTATGGATTCATTTCCAGAGTTTTCTCTGCTCTGTTTATTACTTTTCTGTCCTTACAAAAGTATCAGACTATCTTGGTCAGTTCAGTTCAGTTCAGTCGCTCAGTCGTGTCTGACTCTTCGCGACCTCATGAATCGCAGTACGCCAGGCCTGTCCATCGCTATCTCCGAGAGTTCAATCAGACTCACGTCCATCGAGTCCGCGATGCCATCCAGCTATCTCATCCTCGGGCGTCCCCTTCTCCTCCTGCCCCCAATCCCTACCAGCATCAGAGTGAACCCTTCACATGAGGTGGCCAAAGTATTGGAGTTTCAGCTTTAGCATCATTCCTCTAAAGAAATCCCAGGGTTGATCTCCTTCAGAATGGACTGGTTGGATCTCCTTGCAGTCCAACAGACTCTCAAGAGTCTTCTCCAACACCACAGTTCAAAAGCATCAATTCTTCAACACTCAGCCTTCTCCACAGTCCAACTCTCACATCCATACATGACCATAGGAAAAACCATAGCCTTTACTAGACAGACCTTAGTCGGCAAAGTAATGTCTCTGCTTTTGAATATACTATCTAGGTTGGTCATAACTTTTCTTCCAAGGAGTAAACGTCTTTTAATTTCATGGCTGCAATCACCATCTGCAGTGATTTTGGAGCACAAAAAATAAAGTCTGACACTGTTTCCACTGTTTCCCCATCTATTTCCCATGAAGTGATGGAACCAGATGCCATGATCTTCATTTTCTGAATGTTGAGCTTTAAGCCAACTTTTTTGCTCTCTTTCACTTTCATCAAGAGGCTTTTTAATTCCTCTTCACTTTCTGCCATAAGGGTGGTGTCATCTGCATATCTGAGGTTATTGAGATTTCTCCCGGCAATCTTGATTCCAGCTTGTATATCTTCCAGCCCAGCGTTCCTCATGATGTACTCTGCATAGAAGTTAAATAAGCAGGGTGACAATATACAGCCTTGATGTACTCCTTTTCCTATTTGGAACCAGTCTGTTGTTCCATGTCCAGTTCTAACTGTTGCTTCCTGACCTGCATACAGATTTCTCAAGAAGCAGGTTAGGTGGTCTGGTATTCCCGTCTCTTTCAGAATTTTCCACAGCTTATTGTGATCCACACTGTCAAAGGCTTTGGCATAGTCAATAAAGCAGAAATAATAGATGTTTTTCTGGAACTCTCTTGCTTTTTCCATGATCCAGCGGATGTTGGCAATTTGATCTCTGGTTCCTCTGCCTTTTCTAAAACTAGCTTGAATATCAAGAATTTCACGGTTCACATATTGCTGAAGCCTGGCTTGGAGAATTTTGAGCATTACTTTACTAGCATGTGTAAGGTAAGATAAGGTAAGGTAAAGTCACTCAGTCGTGTCCGATTCTTTGCGACCCCATGGGCTGTAGCCTACCAGGCTCCTTTGTCCATGGAATTTTCCAAGCAATAGTACTGGAGTGGATTGCCATTTCCTTCTCCAGGGGATCTTCCCGACCCAGGGATTGAACCCGGGTCTCCCACCTTGTAGACAGATGCTTAGCCGCCTGAGCCACCAGGGAAGTATAGTCATGTGAGATGAGTGCAATTGTGTGGTAGTTTGAGCATTCTTTGACATTGTCTTTCTTTGGGACTGCAGTGAAAACTGACCTTTACCAGTCCTGTGGCCACTGCTGAGTTTTCCAAATTTGCTGGCATATTGAGTGCAGCACTTTCACAGCATCATCTTTCAGGATATGAAACAGCTCAACTGGAATTCCATCACCTCCACTAGCTTTGTTTGTAGTGATACTTTCTAAGGCCCACTTGACTTCACATTCCAAAATGTCTGGCTCTAGATTAGTGATCACATCATCATGATTATCTGGGTCGTGAAGATCTTTTTGTACAGTTCTTTCGTGTATTCTTGCCACCTCTTCTTAATATCTTCTGCTTCTGTTAGGTCCATACCATCTCTGTCCTTGATCGAGCCCATCTTTGCATGAAATGTTCCCTTGGTATCTCTGATTTTTCTTGAAGAGATCTCTAGTCTTTCCCATTCTGTTGTTTTCCTCTATTTCTTTGCATTGATCACTGAAGAAGGCTTTCTTATCTCTTCTTGCTGTTCTTTGGAACTCTGCATTCAGATGCTTATATCTTTCCTTTTCTCCTTTGCTTTTCACCTCTCTTCTTTTCACAGCTATTTGTAAGGCCTCCCCAGACAGCCATTTTGCTTTTTTGCATTTCTTTTCCATGGGGATGGTCTTGATCCCTGTCTCCTGTACAATGTCACGAACCTCATTCCATAGTTCATCAGGCACTCTATCTATCACATCTAAGCCCTTAAACATATTTCTCACTTCCACTGTATAATCATAAGGGATTTGATTTATGTCATACCTGAATGGTCTAGCTGTTTTCCTTACTTTCTTCAATTTGAGTCTGAATTTTGTAATAAGGAGGCATGATCTGAGGCACAGTCATTTCCTGGTCTTGTTTTTGTTGACTGTATAGAGCTTCTCCATCTTTGGCTGCAAAGAATATAATCAGTCTGATTTCGATGTTGACCATCTGGTGATGTCCATGTGTAGAGTCTTCTCTTGTGTTGTTGGAAGAGGGTGTTTGTTATGACCAGTGCATTTTCTTGGCAAAATTCTATTAGTCTTTGCCCTACTTCGTTCTGCATTCCAAGGCCTGTTACTTCAGGTGTTTCTTGACTTCCTACTTTAGCATTCCAGTCCCCTATAATGAAAAGGACATCTTTTTTGGGTGTTAGTTCTAAAAGGTCTTGTAGGTCTGCATAAAACCGTTCAACTTCAGCTTCTTCAGCATTACTGGTCATCTTGGTTAGTGTGTCTTAATAGTATGTCTTGAATTTGGATACTGAGGGTCCTCAACCATTTTTGTTTTTCAAGACTGTTTTGACTAATATAGATCATGTGCATTTTCACAAAAGTTTAAGATCAGCTTAACAATGTCTTCAAAACTTTTGGCTTAAAAAAAAACTTTTGGCTTATATTTTGTTGAGATTGCTTTGAATTTTATATCATCAGGGAATAATTGACATTTAACATGCATATCTTAACATGAGCTGTCATTCTTTTAATCTTTTTAATTTCTCCCAGAAATTTTAAATAATTTTTACTGTCTTGGTCTGTGCATGTTTTATTCATTTTATTTCTATATATTTTTATGCTATTCTGAATTATATCTTATTTTCTAGTTATTTATTATTAGTGAATGAAGATACAATTGGTTTTTGTACATGACTTTGTCCTGTGAATTTCACAATTTGTTTTATTAGTTTACTTTTAGATTCTATAGGAAATTCTGAGTACACAATAATATTGTCTAAGTAATGATCATTCTCCTTTTAATCTTTTTGTCTAGAACTTTGTAAAACTTCTAGTACACTTTGAATACATGTTATGAAAGTGGAAATCTCTACTTTTTTCCTAATCTTGGGTAAAAATGGCTGGTAATTCAACATTAAATATGTTAGCTCTAGGTTTTTCATAGGTGCCCTTTATCAAACTCAGGAAACTCCCATCTATTTCCACTTTCCTAACCTAGATAATATATTGAAAAGCAGAGACATTACTTTGCTGACTAAGGTCCATCTAGACAATGCTAGTTATATGGTTTTTCCTGTGGTCATGTATGGATGTGAGAGTTGGACTGTGGAGAAGGCTGGGTGTTGAAGAATTGATGCTTTTGAACTGTGGTGTTGGAGAAGACTCTTGAGAGTTTCTTGGACTGCAAGGAGATTCAACCAGTCCATTCTGAAGGAGATCAACCCTGGGATTTCTTAGGAAGGAATGATGCTAAAGTTGAAACTCCAGTACTTTGGCCACCTCATGCGAAGAGTTGACTCATTGGAAAAGACTCTGGTGCAGGAGGTGAAGGAGATGCCTGAGGATGAGATGGCTGGATGGCATCACGGACTCAATGGACGTGAGTTTGAGTGAACTCTGGGAAATGGTGGAAATGGTGATGGACAGGGAGGCCTGGCAGAGCTGTGATTCATGGGGTCGCAAAGAGTCGGACACGACTGAGCACCTGAACTGAACTGAACTGATAGGTTTTAGTATCAATAGACTTCTGAATTTTTAAGTGCATTTTCTGCATTTCTTGTTATGATGTTTTTTTCTCTTTTGTTCTGTTAATGTGATGAATTATAATGATTCATTTCAAATCATAATGTGATTATGAATCCCACATGATCTATTACCCTTCTTGCATATTGCTTGATTTTATATATTGCTTGATTTTATATATTGCTTATATATTGCTAATATTGCCACTGGCACAAAATCATCATACTCTCCTATAGATATAATTCTTGAGTAGAGAATTTATTTCTAATCTGTGAAAGTTTCCATTACTGTATCATACTTTTAATGACAATAAGTGCATATAAAATGTTTTATTTTAGGAATAAATGAATTCATAAATAAATAAATAAATATGCCTTTGTTCTCCCATGTCTCTTTCAAGAGTAGGCTCTACTTAATAAAAACTTGGTATGTATAACATCCTTGTACTGTAGCACATGATAAATATAATTAATAGCATTGTATATGAGAGTAAGTCCAAAGAGTTCTCATCACAAGGAAGAAAATTTTTTTCTATTTCTTTCATGTTCTATGTATATGAGATGTGGATGTTCACTTTATGTATTGTGGACATATTTTCATGATGTATGTCAGTCCAGCCATTATACTGTACACCTTACACTTACACAATATTTTACATCAGTTAATCTCAATAAAATGGGATCAATAAAATGGGAAGGAAAGAAGAAAGCCCATGCACAGCACCTTCACCTTTGGACAGGTGAGTGCCTTATATAGATGTGAACATTGTAGCTGTCTGTGTTGTGCACAGCCATCCCAGTGGCTCCATTCTCTGCCATGCATGAAGACTCAGCCCTGAGTGCATGGTGGTCGAGGGCGGTTCTGCTGGGCTCTCAGCCTGGGCTTCTGGAGAACTGCTACTAGGAGAATTTGAGCAGTCTACTTCCTGCCCTTGTCTTCATTTCCTCGTCTGTGAAGTGAGGAAGGTCTTGGGTCTCTAAGACCTTCTTTGAGTGTCAGATATTCTGTGTCTGAAGGTGGCAGTGAATTACAGGAAGACCAAAAACAGAATTCAGTTCTCCTCAAGCTGAGCCGCTGTCTCCTCCACTGCAACGCTCTGTCTTCCTCTTCTAATGCTCACTGTTTCATGCTGTCTGTTTGAAGGCTTATACTAAAATTTTACAATGCAGGGGATGTTTACTCTTCTCTCTTCCATCACCAATTACTAGGAAGTGACGGTGTAAAAGTTTTTTACCACTATTAATATAAGGGTAGTAGTCAAACTGTTATTTTTAGCTTAATTGACGTATACTTGACAAATAAAATTATAAGATATTTAAATTACTCACTCCCTTTCTTACTGCCATGTTAATCCTTCAGTGTCTTTCAGCATTTCTGTATGTATGATTCGTCTGGGGAGTAACGGTCCTGTTTTATGATTTTCCGGGTCTAATTTTTTAGCTTGAAAATTTCCCTCTGTCCAACTGTTATGCAGCTCATGCTAAGCTCATAGAATATTCTTCCAGTCAGCCTTTGGAGTTTCTCACCAAATTTTCTGTTAGGAAGGGATTAAAAATATTAATTTTTAATTGAATGAGAAGTATATAAATGTAGTCTAATTTTAAAAGCCACCCCCTTGTTTCCTGGTCACCTCTCAAGAGGTTATCTGTGTGGTAAATTTTCTCATATATTTACATACATACATTCAGTTCAGTTCAGTCGCTCAGTCGTATCCGACTCTTTGTGACCCCATGAATAGCAGCATGCCAGGCCTCCCTGTCCATCACTAACTCCCAGAGTCCATCCAGACTCATGTGCATTGAGTCCGTGATGCCATCCAGCTGTCTCATCCTCTTTCCTCCTCATCCCTTCTCCTCCTGCCCCCAATCCCTCCCGGCATCAGGGTCTTTTCCAATGAGTGAACCCTTCACATGAGGTGGACAAAGTACTGGAGTTTCAGGTTTAGCATCATTCCTTCCAAAGAAATCCCAGGGTTGATCTCCTTCCAGAATGGACTGGTTGGGTCTCCTTGCAGTCCAACGGACTCTCAAAAGTCTTCTCCAACACCACAGTTCAAAAGCATCAATTCTTCATGTACCTAAAAAGTCTGAAATCATAATACAAATGGCATCTTGCAGTGCTCATTTTTCATTACCTTTCCTCATTGAATTGTTTCATTTTATCAGTTTTGAAATGGTTCTGCAGTGAACCAAGTTCTTAGACACATTGTCTTGCACACGGGAGCAGGCAGAGCGAGCAGGAAGCAGAATTTCTGTGTCATGGAGCTTGTGCATATTTATTTTAATAAATGCCATCATAGCAGAGGAGTAAGAGCATGGGCCCTGGATCCAGACTACCTAAGTTTGAATCTCTGCTCTGCTGTTTCCTAACTATGCGACTTGGAGGCTGCGCTGCAAAATGGGGATAAGATCTCATAAGATTGTTAAAGGGATTAGACTAGATGATAGATAAAATAGTACCCACTCCAGAGTGCTGTCTGCTGCACTTTAGTTCCCTAAAGCTGTGGATCATGTCTTACTCATGCAGTATCCTCAGTAAAGCACTATATTAAGCACGTATTAGAAATTCAGAAATCCTATTAATTGTAGTTCAACACCAAAAAAAATTTTTTTTATTTCATGTAGCCATAGTAGCTCCTTGAATAAGATAGGAAGGGCATCAGAATAAAAAGAACCAAATACTTATTCTGTTGCTTGCATATGTCAGGTATCAGGCTGGGTATTCTACATTTCTTACCTCATTTAATGCCCCATGAGATCTCATTTTATCAATTAAATAATTGAGCCTCAGAGAGGTTAAGTAACTTGTTTGAGGCCATGCAGCTAATGATTTTGAATTCAAATTCAGCATTGTCTACTTTCTGATCTAATGAATATCCTTCCAGAACAAACAGCAGGATGCCTTCAGTTCCTATAGGCACAGTCCCATTGGGGGAAGGTATGCTTTTTCTAGAGGTGTCATAACCCTACACCAAGAACTCTTAGAAAGTATTTTTTCAAGACCAAGCCCCATTTTAAGATATAGTTAACATTAAGTGGATGAGAGGAGTTCTAAATCTTAGCCCAAAAGCTAAAAATTGTTTTAAAATTTAGGAAGATTGAAATGATGAATTGTGCAGACTGCTGCAATCCAAAAGATACTCTCAGTATTAAGGAGATGCTGGTCATGAATATTGTTCTCACAATGAAAGACAGATTTATAGCACCAAACCAAGGATAGGGTACTCCTAGCTTTCAGTGCTACTAGATAGTGCTGTAAGAGTCTGCTGTAGCTATGATCATTCTGTGGAACAAACAACCACAGAAACTCGCACAGAGATGAGTTAGGTGTGTCTGTGGGTTGACTGAGAGCCAGATGGTTTGAGCTGGGCTCTTTCACATTCTTTTTGGTTGAAGCAGCTCTGTTCCATGAATTTTGCATCCTCCTCCTGGGACCAGAGGGCTAAAAGGGGAATATTCTATTGTGGTGATGGCAAAAGTTCCAAACAGCGACAAATTCCAAAGAGGCCCATGCATCACACAAGGCCTCTTAAAGGTGGACTCAGAGCTAGCATACTGTTCCTGCTGCTTCATTCTATGGTCAAAGAAAGTAACATGGACAAACCAAAGTCAATGTGTGGAGAAACATAGTCATTACTTTTACAGGGAAGAACTTCAGAATCACTTGGCAAAGTGCATGGATTTGGGCAGGGTGAAAAATTGAGACCAGTGATGCAATGTACCTTGAAGATTAGTCAGATTCCCCTTGTTGCTATGTATTTGCTCCTCCAACCTTGGTTGAGCAGCTAAGACGGAAAGAAGTGGCTATATCTCTTCTTTTTTTTAAATCACCACTGTCATTCTACTAATGATAGAAAATGCCTTCCTCAGTTCTCCCTCCCCTGTGGTCACATGGAATGAAGAGTAATTTAAAATGAACAGACTGCTTTAGATTTTTCAGAACACCTGTATCTTATTTTAGAAGCAATTGATGCTCTTGGCCTGGCTTGTATTTGAGCAATTTGGAGTGATTAAAGAATTTTATATTTCTCAAGTGCTTCTGTGTTCAGATGAGCCAAATACAGGTTGGATGCAAATTTTCTTCAGTGCTTTTTTTTTTTTTTTGAGACATTTTAAATTACTAATCATCTAATAAAGTGGCTAAGATATGAAGCTCCCAGTGTTCCAATTTGAATTCACAGCAGAACAAATTTAGAAGCACTCTTGGCAAATTCTACTTCATTGGCTTGATATTTTTCCCATTTCCCTTTTTATTTTTATCAACAAGAAGTCCTTGACGGTCTCTGTGTTTGTCATTTTTGCCCACATGATGTAGGCTTAAAAGAAGTCAGCTTAAAAGTATTGGTCTCTTGGATCGCAGCCATTCTGACTGGTATGAAATGATACCTCATTGTGGTCTTGATTTGCATTTCTCTGATAATGAGTGATGTTGAACATCTTTTCATGTGTTTGTTAGCCATCCGTATGTCTTCTTTGGAGAAATGCCTATTTAGTTCTTTGGCCCATTTTTTTATTGGATCATTTATTTTTCTGGAGTTGAGCTGCATAAGTTGCTTATATATCTTTGAGATTAGTTGTTTGTCAGTTGTTTCATTTGCTATTGTTTTCTCCCATTCAGAAGGCTGTCTTTTCACCTTGCTTATAGTTTCCTTTGTTGTGCAGAAGCTTTTAATTTTAATTAGATCCCATTTGTTTATCTTTGCTTTTATTTCCAGTATACTGGGAGATGGATCATAGAGGATCCTGCTGTGATTTATGTCGGAGAGTGTTTTGCCTATGTTCTCCTCTAGAAGTTTTATAGTTTCTGGTCTTACATTTAGATCTTTAATCCATTTTGAGTTTATTTTTGTGTATGGTGTTAGAGAGGGTCTAGTTTCATTCTTTTACAAGTGGTTGACCAGTTTTCCCAGCACCACCTGTTAAAGAGACTATCTTTACTCCATTGTATATTCTTGCCTCCTTTGTCGAAGATAAGGTGTCCATAGGTGTGTGGGTTAATCTCAGGGCTTTCGATTTTGTTCCATTGATCTAATTTCTGTCTTTGTGCCAGTACCATACCGTCTTAATGACTGTGGCTTTGTAGTAGAGCCTGAAGTCAGGCAAGTTGATTCCTCCAGTTCCATTTTTCTTTCTCAAGATTGCTTTGGCTATTCGAGGTTTTTGTATTTCCATACAAATCTTGAGATTATTTGATCTAGTTCTGAGAAAAATACTGCTGGTAGCTTGATGGGAATTGCATTGAATCTGTAGATTGCTTTGGGTAGTATACTCATTTTCACTATAGTCTACAAGCAATAAATGCTGGAGAGGGTGTGGAGAAAAGGGAACCCTCTTACACTGCTGGTGGGAATGCAAACTAGTACAGCCATTATGGAAAACAGTGTGGAGATTCCTTAAAAAATTGCAAATAGAACTGCCTTATGACCCAGCAATCCCACTGCTGGGCATACACACTGAGGAAACCAGAAGTGAAAGAGACACATGTACCCCAATGTTCATTGCAGCACTGTTTATAATAGCCAGGACATGGAAGCAACCTAGATGTCCATCAGCAGATGAATGGATAAGAAAGCTGTGGTTCATATACACTATGGAATACTACTCAGCCCTTAAAAAGAATAAATTTGACTCAGTTCTAATGAGATGGATGGAATTGGAACCGATTATACAGAGTGAAGTAAGCCAGAAAGAAAAACACCAATACAGTATACTGACACATATATATGGAATTTAGAAGACAGTAATGATGACCCTATATGTGAGACAACAAGAGACACAGAGGTATAGAGTGGACTTTTGGACTCTGAGGGAGAGGGAAAGGGTGGGATGGTATGGGAGAATGGCAATGAAACATGTATATTTTCCTGTAAGAAACGAAACGCTAATCTATGTTCAATGTCGGATGCAGGAGGCATGGGGCTGATGCACAGGATGATTCAAGTAGAGGATGGGGGTTAGGAGGTGGGAGGGGATTTGGCATTGGGAGATTGTGTTCACCTATGGCTGATTCGTGTCAATGTATGGCAAAACAAATACAGTATTGTAATTAAAAAAATAAATAAATTTAATTAAAAAAAAAGTATTGGTCTCTTAAATGAGCTTATTTCGAGATGGGGACTGGTGGAGTGAGATGAAGTAGGAAAAGAAGAGTAGGTGCATGAATGGGGTGGAAGCCACAAACAATATTAGCCACTAGTGATATTTGCTTAGCAATAGACAAATAACCTAGAGATAAATGGACATGATGCAAAGGAAACACCAACATCTGAAGTTTTTAAAATGAAGCTATCTTCCAAAGAGGGTGAAAGAAAAGAAAGTGAAGTCACTCAGTCGACTCTGCGACCCCATGGACTGTAGCCTGCCAGACTCCTCCATCCATGGGATTTTCCAGGCAAGAGTACTGGAGTGGGTTGCGATTTCCTTCTCTAGGAGATCTTCCTGACCCAGAGATTGAACCCTGGTCTCCTGCATTGTAGGCAGATGCTTTACCGTCTGAGCCACTAAGTCAGAGAGGGTGGATTGTACCAAATACTAGTTCAATTTTTTGTGCAATACATTGGATTTGGAAAGGCAAAAGTGGGTGTGGAAATGTAACTTGTCAATAGGAGCCTGGAAGAGCAGAAATGATCTGTGTGAAACAAAAATACAAAATTTCCCAAAGCCTTCCACAGAATATTGTCTTGGGACCAGCATGGGCTACAACCATGAACTTGTCAGAAATGGAGAATCTTGGACCCAAACTGCCTTTTGGATCATAAGCTACATTGTACCAAGGTCCCCAGATGTTTTGTAACGAAGGTGAACTGCCTTAGGGCTATTTGATTTTACACCTGAGTCTAGGTGGGAAAGACTAGAACCAGCAGATGCAACAAGGCAGGGTGACTAAGTACCTGAGGGAATCTATTGGAATTGGGAGTCTGGGATAAGAGACCACCAAGGTGATGTTGATACAATGAGGATGTTTTAGAACTTAATCTTTTTCCCCTTTAGCATGTGCTTGTGACCTCCACATCAACTAAAAGAAACCTTTGCCTCAAGGAGTATTGGTATTATTAAAGCCACAGGGCAATCAGAGATGGTCAGTATGCAAACTCCAGGTGTCTTGACAATTCCAAGAATTTCCTAAATTATAGATGCTTCCCATTACATATCAAAACTCTGACCTCTCTGGCTGTAATCATAGCATTTTATTGTAAACTCTGGTGTAGAGAAGATCCAGACTATAATCTTGAAGAAGGGACCATGTGACAAGAAGTGGACACTACTCCAGGAATCCAGTTTCTCCACTGCATTGGCTTTACTCAGGAGCTGCGAAATAAGAAATCCCAGTTAGGTTGAAGAAGAAGTCAACAGTGAAAGGGCTTCTATCTGCTTTCTCCTTATGACTCTGGGAAGAGATGTGGCTGCGATGCCTCAGGGTGGTATATGGTGACCACAGTAGGATTGATGTGGCATTGTTCAATGTGGAGTGGAAACTTGATACTATTTCTCCCTCATATCCATCACACTATTCTTAAGACTTGTGGTAAAAGGAAAGGACTAGGCAGTACCTCTATGCTCAGTGAAAATATGGTATATAACTGAAGAACACTCTGGCAAGTTCTGGCCGAAGTGACTCTGTGGCCAAGGACTTGAAGTAGGGCAGGCTAAGCTGGCAATTGCATTGGAGTCATGGCTAGAGCTCAGAAGATTTGCTAAGTCTGTATGGGCTGCTGAGATCGGGAGGAGAACCCAGGCCTCAACCATGGGAGACCTGAACTGTAGAGAGCCGTGGTTACACTGAGGACAGGGGCCACTGCCTAAATCCTTGGTGAGGTGAGCTGTCCTCAGCCTTGAGTTTATCAAGGACCATGAGGAAGGACAACTTAAGACCCAACATCCCTTCCCCTGCTTCCAGGAAGATATGAGCTTCACCTTACTCCCAGAATGGCCTGTAAAACGGTGGGGTGGTGGTGGTAATAGCGATGGGGAGATCCTTTAAGAAAACAGAGAAATACCCTTGATGATGGGTATTTTACACTTAATTGACAAAGTACTTACCCAAGGAAGTTGAAATAACTAGAAAATTTATTTTAATGTATACTTTAAAACTTAGAGATGCCAAGGAAACATTTCATGCAAAGATGGGCACAATAAAGGACAGAAACAGTATGGACCTAACAGAAACAGAAGATATTAAGAAGAGGTGGCAAGAATACACAGAAGAACTATACAAAAAGTTCTTCATGACTGCAATACTGTGATCACTCTCCTAGAGCCAGACATCTTGGAGTGTGAAGTCAAGTGGGCCTTAGGAAGCATTACTACAAACAAAGCTAGTAGAGGTGATAGAATTCCAGCTGAGCTATTTAAAATCCTAAAAGATGATGCTGTTAAAATGCTTCACGCAATATGCCAACAAATTTGGAAAACTCAGTAATGGCCACAGGACTGTAAAACATTAGTTTTCATTTCTAATCTCAAAGACAGGCAGTTCAAACTACTGCACAGTTGCACTCATTTAACATGCTAGCAAAGTAATGCTCAAAATTCTCCACGCTAGGCTCCAGAAGTATGTGAAGCAATAGCTTCCAGATGTTCAAGCTCTATTAAGAAAAGACAAAGGAACCAAAGATTGAATTGCCAACATCTATTGGATCATAGAAAAAGCAAGAACATTCCAGAAAAACACCTATTTCTGCTTCATTGACTATACTAAAGCCTTTTGACTGTGTGGATCACAACAAACTGTGGGAAGTTCTTGAAGAGATGGAAATACCAGTCCACCTTACCTGACTCCTGAGAAATCTGTATGCAGGTCAAGAAGCGACAACTTAGAATCAGACATGGAACAACGGGCTGGTTCAAAATTGGGAAAGGAGTCAATAAAGGCTGTATATTGTTACATTGTTTATTTAACTTATATGCAGAATACATTATGTGAAATGCCAGGCTGGATGAAGCACAAGCTGGAATAAGATTGCCTGAAGAAATATCAATTAAACTCAGATATTCAGATGACACCACCATTATGGCAGAAAGCAAAGAGGAACTAAAGAGCCTCTTGATGAAGGTGAAAAAGGAGAGTGAAGAGCTGGCTTAAAATTCAACATTCAAAAAACAACTATCATGGCATCCAGTCCCATCACTTTATGGCAAATGGATGGGGAAACAAAGGAAATAGAGTCAGACTTTATCTTCTGGGGCTCTGAAATCACCATAGATGGTGACTGCAGCCATGAAATTAAGATACTTGCTCCTTGGAAGAAAAGCTATGAAAAACCTAGACAGCATATTAAAAAGCAGAGACATTACTTTGCCCACAAAGGTCCATCTGATGGGAAAGTTGGACAGTAAAGAAGGCTGAGTGTTGAGGAACTGATGCTTTTGAACCGTGGTATGGGAGAAGATTCTTGGACTTCAAGAAGATCAAACAAATTAATCCTAAAGGAAACCACCCTGAATATTCACTGGAAGGACTGATGCTGAAGCTCAATACTTTTGCCACCTGATGTGAAGAGCTGATTCATTAGAAAAGGCCCTGATGCTGGGAAAGATTGAAGATAGGAGGAGAAGGGGACAACAGGACAAGATGGTTGGATGTCATCACCGACTCAATGGCCATGAGTTTGAGCAAGCTCTGGGAGATGGTGAAGGACAGGGAAGCCTGGCATGCTGCAGTCCATAGGTTTTCAAAGAGTCAGAGATGACTGAGCAACTGAACAAAAACAATATTTTAATGTGAAGAGTGTGACTTTAAATTGGTATGTGCATATTTTCTTTCAAAATTGAAAAAAAAATGATGGATTAATAGAAGATAGAGGGAACTACATTTTTGCAGTCTGACAAATTGAGTTAAATCTCTCTGTCTAGCTTCCCTGAAACATAGACACACAAGCACACATACAAACGCACACTCATGCAACATGCACATTTCTGATAATTTTTTTAAAAGATATGAAGGGCATTTTTAATTGTTCCACAGTATAGGAAGTTAGAGCTTTCAGTCTTCATGGGCACTGAGACCCCAAATGATATCCAAGTGGCAGTAGATGTCAAGTACTTGAGTATCTTTTGTGCTGATACTTAATACATTATTTAAAATAAGTTGTACAGAAAAGTCTGATTTATTAGTAGGTAGTGGCATTCCAGTTTACAGATGGGAAAACAGAGGCTCAGAATGGCTGGTTTACAGGTAACTTGCTGGAATCAAGATTGCTGGGAGAAATATCAATAACCTCAGATATGCAGATGACACCACCCTTATGGCAGAAAGTGAAGAGGAACTAAAAGCCTCTTGATGAAAGTGAAAGAGGAGAGTGAAAAAGTTGGCCTAAAGCTCAACATTCAGAAAATGAAGATCATGGCATCTGGTCCCATCACTTCATGGGAAATAGATGGGGAATCAGTGGAAACAGTGTCAGACTTTATTTTTGGGGGGGCTCCAAAATCACTGCAGATGGTGACTGCAGCCATGAAATCAGAAGACACTTACTCCTTGGAAGAAAAGTTATGACCAACCTCAGTAGTATATTCAAAAGCAGAGACATTACTTTGCCGACTAAGGTCCGTCTAGTCAAGGCTATGGTTTTTCCTGTGGTCATGTATGGATGTGAGAGTTGGACTGTGAAGAAGGCTGAGCACCGAAGAATTGATGCTTTTGAACTGTGGTGTTGGAGAAGACTCTGGAGAGTCCCTTGGACTGCAAGGAGATCCAACCAGTCCATTCTGAAGGAGATCAACCCTGGGATTTTTTTTGGAAGGAATGATGCTAAAGCTGAAACTCCAGTACTTTGGCCACCTCATGCGAAGGATTGACTCATTGGAAAAGACACTGATGCTGGGAGGGATTGGGGGCAGGAGGAAAAGGGGACGACTGAGGGTGAGATGGCTGGATGGCATCACGGACTCGATGGACGTGAGTCTTAGTGAACTCCAAGAGATGGTAATGAACAGGGAGGCCTGGTGTGCTGTGATTCATGGGGTCGCAAAGAGTCGGACACAACTGAGAGACTGAACTGAACTGAACTGAATTGCCCAGTGTAATGTGGCCAATAAGTGACCACATTGGTACTCCAACCCAGATTTAACTCCAGAGTTTATGTTTATATCTCGCAGTCTGTATTTGATAGTCTCTCAAATGTCTGCTTGCAGCATAACAGCCTTCCCTATTCCTTCTTTCTTCTAGGTTCTGCATTTCTATTTTCTCTCCCTTTGCTTGCTCCATTTGTAGTTGCATGATGACGGGTTTGTCTCTGGGCATTAGCACAAACATTAGCATCTGCTGTCACTCCCCTGGGCTGAGTCCTGTGTCCTAACTGGACCTTTTTCAGTGGTCCTTATACATGAAGAAGAGACACAAGTAACCCAGTGTCCATGCAGGTCTCCCTGGAGACACAAGTGTGGCTGAGCATCTGTCATGGTGCCTGGTACTGTGTCCTCCCATTTACATTCTAGAAAATAGCCAGAGTGCCTCAGGCAGGGAGCCACCCTTGTGTTGGCTGACATTGACTTTGCTTGCTTGTGTTCTGTCTAAGTGCTGGGAACTCTGAATGCCTCCTGGACTGTTGCTGTGCTTTATGACAGCAGAGGACTGGCAGCTTCTGCTATTACATGAGAGCTGTAAAACCTCCTCCTCCCTCTCTCACTGGCTCACTTATTCCTGGAACATACCTTCCTTTGTCCCACTTCTGTTCCCCAGAGTCTCACATAGAATTAATATCTAAGGATTCAGTGATTGAGTAAAATATTGTATGTGCTATCAAGCCTCACTTGAGTGATAAGACCTGGGATAATTTGAAAACACTGCTTACTCAAGCTGTAAAATCAGAAGTTTTTAAAGAAGAACAGACAAATCAAGAGTTAGCTTTGTTTTTGTTTCTCTCATAATGTCTTTATTTTAGGAAGCTGGACTACAAAGTAGGGGCTTTCCAGGTGGCACTAGTGGTAAAGAACTCAACTGCTGATGTAAGAGATGTGGGTTCAGTCTTTGGGTCAGGAAGGTCCCCTGAAGTAGGAAATGGCAACCTTCTCCCGTATTCTTGCTGGAAAATTCCATGGACTGAGGAACTTGGCAGGCTACAGCCGATGGGGCCTCAAAGAGTGAGACATGACTAAGTGAACACTACAAAGCAATCTTGTACCTTTATTTTACAGGGTCACACTACTACCTGTATTCTGATTCTTCATGAGTTACCCTTATTTACTATCCATGTTTCTCTCAGATTACCAACTGATATCACAAGAGATTTCAAAATGTATGTCAATATCTTACTTTGCAAAAGGGGATGACATAACACTGCCTGAGAATACAGAGGCTATACAGGACATTAAAACAGATTGGCTAAAAGACAGGAAGACAGGGGTGAGCTGTGCAAATGAAAATACAGTGCTGGTTATCCTCACTATAAATCAGTGTAGGGAGCCAAGACGCACAAACGTTTTCATACTTTTTGAACTCATTGTTCCAGTTTTGGGAATCTTTCCTAAAGGAGTAATAAAAGATACAGATGAAAACTGCACTGATTAGATAATATGGGATTTACTAAGTCCTTGAATACTTTATAGAATTTACCTGTAAAACCATAATGACCTAGCATGCTTTAGGGGGAAATACTTCATCCACTTTACAATTTCTTTGATGGTTATTAGAAAATTCAATTATTTTTTTCTTGTGTTAATCTCGGTACTTAATATTTCTCACCAATAGTCTGTTCCATCAAACTTGTCATATTCCTTTAGAGTTTTTTACTCTTCTCCATGTCTGTGGTAATAAGATTTCACTAACATTGTATTGTAAAGCTTCAAGCATTAAGAATATTGGAAAGATTTTATAATGAATATCCATACACTCACCACCAAGATTCTACCACTAACATTTTACCATGTTTGCTTTATCATACTTCTATCCATCACTCCATCTTTGTAAAATGAATTCCAAAGTAAATTGCAGACATAGTATTAGGATTTTAACATGAAAGAAAATTGTTTTAATCTCTGAGTAGTGTAATAGCCTTAGTATTCTAAGTTGACATATCTGAGATTCATGGAAGGAAAGAGCTGGAATGTAATATTGAAGACTCTTCACAAAGATGGGAATGGTGCCACCCCAAGGCAATGGGGCACCAATGCCTCCCTGAGACCTAGTTCAGTTCAGTTCAGTTAAGTCGTTCAGCTGTGTTTGACTCTCTGAAACCCCGTGAACCGCAGCACTCCAGGCCTCTCTGTCCATCACCAACCCCCAGAGTCGACTCAAACCCATGTCCATTGTGTCAGTGATGCCACCCAACCATCTCATTTGCTGTCGTCCCCTTCTCCTCCTGCTCTCAATCTTTCTTAGCATCAGGGTCTTTTCTTTTCTTTTTTTTTTTTTTTAAATTACGATACTGTATTTGTTTTGCCGTACATTGACACGAATCAGCCATAGGTGAACACAATCTCCCAATGCCGAAGCCCCCTCCCAGTCAGCTCTCTGCATCAGGTGGCCAAAGTATTGGAGTTTCAGCTTCAACATCAGTCACTCCAATGAAAACCCAGGATTGATTTCCTTTAGGATGGACTGGTTGGATCTCCTTGCAGTCCAAGGGACTCTCAAGAATCTTCTCCAGCACCACAGTCCAACAGCATCAGTTATTCAGTTCTCAGCCTTCTTTCTAGTCCAATGCTCACATTCATACATGAGTACTGGAAAAATCATAGCCTTGATTAGACAGACCTTTGTTGACAAAGTAATGTTTCTGCTTTTAATATGCTATCTAGGTTGGTCAAAACTTTCCTTTCAAGAAACAAGCATCTTTTAATTTTATGGCTGTGATCACCATCTGCAATGATTTTGGAGCCCAGAAAAATAAAGTCCGCCACTGTTTCCACTGTTTCCCCATCTATTTCCCATGAAGTGATGGGACCGGATGCCATGATCTTCATTTTCTGAATGTTGGGCTTTAAGCCAACTTTTTCACTCTCCTTTTTCACTTTCATCAAGAGGCTCTTTAGTTCTTCTTCAGTTTCTGCCTTAAGGGTGGTGTCTTCTGCATATCTGAGGTTATTGATATTTCTCCCAGCAATCTGGGACCTAGAGGGAGAGCTAAAGAGGGTACTCACTAGAACTAGGTACAGCACTGTACGGCGGCAGTTGCCTCATGGGGAAAGTTCAGGTAGGAGCCTAGAAGACTAGACACCAGCTTCACCTGCCTCTCTCCCTTTAGTCTCCTGCTGGTGCTCCCACTGCCAAAACCCAGCCAGAAGCCAGAAGGCAAGGTTAGCCTTTGGAGCAGATAGCAGGGTGGAGAAGGAAAGAGAGTCAGGAGGGGACCATCTAAGTGACATAAATTCTAGGTAGAACATAGCATGTTCAGCAATAACCTGAATTTTGAAAACCTTGGTGTGTATAGCTCAAGTAGATATATACATAGTAGTTGTCCAGGAAATGTTAGTTAAATTAATATTGGAGTTGTGAAAAGCTTAATTTATGGTGATATATTCTGGAAAACCCATGAGCATAGTAGCAGAAAGGCTTCTGTGTGGTAGAGGTGATTGTGAGGGAAGGAGTGCAAGGTGACCATGAGGTTGCTTGATCACACTGTCAGCTTTTTTTGTGTGTGTTTCTAGTGGGTCTTCTGCCTCACTGGATGCTCCCAGCCTTGCACATTTGGCCCCCTCCTGACTCACTTAGTTGGCCTGCTGTCTCCACAGCCAAGAAAGTTAATGCCCTTTCTAAAGGAGGTGTTCAAGACATCATGTCTTTGTATCTGGAAATCTTCTGGAAGGTGCCATCCTAGGTACTGTGGAGAATTCAGGCAGGAAGTCTACCCGCAAGGAGTGTCTCATCAGTTAATGAGATATGAAGTGAAGTGAAGTGAAGTCACTCAGTCGTGTCCAGCTCTTTGCAACCCCATGAACTGTAGCCCATCAGGCTCTTCAGTTCATGGAATTTTCCAGGCAAGAGTACTGGAGTGTGTTGCCATTTCCTTCTGCACATGATCTTCCTGACCCAGGGATTGGACCCAGGGATCGAACCCAGATCTCCCGCATTGCAGGCAGACATTTTACCCTCTCAGCCACCAGGGAAGTCCAGTGAGCTATGAGGAGGCATAACTGACGTCTTACTTGCAGGTGTCATTGAGACGTGATCCCCAGGTGTGCCCAGGTCATCTCTGATTTCTCCTTTATCCTAACACTGTAGGTCAGGCCAATGACAAAGAGAGAAGAGGCCTCCCACTATAGAGTATACGAGGTGCTTCACTTTTGTTTCAGCTGCCCACCTGCCACCTCTTTCTGTAATGCGAAATCTCCATCTCAGGAGTTTGGGTTGTGCATGCAAGCCTCCTCCTTCCTGTGGAGTCTAAGGCTTAGTTAATTGGCCATGCTGGTGCCAGACTTTGACTCAAAAGCTAGTGAAATGAGACACAAAGAACAAGGAGTTTCTCTCTCTCTCTGGTGGCTATTGTATAGGGGCAGTAGTTTCTTGACCAGAATCATTTGAAAAGGGAGGTGTTAGTCATATTTCCTGTCTAGCCTCAAGGTTAATTTTGAAGCCTTCCCAAAGACACTAGGAATGACCTGAGGTCTTTTTAACATAACCTTGTTTCTTCCTTCTTTCTTTTTGTATTTCCTTCCTTTCTCTCTTTTCTCCTTGCCGTTAAAAGCCCTGACTTACCCATAAATTCCTGCTTCAGATATTATCATCACATGCCAACAGATACATGTGCACAAACTATAGGCAGAATTCCTAAAGCAGACTCTTAAATGGCTAATAAACACTTAAAAATATTCTATTCTACTAATAATCAAATAAATATGAATATAAAATAAGATGCACTTTTTAAATTATTGTAATTCCTTAAGTTTTAAAAATGATAAAAAATGTTTTTGAGGAAGCAAGGGGGAGATATTCTAAACTTTTATTTTTGCCAATAAAAATAGGATCTAATTAATATGTGAACTTTATGTATAGAGAAGGTTGCACCTCACAGTGGTGGTTATAATAGTAGAAATATGGAAACAGCTTATATGTACAACAATAGGAAAATTATTACATAAATTTTGTTCATACAGTTCAATAGTGTTCAACTATTAACAGTGAAATTTTGAAGCAATATTTAATAATATAGATAATGAAGTAGCACTTTTAAAAGAAGGATGTAAGGGTAATATGATCCCATAGCTGTCAAAATTATGAAAGAATATGTTATAATATACAAAAAATTATCAGGAAAAAATTCACCAAAGGTACATACTTTTCTCTGAGCTGTGATCAAATAAGAGATTTTTTTTTATTCATGTTGGTATATTCCAAGTAGTCTTCAATAATCAAGTAAAAATTTTAAATCCATGGTTATCATTTTCTCTCTTATCACTTATCTAGTAGCCCATCTGCTACAGTTAGCTTCTGTTTCTCCATCTGAATTTTTGATACACTGTTTGAAATAGTGGATGTTCTAAACATTTGTGTCTCTAAAGTGGATGTGTAATTTTTATATTTCTGTGCTGGCTCCTAACACTCATTGCAACCCCTTGGACAAACCCTGGTATGTGGGATTTGAATGAAATCCCATTGGCCTGGCCTTTTAACACAATTGAAGTGGCCTTGAATTCAATCTCTACTGATCTATGATTCTATTCCAGCTCTGTCCCAAGTCAGAAAATATCTAGATTTATTCTCTGAATATACTGTGTCAGCAATGCATACAGTTGTACTTATTCCTATATGCTCAGGATTGTGAGAAAATCAATTAAGAACATTGGTTTCTAGAACTAGTAATACCAGATATAGGGCTGTCCTGGTGACTCAGATGGTAAAGAATCTGCCTGCAGTGTGGGGAAACCTAGGTTTGAACCCTGAGTTGGAAAGATCCCTTGGAGAAGGAAATGGCAACCCACTCTAGTATCTTGCCTGGAGAATTCCAAGGACAGAGGAGCCTGGCCGGCTACTGTCCATGAGGTCACAAAGAGTCTGACGTGACTGAATGACTAACACTTTTTCATTTTCTTTTTTTTTTAACCCATCAAAAACCTATAATTAACAATAAACTAAATGGAATTTGTTTCTCTGTTGGAAGACAAACAGAGAGGCAAGGGATGCATATGTAAAACTCACATTAAACAAAGCTGACCCTGAGTGGAAATAATGGTGATGAACAAAACCAAGTTCAGGTGGGCATCAGGAGGGGAAGATGAGCTAGAAGGTTTAGGGTACCAGTGTACACAAGAAGAATGGCAGGCAGACACTTGAATGAAGAGCCAATAATGAGATGACATCATGCCTGAGAGCTAGAAACAGGGAAGTGGATGTTAAACACATTGTGTCTTCCAAAGATGGCTACAAAATTGGACCCTTCCTCATGCTCTTCCTGTAAGAGGACTTTGACATCCCTCCTTTTAAGGTGTGAGATCTGAGTAGACTCATGACTGTAGTGAATTTTGTGCACCTCTGAGGCTGGGTTATGGGAGGAAATACAGCTTCTGCCTGGTTTGGGGCAACACTTGCTCTTGAAACCCAGCAGTCATGGTGTGAGGAACTCACATAATCCATGAGCATGTTGAAATGGTTGCTCTACACCACTGTGTTTGCAATGTTTGTTACAGAGGATACTAACTGAAATAGGAAGATGTAAACATACATGAAATGAGTCACAACCTGGGGATTTGGTGCAGAGTTAAGGCTGGACCCCCAGGCTAGAATCATGTGGCTAAAGAAGTGTACAAACAAAGCTTTCTAAAATCAAAATGACATTTAGCTTGTAGTAACTCTATGCTGCAGTATCACAAAACACAGAAAAAAATCTACAGCAGCTCCAAATATGGAGCAAGACTATCACTGTTGGAGTTTCACATGCTTCAAATCTCACAGATCTGAATTGGGAATCTCAATAGGCAGCCTGCCATCTGAAGCCATTCCTCACTGTGAAAGAAGCAGGAAATACTTTCTTACTTCCTTACTAGGGTCTGAACCAGGCAGAAAATGGAACAGCTTTTTACTGCGTGGGTGACCTCAGGAAACAGCCACTTATTCTATCCTTGCCAAACCTGCTATATGTATTCCTAGTAAATTCTAATCTGATTCATTACCTTTACCCACCTCCTGAATAAGGCCAAGCCCTTAGACCTCTCTTACTATTGATGCATCTATTCTGAGACAAGTTTTCCCTGTCAACAAAAAATGGAGGTAACAGGAAGTGGGTTGTACTAGGGAATCTTTAGGGTGAGGCAGAGGACTTTTAGAGGTAGACTTCTGACAATAAAACATAGGAACTAAAAGACAAAGAAATAACTCAGGTAGCTGGACATGAGGGATAGATTTTTCTTAGTTTATTGCATCAAGAGGGTTGGTAGTTTCTAGCAGCCTCACCCTCTTTGGAACCAAAGACTGGTTACAAGGAATACAATTTTTCCACAGACCAAAGACCAGGTTGGGGGATAGTTTTGGAATGACTCAAATGTATTACATTTATCATGCACTTTATTTCTATTATTATTATATAACTCCACCTCAGATCATCAGGCATTAGATCTTGAAGGTTGGGGACCCTTGTTATAGTCAGTGAGGAGGGAAGATATCAGATCATTCTGGAGGATCTGTGCTAAACAAATGCCTCTTGGACCCTAGAAATTATACTAAATGTTCTTGAAAAATATATATTTAGTACTAAGCACTTTTAAGTAATATACGTGTTTTAACTCATAATAACTCTATTAATTAACTGCATTAATTCTTCCATTTTACATATAGGAAATAGGCATGAAAAGGTTAAATGCCTTTCCAAAATTGTATGGCTTGTAAGAGTGAAAATTTAAGCAATCTGGCTTTCATCCCAGTGTTGTTGACCTCTGTTCTATCAAACTGCAAATGCTTGATTTAATTCCATTTAACTTTCCAGACCTGAGAATAAAATCACAGATGCTCAAAATTCTGTGTGTTGTGTTGTACTTAGTTGTTCAATTGTGTTAGACTCTTTGTGACCCTATGGAATGTAGCCCTCCAGGCTCCTCTGCCTGTGGGGATTCTCCAGGCAGGAATACTGGAGTGGGTTGCCAGCCATCCTCCAGGTGGCATCAAACCCAGGTCCCCCACACTGCAGGCAGATTCTTTACCATCTGAACCAGCAGGGAAGCTCCTTTAGGGAATAGTCTATGGTTCCAAATAGGAAAAGGAGTACATCAAGGCAGTATATTGTCACCTTGCTTATTTAACTTATATGCAGAATACATCATGAGAAACGCTGGACTGGAAGAAACAAAAGCTGGAATCAAGATTGCCAGGAGAAATATCAATAACCTCAGGTATGCAGATGACACCACCCTTATGGCAGAAAGTGAAGAGGAACTAAAAAGCCTCTTGATGAAAGTGAAAGAGGAGAGTGAAAAAGTTGGCTTAAAGCTCAACATTCAGAAAATGAAGATCATGGCATCTGGCCCCATCACTTCATGGGAAATAGATGGGGAAACAGTGGAAACAGTGTCAGACTTTATTTTTGGGGGCTACAAAATCACTGCAAATGGTGATTGCAGCCATGAAATTAAAAACACTTACTCCTTGGAAGAAAACTTATGACCAACCTAGAGAGCATATTGAAAAGCAGAGACATTTCTTTGCTGACTGAGGTCTGTCTAGTCAAGGCTATGGTTTTTCCAGTGGTCATGTATGGATGTGAGAGTTGGACTGTGAAGAAGGCTGAACACTGAAGAATTGATGATTTTGAACTGTGGTGCTGGAGAAGACTCTTGAGAGTCCGTTGGACTGCAAGGAGATCCAACCAGTCCATTCTAAAGGAGATCAGCCCTTGGATTTCTTTGGAAGAAATGATGTTAAAGCTGAAACTCCAGTACTTTGGCACCTGATGCGAAGAGTTGACTCATTGGAAAAAACACTGATGCTGGGAGGGATTGGGGGCAGGAAGAGAAGGGGATGACCAAGGATGAGATGGCTGGATGGCATCACTGACTCAATGACGTGAATCTGAGTGAACTCCGGGAGATGGTGATGGACAGGGAGGCCTGGTGTGCTGCAGTTCATGGGATCGCAAAGAGTCAGACACAACTGAGTGATTGAACTGAACTGAACAGAACCTAAATGGAAAATAATTTGAAAAAATGGTATATGTATAACTGAGTCACACACAACATTGTAAATTAAATATAGTACAATATAAAATAAAAATTTAAACAAAACAGTCTTCAACTCAGTGTTACTAAATTTTTCTCATTAAGGAAAATTGCAAAGCATATAACCATCCAGGAATTTTAAACATATCCTAAGGGCACTCTAAATCAAACTATTTTCCAATTTCTGCTTCATTAAATACCAGAAGAGAAACCAAACAGCATCTACATAGTCTTTGAACAGGAAAGGTATAGACTAACAATTTATGGATGCCTAATTGCTATGGTTTTTCCTGTGGTCATGTATGGATGTGAGAGTTGGACTGTGAAGAAGGCTGAGCGCCAAAGAATTGATGCTTTTGAACTGTGGTGTTGGAAAAGACTCTTGAGAGTCCCTTGGACTGCAAGGAGATCCAACCAGTCCATTCTGAAGGAGATCAGCCCTGGGATTTCTTTGGAAGGAATGATGCTAAAGCTGAAACTCCAGTACTTTGGCCACCTCATGCGAAGAGTTGACTCATTGGAAAAGACTCTGATGCTGAGAAGGATTGAGGGCAGGAGGAGAAGGGGATGACCGAGGATGAGATGGCTGGATGGCATCACTGACTCGGTGAACGTGAGTCTGAGTGAACTCCGGGAGATGGTGATGGACAGGGAGTCCTGGCGTGCTGCGATTCATGGGGTCACGAAGAGTCGGACACGACTGAGCGACTGAACTGAACTGAAATGAATTATTACTTCATTGATCATTCATTCAATCAACATACTTATTTAGCATCTATTATTGTAAAGGGAGTACATGAAAGTAGTAGAAAAATATTCTTAGACATATTTTAACTTCAGTGGACCTGTGTTCCATCTTTGGGCCTCTTGTCTTCCTGGATTCTTAAAGGTTCAGTATGTTTCTCATGACAAAGTTAAGTAGCTTAATGGAATTGTGTTACAGTTAACTTTAGCTTTCAGAAGATCTGACTACAGTTAAGTGGATGAGCAGTATAACCTTGGAAGGCAGATTGCATGGTAAAGAGCAAAATCTTTTATGCCAGAGAATACTGAGTTTGAGTGCTATGTCTACTACTTGGATGTGACCTCAAAGAAAATAATTATCTATTTTAAACCTTATTTTCCTCATTGCCAAATGGAGTTAATATATTATAGAGTTGTGAAAATTAAGTGCGGTAATATATTTGAATGTTTGAACCTGGTACCTGGTATAAAATTAATATTCAACATAAGTTGATGATGTTGATGGTTATGATGATGGCCTATTTGTATACGGTGAAGAGTCAGTATTTAAATCAATCAACTAAAGCTTTTCAATAAGTGGAGGTTTTTTTGAGTTTTTTTTTTTAGGTGTAGTTTATTTACAATATTGTGTTAGTTTTAGGTATACAGGAAAGTGATTTATATAAATTCATCAGTTCAGTTCAGTCACTCAGTAGTGTCTGACTCTTTGCGACCCCATGAATCACAGCATCTAAGGCTTCCCTCTCCATCACCAACTCCCGGAGTTCACTCAAACTCATGTCCATTGAGTCGGTGATGCCATCCAGCCATCTCATCCTCTGTCTTCCCCTTCTCCTCCGTCCCCAATCCCTCCCAGCATCAGGGTCTTTTCCAGTGAGTCAGCTGTTCGCATCAGGTGTCCAAAGTATTGGAGTTTCAGCTTTAGCATCAGTCCTTCCAATGAACAACCAGGACTGATCTCATTTAGGATGGACTGGTTCTATCTCCTTGCAGTCCAAGGGACTCTCAAGAGTCTTCTCCAACACCACAGTTCAAAAGCATCAATTCTTTGGTGCTCAGCTTTCTTCACAGTCCAACTCTCATATCCATACATGACCACTGGAGAAATCATAGCCTTGACTAAATTGACCTTAGTCGAGGAAGTAATATGTCTGCTTTTTAATGTGCTATCTAGGTTGGTCATAGCTTTCTTTCCAAGGAGTAAGTGTCTTTTAGTTTCATGGCTGCAGTCACCATCTGCAGTGATTTTGAAGCCCCAAAAAATAAAGTCTGACACTGTTTCCCCATCTATTTCCCATGAAGTGATGGGACCAGATGCCATGATCTTCATTTTCTGAATGTTGAGCTTGAAAGCAACTTTTCACTCTCCTCTTTCACTTTCATCAAGAGGCTTTTAGTTCCTCTTCACTTTCTGCCATAAGGGTGGTGTCATCTGCATACTTGAGGTTATTGATATTTCTCCTGGCAATCTTGATTCCAGCTTTTGTTTCTTCCAGTCCAGTGTTTTTCATGATGTGCTGTGCATATAAGTTGAATAAGCAAGGTGACAAGATACAGCCTTGATGTACTCCTTTTCCTATTTGGAACCAGTCTGTTGTTCCATGTCCAGTCCACAGTGCAGCAGGAAACACCTTCAAGTTTATATCCTGATGTCTTATACTCCATGGTTGATAGCTGGCTGCACAGCTGAAATGATCCCTGAGGAAGCTGGTACTGAGGGTGGAGAAGTAACCATTCCATGGAGGATCTGGGTGGTGCATTTCCAATTACATCACAGTGATGGTGGCTTCTGTGCTAAGTGATGTAATTACTGCAATCTTTCTTTCTGTGCTCATCTGAATACCTTGTTATTTTCTCATGTAGGAAAATCTTTGCCTCATTGCAGTGAAAAGAGGGGGCAGTTTATGCTCCTTTGGGAGGCCTAGTTACTTTATAATGGGAATATGAACCCAAAATTGATATTCTGTACTCTCTTCTCTTGCACTCCCTGTATAACACTATTTAATTCATCCTGTTGCTAAAGAAGCTCAATGGTTCCTTTTAGACATTCCAGTCTTACTATGGTTTTTCCAACTATAATATTTCCAGTAGTCATATATGGATGTGAGAATTGGATCATAAAGAAGTGCAAGTACCAAAGAATTGATGCTTTTGAGCTGTGGTGCTGGAGAGGACTCTTAAGAATCTCTTGGAGACCAAGGAGATCAAACCAGTCTATTGTAAAGGAAATCACTCCTGAATATTCATTAGAAGGTCTGATACTGAAGCTGAAACTGAAGCTGCAGTACTTTGGCCACCTGATGTGAAGAACTGACTCATTGGAAAAGACCCTGATGCTGGGAAAGATTGAAGGCAGGAGGAGAAGGGGATGACAGAGGATGAGATGGTTGGGTGGCATTAGTGACTCAATGGACATGAATTTGAGCAAACTCTGGGAGATGGCGAAGGACAGGGAAGCCTGGTGTGCTGCAGTCCATGGGGTTGTGAAGAGTTGGACATGACTGAGCATCTGAACAAGGCTTACTGAGTTGAGTTGTTTCAGGAACTGGAAAGACAGCATTTCTCCTCCTTTGGAGGTGGTGATAGGTTGGGGAAGAACTCTGTTCAAAAGGGAATATGAGTGCAAGACAGGAGGGAGACAGCAGAAAGGTTGAAAGGAAGCTACCTCATTCCTTGTGAAGTTCCCCCAAAGGAATGAAACAGCAGGTAGCCCCATTCAGATGAATGGTCACATCCAAGCTCCCCACCACCCACCCCCCACCCCATAGTGTGAATGCCTTTTGTAAATTACTACTGGACAAACTGCTCCAGGTTAATTTCCTATGAAGTTTAGGTCATTAACAGGCCAGAATCTGTGTTCTACAAGCCCACTTTGGGGATCCAGGTACATTCAACCGGTATGATGTAAAATACCAGATAATAAACTCCCAAAAGGACTCCGTGAAGGATTGCCAAGGACTCAGATTGGTGTCTGTGTTCAAGAGCCTTGCCATCTGAGGTTGGCAACAAAATGTTCACACAAATATTTATATTGCTGCTTTGAAGGTCCTTTGATTAGAAATCTTACTAGCTAGATATACCACGTACTTAGCTGAGCAGAAATTTAAATCAAACTGTAGAATTAAAATCCTGTTGATAAATATTTTGGCTGACTGTTTCATAGTGAGCCTGGCATTTAGCCAACATCTTTGTGGTTCTGTGTCACTGTTACAATTCTGACAGGATTCACTGCAGAGGAAATTGAAATCAAAACTAATAATGATTCAAAAAACTAATGAAATAAAATTGGAAGCCAATTGAGAAAATTATAGAGGAGAACATCAGTTGATTTTGCAAAATCCTTCATGAAAATGTTTCTGCTCAACCTGTGAGATGTGGCTTCTCCTCTGCAAACATCATGACTCCCAGCAAACGCTCCCTCACGAACAATGGATTTAGACATGTACATGATTGTTTCCCCTAACTAGATAATGTGTTTGAGGTTCAATTCACATTTGGCATCTTGCATGGCCTTGTGTCAGTTCACTTCAGTTGCTCAGTCACGTCCGACTCTGCGACCCCATGGACTGCAGCTTGTCAGGCTTCTTGTCCATCACCAACTCCTGGAGCTTGCTCACACTCATGTCTATCAAGTTGATGATACCATCTAACCATCTCATTTGCCTTGTGTAGTGCCTCACATATTCTAGGTAATTGAACTGTAAAATAATAGAGCTAACAGGAACTCTGAGATGACATAACTCACTCCTCCTTTAAGAGGACAGGGACTCTTGAAGTTTTGTAAGGTTGATCCAAAAGTAATTGCAGTTTTGCATTGTTGAACTTTGCGGTATGATATTGAAATACAGTTTTTAAATGTGATCATGTTATACATCATTTTAATGCAAATTTCTAGCTTTATTTTTTTTCCTAAGGACTTATTCAGTTCACTCCTGTCCAACTCTTTGCAACCCCATGGACAGTATGCTAGACTTCACTGTGCATCACCAACTCCCAAAGCTTGCGCAAGCTCATGTCCATCGAGTCAGTGATGCCATCCAACCGTCTCATCCTCTGTCATCCCCTTCTCCTCCTGCCTCAGTCTTTCCCAGCATTAGGGTCTTTTCCAGTGAGTCAGTTCTTGGCATCAGGTGGCCAAAGGATTGGAGCTTCAGCTTTAGCATCAGTCCTTCAATAAATATTCAGGATTGATTTCCTTTAGGATGGACTAGTTGGATTTCCTTGCAGTCCAAGGGACTCTCAAGAGTGTTCTCCAATACCACAGTTCAAAAACATCAATTCTAAATTCCATTATATATTTGGGAGAATGGCATTGAAAGATGTATAATATCATCTAAGAAATGAATTGCCACTCTAGGTTCTATGCAGGATACAGGATGCTTGGGGCTGGTGCACTGGGATGACCCAGAGAGATGGTATGGGGAGGGTGGTAGAAGGGAGGTTCAGGATTGGGAACACATGTACACCCGGGGAAGATTCATGTTCATGTATGGCAAAACCAATACAGTATTGTAAAATTTAAAAAAAATTAATTAATTAAAAAAACACATCAATTCTTCAGTGCTTAGCTTTCTTTATGGTCCAGCTCTAATATCCATACATGACTATTGGAAAAACCATAGCTTTGACTAGACAGATCTTTGTCAGCAAAGTAATAACTCTGCTTTTTAATATACTGTCTAGTTGGTCATAGCTTTTCTCTCAAGGAACAAGTGTCTTTTAATTTCGTGGCTGCAGTCAACATTGGCAGTGATTTTGGAGCTCAAGAAAATAAATTCTATCACTGTTTCCATTGATTTCCATTGTTTCTCCATTTGTTTGCCATGAAGTGATGGGACTGGATGCCATGATCTTCATTTTTTTAAAATATAGATTTATTTATTTTAATTGGAGGCGAATTACTTTACAATATTGTATTGGTTTTGCCATACATCAACATGAATCCACCACGATGTACACGTGTTCCCCATCCTGAACCCCCTTCCACCACCCTCCCCATACCATCCCTCTTGGTCATCCCAGTGTACCAGCCCCAAGCATCCTGTATCATGCATCAAACCCGGACTGGTGATTCGTTTCATTTTTGAATGTTGAGTTTTAAGCTAGCTTTTTCACTTTACTGTTTCACGTTCATCAAGAGGCTCTTTAGTTCGTCTTTGCTTTTTGCCATAAAGATGGTGTCATCTGGGTGTCTGAGGTTACTAATATTTCTCCCTGCAATCTTAATTCCAGCCTGTGCATCATCTAGCCCTGCATTTTGCATGATGTACTCTGCATATAAGTTAAATAAGCAGGGTGACAATATATAGCCTTGACGTACTCCTTTCCCAATTTGAAACCAGTCCATTGTTCCATGTTGCTTTTTGACCTGCATACAGATTTCTCATGAGGCAAGTTAGGTGATCTGGTATTCCCATCTTTTGAGGAATTTTCCATGGTTTGTTGTGATCTTCATAGTCAATGGCTTTGAAATATACATAAAGCAGAAGTAGATGTTTATCTGGAACCCTCTTGCTTTTCTCTTGCTCAAACTCATGTCTATCAAGTCGGTGATGCCATCCAACCATCTCATCCTCTGTTGCCACCTTCTCCTCCTGCCTTCAATTTTTCCCAGCCTCAGGGTCTTTTCCAAGGAGTTAGTTCTTTGCATCAGATACTTTTTAAATGATCCAGCAGATGTTGGCAGTTTGATCTCTGGTTTCTCTGCCTTTTCTAAATCCAACTTGAATATCTGGAAGTTCACATACTGTTGAAGCCTGGCTTGGAGAATTTTGAGCATTACTTTGCTGCATGTGAGATGAGTGCAGTTGTGCAGTAGTTTGAACATTTTTTGACATTACCTTTCTTTGAAATTGAAATGAAAACTGACCTTTTCTAGCCCTGTGGCTACTGCTGAGTTTTCCAAATTTGCTGGCATATTGAGTGCAACACTTTCACAGCATCATCTTCCAGGATTTGAAATAGCTCAGCTGGAATTCCATCACCCCCCCACTAGCATTGTTTATATTGATGCTTCCTAAGGCTCACTTTACTTTCATTCCAGGATGTCTGGCTCTAGGTGAATTATCACAGCATCATGGTTATCTGGGTCATGAAGATCTTTTTGTACAGTTCTGTGTATTTTTACCACCTCTTCTTAATATCTTCTGCTTCTGTTAGGTCCAAACTCTTTCTGTCCTTTATTGTGCCCATCTTTGCATGAAATGTTCCCTTGGTATCTCTAATTTTGTTGAAGAGATTTCTGCTGCTGCTGCTGCTGCTGCCAAGTCGCTTCAGTCGTGTCCTACTCTGTGCGACCCCAGAGATGGCAGCCCACCAGGCTCCCCCGTCCCTGGGATTCTCCAGGCAAGAACACTGGAGTGGGTTGCCATTTCCTTCTCCAACGCATGAAAGTGAAAAGTGAAAGTGAAGTCACTCTGTCGTGTCCAACAAAGAGATCTCTACTGTTTCCCATTATTTTGTTTTCCTCTATTTCTTTGCAGTAATCACTGAGGAAGGCTTTCTTATCTTTCATTGCTATTCTTTGGAACTCTGCGTTCAGTCGTGTATATCTTTCCTTTTCTCCCTTGCCTTTAGCTTCTCTTCTTTTCTCAGCTATTTGTAAGGCCTCCTTAGACAATCATTTTGTATTTTTACATTTGTTTTTCTTGGGGATAGTCTTGATCACTGCCTCCTGTACAATGTCGTGAACCTCTGTCCATAGTTCTTCAGTCACTCTATCAGATCTAATCACTTGAATCTATTTGTCACTTCCACTGTATAATCATAAGGGATTTGATTTATGTCATATCTCAATGGTCTAGTGGTTTTCCCTGTTGCTGCTGCTAAGCTAAGTCGCTTCAGTCGTGTCTGATTCTGTGCGACCCCATAGGTGGCAGCCCACCAGGCTCCCCTGTCACTGGGATTCTCTACGCAAGAACACTGGAGTGGGTTGCCATTTCCTTCTGGAATGAAAGTGAAAATGAAAGTGAAGTCACTCAGTCTTGTCTGACTCCCAGCAACCCCCTGGACTGCAGCCTACCAGGCTCCTCCATCCATGGGATTTTCCAGGCAAGAGAACTGGAGTATGCTGCCATTGCCTCCTCCCTACTTTCTTCAATTTAGGTCTGAATTTTGCAATAAGGTGTAATTGCTATTTATTTTGTATTTATTTTAGACTATAGAAATGATATTAGACAAAAAAGCAAATTTGAGTGATTTTTTTTATTTGAGTTCAAATGGGTTGTAAAGCAGCAGAGATGACTTACAATATCAGGAAAGCATCTGGCCCAGGAACAGCTCAGGCTCATGCAGTGCAGTGGTGCTTAAAGAAGTTTTGCAAAGGAAATGAGATCCTTGAAGATGAGGAGCACAGTAGCTGGCCATCAGACTTCATATTATACTACAAATCTACAGTCATCAAGACAGTATGGTACTGACACAAAAAGAGAAATATAGATCAATGGAACAAGATAGAAAGCCCAGAGATAAAGAGAAAACCCACACCCCTATTGATACCTTATTTTTGAGAAAGGAGATAAGAATATGCAATGGGGCAAAGACAGCCTCTTCAATAAATGCTGCTGAGAAAACTGGACAGCTGCACATAAAAGAATGAAATTAGAACACTTCCTAACACCATACACAAAGATAAACTGAAAATGGATTAAAGACCTAAATGTCCTGGGATGACCCAGAGAGATGGTATGGGGAGGGAGGTAGGAGGGGGTTCAGGATGGGGAACATGTGTACACCCATGACGAATTCATGTTGATGTATGGCAAAACCAATACAATATTGTAAAGTTAAAAAAAAAAAGGCCCTTGATATAAAAATCATCAAATGACTCTCTAGCTAATTAGGTTTATGGATGCATATGAATAATAAACTACTGGACCCCCCAAAAGACATAAATGTAAGACCAGAAACTATTAATCTCTTAGAGGAAAACATAGCCAGAATGCTTGATGACATAAAGCAAGATCCTGTATGACCCAACTCCTAGATTAATGGAAATAAAAAGAAAAATAAATAAGAGAGACCTAATTAAACATAAAATCTTTTGCACAGAAAAGGAAACTATAAACAAGGTGAGAAGACTCCCTCAGAATGGGAAAAAGTAATAACAAATGAAACCACTGACAAAGGGTTAATATCAAAAACATACAAGCAGCTCATACAAGTCAAATCCAGAAAAACAAACAACCCATTCAAAAACAGGGAAAAAGAGCTAAATAGACATTTCTCCAAAGAAGACATACATATGCTAATAAACACATGAAAAGATGCTTAATGTCACTCATTATTAGAGAAATGCAGATCAAAATTACAATGAGATATCACCTCACACCAGTCAGAATGGCCCTCTTGAAAGAATCTACAAAAAATCTAAATGCTGGAAAGGGTGTAGAGAAAAGGGAACCTTCTGGCACTGTTGGTGAGAATGTGAATTGATACAGCCACTATGGAGAACAGTATGGAAATTCCTTTAAAAACTGGGAATAAAACCACCATATGACCCACTCCTAGGCAGACACCCTGCAGAAAACAATATTGAAAAAGACACATGTATCCCAATGTTTATTGCAGCTTTATTCACAATAGTTAGGACATGGAAGCAACCTAGACCTTCATCATTGATAGATGAATGGATAAAGAAGCTGTGGCACATATATAGAAAGAAATATCACTCAGCCATAAAAAGAAATACATTTGAGTCAGTCCTAATGAGGTTGATGAGCCTCAAGCCTATTATACAGAGTAAAGTAAGTCAGAAAAAAAAATATCATATACTAACATACATATATATATATGGAATCTAGAAAGATGGTACTGATGAAACTATTTGCAAAGCAATAGTGGAGACACAGACATAGAGAACAGACTTATGGAGGTAGCTGGAGGGGGAGGGAGGAGAGGGTGGAATGTATGGAGAGAGAATATGGAAGCATACATTGCCATCTGTAAAATAGATAAGCAATGAGAATTTGCTGTATGACTCAGGGAACTAAAATTGGGTCTCAGTAACAACCTAGAGGAGTGGGATGTGGAGGGAGGTGGGAGGGATGTTCAAGTGGGAAGGGACATAGGTAAACCTATGGCTGATTCATGTTGATGTTTGGTAGAAACCAACACAATGCTATAAATCAATCATCCTTCAAATATATATGTATATTTTTAAAGTTTAGGCATTTCTCCAAAGAAGACATACGGATGGCTAACACACACATGAAAAGATGCTCAACCTCACTTATTATCAGAGAAATGCAAATCAAGACCACAATGAGGTACCATTTCACACCAGTCAGAATGGCTGCGATCCAAAAGTCTACAAGCAATAAATGCTGGAGAGGATGTGGAGAAAAGGGAACCCTCTTACACTGCTGGTGGGAATGCAAACTAGTACAGCCACTATGGAAAACAGTGTGGAGATTCCTTAAAAATTGCAAATAGAACTGCCTTGTGACCCAGCAATCCCCCTGCTGGGCATATACACCGAGGAAACCAGAATTGAAAGAGACACATGTACCCCAATGTTCATTGCAGCACTGTTTATAATAGCCAGGACATGGAAGAAACCTAGATGTCCATCAGCAGATGAATGGATAAGAAAGCTGTGGTACATATACACAATGGAGTACTACTCAGCCCTTAACAAGAATAAATTCGACTCAGTTCTAATGAGATGGATGAAATTGGAGCCGATTATACAGAGTGAAGTAAGCCAGAAAGAAAAACATCAATATAGTATACTGACACATATATATGGAATTTAGAAGGATAGTAATGATGACCCTCTATGTGAGACAACAAAAGAGACTCAGAGGTATAGAATGGACTTTTGGACTCTGAGGGAGAGGGAGAGGGTGGGATGATTTGGGAGAATGGCATTGAAACATGTGTACTATCTTGTAAGAACGAAGCGTCAGTCTATGTTCAATACAGGAGGGAGGATGCATGGGGCTGGTGCATGGGGTGATTCAGGGAGATGATATGGGGGTGGGAGGTGGGAGGGGGCTTCAGCATTGGGAGATCGTGGACACCTGTGGCTGATTCATGTCAAAGTATGGCAAAACAAATACAGTATTGTAATAAAGAATAAAGTATTAAAAAAATAATAATAAAGTTTACAGTGATCAATTGAGAGGATTATTTCTTCCCATCAGGTGGCCAAAGTATTGGAGCTTCAGCATCAGTCCTTCCAATGAATATTCAGGATTGATCTCTTTTAGGATTGACTGGTTTGATCTTGCTGTCCAAGGGACTCTCAAGAGTCCATTCCAACACCATAGTTCAAAAGCCTCAATTGTTTGGTGTTCAGCCAACTCTCACATCCATACATGACTACTGAAAAAACCATAGCTTTGGCTAGATGGACCTTTGTTGGCAAAATGATGTGTCTGCTTTTTAATACGCTGTCTAGATTTGTCATAGCTTTTCTTCCAAGGAACGAGCCTCTTTTAATTGCATGCTATAGTCACTGTGCGCAGTGATTTTGGAGCCCCCAAAAAGAAAATCTGTAACTGTATCCATTTTTTCCCCATCTATTTGCCAGGAAGTGATGGGACTAGATGCCATGATCTTAGTTTTTTTTAAATGTTGAGTTTTAAGCCAGCTTTTTTCTCTCTCCTCCTTCACCATCATCAAGAAGCTCTTTAGTTCCCCTCACTTTCTGTCATTAGAGTGGTATCATCTGCACATCTCAGGTTGTTGATATTTCTCCTGGCAATCTTGCTTCCAGCTTGTGAGTCTTCCAGCCTAGCATGTCGTATAATATACTCTGCATATAAGTTCAATAAGCAGGATGACAATAAACAGCCTTAAAATACTACTTTCCAAATTTTGATTCTGTCCATTATTCTACATTCGGTTCTAAGTGTTGCTTCTTGACCTGCATACAGCTTTCTCAGTAGATAGGGAAGGTGATCTGGTATTCCTATCTCTTTAAGGATTTTCCTCATTTTGTTGGGATCCACACAGTCAACAATTTTAGCATAGTCAATGAAGTAGATGTTTTTCTGGAATTCCCTTTTATATATATATATAATCCAGAAGATGTTGGCAAGTTAATCTCTGGTCCTTCTGCCTTTTCTAAATACAGCTTGAACAACTTGAAGTTCTCAGTTCATGTACTGTTAAAGCCTAGCTTAGGATTTTGAGCGTTACCTTGCTAGTACTTGAAGTGAATGCAATAATGCAGTAGTTTGAGCATTTTTTGGCATTGTCTTTATTTGAGATTGGAATGAAAACTGACCTTTCCCAGTCCTATGGCCACTGCTGAGTTTTCCAAATTTGCTGATGTAATGAGTGCAGCACTTTCACAGCATTATCTTTTAGGATTTGAAATCGCTCAACTGGAATTCCATCACCTCCAGTAGTTTTGTTCATACTAATGTTTCCTAAGGGCCAATTGACTTCACACTCCAGGATGTCTGGCTCTAGGTAAGTGATCACACCCTCAGGGTTATCCAAGTCATTAAGAAGTTTTTGTGCAGTTCTTCTGTGTATCATTGCCACTTCTTCTTAATCTCCTCTGCTTCTGTTAGGTCCTTGCTGTTTCTATCCTTTATTGTGCTCATCATTGCATGAAATGTTCCCTTGGTATCTTCAATTTTATTGATGAGATCCCTAGTCTTTCTCATTCTATTGTTTCTCTTTATTTCTTTGCATTGTTCACTTAAGAAGTCTTTCTGGTCTCTCCTTGCTATTCTTTGGAACTCTACATTCAAATGGGTATATCTTTCCTTTTCTCCTTTGCCTTTCGCTTATCTTCTTTTACTCAGCTATTAGTAAGGCCTCCTTAGATAACCATTTTGCCTTTTGGCATTTCTGTTTTCTTGGGGATGGTTTTGATCACCATCTCCTGTACAATATTAGGAACCTCTGTCCATAGTTCTTCAGGCACTCTATCAAATCTAATTCCTTGAATCTATTTGTTACTTTCACTATACAATCATAAAGCATTTTATTTAGGTCATACCTGAATGAGCTAGTGGTTTTCCATACTTTCTTCAATTTAAGCCTGAATTTTTCAATAAGGAAAAAAACTATAATTTTGTAAAAACTATATATCAAAAACATATAAAAAGACAAAAATGATGGAGAAATTTTATAGTAAATTAAATTATTTTTAGGAATTCATACATATAAAGCATTCATATTAAATAATTAGAAAAAACATATAAATATCATTTGAGATTGACCATAGGATATGAACAAGTTATTCAAAGAAGAAGAAATAAAAATTAACAAATATAGAAAACAAAGTCAATCTCACTAGTAATGAAAATAAAATGATAGGAGGTTCTCTATCTCATCAAGGTGGAATAAATACATTTTATCCTACTTCTGTTAATTATAACTAAAACCCTGAGCCCGCATGAAAGCAATTATCAGAAGATTTTAAAAGGTGAAATTAAGAAGCTAAAGAAGAAAGATTTATGGTGAATTCCTGAGCTTTATTTATTTATTTCTCATTTATATCCTTGTCTGGGTGCTAGAATGTCCTGGAACTCAGAATCACCACAGGACACAATAAAAATATCAGTTATTCCCAGGAGAAGACTGTCCTCCATCCAGAAGACTGAGAGGAGGAAGCTCTTTGATGAAGTCCTTTTACCTCACTTTGCCCTCTAGCACCTCAGAAGAGGCAGCTCTGGGCAGAGTCCCTTTCTTTGCTTATACTTTAAGAGTCTTGGTGTGTAGCCCGCATCAAAGCACTCCTTTTTACTGAACAAATGACAGCAAGGCAGTGGTACCCTTTCCCCATCCTCACACCCTAATCTGGCATTACCGCTGCATATAGTGATAGAGTTCCATCCCCTTCACCAAGCAAATGCAGGAGAGGCAGCATTGTGTCTATTTGCTGTTTCCACCTAACTAGAGACTGGGGAGATCACTGAGAAGACAAGCGAGAGAGAGAGAGACCCTTTGCATCTATGTCTATAGCCCCAGGCTCAGCCTGAAGTGGCCTATGCGTAAAACTGACCAAGAGTGAGCACAGTGAATGCTTTGAGAACTGAATTATGATATAAAACATTACACAAGTTTTAGGCTGGCCTCTACATAGGACCAGAATTGGCATTGCAAAGACTTTAAAATATAATTGGCATTTGAACCATAGATCGCCTGATCATAGATTCAAAAAGTTTTAACAAATATTTGTAAATATGTAAAGGAATAAAACATCATGACCAAATGGGCCCAAGTTGTTTCAAAACTCAAAAATGATTTTTCTCTTTCCAATAGTTTCTTACTTCTTTTCTTTTTAGAGAAGAATTTTCAATATTTTCTTTAGGATAGGTTTAGTATTGCTCTTTTTTGAAATTCTTTCTCTCTCTTCCTGTTCTAAATGATAACCTTGCTGGTTAGAGTATCCCAGGTTGCAAAATTTTCACTTTCAAGACTTTAAATATATCTTGCTGCTCTTTTCTGGCCTACAGTATTTCTGTAGAGAAATCAGCTTATAGCCTTATAGGAGTTCCCTTGTAATTAACTTTTTGTTTTTCTCTTGTTGCCTTTAGAATCCTCTGTTTATCTTTTACTTTAATCATAGTGTGTCTTGGTTTATGTCTGTTTGGGTTTATTTTGTTTGGGACCCTCTCTGCCTGTACCTGGACATCTGTTTCCTTCTTTAGGTTTGGGACGTTTTCAGCCAGAATTTCTTCAAATATATTTTCCATTCCCTTTTCTCTTTTCTTACCCCTCTGGAATGCCTATTATGCATAGATTGGCACATCTATGTTATTCCATAGGACTTGTGTTGCTTTTTTTTTTCTTTCCATTTGACTTTCTGTCTCCTATACTGATTGGGTGGTTTCTATTATTCTATCTGCCAGGTCACTTATTCATTCTTCTGCATTATTCATTCTGCAATTTATTGCCTTTAGCTCAGCTTTTGTCTCAGCAAGTGAAAAGTGAAAGTGAAGTCTCTCAGTCATGTCTGACTCTTTGCAACCCCATGGACTGTAGCCTATCAGGCTTCTCCGTCCATGGGATTTTCAAGGCAAGAATACTGGAGTGGGTTGCCATTTCCTTCTCCAGGAGATCTTCCTGACCCAGGGTTTAAACCCAGGTCTCCTGCATTGTAGGCAAACGCTTCACCATCTGAGCCACCAGGAAAGTCCAGCAAGTGAGTTTTCTAATTTTCCTGATTCCCCTTTATAATTTCTAGAACTTGTATAGGTCGTGTCCTGCTACCTGACAGCATGCACAGGGAAAAGACTGCAGTGGTGGGTCCTGGCCCTCCCCATATGCACCCCTAACAGTGGCACCCGGCCTCTAAGGCAGTCCAGGCTTCCTCCACGTAAGCCTTCAGTGGCAGTCATACTAGACTTCAGCTTCTTCAGGCTGCTTTATGCAACCAACCCCAATTTTCTCCCCTAGGTTTGATCTCTGAAGTCCGTGCTTCAGCACCCAGCCCCCACCTGAACCAGCAGATGTGTGTCTCAGGCTGGAGAGTGTGGGGTGGTGGCACTGACCATCTGTGCAGGTCTTTCTTCATTCTGGTTGCCACAAAGCAGTTGCTGTGTTCTCTGAGGCTCTGAAGCCACTCTGTCCTTGCTGATCTCCCAGCTGGCGAGGGGACATCCCAGAGTGTGGGAACCTTTCCTCTTCTACGGCTCCTTCCCAGGGGCACAGCTTCCATCCAGATTATTTTCTTATTTTTCTTTTCTCCTACCAAGTCACTTGGAGGCTTTCTTGCCTTTTAGAAGTCTGAGGTCTTCTCCCAGTCTTCAATAGACATACTTTGTGAATCATTCCATGTGTAGAAGTATTTTGATGTATTTGTGGGAGGAAGTGGGCTTTACGTCCTGCTACTTCTCCATCTTGATCACCAACAAATTTATTTTGGTCTTTTGTGAGAAATGATGTAACTTGATCTTTCTTCCAAATAATTGTCTCAACATATTTCTTTATTTAGTGATCCTTTTTCTCTACTAAGAGATATAATTATTGAATGAATAAACCCTTTTTCCTTCAAAGAAGAATTTCTTTGCCACCCACACCTTCAAGCCCAATAAACTCTCTTTTTGCATCAAAATAATAAAATATAATCTAACTTCTCTCATAAAAGCTGACATAGAAAGAATCTCCTTGTCTTCTCTTTTCTACTCCCCTATACCAGTTCACATTAAAGAGATAAACAAGTAAATGAGCCAAACAAAGAAATAAGAGGAATTTAAAGAAGATAATTAAATCTGGCTGTCCTGTGATATTAATAAAGGAAGAAAATGCAGAAAGATAAAGATTATTATAAAATCTAAAAAGAGAATTTAAACCACAGGCTTTCACTGTAGTCTGCATTTTCCTCCTAGCTATTGCCTTTTTAAAAATGAAAAATATGAACATTTATTGCCACCTTTTCAAAATGTGAAATTAAAATTGGTGTTTCATAGAGAAGTAAAACAATTGTATTTTAGTTTGTAGACATTTCTGCTTTTCCTGTTTAATTTTTTGAGTTATTAACATAATTTTAATTGGCCATTTTAATAGTTATATGAATTCAAAGATATATCACCTCCCACAATGGCCCCTGCTTTTATACAGATGGGGAAAATATACCCATAATGCGAGTTTCCTCTTGCTGGGATGCATATTACTTAGTAAAGGCAGGAATCATGGTGAAATGTATGGTAAAGAAGAGGAAATGGTGAATGTTCTTGATGAGTCAGTGGTGACCTTTGCAGATTACCTCAGTTCAATGAATTATTCTTGAGCAAGTCAGCCAAGCCAGGTTTTATATCTTGAATACTCAGAGCCAGCCCTCTTCTGGCAGAGATAACATTTTTAACTGTAAAGGCTGAGAGATCATCTTTGTCCCCCAAACAGACTCGTGTGACCTAGCAAACTATGATAACATATTGACATAAATGTCAATTATACAATATAAGCCATAAGCCCATCAAATAGAACTTTGAGCCCTTGACAGTGAGGACACAAGCGTAGCCTGAACAGGGTTTTAGTCATTGATACTAAACTCCAAGACTCTTTTTTGACCAGAAGAGTTCTTTGTTATTCAGTCAGTAGTGACCAGTCTTAACAGCCCCATGGACTGCAGAACACCAGGCTTCCCTGTCCTTCACCATCTCCCAGAGCTTGCTCAGACTTATAGCATCGAGTCGATGATGCTGTCCAACCATCTGTTCTCCATAGTGGCTGTACCAATTTACATTCTCACCAAGAGTATAGGAAGGTTCCCTTTTCTCCACACTCTCTCCAGCATTTCAGTTCAGTTCACTTCAGTTGCTCAGTTGTTTCTGTCTCTTTGCCACCCAATGGATTGCAACACGCCAGACTTCTCTGTCAATCGCCAACTCCCGGAGCTCGCTCAAACTCGTGTCTATCAAGTCGGTGATGCCATCCAACAATCTCATCCTCTGTTGTCCCCTTCTCCTCTTGCCTTCAATCTTTCTCAGCATCAGGGTCTTTTCCAGTGAGTCAGTTATTTGCATCAGGTGGCCAGACTATTGGAGTTTCATCCTCAACATGAGTCCTTCCAATGAATATTCCAGACTGAATTCCTTTAGGATGGACTGGATGGATCTCCTTGCTGTCCAAGGGACTCTCAAGAGTCTTCTCCAACACCACAGTTCAAAAGTATGAATTCTTTGGCATTCAGCTTTCATTATAGTCCAACTCTCACATCCATACAAGACTACTGGAAAAATCAGTAGTCTTGACTACTATATAACTTTGACTAGACGAACCTTCGGAGGAAGGCAATGGCACCCCCATTCCAATACTCTTGCCTGGAAAATCCCATAGACAGAGGAGCCTGGTAGGCTGCAGTCCATGGGGTTGCTGAGTCAGACATGACTGAGTGACTTTCCTTTCACTTTCCGCTTTCATGCATTGGAGGAGGAAATGGTAACCAATTCCAGTGTTCTTGCCTGGAGAATCCCAGGGACAGGGGAGCCTGGTGGGCTGCCGTCTATGGGGTTGCACAGAGTCGGACACGATTGATGTGACTTAGTAGCAGCAGATGAACCTTTGTTGGCAAAGTAATGTCTCTGCTTCTTAATATACTATCTAGATTAGTCATAGATTTTCCTCCAAGGAGCAAGTGTCTTTGAATTTCATGCCTGCAGTCACCACCCAGAGTGATTTTGGATCCCAAGACAATAAAGTCTGTTACTGTTTCCATTGTTTCCCCATTTATTTGCTATGAAGTGATGGTACTGAATGCCATGATCTTCGTTTTATAAATGTTGAGTTTTAAACCAGCTTTTTCACTCCTCTTTCATTTTCATCAAGAAGCTCTTTAGTTCCTCTTCTCTTTCTCCCATAAGGATGGTGTCATCTGCATATCTGAGGTTAACTGCTATTTCTCCTGGCAATCTTGATTCCAGCCTGTGCTTTATCCAGCCCAGCATTTCACATGATGTACTCTGCATATAAGTTAAATAATCAGGGTGACAATATATAGCCTTGACATACTCCTTTTCCTATTTGGAACCAGTCTGTTGTTCCATGTCCAGTTCTAACTGTTACTTCCTGACCTGCATGCAGATTTCTCAAGAAGCAGGTTAGGTGGTCTGGTATGGTCTGGTATTCCCATCTCTTTCAGAATTTCCCACAGTTTATTGTGATCCACACAGGCAAAGACTTTGGCATAGTCAATAAAGCAGAAAGAGATGTTTTTCTGGAACTCTCTTGCTTTTTCCATGATCCAGCACATGTTGGCAATTTGATCTCTGCTTCCTCTGCCTTTTCTAAAACCAGCTTGAACATCAAGGAGTTCACGGTTCATGTATTGCTAAAGCCTGGCTTGGAGAATTTTGAGCATTATTTTACTAGCATGTGAGATGAGTGCAATTGTGTGGTAGTTTGAGCATTGTTTGGCATTGCCTTTCTTTGGGATTGGAATGAAAACTGACCTTTTCCAGTCTTGTGGCCACTGCTGAGTTTTCCAAATTGGCTGGCATTTTGAGTGCAGCACTTTCACAGCATCATCTTTCCAGATTTGAAACAGCTCAACATGTTGGCAATTTGATCTCTGGTTCTTCTGCCTTTTATAAATCCAGATTGAACATCTGGGACTTCTTGGTTCACATACTGTTGAAGCCTAGCTTGGAGAATTTTGAGCATTACTTTGCTGCTGCTACTTCTGCTGCTGCTGCTAAGTCACTTCAGTTGTGTCCAACTCTGTGCGACCCCATAGACGGTAGCCCACCAGGCTTCCCCATCCCTGGGATTCTCCAGACAAGAATACTGGAGTGGGTTGCCATTTCCTTCTCCAGTGCATGAAAGTGAAAAGTGAAAGTGAATCACTCAGTTGTGTCCGACTCTTCGTGACCCCATGGACTGCAGCCTACCAGGCTCCTCCGTCCATGGGATTTTCCAGGCAAGAGTACTGGAGTGGGGTGCCATCCCCTAGCATGTGATAAAGAGTGCAATTGTGTGGTACTTTGAACATGCTTTGGCATTATGCTTCTTCAGGATTGGAATGAAAACTGACCTTTTACAGTCCTGTGACCACTGCTGAGTCTTCCAAATTTGCTGGCATATTGAGTGCAAGACTTTAGCATCATCATCTTTTAGGATTTGAAATAGCTCAGCTGGGATTCCATCACCTCCACTAGCTTTATTTACACTAATGCTTCCTAAATCCCACTTGACTTTGCACAGTGCAAGAACTTCTTTGGTATAATTATTCTCCAGTTTGTGGGTTGTCTGCTTGGCTACTCCTATAGTGGGACCAGAAGAGTACCAATAATTAAGAGCACTTGCTCAGCTGTTTTTCTTTTTTTTTTTTGAAAATTTTTTAAATTTAATTTAATTAATTAATTACTTAATTTTTTTACTTTACAATACTGTATTGGCTTTGCCATACATCGACATGAATCCACAACAGGTGTACATGAGTTCCCAACCCTGAACCCTGCTCCCACCTCCCTCCCCATATCATCTCTCTGGGTCATCCCAGTGCACCAGCCCCAAGGATCCTGTATCCTGTATCAAACCCTAGACTAGCGATTTGTTTCTTACAAGATAGTAGACATTTCAATGCCATTCTCCCAAATCATCCCACCCTCTCCCTCTCCCACAGAGTCAAAAAGTCTGTTCTTTACATCTGTGTCTCCTTTGCTGTCTTGCATACAGGGTTATCATTACCATCTTTCTAAATTCCATATATATGTGTTAGTATACTGTTCTGGTGTTTTTCTTTCTGGCTTACTTCACTCTGTATAATTGGCTCCAGTTTCATCCACCTCATTAGAACTGATTCAAATGTATTCATTTTAATGGCTGAGTAATACTCCATTGTGTATATGCACCACAGCTTTCTTATTCATTCATCTGCTGATGGACATCTAGGTTGCTTCCCAGTCCTGGCTATTATAAACAGTGCTGTGATGAACATTGGGATACACGTGTCTCTTTCATTTCTGGTTTCCTCAGTGTGTGTACCCAACAGTGGGATGGCTGGATCATAAGGCAGTTCTATTTGCAATTTTTAAAGGAATCTCCACACTGTTCTCCATAGTGGCTGTACTAGTTTGCATTCCCACCAACAGTGTAAGAGGGTTCCCTTTTCTCCATACCCTCTCTAGCATTTATTGCTTGTAGACTTTTGATTGCAGCCATTCTGACTGGTGTGAAATGGTACCTCATTGTGGTCTTGATTTGCATTTCTCTGATAATGAGTGATGTTGAGCATCTTTTCATGTGTTTGTTAGCCATCCGTATGTCATCTTTGGAGAACTGTCTATTTAGTTCTTTGGCCCATTTTTGATTGGGCCATTTATTTTTCTGAAATTGAGCTGCATGAGTTGCTTGTATATTTTGAGATTAGTTGTTTGTCAGTTGCTTCATTTGCTATTATTTTCTCCCATTCTGAAGGCTGTCTTCTCACCTTGCTTATAGTTTCCTTTGTTGTGCAGAAGCTTTTAATTTTAATTAGATCCCATTTGTTTATTTTTGCTTTTATTTCCAGTATTCTGGGAGGTGGATCATAGAGGATCCTGCTGTGATTTATGTTGGAAAGTGTTTTGCCTATGTTCTCCTCTAGGAGTTGTATAGTTTCTGGTCTTACATTTAGATCTTTAATCCATTTTGAGTTTATTTTTGTGAATGGTGTTAGAAAGTGTTCTTCAAAAGTTTTTCATTCTTTTGCAAGTGGTTGACCAGTTTTCCGAGCACCACTTGTTAAAGAGATTGTCTTTAATCCACTGTATATTCTTGCTTCCTTCGTCGAAGATAAGGTGTCCATAGGTATGTGGATTTATCTCTGGGCTTTTTATTTTGTTCCATTGATCTATATTTCTGCCTTTGTGCCAGTACCATACTGTCTTGATGACTGTGGCTTTGTAGTAGAGCCTGAAGTCAGGCAAGTTGATTCCTCCAGTCCCATTCTTCTTTCTCAAGATTGCTTTGGCTGTTCGAGTTTTTTTATATTTCTGTACAAATTGTGAAATTATTTGTTCTAGCTCTGTGAAAAAATACCGCTGGTAGCTTGATAGGGATTGCATTGACTCTGTAGATTGCTTTGGGTAGTATACTCATATTCACTATACTGATTCTTCTGATCCATGAACATGGTATATTTCTCCATCTATTAGTGTCCTCTTTGATTTCTTTCATCAGTGTTTTATAGTTTTCTATATATAGGTCTTTAGTTTCTTTTTTTTTAATTAATTTATTTTTTAAATTACAATACTGTATTTGTTTTGCCGTTTTCATATTCTACTATCTGTCACATCAGTCTTCAAAATAGTCACTATTGGCCCCATTTCACGGGTGAGGAAAATGAAACTTGGAGAGATTATGACTCCAGGTCAAGTTTTCAGAGGTGGTAAGTGATGGACTTGGCATTTAAATCTGTGTTTTGGACTCCAAAAAGTGAAAAAAAGTGAAAGTGAAGTCACTCAGTTATTTCTGACTCTTTGCGACCCCATGGACCGTAGCCTACCAGGCTCCTCCCTCCATGGGATTCTCCAGGCACGAGTACTGGAGTGGGTTGCCATTTCCTTCTCCAGGGGATCTTCCCAACCCAGGGATTGAACCCAGGTCTCTCACATTCCAGGCAGATGCTTTAACCTCTGAGCCACCAGGGAAGCCAACACTAAATTACTTTAAGGTTCTAGGAACACAGAGATGATTTTTGGGAAATCTGGATGCAGAATTAAGTAATCCTGAATCACATAGTAAAACAGTTAGCCCTTCTAAATTCTCTTTCTTTTCTTCTGGTGCTGTCAAAAAAGTTTTGTTTTGGTGTTGTACATTTTCATATCTTTTTAACATTTTATGTCCTCCATTTTCAATAAAGAAAGCGAAGATCTCATATCCAAAGTATTGGGCCAACAAAGTATCTAGCTAGAATTAATTTGCTTTCATTATATATATATTTTTTTCTCTTTTATTTTTGTCTGTATTTATTTGTGTATGATTTTATTTAAATTTTAAGTATTTATTTAAATTTTTATTTTAAATTTTCCCTTTATTGTAGTGATGTAAAGCTTCACTTGTTTGGATAGATATACTTAATATTTTTAACATATCAACTTAAAGGAAAATAGTATTTAAATGCAAGTATGAGTAGTATATGAAAGACTAATATATGGAAAACACATATTTTGTTTTAGATATGATGCTATAAATTCTTAGGATAATTTCAGTGCTTGAACAATATGATGTATGCTCCCTTACTGTAGGGCCCACATTCATCCCAATATGCCATGGACCACTGGATATGAGAAATATCAGTACCAGAACATGATAGCATTTTTCTTGCAGAGTAAAGAAAAGCATTGTTGTCCATTTTGTGAAATTCCTAACAATATTATAATACTAGATGAATTGCATTTTTTTCTTCCTTTAAAAGCCCTCCTCCACTTCTGGGTACAATAACTTTTGTCTAAAATTCTACATGTAGTATAAAAATAGGCCTTCACCAATAAATCTAACAGTGTCTCAATATATTTTCTGAAGTTTCCATAGTGAAGTCAACCTCAAGGAAGGCCTTCATTACCAGAAGCATCTAATGCAAATTTTTCATTTGTTCAACAAGTGAGTACATATTGTGCTAAGCATACACCTTATTGAGTACATATTGTATGCTAAGCATACACTTGGGATATATCAGTGAACAAAATATATAAGAATTTGTAGATCCCACCTTTGTGAAGATAGGGAAAAGAGACAATAGATAACATATATAATAGGTGAGTCTAAAAATGTGGCAAAGACTATGGTGTGAGGATTGGAAAGGGAGCAGGGGTTGGAATTTCCTTAGGGGGTCTGAGCAGGCTTTATTGAAAGGGAACATTTGAACAGAGACTTGAAGGAGGAAATACCATTGCAGTTGTAGAGAATAAGTATATCCAGGAATGTTTTAGGAATATTAAGGAGGCCTGAGTCACAATAGTGTGGGATGTAAAGAAGCGGAATGAAAGGAGGTGAAGAATTTTGAAGAAAACTGAGTAACAATGATCCATCTTATCTCTTAGAAGAATCATGCTGTCAGCTTGGGAATAAGCTGTTGAGCTGTTGAAGAACAAGAATGAAATCAGGAACCCGGGTAGAATGGCATTGTAGTCATATAGGTGAGACCTTGTGATGACTTGGACAAGGGAAGAGGTGAAGAAAACTAGTCCTTTTCTGGATGTATGCTGAAGGTCAATGGATTTCTGAATGAGCTGGATGTAGAGTATGAAAGAAACTGTCAACAAGAGGAAAGCACAGAATGGTATATCTGGGAGAGAATCTCTGTAGCAAAGGCATAAATTCAGAGGAGAATACAGTCCTTGAGCAGCCACATTGTAATGAAATTTTATAAGCTCCAAAGAGTGAATTTAAGAGAAGAGACCCCTAAAATGCTTGATTTTTGCCTGTAGAGCTGTGTACCTCTAAATGTTGATTACCACTTCTTGCAAGAATCTTCCAGTGTTAACTTTTGGAGATGTGTTTGCGTGCATGTAGGGTCTTTCCAGATTCCATCTAAAAACTATCATCTAGTGGCTTGATTGAAATGCAGCACCACATTCTACTGGTGAATAGTCCTGGTGACACTGATATGTATAAAGTTATTTCAGCAATCAATGACATGCACCCTTCCTTTGTGAAGGAGTGTTGCTTCTGATTTATTCAAGTTTAACATCTTCAACACTTGTCAAGTAATGTCCCATTTGGACTTGTTACTCCTTGGTTTATTGTTTTTATAGTATAGGTATAGTATCATTTTATAGAATCATCTGGTTAATGTTCTGGGTATCCTTTTTGTCTTTACTACCTCATCAGCTCCATCTAGGATTTGAATGTTAATTTCTTGCTCTTGTAACTTTTCACCTTGTACTGAGGAGGCTGATTTGTAGATAAGAGGGAATAACTAAACTGGTAAAATTGAGTGACTCAGAAGAAACACACATTTTATTTGAAAAATATTAGCTTCTGGCCATGTGCCAGGCACTAGGATCATAATGATGAAAAGATACATACCATCCCTACCTTAAGGTGATGTATTCCAGGTGAATGATGATAAGACCTAGCTTAAAGCAATGACATTGATAGTTGATGAGAGAGGAGATGGATTTGAAAAGTGTGCCATCCATGTATATATTTTAAAAAAAGATATTTTCCATAAGTTTTCAAGAAACACACCTTTTTTAAGATACATAATGCTTACCAAACTTTCCAGCATGCTAATATGTGACCCAGTTTACCAAAAGGTTAATCAAGAGTCTGAGAATAAAGTGTGTGAAGTCAGTTATCCCCTATTTGTATTCACCCAAGAGGAAAGATATATACATATAAAGACTTAGGCAAGAATGTTCATAACAACTTTATTTATAATAGCCCAAACTGGAGGCATCTAAATTTCTTCAATTTGAGAATGAATAAATGTCATATATTCATACAATGGAACACTACACAGCAATAAAAGAAAAATGCAATGCATATAAGAACAGATAAATCTCAATTTTTTTTTGTTTTAATTGAAGGAAAGCAAATGTAAAAGATCTTCCCTGGTGGCTCAGATGGCAAAGAATCCACCTGCCAGTGGATATCCCAGTTCCAGCCCTGGGTTGGGAAGATCCCCTGGAGAAGGAAATGGCAACCCACTCCAGTATTCTTGCCTGGAGAATCCCATGGTCAGAGGAGCCTGGCAGGCTATAGTCCATGGGGTCACAAAGAGTTGAAAATGACTGAGAGACTGACACTTTCAAATGTAGAAGAGTACACACTCTATGATTCTATATATATTATTCAAAAATAAGCAAATAAAAGTGAGGATGATAGAAGTCAGTATAGGAAAGAACTTGCTTGCATAGTTCAAATCAAAATGTACCATTTTGATTATGCTACTGGTTGCACTAGTATATAAAGTTGCCCAAACCCACTGAACTGTGCTCTTGAAATCTGTGCATTTTAATGCTGGTAAATTATACCTCAGTAAGAAAAGACTAGAGATGATGGATAAAATGTGAGGATGAAACAATTAGAAGATTATATCAAGCAAATTTAGGATTCAAGTAATATAGTGTTATATTGGCTTGTCCTAGACTGACAGGGTTACCATTACCATATTAATGAATTACTATTTTTACTATGACACCTAATTTTTTCTCCTTCATTGAAATATGAACTCATTAGTCTCTGATTTATTGTAACAGAGAGTATAATGCATGTCACAAAGTATTTTCTTGGAATTTCATGGCCTCAGCCAAAGAAAACCATACAGGATACCAGGGTTTGTGCTTGTGCCTTGCCTGATCCAGATCAGCCCCATGTTTATTCCTATTGTTTTATCTTATTAACTTTCTGTTTGTTTCTGCTACAAATTCAACCTGAAGAGCTATCCCTGTCTGATACTTCAGCCCCAACTCAACACTCTTCCTTTTGATATAATGAAATAGGGTAAAGACTGAAATTAAATACTCTAAGACATGACAGTTATTGTGGCAAAAATGTGAAAATTGACAAGTGGATTTGATTTACTTTTCTTTACGTTGCAGTTTTTTATTTATGGTGATGTTGTTTAAATAATAAAATCCTTTATATTTTGCTATACTATCAGTTGTATCCTATTTGTCCATTGCTGCTATTTTCTACAAATGTAATAAAGCTGAGGCTATTGCTGTGATGAGCCCGCAGATTACTGTATCTTGCCTCACCCTTGAGTATATGCACATTCAAGTCACGTGTGTAGTGAAGAAAGTTTCTGTTACTGGCAAAGCCAAGAAACCTTAAAATAAATAGATCATTTTCACAATACAAAGTCTGATTTCTTCCTAGAGCACATTTTAGGTAATTCAGTATCTATGGTTGGACATAAAAACAATTGGGAACTGGACTGACTAGGTTTTATGGTATTTTTTCACATGTCATCCTGAGACATTTTCCTTTTTCCTCCCAAATATGTATCTTTGACACTAAAATTTTAGATGCATCTTTTTTAATCCCATAAAAATTCCTCAAGATAATTCAAATTCTGCCACTTTGAAAGTGAGGTATGATGTATTTTGTAGCTTCAAATCACATGGAACAATCTTCATAAAAATCGGAAGATTAAGAGGGGTGGGATGAGGTGGGAGGCAGATTCAAGAGGGAGGGGGCATATATATACCTGTGGCTAATTCATGTTAATATATGGCAGAAACCAACACAATATTGTAAACCAACTATCCTCCAATTAAAAATATAAAAAGTAAAGATTTAACAAGTACATCATCAAAATAACCTATAATAACTATATATGACTTTACTAAATTAAACTTAAAAAAAAAAAGAACAGTAAGAAAGAAAAACTCAGGATGCCTATGTAGACAAAGAGCTCATTGGATTTTAGTAACTAAGAAAAAGACAGTTTTTGTGATAGAGTGTATAGTACTTCTGTATGTTTACATCACAAGGTAGGAGTGGCTGTGAAGACCTTAGTGGATGGCCCTGTGGAATAAAAGCTATGTTTAAGGATGAGATTTAGGGAAGGATGTTAGCTTAAAGAATAAGTGACCATAATTTTTTTCATTTACTTCATCTCCCTTGGTCTGAGTGACCTGGTACAAGGGAGCCCATCCCACGTGGGAGCTGGAAGAACCAGAATACACTGAACCCAAAAGCTGGATGGGAATCTTCCCTGAGAAATTATTTTTCTCTTCCCAGGTCCATCTTACTGTTTTCCTTTTGTTGCAAGAGAATGAATGAAGAGTAGCCTTCATAAAGCCCTGCAGTGGGAAGCCTGCTCAGTGTTAAAAGTCACAGAACAGAGTCAGAACTGTGCCCAGTCCCACATTGTCTTAGGCAGATACATCTTTGTCCTCAAGCCCTTTTTGTAATAGGAAAAATAAGGGTTCTCTGAGTTTCCTTCCAGTCCACTCTGACTTTCTGTGACTGTTGCTAAAACTTTCTCAAGTATGAAATTACCTTAAACCTTTTCTTTTCCAAGCTACCCAACTATCCTCAGGTAGTTTAGTTTGCATTCTTTAACCATTTGCATCACTCTAACCCAGAAGATCCCAAGATACACTAGAATACCTTTAGATCATGAAGAGCCTAAACAAACTTTTTGATTACCTACTTACTGTAGGCCCATGTGTGTGCATACACATGTACACACACACGCACAGAGGCAATTTTACCTTATTCTCACCCACAATCGCGTTAAATAGGCATTATTTAACCTATATTTGCATTGATCCCTGAGGAAGGCTTCCTTATCTCTCCTTGCTATTCTTTGGAACGCTGTATACAAATGGGTATATCTTTCCTTTTTCCTTTGCTTTTCTCTTCCCTTCTTTTCACAGCTATTTGTAAGGCCTCCTCAGACAGCCATTTTGCTTTTTTTCATTTCTTTTTCTTGGGGATGGTCTTAATTCCTGTCTCCTGTACAATGTCACGAACTTCTATCCATAGTTCATCAGGCACGCTATCAGATCTAGTCCCTTAAATCTATTTCTCACTTCAACTGTATAATCATAAGGGATTTGATTTAGGTCATACCTGAACGGTCTAGTGGTTTTCTCCACTTTCTTCAATTTCATTCTGAATTTGGCAATAAGGAGTTCATGATCTGAGACACAGTCACCTCCCAGTCTTGTTTTTGTTGACTGTATAGACTTCTCCATCTTTGGCTGCAAAGAATATAATCAGCCTGATTTCGGTGTTGACCATCTCGTGATGTCCATGTGTAGAGTCTTCTCATGTCTTGTTGGAAGAGGGTGTTTGCTATGACCAGTGAGTTCTCTTGGCAAAACTCTATTAGCCTTTGCCCTACTTCATTCTGTGCTCCAAGGCCAAATTTGCCTGTCACTACAGTTGTTTCTTGACTTCTTACTTTTTCATTCCAGTCCCCTATAATGAAAAGGACATCTTTTGGGGGTTGTTAGTTCTAGAAGGTCTTGTAGAGCTTCATGGAACTGTTCAACTTCAACTTCTTCAGGATTACTGGTCAGGGCATAAATTTGATTACCATGATACTGAATGTTTAACCTTGGAAATGAACAGATATCATTCTGTCATTTTTGAGATTGCATCCAAGTACTGCATTTCAGACTCATTTGTTGACTATAATGGCTACTCCATTTCTTCTAAGGGATTCCTGCCCACAGTAGTAGTTATAATGGTCATCTGAGTTAAATTCACCCATTCCAGTCCATCTTAGTTCGCTGATTCCTAGAATGTCAATGTTCACTCTTGCCATCTCGTTGACTACTTCCAATTTGCTTGATTCATGGACATAATATTCCAGATTCCTATGAAATATTGCTCTTTACAGCATCAGACATTGCTTCTATCACCAGTCCCATCCACTACTGGGTATTATTTTTGCTTTGGCTGCATCCCCTCATTCTTCCTGAAGTTATTTCTCCACTGATCACCAGTAGTATATTGAGCACCTACCGACCTGGGGAGTTCATCTTTCAGTGTCCTATATTTCTGTGTTTTCATACTGTTCATGGGGTTCTCAAGGTGAGGATATTGAAGTGATTTGCCATTCCCTTCTCCAGTGGAGAATAATAAAGGACAGAAGCAGAAGATATTAACAAGAGGTGGCAAGAATACACAGAAGAAGTGTACAAAAAGATCTTCACAACCCAGATAGTCACGATGGTGTGATCACTCACCTAGAGCCAGACATCCTGGAATGTGAAGTCAGGTGGGCCTTAGAAAGCATCACTACAAAGAAAGCTAGTGGAGGTGATGGCATTCCAGTAGAGCTATTTCAAATCCTGAAAGATGATGCTGGGGAAGTGCTGCACTCAATATGCCAGCCAATTTGGAAAACTCAGCAGTGGCCACAGGACTGGAAAAGGTCAGTTTTCATTCCAATCCCAAAGAAAGGCAATGACAAAGAGTGCTCAAACTACCACACAACTGCACTCATCTCACATGCTAGTAAAGTAATGCTCAAAATTCTCCAAGCCAGGCTTCAGCAATATGTGAACCCTGAACTTCCTGATGTTCAAGCTGGTTTTAGAAAAGGTAGAGGAACCAGAGATCAAATTGCCAACATCCATTAGATCATGGAAAAAGCAAGAGTTCCAAAAAAAAAAAAAAATCTACTTGTGCTTTATTGACTATGCCAAAGCCTTTGACTATATGGGTCACAATAAACTGTGGAAAATTCTTCAAGAGATGGGAATACTGGACCACCTCACCTGTCTCTTGAGAAATCTGTATGCCGGTCAGGAAGCAACAGTTAGAAATGGACATGGAACAACAGATTGGTTCCAAATAGGAAAAGGAGTACGTCAAAGCTGTATATTGTCACCTTGCTTATCTAACTTCTATGCAGAGTACATCATGAGAAACGCTGGGCTGGAAGAAGCACAAACTGGAATCAAGATTGCCGGGAAAAATATCAATAACCTCAGATTTGCAGATGACACCACCCTTATGGCAGAAAGTGAAGAAGAACTAAAGAGCCTCTTGATGAAAGTGAAAGAGGAGAGTGAAAACATTGGCTTAAAGCTCAATATTCAGAAAACTAGATCATGGCATCCAGTCCCATCACTTTATGGCTTATTGATCAGGAAACAGTGGCTGACTTTATTTTTCTGGGCTCCAAAATCACTGCAGATGGTGACTGCAGCCATGAAATTAAAAGACACTTACTCCTTGGAAGGAAAGTTATGACCAACCTAGACAGCATATTAAAAAGCAGACATTACTTTGTCAACAAAGGTCCATCTAGTCAAGGCTATGATTTTTCCAGTGGTCATGTATGGATGTGACAGTTGGAATATAAAGAAAGCTGAGCACCAAAGAATTGATGCTTTTGAACTGTGGTGTTGGAGAAGACTCTTGAGAGTCCCTTGGACTACAAGGAGATCCAACTAGTCCATCCTAAAGGAGATCAGTCCTGGTTGTTCATTGGAGAACTGATGTTGAAGCTGAAACTCCAATCCTTCGGCCACCTGTTGTGAAGAGCTGACTTATTTAAAAGACCCTGATGCTGGGAAGCATTGAGGGCAGGAGGAGAAGGGGACAACAGAGGATGAGATGGCTGGATGGCATCACTGACTCAGTTTACATGGTTGTGAGTGAACTCCAGGCGTTGGTAATGGACAGCGAGGCCTTGTGTGCTGCTGCCGGGGTCCTGCCCTGGTGGATCCAGGGTAATTCAAAGGGGAGATGGAGTAGGCATCCTAGGAAGAAAACTTATTTAATTACAGATATATAGAGAGATTAGAAACGGATAGTGTAGTTGGAAAGTTAGTGGAGAAAAAGAGGCTGAATAACTTGGTTTACGTGGAATACCAATCACCACCTACGTAGGCCACAGGCATCTTTCTGCTCCCCCAAAGGAGAGGAGGCACTGAGGCCTCCCCAGTCTGATCTTAGAATCCCAGGCAGAATTTGCAGGCTTGGTGAGTACCCATATTCCAGATGGGAATTCAGCCAGGAAAATGAGGAGCAAGAAAGAAATGACACAGGCGAATCAGTCTTTCTAGAAACTGATCCCATTTCTCTATTTTTCAAGTTTGCTTATATACTTTTTGTTATACATAGGGATGGATACAGAGTCACAAAGGGTTCGGCAGACCTGACCCTTATCTCAATCAAGTGCTTCATATAAAATTATACAAAGGTCTTATGGGTTTTACATCATCTTCTGGCCATGAGGCCTACTGACATTTTATGGCCCTTTCTGATAATGGTCAGTCAACCAGAAAACTTACTTTTCCAGGGGTAATTTTTTCTTAAACCAGGTGCCACCCTCCAAATAAAGTTGCATTCCTATAGGGTGAGGGTGTAGCGGGTTACAATCAAGAAAAGTAATTTACTTAGCCTAAGGTTTAACATGATTAATCTTAAAGGTTAATACTTATTTTTCCTATATGCTAGTTATATTGATTATAAGGGCAGGGAATATGGAGATTTAGCAGCAAATATTGGCTCAACAAATGAAAGCCCTTTACCAATATAATTTCTATACAATCTACTATACTATACTAATAATTTTCTAACTTCTCAAAAGAGTCTATATTTAAAAAGTTTTAAAGCATCTCGTGCCTCTCATGGTTGGGAGGCTGTAAACAATCACATGTGGCCAGACGAACCTGATCAGGTAGGTTAGAGAACCTTCAGAGGAGTTTGTAAGTTGAAATACTCTTGTCACGCCCAGGAATTTTTATTAACTGGAACTGCAAGTTAACTCCTTCTCCAAGAGAAATGGTGATGGGGGAGAGCCTCCCGTAAAGTCAGAGGTGTAGGTGAGAACATAAAACAGACTCTGGTTTTAGGGGTAGATGCTTGGGAACAGGGGGTATCCTGAGGCTTGATCCTGCTGAATCCTCCTTCCTCATGACCTTTGCCATGGGCGGAGTTCCTCACGCTGGCTCTCAGCATGCTGCGGTTCATGGGGTTGCAAGCGTCAGACACGACTGAGCGACTGAACTGAACTGAACCCTGTATTTGTATTGTGGGGATAAAGATGTATAGCAGTTAAACAGTTTACCCAAAATTTAGCTTATGTAAATCAGAACTAGACTCCAGGGCTCATTATCTCCCCTCTCCTTTTCTTCAGCTCCTGAGATGCTAATTTCACTTATTTATTCATTTAACCAGAATTTGTATCGAACACTTACTATATACTTGTCTCTGTACTGGGATTTGGGATGTCCCTATTGTCTACAAAATATTAATTCAGGCATTTTCTTTTCTTCAGGAGTGAAAATGGTCCAACACATATTCCACCAAAACTTTTGTAGAGTTCTCTGTTTTTATCACAAGCATTTATGGGGCCCTTTCTCTTTTGTTTTGTCCATTTCTGCCTTCACACAATGTTGATACAAGACCTGGGGCATAGGGTCTGGACTCTGCCTATCATCTGCCATGCTAGATACAGCTGGCCTGTGTTGTCAGTCCCCTGTTGGAGACAGCAATATTGAATGAGATGACCGAGAGGTAACCATGTGTTATAACCTTTATGAAGCCCAGGGACCTTGGTTGGGCCTCTTTCTGGTGACCTGAGTCATGGTCAGCAGCCTGGGGAAGGATTTTATGACCACTTTCAATCTAAACCTGCACAGAGTATTCTTGTACTGTGCTAAGTCTCTTCAGTTGTGTCCGACTCTTGTGACCCCAAAGATTGTAGCCTGCCAGGCTTCTCTGTCCACGGATTCTTCAGGCAAAGTATACTGGAATGAGTTGCCATGACCTCCTCTAGGGGATATCCAGGACCCAAGGATTGAACCTGTGTCTCTTGTGTATCCTTTATTAGCAGGCAAGTTCTTTACCACTGGCGCTACCTGGGAAGCCAGATATATTCTTACTTGCCTTGAACTTTGTGCACTCAATTTATTATATACAGGACCCATTAGGACATGACCAAGAACCAGCTGACACTGGTTGGGAATGAGTGTGTTTCTTCATTCTGATATTCTTCTTAGGATGAAGTTCTACCTTAGAAATGACTACTCACAAAAGTTACCATGGTTTTATTTGTTGATTGGGCCTCCAACAGTGAAAATTGTTTTGCCAAGTTTTAGCTGCCATTTCTGAAGATTACTCTTAAGCATATGCTATAAGAACCACTCACATGGCTCCTATTTCACAGCATTAATTACATTTGTTGTAATTTGGACAGATCCCTTTGGTTCCTGAAACCCCTGGGTTCCTCAATGGGTCCTGCTTCAACTATTCCATTGATAGTAGAAGTTCAGGTCACATTCCATGAGAAGAAGACTAAATATCCAGTTATATGGTCACTTGTATGGCCCCTTCAAGACTTCCGAATTCTGTGCCGCTATGGAGAATTTTCAAGAATATCAGTGTGTCTTACTTCCTACTCCTTAATATCCTGTCCTCTCCCCAGTACCTTTACCAGAGTTGCTCTGCAAACTGAGGTGCCCTAGAAATGAGAGCAAGGAAATGTTGCCTCTATTCTCTAGTTATCCCTTCTCTTGTTCTACTCAGGAGGAGAAGGGAAAAGACACACCAAAAAAGTGGGGAAAATTCTCCTTCTAAGAAGGTTCCTAAGCTTGATCTGCTTTCACTCATATAACCTGTTGTTCTTCCCAGTGGGAGAAGTTTTGCATAGGCTTACCTATTTAAATACTGATCAAACTGAAACCCAGAGACATTAAAAAACTTAAGCAGACCCCTGAATGGTATTACTAGCTTCAGCAGTTCTGCCTTTTGGCAGTATAACTGGAGAAGGAAATGGCAACCCACTCCAAGTGATCTTGCTTGGAGAATCCCAGGGACAGGGGGAGCCTGGTGTGCTGCCCTCTATGGGGCCACACAGAGTCAGACACGACTAAAGCGACTTAGCAGCAGCAGCAGCAGCAGCCAACTAAAGGATTAGACTGGTATCGTCACACATTGGACTAGGTCATGTCACATTTGCAAAAGTCATCATCATCCAGTATCTTTTGACAACATATTCAGTTCAGTTCTGTTCAGTCACTCAGTCGTGTCCGACTCTTTGTGACCCCATGAATCGCAGCATGCCAGGCCTTCCTGTCCATCACCATCTCCCGGAGTTCACTCAGACGCACGTTCATCGAGTTCGTGATGCCATCCAGCCATCTCATCCTCTGTCGTCCCCTTCTCCTCCTGCCCGCAGTCCCTCCCAGCATCAGTCTTTTCCAATGAGTCAATTATTCACATGAGGTGGCCAAAGTACTAGAGTTTCAGCTTTAGCATCATTCCTTCCAAAAATCCCAGGGTTGATCTCCTTCAGAATGGACTGGTTGGATCTCCTTGCAGTCCAAGGGACTCTCAAGAGTCTTCTCCAACAACACAGTTCAAAAGCATCAATTCTTTGGTGCTCAGCCTACTTCACAGTCCAACTCTCACATCCATACATGACCAGTGGAAAAACCATAGCCTTGACTAGCCGGACCTTATTTGGCAAGGTAATGTCTCTGCTTTTGTATATACTATCTAGGTTGGTCATAACTTTTCTTCCAAGGAGTAAGCATCTTTTAATTTCATGGCTGCAGTCACCATCTGCAGTGATTTTGGAGCCCCCCAAAATAAAGTCTGACACTGTTTCCACTGTCTCCCTGTCTATTTCCCATGAAGTGATGGGACTGGATGCCATTTTCTTCGTCTTCTGAATGTTGAGCTTTAAGCCAACTTTTTCACTCTCCTCTTTCACTTTCATCAAGAGGCTTTTTAGTTCCTCTTCACTTGCTGCCATAAGGGTGTTGTCATCTGCATATCTGAGTTTATTGATATTTCTCCCGGCAATCTTGATTCTAGCTTGTATTTCTTCCAGTCCAGCGTTTCTCATAATGTACTCTGCATAGAAGTTAAATAAGTAGGGTGACAATATACAGCCTTGACGTATTCCTTTTCCTATTTGGAACCAGTCTGTTGTTCCATGTCCAGTTCTAACTGCCGCTTCCTGACCTGTATACAGATTTCTCAAGAGGAAGGTTAGGTGGTCTGGTATTCCCATCTCTTTCAGAATTTTCCACAGTTTATTGTGATCCACACAGGCAGAGGCTTTGGCATAGTCAATAAAGCAGAAATAGATGTTTTTCTGGAACTCTCTTGCTTTTTCCATGATCCAGTGAATGTTGGCAATTTGATCTCTGGTTCCTCTGCCTTTTCTAAAACCAGCTTGAACACCAGGGAGTTCACGGTTCACATATTGCTGAAGCCTGGCTTGGAGAATTTTGAGCATTACTTTGCTAGCATGTGAGATGAGTGCAATTGTGCAGTAGTTTGAGCATTCTTTGGCATTGCCTTTCTTTGGAGTTGGAATGAAAACGGACCTTTTCCAGTCCTGTGGCCACTGCTGAGTTTTCCAAACTTGCTGGCATATTGAGTGCAGCACTTTCACAGCATCATCTTTCCAGATTTGAAACAGCTCAACTGGAATGCCATCACCGCCACTAGCTTTGTTCATAATGATGCTTTCTAAGGCCCACTTTACTTCACATTCCAAGATGTCTGGCTCTAGATGAGTGGTCACATCATCATGATTATCTGGGTCTTGAAAATCTTTTTTGTACAGTTCTTTCATGTATTCTTGCCACCTCTTCTTAATATCTTCTGCTTCTCTTAGGTCCAGACCGTTTCTGTCCTTTATTGAGTCCATCTTTGCATGAAATGTTCCCTTGGTATCTCTAATTTTTTTGAAGAGATCTCTAGTCTTTCCCATTCTGTTGTTTTCCTGTGTTTCTTTGCATTGATCACTGAATAAGGCTTTCTTATCTGTTCTTGCTATTCTTTGGAACTCTGCATTCAGATGCCTATATCTTTCCTTTTCTCCTTTGCCTCTCTTCTTTTCACAGCTATCTGTAAGACGTCTCCAGACAGCCATTGTGCTTTTTGCATTTCTTTTCCATGGGAATGATCTTGACCCCTGTCTCCTGTACAGTGTCATGAATGATCTGATAGACAGAGTACCTGATGAACTATGGAATGAGGTTTGTGACATTGTACAGGAGACAACATATTCAGGGACCCTTAAAGTCAGCTGCCTCTTAAGAGGCAGTTCTTTTTTTTTTTTTTTAACTCTAACTTCTACATTTATTTCTAAGCCACATTTATGTTAAATTCCTATGTTATTGGATAACCAGGAAGTTAAGAGAATATGTATGATCTGTATAACTGGGTTTTGATTGATAGAATCAGAGTCATATTGTTAGCTGGAGCCTTTCTTTTTTTTTAAACTTTAAAATTTTTATTTTGTATTGGTGTATAGCCTATTAACCAGAGAAGGCAATGTTACCCCACTCCAGTACTCTTGCCTAGAAAATCCCATAGATGGAGAAGCCTGGTGGGCTGCAGTCCATGGGGTCGTTAAGAGTTGGACACGACTGAAGTGACTTAGCAGCAGTAGCAGCATAGCCTATTAACAACGTTGTAATCATTCCAGGAAAACAGAAGGGACTCATTCATACATATACTTGTATTAATTCTCCCCCAAACCCCCTTCTCATATAGGCTGGCACATAACATTGAGCAAGTTCCATGTGTTATACAGTAGATCCTTGTTGATTATCCATTTAAAAATATTAATAACATTGTGTATAAGACCTTCCCAAAGTCCCTAACTATCCCTTCCCCTGACCCAATAACCATAATTTTGTTTTCTGTGAGTCTCCTTCTGTTTTGTAAGTAAGCTCATTTGTATTGTTTCTTTTTAGATTCCACTTATAAGAGATGTCATAAGATATTTCTTCTTCTCTGTCTGACTTACTTCTCTTAGTATGACACTCTCTAGTTTCATCCATTTTGCCACAAATGTCATTATTGCATTCATTTTAATGGCTGAGTAATATTCCATTGTGTATATCTACTACCTCTTTAAAAAATTTAATTAATTGTAATTGAAGAATAGTTAAAATATTGTGATGGTTTTTCCCATACATCAACATGAATTGGCCGCAGGTATACATGTGTCTCCCACCTCCCTCCCCGCCGTCCCTCTGGTTTGTCCCAAAGCAAAGGCTTTGGGTGCCCTGCTTCATGCATTGAACTTGTACTGGTCATCTATTTTACATATGGTAATGTACATGTTTCAATGCTATTCTCTCAAATCATCCCACCCTCTCCTTCTCACATTGAATCTAAAATTCTGTTATTTACATCTGTGTCTTCTTTGCTGTCCTGCACGTAGGATCATTGGTTTTGTCTTTCTAAATTCCATATATATGCATTAATATGCAGCATTTTTCTCTCTCTTTCTGACGTACTTCATTTTGTAAATAGGCTCCAGTAAAATACTAAAGAGAATTTAAATGACTTACCCAACTAATCAGCTGTAGGAATCAGGTTTCCTGTCATCCATACTAGTGTTTTTAATTCTCTGAAAGTTCAGCATATTAAAGATTCTTAGTCTTGAGAATAAGGAATGAGACTCTCATTAATTTATTCATTCAACACCACTTTATTATAGATCCTTTCTGTGCTAGATGATAAAACAGCTCTGAAGAATCGTGAAACAGTTCTTCACAGCCTCAGGAAACAGTCTTACAGTCTTGTTGTAAGTTCCAGTATGCACACCAGTGCCTCTGTTTCTTTTTTTTTTTTTTAAATTATTGAAGAGAAGAAATATCTGGCTTGCTTACCCTTGATATCAGACTGAAAACAAAACATAGATTTGATGTATGATCTTATTTAAACCCCACAACATGTTCTTGTCTTTACATAATATACAGTATGGCTGATGAAAGTAACTTGGTCTTCATGCCCAACCTTTAAGGAAAGTGTGATTGCAACATGATTTTGCAACTCTGGTAATTTTTGCATTCATTAGAAAGTGATTCAGTGTTCACCCTCCATCATTTGCTTTCAGAAAGGTATTTAATTATCATGCAGTCAGTGAAAATAAAAGTCTTGACCCTCTCTTCAGAGCAGGTGATACACTTCAGTTCCAACATATCAGCAGGTGATACACTTCAGCCCACCATGGTGGTGTCTGTAGTGATATGACGAGGTGATTTCTGACCTATGGAGCTATCACACTTATGTTTTGCTGTCAGTGTCATAGCGGAAAGCTCACAAGTGCTGTTGTTACAGTCAAATGCAGACTTGCCAGTTATGAACTGTGGGGTCTCGAGCAAGTTGCTAACATTTCCAAATGTCCATTCAGTGAATATAATCCAGCATCCTGCAGGGTTGTGATGAGGACAGAATGATACACAAGGCATCTAACAATGCCTGGCACATAGAAGGCTTCCAATAAATGATAGATTTCTCCCTGCTTCTCTTACATTAAAAAAAAAAAAAGCTTGAGATGATGTGTGAGTTGCCATTTATTTCTGCCTCCTTCCTGAGAAGTGGAGAAATTATTTTAGAGATTTCATACTGGACACAAATAACAAGTTGAAGCATATGAAACAGGAATGCTTCCCAAATGATCATAAGTGGATGGGTTTTTCTGGGGCTGCAGAAGTGAGGTGATGACCTTGATAGGTGTTACCCTTATGTGAACAGCATACTTCCTGACTCCATAAAACTATGTCTAGAGAGGCGTTTGGTTCCCTGTGCAGGTAAAAAAGCCAGTTCACTCCCCAAGGAAGACAAGAACATTAACTTGGATGGCTGAATAACAAACTCAGCCAAATTCTCTCCACATGTTAAATTAGTGCATCTTGAATTACATGGGGATTTGGGAGTAAGGTGGATATTTAAGGAGAAAATAATATATCAATTATTTTCTAGCCTTTGTTCGTTCATTCCTTTGGAATATCACCCGCTTGTGCTAAGGCTGGAATTACAATCACTGCTCTATGCTGGTCTAAGTATCAGGGCAGTTTGTGTTTTTAGCATATAAAAATCCCTCTTTGGGATTTCAGGACAAAGAACCAAATTCCACATCTTCCTACAAAGGCATAACCAAATACATTTTGTTGTAGCCTGATTAGAGGTTAAAATTTTAAGTAGTTTACTTGCAACCTGAAAGAAACTTCTATTTCACATAATCAGCAGATTTGTCAGCTCCACTGGCTTTTACTTTGTTTTGAAAATACAATTTCACTGAATTTATAGAGTTTGGGAATTAAATGGCTTCTTCTTCCTCAGTTATCAGGAGTATATATAAAATAACAATTTTCCCAGATAGCTGGAATATTTACCAAGTCCTTCTTACTCCTGGAAATATTATTTAACATTACACTTTTCTTGGTAATGAGGGAATAAGCAATCCCTTGAAGAACTACTTAGGGCTGATTTGTCCAGTTTTCCTATTTTCCAAAGGAGTTTATCAGCTATAAATGGAAATCATAAGAATCCCTGGAGAGACCTAGGGCCTGGGAAGCAGAATCCTGAGATGATTTAGACAGTTTAGAATACAAAGAATGTTGACTTGCTTCCTGGACATAAGTCTGAGTAAGCAACCTTGCACTAAGTATGGGGATTTGTATTGCAATGCCCAGTCACATTCCCCTTTCCAAATATATCCTGGTTTCCTTTTGTGAGGTAAAATCTCCCCAAATTTGTGATGCTTTGGTGGGAGAAAAATTCCATGTGTCTGCACCTACAGTGGAAACGAAAGGGCTTGTGGCCTCTCTGTCCTCACCTGGTATAGCTATGGGACAGCTTAGCAGATGATTTCTCTTCAGACTTCCCATTTTGGGTGAGTGATAAAGGGTGGAAGGAGTACTTGGAAGTCATTCTTCTGTGGCTACACTAACACCATGGATAGCACCTGTCCAGGCTTCTTGCAATAAGGAGACAACTGGCTTCTTGGTTGCCAGTTCCCAGGGACTGCATAGCTCTGCCAGTTCCGCTGACTCCCTAAACTCAGCATTCTCTAAAGTATTCTTTTGCATAACTTGGCCAAAGCTAGTTTTTATAGCATGCAACTATAGCTGATCTAGACCTGTGTTCTAAGCTTGTTTCAAAGTGTATTACACTCCACCTATTAAGCTAGATTATCAGTGGAGAATTCTCAAGTCAAAAGGGGCCCCAGTGGTGCTGTAATCCAGTCACCTTCTTCTGCAGTTCTTGGGAGCAGTTGGGGGATGAGCCATGGGCTGATTATACTTTACAATGTCATCATTGTAACATAAAGGGAACATTGTGCATAAACATTAAGTGAGTTGTCAAGATACCCATGTCACCTTTCTCAACAAACAGGAAGAAAGGGAACCTTTGTTGTTCAGCTATTGACAGGCTGAGCTGAGGGTGGACAGGCACATCAGTGGTATAGCAAGAAGTGCCATTAAAAATCTATCCAATATCATGTCCTTTTACTCTGAACCACTCATCAGAACTAGTTCTACTTACTGTCTGCATTTGTTTCTTCACCTGTAAGATGGAGATGAACTTTATCTCATGGAGTTATTGAGAAGTTTAAATGAGTATGGGTTTCAAAGGCCTAGAGCCCAGGATCTAACAAAGTACTAAAAGCTATTTTTAAGAACAGAGAACCAAAATTGGTAAAATGTTCATCATAATAGCATCTTTCTGGACACCAGAATCTGTTTGTAAAAGAAATTTTTAAGGACTGTGTAAGCAAAGGAAAGGAAATAGACATGACTTGCAGAGTATGTGTTGGATGAAGAGACATAGCACCCAGATCCCCTGTTAAGGGGTTTGTCACTTGGCTGCCAAGAATGCTGTCTGCCCCTTCAGGAACTTGGCTGCAGAGAACCCCCCTCACCCAAGGTCATGTTCTTCCCTGAGCTGCCCATCCCTGTTGACTGACTGATGGGTGTGGGATAAATATCTGGCTGTTTCAGCCCACTATCAGATAGCTGTGTCAGGCCATGTAAGCACCGGAGTTCTCATGAGGTCAGCCAAGTCCATTGTTGGGGCTCACTGCAGCATCTCCTTCTGTCCTTTCTGCTCCTTTTCCTTTCCTTCCACAGATGTTTTGGCCCCAAGGCCATTCCCTAACGTCTACTGAAAGGTAAACTCAGAACCTGCTTCAGAAGGAACTTAATGTACAACACCCTTTGTTGGGCATTTTACACTGAATTCTTGCAAGAAACCTTCTGAAACATCTTTTATTTCCCCACTGTAACAGATGAAGGAATTGAAGCTCAGTGAAGTCAGCAGCTTGTCTCCAGGAAACACATTAGATGACAAAGCTGGCATCTAAATCTAGTTCAGTTTGGTTATAAGGACTGTGTTTCACGAAATTATTAATATATCTTTTCTTGGCCTGAAAAAACAGTTTTCTCTCCCAGAGTGAGCAGCTGGGCTCAGTGCTTGGTCAGAATCCTTCTGTCCACATAACTGTCTAGGTTGTTTCAGATGAGATTCCCTTTCCTTTTGCCTTTATTCCTTTGCATCCTTCTTTTGTTCCCTGAGTTAATGTCTATTGTTTAGCTTAAAAATAGCAAGTGTCAGTTTCTACACATTTTCAAAAATGTCAATGTAATCATTTAAAAATAGGTGCTGAAATTTTGTTTTCTCTCTGTTGGCAACCACAGTTGCTATGGAGTTCAAGTAATAGATTGTGATGTTTAACACTGAATTAATTACTACTCCTCACTCGCAGGGAACATCTAATTATATGTATTCATGCCAAGCAGGATTTGATTTTCTTACGGAAAGTGTGGTGTGATGCGTGTGTGTGTGTGTGTGTCCTTTTACTCTATAAGATACATGGGGGAAGGGTCTTGGTTTGTGATCTTCTAGAAAAAGACTTCTCTTTCCTTCTTTTTTTTTTAAAATTTATTTATTTTTTAAATTACAATACTGTATTTGTTTTGCCATACATTGACATGAATCAGCCATAGGTGAACACAATCAGTTTTCCTAACTAGATCTGACCTATATTGAGATCATACTTCTCTCTTACACACCTGAGTCAATTTTCGTTTTTGCAAATGGTGGCCTTTTTCTTTTATTTTAAACATCTTGGTGAGGAAAGCATGATTTCCTCTCATTTCATCCTCTAGCCTTCTCCTCTTGGACACATGTTTCATGAACTGGAGACAGCATATTATCTGTTAGAATCAGATATACCTGAGTCTGACTTCTGGTTTTGTAACTTAATTGACTTGGAGCCAAATCAGGTCAGGACTGAATTTCAACTCCTTAACTGATGAAATGGGAATGATTTTATCTACCACTTGGAGCTGTTGCAAAGATTAAATTACATTTTAAGCAAAGTTAGCACCATGCTTCTCAAACTTTAATGTGCAAGATGGAGCTCTAGTTGAATTATAGATTCTGATTCAGCTGGTTAGGTTTGGGGTCCAAAGTCCATTTCTAACTGCCTCCCATTTGATGCTGATGCTGCTGGTCTATGGCTCACACTGTGAGTAGTAAGAATGTGCATGATGCTGGACACATAGTATGAGGTAAGTGCATTTGTAGCTATTAGTACAAACTCTTAATTTGTTACCCTATACCTTTTGGACGGAAGAGCACAAAATTCACATCCACCAGCCAAATGGAGAAACTGAGGCATGGGCAAGCAGACTGTCACCAAGAGGATGCCACTGCGTGTCTCTGCCATGTGTTACCTTCCCTTGTAAAGATTCTGTTTTTCCCTTATGTGGGCTGTTGCAATTCCTATTGCTACTAATGGGAGTTACTCAGACATGTGGAGGAAAGAACATAAATTCTGTGGTGTTTCTATCTGCTCATAAAGCAATTGCTAATAAAGCAATTTTGTATTTTGCTGAAGAGAAACCACTTTCTTGATAGTAAGCTGTTGAGAAATTTTCTCTTTCAATTGGCCCATCAGGTGACTAGCTTTTTTTTAAATTGAACTCATGGTGTTCACTTGAAACGTGATTGTGACTCAAAGGCTTGAGGGACCTAAGTGGTTGAGACTGCACAACACAGCACTGAGTTTTTAAGATTAGAAGGCAACCTCTTGCTGAAAAGATCCAGGGATTCTTACAAAACAGGAGTTGGCAACTTTTCAGATGTGGGTAGGTGGTATTTCTTTTATTTATATACTTAATTTAGGGGAGATGGTAAATTGCTTCTTCTTCAAAAGGGTTAGGAAAGGACTTTTCCACCTTCCTTTGTCAATGGCTCAAGGAAATACGTCTCTACTTAATGTCTGCCATGGGCACCGTCATAGTTTCCCACCTCCTGGGCTTCCTGACTTCTTTCCTAGAACCTCTATGTCTTTCTGGCCTGCCCTTTTGAAGCTTGTATCCCTTGCTGCTCTATCCTTTTGATCCAGGATGGAGCAGCAAAGGTCAGAAAGCAGTATATCTGATCCATCCTTGGACCAGGACCAACACATACCTGCCACCTGCCCCTTAGCTGATGACTCTGCTGACCCCTGCTGGCCTAACCACACGATCATACCGCATGGTAAAAAAAACAGTAATAACCAGAGTCTTCCAGTGGCCGGCCATCTGCAGCCAGCATGGCTTGACTCCACCATGATCTCGCTGGTCTACAATCCTCCTATTCACTCCTCACTTCTCACAGTCCAGCATAGTCTCCTTGGCGCTTCCTGACTGTGTGAGGTATGTTCCAGCATCAGTGCTGGACTGTTGCCGTAGCTGCCCCTTTGCCTGGAACTCATTCGCCTGAGTTAACTCTCTCCCCTCCTTCAAGGCGTACCTTCTCAGTGAAGGCTTGCCTGGTGTACTCCTTTAAATTACAAACTGCAAATTAAGGCCATCCCCCCACTCCACCATTCCTGATCCTGTTACCCTCTTTCCTTTTTCTTTTTCCATAGGGCTTATGACCTTCTGTTTCTATGCAGTAAACTGCAATTCTAGTAGAAAACACTCCTTACTCCTTCTCCCTCTCTCAACGTTATTGATTTGGTTTGAAAATTCCTCCTCCCTCCTCCCCGACCATAGAAGGCAAATCGGCAAATCTAAGTCTTTAGAAACAGCAGAAATCATTTCTCCTCAAGAAAAATTCAGGCTTTTGTGTGTCTTGATTTTGGTGGTACCTACACAGGTGTACCAGAGAAGACAATGGCAACCCACTCCAGTACTCTTGCCTGGAAAATCCCATGGATGGAGGAGCCTGGTGGGCTGCAGTCCAGGGGGTCTCTAAGAGTCAGACACGACTGAGGGACTTCACTTTCACTTTTCACTTTCATGCATTGGAGAAGGAAATGGCAACCCATTCCAATGTTCTTGCCTGGAGAATTCCAGGGACAGGGAGCCTGGTGGACTGCCGTCTATGGGGTTGCATAGAGTCGGACACGACTGAAGCGACTTAGCAGCAGCAGCAACACACAGGTGTACACATTTGTCAAAACCCATCCAGCTACTTTAATGAAGTTGATTTTTAAAAAGGATATAACAGTTCCTTTCAATACATGGGTTGGGTGTGAGGTGGGCTGATATTATAGGGTAGACGTAGTAGTTGGCATTTAGGAAGGTAAGTTTCCTCCTCAGAAATAGTGTGGACAAAGAAGTCAGTACAAATGTCTATCATGTGAATCACTCCCTCTGGCTTGAAATGATAAGAGCAAATATTTGGTGTTTATAGATCTGCATTGTCCCTGATGGCTCTTCTTTTATTTGCAGAGTGACTCTCAGAAACCCAAAGATTAGAAATTTTCAGGTCAGTTTAGTTTTATTATTTTCTAAAGTGAATTGATCCCTGTTGCATTCCTATAAAGATGGTGTGGATTAGAACTCTTCACTCTGAAAACATATAGTTTTCTCTTGGATAAACAAAAACAGAAACAAACAAAACTTCTTATCTTTCTTGGTTGAAAAGCTGCGAAAAGGTAAATGATTGAACTTTTCTTGTTTTAATATAGGAAACAACCAACAGGAAAACAGCTAGCAAACTCCCCAGATGTACACACTCAGCTATCTAAAGATGACCACTCTCCCTCCTCAGCCCAATTTCAGTTTTCAACTTTTCAATATAAGTCAGACAAATCTTTGATGTGAGGATGCAAGGAAGTAAAAGAAAGATATGTCTAAATTCTACCATCTCTGAAACAACTGCCATGACAGCATGGAAAGTTTGAAAAAAACTGTCAGTACCTGAGTATTGATATTAGTCCTGGACATATTAAAACTTTGGTTCTAGACTTGAAAAAGAATTAAAATGCCTGCAAAAGTAAAGTATCTTTATCATCAATCAGTCAGTGTTAGTTGCTCAGTCGTGTTAGACTCTGCGACTACATGGGACTATAACCCACCAGGCTCCTCTGTCCATGCAATTCTCTAGGCAAGAATACTGGAATGGCTTGCCATTTCCTTCTCCAGAGGGTCTTCCCAACCCAGGTATCAAACTCAGGCCTCCTGCATTGTAGGCAGGTTCTTTACCCTCTGAGCCACAGAGGTAAGCCCATAGAACATCTTCAGTTCAGTCACTGAATTGTGTCTGAATCTTTCCAGCCCCATGAACCACAGCATGCCAGGCCTCCCTGTCTGTCATGAACTCCCGGAATCCATCCAAACCCATGTCCACGGAGTCGGTGATGTGATCCAACCATCTCATCCTCTGTAGTCCCCTTCTCCTCCAGCCCTCAATCTTTCCTGGCTTCAGGGTCTTTTCCAATGAGTCAGCTCTTCGCATAAGGTGCCCAAAGTATTGGAATTTCAGCTTCAACATCAGTTCTTCCAATGAACACCCAGGACTGATCTCTTTTAGGATGGACTGGTTCGATCTCCATACAGTCCAAGGGACTCTCAAGAGTCTTCTCCAACACCACAGCTCAAAAGCATCAATTCTTTGGCACTCAGCTTTCTTTATAGTCCAACTCTCACATCCATACATGACCACTGGAAAAACCATAGCCCTGACTAGACAGATCTTTGTTGACAAAGTAATGTCTGCTTTTTAATATGCTGTCTATGTTGGTCGTAACTTTCCTTCCAAGGAGCAAGTGTCTTTAAATTTCATGGCTGCAGTCACCATCTGCAGTGATTTTGGAGCCCAGAAAAATAAAGTCAGCCACTGTTTCCCCATCTATTTGCCATGAATTGATGGGACCAGTTGCTATGATCTTAGTTTTCTGAATGTTGAGCTTTAAGCCAACTTTTTCAGTCTCCTCTTTCACTTTCATCAAGAGGCTCTTTAGTTCCTCTTCACTTTCTGCCATAAGGGTGGTGTCATCTGCATATCTGAGGTTGTTGATCTTTCTCCCAGCTATCTTGATTCCAGTTTGTGTTTCGTCCAGCCCAGCATTTCTCATGATGTACTCTGCATATAAGTTAAATAAGCAGGGTGACAATATACAACCTTGATATGCTCCTTTCCCGATTTAGAACCAGTCTGTTGTTCCATGTCCAGTTCTAACTGTTGCTTCCTGACCTGCATACAGGTTTCTCAAGAGACAGGTCAGGTGGTCTGGTATTTCCATCTCTCTCAGAATTTTCCACAGTTTATTGTGATCCACATAGTCAAAGACTTTGGCATAGTCAATAAAGCACAAATAGATTTTTTTTTTTCTGGAACTCTCTTGTTTTTTAGATGATCCAACAGATGTTGGCAATTTGATCTCTAGTTCCTCTGCCTTTTCTAAAACCAGCTTGAACATCTGGAAGTTCACGGTTCACATATTGCTGAAGCCTGGCTTGGAGAACTTTAAGCATTGCTTTACTAGTGTGTGAGATGAGTGCAATTGTGTGGTAGTTTGAGCATTCTTTGGCATTGCCTTTCTTTGGGATTAGAATGAAAACTGACCTTTTCCAGTCCTGTGGCCACTGCTGAGTTTTCCAAATTTGCTGGCATATTGAGTGTAGCACTTTCACAGCATCATCTTTCAGGATTTGAAATAGACATCTTAAGTAACTCTAATTAATGTAGATACTAGGACTTTTTCCCAAACATTCTGCAAGTATTAAATATAGCAATGGCCCCCAGCCTTTTGGCACCAGGGACTAGTTTTATGGAAGACAATTTTTCCTTGACAGGGGATGGGGAATGATTTCAGACTGATTCAAGCACATTATATTTATTGTGTACTTTATGTCTATTATTATTATATCAGCTCCACCTCAGATCATCAGGCATTAGATTCCAGAATTTGAGTTGAATGTGCATGCTAAATCACTTCAGTTGTGTCCAGCTCTTTGTGACCCTATGGACTGCAGCACTCCAGGTTCCTCTGCCCATGGGGATTCTCCAGGCAAGAATACTGGAGTGGGTTGCCATGCCCTCCTCCAGGGGATCTTCCCAACCTAGGGATTGGACCTATGTCTCTTATGTTTCTTGCATTGGCAGGTAGGTTCTTTACCACTAGTACTGCCTGGGACCCCTGGTATAGGCAGGTTCTGGAATCTTCCCACAGTGGAGTAGAGGGAGGGTTCTTTATAAAGTGCACCAAAATTGAAGTAATAGTATCTTAATGTTCAGTGTTCCTATGAAGATCTAAATAAATAACAGCTATAATAGCACTTTGCAAAAAAGTTAAGAGCTATGCAGGTAATAATAAAGAGTAAGCAAGTGATCAGAATCTGGGGAGCCCATAATGTAGTGTAATCACTTGCCCTTAATCTCATTAAAAATCAATCTGATCCATTCATCTGTCGATGGACAACTAAGTTACTTCCATGCACTAGCTATTTGTAAACAGTGCTGCAGTGAACACTGGGGCACATGTGTCTCTTTCAGTTCTGGCTTCCTCAGTGTATATGCCCAGCAGTGGATGTATGGCAAAAACCACCACAATATTGTCAAGTAATTATCCTTCATTTAGAATAAATAATTGATTTTTTTAAAGAAAAATAATCAGTTTTAGTAAATCTCTGTATGTTTTCTTAAAAAGCCTCAGTTGCTCTAAACTCTTAGAAGTGTTATCAAGAGGATGGTATAAGCTTCCTTCCCACCCCCTCAAATCTGACTAGCAGTCAGGAACTTCTTACATGAATTTGGGGCCCTCCATTTTCATCCTGGATGGCTCCAACCCTCTTCAGTTCTTATCCACTGGATTTTTTTTTTTCTGTCTTCACAAGGAAAAAGTATTCAAAGTGCTTCTGTCTTTTTCACTTTATATCATTAGCATTGTCCAATTTCATGATCCCAGAGCCTATTTCCTTATATATCTTTCTAGAATGCCTAGTGATACTTTCTGATTTTCATGCTCAATAATTCTCCCTCTGGTCCTTTACATCTGGTGGATATTTTTAGATTGCTACCCATCCACCTCCACCACCCACTGTTGCTCCCCACTGAGTAGGCTCAGCCAAACTATACATATTTAATTCTTCTAATCTTCTTTTATCCACAAGACCCACTAGTCTCTTAAAATTGTTTTGTACTTTTTGAGACCTCCTCCTGATTGTTGCTGCCCTGTGACCCTGCAGACTGTCTCTCAGAGATGGTGTTTGAAGGCACATCTCAGTGAATTCTGACTGTGTTAAAAATAAACAGTGGAGACACTGCTTTGGGGAAGCAAGTGTTCTCCTTACTTGCTGCAAGTGATAAATCCTTCTCTAAAAAATAATAAACAGTGGAGAAAGGAAGATTTTTATGGCAGTCATTAACAATATTTATCCAGTTCTTTGCCTTCTGAACATGCAGTAGGATTTTACTTCCTGGGCCCTGATTATTGGTAGAAACTTGTGACCAATTTTGGGAACGGAACTATGAGTAATGAAACACTTCCAGACCAGTAAGACCCTTGAGTACTGTCTTCTCTCAGGAAAAGTGCCAATGTTCAAGATAGTGATTGCTCAATGCAAGCCATTGCATTTAGAATGGATAAATAACAGGTCCTACTGTATAGCAGAGGGAAGTGTATTCAATAACCTGTGATAAACCATGATGGTAAAGGATATGAAAAAGAATATATTTATGTGTATAAATACATAATTTTGCTGTAAAGCAGAAATTAATACAACATTGTACATCAACTGTACTTTAATAAAGATAGTGGTTGCTTTGATAGCTTTATTCCTTGAGTTACTGAAGTGAGTTGAGACACCCAACCCCACCGTGCCAAGCTATGCTATCCATTCAACAAGAGCAAAGAATATACTTTTATTGTTTTAAGCCTCTGAGGTGGGAGGGCTGTTTGTTACTCTGGAATAACCTAACCTCTGCTGACTGATACAACTCTAATAGATGCCCTGAATTGCTCCATATATATAGAGGTCCATGTCATGCCCAGCAACCTGTTACAGTGCAGTTTTGTTTGTGGATAAAGCAAGTCTCTGTTGGATACAGTTAATATCTAGTTGAAGCCTTCACTTAGACCCTTGCCATTTATCAGTCATAGAGAAATCAGGTCTGAAGAGATGACCCAAATGGAACATCTTGCCAAAGACTCAAGATACAAAAACTTAGGTATCCCCCATATCTTATGGCAAAGCTATCTTGGGTGTAATTAAGCACATCACATCTCACGTCCAGATACTGTGACAGCAGCAGGAATAAGTAAGTTTTCTGAAACTTTTCTTCCCCAAACCTGCAGCTTTATAGCATGAGAATCACTCCCACTTCAGTTAACTGCTGTTTGATATTTCTGTTTAACAATGGAACTTCTTGATTTAAGAATGGAAACAGTGAGCTTCTTGTTCAGTTCAGTTCAGTCGCTCAATCGTGTCCGACTCTTTGCGACCCCATGAATCGCAGCACGCCAGGACTCCCTGTTCATTACCATCTCTCGGAGTTCACTCAGACTCATGTCCATCAAGTCCGTGATGTGATCCAGCCATCTCATCCTCAGTCATCCCCCTTCTCCTCCTGCCCCCAATCCCTCCCAGCATTAGACTCTTTTCCAATGGGTCAACTCTTCGCATGAGGTGGCCAAAGTACTGGAGTTTCAGCTTTAGCATCATTCCTTCCAAAGAAATCCCAGGGTTGATCTCCTTCAGAATGGACTGGTTTGGATCTCTTTGCAGTCTTTTCCCCTGGGGGAGAGAGGGGAATAGGTTAATGCGTTTCTTTCAGACTTAGATTAAATGGAATATTTTAAATAACCGACTAAACACTTTTAAAGGATTCTGATTAATTTGCTATCACTTTGGTTAACCAAAAGTTAAATCTGTACATACTTGTATGTATGCATAGATGCCTATACTATGCACACATATGTATAAATTAATATGAATTGATTTTAATATTCTCATTGCATCTGCTGTGCTGTTACAACAATTATTCTCATTTCAGTTTTCTTTTTCATCATTGTCAACACAGAAACATTTTACATGCTTGAATTTATGTTACATGTGGAATATTTGTTATTTGTATTTTACCTGTCTTTTTATGAATTCTTTTCTCTGTTTCTACATAGTCTTCACAGATTTTCTCCCATTTTCATTAGAATAACTACTGTTAGACTGAAATTCCATTAGGTTAAATAATGTGAAATTATTCTTCAATGGTTGAACATGTTGATTGTTTCCATGTTTGAATTTCAGAGTAAATCTGCTTTCAGTGTCTTCATGTGCTGTTCTTAGTTGCTTAGTCATGTCTGACTCTGCGAATCCGTGGACTGTAGCCCTCCAGGTTCCTCTGTCCATTGGAATTCTCCAGGCAAGAATACTGGAGTGGGTAGCCATTCCCTTCTCCCGGAAGTCTTCTCAACCCAGGGATCGAACCAGGGTCTCCCACATTGCGGGTAGATTCTTTACCATCTGAGCCACCAGGGAAGCCCCAATATCTTCCTACATTTATTTAAAATCTGTTTTCTTGGCGCATATTACCAGATATTGTCTTACTGAATAAGATATTTATTTTTTCTTTGTTTTTCTCTGATAAGTTCATATGTATATATTGAGATCCAACTTAAATTGCTCCCTGTGTGTGAAGGAGTCCAGTATTCTTGACTCCCCCAGCAGTACTATGCCTGTTCTGAAGCACCATCTATTCTGTAGATTTTGAAAGGTTTAGTCTACCAGTCTGCTCTCTTGGCCTCTAGCTTCTGGGCTGCATCTTACTGTCCTGTAGGCCACTGGTGCTGTCAACAGTGCTGGGATACAGTTAGTGCTCCATGTACATTTGTGGAATGGAACAAACCAAAGGTTGAGCACTCTCCTGGGTACCTAACATTTCCATGTGAGTTCAATATTTATTGCTAAGGCTGTTGATCTAAGGCAGAACTCAGAGAAACTCAGATTCTTTCAGTTATTTGAGTAAGGGTGAAATGAGTTTTGGGCTAACTGATAAAATAGCAGCCTCCAATATCTTTGTTTTTGTCTCAGAACCCTGATTGCTACCTTGACTTGACCTTCAACTTGCTTTCCATCAGACTCTACTAAATATGTGTGCTTTACTTTCATCTTTCTGTCCCTAACTTTACTGATTTTTTAAATAGAATTGTGGTTCAGACTTTGTGGGCTTTTCCCTCCCGATTTGGCCAACTTAATTTTCATCTTCTTTATTTCCTCTTCAGTTCAGTCCAGTCTCTCAGTCATGTCCAACTCTTTGAGACCCCATGGACTGAAGCATTCCAGGCTTCCTTGTCCATCACCAACTCCCAGAGCTTGCTCAAACTCATGTCCATCAAGTCAGTGATGCTATTCATATATCTTATCCTCTGTCATCCCCTTCTCCTCTTGCCTTCAATCTTTTCCAGCATCAGGGTGTTTTCTAATGAGTCAGTTCTTTGTATCAGCTGGCCAAAGTATTGGAGCTTCAGCTTCCCCATCAGTCCTTCCAATGAATATTCAGGACTGATTCCCTTTCAGACTGACTATTTCCTCTTGGGAAGTACAAATACTGAATTCTAATTAAAATCCTCAATGATTTGAGCATCAGTTAGTGTACAGGAATAAAATTGCCTAATTTATTCTTTATACCCAAAGACACTCAAGCAGGGGGCATACCTGGATTTCTAGCAAGGACTATGATTTCCATGCCCTTGCACATGGACAGTTCACTCTCTTATACTGGAATATCAAGCAGTATCCTTCTGCCTTTCTGAAAAGCCACGTTTCTCCCTTTGCTGACCGTTACCTATGTGACCTTTGGCAAGATTCAGTTTCCTGATCAGGATAGTTATAAACTACCACATAAAGATGAGGAGGTTAAATGAGATGATGCATTTAATAGCTAAACTCCTAACATGGTACCTAACCATTTAATAGCTAAACTCCTAACATTACATCAGTTCTTTTTCAGTATTGATGTCCTCTTCATTTGGGAGCATGTTCCTTTTGGTTCACTATACTAACTGTTAATTTGAGAAAGTCTACATGATGCCTTTCCTCTGGGACACTTAGAAAATTAAGAACTTTTATATAAAGGCTAATTTGAATAACATTCTCAGAAAAAGAATTAGAGACAAGGTTGAGGCAGAAGAGAACCATGGAGGGGTAGAATCTCATAAGAGAGCTTTGAATGCACAGCAGAAACTCCAGTAGGTACCAGACAGCTGTCCTCCTGAATGTGAAGCCAGTGACCTAACTCTCTTCCCATCATTTCTCTCTCCAGGCCCCAGTTTCAACCTGTCATAGTTAGGTTATTTCCAAGATCAACATCTTTATACTTTTATGTCTCTTCTACTCCTTTCTTTTCCTCCTTCCCCTTATTCTCCTCTTCATTTGACTCATTTTCAATTTATTTCACTCATGTATCCCCATGAAGGGATGTAATCTGCTTATTTAAATAAATCAAAGGGATGTAATCTGCTTATTTAAACAAATCAAAGATATTCAATTACTGAGGAAGCACTGTTTGTCTTTTAATCTATTTGAACTTAGTCCAGTTCAGTTCAGTGGCTCAGTCATGTCCAACTCTTTGTGACCCTATGGGCTATAGCATGCCAGTCCTCCCTGTCCATCACCAACTCCAGGAATTTACTCAAACTCATGTCCACTGAGTCAGTGATGCCATCCAACCGTCTCATCCTCTGTCATCCCCTTCTCCTACCACCTTCAATTTTTCCCAGCCTCAGGGTCTTTTCAAATGAGTCAGTTCTTCACATCAGGTGGCCAAAGTATTGGAGTTTCATCCTCAACATGAGTCCTCCCAATGAATATTCAAGACTGATTTCCTTTAGGATGGACTGGTTGGATCATCTTGCAGTCCAAGGGACTCTCAAGAGTCTTCTCCAATATCACAGTTCAGAAGCATCGATATTTTGGTGTTCAGCTTTCTTTATAGTCCAACTCTCACATCCATACATTACTACTGGAAAAATCATAGCTTTGACTAGATGGACCTTTGTTGGCTTAAAACTCAACATTTTCTAAAACTAAAATCATGGCATCCTGTCCCATCACTTCATGGCAAATCTGTGGGGAAACAGTAGAAACAATGACAGACTTTAGTTTTTTGGGCTCCAAAATTACTGCAGATGGTGACTGCAGCCATGAAGTTAAAAGATGCTTACTCCTTGGAAGAATAGTTACGACCAATCTAGATAGCATATTAAAGTCCAGTTCTAACTGTTGCTTCTTGACCTGCATACAGATTTCTCAGGAGGCAGGTAAGATGGCCTGATATTCCCACCTCTTGAAGTATTTTCCACAGTTTTTTTGTGATCTATATAGTCAAAGACTTTGGCATATTCAATAAAGAAGAAGTAGACTTTTTTTGGAACTCTGTTGCTTTTTTTGATGATCCAATGGATCATTTGATCTCTGGTTCCTCTGCCTTTTTAAATCCAGCTTGAACATCTGCAAGTTCATGGTTCATGTACTGCTGAAGCCTGGCTTGGAGAATTTTGAGCGTTACTTTGCTAGTGTGTGAGATGAGTACAATTATGCAGTTGTTTGAACATTCTTTGGCATTGCCTTTCTTTGGAACTGGAATGAAAACTGACCTTTTCCAGTCCTGTGGCCTCTGTTGAGTTTTCCAAATTTGCTAGCATATTGAAGGCAGCAGTTTAACTGCATCATCTTTTAGGATTTGAAATAGCTCAACTGGAATTCCATCACCTCCACTCTGTTTGTTCATAGTGATGCTTCCTAAGGCCCACTTGACTCTGAAGTTATTTACTCCTTATTTATATTAAATTTGCAATTTCTGCAATAATATATCAGATAATTATGATCTGTCCACACTCTTATGAACATTGTGGCTTATGGGTGTTTGTCCGTATTTGGTTACTTGTTTGCACATGTTCCACTAGTTTCTCATTAACCCTGGTGCACATATTGTCAATCTCATCCAAGTTTCATCACCAAACAGTTCCTAGGTATTTACTGAAGCTGTGTGGATGAATGTAGAGTGCATATTCATTTGCTATTATAACAAATTACCACAAGCCTAATGACTTGAAACAACACACATTTAGCTCACAGTCTCTATAAGTCTGACATGAGTCTTAGTGACTAAAACCAGGATTAGGGCAGAGGTGTGCTCTCTTCTGGAAGCCTCGAAAAGAGAACCAATTTCCTTTCTTCTTTAGGTTCTAGAGGCCACCTACATTTAATGACCCTTCCTCCATCTTCAAACCAGTAATGATTGGTTGAATTTTTCACATATTAGAGCACTCTGACCTACTGTTTGACCTCCTTCTTCTACTTAAAACTTTTATTTTGTTTATGTTTTTACTGTGCTGCGTCTTCATTGCAGTGTGCAGGCTACTCATGTTGGTGGCTTCTCTTGTTGAGGAGCTTGGGCCATAGATCCCTCAGGCTTCAGTAGTTGTGGTGCATGGGCTTAGTTATTTCACAGCATGCGGTCTCTTCCTGGACCAGGAATTGAACCTGTGTTCCCTGCATTAGCCAGCAGATTCCCAACCTCTGGATCACTAGGGAATACCTTCCTATTATACTTTTAAAGACACTTGTGATTACATTGGGCCCACCAGAATAATCCAAGATAATCTACCTATTTTTATCTCCATGTCCTCTCTAACACTTGTTATTTTTTGTTTTTGTTTTGATAATTGCCGTTTTAATGGGTATGAGGTGATATCACATTGTTTTAATTTGAATTTTCCTGATGATCAGTGATGTTTAGCATCTTTTCATGTATCTGTTGCCCATGTGTGTTCCTTCTTTTGGAAAACTGTCTATTCAGATTTTCTGCCAGTTTTTAATGTGTTTTTTAATTGGGGAAAAGTAGCTTTACAATATTGTATTGGTTTCTGCTGTACTACAATGCAAATCAACCATAATTGTACACATATCCCCTGCCTCTTGAACCACTCTCCCCTGACCCCATCTGACCCATCTAGGTCATGACAGAGCACAAGGCTGGAGGCTGAGCTCCTTTTGTTATATAGCAACTTCTCATCACCTATCTGTATTGCACATGATAATGTATATATGTCAATGCTGTTTGCTCCATTTTTCCCAATCTATCCTTCCCCCATTGTGTCCACGAGTCCATTCTCTACATCTGTATCTCTACTACTTCCATGGAAATAAGTTTATCAATACCATTTTTCTAGATTCCATACATATGTATTAATATACAATATTTGTTTTTCTCTTTCTGACTTCACTCTAACAAGTTCCAGGTTCATCCACCTCACTAGAACTGACTCAAATTCATTCTTTTTTTTAATGGTTAAGTAATACTCAATTGCATACATATACCACCTCTTCTTTATCCACTCATCTATAGATGGACATCTAGGATGTTTCCATGTCCTGGCTATTGTAAATAGTGCTAGAATGAACATTGGGGTACATGTGTCTTTTAGGATTGTGGTTTTATCAGGGTATATTGCCAGTAGCAGGATTCCTGGGTCATATGGTGACCAAAACCATCCCAAAGAAAAAGAAAGCCAAAAGGCAAAATGATTATCTGAGGAGGCCTTACAAATACCTGAGAAAAGAAGAGAAGCAAAAGGCAAAGGAGAACAGGAAAGATATACCCAACTGTATGCAGACTTCCAGAGAATAGCAAGGAGAGAGAAGAAAGTCTTCTTAAGTAAACAGTGCACAACATACAAAAATAATAGAGGAAAACAATAGAATGGGAAAGACTAGAGATTTCTTCAAGGAAATCAGGGATACCAAGAGAGGATTTCATGCAAAGATGAGTTCAATAAAAGACAGAAATGGCAAGGACCTAAAATAAGCAGAAGAGATTAAGAAGAAATGGCAAGAATACACAGAAGAACTGTACAAAAAGGGTTTTAATGACTTGGATAACCATGATGGTGTGATCACTTACCTAGAGCCAGACAAGCTGGAGTCAAGTGAGCCGTAGGAAGCTAGTGGAGGTAATGAAATTCCAGCTGAGCTATTTCAAATCCTAAAAGATGATGCTGTGAAAGTGCCACACTCAAATTTGGCAGCAAATTTGGAAAACTCAGCAGTGGTCACAGGACTGGAAAAGGTCATTCCACTACCAAAGAAAATCAGTGCTGAATAATGTTCAAACTATCATACAATTGCACTCGTTTCATATGCTAGCAAGGTAATGCTCAAAATCCATCAAGCTAGGCTTCAACAGTACATCAACCAAGAACATCCAGATTACAAGCTGGATTTTAAAAAGAGAGGAAGCAGAGATAAACAAAATCTTTAGATCATAGAAAAATCAAGGGAATTTCCAGACTAACATCTACTTTTGCTTCATTGACTACACTAAACCCTTTGCCTGTGTAGATCACAATAAACTGTGGAACACTCTTAAAGAGATGGGAATCCCAAAGTACCTTACCTGCCTCATGAGAAACCTGTATGCAGGTCAAGAAGCAACAGTTAGAACTGGGCATGAAAGAATGGACTGTTTCAAAATTAAAGAAGTATGTCAAAGCTATATGTTGACACCCTGTTTATTTAACTTATTAATATATGCAGAGTACATCATATGATATGCTAGGCTGGATGACTCACAAGCTGGAATCAAGATTGGCAGAAGAAATATCAATAACCTCAGATATTTAGATGATACCACTGTAATGGCAGAAAGTGAGGAGGAACCGAAAAGCCTCTTGATGAGGGTAAAAGAGAAGAGTGAAAAAGCTGTCTTAAAACTAAGCATTCAAAAACAAAGATTATGGCATCTAGTCCCAACACTTCATGGCAAATAGATGGGGAAACAGTGGAAACAGTGACAGGCTTTATTTTGGGGGCTCCAACATCACTGCAGATGGTAACTGCAGCAATGAAATTAAAAGATGCTTATTCCTTGGAAGAAAAGCTATGACTAACCTAGACAGTGTATTAAAAACAGACATTATTTTGCCAACAAAGCTCCATCTACTTAAAGCTATGGTTTTTCCAGTAGTCATGTATGGATATGAGAGTTGGACTATAAAGAAAGCTGAACACCAAAAATTGATACTTTTGTGTTGTTGAAGACTCTTGAGAGTCCCTTGAACTGCAAGATGATCCAACCAGTCCATCCTAAAGGAAATCAGTTCTGAATATTCATTGGAAGGACTCATGTTGAGGATGAAACTGCAATATTTTGGCCACCTGATGCGAAGAACTGACTCATTTGAAAAGACCCTGAGGCTGGGAAAGATTGAAGGTGATAGGAGAAGGGGATGACAGAGGATGAGATGGTTGGATGGCATCACTGACTCAGTGGACATGAGTTTGAGTAAACTCTGGGAGTTGGTGATGGACAGGGAGGCCTGGCATGCTATCGTCTATGGGGTCGCAAAAAGTTGGATATGACTGAATGACTGAACTGAATTGAGGTGATAGATTTTATTGTCTTGGCTTGGTAATCACTCTGGACAGTGACTGCAGCCCCAAAATTAAAACACACTTGCTCTTTGGAAGAAAAGCTATGACAAACATAGGCAGTTTATTAAGAAACAGAGACATCACTTTGCTGACAGAAGTCCATAGAGTCAAATCTATTTTTCCAGTAGTCATGTACATATGTGACAATTGGACTATAAAGAAGGCTGAGCACCAAAGAATTGGTGCTTTCAAACTGTGGTGCTAGAGAAGTGCTAGAGAAGACTCTTGAGAGTCCCTTGGGCAGCAAGAGATCAAACCTGTCCATCCTAAAGGAAATCAGTCCTGAATATTCATTGGAAGGACTCATGCTAAGGATGAAACTCCAATACTATGGCCATCTGATGGGAAGAACTGGCTCATTGGAAAAGACCCTGATGCTGGGAAAGATTGAAAGCAGGAGAAGAAGGAGGTGACAGATGGTTGGATGACATCACCAACTAGATGGACATGAGTTTGAACAAATTCCTGGAGCTAGTGAAGAACAGTGAAGCCTGGCATGCTTCAGTCCATGGGTCCCAAAGAACTGGACACAACTTAGTGCCTGAACAGTGAACATCGTAGCAAATTTATCCCTAGTTTGTTTTTTTTTTTGTTTGTTTTTTTTTGTTTTTTTATGGAATCTCCATGCTGCTGCTAAGTCGCTTCATTCATGTCCAACTCTGTGCAACCTGATAGACAGCAGCCCACCAGGCTCCCCCGTCCCTGGGATTCTCCAGGCAAGAACACTGGAGTCGGTTGCCATCTCCTTCTCCAATGCATGAAAGTGAAAAGTAAAAGGGAAGTCGCTTAGTTGTGTTGGATTCTTCGTGACCCCATGGACTGTAGCCCACCAAGCTCCTCCAGGCAAGAGTACTGGAGTAGGGTGCTATCACCTTCTCCATAATGTTTTCCATAATGGCTGTGTCTGTTTACATTCCCACTCACAGTGTAAAAGGGTTCCCTTTTCTCCATGCATTCTCCAGCGTTTGTAGATTTTCTGACTGGCATTAGGTTATACCTCATTGTAGTTTTGATCTGTGTTCTCTAATAATTAGTGGTGTTGTGGGTCTTTTCATGTGTTTATTGACCACCTGTAAGTCTTCTTTGGAGAAATGTCTGTTTACAACTTCTGCCATTTTTTTGATTGAGCTGTTCATTTTTGTGATATTGAACTGTGTGTGCAACGTATATATTTTAGAGATTAGTCCTTTTGTCAGTTGTTTCATTTGCAATTATTTTCTCCTATTCTGAGGATTGTCTTTTAATCTTCTTTATTGTTTCCTTTGCTGTGCAAAAGCTTTTAAGTTTAATAAGATACCATTTGTTTATTTTTGTTTTTATTTCCCTTACTCTAGGAGGTGGGTAAAAGAAGATCTTGATGTGACTTATGTCAGGGAGTGTACAGCCTATGTTTTTCTCTAAGAGCTTTATAGTTTCTGACTTTACATTTAAATCTTTAATTCATTTTTTGTTTATTTTTGTGTGTGGTGTTAGGTAATTTTCTAGTTTCACTCTTTTACATGTTTTCTCTCCCATTTTACCAGGACCACTTATTAAAGAGGCTGTCTTTTCTCCATAGAATGTTCTTTTCCTTCTTCATCAAAGATAAGGTGCTCATATGTGTATGGGTTTATCTCTAGACTTTCTGTCTTGTTCCATTAGTTTATATTTCTGTTTTTGTGTTAGTACCATACTATGTGGTGGCTCAGAGGTTAAAGCGTCTGCCTCTGATGCGGGAGACTTGCGTTCGATCCCTGGGTCGGGAAGATGCCCTGGAGAAGGAAATGGTAACCCTCTCCAGTATTCTTGCCTGAGAATCCCATGGACTGAGAAGCCTGGTAGGCTACAGTCCACAGGGTGGCAAAGGGTCAGACACTACTGAGTGACTTCACTTCACTTCTGAAGTCAGGAAAGCTGATTACTCCAGCTCTGTTTCCTTTTTCCTGATTTCTTTGGCTATTCAGGGTCTTTTGTGTTTCCATACAAATTTTAAAATTTTTGTTCTAATTCTGAGAAAAATACATTGGTATTAATAGTTTGATAGGGATTGCATTAAATCTTTTATTAATATAGTCATTTTCACAATATTAATTCTTCCAAGAACATGGCTTATTTCTCTTTATGTTTGTGTCTTCTTTGATTTCTTTCATCAGTGTCTTATGGTTTTTTGCATACAGATTTTGTGTCTCTTTAGATAGGTTTATTCCTAGGTATTTTATTCTTTTTGTTGCAATGGTGAATGGAATTGTTTCCTTAACTTCTCTTTCTTATTTTTTATTACTAATGTATAGGCGTACAAAAGATTTCAGTATATTAATTTTATATCCTGCAACTTTACTGTATTCACTGACTAGCTCTAGTAATTTTCTGATTTTCTTTTTTTTTTTTTTTAATGTAGGGTTTTGTTTTTTTTTTAAAGTAGCATGTCATCTGCAGAGTTTTACTTCTTTTTTCCAGTCTGTATTCCTTTTTATATTTCTTCTCTGATTACTGTAACTAGGACTTCCAAAATTATACTGAGTAATAGTGGCAAGAGTGAGCACCCTAGTCTTGTTCCTGATTGTAAAGGTAATACTTTGTTTTTCACCATTGATGATAATGTTCTCTGTGGGTTTGTCATATATGGCCCTTATTATGTTGAGGTATGTTCATTCTAGGCTTACTTTCTGGAGAATTTTTATCATAAGTGGGTGTTTAATTTTGTCAAAAGTTTTCTATGCATCTATTGAGATGATCATATGGTTTTTATCTTTCAATTTCTTAATATCAAATTGATTGATTTGTATATATTGAAGAATTCTTACATCCCTGGGATAAAGCCCACTTGATCATAATGTATGACCCTTTTAATGTATTATTGGCTTCTCTTTGCTAGAATTTTGTTGAGGATTTTTGCATCTATGTTCAGCAGTGATGTTGGCCTGTAATTGTCTTTCTTTCATTTTTTTGTAGTATCTTTGTCTGGTTTTGGTATCAGGATGCTGGCGGCTTGTAGAATGAATTTGGGAGTTTTCCTTCCTCTGCAATTTTCTGGAGTGTTTTCAGTTTGATAGATGTTTTCTCTTAATTTTTGGCAGAATTCATCTGTGGAGCCATCTAGCCCTGCACTTTGTTTTTTGGAAGATTTTTATTACAGTTTTGATTTCTTTGCTTGATATTGGTCTGTTTATATTTTCTATTTCTTCCTGATTCAGTCTTAGAAAGTTATTCTTTTAAGAATTTTCCCATTTCTTCCAGATTGTCCATTTTATTGGTATATAATTGCTCATAGTAGTCTTTTATGATTTTTTATATTTCTGTGTTTTCTGTTCTAACTTCTCCTTTTTCATTTTTAAATTTTATTGATTGAGTCTTCTCCTTTTATTTACTTGATGGGTCTGGCTAATGGGTTGTCAATTTTGTTTATCTTCTCAGAGAACCATATTTTAGTTGTATTGATCTTTTCTATTGTCTCCTTCAGTTCTTTTTCATTTATTTTTGATCTGACCTTCATGATTTCTTTCCTTGTACTAACTTTGGGAATGGGGGTTGTTCTTCTTTTTCTAGTTCCTTTATGTGTAAAGTTAGGTTGTTTATTTGTTATCTCTCTTGTTTCTTGAGGGAGGCTTGTATTGCTATAAACTTCTATCTTAGCACTGCTTTTACTGCATCAGTTTTGAGTCTTGTTTCCATCATCATGTGTTTCAAGATTTTTAAATTCTCTCTTTGATTTCTTCAGTGACTTCTTGAGTATTCAGAAACATAGTGCTTAGCTTCCATGTGTTTGTGGGTTTTTGTTTTTGTTTTTGTTTTTACCATTTTTTCCTCTAGTTGATATCTAATCTCTTAGTGTTGTGGTCAGAAAATATGTTTGAAATAATTTCAATTTTTAAAAATTTACCAAGACCCGATTCTTGACCAATGATGTGATCTATTTTGGAGAATATTCCATGTGCACTAGAGAAAAAAAAGTGAAATCTACTACTTTTGGATGAAATGCCCTGTAGATATCAATTAAGTCCAGTGGGCTAATGTATAGTTTAAAGCTTGTGCTTCCTTATTAATTTTCTGTTTGGGTGACCTGTCCATTGGTGTGAGTAGGGTGTTAAAGTCCCAAATTATTATTGTGTTACTGTCAATTTGCCTTTTAATAGTTGTTAGCATTTGCGTTATGCATTGAGATGCTTTTATATTTGGGTACATATATACTTATCATTATTATGTCGTCTTCTTGGACTGACCCATTGATCATTATGTACTGTCCTTTTCTATCTCTTGTAACAGTCTTTATTTTAAAGTCTACTTTGTCTGATATAAATATTGCTTCTCCTACTTTCTTTTGATTTCCATTTTCATGGAATATCTTTTTCCAGTTCCTCACTTTCAGTCTGTGTGTGTCCATAGGTCTGAAGTGGGCCTCTGTAGACAGAATATATATGTATCTTATTTTTGTTTACATTCAGCCAGTCTGTATCTTTGGGTTGAAGCATTTAATCCATTTATATTTAAGGTAATTGCTGATATGTGTTCTTGTTTATGGAGTCTTTCCCCCATGGGTGGAGTTGGACCAGTGCCTTTCAATGGTTTCCTGGTTGGGAAGACTTATGCCTGTGTTCTAGTGGATGGAACTGGATTTTGTCTCTCTAAAGGGCAGGTCCATGTTCATTAGTGTGCGTTTTGGGCTGTCTCTGGGTTTGGTATGTCTTTGGACAGCCTGTCTGCTGTTGTGCAAGTTTATGTTCCTATTTTGTTGAAGGTTGGTGTAAGGCATTTGGCACTGGAGCTTACTGGTCTTTGGATGGGGGCCTGGTCTTAGTGTTGAGGCCTTAGGGAGAGCTCTCTTAATGTTCTATAGCATTAGGAGTTCGCTGGTGATCCAAAGCTCTGGACTTGGATCTCTCACTTCTGAGGTTCAGACCCAACTCCTAACTGTAGCACTAAGGCTCCACAAGCCACATAGCACAGACGACAAAACCCTAAGAAAATGGTAAAAGCAACACTCAACAGACAGGAACACCTAAAGAAATTCATACAGTTACAAACAGAAAAGAAGAGAGAAAGGAGACGGAAAAAAAAAAAAGAATAAAAACAAGAATAAAAAATTCCCCCAATTTTTAACTGGCCTGTTTGGTTTTTTGGTACTCATTTGTATGGGTTCTTTGTATATTTTTTATATTGGCCTTTTTCAGGTATATGACTTGAAAATATTTTATTCCATGTTGTAGGATGCCTTTTCATTTGGTTAATGATTTCTTTAGCTGTGCAGAAGCTTTTATTTTGGTTTAGTCTCATTTGTTCATTTTTGCTTTTAGTGCCTTTGCTTTTGGAGTTAGATCCAAAAGTTATTGCCAAGACTGGTGTCAAGGAGCTTATCACTTGTTTTCTTCTAAGAATTTTATGGTTTGGGGACTTACATTCAAGTCTTTAGTTCATTCTGAGTTAATTTTATGTATTTGTATAATATAGTGGTCTAATTACATTCTCTTGTATTTAGCTGCCCAGTTTTCCAAAACTATTTTCTAGAAAGTCAGTCCTTTATTTATTGTAGATTCTCGGCTCTTTTGTTGTAAACCACTTGACCATATATACATCAGTTTATATCTAGCTTCTTTTTTTTTTTATGGAAACACAGAATATTTTTTTTATTAAATTTATTTATTTTTTTAATTACAATACTGTATTTGTTTTGCCATACATCTAGCTTCTTGATTCTGTTTTTGTTCTGTTTTTACACTTAAACCATGCTAACTGAATTCTTCTTACCTACACTTATGGTGGCCCTGTCTTCCTCTCATGCTCTGTGCTCCATCTTCCCTTGCAGACACTTTTCTTTAGACTTCAGGCTGGTTTGTACCCTGTGTCCTCGGTTTGGTTGAAGAAAACTTGAGAATATTTAGATTATTTGGCTTTTTCTGATTGTTAGATTAGAAGCAATGCTCTTTCCAGCCATCAACATTGTAGGCAGAAATCCTTATTTCAAAAAAATTTGAGAAAGATAAACTTCTTCCATTTTCTTGTTATGGTTGGTTCATTTATTCAATCATTCATCAACTAATCCTGATTAAATATCTTCTATTATGTACCAAGAACAGTTCTAATTTATATATATATAAAATTAAAGACAGGAAATTTTCTTGCTTTCATGGAGGATACATTGGGACATTTTCTAATATTTCTTTTGCTCTTGAAATTCATTATAAATTTTTAAATATTTGTTATATATATATATATATGCATATATATGTTCATATATATATATGAAAATGTGGGCAAACAAGTTATCTCATATTTTGCAGATTAAGATACTAATTAATATACCCACTTGAGAAGATAATTAGTCAAGACTAAAATTATATACCTTAAAAATGCATTCCCTATGACCCAGGAATTTATTTATTTTCTCTAGAGAGACACATGAACTTATTCACAAAGAGATTATCACAAGGACATTCACTGCCATCTAATTTTAGGGAAAAATTGGGGAAGAAAATACCTGTCAATAGGAGAATGTATTCTGTGTCCAGATTATGAAATAATATGCAAAAAGATACAATAGGGTGGGTCTATAGGTAGTGACCTAATATTTTTAAAAGGTATGAAATGATATATGTAATCTGATACTTTTAAAAACCCAGACTTTTTAAATGATGTTGAATGATAAATAGTTGAAATAACTGCTTACAGATAAATTTTAATATTGCTGGGGAGAGGAGAAGGAGTTTCTCATAAATCCACTATTCAGATATTCATTAAGAAACTGGATGTCCTCATGAATTCCTGAATTGAACAGACAGATAATTGTACCACATAACTTGAAGGACTTTTCTAATTCTGAAATTATACAAGCCTATTAAAAAACAAAAGTGAAAGCAATCTTGAATAATCAAGTTATTAAGCTTAATAATAATAAGCTTAATAATCAAGTTAGCAAATGTACCCCCTGAAACTTGATACATGAGTACAACTTAAGTTCTAACAGAAAGTATTAATTACAGCTAAAGAGAACTGACTGAGAAAAATAAAATATGGGCTGTGAAGTAGACAAATGCTTTCATGGAACTTTATTTTAGCAGCTTATCCCAAAACTTAAGGGCATAAACAATAAGGGGTTTTGGTCTCTTACTGTTTCTGTAGGTCAGGAAACTGAGAGCGGTGTTGCTGGTTGGTTCTGGCTCAAGGTCTCCCATGAGATGACAGTCAGTTAGTGGCCACAGCTGCAGTATCCTGGAAGCTTGGCCAGGTTTGAAGCAATTGCTTCTAAGATGGTCCATTTATGTGGATGGTGAGTCAGTGCTGGCTGTAGGCAGAAGGCCTCAGTTCCTCACCACAGGGACCTTCCCATGGGAATATCTGGTTGCCCTCATGTTTATTAGGTTGTTTCTCCTAGAGCAAGTGACCCAAGAGGGAGCAAGATGAACACTGACCTGGCCTAAGAAGCCACACCGCTATTGGTTGTGCAGGCTGGTCCCATTCAGTGTGGGAGGGAGCTACATAGGAAATGGGAATCACTGGAAACTATCTTGGATATTGATTATCACAGAATTATTTTCCAACTTTTTTAGCCACATATCTGAAGGAAGGGGTGCACAGACTAGAGAAGACAAGGAAAATGATTTCTAATTCCATGACATTTTATGATACGTCAGTAAATAAGAATGGAATTTCTTCTCATGATTTTTCCTTCAAGTTGCTGTTGTTCAGTTGCTAAGCCACATCTAGCACCTTGGGACCCCATGGACTGCAGCGCACCATGCTTCCCTGTCCTTCACTATCTCTTGGAGTTTGCTCAAACTCTTCCATTGAGTTGGTGATACCATCCAACAATCTTATCCTCTGTTGCCCCCCTTCTCCTCTTGCCCTCAATCTTTCCCAGCATCAGGGTCTTTTCCAATGAGTTAGCTCTTTGCATCAGGTAGCCAAAGTATTGGAGCTTCAGCTTCAGCATCACTCATCTCAATGAATATTCAAGGTTGATTTCCTTTAGGATTGATTGGTTTGATCTTCTTGCTGTCCAAGGGACTTCAAGTGTCTTTTCCAACACCACAGTTCCAAGCATAAATTCTTTGGTGCCCAACCTTCTTATAGTCCAACTCTCACATCTGTACATGACTACTGGAAAAACCATGGCTTTGACTATATGGACCTTTGTTGGCCTTCAACTTAATTATATTAAAATTTCCCAGTCTTTCATGATTGCCTATAATATGCATAGATAGGAGGTGAAGACTAACACTTCTGGATGCTACTTCACAGGAACCTTTGCACATAATTAAACTGTTCAAGGGTCTTGTACAGAAGTATGCTTTGTTTCATATCATGGATATGACATGAATGACAAAACTGAGAATAAATGAAATGCTCATAATACATACCCAGTCAGTAGTATCATCAGGATTTGAACCCCAAATTACCTGTCTCCAGGTATTCTTTCTACTAAACTGGAATGAAAGATATTTCCTCCTTCTCTAATTTTCTGTTCACTAATGTAAAATTAATTTTCTTGAAATTAAGAAAATGGTAACTAAAAAATATTATTTTTATTTTACTTTACAATACTGCATTGGTTTTGCCATACATCAACATGAATCTGTCATGGGTGTATAAAAATATTTATTTCTCAAATAACAATGCAGTGGTTATAAAGTTTAGTCTACAAACTGGTGAGTGAGAACTATAAATTGCTTCATTTTCTTTAATGAAATTTAATATTTACTACCATATTCTCACTAAGCTAATAGGAAGCTTCAGCATCTGCTTTTTCTGTGACTCCCTGAACCCATCTTATTCCATCTATATGGTGTCAGAGTTGGGCAAGAGACATGGGCCATATGACCCAGAAAGGTCCCTGAGATGTCCTTTGCTCCATGGCCTTGAGGTCTTGTGATTGTTTGAGGTTTCTGTGTCTGGTTTGGACAAGAGTACATTGTTCAAAATGGCATCTCTCCTCACCTATAGCCACCATAACCACTGCTCCTCATGGATTTGTCTGCCTCCCGTCTCTCTAACACCTTAAATCACTGGCAGCTTAGATTACCAGTTACTGATCTCTAAGCTCTCCTACATCTCTCTGAATTTTCATGGTCTTGCCAGTAATGCACGTTCCCTTGCTCTCCTATTACGCATGCCTTTTTTCTGCTCTTCTCTCTTCCTCCTAACCTTGGGAAATCTCTGGTTGTAAGCAGAAACTTTTCACCTCCTGATTTATTTAAGAATTTTTGTGAAAACTACAAAATCACTCCTTCCTCATCTTTTCCCCTGGGTGGATGTTGAGGTTTTTGAAAACACACCCAGGAAGACTTACAAGTGATTCACTCACCCTTACCCCCACCACATCCTTCAGAGGCAGAAGAACTGGAGTAGACCACCTATGACAAATCAAAGCAAGGAAATGCAACAATAACTTTGCTGTAGTTTGTGGCTTCATAAAATGTCTAGGAGTCTTTTGATGTTGTTTTTGAGCCTTTTCCCTGCACCTGGGATTTAATTTAGTTGACCATGTTGGCTGTGGTTTGGCTTTTCTTTCTTTCTTTCTTTTTTTTTTTTTTTTTTTAATCCAGGCAGAGGCTGACAACAGTAAAATTACTGTGCTCTGAAGTTAGTACTTTACAGCAAGGTTCATATTTGTAAATTAAATATCATTTAGTTGTGTGTGGAAAGATGGTATCCAGCCAAAAGAAAGGTTCTCATTAACTTTCAAGATGCTTTTAAGCAGACTCAGATTAGGCAAGTTTCAAGTTCTAGTCAAGACCTAGTTGACCATGGCCATACAGTATTTAATGTCTATATCATTAGTAGGATTCTAATTGCCTGTTAATGAAATGTCTGGCTTAGGGCAAGGAAAACTGACTCAGAAATTTCCTGATTTACTATTATTTATCTTCACATCTGGAAAGCTTCATTTTCCATTGAAGGCTGTAATAACACCTCTCACCCTACATGTTTTTCTTTAAATATGACCTTTCCAGATTCATGAGTACTATGTCCCTTTTTCTTGCACCTAGGCATGCCTTTTTGAATGAGTACTGTTCAACAGATCATAGTGTCAGCTTCACAGTAGAAGTGATACTCTGTGACTCCTTAGGCATTAAAGGAGTTGCACCTTCTGCCTAGCTGTCTCTCAGAACACTTACTCTTGGTGCCCAGTCACCCTGCTGTGAAGAACCCCAAACCATGTAAAAGCCCACTTACAGATTGTCCAGCTGGCATGAGCCACCAGCCAGGTGAGTGAAGAATGTTCAAGGTGACTTCATTGCCACTCATAATTGGGCTGCAGCTTCATAAGATTCCTAGTTGAGAATCACATAGTTGTGCCCAGAAATGTAAGAGAGAATAATAATCAATGATGATTTTTTTCCCTATACTATTACAATCAGAGTTTTGTTTTTTGTTTTTTTGTTTTTTTGTTTTTTTTTTTTTCCCAGACAGTTACAAGAACCTAGAACAGCATGTTGGTCCAGGGACAAAAACACCCTCAACTAAAGGTGTCAAAGTTGGTGTAATCATCTGCTTGTGGTCTCTCTGTAGCTGTAGATGCTAATCTTATTCCATTCACCTGTTTATTGTGCCATAAATACTTGTAAAGCATGGCTGTTCCCTGTCATATACATCTCTGTAAAATTATTCTTCAGATCAGGTATCCAGAATAATGTATCTCCCCAAGGCACAAGGCAAGTAAGACAATGCATCTCTCTAGGTTTTACTGTGTGATTCATTTATCGATTGAGAATGAGCAATGAGGAAAGAAAACTCACAAATGGTAAACTAGAATTCTGGCTGGAATCATGGTAGATGAATCTGGGAAGTGCCCAGAATTCTGCTGATTTTGGAATCTAGTTTGCTTCTGTTTCCCTTAAGTAATTAAACATCCAAAATATAGTGGCTTAAAACAACCACCATTTATTTAACTCAGTATGTGGGCAGCAGTGTGTGCTGTGTTTAGCTGAGCATTCTGGTCTCAGATGAACTTTCTTATCTGTATGTCTTAAACCACAGTAAGGCTTGGCTAATGGAAAAGATAATGGGAGTGACTGGGCCACATGTTCTCTTACTTTTCTGCGGTATAACCTGGGATCAGTCACATGGCAGTGGTTTAGCTCCAAGAGAAAGAGCAGAAGCCTGCAAGTGTCTTACAGCTAGGCTTAGAATTGTCAGCAGTACTTCTGTCACATCCCACTTGCTAAAGCAAGTTACAAGGCTAGCTCAGAAGCAGAAGGTGGGGAAATACACTGTACATGGTGTTGAGATGAGTTGAAAAGTCACATTGTAAAGATGTCGGACATGGCGAATGGTTTTATATATATATATATATATGGTTATATACATATAATGGTTATATATATATATATATGGTTTTATATATAATGGTTTTATATATATATAATGTTTTATATATATAGTGGTTTTATATATATAATAGTTATATATATATATATATTTATATATATATATATTCGTTTTGCAATCACTTAGTCCTGGCCTTGATTGACCAGTAGTAAAAACCTTTGTGCTAGTTCTATGGGTAAGGCTAAGGTGGGAAATAGATGGGGAAACAGTGTCAGACTTTTTTTGGGAGGGGGGCTCCCAAATCACTGCAGATGGTGATTGCAGCCATGAAATGAAAAGACGCTTACTCCTTGGAAGGAAAGTTATGACCAACTTAGACAGTATATTGAAAAGCAGAGATATTACTTTGCCAACAAAGGTCCATCTAGTCAAGGCTATGGTTTTTCCTGTGGTCATGTATGGATGTGAGAGTTGGACTGTTGAAGAAGGCTGAGCACTGAAGAATTGATGCTTTTGAACTGTGGTGTTGGCGAAGACTCTTGAGAGTACCTTAGACCGCAGAAGATCCAACCAATCCATTCTAAAGGAGATCAGCCCTGGGTGTTCTTTGGAAGGAATGATGCTAAAGCTGAAACTCCAGTACTTTGGCCACTTCATGCAAAGAGTTGACTCATTGGAAAAGACTCTGATGCTGGGTGGTATTTGGGGCAGGAGGAGAAGGGGATGATAGAGGATGAGATGGCTGGATGGCATCACCGACTCAATGGACATGAGTTGGAGTGAACTCCGGTAGTGGTGATGGACAGGGAGGCCTGATGTGCTGTGATTCATGGGGTTGCAAAGAGTCAGTCATGACTGAGCGACTGAACTGAACTGAACTGAACTGAAGGAGATCATTCTAAGAATGAAAAAAGCCAGGTGCTGACCATTGATTCTTAAGGCTGTGGTCATACTCAGGAGACATATACCTCCCTGTTTGAAAGGCATTTTCAAATCACATAATCAGTAGATATTTACAATTTGTGTTTTGGTAGTACTTGAGCACTCCTTGACATTAACATTTCCCCAACTGCATTTGGCTAAATCATATGGATTCTTCTTAGGGCCAGCAACTGGGTTCCACAGAGGTGTAAATGCTGCTGCTGATAAAATGTGAATGGGCAGGGAAGGCAGAAATAGTAACATCTCTCAGAACTTGTACATGATGGTTGAATCAAAGAATCTCAAACTGTCAGTGCTCAGAGGAAATTTCCTCTTCAAGTCTGTTGGGATAGATTAATTAATGACAGTGTGTATGTATACGTGTGAGAGGGGCTTCCCAGGTGGTGCTAGTGGCAAAGAATCCGCCTGGCAATGCAGCAGACACAAGAGAGGTGGCTTCAGTCCCTGAGTCAAGATGTGGCTTCAGTCCCTTCAATTTCTATGGCTCCAAGATCCCCTCAAGGAGAGCATGGCAGCCCACTCCAGTATTCTTGCCTGGAGAATTCCAAAGATAGAAGAGCCTGGTGGACTACAGTTCATGGGGTTGCAAAGAGTCAGACATGACTAAAGCGACTGAGCATGCATACGTGTGCATGGTGGTGTGCGTGAGAGAGAGAGAGAGAGAGAAAGAGAGAAATAGAAGCAGAGATACAGAAAGACAGAGTGTGACTCTAGGTACTACAAAAGATTAAAACAAGGTGAAGAAAAAGAGCTGAAGTATGCTGTGTCAAGAAGTCTATCTTACAGATGCTCAGGGATGGAGTCAAACCTTAATAAGGACCTGAATTTCTTATTCAGTAAGAAGATGGTTCTTATTTATAGTTGTCCATTCTTTTCACAACCATCATGTGATCACTGCATAATGCTCCAGCAATTAGAAGTACATAATTTACTTAGCCATTTCCCTGTTGTTAAGTATTTATATTGTCTCTAGTTTCTTATTATTATAAATAATGTTGCAATAAACATTTCTGAGCAGAGTTATGTTCTCCCCAACTTGTATATAAGTGTCAGGAGATCTGAGAATTGTTCATCTTTATATCTATAGTGCCTAGAACAGTGCCTGGCACAGAGTAGGTTCCTAAAAATATTTTTAAAATATCTTTCTGCACATTTTAAATTTTTTATTTGGAAAAGATTACCAGATATCTATATCTTCAAAGTGTTCTTATCCAAATACTTCCTTTAAGGACCAGAACAAGTCACATACTCAGTTTTTCTGTCATTGAAAAACTTTATAGAAGCAATTATCAGCAAAACCTCCTCAATACTTTTGCTTTTTTTGCAGGGAGGTGGGGGTGGGGAACTAAATTTATATAGAGCTGAGTGGACAAAGAATGGGGAGAGACTTCAGATTCCCTTTCACCTGTCACATGCCAGGCACTGTGCTAAGCATGGTGCTGCGTCATCATCATCTTCATGACAGCCAAGATGTGGTGGAAGTCATGCCCATAGCCAAACCTGAATGGACAAAGAATGAGGAGAGACTTCAGGTTCCCTTTTACCTGTCACATGCCAGGCATGGTACTGCGTCATCATCATCTTCATGATAGCCAAGATGTGGGAGAAGTCATGCCCATAGCCAAACCTCCAGGAGATTATGCAACTTGTCCAAATTCAAGGCCATCCAGCAAGCTAAAAGCAGAGCCACATTTGAATTCACATTTGTCTGATTTCAAAGTACTTTTTAATTTTCACTTTCACTACTCCTCTGGAAACCAATTTGGAATTATAAGGTAGAAAATGTTTGAAGGAAACCTTGGAAACTTTTAATTCCAGTCCTGTGTTCATCAAAGTTTTCAGACTAAGGCCAGGATGCAAAGACTTGAAGTACTCACTCAGGGATGGTTTTCACTGTGAGTGCTGACCTATTCTGCTGTGGCTCTGGGTTATTATAACCTAGTCTCTGCAAATCTTTAGGAGCAAAGCAGCATCTTTTTTAGTGTCTATAACTCTGAATATTCTGTCTTGACTGTCTATCTGACTCTTGCTGTCTCCTCTACGGATTCTAGCAATGAGACTCTTTCACTTTCTCTCCAGTCCTGTTGGCTTCTGACTTAGTTTCTGACTCCTAGCATGGCATGAGCTCAGGGTCACTAGTCAGTGTACCCAGACTAGGTCCTGACAGTGAGCATTTACTAAGTACCTATCAGCCCTCCCAAGCCTGAGAAAACACTCATGAAGTACATTACATTTTATATCCCAGAACTTTTTACACAGTGATGCCCTCTATTTGAAGAGTGAGCCAGTGGTCGAGTCCTGTGTTTGGTAAGAAGTCATGGCCCAGAGTCCCCCTTGTTTCTCCTCTGTTGACACAAAACTCTGGCAGAGAACTGAGCTGATGGAACATCTGGATTGGATTCCCAATGTTGTTTGATGCCTGTTTAAAGATACAAGGCAACTTTTTTGCCTGTATTGTATAGATTTACCTCTTCTACAGTGATCTAAATGGTTTGGAGTGATTGGACAGGAAGTTATTGTAAAATACAGTTAAGTATAAAAATAAACCTGACCCCATTTCAGTCAGAAAAGTAGCATGAGCTTTTTAGAAAATTTCTGGTGCCACCTGCATAATGACTGATTGACCTGCTGTGGGCACTGCTGATAGAAGCAGGTCACTCCTCCCAGTCCCAGGACAAATGATAGAGGCTGCCTGCAGGTGCCACTGGGGAAATACATGTCCATGACTGTGCTGCAGGGTCTGGATACTGATTCCACTTGATATATAAGCCTCTGCTGGCATTTTGAATGAGCCCCTTGGAAGCCATTCTAGATGATTTCTTTCTGGGGTGATATGGTGAGTTCACTCCTATAGTAGCTCTCAATCTCACACTCTCATGGAGGGTTCTTCACTTCTCTCATAAAAGATGAAGTAGCTGCCAGTTAGGCTTGTCCACCTTTGTCTTCAGCCTTCTCCTGTTACTGCCAGAGGTAATTCCACAATATAGATCAATCCTGTCACTTGTCCCAAGCATTCATCCAATAATATCTCTCATTTGTTCAGAACTTTATCCTGAAATTAAGGCCGCACACTTAAGCTAACATTGAAAGCCTCCCCAGTTATAACCCCAGTATTTCTTTTCTGTGTTATCTTCACCCAGACCTTCCCATGCCACTTTTGGGCAACACTAGTGAGAAGCCATGATGGAAGGGCTTCAGCAGAATTGAAAGAGGCCCTCCTTTTATTACCCGTCAAATATTAACACAAGTAATGTCTTGGCTCCATTCTAACCCTGATACTTTAAGTGTCCATAAAACTAAAATATTGGTACATTTAGGATCAAAATCCTAAATATTGTTTCCTTTTATGTCAGTGACGGATTTATTGAATGTGACAAAACTATCAGAATTTGTGATAAACTATTTCTTCCATCATTTTATTATGAGGCTACAACCCCAAAGCCTTTCCACCACTTACCTACCGTAGAACAACTACTGTATACTCGGTAGTTGATATGGATCAGTAGAAGATATAGATCCTTAAGATAAATGGACCCTGTCTTCAAGCATCTAACCATGTGATAGTGATAGAGACCTGTAAGCAGAGCTATATTATTAGGTGTTGTGAGCTAAAACACTCTTTATGATTACAGAGGGAGCACACACTCCTGGGGAGGTTAGGGAGGGCTTCTGGAAGGAGACATATGAAATACACACATATCCAATGAGCAGTCCATTTGGAGCCTAAGACCTAATGTCTAGGGCTCTAGGATACCAAAGCCCACTCCAGTCCTAAACTTTGCATTTTTTCTACAATATAGAGAAGGCAATAACTCTAGCTGCTGGCACTGGCCATTACTTCACTTACCCTAGGATGACTGGCAGGCCACTGAATTATCATTCCAGTATTCTTATACATTCTTATTCTTATACATTCCAGTATTCCAGGTATGTTTCACCAGTTATTATACTAGGGGGAGGGGATCTAGGCTACCACTGAAAATGGTGATTATATTTTACCCTTGTCAAATATAATAAATGCTGGAGCATCATTTGTTGGAACTGAAAGATGGGAGAAAAAGGAGATCTTGGAAGAAGATTATTCCAGTTCTTTTCATAACTCAGTTTGGAGACTGAGGAGTAACAGCAAAATATTAGAAAATAAAAATAAATGAAACAAAACCCAAGAACAGGTAGAAAATAATGACCTCTTTTCATCATATTTAACAATTCTATGACTCATTCTTGCTTGTAGTAAGGACTCTGTGAGATAAGACTGAATACACCCTGAAGGCTCTCATGGGAGAATTCTGAGCTCAGTTCAGCACCTTGGATAAGATTATAATGATGGCCCCATTCAGTATTGTAGCTCTGCTTCATGCATTGGTCTTAAAGACACTGCATAGAATTTAAACCTTTAATAAGTTTATTTTTACCACAGGAGCAAGTCCTGGCCCAGCTGTCTGTGTCTTTTCTAAATCAGTTATGCCCAGTCTCTGATGAGATAACTCAAAAAGTTAAAAATGTATCCACAGTAGTGAATATAACATTTTTTTTTTTCTTTCAGAGTCAGTTTTCAAAACCCCACAAAGTAAGCAAATATATCTTAAGCTCTTTGGAAAGGTCAGAAGAGTTTAGAGAAAAGTGCCTTTAATTGACTGTGGGGCATAACAAGTTCAATTTAAATTCCAAGGTGCAATGGAATTAAATCTTGCACAATTGTATCTTATTTTCTTCTAGGTTTTTAGATTAAAAAGTATAAGAAATAAAAACATCCAAGCAATTATTTTCTGTATGTGAAATTCAAGCTATGATGTTAGTAGTATCAATGCCATATTAACAAAACATTGCCAGTTTTCTACCACCTTGTCAATACTTCACAGCCGATAGCTATAGAAAGTGGGTTAAGTACTTTACTTACATTAAGAATGACAGTATTTGTGTCAGCGATGTTCTGAGATAGACAGACTGCAGTGTTCAGACACAGCACATCAATGCCTCTTACAACAAAATTCCCTGAATGAGTCATGTCAAGGCTTGCCTGAAGTGCACCAGTTGAGCAAAACTGCCCACTGAGTGGACATGAGAACTCAGATGCTCTGCCACTGCACCAATAATATAATTATGAGAAGAGTGCTCCTCAAAAACTTCAGTCACAGGCTTCTGCCAACCAAGATGCAGATCCATGGGAGAAGGAAATGGCAATCCACTCCAGTATTCTTGTCTGGAAATTCCATGGACAGAGTGGCCCGGCAGGCTATAGTCCATGGGATTGCAAAAGGGTCAGACATGACTTAGTGACTAAGCATGTGACTCTGTGGACTGTAGCTTCTGTCCATGCATAGAGTGATATAAAAAATCATGTGTAGTAGCATCATCTAACCTGACCTATGAAGGGTGGTAGGAGATCCCTCCTAGAAGAGATGGCCCTTGAGCTGAGTGAGAGATGAGAGTTCTCTGAGATGGCTGGGAGTCTGAGGAAGAAGTTTTTCAACCTTCCAATCTTTTTCAACTAGGTATGTGTTTAAGTCTGAATTTTGCAATAAGGAGCTCATGATCTGAACCACAGTCAGATCCCAATATTGTTTTTACTGACTGTATAGAGCTTCTCCATCTTTGGCTGCAAAAAATATAGTGAATCTGACTTCAGTATTGACCATCTGGTGATGTCCATGTGTAGAGTCTTGTCTTATGTTGTTGGAAGAGGGTGTTTTCTATGACCAATGCATTCTCTTCGCAAAACTCTGTTACCCTTTGAGCTGCTTCATTTTGTACTCCTAGGCCAAACTTGCCTGTTAGTAGAGGTATCTCTTGACTTCCTGCTATTGCATCCCAGTCCCCAGTGATAAAAAGGACAAGCTTCTTTGGTATTGGTTCCAGAAGGTCTTGTAGGTCTTCATAGAGCTGTTCAACTTCAGTTTCTTCAGCATTACTGGTTAGGGCATAGGCTTGAATTATCATGATATTGAATGGTTTGCCTTTGAAACAAACAAATCATTCTGTCATTTTTGAGACTGCACCCAAGTATTGCATTTCAGACTTTTGGTTTACTATAGGGGCTACTCCATTTCTTCTAAGGGATTCTTGCCCACAATAGTAGATATAATGATCATCTGAATTGAATTAATCAATTCCAATCCATTAAAATGTCGATGCTCACTCTTGCCATCTCCCGTTTGACCACTTCTAATTTACCTTGATTCATGAACCTACCATCCAGATTCCTATGCAATATTCACTTCAACTGAAGAAAGTAGGGAGAAACACTAGGCCATTAAAGAAAGAAAGTTGGTTACCCGGTTGTATCCAACTCTTTGGGACCCTATGGACTGTAGACCACCAGGCTCCTCTGTTCCTGGAATTCTCCAGGCAAGAATACTGGAGTGGGTTGCCTTTCCCTTCTCCAGGGGATCTTCCTGACCCAGGGATTGAACCTGGGTTTCCTGCGTAGCAGCCAGATTCTTTCCATTTGCGCCACCAGGGAAGCCCAAGCCATTAAGGTTTGACCTAAATCAAATCCCTTATGATTATACAGTAGAAATGACAAATAGATTCAAGGGATTAGGTCTGACAGACAGAGTGCCTCAAAAACTATGAATAGAGGTCCGTGACATTGTACAAGAGGTGGTGGTCAAAACCATCCCCAAGAAAAAGAAATGCAAAAGGCAAAATGGTTGTCTCAGGAGGCCTTACAAATAGCTGAGGAAAAAAAAAAAGAGAGAGAGAGAGAGAGAGAGAGAGAAGCTAAAGGCAAAGGAGAAAAGGAAAGATATAACCATCTGAATTCAGAGTTCCAAAGATTAGCAAGGAGGGATAAGAAAGCCTTCCTAATTGAACAATAACCAAAGAATTGATGCTTTTGAACTATGGTATTAGAGAAGACTCTTGAGAATCTCTTGGACTAAAAGGATATCCAACCAGTCCATCCTAAAGGAGATCAGTCCTGGGTATTCATTGGAAGGACTGATGTTGAAACTGAAACTTTAATACTTTGGCCACCTGATGCAAAGAGCTGACTCATTTTGAAAGACTCTGATGCTGGGAAAGATTGAGGGCAGGTGGAGAAGGGGACGACAGTGGATAAGATGGTTGGATGGTATCACCAACTCAATGGACATGGGTTTGGGTGAACTCTGGGAGTTGGTGATGGACAGGGAGTCTTGGCGTGCTGCAGCCATGGGGTCACAAAGAGTTGGACATGACTGAGCAACTGAACTGAACTGAAGTGAACAATGCAAAGAAATAAGAGGAAAACAATAGAATGGGAAAGACTAGAGATCTCGTCAAAAAAAAAAAAATAGAGATACCAAGGGAATATTTCATGCAAAGATGGGCCCAATAAAGGATAGAAACAGTATGGACCTAACAGAAGCAGAAGATATTAAGAACAGGTGGCAAGAATACACAAAAGAACTATACAAAAAGATCTTCATGACCCAAATAACCACAATGGTGTGATCATTCACCTAGAGCCAGACATCCTCAAGTCTGAAATCAAGTGGGCCTCTGGAAGCATCACTATGAACAAAGCTAGTGGAGGGGATGGAATTCCAACTGACCTATTTCAAACCCTAAAAGATGATGCTATGAAAGTGCTGCACTTAATATTCCAGTAAATATGGATAACTTAGCAGTGGCCACAGGACTGGAAAAGGTGAGTTTTCATTCCAATCCATATCCAACTCTTTTGACCCTATGGATGGTAGCCTACCAGTCTCCTCTGTCCAAGGGAGTCTCCAGGCAAGAATACTGGAGTGGGCTGTCCATGGGAATTTCCAGGCAAAAATACTGGAGTGGGTTGCCATTTTCTTCTTCAGGGGATCTTCGCAACCCAGGAATCAAATGCAAGTCTCCAGCGTTGCAGGCATATTCTTTGCCAACTAAGCTACACGGAAAGTCCTTTCCAATCCCAGAGAATGGTGATGCCAAAGAATGTTCAAACTACTGCACAAGTGCACTCATTTCACACGCTAGCAAAGAATGCTCAAAATTCTCCAAGCCAGGCTTCAACAGTATGAGAACTTCCAGATGTTCAAATTGGATTTAGAAAAAGCAGAGGAACCAGAGATCAAATTGTCAATATCCGTTGGATCATGGAAAAAGCAAGAGAGTTCCAGAAAAACATATACTTCTGCTTCATTGATTACTCTAAAGCCTTTGACTTTGTAGTAGTGGTAGTGAAAGTTTCTCAGTAGTATCTGATTCTTTGTGACCCCATGGACTCTATAGTCCATGGAATTTTCCTGGCCAGAATACTGGAATGGGTAGCCTTTCCCTTCTCAGGGGATCTTCCAACCCAGCGATCAAACCAGGGTCTCCCAAACTGCACGCAAATTCTTTACCAGATGAGCCACAGGGAAAGCCCAAGAATACTGCAGCGGGTAGCCGATCCCTTCTCCAACAGATCTTCCCCACCCAGGAATCAAACCAGGGTCTCCTGCACTGCAGTGGGATTCTTTACCAACTAAGACTGTGTTCAGTTCAGTTCAGTTCAGTCACTCAGTCATGTCTGACTCTTTGCGACCCCATGAATCGCAGCACGCCAGGCCTCCCTGTCCATCACCATCTCCTGGAGTTCACCCAGACTCACGTCCATCGAGTCCATGATGCCATCCAGCCATCTCATCCTCTGTTGTCCCCTTCTCCTCCTGCCCCCAATCCCCCCACCCCACCCCCCAGCATCAGAGTCTTTTCCAGTGAGTCAACTCTTCTCATGAGGTGGCCAAAGTACTGGAGTTTCAGCTTTAGCATCATTGTTTCCAAAGAAATCCCAGGGCTGATCTCCTTCAGAATGGATTGGTTGGATCTCCTTGCAGTCCAAGGGACTCTCAAGAGTCTTCTCCAACACCACAGTTTAAAAGCATCAATTCTTCAGTGCTCAGCTTTCTTCACAGTCCAACTCTCACATCCATACATGACCACAGGAAAAACTGTAGCCTTGACTAGACGGACCTTAGTTGGCAAGGTAATGTCTCTTCTTTTGAATATACTATCTAGGTTGGTCATAACTTTCCTTCCAAGGAGTAAGCGTCTTTTAATTTCATGGCTGCAATCACCATCTGCAGTGATTTTGCAGCCCCTCAAAATAAAGTCTGACACTGTTTCCACTGTTTCCCAATCTAGTTCTCATGAAGTGATGGGACCAGATGCCATGATCTTCATTTTCTGAACGTTGAGCTTTAAGCCAGTTTTCTCAGTCTCTTCTTTCACTTTCATCAAAAGGCTTTTTATCTCCTCTTCACTTTCTGCCATAAGGGTGGTGTCATCTGCATATCTGAGGTTATTGATCTTTCTCCTGGCAATCTTGATTCTAGCTTGTGTTTCTTCCAGCCCAGCGTTTCTCATGATGTACTCTGCATAGAAGTTAAATAAGCAGGGTGACAAGATACAGTCTTGACGCACTCCTTTCCCAATTTGGAACCAGTCTGTTGTTCCATGTCCAGTTCTAACTGTTGCTTCCTGACCTGCATACAGATTTCTTAACAGGCAGGTCAGGTGGCCTGGTATTCCATCTCTTTCAGAATTTTCCAGTTTATTGTAATCCACAGAGTTAAAAGCTTTGGCATGGATCACAACAAACGAAAATTCTTCAAGAGGTGAGAATACCAGATCACCTTACCTGCCTGTTGAGAAATCTGTATGCAGGTCAAAAAGCAACAGTTAGAACTGGACATGGAACAATAGACTGGTTCTACATCGGGAAAGGAGTACGTCAAGACTGTATATTGTTACCCTGCTTATTTAACTTATATTCAGAGTACATCATGAAAAAATATTGTGCTGGATGAAGCACAAACTAGAATCAAGATTGCCTGGAGAAATATCAATAACCTCAGATATGCAGATGACACCACCCTTATGACAGAAAGCAAAGAGGAGCTAAAGAGCCTCTTGATGTAAGTGAAAGAGGAGAGTGAAAAAGTTGGCTTAAAACTCAACATTCAAAAAGCTAAGATCATGACATCTGGTCCCATTACTTCATGGTAAATAGATGGGAAACATTGGAAACAGTGACAGAGTCTAGTTTCTTGGGCTCCAAAATCACTGCAGATGGTGGCTGCAGCTATGAAATTAAAAGGCACTTGCTCCTTGCAAGAAAGCTATGACTAAACTAGACAGCATATTAAAAAGCAGAGACATCAGTTTGCTGGCGAAGGTCCATATATCAAAGCTATGGTTTTTCTGGTAGTCATGTATGGATGTGAGAGTTGGACCATAAAGAAGGCTGAATGCCAAAGAATTGATTCTTTTGAACTGTGGTGTTGGAAAAGACTCTTGAGAGTCCCTTGGACTGCAAGCAGATCAAACCAGTCAATCCTACAGGAAAGCAGTCCTGAAAATTCATTAGGAGGACTGATGCTGAAGCTACAATATTTTGGCAACCTGATGCAAAGAGTCGACTCAGTAAACAGTCCATGATACTGGGAAAGATTGAAGGCAGGAGGAGAAGGGGACGACAGAGGGTGGCATCTGTGACACAATGGACAGAGTCTGAGAAACTCTGGGAGATGGTGAAAGCCGGGGAACTCTGGTGTAGTGTAGTTCATGGGGTCGCAAAGAGTCATACATGACTGAGTGACTGAACAACATCAGGGTGTGTGTTTGGAAGAAAGAAAGCAGTCACCTCTTAGTCTCTTTCTCAGCTGAGTTAGGACATTTAAAAAGGCATTGTGCTGGGTACATGCTCAGTTATTGTCTGGTTCTTTGTGACCGCAGGAACTCTAGCCATGGAATGCTCTGTCCATGAAATTTTCCAGGCAAGATTACTAGAGTGGTTTGCCATTTCCTATTCCAGGGTGTCCTACTGATCCAGGAAGAGAACTTGTATCTCTTGTGTCTCCTGCATTGGCCAGCAGATTCCTTATAATTGAGCCCCCAAGGAAGCCACTTTAAACATCACACTTAGGCTATTTAATCTGTATCGGTTTGTTATATTTATTAGTATCTGTTTATGTGTCTCTCTTATATTGTGGTATTCCTGAGGGTGGAAATGCTGGGCCATGCTTATATTCCTACTGTCTTGCACAAGTCATGGTACAGTGTAGGTACTTGATGGTGATTCAGTGAATTATTGTCCATGTCCATAGACTAATCTTAGTTGACAGAAGCCTGTGACTGAGGCTTTGAGGAGCACTCTTGTCATAATTTCATCATTGGTTCAATGGCAGAGCATCAGAGTTCTCATGTCGACTCAGTGGGAAGTTTTGCTACTTGACATGACTCATTGAGGAAGCATTGATGTTCTGTGTCTGAACAGGGCAGTTAGTCCATCTCAGAACATCACTGACACAAATACTGCTATTCCTAATATAAGTAAAATTCTTACCCCACTATCTGTAAACTCTAAAGTATTGGAAGGCATGTAATAGAGCCCCTTTGTTTCTATATTCCTGTTTTCTACAGAATAAGACAAAAACAAATAATAGGTGTCCTGGTAGTTGGGCCCCTCTAGTGTATTCATTTTGAAAGTTTGTAGTGCAATATAACTTTCCTACACTTTGGGAGGAATCCCTGTGATAGGGTAAACCAATCAGTCTTGATTAGCCACTTGCATGAAGTTAGCTACATCATGGTTCATTCATGCTTGAGATATTATGGGCAGATACACAGTGAGTTGAATGTGTCCTGTGTTACCCTCCTCAGATCCCTCCCTTTGCCAGTTTGGGTATACTTGCTTTGGAAATACTAAATCCAAGAAAGCAGGCCATTGCAAATGATGAGGAGTCTGAAGTATCCTACTTTCAGCCCAACTGTCCTTGACAAATGAGAATGACAAGAAGATACTTTTGATGTGGCCAGCATTTCAATCCAGAATTCAGATTTCTGTTGCTTAATGAAACCAGAGCCACTGTGACCTGCAGAGTGTAATCATACGGTGTGGAGTGAATGAAACCTAAGTAAACACCTGCCAGAGGCTGGCACTGACTAGTGACATCTGGAGTTAATGGAAACCATTCAGACCCCTCTCCAAAGAAAGATCGGTATTCTGGTTGGAGGCACAGAGCTGTTAGTTTTGCAAAGAAAGTTAAACTTGCCCAACATCATCAGAGGAAAAGAATATATGTGTATTATTCTAACAACAAAGCAGTGGCTTGGAAAGGAAGACTCCTGAGGTCTACCTCTGAACTGCAATGACAGTGATGTTCTTTGAGTGGGAGGTTTCTGTTCATTTGACATTTTGAGCTTTTTGTTCCAGAAATAGAAGCACCTTGGGAAACTTGTTGTTGAATGCATTCTCCCTAGAGAGCAGCAGATGAGGTTAAACCCATGTACTGATGGAGGGTCTGGGGATAAAGGTGGGAAGCAGGAGAGGAAGGGGCAGTTGGATGTGTGGCAGTGAACTGACTTAAAGAATAGTTGCTTTCCAGTCTTCCTCCAAAGACTTCAGGGACGAAGCTTGGGAAACATGTCTTTCAGCAGAAAGCTATGGGGGTAGTTCATGTTCTTGACCTGAGGGAGCAGGTCCAGAATAGATGAATGTGTCTAAATAGTCAGGGTTGGGACACCTGACTTCATCAAAATGTGGCAGAAGTTGTCTCACAAAATGGCTTTCATTCAAGTAACCTTCAGTTCAGTTCAGTTCAGTTGCTCAGTCATGTCCGACTCTGCGACCCCATGAATCGCAGCACCCCAGGCCTCCCTGTCCATCACCAACTCCCAGAGTTTACTCAAACTCATGTCCATTGAGTCGGTGATGCCATCCAACCATCTCATCCTGTTGTCCTCTTCTCCTCCTGCCCCCAGTCCCTCCCAGCATCAGGGTCTTTTCCAATGAATCAGCTCTTCACATGAGGTGGCCAAAGTATTGGAGTTTCAGCTTCAGCATCAGTCCTTCCAATGAACACCAATCTTGGACAGTACAAATTTGAGTGCAGAAAATTTGGTACCAGGCTTTCTCTGAGGTTTTCATGATTCCATCACGAAGAATAGCTATATGATTTCTTTGAAAGATGTCATGCTCTTAATCAGTGTAAGTCCTTTTAAGATACTGAAAGTAGTGTATGACAGGTATATCCCTTTATAGCCAAATTGTGCTTGGGCATCTAAGTTGAAGCTCATTCTACTCATGAGAGCTTTATACCCCCAGTCAACTGCATCTCTGTAAAAGTAGCTTCCTAGTGATAATCCTGATGACATCTCAGGGAAGTCTGTGCACCATAGGCAAGGAAACAGGAGAGCAGCCCATGGCAATGAGCTCATGGAAATAGGACACATGAGACGGCAGTCCCTGGGGTATGCACAGTGGTAAATCCTGATAAAGGACTTTGATCTCATGTATACAGACATGGAGGTTTACAAATCTGTTGCCCACCTCTCTGTGACTCTCTTCTCTGAAGAGGTGATATTTGAGCAGAGAACTGAATGGTGACCTGGAACCAGCCAATATGAAAATCTGGGAATAAAGCATTCCAGAGAGAGGAAATAGCTAGTGCAAAGATCCTGGGGCAAGCACAGATTTGGTGCATTCAAAAAGAAATTTGAATCAGTATGCTTGGATTTTAGTGAGTGAGAGAGGCCGTGATGGGAGAAATGGTCAGAGCGGGAGACAGAAGTCTTATCATGTTGGACAGTGGTTATTATCAGTCACCGGGTATCAAAAATGTAGGCACTCTCCCTGCATTGATTCCCATTCAGGTAGTCTAGGGTGGGGCATTGCTGTTTGATTCTTGTTTTCATTGTTGTGGCTGTTCCTGCTCTTGTGGTTATTTTGTCTCCAGGTGATTAAAATCACAGGTGAAAAATCACTGATGAAGAGCCTTATAGGTTCTTCTAAAAGTTTGGATTTTTTTTTGAGGAACATTTTTGAAAACCACAAAGGATTTTAAGCAGGGAAGTGACATGATATGATTTCCATGTTCAAAATGTCATTCTTGCTCCTGTGTAGAGAATTAATTAAAAGAGTCAAGAATGAGAGAAAGTCTTAGAAGTCCATTGCCAATATCTGTGGAACCTTGGTCTATTAGAGGGAGAGTTGAATGGAGAGAGGAAGCATGGAGGTTTGTCCTACACATTTTGTAAGATATTTGTGTGCTGATGGATTGGATTTGGGAGTATGGAAAAGATGAATGACCAACAGACTTTTAGGAATTCAATGCATTGTGGTGCCATTTACAGAAATAGGACACCCTGAGGAGAAGCACATCTTTGGAGGATGAGGAGTGAAATAAAACTTCCATCCTGGAGTGTTATGTTGATTCACATGATTCACTATAGGAATTTAGGGGAGAGATACAGACTATACATAGAAAATTTTGAGTTTGTATGGTACATCAAGCTATAGGTTGAGATTTCCTTGCAATCAAATGTGGAGAGTGTGGGGGTGTGGTAATGTTTAGGGGATCTAAGGCAACTGGGTGATTTTTTGTGTGAATTAAAATTGGGAATAATGGATCTGTGCAGAGCATTCTTATATGGGTATTAGAATATTTCTTGAAGAAAAAGAATCTGAAGTGGAAGATGAAACTAAAGAGTTTGTTGTATTTTAAATAAGCCCTGTGTTGGTCAGCTTTTCTCTCTAAAGAAAGAAATGAAACTAGGTATGAGATGACATGAGGGTGGGGGCAGGAATACAATTTTCGGTGACAACAGCCCTGATTCTAGAGATAATTCTCTGAAGATGAATCATTGTGTCCTGTTCTCTTACCTGCCCCTCACCCCATGCTGGTTCTCCTGCCAAGTGAGGGGGTACTTTCAGATTCTAGTTCCCTTTAATTCTGCTTCAACTGCCAGTTTTGTGACTATAGTTCAGGATCTTAACAGTGTCTTCAGACAACCTTAATACCAGTGAAGTGGTTCACCTAATGGTAAAAATAAGTCCTTTTCTTAAAGAAAACAGCCGAAATCACTGAGGAACCATGGCTTGGTGATGGCAGACAGCCCTGGAGAGGTGAAACCTGCCTCTAGCATGGATCCAGAACACCCAGTGTCTGTCGGGGGTGGGGGTGGGGGTTGGTATCTTCCCATATACAGTGAATTTCTCCATTCCACAAGCACATCAGTACTTTTCCTCCTTTCCCAATCTTGTATGGTCTGTTGATTAGTTGACTTAGAGGAATATTCTTCAGACCCTAGAGTCACATGCTCTAAGGAAACATGAAGATTTTCCAAAGAGTACAAGGGCATAATTACAGATCTTCCACTTCCATCTGTACTGCTTCCTAAGAGTTGAACTGTGTAGGAATTCTCCATTCTTATCAAATAAAGAAACTTGTTCCTGGACTCTGTCTAGTGGTGCATTGCCCAGTCATTTACAAAAGCTTCCTAAATGCTAAACAAGGGGTTATTTGAATGTTAGTGTAGATACTGAGAAAATGGAGGACAGTCCTGACAAATCTTTCTGCAAGTCAGGTTTTCCAATTCTTTGGTTTTACAAAATTGAAGGTGGACTAATTGACTTGTCAGCTGCTAGATCATTAAAAATAATTTTTGATGATAAATCACTTTGTAGTCTTGATTTGCATTTCTCTGGTAATGAGTGATGTTGAGCATCTTTTCATGTAAGACCACAATGAGGTATCATTTCACACCAGTCAGAATGGCTGCGATCCAAAAGTCTACAAGCAATAAATGCTGGAGAGGGTGTGGAGAAAAGGGAACCCTCTTACACTGCTGGTGGGAATGCAAACTAGTACAGCCATTATGGAAAACTGTGGAGATTCCTTAAAAATTGCAAATAGAACTGCCTTATGACCCAGCAATCCCACTGCTGGGCATACACACTGAGGAAACCAGAATTGAAAGAGACACATGTACCCCAATGTTCATTGCAGCGCTGTTTATGATAGCCAGGACATGGAAGCAACCTAGATGTCCATCAGCAGATGAATGGATAAGAAAGCTGTGGTTCATATACACTATGGAATACTACTCAGCCCTTAAAAAGAATAAATTTGACTCAGTTCTAATGAGATGGATGGAATTGGAACCGATTATACAGAGTGAAGTAAGCCAGAAAGAAAAACACCAATACAGTATACTGACACATATATATGGAATTTAGAAGACAGTAATGATGACCCCATATGTGAGACAACAAGAGACACAGAGGTATAGAGTGGACTTTTGGGATTCTGAGGGAGAGGGAAAGGGTGAGGATGGTTTGGGAGAATGGCAGTGAAGCATGTGTATTTTCCTGTAAGAAACGAAGCGCTAATCTATGTTTGGTGTAGGATGCAGGATGCATGGGGCTGATGCACAGGATGATTCAGGTAGAGGATGTGGGGTGGGAGGTGGGAGGGGGCTTCGGCATTGGGCGATTGTGTTCACCTATGGCTGATTCGTGTCAATGTATGGCAAAACAAATACACTATTGTAATTTTAAAAAAATAAAAATAAAAATAAAAATGAAGCCAAAAATAAATAAATATTAAAATATTCAAAAAAAATAAATCACTTTGTAATTTTGAGATACAACTTGAAAGGCGTACAAAAATTAAATGGCACTTCTATTACAAAACTCATTCATGTCTGTTCATTTACAAGAAAAAAAAGTCTTTCAGTTCTAGTTGTTGTTCAGTCACTAAGTCATATCTGATTCTTTGCAATGCCATGAACTTCAGCACGCCAAGCTTCCCTGTTCTTCACTATATTTTGAGTTTGTTCAAACTCACTTCCACTGAATCAGTGAAGCCATCTAGCCATCTCATCCTCTGCTGCCCCTTTTCCTCTTGCCCTCAATCTTTCCCACCAGCAGAATCTTTTCTAGTAACCAGCTCTTTGCATCAGGTGATCAAAGTATTGGAGCTTCAGCTTCAGCAACAGTCCTCCCGATGAATATCCAGGGTTGATTTCCTTTAGGATTGACTGGTTTGATCTCCTTGCAGTCCAAGGGACTCTCAAGAGTCTTCTCCAATACCACAGTTTGAAAGCTTCAATTCTTTAGTGCTTAGCTTTCTTTATAATCTAATTCTCCAAATCCATACATGACTACTGGAAAAACCATAGCTTTGACTACATGGGCCTTTGTTGGCAAGGTGATGTCTCTGCTTTGTAATGCTATCTAGGTTTGTCATAGATATTCTTCCAAGGAGCAAATGTCTTTTAAAGTCATAGCTACAGCCACCATCCACATTGATTTTGGTGGCCAGGGAAATAAAATCTGACACTGTTTTCACATTTTCCCCATTTCTTTGCCATGAAGTGATAGGACCAGATACCATGATCTTCATTTTTTGAATGTCGAGTTTTAAGCCAACTTTTTCACTCTCCTCTCTCACCTTCAATAAGATGCTTTTTAGTTCCTCTTTACTTTCTGCCATTAAAATGGTATCATATGCATATCTGAGACTGTTGCTATTTCTCCTGACAATCTTGATTCCAGCTTGTGATTCATCAAGCTCAGAGTTTTGAATGATGTACTGTGCATATAAGTTAAATCAGCAGAGTGACAACACACAGCTTTGAAGTACTCCTTTCCCAGTTTTGAACCAGTCCATTGCTCAATGTCCTTGTTGCTTCTTGTCCTGCATACAGGTTTCTCAGGAGGCAAATATTGTGCTCTGATATTCTCATCTCACAAAGAATAGTCCACGGTTAGTTGTGATCCACACAGTCAAAGGCTTTAGCATACTCAATGAAGCAGAAGTAGTTTTTTTGCAATTTTCTTGCTTTTTCTATGATACAGTGTATGTTGGCATATGCTCAGTTCTAAACACTTATAAAAATAAAAAGGAATGTAATTGAGGTTGAATCTGATTTATGCTAGAGATTGGTTATATTTATTCATTTATATATGAAGTAATTATCATTCATCTCACTAAGAAATGCATTTTGAATTATAATTTTAACTAATAATTATTAATAAAATTTAGGATATAATATATTTCATTGTTTTGATCAATGCTATATTCATAATTCTCTTATCCTTATCTGTCAGAAGGCAGACAGAATGAAAACTACAATCATAGAAAATTAATCAAACTGATCACATGGACCATAGCTTTGTCTAACTCAATGATACTGTGAGCCATGCTAGGTAGGGCCACACAAGATGAATGAGTCCTGGTGGAGAGTTTAGATAAAATGTGGTCCACTGGAGAAGGGAATGGCAAACAACTACAGTATTCTTGCCTTGAGAACCTCATGAACAGTATGAAAAGTGAAAAGATATGTTGAACTGAAAGATGAACTCCCCAGTCAGTAGGTGCCCAAAACGCTATGGGAGAAGAGTGAAGAAATAACACCAGAAATAATGAAGAGACAGAGCCAAAGCAAAAAGAAGACCAGGTTGTGGATGTTACTAGTGATAGAAGTAAGTCCAATGCTATTAAAAACAATATTGCATAAGAACCTGAAATGTTAAATCCATGAATCAAGGTAAATTAGAGATGGTCAAATGAGAGATGGCAAGAGTGAACATCAACATTTTAGCAATCAGTGAACTAAAATGGACTGGAAACAGTGACCCAGATGACCATTATATCTACTACTATAGGCAAGAATCCCTTCGAAGATGAAGCAGCCCTTACAGTCAACAAAAAGAGTCCAAAGTGCAGTACCTGGGTGCAATCTCAAAAGCGACAGAATTATCTCTGTTTGTTTCCAAGGCAAACCATTCAATATCACAGTAATCCAAGTCTATACCCCAACAAGTAATGCTGATTAAGCTGAAGTTGAACAGGTCTATGAAGACCTACAAGACCTTCTGGAACTAACACCAAAAAAGGTTGTCCTTTTTTTATCATTGGAGACTGGGATGCAATAGCAGGAAGTCAAGGGATATTTCTACTAACAGGCAAGTTTAACCTAGGAGTACAAAATGAAGCAGCTCAAAGGCTAACAAAGTTTTGCCAAGAGAACGCACTGGTCATAGCAAACACTCTCTTCCAACAAAACAAGAGAAGATTCCACACATGGACATCACCAGATGGTCAACACCAAAATCAGTTCATTTCAGTTCAGTCACTCAGTCATATGCAACTCTTTGTGACCCAATGGACTGCAGCATGCCAGGCCTCCCTGTCCATCACCAACTCTTGGAGTTTACCCCAAACCCATATCCAGTGAGTCGGTGATACTATCCAACCATCTCATCCTCTGTCATCCTCTTCTTCTCCTGCCTTCAATCTTTCCCAGCATCAGGGTCTTTTCAAATGAGTCAGCTTTTCACACCAGGTGGCCAAAATATTGAAATTTCACCTTCAAATTAGTCCTTCCAATGAATGCTCAGGACTGATCTCCTTTGTGATGGACTGGTTGGATCTCCTTACAGTCCAAGGAACTCTCAGAGTCTTCTCCAACACCACAGTTCAAAAGCATGAATTCTTCAACACACAACTTTCTTCATACTCCAACTCTCACATACATATGTGACTACTGGAAAAACCATAGCCTTGACTAGATGGACCTTTTTAGCAAAGTAATGCTTTTTAATATGCTGTCTAGGTTGGTCATAACTTTCCTTCCAAGGAGCAAGCGTCTTTTAATTTCATGGCTGCAGTCAACATCTGCAGTGATTTTGGAGGCCACAAAAGTAAAGTCTGCCACTGTTTCCAATCTACTTGCGATGAAGTTATGGGACCATATGCCATGATCTTACTTTTCTGAATGTTGAGCTTTAATACAACATTTTTGCTCTCCTCTTTCACTTTCATCAAGAGACTCTTTAGTTCTTCTTCACTTTCTGCCATAAGGGTGGTGTCATCTGCGTATCTGAGGTGATTGATATTTCTCCAGGCAATCTTGATTCCAGTTTGTGCATCATCCAGCCCAGTGTTTCTCATGATGTACACTGCATATAAGTTAAATAAGCAGGGTAACAATATACAGCCTTGACATACTACTTTTCCTATTTGGAACGAATCTGTTCCAAATAGGAACAGTTCATGTCCATGTTGTTCCATGTCCAGTTCTAACTGTTGCCTCTTGACCTGCATGCAGATTCCTCAGGAGGCAGGTCAGGTGGTCTGGTATTCCCATCTCTTTCAGAATTTTCCACGGTTTATTGTGATCCATGTAGTCAAGGGCTTTGGCATAGTCAATAAAGCAGAAATAGATGTTTTTCTGGAACTCTCTTGCTTTTTCAATGATCCAGCAGATGTTGGCAATTTTATGTCTGGTTCCTCTGCATTCTCTAAAACCTGCTTGACCATCTAAACATTCACAGTTCATGTATTGCTGAAGCCTAGCCTGGAGAATTTTGAGCATTACCTTACTAGCGTGTGAGATGTGTGCAATTGTGCGGTAGTTTGAGCATTCTTTTGCATTGCCTTTCTTTGAGATTGGAATGAAAACTAATGTTATCCAATCCTGTGGCCACTGCTGAGTTTTCCAAATTTTCTGGCATATTGAGTGTAGCACTTTCACAGCATCATCTTTTAGGACTTGAAACAGCTTCACTGGAATTCCATCACCTCCACTATCTTTGTTCATAGTGAGGCTTCCTAAGGCCCACTTGACTTCACTTTCCAGAATGTCTGGCTCTAGGTGAGTGATCACACCATCATGGTTATCTGGGTCATGAAAATCTTTTTTGTACAGTTCTTCTGTATATTCTTGCCATCTCTTCTTAATATCTTCTGCTTCTGTTAGGCCCATACCATTATTGTCCTTTATTGAGCCTATCTTTGGCCAAAATCATATTGGTTATATTCTTTGCAGCCAAAGATGGAGAAGCTCTCTATAGTCAGTAAAAACAATATTGGGAGCTGACTGTGGCTCAAATCATGAGCACCTTTTTGCAAAATTCAGATTTAAATAGAAGAAATCATGGAAAACCACTAGACCATTCAGTTGTGACCTAAATCAAGTCCCTTATGATTATACAGAGGAAGTGACAAGTAGATTCAAGGGATTAGATCTGATGGACAGAGTGCCTGAAGAAATATGAACAGGCATTCGTGACATTATACAGGAGGCAGTGATCAAGAACATCCCCAATAAAAAGAAATGCAAAAGGCAAAATGGTTGCCTCAGGAAGCCTTACAAATATCTGAGAAAAGAAGAAAATCTAAAGGCAAAGGAGAAAAGGAAGGCTATATCCATTTGAATGAAGAGTTCCAAAGAATAGCAAGGAGTGATAAGAAAGCCTTCCTAAGTGATCAATCCAAAGAAATAGAGGAAAACAATAAAATGGGAAAGACTAGAGGACTTCTCAAGATAATTAGAGATACCAAGGGAACATTTCATGGAAAGATGGGCACAATAAAGGACAGAAACTTTATGGACATAACAGAAGCAGAAGATATAAGAAGAGGTGGCAGGAATACACAGAACTATACAAAAATGATCTTTATGACCCAGATAACCACAATGGTCTGATCATTCACCTAGAGCCAATCATCCTGGAATGCAAAGTAAAGTGGGCCTTAGGAAGCATCACTATGAACAAAGCTAATGGAGGTGAAGGAATTCCAGTTGAGTTATTCCAAGTCCTAAAAGATGATACTGTAAAGTGCTGCACTCAGTATGCCAGCAAATTTGGAAAACTCAGCAGTAGCCACAGGACTGGAAAAGGTCAGTTTTCATTCTCATCCCAAAGAAAGGTAATGCCAAAGAACGTTCAAACGACTGCACAGTTGCACTCATCTCACGCACTAGCAAATTAATGCCAAAAGTTCTCCAAGCCAGGCTGCAACAGTACGTGAACCCTGAACTTCCAGATGTTCCAACTAGATTTAGAAAAGTTAGAGGGACCAGAAATCAAACTGCAAACATCCGTTGGATCATCAAAAAAGCAAGAATTCCAGAAAAAACATCTACTTCTGCTTTATTGACTATGCCAATGCCTTTGACTGTGGATCACAATAAATTGTGGAAAATTCTGAAAGAGGTGGGAACACCAGACCACCTTACCTGCCTCCTGACAAATCTGTATGCAGGTCAAGAAAGAACGTGAAATCACTCAGTCATGTCCGACTCTTTATGACCCTATGGGCTTGAGCCTACCAGGCTCCTCCGTTCCTGGGATTTTTCAAGCAAGAGTACTGGAGTGGGTTGCCATTTCCTTCTCCAGAGAATCTTCCCAACCCAGGGATCAAACCCAGGTCTCCTGCATTGCAGGCAGATGCTTTAACATCTGAGCCACCAGGGAAGCACATGCAGGTCAAGAGTCAGCAGTTAGAACTGGATATGGAACAACAGATTCATTCCAAATAGCGAAAGGGAGTACATCAAGGCTGTATATTTTCACCCCTGCTTGTTTAATTTACATGCATAGTGCATCATGCAAATTGCTGGACTGGATGAAGCACAAGCTGGAATCAAGTTTGCCTAGAAATATCAATAACCTCAGATACGCAGATGACACCACCCTTATGGCAGAAAATGAAGAAGAACTAAAGAGCCTCTTGATGAAAGTGAAAGAGGAGAGTAAAAAGTTGGCTTAAAACTCAACATTCAGTTAACTATGGTCATGACATCTGCCTGTCATTTCATGGCAAATAGATGGGGAAACAATGGAAACAGTGAGAAACTTTACTTTTGAGTGTTCCAGAAACACTACAGATGGTGACTGCAACCATGAAATTAAAAGACACTTCCTCCTTGGAGGAAAGCTATGACCAACCTAGATAGCATATTAAAAGAGACATTACTTTGTCAACAAAGATCCACCTAATCAAAGCTATGGTTTTTTTCCGGTAGTCATACATGGATGTGAGAACTGGACTATAAAGAAAGTTGAGCACTGAAGGATTGATGCTTTTGTAGTATGATGTTGGTGAAGACCCTTGAGGATCCCTTGGAGTACAAGGAGATCAAATCAGTCAATCCTAAAGAAAATCAACCCTGAATATTCACTGGAAGGACTGATGCTGAAGCTGAAACTCCAATCCTTTGGCCACCTAATGCAAACAGCTGACTCATTTGAAAAGACCCTGATGCTGGGAAAGATCGAGGGCAGGAGGAGAAGGGGAAGACAGAGGATAAGATGGTTGGATGACATCACTGACTTGATGAACATGAATTTGAGCAAACTTTGGGAGTCAGTGATGGACAGGGAAACTGGCGTGCTACAGTCTATGGGGTTGCAAAGATTCAGACATGACTTAGTGACTGAACTGATACTCATAATTGTAATAACTCAGTCCAAATTAAAATCTTTAACACTTAGGGTCACAGAAACCTTTTTAAAAATGTTTACATTTATAGACATATTTTTGCCACAAAAAGGTATTAGAGACCAATGAATAAAACAATTTAACACATAAAATTATATTTCATGAGATAAAATTCTATGAGGAAAATGAAATGGAAAATAAATTTGAAGGGACCCAAGAAACTTTGTAGAATTTGTTAAGGAAGAACTTGTCCATGTATTTTTCAATAGATAGTGACATTAAGTCACCATGGCATCAAATTTCTACTCTTGAGAGTTCAAGTGGCTTTAAGATGACAGTGTAACAAAATACTCTGAATGCTATTTGTTATGAAAACTGATGATAAAGTATTTTAGGTGCCAGCTTAGAAGTGTTTTAGTGGATTCATGGCTTTTCAAACTTCTTTTAAGGGGGGCATTTAAGCACAAAGGTAGAAGATGACTCTCAGAGCATGTGACAGATCTTTATACAGGCTGTTTAGGTTCCTCTGATGCCAAGGACACAAATCTTCATTCCATTTTTTTAAGTTTTTATTTTACTAGAGTATAGCCAGTTAACAACGCTGTGGTAATTTCAGTTGGACAGCAAAGGGAGTTAGCCATACATATATATGTATCCATTCTCCCCCAACTCCCCTCCCATTCAAACTGCCACATGACATTGAGCAGAGTACTGAGTGCCACACAGTATGTCCTTGTTGGTTATCTGTCTTAAATGTAGCAGTGTGTACATGTCAATTCTGGTGAAAAGACAGCCTTCTGAATGGGAGAAAACAATAGCAAATGAAACCACTGACAAACAACTAATCTCAAAGATATATAAGCAACTTATGCAGCTCAACTCCAGAAAAATAAATGATCCAATAAAAAAATGGGCCAAAGAACTAAATAGGCATTTCTCCAAAGAAGACATACGGATGGCTAACAAACACATGAAAAGATGCTCAACATCACTCATTATCAGAGAAATGCAAATCAAGACCACAATGAGATATCATTTCACACCAGTCAGAATGGCTGCGATCCAAAAGTCTACAAACAATAAATGCTGGAGAGGGTGTGGAGAAAAGGGAACCCTCTTACACTGCTGGTGGGAATGCAAACTAGTACAGCCACTATGGAAAACAGTGTGGAGATTCCTTAAAAATTGCAAATAGAACTGCCTTATGACCCAGCAATCCCACTGCTGGGCATACACACTGAGGAAACCAGAATTGAAAGAGACACATGTACCCCAATGTTCATTGCAGCACTGTTTATGATAGCCAGGACATGGAAGCAACCTAGATGTCCATCAGCAGATGAATGGATAAGAAAGCTGTGGTTCATATACACTATGGAATACTACTCAGCCCTTAAAAAGAATAAATTTGACTCAGTTCTAATGAGATGGATGGAATTGGAACCGATTATACAGAGTGAAGTAAGCCAGAAAGAAAAACACCAATACAGTATACTGACACATATATATGGAATTTAGAAGACAGTAATGATGACCCTATATGTGAGACAACAAGAGACACAGAGGTATAGAGTGGACTTTTGGACTCTGAGGGAGAGGGAAAGGGTGGGATGGTTTGGAAGAATGGCAGTGAAGCATGTGTATTTTCCTGTAAGAAACGAAGCGCTAATCTATGTTTGGTGTAGGATGCAGGATGCATGGGGCTGATGCACAGGATGATTCAGGTAGAGGATGTGGGGTGGGAGGTGGGAGGGGGCTTCGGCATTGGGCGATTGTGTTCACCTATGGCTGATTCATGTCAATGTATGGCAAAACAAATACAGTATTGTAATTAAAAAAATAAATAAATTTAATTTAAAAAAAAATAAAATAAAATAAATAAAAAATATTTAGCACCTCAAATATTTACCATCAGTGAGTTGTATTTTATTGGTGTTTTCTGAGACAGAATTCAGCATATGAGAAACTGCACTTTAGTTTCTGTATAATTCTGACCGAGAATTTTGTTTGCTCTGTACTGCCATTTAAGTCCCATGTGAGATACCTCCTAGCATTCAGGTCTTGGAAAGAATTTCATTTTAAAAGTATTATCAGTGGCTGGGCTCTTTATTTTATTTTTCTGCATTAAAAAAGCCTGTAACAATCATGCATTCCTTATGTGGTAAAATATAAAACAAGAAGGAGTTTGAAGGCCTTTTATTGAGGGAAATAAGCTATATGTTCAGCTTTACATGACTAAGGTGGCCCTCTGTGAGGCTCTGAGAGTCCTAGAAGAACTCTGTAAGGATGCATTTCTGCCCAGGATTTGCTCTATTATCTTACATTAAGTTGTATACCTGATTTGTATGAAAAGTTCACTTTTTCATTCACTCATTCATTATTCACTCATCAAATACTGATTGGACACCTGTTATATGCCGTGTCACCACCATACTGGCACTGGATTACAGGTAAAAGATATAATAACCACACTTACAAAAATTCATGGTTTAAAGTGGGAAAGAGAATTCTAAATGTTACTGGTGGGATTGGTGCTGTTGCTGATGGTACCTAACTGAGCCAGGAAGCAGAGTCAGAGAATGGGTTTCAGAAGGAGTGATGCCATAGTTGAGATTCAGCAGACATAAGGAATCAGCATGGTACAGAGAAGAAGGACAGGATTTCTAGCCAGAGGGAGCAGCTGGCCTTTCCAAAGAGCTCTCCCCAGGCTTGGCCCAATCATGACCTGCACTGGAGAGATTTGAACTTCTAAATTAGACTCCTAAGAAAGGTGCCAATTAGAGGCAGGCATGGAGTGACTGGAAAACAAAATCAGCTGTTTTGGTGTAGGGAGTATCTAGACAGGTCCTGTTTGGCCTGAGGAATAAAGAAGTATCCCTGGGGATGTTGGATATTGACTAAGCGGCTTAGTTAATTTGCAGACGTCCTGTGTTCCTAAAACTCTGTGACAGCAAGACATGGGCATTTACTGCTTTGTGAGCAGAAGGGTTAGCATAGCCTTTCACTAAAGGTCAACCCAGCCCATGGAGGGAAGTACAGAACTCCTGCAAGAGCAGGAGAAACAGCCTGGAAATGGCAAATGCATGTCAAAAATGAGTGCAAATTTGTAGTGAACTACCAGTTACCTACAGTGGACATGGGAAAGTGAACTGGAAGAAAAGCAAGCATGTCTGTTCCTCATTCCCTCTCCTGTTTCTTATTACCTAGTCTCTTCATAGGATTGACAAGAGGAGATGATTAGCAGAGTGGAATAGAGGAAGAAATGGATGTGGGTGAGATACCTATTGTGTGCATCATGATCAAAATCACTTCCTTCTCTGAACTGCTAGACTAGACGGGTGAAAAGCCCCCTTTTGTGCTCCTAGAGTGCCCTGTATAGACTCCTACCTGATTTACTTTATTCTATTTGTGAAGTTCTGTTCTCTCTATACGTGCCTCCTTCTCAAAATCAGACTTTCCTAAAAGCAGAGGTTATGTATTCTGCTATCTTGGATTCCTTAGAAGGACTTGGCATATAGTAGATATTCAGATTCTGAATTAACTGAATTGCATCTCTTTAATGATGTTTTACACCCGATGCTTCATTGAATTTTTGTGGAAAGCATGGGCTTAATGTGTACCATGTACCAGGATGGATCTAAGTGTTTCCTAACCCATATGCTTCTCCTAAAACCCTGTAAAGTGGACAGTCATTATCTTCCATTAAGTAGGCAGCCACCACATCTCATAAAGGTTAAATAACTTGGCCTGGCCCCACAGTTAGTAGGTAACCAAACTGGGATTTGAACTGAGGCAGCCTGACTCCTGAGTTTGTGCTTTGAACCAGTTGGACAGTTATTCCCATCCTGTTCTTGTCACATTAATATTGGGTAGATATTTGTAACCACGTAACCTTGCTTTGTGAAGGAGGAAAGTTAGTCTCATAAAATACATATTAGGGAGTTACCAAAGAGACACAGCTTGTAATTGCCTGACCTGAGATTCACATTCAAACTTGTGCAACTCCAAAGCTATGTCTGTTATCCAGAGCAATCTGCACATTCTCAGCTCTGGACAGTTATCTCAAATGTTTTGACTAAAGATGCTGAGAAGGTGAAGGTGTCATTTCTTCAAGAATCTAGAGTGAGTAGCTGAAGATGGGTAGCTGAAGATGAAAGAGCAGGAGCAGACTTAACTTCCTCTGTTATTAGCTTCCTATTTAAAAGTGTGTGTGTTATTGGAAATGCACAAAGTGTAAAAGTTTTGAAAACAGAGAAAGAAATGAATAAGGAAATCCATCATTACCATTCCACCCTCCTAACATAATCACTACTAACTTCTATGCATATAATTTCATTAAATATTCTTCAATTATGTGCTTTTTAATAACTTCACAGTAAGTGGATAAATCATTATTTAATCGTAATCCCTTATTGGTGGATGTTTATTAGTGTTTACATCTCAGATAATTTTACAGAGAAATTTTAAAGTTAAAATAGTTGGATCACAGACTTTTATGCACACAGAAACTATCCTTAACAAAGCTGGTATAAATTTATTTTTCCTCCCAATCTATATGTAAATCTCATCTCCCTAATCTTTGTCTACAGTATTATCTTTTCAAAATTTGTAGTTGGATAGATTTAAAAACTTTTTCTTCAGTTTTAAAATTGCAACTGTTTGATTATTATAAAGTGGCTAGATGTCTTCTGTATATTTCTTTGTCATTGTATTTCTTCTTTTTGGAAAAGTACTTTCATACCATTTTTTTTATTAGTATATTTTTATTTTCCTAATCACCTTTTCTGAACTCTTATTAAAAAGAAGACTTTATCTGTTATAAATATTTTCCAAATTATTTGCTTTGATTTTTTTCTTTCTTTTTGTATATGGAAGTTTAAAATTATAAAAGCAAACTCTGAATTTGCTTTGTGATTTCTTTCTTTGCTTCTAAAATTTAAAAACATATTAATCATATGTACTTACTTTTTTAAATATTTATATTTATTTATTTTTAATTGATTTATGATTGTGTTATGATATTGGTTTCATTTCTGTCATATATCAACATGAATTAGCCATAGGTGTCCATATGTCCCCTCTCTCTTGAACCTTCCTCCCACCTCTCACCCTTTCCCACCCCATTAGGTTGTTACAAAGCCCCAGTTTGAGTTCTCTGAGTCATGCAGAAAATCTCCATTGGCTATCTGTTTTGCATATGTTAATGTATATGCTTCCATGATACTCTCTCCATTCATCTCACCCTCTCCTTCCTCTCCCTGACTCTTTTCCTTAAGTCTGCTCTCCATGTCTGTGTCTTCATTGCTGACATGCAAATAATTTCATCAGCAGCATCTTTCTAGATTCCATATCTATATGTTAATATGTGCCATTTGTTTTCCTCTTTCTGACTTACTTCACTCTGTATAATAGGCTCTAGGTTTATTCACCTCATTATAAATGACTCAAATGCTTTCCTTTTTATAGCTGGAGTAATATTCCATTATATATTTGTACCACAGTTTCTGTATCCATTCATCTGCTGATAGACAGCCAAGTTGCTTTCATGTCCTAGCTATTATAAATGGTGCCACAGTGAATACTGGGGTATATGTGTCTTTTTCAGTTTTGGTTTCCTCAGAGTATATGCCTAGATGTGGTATTGCTGGGTCATATGGTGACTTTTCATATACGCCTGTTTTCTTGCACTATGATTTCAGTTTTTATCCATTCAGTTCAGTCACTCAGTCATGTCCAACTCTTTGAGACCTCATGGACTGCAGCATGCCAGGCTTCCCTGTCCATGACCAAACAACATATTAAAACTCATGTCCATGAGTCCATGTCATACTCAAAATCGTGCCCATTGAGTCAGTGATGCCGTCCAACCATCTCATCCTCTGTCATCCCCTTCTCCTACCAGCTTCAATCTTTCCCAGCATCAGGGTCTTTTCCAGTGAGTCAGTTCTTCCCATCAGGTGGCCAAAGTATTGGAGTTTCAGCTTCAGCATCAGTCCTTCCAATGAATATTCAGGACTGATTTCCTTTAGGATTGACTGGTTTGATCTCCTTGCTGTCCAGGGACTCTCAAGAGTCTTATCCAACACCACAGTTCAAAAGCATCAATTCTTCAGTGCTCAACTTTCTTTATAGTCCAACTCTCATATACATACATGACCACTGGAAAAACCATAGCTTTGACTAGACAGACCTTTGCAGTAAAGTAATGTCTCTGCTTGTTAATATGCTATTTAGGTTGGTCACAACTTTTCTTCCAAGTAGCAAGCGTCTTTTAACTTCATAGCTGCAGTCACCATCTGCAGTGATTTTTGAGCCCCCCAAAATAAAGTCTCTTACTGTTTCCATTGTTTCCCCAGCTATTTGTCATGAAGTGATGGGACCGGATGCTATGATCTTAGTTTTCTAAATGTTGAGTTTTAAGCCAGCTTTTTCACTCTCCCCTTTCACTTTCATCAAGAGACTCTTTAGTTCTTCTTCACTTTCTGCCATAAGGGTAGTGTCATCTGCTTATCTGAGGTTATATATATTTCTCCTAGCAACTTTAATTCCAGCTTGTGCTTCATCCAGCCCAGCATTTCGCATAATGTACTCTGCTGGTGCTAAGTCGCTTCAATCGTGTCCAACTCTGTGCGACCCCATAGACAGCAGCCCACCAGGCTCCCTGTCCCTGGGATTCTCCAGGCAAGAACACTGGAGTGGGTTGCCATTTCCTTCTCCAATGCATGAAAGTGAAAAGTGAAAGTGGAGTTGCTCAGTCGTGCATATAAATTAAATAAGCAGGGTGGCAATATAGAGCTTTGACACAATCTTTTCGCTGTTTGGAATGAGTCTGTTGTTCCATGTCCAGTTCTAACTGTTGCTTCTTGACCTGCATACAGATTTCTCAGGAGGCAGGTACCTATTCTCATCTCTGGTATTCCCATCTCTTGAAGAATTTTCCAGTTTTTGTTATCCACACAACAGCTTTGGCATAGTCAGTAAAGCCGTAGTAGATGTTTTTCTGTAACTCTATTGCTTTTTTGATGATCAGTTGGATGTTGGCAATTTGATCTTTGGTTCCTCTGCCTTTTAAATCCACTTTGAACATCTGGAAGTTCTTGGTTCACATACTGTTGAAGCCTGGCTTGGAGAATTTTGAGCATTGCTTTGCTAGTGTGTGAGATGAGTACAATTGTGTGGTAGTTTGAATGTTTCTTTGGCATTCCTTTCTTTGACATTGGAATGAAAACTGACCTTTTCCAGTCCTGTGGCCACCGCTGAGTTTTCAGGTTTGCTGGCATACTGAGTGCAGCACTTTCACAGGATTATCTTTTAGGATTTATTTTCATAGTTAATACTTTGATACATTTGTCATTCATTTTCATGCATGATATAAGAGCCAATTAATCTTTTCTTTTTCACAATTAAACAGTTGTTCAATAATTACTTGCTGACAAATATCCATGTAGTCAAGGCTATGGTCTTCCCAGTTGTCACGTATGGTTGTGAGAGCTGGACTTTAAAGAAGGCAAAACGCCAAAGAATTGATGCCTTCAAACTGTGGTTCTGGAAAAGACTCCTGAGGGTCCCTTGGACAGCAAGGAGATCAAACCAATCAATCTTAAGGGAGATCAACCCTGAATATTCATGGAAGGACTGATGCTGAAGCTGAAGCTCCAGTATTTTGGTCATTTGATGCACATAGATGACTCATTGGAAAAGTCCCTGATGCAGGGAAAACTTGAGGGCAGCAGGAAAAGAGGGCATCAGAGGATGAGATGGCTGAATGGCATCATTGATGCAATGAACATGAACTTGGGTAAACTCCAGGAAATGGTGAGGGACAGGGAGGCCTGGTGTGCTGCAGTCCATGGGATCACAAAGAATTGGACATGACTGGGTGACTGAATAACAACAATATCAATAATGACCTACTAAGCAATCCTTTTCCTATGTCCCTTGGTAGAATTGTCCCCTAGTTTTGTACTTAACAACATCCGCATCCTCCTCATTATATAAGGGGGATCGTATGTGTTGTGGGATCTTCAGATGCATAATCCCTAGCTTCTGCCCTCTAGGAACGTGTAACACTGTGGGGAAGGTCAAACTATTGAATTAACTCCTACACAAGACAGAAGGAAGAAGAGTCATCGTTTGGGTCAAGGCCTCAAGGTTTTCTTTAGAATATTGGTGAAATCTCAGGTCTAGTTTCAACATCCATGCAGAAGTTGTAGAAATTCACCACCCCAACCTCCTTCAAGGAAACTTGATACTCAGTAGTAGGGAGGGACAGTCATCAGAGAACCTTAAACTGCCATAGCCTTCAGGGTTGCCTGGGTGCAGAAGAACACTCATCCAAGAAAATGCCCTTTCCAAAGCATCTGGTGCCTAGGGGAGGCTGGTTGTAAACACCAAGCTGTGTGTACTTAATGTAGGGTGATCCTGACAGGCAGTATTTGCTCCAGGGCTCCCCATGAATTGGCCAAGACTTTATCATCCCTGTGTTGCCATTCATCTTCTTCCTCTGCCAGATCTGCTTTTTTTCCCCTTCCTCTCTCAGTAGTTATTCCTTGATAAACCAACCTCAACATCTGCTTCTGGACTCCCTAACTAGAGATTCTCCCTCCTTCCCCTGAGCATTGCACTGGACCAAAGGGGGCTAATCAAGCCTTCCAAGGCACCCACAGAAACATAATTCTGGAGATCATGGGGAAACCTTACAAATGACTTCCATGTGCCAGGAAATGAGTGTATCAGCATCAATTAGCAAGTACTATGAACTTAAAATGTGTGAAGATACAAAAGAGAAGCAGAAGTTCAAGCTCGTCACAACTGATGTGTTCACAGAAGGTGTACAAGGAACCACCTGGCTGTCAGAAACATGTGCTAGAGCTAACTTTTTAAGATCTGATGAAAGAAGCATAGCCTCATTGACTCATATTCACAGAGAGGGTATTATCTTTCCCTGCACAATACAAATATGATTTCTAAATGGGCACTGTGTGATAGCAGTAACATTTACAGAGTATGCCATACACAGACCCTGAAATAGGCACTTTTTAAAAAAATTTATTTTTCTATTGAAGGGTAATTGCTTTACAGAATTTTGTTGTTTTCTGTCAAAACTCAACATGAATCAGCCATAGGTATACATATATCTCTTCCCTTTTCAACCTCCCTCCCATCTCCATCCCCATCCCACCCATCTAGGTTGATAGAGAGCCCCTGTTTGAATTTCCTGAGCCATACAGCAAATTCCTGTTGGCTATCTACTTCATATATGGTAATGTAAGTTTCCATGTTACTCTTTCCATACATCTCACCCTCTCTTCCCATCTCCCCATGTCCTTAAGTCTATTCTCTATGTCTGTTTCTCCACTGTGGACCTGTAAATAAATTCTTCAGAACCATTTTTCTAGATTCTGTATATGTGCATTAACATACAATATTTATCTTTCTCTTTCTGACTCACTTCACTCTGTATAATAGGTTCTAGGTTCATCCACCTCATCAGAACTGACTCAAATGCATTCCTTTTATGGCAGAGTAATATTCCATTGTGTATATGTACCACAACTTTATCCATTCATCTGTCATTGAGTGTCTAGGTTGCTTCCATGTTCTAACTCTTGTAAATAGTGCTGCAGTGAACAATGGCATACATGTGTCTTTTTCAACCCAGGTTTTCTCAAGATATATGCCTAGGAGTGGGATTGCTAGGTCATACGGTGGTTTTAGTCCTAGTTTTTTAAGGAACCCCCATATAGTCTTCTGTAGGGGTTGTATCAATTGACATTCCCACCAACAGTGCAAGAATGTTCCCTTTTTTGCCACACCCTTTCCAGCATTTATTGTTTGTAGACTTTTTGATGATGGCCATTTCAACCAGTGTGAGGTGATATCTCATTGTACTTTTGATTTGCATTCCTCTAATAATGAGCAATGTTGAGCATCTTTTCATATGTTTGTTAGCCATCTGTATGTCTTCTTTGGAGAAATGTCTGTTTAGCTCTTTATCTCACTTTTTGCTTGGGTTGTTTGTTTTCCTGGTATTGAGTTGTATGAGCTGCTTGTATATTTTGGAAATTAATCTTTTGTCAGTTGTTTCATTTGCTATTATTTTCTCCCATTCCAAAGGCTGTCTTTTCACTTTACTTGTAGTTTCCTTTGCTGTGCAAAAGCTTTTTAGTTTATTAAGGTCTCATTTGTTTACTTTTATTTCCATTAATCTAGGAGGTGGCTCATAGAGGATCTTGCTTTGATTTATGTCATCAAGTGTTCTGCTTATGTTTTCCTCTAAGAGTTTTATAGTTTCTGGTCTTACATTTAGGTCTTAATCCATTTTTGGTTTACGTTTGTGTATGTTATTAGGAAGTGTTCTAATTTCCTTCTTTTACATGTAGCTGTCCAGTTTTCCTAGCACCATTTATTGAAGAGGCTGTCTTTGTCCTTTTGTATATTCTTGCCTCCTTTGTCAAAAATAAGGTACCCATAGGTGCATAGGTTTATTTCTGGGCTTTCTATCTTGTTACATTGGTCTATATTTCTGCTTTTGTGCCAGTACCATACTATCTTGATGACTGTAACTTTGTAGTATAATCTGAAGTCAGGAAGGTTGATCCCTCCAGCTCCATTCTTCTTTCTCAAGACTGCTTTGGCTGTTCAGGGTCTTTTGTGCTTCCATATGAATTGTGAATTTTTTTGTTCTAGTTCTGTGAAAAATGCTATTGGTAATTTGATAGGGATCACACTGAATCTGTAGATTGTATTTGGCAGTATAGTCATTTTCACAATATTGATTCTTCCTACCCAGGAACATGAAATATCTCTCCATCTGTTTATTTCTTCTTTGATTTCTTTCATCAGTGTCTTATAATTTTCTGTGTACAGTTCTGTTGTCTCCTTAGGTAAGTTTATTCCTAGATATTTACTTCTTTTTGTTGCAGTGGTGAATGGGATTGATTCTTTAATTTCTCTTTCTGATTTTTCATTGTTAGTATATAAAAATGCAAGTGATTTCTGTGTATTGATTTTGTAACTTTGCTAAATTCACTGATTAGCTCTAGTAATTTTCTGATACTACCTTTAGGGTTTTCTATGTCCAGTATCATGTCATCTGCAAACAGTGAGACCTTTACTTATTCTTTTCTGATCTGGATTCCTTTTATTTCTTTTTCTTCTCTGAGTGCTGTAGCTAGGACTTCCAGAACTATGTTGAATAATCATGGTGAAAGTGGACACCCTTGTCTTGTTCCTAATCTTAGGGGAAGTGCTTTCAGTTTCTCAACATTGTAAATAATGTTTGCTGTATGCTTATCATATATGGCTTTTAATATGTTGAGGTAAGTTGCTTCTATGCCCATTTTTTGAAGAGTTTTAATCATAAATGGGTACTGAATTTTGTAAAAGACTTTTTGCATCTATTGACATGATCATATGATTTTTATCTTTCAATTTATTAATATGGTATATCACATTGATTGATTTGAGAATATTGAAATAATCCTAGCATTCCTGGACAAACCCAACTTGATCATGGTGTATGAGCTTTTTGAGGTGTTGCTGAATTCTGGTTGCCAAAATTTTGTTGAGGACTTTCACATCTATGTTCATCAGTGATATTAGCCTGTAGTTTTCTTTTTGTGTGTGTTGTCTTTGTCTGGTTTTGGTATCAGAGTGATGGTAGCCTCATAGAATGAGTTTGGAAGTGTTCCTTCCTCTGCAATTTTTTTAAAATATAAATTTATTTTTTGAAAGAGTTTTAGAAGGATAGGTATAAGCTCTTGTCTAAGTGTTTGATAGAATTCTCCTGTGAAGCCATCTGGTCCTGGGCTTTTGTTTTGGGGGAAATTTTTTTAATCATAACTTCAATTTCAGTGTTTGTAACTGGGTTGTTCATAATTTCTATTTCTTCCTAGCTCAGTCTTGGAAGATTGAACTTTTCTAAGAATCTGTCCATTTCTTCCAGGTTATCCATTTTATTGCCCTATAGTTGTGCATAATAGTTACATAATTGTTTGTATTTCAGCATTGTTTCTTGTAACCTCTTCTTTTTCATTTCTAATTTTGATGATTTGATTCTTCTCTCTCTTTTTTTTTTCTTGATGAGTCTGGCTAAAGTTTTGTCAATTTTGTTTATCTTCTCAAAGAACCAGCTTTTAGTTTTATTAATCTTTACTGTTGTTTTTTTTTCTTAATTTCTTTTTCATTTATTTCTCCTCAGGTCTTTATGATTTCTTTCCTTCTACTAATTTTGGTGGTTTTATTGTTCTTCTTTTTCCAGTTGTTTTAGATGTAAACTTAGGCTGTCTATTCAATGTTTTGCTTGTTTCTTGAAGTAGGATTGTACTGCTATAAGCCTCTCACTTAAAACTGCTTTTGCTGCATCCCATAGGTTTTGCATTGTCATGTTTTCATTGTCATTTATTTCTAGAATTATAATAGGTGGCTGCGCAGCGGGACACAATCGCCCATGCCGCCCCCCCCCCTCCCACCCCACCCCTACCTGATCATCCTGTGCATGCCCCTGCCCTGCTCCTCCCTAGATTGCGCTTCGTTTCTTCGGTACCTGTTCCTGCCTTCTCCCCCATCCCCCTTGCCCTCTCCCTCGTGCTTTCTTCAGTAAACTGTTGGTTGTTTCAGATATGTGTTGTTTAATCTCCATGTGTTTGTGTTTCTTGCAGTTTTTCTTTCTGGGGGGGGGGGGTTTGAATTGATACCTAGTCTCATAGTGTTGTGTAGTTTGCAGTCCCACCAGAAGATGGGAGGGGGCCCCCCCTCCCCCCCCTCTCCAGCTTGATTATTTGATTTGGTCGCAGCCATTTTGACTGGTGTGAAATTTACCTCATTGAGCTTTGATTTGTTATGACCTCAAGATGTTGTTCTGTGGCCCATTTTTTTATTGGAGAATGCTCTGGAGTTGAGGTAGTTGTTTTGTTTTGTGTTTTTCGTTTTTTCTTTGTTGTCCTGTCAGTGTTGTGAAAAGGTATATTTTCAGTTTTCGATTGCTTTTTTGGATGGAATGTCCTGAAGATATCAAGGACGAGATCCATCTCATCTAATGTATCACTTAAGACTTGTGTTTCCTTATTAATTTTCTGGTTTGATGATCTGTCCATTGGTGTGAGTGGGGTGTTAAAGTCTCCTATTATTATTGTGTTACTGTCCATTTCACCTTTTATGTCTGTTAGTGTTTGTCTAATGTATTGAGGTGCTTCTACATTGGGTGCATAGATATTTACAACTGTTATGTCTTCCTCTTGGATTGATCCTTGATCGTTATGTAGTGTCCTACCTTATCTCTTGGAATCTTCCTTATTTTAAGGTCTATTTTGTCTGATGTGAGAATTGCTACTCCAGCTTTCTTTTGATTCCCATTTGCATGGAGTATATTTTTCCATCCTCTCATTTTCAGTGTATATGTGTCTTTAGGTCTGAAGTGGGTTTCTTATAGACAGCATATATATGGGTTTTGTTTTTGTATACATTTAGCCAGTCTGTGTCTTTTGGTTGGAGCATTTAATCCATTTACATTTTAAGTAATTACTGATATATATGTTCCTACTGCCATTTTCTTAATGGTTTAGGGTTGATTTTGTAGTTCTTTTTCTTCTCTTGTATTTCTTGACTATATAAGCCTGTTTAACATTTATTGTGAAGCTGGTTTGGTGGTACTGAATTTTCTTAACTTTTGCTTGTCTGAAAAGGTTTTTATTTCTCCATCAATTTTGAATGAGATCCTTACCAGGTAGAGTAATCTTGGTTGTAGATATTTTCCTTTCAGTACTTTAAAGATATCCTGCCATTCCCTTCTGGCCTGAAGAGTTTCTGCTGAAAGATCAGTTGTTAAGTGTATTGGGTTTCCCTTGTATATTACTTGTTGCTTCTCCCTTGCTGCTTTTAATATTCTTTCTTTGTGTTTAATCTTTGTTAATTTCATTAGTGTCTTGGCATGTTTCTCCTTGGGTTTATCCTGTATGGGACTCTTTGTGTTTCTTGGCCTTGATTGACTATTTCCTTTTCCATTTGGGGGAAATTTTCAACTATAATCTTTTCAAAAATTTTCTCATACTCTTTCTTTTTCTCTTCTTCTTCTTCTGAGCCCCCTATAATTCAAATATTGGTGTGTTTGATATTGTCTCAGAGGGCTCTGAGACTATCCTCGGCTCTTTTCATTCTTTTTGCTTTATTCTGCTCTTCAAGAATTATTTCCACCATTTTATCTTCCAGCTCACTGATTTGTTCTGCTGCTTTAGATATTCTGCTATTGATTCCTTCTAGAGTATTTTTCATTTCAGTAATTGTGTTGTTTGTCTCTGCTAGTTTATTCTTTAATTATTTTAGATCTTTGTTAATTGATTCTTACATTTTCTCCATTTTGCTTTCAAGGTGTTTGATCATCTTTACTATCATTATTCTGAATTCTTTTTCAGGTAGTTTGCCTATTTCCTCTTCATTTATTTGGACTTCTGTGTTTCTAGTTTTTCTTCATTTGCATAGTGTTTCTCTGCCTTTTCATTAACTTTTTTTTTTTTTAATTTATTGTGTTTGAGGTCTTCTTTTCCCAAGCTTCAAGGCTGAATTCTTTCTTCCTTTTGGTTTCTGCCCTCTAAGTTTGGTCCAGTGGTTTGTGTAAGCTTCTTATAGGGTGAGGTTTGTGCTCAGTTTTTGTTTGTTTGGTTTTCCTCTGATGGGCAAGGCTGGGTTAGATGGTAATCCTGTCTCCTGATGATAGGGTTTGTATTTTTGCTTTGTTTGTTGTTTAGATGAGGCATCCTTCACAGGGTGCTATTGGTGGTTGGGTGATGCTGGATCTTGTATTACAGTGGTTTCCTTTGTGTAAATTCTCACTATTTGATACCCCCTAGGGTTACTTCTCTGTTAGTCTAGGGTCTTGGTGACAGTGCTCCCACTCCAAAGACTCAGGGCTTGGTCTCTCTCATAACCAGCGTTTCCTTGGACAATCACTTCCTCTTACTGTGCCTCAGTCTCCTTTTCAGCAGCTACAGAGAGTTTGTATGGATGAATTCTGCTAGAAAAGCCTCCAGAGCAGAAAACTCGCAGCCTGAGAAGACAGAGCCCACTTCAGGCCTCTGAACTAGGCACTGAATCTTCACACTGAGCATTATCATCACCTTCAGTTTCCTTAGAAAATATAAGTACCTGGCCAAAGTCATGCATATTGTAAGAGGTAGACTTAGCAGAGGACCTTGAGATTTGAATATAGTTTTTTTTTTTTTCATTTATTTAATTTTTTTAAATTGTAGTATGATTGCTTTACAATGTTGTGCTGATTTCTGCTGTACCACAAAGTGAATCAGCTATATGTATACATACATACATCTATGTAAACATACAGCTATATATGTACATGTATCCCCTCCCTCTTAAGTCTCCCTCCCATGACACTCCAGTCCCACCACTCTAGGTCATCAATGAGCCCCCTGTGCTATATGGCAGCTTCCTAACAGCCATCTATTTTATACAATTTAGTGTTTATATGTCAGTGCTGCTCTCTCAATTTGTACCCCCCTCTCCTTCCCCCGCTGTGTCCACAAGTCTTCTCTACCTATGCAGCTCTATTCCTGCCTTGCAAATAGGTTCATCAGTACCATTTTTTCTAGATTTCACATATATACAGTATTTGCTTTTCTCTTTCTGACTTACTTCACTCTGTATGACAGATTCTAGGGTCATCCACATCTCTACAAATAACCCAGGTTCCTTCTTCTTTATGACCTACTAACATTTCATTCTATATATGTACCACGTCTTTATTTTGGAGGAGATGCTAAGAAGCAGGCATGAAGGAATTTGGAGAAGGAGTCAGGGAAGAGAAAAAGACAGTAAAGGCTCTTCTAGGATGGGCAGCTGGGCCCCCCTTATATTGAGGACTTTCTGAGGAATTGTGTAGCATGCATCTCAGAACTGTCCCTTCAAAGTGTGGGAGGCTGGTTAAGGTCACTCAGAGAAGTGATAACTCACCACACATCCAGACTGCCTCCAGATGGCTCCCACGGCTTCAGATAAAGTCCAGATCCTTTGCTCTTTCTAGAGAAAATGTCAGCAATGCATGAAATACTTAGAAACCTTTGTTTTTACTCATTGTTCCCTAAAAAAATGGACCTAGAATCTCTGATCCCATCCCCCAGCTGCCAGCTCTTTCACAATATATCACATTCTTTTTCTAAATATTTTAAATCTAGTTGCCTAATTTCAAAAAACATGTATGGCCTTTTGGAATAAAATTAATCTTTTCCAAATAACTAGTAACAAATGAGCTATGTGTGTGCATGTATATGTATATTGTACTTAAATGAGATAAACCAAATTGAAATTATTCAGATATGTTCAAAGTGCATCAAATATTTGGAGTGTGTAGACTAAATTAGTAATAGTTTCAATATAGTTATGTTATTTATAAGATATGGCATGTTTGTTGTTATTGTTGTTCAGTTGCTAAGTCACATCTGACTTTGCCACACCATGGATTGCAATATGCCAGGCTCCCCTGTACTTCACTATCTTCTGGAGTTGGCTCAGATTCATATTCATTGAGTTGGTGATGCTATCCAACCATCTCATCCTCTATTGCTCGTATCTCCTTTTGCCTTCAATTTTTCTCAGCATCAGGGTCTATTCTAATGAGTTCGCTTTTTTTTGCATCAGGTGGCCAAAGCATTGAAGCTTTAGCATCAGTCCTTCCAATGAATATTCAGGGTTGATTTCCTTAGGATTGACTGATTTACTCTCGTTGCTGTCCAAGGGAGTCTCAATAGTCCTCTCCAGCACCACAATTAGAAAGCATCAATTCTTTGGCAGTCAGCCTTTTGTATAGTCCAGCTCCCACATCTGTACCTGACTACTGGAAAAACCATAGCTTTGACTATATAAACCTTTGTCAGCAAAGTAATGTCTCTGTTTTTTAATATGCTGTCTAGGTTTGTCATCACTTTCCTTCCAAAGAGCAAGTGCCTTTTAATTTCCTGGCTGCAGTCACCATCTGCAGTGACTTTGGAACCCAAGAAAATAAAATCTGTCACTGCTTCCATTTTTTCCCATACTATTTGCCATGAAGTTATGGGACCAGATGCCTTTGATCTTAGTTTTTTTGAATGTTGAGTTTTAAGTCAGCTTTTCCACTCTCTTCTTTTACCCTCATCAAGAGGCTCTTTAGTTCCTCTTCACTTTCTGCCAGTAGGGTAGTACCATAGGCATATCTGAGGGTGTTGATGTTTCTCCTAGTGTCTTTATTCCAGTTTATGCTTCATCCAGCCAGGCATAGTATAATGTCCTCTGCATATAAGTGAAATAAGCAGGATGACAACATACAGCCTTGTCATATCCCTTCCTTAATTTTGAACCAGTCTGTTCCACATCTGGTTCTTACTGTGGCTTCTTGACCCACATACAAGTTTCTCAGGAGGCAGGTAAGATGGTCTGGTATTCCCATCTCTTTAAGAATTTTCCAGTTTATTGTGATCAGTACAGTCAAGTGCATTAGTGTAGTTAATGAAGCAGAAGTAGATGTTTTTCTGGAATTCCGTTGGTTTTTCTATGATCCAAAGGATATTGTTGGTCTCTGGTTCCTCTGTCTTTTCTAAATCCAGCTTGTATATCTGGAATTTCTCAGTTCATGTACTACTGAGGCCTATGACAAGACGTGTTAGGGACCATTAAATATGTTTGAAAACAGATGAGATGATAATAGTATATGAAAATCTTTTGTGTTGGAGGTTTCTTTTCACTAAGATATTCCATTTTATTATGAATTTTAGAAACTGTTATCTTCAGAGTTGACCAAATTGATACTACTAAGTTTGATCTCCTTGGTTTGATGTACTCATCTGCTTTTAATTTTGAGGATGCTTAAGAGCATAATGAATATTCAAGAGAGATCTGATTATTGAAAGGGAGAAATGAAGGATGGCAGAAATATTTTATTTTTAAGTAATTTAACCATTTCAAAGTATTTCCATATTATTTAGCTCTTATCCTCATCTACTCAGTCATTTTAATAGACAGTAACTACTGAACTCTCTATGTGCCAGAATCAGTGGCAGACACTTGGAGGTAAAGATTCAAAAACCTAACTCTACTTCGAGAAACTCTGGTAGCAGGGTTCTGGCATGTGTGGTGAGGTCCTTCTGTGTGATGAGGGAATGAGACTAAAGAGATGAAACAAGAGAACAGGTTGTTAGTATTTGAAAGGGCTAAAATTTTAATCATGTCTCCAGCTTAAGCAGGAAGCCCAGACATTTTTTCTTTTAAGATGGTACATTTAATAACAGTTTCACTTGGCATTTAGACCTAGGATGTTGATTTCTGAGCCAGGCCTGACCCAGTGGGAAAATAGTAGGAGAACAAAACATGCAAGAATTTCCACTTACTTATCTTCACTTCAGGGAGTGTTTTTCTTTGACTTCACTTGACTTTGCACTCCTCTACATATCTTAGCTACGTATATTTTAAATTTAATTTTTCAGTCTCTTATTTAGGAAGACCTTGTACTCTGCTGTGCCATGAAGAATCTGAATGGTCTCTGCATATTTATCGTGCATTGCTTTCTTCATCTTAGATATTCAAATGACTAGGATACACCTTGAAGCTTTAACTCTGATTAACACAAGATGGGGTCCAGTTTGATGATGTCCTCATCTTTATGGAAGGGGCTTCCCTGATGGCTCAGCAGTAAAGAATCTGCCTCAAAGCAAGAGTCGCAATAGATGCAGGTTTGATCCCTGGGTCAGGGAAGATCTACTGGAGGAGGGCATGGCAACCCACTCCAGTATTTTTGCCTAGAGAATCCCATGGACAGAGGAGCCTGGCAGTGTACAGGCCATAGGGTCACAAAGAGTCAGACATTACTGAAAGGCAGGCATCTTTATAAAAGGCAGGCCAGACTTAAGTTTTCTGCTCTTTTAGCATATTTGCTCATGAAAATTGTCTGCTTCCAGCCTTATTCAGGCAACTGATGTAAGAACTCAGTGAAATATTCCTTATCTTTGCTGCTTTCTTAGAAATTTTGCTTGACTTCTTGGTAAAAGTGGAGTCAAAGTTAGACCAAACTTTATTTTATCTTCACCTCAGTTTACGAATGGCAGGGACATATTTATTCAGAGGGAATTTTTTCTCCTTCTGTCCCCTAGTTCAGAGAAATATTGAGTGGTTTCACTCATGCAATTGTCAGGGGGTCCCTGGGCAAACTGCTTCTCACCACAGCCAAGATCATGGCCTGTCTTTTTGCAGACTCCCAACCTCCATTCATCTGTTTGACGTCAGTCCAGGTTCACATGCCCTCTCCTGGACCTGATGGCAGGCGTATCTTTTCTCATTTGCTCCTGGGTATTCCTCCCTGGATTTTGTATTACCCTCTAGCTCAATAAGCCCTCCAGCCCAGCCTCCCTAGCTCCAAAGAGGGGAGAGAAGATGGTTGTGGAAGAGCATTACTTGCTCTCCACAGTGTCTGGTCATGCTGGGGATTTTCTCAACATGCTGTCATGGTGCTCTTTCTGATCAATCACTCTTGGAACTTGAGCAGGGAGGCCAACTGTGGAGGGAGCAGATATATCTGCCATTTATTGAGGATCTGCCATCCTTTATTCTGTATTCTCTATTCTGCATGCAAACTGCACTTTACATGAAATTCCTATGTGGCAGTGGTTATAATCCCCAGTTTCCAGGAAATGAAATTGCATTTCAAGAAGGTTATTTGACTTGCCAGATGTCATATCATTTGTAAGTGACAAGATTTGAGCCTTACTCCAAGCCCATACTCTGTACAGAACAGGCTACATCTCACCAGATCTGAACTAGACATGTGCTTCTGGAAGGAGTGCCTGATGGAGTGTGGGGGCAGTGGGTGTTCAGGAAGTACATCGGGCAAGCAGCTGGCCCCAAGGCAGTGCATCATCCCTAAAGGAAGAATGTAGGAGTATAGGGAGCCTTGTGAGATCTGTCTTTGGTTCCCAGGGATAAGCCTGATGCTTGAGGTCAGCCACACTCTAATCCAGAGGACAAGGCAGGAACTTTTGCATGAGGAATGCAGTCCGTGGAGAGCAAAAGCCAGTCCTGCTGGGAGAACTGGATTTGACAATTGGGCCAGAGTCTTACAGAACCAGTATGGAGCCCTATTCTGAAGACAACTATGAAACTCCTCCAATATATCATCACTAAGTAGCTGGCTCAGGGGTGTATTTTGTCTCCAGACCTGCTCAGGAGAAGATCTCTGAGTGTTTCCTTCAACTTTGCCCAAGGATAGGTGTCAAAGGCTTTCCATAACACACCCTAGTTCCTTTCCATGTACCAAACGACCACCCTCGGTCTTGGGGAGGGGGTTTTAAGGTTCCCCTGGAATGTGGATAAGTGCTGCCCATAAAGGGTGGGACTGCCTGGGATTGCATGAAGTCCTGGGGTGGATACTGAGTACCAATGGCTACTATCAGTAAGACACCCTACCCAGGGAGGACAGGCTCTTTGCCATCTGATGGACAGTGAGCCAGGAGTCTCCTCCTGGGTCCGTCTCAACATGCGTCTCCAGTGTGATCCATACTCCAGTGAAACAGCCTTCATCTACCCTCTGGGGAGGTCTTCCTGCTCTCTAGTTGTTTCTCCCAATTATTTATAATAAGGTTTGCTTTTGTTATTTGACATTTCTGGGCTCTTGAAACAAACAAACAAACAAATTGGAAAATGCTGTAATCTCTGGCCCAAACTGTTACTTAAAAATGCAAAGGTGAGCACACCTCACATTATTTTCTGTCTTTATTTCTACCATTTCATATGTACCTGAGAGCAGGGTATGTTCAATGCTCCACCTGCTTTGTGAATCCTGGGAGAGGTTGGGTTCAAGTTCTTATCTTAAAGGAGAGATTAACATGGGTTACTCTAATAGTGGCACCTTACCACACAACCTCCCAAGGGAAAAAAAAGAAGCACTTCCACCTGAAAGATATATTCCCCTCTTTGGGGAAGATTAATATGTGTATTTTAGAATACATCTTGGACCAGGCAAGTCTGCAGATGAGGTGTGGTCTAATAGATGTGCTCTGAGGATGGAGGAGCATGGCCTCTCCAGCTGGAAAGTGTAAAAACTCAGCAGCCTCTGACCAGCCTTCCTGTGTACCAGGGGACAGAGGTATCTGTAACTGATATAAAGCTTGATGAATTACCCTGTAAATCTTTAATTCAATCTGTACACTTGCTTCAATGTACTTCTTAATGTTTAACAGTTCTCCCTAAATCTGTGTGTACCAGGTACAGGATGAGGAAGGGAGTTGCTTTCTCCCTAAAGATAGGTCCTTAATAAGCTGTCAGCTCCTGATGAATAAAAGGCCATTGTCCAGCAAGATGGGACAAAGCAGTGTGTTAGGTGAGGTGGCCTCGTCCTCAGTGTTTTGTGTAAACTGGGTTGGCTTTTAAAGATACTGATTGCTTCTTGTCTGAGTGCTTTTGTCCAGCGCTTTCCCTAAATTGGCATTTCCTTTATCTCAGGGGTTATCTCTCTTGCTTGGCTTCAGTGCCTCAATTTGAAGCTGACTGAAATGGGTTTTTCTGAAATAAAGTTCCCATCATTGCACTCTCTCATCATCCCTGGTGGGTGGCAGTAGGGTGCTGAGGTGAAAAATCTCCAGCCATGATACTATCAGCCTCCTCCCTCTCCTGTTCAGGCTTCAATTTCTGGAATCCTCTGACTAGGACTTTGAAATGTCCTGAGTCAGTGAAAAGAGTCCCCCAGTTGGAATCCTGGCCTCCCACTTGTTATAAGCGAAAATCAGTAAATGTCAAAATTTCTGAGCCTTGGCTTCCAGACTTATGAGAAAGGAAACTTTTATTGGAGGAGATTGGAATCACTTACATTGATATCAGGCCCATGACAAATACATGAAGAGGCCAAAATCTGATCATCTAAGATGCTTGGTTGGTTTGGGAAGCTTATTGGAAAGATAGTGAGAAGTTGGGTTTGGACTTGCCTGGTCTTCCTAAGTGGTGCAGTGGTGAAGAATCTGCTTGCCTCTTCTCCTGGATGAGCTATAGGAGATGTGGGTTTGATCCCTGGGTCAGAAACATGCCCTGGCATAGAAAATTACAACCCACTGCAGTATTCTTGCCAGCATAATCCCATGGGCAGAGGAGCCTGGCAGGCTACAGTCCATGGGGTCACAAAGAATCAGACTGAAACACAACTGAGCAACTGAACATGCACACACATTTACCTTCTCCTGGGTCACATTGTGCATAGAGGCTGCGGGAGGACAGGCCAGCCTGTCTGGGCTGGTGCTTTTATTTTGCACTTACTTTCATGCTGGCTCACAAAGGCCTCTCTTACCTGTATATTCTGACCTTCTCCCAAATACAGTGAAGTCATGCCATCTGCACTGTTTCCCTCACCTTTTAATTCTGAAGTCTGAGATTTTGGATTGAGGTAAATAAATAAAAGAAAAAGGAGAGCTCTGAAATCTCCTTGTTTTCCAGCTGGAACATTTTTCGACTTTTTCCTCCCAATTTTCTCTCTGACCCTTTGCAAGGTGCCATCAGGAACCCTAGTCCAGAGAAAAGAAAATCTGAAGAATCAGGGCTTTCAGACATCATGTCCATCTCTCAGTTGAAAACCTAGACAATTCAGGTTCCAGCCTCCCAAAGAAGTGGGCAGGCTCCAGTGGTGCCTTTAAATTTCGTCCTTTATTTCTTTTTTGGCTGTGCTGGGTCTTTGTTGCTGCGTGTGGGCTTTCTCTAGTTCAGCGTGCTGGCTTCTTTCTTGTTGTGGAACACGGGCTTGGTTGCTCCACAGCGTGTGGAATCTTCCCAGACCAGAGATTGAACCCGCGCATTGGCAGTCAGATTCTTAACCACTGGGCTATCAGGGAAGTCTCTCCAAAATGGCATTTTAACTGATGGGAGAGGTTGTTGGAACACTGCCTCGCTCTGCTCCTCCCCCAACCTGTCTCTTTCTCTAGTGTCCTTTAGACATATATTGTGTATGAACCAAAATTCCATGCCCCTAAAGGTGGTTAATCTTCTGAAACAAGAAAATAGTCACCGAAGTCTGTCTCTGGAGGAATCTAACGTTTTAAAGAACTTATGCTCTGGTTGTTTCCACAGTATGATCAGATGTTACTGCCTCATGAACTCCCTCTTTTCTACAGGACTTGTGGTCATTTCACTCCTCATCAGTACCTTCCCTAACAGGTGAAAAGTACAAGGGAAAAGAAGAAGGTGGTTAGAACAGAAAACAAAGTGACTTTATCTATTCAATAGCTCAGAGAAGAGGGATCTAGATAAGAAAGAAGACGTTAGACCAATTCAGTTAAGGAGTGATTTCTGAATTGCCTTTGAATTTCATCTTTCCTTCCTTTCTGGCCCATACCTTATCAGCAAAAATCACTGAAGCAAAATTTAGACCATGATTTTAAGGGTAGTCTTCTTAAGCAGAAGAAAACCATCTGTTTAGAATTAGCTTGAAGGGAAAAAAATCTGTCTTCAAAGAGGCTGCGTAGAGTGGCGAAATGGTTTTCCATTATTTTTAATCAAGAAAAATGTTTTAAGAACAGTATCTAACTCTGAACCTCTACATGTTAAACAGTGAAGTGGAGGAGGGAGCAGTGGCGGTCCCTCCAGCGTAGCTCCTCTCTCGTTCTTGCCAGGTTGGGGGGAGGAGCAAAGCGAGGCTCTGAGGCACAAGGTTTGAGCATTATACTCAGTTAGGCCTGTGTTTAAAAATCTCATTTCTGTCACTCTTCCAGCTAGAATGCTCTTGATTACAAGTGGAATAATACTCAGTTATTTATTAACTATTATTAATAATTAATGTCCTACAAACCCAGGATCTTTCCTCCTATTCTCTCCTCCATCTAGAGCATGTTGGCTTCACATTCAGGCTGTTTCTGCAGGACTGTAAGTTGGTGGCCATAGCTCAGAAATTATGCCTTCACTCTGCTATGTCCATAGGAAGAAAAAGAGGTTCTTTTGCTCTGCCTCTCTCCTTTTCTTAAGAGTAGAAAACATGTAGCAGAGGTCTTCAACAGATGTTCCTGCTATATTTTGGCTGGACTAGATAGAGACTTGCCTCTAGATGAATCACTGATCAAAGAGAACGAGGTTACCATTTTGAGTTTTGACCAGTCATGCTCCAGGCTCAAGGTAAGGGCCCATCTCCTCTGTGGGTCTGTTAGTGGTGGATAAGGCAGCACAGGCAAGGCATAGCCAGACTTCAGTCAATGGAGCTCACTGATGTCCCTAAACACATTCACGATGAGCCTACAAATCACATGTTCTGAAAAAGAGCAAAATTCCAACAGGAACAGAATGCAGCGACCGTGCTGACATTGACTCACATGTGGTAAGATCTAGGGTAGCTCAGCATCCCTCTCCACTGCTCTTATTCCTTTCTTTTGACAGGATGTTACAAAGCAATTTGTGTTCCACAAGTCTTAGTAGAAAGATCAAGGACTTCACATTAATCATTTAAGTTTCAAAGGAAAAATATGACTTCTTGTGCCTGGAACAGTCTGGTAAGTCTGTTAGGGAAGGAGATGCATGTAGTGATTCTAATGCTATGAGGGAAATCCCTTGCACATGTCTAACATGGTGATGCTGCCTCATAGCTCACGTGCACTCGTGGAAACTCTCAACAGAGCTTCCATAACCATACTTTGGCAGTAAGACTCTTTTTAAAGAGATTTTGTTTTAATTGAAGTATAGTTGGCTTACACTGAGTATAGTTGGCTCACAGAGTCTTCCCTGGTGGCTCAGATGGTAAAGCCTCCGCCTGCAATGTGGGAGACCCAGGTTCGATCCCTGGGTGGAGAAGATCTCCTGGAAAAAGAAATGACAACCCACTCCAGTACTCTGGCCTGGAGAATCCAAGGACGGAGGAGCCTGGTAGGCTACAGTCTGTGGGGTTGCAAAGAGTCAGACATGACTGAGCGACTTCACTTTCACTTTGGCTTACAATGTTGTCTTATAGCATTGTGTACAGCTTTTTTTTTTTTTTTGGATATAAATTTATTTTATTGGAGGCTAATTACTTTATAATATTGCATTGGTTTTGCCATACATCAACATGAATCCGCCACAGGTGTACACATGTTCCCCATCCTGAACCCCCCCCTCCCACCTCCCTGCCCATACCATCCCTCTGGGTCATCCCAGTGCACCAGCCCCGAGCATCCTGTATCCTGCATCGAACCTGGACTGGCCATTTGTTTCACATATGATATTATACATGTTTCAATGCCATTCTCCCAAATCATCCCACCCTCTCCCTCTCCCACAGAGTCCAGAAGACTGTTCTATACCTCTGTGTCTCTTTTGCTGTCTCTCATACAGGGTTATCATTACCATCTTTCTAAATTCCATGTATTTGCATTAGTATATTTCCATTATAGATTATTATATAGTGCAGGGAGCTATACTGAATATAGTTCCCTGCACTATACAATAGGATTTTGTTGTTCTGGATATAATAATTCATATCTGCTAACCCCAAACTCCTAATTTATTTCTCCTCCCCTACCCCTTTGATAATCATAACTTTATTCTCTAGGTCTGTGAATCTGTTTCTGTTTTGTAAATAAGTTCATTTATGTCATACTTTAGATTCTACATATAAGTGATATAATTTGACACTTGTGTTTCTCTTTCTGACTTACTTAGTATGATCATCTCTAGTTGATCCATATTGCTGCATTATCTCATTCTCTTTTATGACCGAGTGGTGGTCCCTTGTATATATGTACCAGATCTTCTTTATTCATCTCTCAGTGGATACTTAGGTTGTTTACATGTCTTGGCTCTTGTACCCAGTGCTGCTATGAACATAGGGATGCATGTATATTTCTAATTAGAGTTGGCCAGATATATTCCCAGGAAAGGGAGGGTGGCAAAACTCTTGAAGTCTCACTCTGTAGTTCCTTCCTAATGCCAATGAGCACTTATATTAACATGTATCAAATCTGTTTCTTCATGTAACATACCTTTGTTGGCCACCTGCTCCTCACTGGGCACTGTTATTAGTGTGCCACTTAGCTTTGTTCACTCTGTCAATCCCTTCCTCTCTGTCTCAGTGAAGATAGTTCCACCAAACCTGTGATATTGCCATCCCTTGTGGCCCAGCTCCTGTGGTAGAATGAGGAGCCTGCTTTGGGACAGTGCTGCTGCTGCCAAGTCGCTTCAGTCGTGTCCGACTCTGTGCGACCCCATAGATGGCAGCCCACCAGGTTCCTCCATCCCTGGGATTCTTCAGGCAAGAACACTGGAGTGGGTTGCCATTTCCTTCTCCAGGGCATGAAAGTAGAAAGTGAAAGTGAAGTCGCTCAGTCGTGTCCAACTCTTTGCGACCCCATGGACTGCAGCCTACCAGGCTCCTCCATCCATGGGATTTTTCAGGCAAGAGTACTGGAGTGGGGTGCCATTGCCTTCTCTAGCTTTGGGACAATAAACATGGCCAATTCCTGGGACACCATGTGGAGTTTCAGGAGATTCCTTGTGGCCTCTCTCTTCTGCTTTTTGGTCATTTGCTTACCAATTGTGAGGGATGCTAGTGATTGTTCACATTAACTAGTTGAACTTCATGTAGACTCAGAGGCAGGAATGGTTGTATCTGAAAATGTGTGTGTTGGGAAAAAAAAAATCAACCCCAAACTGTGCCTCTGATGCTAACCCCAAACTATGCCTCAGGCATATGAGAAGGAGTCAGAACCACATGGAACCATTTTCAGATAGTATTGACTTCTTCAGAATGGGGATTTTGAAAATTCAATATGGATTCCAGACTCAATTTCTTTATGTCTGGTATAAATAAATAAATGCCTTATAGCTAGGATATGTCTGTTTGAAGCATTATACAGTTTATTTATTGTTACTTCAACAAGTATTTGTTAAACATCTATGATGTGGCATGTTTTGCCATAGACACTGAGGGCAACAGCATTAAAGGATTGTAAGTGCTTCTCATTTTCATGGGGCTTACACCTTGGTAGGGGCAAAACTTTAACAAACAGACATATAGAAATAAGTTATAATCAAGATGAAGAGTATAATGGTTATCAGACATTACATTTAACCAGCCCTTTCACTTTTTATTATAGTATAGTAGATTTACAGTGTTGTGCTGATCTCTACTGCACAGCAAAGAAACTCAGTCTCTCACACACACACACACACACACACACACACACGCATATATATATTCTTTTTCATTATGCTTTAGCACAGGATATTGTGTTTAGTTGATATTGTGTTTAGTTCTGTGTGCTACACATTAGGACCCTGTTACTTATCCATCCTGTATATAATAGTTTGAATCTACCAACCCCAAACTCCCAGTCCATCCCTCTTCCTCCCCCATTCCCCCTTTGCACCCACAACTCCATTCTCTATGTCAATGAATCTTTTTGTTTTGTAGATAGATCCATTTGTGCCACATTTTAGCTTCTACATGAATGTACTATCATATATTTTTCTCTTTCTGACTTACTTAGTATGACTCATATTGCTGCAAATGACATTATTTAATTCTTCTTTATGGCCAAGTAGTATTCCATTGTGTATATCTACCACATCTTCTTTACCCATTCATCTACTGATGGTTTTTTTCCACGTTTTGGCTATTTTGAACAATGCTGCCATGAACTTAGGAGTGCGTGTATCTTTTAATCATAGCTCTGCCTGGATATATGCCTAAGAGTGGGATTACTGGATCATATGGTAATACAATTTTTGTTTTTCTAAGGAATCTCCATGTTTTCCATAGTGAATGCACCAGTTTACATTCCTACCAATAGTATAAAAGGATTCCCTTTTCTGCACACCCTCCCCAGCATTTCTATTTGTAGACTTTTATTATTATTTTTGTAGACATTTTTTTTTCCCAGCAGCAATTACTATATTCTTACTGCTAGTATGATAAATACTTGCAACGACCCACATACTTCTCAGTAGAAAATACAAAATTGTGGTAATTTCACACAATGGCATGTTATATAGCAAATAAATAACTACAAGCAAAAATATGAATAACCTGAGCAATAAACTTTTTTAAAAAGGAAATTCCCTAAGATTTTATAGAACTGACACTTTTATAATGTTGAAAATAAAACTAAAAATATAATTATTACGAAATACATATATGTGATAAAGCTATTTATTTCAAAAGCAAGTTGTAATAATAACTGCAAGATTCAAGGATGGGGAAGTAGAAGAGTAGACTGGGGAGAAGTCCAAAGGTGGGCGTAAATGATTCTTTTTCTTTTTTTTTTAGTTTTTATTCTGTTTTTATTTTTTATTTTTTTATTTTTTAGTTTTTAGTTTTCTGAATGTTGAGGTTTTTCTTTTAATACTTTATTCTACATTACAATACTGTATTTGTTTTGCCATACATTGACATGAATCAGCCACAGCTGTCCACGATCTCCCAGTGCCGAAGCCCCCTCCCACCTCCCACCCCACATCTTCTCCCTGAATCATCCGTGCACCAGCCCCATGCATCCTGCATCCTGTATTGAACATAGACTGGTGCTTCATTCTTACAAGACAGTATACATGTTTCAATGCCGTTCTCCCAAATCATCCCACCCTCTCCCTCTCCCCCAGAGTCCAAAAGTCCGCTCCATATCTCTGAGTCTCTTTTGTTGTCTCACATAGAGGGTAATCATTACTATCCTTCTAAATTCCATATATATGTGTCAGTATACTGTATTGGTGTTTTTCTTTCTGGCTTACTTCACTCTGAATAATCGGCTCCAATTTCATCCATCTCATTAGAACTGAGTCGAATTTATTCTTTTAAGGGCTGAGTAGTACTCCATTGTGTATATGTACCACAGCTTTCTTATCCATTCATCTGCTGATGGACATCTAGGTTGTTTCCATGTCCTGACTATTATAAACAGTGCTGCAATAAACATTGGGGTACATGTGTCTCTTTCAATTCTGGTTTCCTCAGTGTGTATGCCCAGCAGTGGGATTGCTGGATCATAAGGCAGTTCTATTTGCAATTTTTTAAGGAATCTCCACACTGTTTTCCATAGTGGCTGTACTAGTTTGCATTCCCACCAGCAGTGTAAGAGGGTTCCCTTTTCTCCACATCCTCTCCAGCATTTATTGCTTGTAGACTTTTGGATCGCAGCCATTCTTACTGGTGTGAAATGGTACCTCATTGTGGTCTTGATTTGCATTTCCCTGATAATGAGTGATGCTGAGCATCTTTTCATGTGTTTGTTAGCCATCCGAATGTCTTCTTTGGAGAAATGCCTATTTAGTTCTTTGGCCCATTTTTTTTATTGGTTCATTTATTTTTCTGGAGTTGAGCTGCATAAGTTGCTTGTATATCTTTGAGATTAGTTGTTTGTCAGTTGTTTCATTTGCTATTGTTTTCTCCCATTCAGAAGGCTGTCTTTTCACCTTGCTTATAGTTTCCTTTGTTGTGCAGAAGCTTTTAATTTTAATTAGATCCCATTTGTTTATTTTTGCTTTTATTTCCAGTATATTGGGAGGTGGATCATAGAGGATCCTGCTGTGATTTATATCAGAGAGTGTTTTGCCTAAGTTTTCCTCTAGAAGTTTTATAGTTTCTGGTCTTACATTTAGATCTTTAATCCATTTTGAGTTTATTTTTGTGTATGGTGTTAGAAAGAGATCTAGTTTCATTCTTTTACAAGTGGTTGACCAATTTTCCCAGCACCACCTGTTAAAGAGACTGTCTTTACTCCATTGTATCTTCTTGCCTCCTTTGTCGAAGATAAGGTGTCCATAGGTGTGTGGGTTTATCTCAGGGCTTTCTATTTTGTTCCATTGATCTATATTTCTGTCTTTGTGCCAGTACCATACTGTCTTAATGACTGTGGCTTTGTAGTAGAGCCTGAAGTCAGGCAAGTTGATTCCTCCAGTTCCATTCTTCTTTCTCAAGATTGCTTTGGCTATTCGAGGTTTTTTGTATTTCCATACAAATCTTGAGATTACTTGATCTAGTTCTGTGAAAAATACTGCTGGTAGCTTGATAGGAATTGCATTGAATCTGTAGATTACTTTGGGTAGTATACTCATTTTCACTATATTGACTCTTCCGACCCATGAGCATGGTATATTTCTCCATCTATTGGTGTCCTCTTTGATTTCTTTCATCAGTGTTTTATAGTTTTCAACATATAGGTCTTTAGTTTCTTTAGGTAGGTGTATCCCTAAGTATTTTAATCTTTTCGTTGCAATGGTGAATGGGATTGTTTCCTTGACTTCTTTTTCTACTTTCTCATTATTAGTGTATAGGAATGCAAGGGATTTCTGAGTGTTGATTTTATATCCTGCAACTTTACTATATTCATTGATTAGCTCTAGTAGTTTTCTGGTCGAGTCTTTAGGGTTTTCTATATAGAGGATCATGTCGTCTGCAAACAGTGAGAGTTTTACTTCTTCTTTTCCAATTTGGATTCCTTGTATTTCTTTTTCTGCTCTGATTGCTGTGGCCAAAACTTCCAGTACGATATTGAATAGTAGTGGTGAAAGTGGACATCCTTGTCTTGTTCCTGACTTTAGGGGAAATGCTTTCAATTTTTCACCATTGAGGATAATGTTAGCTGTGGGTTTGTCGTATATAGCTTTTATTATGTTGAGATATGTTCCTTCTATTCCTGCTTTCTGGAGCGTTTTTATCATAAATGGATGTCGAATTTTGTCAAAGGCTTTTTCTGCATCTATTGAGATAATCATATGATTTTTATTTCTCAGTTTGTTAATGTGATGAATTACATTGATTGATTTGCGGATATTGAAGAATCCTTGCATCCCTGGGATAAAGCCCACTTGGTCATGGTGTATGATCTTTTTAATGTGTTGCTGGATTCTGAGTGCTAGGATTTTGTTAAGGATTTTTGCATCTATGTTCATCAGTGATATTGGCCTGTAGTTTTCTTTTTTTTGTGGTGTCTTTGTCAGGTTTTGGTATTAGGGTGATGGTGGCCTCATAGAATGAGTTTGGCAGTTTACCTTCCTCTGCAATTTTCTGGAATAGTTTCAGTAAGATAGGTGTTAGCTCTTCTCAGAATTTTTGGTAGAATTCAGCTGTGAAGCCATCTGGACCTGGGTTTTTGTTTGCTGGAAGATTTCTGATTACAGTTTCAATTTCCATGCTTGTGATGGGTCTGTTAAGATTTTCTATTTCTTCCTGGTTCAGTTTTGGAAAGTTGTACTTTTCTAAGAATTTGTCCATTTCTTCCAAGTTGTCCATTTTATTGGCATATAATTGCTGATAGTAGTCTCTTATGATTCTTTGTATTTCTGTGTTGTCTGTCGTGATCTCTCCATTTTCATTTCTAATTTTGTTGATTTGATTTTTTTCTCTTTGTTTCTTCTTGAGTCTGGCTAATGGTTTGTCAATTTTATTTATCCTTTCAAAGAACCAGCTTTTTGTTTTGTTGATTTTTGCTATGGTCTCTTTTGTTTCTTTTGCATTTATTTCTGCCCTAATTTTTAGGATTTCTTTCCTTCTACTGACTCTGGGGTTCTCTATTTCTTCCTTTTCTAGTTGCTTTAGGTGTAGAGTTAGGTTATTTATTTGGCTTTTTTCTTGTTTCTTGAGGTATGCCTGTATTGCTATGAACTTTCCTCTTAGCATTGCTTTTGTAGTGTCCATAGATTCTGTGTAGTTGTGTTTTCATTTTCATTTGTTTCGATGCATAATTTGATTTCTTTTTTGATTTCTTCTGTGATTTGTTGATTATTCAGTAGGGTGTTGTTCAGCCTCCAAATGTTGGAATTTTTAATGGCTTTTCTCCTGTAATTGAGATCTAACCTTAGTACATTATGGTCAGAGAAGATGCTTGGAATAATTTCAATTTTTTTAAATTTATCAAGGTTAGATTTATGACCCAGGATGTGATCTATTCTGGAAAAGGTTCCGTGTGCACTTGAGTAAAAGGTGAAATTCATTGTTTTGGGGTGAAATGTCCTATAGATATCAATTAGGTCTAACTGGTCTATTGTATCATTTAACGTTTGCGTTTCTTTGTTAATTTTCTGTTTAGTTGATCTGTCCATAGGTGTGAGTGGGGTATTAAAGTCTCCCACTATTATTGTGTTATTATTAATTTCCCCTTTCATGGTTGTTAGCATTTGTCTTACATATTGCGGTGCTCCTATGTTGGGTGAATATATATTTATAATTGTTATATCTTCTTCTTGGATTGATCCTTTAATCATTATGTAGTGGCCTTCTTTGTCCCTTTTCACAGCCTTTGTTTTAAAGACTATTTCATCAGATATGAGTATTGCTACTCCTGCTTTCTTTTGGTCTTTATTTGCATGGAATATCTTTTTCCAGCCCTTCACTTTCAATCTGTATGTGTCCCTTGTTTTCAGGTGGGTCTCTTGTAGGCAGCATATATAGGGATCTTGTTTTTGTATCCATTCAGCCAGTCTTTGCCTTTTGGTTGGGGCATTCAACCCATTTACATTTAATGTAATTATTAATAAGTATGCTCCTGTTGCCATTTCCTTTATTGTTTTGGGTTCGGGTTTATACTTCCTTTTTGTGTTTCCTGTCTAAAGTCTATTCTTTAGTATTTGTTGGAGAGCTGGTTTGGTGGTGCTGAATTCTCTCAGCTTTTGCTTGTCTGTAAAGCTTTTGATTTCTCCTTCATATTTGAATGAGATTCTTGCTGGGTACAGTAGTCTTGGCTGGAGGTTATTATGTTCCATCACTTTAAGTATGTCTTGCCATTCCCTCCTAGCCTGAAGAGTTTCTATTGAGAGATCTGCAGTTCTTCTTATGGGGATCCCCTTGTGTGTTATTTGTTGTTTTTCCCTTGCTGCTTTTAATATTTGTTCTTTGTGTTTGGTCTTTGTTAGTTTGATTAGTATATGTCTTGGGGTATTCCGCCTTGGGTTTACCCTGTTTGGCACTCTCTGGGTTTCTTGGACTTGGGTGATTATTTCCTTCCCCATTTTAGGGAAGTTTTCAACTATTATCTCCTCAAGTATTTTCTCATGGTCTTTCTTTTGTCTTCTTCTTCTGGGACTCCTATAATTCGAATGTTGGAGCGTTTCATATTGTCTTGGAGGTCTCTGAGGTTGTCCTCATTTCTTTTAATTCGTCTTTCTTTTTCCCTCGCTGATTCATTTATTTCTACCATTCTATCTTCTATTTCACTAATCCTATCTTCTGCCTCTGATATTCTACTATTTGTAGCCTCCAGAGTGTTTCTGATCTCATTTATTGCATTATTCATTATATGTTGAATCTTTTTATTTCTTCTAGATCCTTGTTAACCCTTTCTTGCATCTTCTCAATCCTTGACCCCAGGCTGTTTATCTGTGATTCCATTTTGATTTCAAGATTTTGGATCATTTTCACTATCATTATTCGGAATTCTTTCTCAGGTAGATTCCCTATCTCTTCCTCTTTTGTTTGGTTTGGTGGGCATGTCTCCTGTTCCTTTACCTGCTGGGTATTCCTCTGTCTCTTCATCTTGGTTATATTGCTGCATTTGTGGTGGCTTTTCTATATTCTGGGAATTTGTGGAATTCTCTTTATTATAGAGCTTCCTCTCTGTGTTTGGGGTTATATCAGTGGCTTGTCAAAGTTTCTTGATCAGAGAGGCTTGTGTTGAAGTTCTGGTGGGTGGAATGGATTTCCTCTCTCTGGAGTGTTGTGAAGTGTCAGGTAATGGTTTATGGGACGTCAATGGTTTTGGAGTATTTTGAGCTGCCTGTGTATTGAAGCTCAGTGGCTTGTTCTTGTGTTTGCTGGAGAATTTGCGTGGTATGTCTTGCTCTGGAACTTGTTTGTCCTTGGGCGGTGCTCAATTTCAGTATAGGTATGAAGGCGTTTGATGAGCTCTTATTGGATAATGTTCCCTGTATTCAAGAATTCTTTGATGATCTCAGGATTTGGACTTACGCCTCCTGATTCTGGTTTTCAGATTTATTTTTAGAATAGCCTCATGATTTCTCCATCTATTCAGCACTATTGTTAAAACATCTGGGTTAATGGTGATAGGTTTCTCCACCTTGAGGGTCGTCCCTAGAGGATCACTGAGTTACTGGTTTTGAACCTGATGATCTGCTTTGCTGGATGCCTGATGTCCTCTGCCAGCAGTCAGAAGTTGTTTTCTGGAATTTACTCAGCTTTGAAATGTTCTTTTGATGAAGTAGTGAGGGAGAAAGTGCTCTCCCCATCTTATTCCTCCGCCATCTTTTTCGTCCTCCTATTTTTGTAGACATTTTAATGATGGCCATTCTCACCAGTATAAGGTGGTTCCTCATTGTAGTTGTGATTTGCATTTATCTATGCAGCCAAATATGGAGAAGCTCTATACAGTCAGAAAAATAAGACTGGGAGCTGACTGTGGCTCACATCATGAAATTCTTTTTGGCAAATTCAGACTTTAATTGAAGAAAATAGGGAAAACCACTAGATCATTCAGGTATGACCTAAATAAAATCCCTTATGATTATACAATGGACGTGAGTAATAGATTTAAGGGACTAGATCTGATAGACCGAGTGCCTTATGAACTGTGGATACAGGTTTGTGACACTGTACAGAAGTCAGGGATCAAGACCATCCCCAAGAAAAAGAAATGCAAAAAGCAAAATGACTGTCTGAGGAGGCCTTACAAATAGCTGTAAAAAGAAGAGAAGTGAAAAGCAAAGGAGAAAAGGAAAGATATACCCATCTGAATGTAGAGTTCCAAAGAATAGCAAAGACAGATGAGAAAGCCTTCCTCAGTGATCAGTGCAAACAAATAGAGGAAAACAATAGAATGAGGAAGACTGGAGACCTCGTCAAGAAAATTAGAGATACCAAGGGAACATTTCTTGCAAATATGGGCTTAATAAAAGACAGAAATGGTATGAACCTAACAGAAGCAGAAGATATTAAGAAGAGGTGGCAAGAATACACAGAAGAACTGTACAAAAAAGATCTTCATGACCCAGACAATCACGATGGTGTGATCACTCACCTAGAGCCAGACATCCTGCAATGTGAAGTCAAGAGGGCCTTAGGAAGCATCACTACAAACAAAGCTAGTGGAGGTGATGGAATTCCAATAGATTCAATGCAATCCCTATCAAGCTATCAACGGTATTTTTCACAGAGCTAGAACAAATAGTTTCACAATTTGTATGGAAATACAAAAAACCTTGAATAGCCAAAGCCATCTTGAGAAAGAAGAATGGAACTGGAGGAATCAACTTGCCTGACTTCAAGCTATACTACAAAGCCACAGTCATCAAGACAGTATGGTACTGTCACAAAGACAGAAATATAGATCAATGGAACAAAATAAAAAGCCCAGAGATAAACCCAAGCACCTATGGACACCTTATCTTTGACAAAGGAGGCAAGAATATACAATGGAGAAAAGACAATCTCTTGAGCAAGTGGTGCTGGGAAAACTGGTCAACCACTTGTAAAAGAATGAAACCAGAACACTTTCTAACACTATACACAAAAATAAACTCAAAATGGATTAAAGATCTAAATGTAAGACCAGAAACTATAAAACTCCTAGAGGAGAACATAGGCAAAACACTCTCCGACATAAATCACAGCAGGATCCTCTATGACTCACCTCCCAGAATACTGGAAATAAAAGCAAAAATGAACAAATGGGACCTAATTAAAATTAAAAGCTTCTGCACAACAAAGGAAACAATAAGCAAGGTGAAAAGACAGCCTTCAGAATGGGAGAAAGTAATAGCAAAGGAAGCAACTGACAAAGGATTAATCTCAAAAATATACAAACAACTCCTGCAGCTCAATTCCAGAAAAATAAACGACCCATTCAAAAAATGGGCCAAAGAACTAAACAGACATTTCTCCAAAGAAGACATACAGATGGCTAACAAACACATGAAAAGATGCTCAGCATCACTCATTATCAGGGAGATGCAAATCAAAATCACATTGAGGTACCATTTCACGCCAGTCAGAATGGCTGCTATCCAAAAGTCTACAAGTAATAAATGCTGGAGAGGGTATAGAGAAAAGGGAACCCTCTTACACTGTTAGTGGGAATGCAAACTAGTACAGCCACTATGGAGAACAGTGTGGAGATTCCTTCAAAAACTGGAAATAGAACTGTCATACGACCCAGCAATCCCACTGCTGGGCATACACACTGAGGAAACCAGAATTGAAAGAGACACGTGTACTCCAATGTTCATCACAGCACTGGTTATAATAGCCAGGACAGGAAACCAACCTAGATGTCCATCAGCAGATGAATGTATAAGAAAGCTATGGTACATATACACGATGGAGTATTACTCAGCCATTAAAACAAATACGTTTGAATCAGTTCTAATGAGGTGGATGAAACTGGAGCCTATTATACAGAGTGAAGTAAGCCAGAAAGAAAAATACCAATACAGTGCACTAATGCATATATATGGAATTTAGAGAGATGGTAATGATAAACCTGTATGTGAGACAGCAAAAGAGACACAGATGTATAGAACAGTCTTTTGGACTCTGTGGCAAAGTGCAAGGGTGGGATGATTTGGGAGAATGGCACTGAAACATGTATAATATCATATATGAAATGAATCGCCAGTCCAGGTTCAATGCATGATACTGGATGCTTGGGGCTGGTGCACTGAAACAACCCAGAGGGATGGTACAGGGAGGGAGGAGGGAGGAGGGTTCAGGATGGGGGAACATATGTATATTTTTTTAAAAAAGAAAATATTTGTATGATTTATTTCAGAGAATGTTTTGCCTGTACTCTCTTCTAAAAGTTTTGTGTCATGTCTTTTTAAAAATATATAAATTTATTAATTTTAATTGGAGGCTAATACTTAACAATACTGTATTGGTTTTGCCATACATCAACATGAATCTGCCACGGGTGTACACGTGTTCCCCATTCTGAACCCTTTTTCCCACCTCCTCGCCATACCATCCCTCTGGGTCATCCCAGTGCACCAGCCCCGAGCATCCTGTATCCTGCATCAAACCTCTACTGGCGATTTGTTTCACATATGATATTATACATGTTTCAATGCCATTCGCTCAAATCATCCCACCCTTGCCCTCTCCCACAGAGTCCTAAAGACTGTTCTATACCTCTATGTCTCTTTTGCTGTCTCTCATACAGGGTTATCATTACCATCTTTCTAAATTCCATATATATATGTTAGTATACTGTTTCGGTGTTTTTCTTTCTGGCTTACATGCCTTATGTTTAAGTCTTTAAGATGCTTTGAGTTTGTGTGTGTGTGTGTGGTGTGAGTGTGTATTCTGACTTCATTGATTTACATGCAGGTGTCCAACTTTCCCAGCAGCACTTGCTGAAGAGATTGTTTTTTCCTCATTTTATATTCTTGTTCCCTTTATTGAGGAGTAATTGACCATAGGTGTGTGAGCTAGTCACTACTTTTATAAATAGATTTTCATGTGTTCTGATTTGGCCAATAAAATGTAACATCCAATTTATGAAAAAAAAAAAACATGTTATCTCTCCATATTTGCAGCCAGACAAGTCTAGTAAATGTCTTGTGATGGGTGAGAAGGCTTCAGCAATTTAGATTCAGCAGTCCCTTCATGACCTATAACTCAGATAAGTAAGTCAGTGAGGTTTTCCAAGATAAAAACTTTTAGCTTAACTTAGCTTAAACTGGTTCCAGGGTGGCAGAAATCTCAGGATATCTATCTGCTTTATAAATTTCCCTAGAATTAAATGCCAGCATGTGGTCACAGCACTGGGCAGAAGCCCATAGCCCTCTTCACTCTTGCCTTTAGAGGATTATCCCATGATTTCCTGGAACTCCTGGAGCCTCAGTTGACCCTCAGTAGTAGGATGCATGCAAGACAGTTCAATGATGCCTGGCTTCCTGGATATCATTTGACCGACAGAAATAACACCCATCTTTGTCACACCAAATGGTAGATTCATTAGCCAACTTGCCAAGTCTCTTCTTTCACTGCTCAGATCAGTGCCAAGGAAATATTAGCAAACCACTGCCTAAGCAAGTGGCCAACCAGAGGATCCACTTCCTGCTAGCCCTCTCAGTCTCTGAGGAGAGTTCTCCTGCAGGAACTCTGCTCCCCTAACTTTGCAGAGTGAAATGCCAGGGTCCAGCCCCAGTGGATCGAGGGTGATTCGAAGGGGAGATGGCATAGGCAAGGAAAACATTTATTTAGAAATATAATGAGAAATTAAGAAATAATAGTATAGTAGGAAAATTAAGTGGAGAAAAGATTCTGAATAACTTGGTTTTATGGGGAAAGCCAATAAAACTTCGAGACAAGAAGTTTGCACCATCTACTTTGGGCCACCAGCGCCCGTTTGAATATCGGAGAGTGCCCTGCCTTGGGCTCTCTCTCTCTCTCTCAGAACTTAAAAGCCAGGGCAAGTAAGTAGACATGGCAAGCCTCCCGCTCCAGATGGGAATTCAGCCAGAAAATAAAAGAGAGGACACGGGGAAAACCAGTCTTTCCAGTGACTGGTCCAACCTCTATTGTCCGGAAAGGCCTTTTATGCCTTTTTGATTGTACATAGAGATCAATGGGTAATACAAATTATGCAGCATCAGCAGCCCTGACTCTTTGAGACCAGGCTTTCTCTCTGCATACCTAGTTGTATACACAAGTCTTAGGTGATTTACATCATCTTCTAGCCAGAGGGCCAATTAAAATTTTACAGCCTTTTTTTCTGATAAGGATTTGTCAACCAGAAAACTTATTTATGTTGATCTTCCCAAAGTCTGGTGCCACTCTCAGAAAGCACTAAATAAAGTTACATTCTTACATAGCAAGGACACAAGAGGAGTGCAGTGATATATAACAAAGAAAAGTAATTAACTCAAAAGTCTAATGTTGCTAACATCAAAACTACTATATTCCTACTTCTATATCCCAATTACATTTATTAATATCCTTCAGGTGTCTAAAAGATAAAGAATATGGAAGCCTGGCAGCAGTCATTGAGTCAACAGTGAAAACCTGTCATCAATATAATTTTTAGCTCTTAGAAAAGGCTCTGTATCTTTAGGATGCTTTAAGCTTTGTGCCTCTCGCGGTTGAGGGGCTGTAAGCAATTCACAAGTTGTAAAAATCTCTAACTGTCAGGCAAGTTAGAGAGCCATCAGAGGAGTTTGAGCTGAGACACTCCTTTTGCAGGAGACTGTTAACTGAAGCCCTGAGTTAACTCTTTCCAGAGAGTGTCAGAAGAGTGGAGAGCACAGAACAATAAAATTAGGCTGACTCTGGTTTCGCGGGTACATGTTCAGGAAATTTCAGGGGGAACCCATGAGGCCTGACTTGCCTTGCCCATCAGCCTCTCCACATGACCTTGTCATGAGTGGGATCTCACGTGCTAGCTCCCGGCAGTGAAGCTTTACCTCCCTTGAGGGAGGAGACGGCAGTCACCATACTAGCCATCAGCCCAATACCCTTCTTGGCCCTACCTTCCTTCCTTTCTAATCATAAGCTTAAATTGGAGGCACTGATGTTTATGGGTTTGGTCATCTCAGAGAGGTGTTTGGCTCCTAATTTATCCCACTCTTTAAAATATGAAGTAACTGATTTTTGTGTTCTTAGCTGGAGGTAATTCCAGGGTAATAGGAGAAGCTCCATTTAAAGTTCCTTCACATGTGTAACACACTAACACAAACCTAATGCCAAACATCATCTTGTGAATCCACATGATAGCTGGGTCAGTGCTCAGAACACATTTTGTGCTATGAAAATAAACAAACAAAAAAACCTCACATAAATTTAGAAATGGAGTATCTGAAATCATTCAGAAGTTCGAAATTCATGCTTTGTTGTTGAAATAAATGCATCATGAACTGACTGTTTGGGGGCCCAAACCAAGAGTAACTTAGCTCAGAGAATAAATCAAAGATTATCTTTGGCCCTATTTGGCAAAAATATATGTATAGGTAAGGAAAATAAACAATCAGTTAGTTCTGTTCAGTCACTCAGTTGTGTATGACTCTTTGCAACACATAACACATGGTCCACTGGAGAAGGGAATGGCAAACCACTTCAGTATTCTTGCCTTGAAAACCCCATAAACGGTATGAAAATAAACAGTGTCCATATCATAATGCAGTTTTGTTTTTTTTTTTGTTATCTCAAAATGGTTTTATTGTTCAAAGATCATTTGAGGAAGTATGTCTAGAAACAGAAATATCTCTAAAAGATAACTTTTTTCAAATTACAAATAGTTCAATACTTGATTCAAAAATGGTGTCAAATACGTTGTAAACCTTAAAATATACAATTTTTTTTTTTTAATTTTATTTTTACTTTATTCTACTTTACAATATTGTATTGGTTTTGCCATACATTGACATGAATCAGCCACAGGTGTACATGAGCTCCCAATCCTGATCCCCCCTCCCACCTCTGACCCCATATCATCTCTCTGGATCATCCCCGTGCACCAGCCCCAAGCATCCTGTATCCTGTATTGAACATAAACTGGTGCTTCATTTCTTACATGATAGTATACGTGTTTCAATGCCATTCTCCCAAATCGTCCCACCCTCTCCCTCTCCCACAGAGTCCAAAAGTCCGTTCTATACATCTGTGTCTCCTTTGTTGTCTCACATAGAGGGTCATCATTACTATAAAATTTTTGTTTTATTATTATTGTTGCTACTTTTTTTTAAATTACAATACTGTATTTGTTTTGCCATACATTACACGAATCAGCCATAGGTGAACACATTCGCCCAATGCCGAAGCCCCCTCCCACCTCCCACCCCACATCCTCTACCTGAATCATCCTGTGCATCAGCCCCATGCATCCTGCATCCTACACCAAACATAGATTAGCGCTTCGTTTCTTACAGGAAAATACACATGCTTCACTGCCATTCTTCCAAACCATCCCACCCTTTCCCTCTCCCTCAGAGTCCAAAAGTCCCCTCTATACCTCTGTGTCTCTTGTTGTCTCACATATAGGGTCATCATTACTGTCTTCTAAATTCCATATATATGTGTCAGTATACTGTATCGGTGTTTTTCTTTCTGGCTTACTTCACTCTGTATAATCGGTTCCAATTTCATCCATCTCATTAGAACTGAGTCAAATTTATTCTTTTTAAGGGCTGAGTAGTATTCCATAGTGTATATGAACCACGGCTTTCTTATCCATTCATCTGCTGATGGACATCTAGGTTGCTTCCATGTCCTGGCTATTATAAACAGCGCTGCAATGAACATTGAGGTACATGTGTCTCTTTCAATTCTGGTTTCCTCAGTGTGTATGCCCAGCAGTGGGATTGCTGGATCATAAGGCAGTTCTATTTGCAATTTTTAAGGAATCTCCACACTGTTTTCCATAGTGGCTGTACTAGTTTGCATTCCCACCAGCAGTGTAAGAGGGTTCCCTTTTCTCCACACCCTCTCCAGCATTTATTGCTTGTAGACTTTTGGATCACAGCCATTCTGACTGGTGTGAAATGATACCTCATTGTGGTCTTGATTTGCATTTCTCTGATAATGAGTGATGTTGAGCATCTTTTCATGTGTTTGTTAGCCATCCGTATGTCTTCTTTGGAGAAATGCCTATTTAGTTCTTTGGCCCATTTTTTTATTGGATCATTTATTTTTCTGGAGTTGAGCTGCATAAGATGCTTATATATCTTTGAGATTAGTTGTCTGTCAGTTGTTTCATTTGCTATTGTTTTCTCCCATTCAGAAGGCTGTCTTTTCACCTTGCTTATAGTTTCCTTTGTTGTGCAGAAGCTTTTAATTTTAATTAGATCCCATTTGTTTATCTTTGCTTTTATTTCCAGTATACTGGGAGATGGATCATAGAGGATCCTGCTGTGATTTATGTCGGAGAGTGTTTTGCCTATGTTCTCCTCTAGGAGTTTTATAGTTTCTGGTCTTACATTTAGATCTTTAATCCATTTTGAGTTTATTTTTGTGTATGGTGTTAGAGAGGGGTCTAATTTCATTCTTTTACAAGTGGTTGACCAGTTTTCCCAGCACCACCTGTTAAAGAGACTGTCTTTACTCCATTGTATATTCTTGCCTCCTTTGTCGAAGATAAGATGTCCATAGGTATGTGGGTTAATCTCAGGGCTTTCGATTTTGTTCCATTGATCTGTATTTCTGTCTTTGTGCCAGTACCATGCTGTCTTAATGACTGTGGCTTTGTAGTAGAGCCTGAAGTCAGGCAAGTTGATTCCTCCAGTTCCATTTTTCTTTCTCAAGATTGCTTTGGCTATTCGAGGTTTTTTGTATTTCCATACAAATCTTGAGATTATTTGATCTAGTTCTGAGAAAAATACTGCTGGTAGCTTGATGGGAATTGCATTGAATCTGTAGATTGCTTTGGGTAGTATACTCATTTTCACTATATTGATTCTTCCTACCCATGAGCATGGTATATTCCTCCATCTATTAGTGTCTCCTTTTATTTCTTTCATCAGTGTTTTATAGTTTTCGATATATAGGTCTTTAGTTTCTTTAGGTAGGAATATTCCTAAGTATTTTATTCTTTTCGTTGCAATGGTGAATGGAATTGTTTCCTTAACTTCTTTTTCTACTTTCTCATTATTAGTGTATAGGAATGCAAGGGATTTCTGAGTGTTGATTTTATATCCTGCAACTTTACTATATTCATTGATTAGCTCTAGTAGTTTTCTGGTCGAGTCTTTAGGATTTTCTATGTAGAGGATCATGTCATCTGCAAACAGTGAGAGTTTTACTTCTTCTTTTCCAATTTGGATTCCTTTTATTTCTTTTTCTGCTCTGATTGCTGTGGCCAAAACTTCCAGTACGATGTTGAAGAGTAGTGGTGAAAGTGGACACCCTTGTCTTGTTCCTGACTTTAGGGGAAATGCTTTCAATTTTTCACCATTGAGGATAATGTTAGCTGTGGGTTTGTCGTATATAGCTTTTATTATGTTGAGATATATGTTCCTTCTATTCCTGCTTTCTGGAGAGTTTTTATCATAAATGGATGTTGAATTTTGTCAAAAGCTTTTTCTGCATCTATTGAGATAATCATATGATTTTTATTTCTCAGTTTGTTAATGTGATGAATTACATTGATTGACTTGCGGATATTGAAGAATCCTTGCATCCCTGGGATAAAGCCCACTTGGTCATGGTGTATGATCTTTTTAATGTGTTGCTGGATTCTGATTGCTAGGATTTTGTTGAGGATTTTTGCATCTATGTTCATGAGTGATATTGGCCTGTAGTTTTCTTTTTTTGTGGTGTCTTTGTCAGGTTTTGGTATTAGGGTGATGGTGGCCTCATAGAATGAGTTTGGCAGTTTACCTTCCTCTGCAATTTTCTGGAATAGTTTCAGTAAGATAGATGTTAGCTCTTCTCGAAATTTTTGGTAGAATTCAGCTGTGAAGCCATCTGGACCTGGGCTTTTGTTTGCTGGAAGATTTCTGATTACAGTTTCAATTTCCGTGCTTGTGATGTGTCTGTTAAGATTTTCTACTTCTTCCTGGTTCAGTTTTGGAAAGTTGTACTTTTCTAAGAATTTGTCCATTTCTTCCAAGTTGTCTATTTTATTGGCATATAATTGCTGATAATAGTCTCTTATGATTCTTTGTATTTCTGTGTTGTCTGTCGTGATCTCTCCATTTTCATTTCTAATTTTGTTGATTTGATTTTTTTCTCTTTGTTTCTTCTTGAGTCTGGCTAATGGTTTGTCAATTTTATTTATCCTTTCAAAGAACCAGCTTTTTGTTTTGTTGATTTTTGCTATGGTCTCTTTTGTTTCTTTTGCATTTATTTCTGCCCTAATTTTTAGGATTTCTTTCCTTCTACTGACTCTGGGGTTCTCTATTTCTTCCTTCTCTAGTTGCTTTAGGTGTAGAGTTAGGTTATTTATTTGACTTTTTCTTGTTTCTTGAGGTATGCCTGTATTGCTATGAACTTTCCTCTTAGGACTGCTTTTATAGTGTCCCAAAGGTTCTGTGTAGTTGTGTTTTCATTTTCATTTGTTTCGATGCATATTTTGATTTCTTTTTGATTTTTTCTGTGATTTGTTGATTATTCAGTAGGGTGTTGTTCAGCCTCCAAATGTTGGAATTTTTAATGGCTTTTCTCCTGTAATTGAGATCTAACCTTAGTGCATTATGGTCAGAGAAGATGCTTGGAATAATTTCAATTTTTTGAATTTATCAAGGTTAGATTTATGACCCAGAATGTGATCGATTCTGGAGAAGGTTCCATGTGCACTTGAGTAAAAGGTGAAATTCATTGTTTTGGGGTGAAATGTCCTATAGATATCAATTAGGTCTAACTGGTCTATTGTATCGTTTAACGTTTGCGTTTCTTTGTTAATTTTCTGTTTAGTTGATCTGTCCATAGGTGTGAGTGGGGTATTAAAGTCTCCCACTATTATTGTGTTATTATTAATTTCCCCTTTCATGCTTGTTAGCAATTGTCTTACATATTGCGGTGCTCCTATGTTGGGTGCATATATATTTATAATTGTTATATCTTCTTCTTGGATCGATCCTTTAATCATTATGTAGTGGCCTTCTTTGTCCCTTTTCACAGCCTTTGTTTTAAAGTCTATTTTATCGGATATGAGTATTGCTACTCCTGCTTTCTTTTGGTCTTTATTTGAATGGAATATCTTTTTCCAGCCCTTCACTTTTAGTCTGTATGTGTCCGTTGTTTTCAGGTGGGTCTCTTGTAGGCAGCATATATAGGGATCTTGTTTTTGTATCCATTCAGCCAGTCTTTGCCTTTTGGTTGGGGCATTCAACCCATTTACATTTAAGGTAATTATTGATAAGTATGCTCCTGTTGCCATTTCCTTTATTGTTTTGGGTTCGGGTTTATACGTCCTTTTTGTGTTTCCTTTCTAAAGTCTATCCTTTAGTATTTGTTGGAGAGCTGGTTTGGTGGTGCTGAATTCTCTCAGCTTTTGCTTGTCTGGAAAGCTTTTGATTTCTCCTTCGTATTTGAATGAGTTCCTTGCTGGGTACAGTAGTCTTGGCTGAAGGTTATTATCTTTCATCACTTTAAGTATGTCTTGCCATTCCCTCCTAGCCTGAAGAGTTTCTATTGAAAGATCTGCAGTTATTCTTATGGGGATCCCCTTGTGTGTTATTTGTTGTTTTTCCCTTGCTGCTTTTAGTAATTGTTCTTTGTGTTTGGTCTTTGTTAGTTTGATTAAAATATGTCTTGGGGTGTTTCGCCTTGGGTTTATCCTGTTTGGCACTCTCTGGGTTTCTTGGACTTGGGTGATTATTTCCTTCCCCATTTTAGGGAAGTTTTCAACTATTATCTCCTCAAGTATTTTCTCATGGTCTTTCTTTTTGTCTTCTTCTTCTGGGACTCCTATAATTCGAATGTTGGAGCGTTTCATATTGTCTTGGAGGTCTCTGAGGTTGTCCTCATTTCTTTTAATTCGTCTTTCTTTTTCCCTCGCTGATTCATTTATTTCTACCATTCTAACTTCTATTTCACTAATCCTATCTTCTGCCTCCGATATTCTACTATTTGTAGCCTCCAGAGTGTTTCTGATCTCATTTATTGCATTATTCATTATATGTTAACTCTTTTTATTTCTTCTAGATCCTTGTTAACCCTTTCTTGCATCTTCTCAATCCTTGACCCCAGGCTATTTATCTGTGATTCCATTTTGATTTCAAGATTTTGGATCATTTTCACTATCATTATTCGGAATTCTTTCTCAGGTAGATTCCCTATCTCTTCCTCTTTTGTTTGGTTTGGTGAGCATGTCTCCTGTTCCTTTACCTGCTGGGAATTCCTCTGTCTCTTCATCCTGGTTATATTCCTGCGTTTGTGGTGGCTTTTCTATATTCTGGGATTTTGTGGAGTTCTCTTTATTATAGAGTTTCCTCTCTGTATTTGGTGTTATATCACTGGTTTGTCAAAGTTTCTTGATCAGGGAGGCTTGTGTTGGAATTCTGGTAGGTGGATCTGGATTTCCTCTCTGGAGTGTTGTGACGTGTGAAGTAATGGGTTATGAGACGTCAATGGTTTTGGAGTATTTTGAGCTGCCTGTGTATTGAAGCTCAGGGGCTTGTTCTTGTGTTGCTGGAGAATATGCGTGGTATGTCTTGCCCTGGAGCTTGTTGGCCCTTGGGCAGTGCTCAGTTTTGGTATAGGTATGAAGACGTTTGATGAGCTCTAATTGAATAATGTTCCCTGTGTTCAGGAATTCTTTGTTGATCACAGGATTTGGAATTACGCCTCCTGATTCTGGTTTTCAGATTTATTTTTAGAATAGCCTCATGATTTCTCCATCTATTCAGCACTAATGTTGAAACATCTAGATTAATAATGATAGGTTTCTCCACCTTGAGGGTCGTCCCTAGAGGATAGGTGGGTTACTTGGAGGAGAGAAGAGGGAGGGAGTAGTTAGAGGTGAGTGGAATGGGATGAGGTGGAATCAAAAGAGGGAAAAGGAAGTTAGCCCGTAGCCACTTTCTTGTGTGTGCTCCGAAGTCTGGACCGCTCAGAGGTGGTCACAGAGTTATACTTGGAAGAGGAGAGGAAGGAAGTAGATAGAGGTGGTTAGGAGGATAAAAGAGGGAGATGGGAAGGAGGGATACATATCCGGTCAGTGACCAGTTCCCTTAGAGTTCTCCTCCTTCTGGAACGCTCAGAGGTTCATAGCGTTGGGTAGAGAGGGGGAGGGTGAGGGAGGGAGACAAAAGCCACCTGGTGAGGAAAAGAGAGATTCCAGAGGTGGAGAGAGTAGTTAAGCCAGTAGTCTTGCACTCATGTAAAACTGGGTATTGAGGATTAGGTTTTTAAAAGTACAAAATTGGCAACAAATACCAAAATGCCAAGATTAAAAAACTGGAGTATAGATTGGATTTTCAAAGATAGATTATTGAAGAGAAGAAGAATGAGGAGAGAGGCATTTAAAAAAATAGAGAAAAAAAGAAAAAAAAGTAAAATATAGTAAAAGATTCCAGAATTATTAAAAGACAACTTCCTTCACCATTAAGACTACATACGGCATTTGCTTAAATGATAGGGTTTTTTGGTTTTTTTAAGTAATATTAGGTTATAAAAATAATAACTAGAAATATAGAAGGCTTAAAATTTAAGGAAGTTTAGGGGGAAAAAAGGATGAAAAAGAAAAAGATAGACAAATTTTAAAAGGAAAAAAATAATTTTTAAAGAAAGAAAAAAAATTCTTAAAAAAAAAAATCACGCTTCCACATCACCCCCCGCCAAAAAAAAAAATTTTTTTGATCATAAAAGTAGAGACGGCGTATCTGTCGCTTTCTCTGTCGTTGAGGACTGTGTGGGGTCGCTACCAAGGCAGTTCCCTCTGTTTGCCTTCCTCTGTTTGCTGGTCTCTTCCGTGTCTAATTTCTGTCTTGCCACAGGGAGGGTGGTGGTGAACTCTGCACTGGGCTTGCCCCTTCCCAATCCGCGGGATAACTGTGTGGGGCCTGGCCTATGTTTCATGCAATTCCCTGGTTTTAGCCGCTCAGGATTGGCGCTCAGGAAGTCCCCTCCGGGTGCCGGGTTTGGTCCCAAGTCCGAGTGGCTACGGAGTTTGGCGCAGACTACTGTTGCATCTTCTGGGCTTTGCGGGTCGCTCAATTTTCTGGGATCTCTGCCGGGGCTCTTTTTCAGGCAGATGATGACCACTCAGATACCCCCAGAAGTCTCATCAAAGAGGCCCGCTTGCAATTTGGTAGGTAATGACTCTCTTGAGCTGCAACTGCCCTCTTCCAGCGCTTCAGGCTCTGGCTGCCTGTCGCCGGTGGGGGATGGTCTGCAGCCGGCTATTTCCGATCCGTCCTTTGTTCTGTGCGCGGGCCTGTCAGTGCCTTATGTTCGGGCGTTTCGCGTGTTAGTTATCTCCCAGTCTCGTTTGCTAGTCCGGGATAATTCGTTCTATCCGCGCGCGGACCCGATTCTGGCCCCGTTACACCCCGATTCTCCCCTGCAGCCTACGTCTCCCGCGGCCCAATTCTTAGAAAGCACTGTCGCGGGCGCGCTCCTCCCTGCCCAACCCCACTGCTGTCGGACGCAGGCGTTTGCGCTGCTTGTCCGCTGGGGGTTATACTGTTGAAATCATAATCTGTTGGTTTTAATTATTTATTTATTCTTCCTTCCTGTTATGTTGCCCTCTGTGCTTCCAGGGCTCGCCCCATGCACAGCTGTGAGAAAGTTCCCCAATTTTAGGGAACCTCTCTCTTTAAGAGTCTCTTCCTGGGATGGGAATCCCTTCCCGTGCCGGGTTCCCTCCCTACCTCCTTTGTCGCTCTCTTAGTTCTTTAAAATAAAATAAAAAAAAATAATTCTTACCAGGTTTTGAAGCCAATGATCTGCTTTGCTGGGTGCCTGATGTCCTCTGCCAGCAGTCAGAAGTTATTTTGTGGAATTTGCTCAGCGTTGAAATGTTCTTTTGATGGGGTAGAGAGGGAGAAAGTGTTCTCCCCCTCCTGTTCCTCCGCCATCTTTTCTCTTCCCTCCATAATGCAGTTTTAATTATTTGACTTTTATAGAAGTCTGTTTAAAAGATAAGGCGCACATTCTTCATAGTCCAGTTACTAGAGAAAGGAGAGAACGTCCTCCCATCAGTGGTAGCCAAGGGATGGCCCCCATTGCCATCTAAATCCTAGGGCCAGCCAAACTGGTCATTCAGGAAGGAGCAGCAGGAGGAAGAGAGCAGAGATGAAGGAAGAAAGAAGCTTCTTACACGGTCTTGTTGACTCCCCAAACAGGAGTCACCGCCACTGTGGCTTGGGGAATCTCAGGTGACCATTCCTTTCTGGATGTAATTTTACATCTCAACTTCTTACTACTTTATCATAAGGAAAATCTTGATTATTTCTTTTTCAGCACAGACCAGTCAACTACTGTCAGCTGTATCATCTACAAAAGCAAATGTTAGATTTAAAATGTGCATATTCTTCACACACGTGCGCATCCTCATTTACAGACAGCCAAGTCCTATGGGGCTTCCCGGGCGGCCCAATAGTTAAGACTTCTCCTTCCAGTGCACGGGGTGTGGGTTCCATCCCTGGCTGGAGAGCTAAGATCCCATCCATATGCTTTGGGGCCAAAAATCCAAAACATGAAACAGAAGCAACATTATAATAAATTAAATAAAGACTTTAAAATGTGCTGCCCTTTTAAAAAAAGAAGAAGTAAAAGGAACCTGGCACTTAAGGGTTCTTTACATCTTCCCACAACTCTGAGAGATAACCCCACCAGCTGTGTTTCACTGTTTTCACTGTGTAGTAACTTGATTTTAGAGTACCCAAAACCCGTCCCTGAGCTTGCATGATGATACTAATTCCAGAAGAGGGTCACTGAGCCATCATCACCTCATCTAACTCTATGGATTCCATTAGCACTGGACTTTTCTGGTGGCTCAGATGTTAAAGAATCTGCCTGCAATGTAGGAGACCTAGGTTCAGTCCCTAGGTTAGGAAGATCCCCTGGAGGAGGGCATGGCAACCCACTCCAGTATTCTTGCCTGAAAAGTCCCATGGACAGAGGAGCCTGGAAGGCTACAGTCCATAGGGTCACAAAGAGTCGGACACTACTTAGAGACTAAGCACAGCACAGCACTGGAAAATTCCAAAGGCAAAAGAACATGGGAATATTTACCAGCACCAGTGGGTGAACACTGGATGGGTGAGGTCAAGCTTTGTAGATAGTTGATGGAAATCCACATGTTACACCAACATATACCTAAATATAATGACTATTTTCCCTGGCAGTCCTCAGGGCTAAGAACTATTTTGAATGTCTTTTTGTAGCATAGACAAGCTATAAATAACTAGAATTTTCCCTGAATAAGCAAATTGCTTTGAGTGGGGTACAAGTAGCTTTTCTTTCTAGCTGATCTAGTTTTGGGGCTTGAGTTTCTTTCCAGGAGATTCATTCAGCATTCATGTCCAGTCTGGTTGTACTGAAAGGAAGTGTGGCATTAAATTCATGGCTGATAGAAAACAAGGCAAAATCATCTCAACAGCAGAAGCAATTCTGTTTTTCCCAGGCCTTTCAACAGCTGATCAGTGGGAGCCATTCCCTATCTTGCTTAAGATGAAGTTGTTCAGCAGACTTCCCTCTAATTAAAGTGGGTTTTGCAGATAGTGTTAGCTAAATCTCAGCCAGTTCAAGGTCCTAAAGGTGCTACAAAATCTCAAAATTGGAGAGATTCTATTTGATACGACCACAGCACTGAGAGGAAAGACTAGATCACCATGAAGGGCATTTACACAAAGGAGAATTTCTGATTCAATTTCTATCCCGATGGGTGGACTCATTCTGGGTTCAGGGTATTACATTTATGGTAGGATTTTTTCAAGTCTCTCCTAAATCCAGTTTAGCCTTCCTAGTGGTCTGTCTTCATTTCCACCTTTCCTTGCAAAACTAGGAATTGAACCTCCTGGGTTCTGATGGAATCTCTCTCACTGGTCATCCTTAGTGACTGTATAAGCCACTGGAAGTCAGAGTTGGGTTCTAGAACTTGTTATTGTTGTTGTTTAGTCACAAAGTCATGTGCAACTCTTATGTGATCTCATAGATCATAGCCTGACAGGGTTCTCTGTCCATGAAATTTTCCAGGCAAGAATACTGGAGTGGGTTGCCTTTTCCATCTCCAGGAGATCTTCCTGACTGAGGGATCGAACCCTCATCTCCTATGTCTCCTGTATTGCCAAGTGAATTCTTTACCACTGACCCACCAGGAAAGCCCTGGGTTCTAATAGACTAAGTGAGTAGAAGCATTCTCAAGACCAGCCTATGGTTTTTTGCAGAAACACTGAAACTTCCAATACATGAAAACTGGCTTCAGCTTGATAACAATCACAAGTTGTAGCCTCCTCTTCCACCAAGTTTTGGAATTCCAGATATCCTGGCCAGTAGCTACAGTGAATGGCCTTTCTTTCCCTGTCTTCTCCTAAACCAGACCTGGGAGGACAAATAAAGCAAAATAACAGAAAAGCCTAAGACCTCAAAGTCCACAAACTGGTTTCCAAATAAAATAATAGGATGCGGGTTCAATTTGATAAGGGTATAGGCTTGGGTTTTGACTTTCTGGATACAAGCACTCAAAACATATTTCTCCTAATACCTGTGAAATGTGAATGTGGGTATTTGGGGGAGGGATTTGGGGAACTGAAAAAAACCCTTCTAGAAAGTTCACTCCTTTGTAGCCAGATTGGATCTGAAGCTCTTGTTTTGAAGAAATACTCACTGAGGTGGCAGAGGGAAATTATAACTGTGACTTTTTTTTCCCCCTCTCAAGTCTGACAAAGTATGAACAGTGTTCTTTCCTTGCCTAAAGGAGAAAGGGGTCATGGCTACTCCCAGTCCCCATCAGTGCCCCAGCCAAGCTGAAGGGAGCCAACTGGGACTCCCAGTCCCCATCAGTGCCCCAGCCAAGCTGAAGGGAGCCAACTGGGCTCTTTGTTTAAAAAAAAAAAAAGCTACTCACTGTATTCCAGTGGGTCCAAACCTTCATTATTGAGTCCCGATTTTTTTTAAACAATCTAAACTGGTTTTCTTCAACTTTCTTTTAAGGGCCAGCTCTAAATATATGTCTCGGTGTGGTTTATCACTTTGTTTTTGTTTTTTTCTTCCAAACTTTAAACTTTTTATTTTGCATTGCAGTATTGCTGATTAACAATGTTGTGGTAATTTCAAGTGAACATGCATACACATGTATCCATTTTCTCCTAAACCCTCCTCCTATCCAGGTTGGCACATAATATTGAGCAGAGTTTCATGTGCTATACAGTAGGTCCTTTTGGCTATCCATTTTAAGTTCAGCAGTGTGAACATGACCTTCTCAAAGTCATTAACTATCCCTTCTGTCTAGCAACCATACATTTTCTAAGTCTGTGAGTCTCTTTCTGTTTTGTAATAAGTTTATTTGTATCATTTCTTTTTAGGTCCCATGTATAAGGGATGTCATACCATATTTTTCCTTTTCTGTCTTACTTACTTCACTCTGTGAACCTCTCTAGGTCCATCTGTGTTGCTTCAAATGGCATTAGTTCATTGTTTTCAATGGCTGAGTAATATTCCATTGTATATATGTACTACATCTTCTTTATCCATTCCTCTGTTGATGGACATTTAGGTCGATTCCTCATCTTGGCTATTGTAAACAGTGCTGCAATCAACACTTGGGTGTGTATATCCTTCTGGATCATGTTTTTCTCCAGATATATGGCCAGGAGTGGGTTTCTCACCTTGGGTTAGAGGATAAACTATGCTGAGAAGTGATGTAGGTTTTGTGTGTGTGTGTGTTTACTAAATATCTGAATAAAATACACATGCACACCACACACACATGCACACATCTAACACTTTCCACTTTTGTGCTTTTATTACCCCATAATCAGATGTCTTAGATAAAGTTACAGACCAAAGACAAAGAAAGGAAGGAAGGTGGGAGGGAGGTTAGGCTTTTCCCCTTTCTTGCACACAGGTTTTATGTCCAGGTACATACTCTATTTTAAAGTCTCATTGATTTATTGTTTCTACAACATGAACAGGCATCCAAATGAATGAAAGAATTCCCTTTGGGATTACTTCAACAACAAATCAAATGGTGTTCACTTTACTCTTTTCCTATCCCCATCCCAATGTTAGCATCAATTTATCTCCCCTTTACTGTTGATTCTAGAGAAGCATAGCTTATGTGGGGCACCACTGATGAAATAACTGCTTTTCAGAAAAACAACAAATACATGGAACAATGTTAGTGGAGATTGTAAGATGCACAGTGACCACAGAAAATCAGCCAAACTCTGAAAACTGTGCATCTTAGAATCAAGGAAGGACTTCTGTGGTGGCCCAGCAGTTAAGAATCTACCTTCCAATGCAGGGGATAGGAGTTTGACCCCTCGTCCGGGAACTAGGATCCCATATGCCACAGGGCAACTAAGCCCATGCGTCACACCTGCTGGAGTCCATGTGCTCTAGAGCCTGTGCACTGCAACACACCTGCTCAGCACAGCTAGAGAAAACCTGCCTGCAGCAACAAAGACCCAAGGCAGCCAAAATAAATCAACACAAATCAAGGAATCCTGTGGGTTACCATTTCATTACAGATATGGTTTTGAATCTAGACTTTTTATTATGGTAAGCTTTTTGTAGGGCTGTATCTAGTCTTTATAATTCTAATTTCCATAACATATGTTATCAAGGGACTATTCTTCTTCCACAGATATTTAAGCCTCCCCACAGTGGTGAGCAGTGCTTGTGCCAGCTCAAGGGGTCCGTCATTCATATCTCATCTCTACCCTGGCTTCAGAGACTTCAAGTTGGTGGCTTCGAATTGGCCATGATAGGAACTTCTACACCATGAAAGTTGGCACATATGACCAATTTATTAGCACTCCACTACTCATTTCTAAAACTTTCCCTATTATATGTAATACCATAATGATTGACTAAGCATCCTAATTTTTCTCATTCTACATATGGAATAATTTTGCTAAGGGAATAACAATAATTTAGTAGTGATAAATAAACACTGACTTTTCCTGAGTGCTTACCAAACAAGATACAATGTCAGATACCTTATTTATCCACCTTATAATATCTTACATCAAATCAGAAATTATTTGTAAATTTACTTTACAGATGAAAAGACTGAGGCTTTTAGAACCGTTTGGATAACAGTCAAGCAGCTTACCCAGCATGATACTACTGTGAGTGGCCGGGACAGAGTGCTGGCAGTCTGAAGCCAGAGGTCACCCTCCTAATTCACAGTGAGGTCAAAAGGGTTCCTGAAGAGTCTGACTCTGGTCCCCAACAAACAGACTCTGTGAAGCCCAAGCCTGCCAACTCCCTCCCCTGCCCATCATCACAAGCTCACACAACGGTTCACACTGTCCTTGGCTGCCCTGAAGATGCTGGTGCCAGATCTGCTTGTTCTCTTCTGTCCTCCTGGCACCATCTGGTTCCAGCACTCTGGGAATTGGTTCAGTTTCTCCATTCTCAGGGTTCTTGATGCTTTTTCTCACAGGTCTTCTTCTTGATACTGTGGCTCATCCTTCTCGGGGCTCTAGGGTTTTCTTCCACCTCAGCAACATCACTGCTACCACCTCACCCATTCCTCTCGCTTCCAGTTCTCCTCCTGTTCCTTGATCTGAGAGAACCTGAGAGGAGTATGCAAAAGACCCTGAAATCCTGCTGGTCAGCAAATTTATTAAATTTGCTGCAGTGAAGGACAAGGCCACCTGGACAGTCTTAGGAGTTTCTCAGGGAAATGAGAGGATGTTTAAAGGCTTCAGGGTCTGGGCTCCATGATTCAAGGCAGGTCTTAGGAGGCAAGGAACTAGTCAGAGTTGGGGAGACTTTATAGGCTTTTGGTTTGTGGGCACAGTCGGGGATCACCTAAAACCACTCCTGATCTGCAGCCAGCCACTAATCTTTATCAATAAGCTTTCCTGTGGTTCATGTTGTCATCTTCTCAATGCAAGCACTTCCCAGAGCAATTAAGCAAGTTGCTTGTGTGAGTTCTCAGTACTGTGTTTAGCACAGAAAAGGAAATATATTTGCTCCCAGTATTGTTTATCAGAGAGATAAAAGTGATATTTTAGTTCTTAGGAGGAAGAGGCCCTTTCTGCATCTGCGCTTTGTGATCCCAATGGACTGGTAGAAGCCTGATCATGTCCCTGAAACCCAGACAGGTAACAGGATCTCTGAAGGCCATCTCTCCAACAACCCACTGGCATACTTGGAGTTAAGTCTAGTCTGCGCTTTTTCCAGGTGGGTTTCCTGGCCTTTAGGACACCAGGACTTTGACAGGAGGTTTTGGTCAACCATGCAGTTTCCTTCAATATGTCTGGTCAGTGTCTTCCCTCATACACCTATTGGCAAGCTGTGCAAAGAGGGGGCCTACTAGCCTGCCAGCCTCTCGGGGTTCTCCTATCAGACTCACAAATTAAATATTTCAGTTTTGTATTTCTTACTATGTGCATAAAGCAGTTTTCTTCTTTTAAATTGTGATCATAATTTCCACAAGTGGGACCACAGGGTTAACAGGAAATGAACATTGTCATGAATGATTTTCTTTGCCAGCTTACTTTCTATAGAGGTTCGTACAATTTATACTGTGAGCAGCAGTGCATGATTGAATTGTTTTCACCACAATATGGTTGACATTAGGTTTTATGGTTCAAAACATATATCCTATAATTATACTATTATTTCTTGTACTTAAATTTCAATGTGTTTGACTTCTAAGGTGCTTAACATTTAAACACATGTCTTTGTAACAATGATTAGAACTGAGAGAAGCAAAGGAAAATTTCAGAAGCATCTAAACATGCTGTCCCAAAGAAATCACTGTCAATAGAGTTGGTTACAAAAGATCTTTAGGTTTCTTTCTTTCTACAAATACTCTCTTCTTTTTTTCTGCAAAAACAGGGTCACACTGTTCAACCTATTTTACAACCTGTTTTTTTTTTTTTTTTACTAACCTCTGTATTCTAACACTTTTTCATGAAATGGCATGTTGCCCTAACACCAACACTGCCAACGGAACATTATCTCATTGTTGTGAGGCAGTGTAAGTGATGATTAAGAATACGGACCACAGTGCCCAGTTCAGTTCAGGAGCTCAGTCGTTTCTGACTCTTTGTGACCCCATGGACTGCAGCATGCTGGACTTCCCTGTCCATCACCAACTCCCAGAGGTTGCTCAAATTCATGTCCATTAGTCGGTGACACCATCCAACCATTTCATTCTGTCTCCCTTCTCCTCCTGCCTTCAGTCTTTCCAGCATCAGAGTCTTTTCCAAAGAGTTAATTCTTTACATCAGGTGGCCAAAGTATTGGAGTTTCAGCTTCAACATCAGTCCTTCCAATGAATATTCAGGATTGATTTTATTTAGGATTGACTGGTTTGATCTCCTTGCAGTCCAAGAGACTCTCAAGAGTGTTCTCCAACACCACAGTTCAAAAGCATCGATTCTTTGGCACTCAGCTTTCTTTATAGTCCAACTCTCACATCCATACATCTGAGAAGGCAATGGCACCCCACTCCACTACTCTTGCCTGGAAAATCCTATGGATGGAGGAGCCTGGAAGGCTGCAGTCCATGGGGTTGCTAAGAGTCGAACATGATTGGGCGACTTCACTTTCACTTTTCACTTTCATGCATTGGAGAAGGAAATGGCAACCCACTCCAGTGTTCTTGCCTGGAGAATCCTAGGGATGGGGGAGCCTGGTGGGCTGCCGTTTATGGGGTCGCACAGAGTTGGACATGACTGAAGCGACTTAGCAACAGCAGCAGCACATCCATACATGACTACTGAAAAACCATAGCTTTGACTAGATGGACCTTTGTCAGTAAAATAATGTCTCTGCTTTTTAATATGCTGTCTAGATTGGTCATAGCTTTTCTTCCAGGGAGCCTTTTAATTTCATGGAAATTCTTTCCAAGTAGTATTTTACTTTCATGGCTGCAGTCATTTTGGAGTCCCCAGAAATAAAGTCTGTCACTGTTTCCATTGTTTCCCCATCTATTTGCCATGAGGTGATGGAACTGGATGCCATAATTGTAGTTTTCTGAATGTTGAGATTTAAGCTAGCTTTTTCATTCTCCTCTTTCACTTTCATCAAAAGACTCTTTATTTTTTTCCATATATTTTCTTTTTATTGAATTTGTTAATGACACATAGTTTTTGCACTGCCAAACCATGCCTGAGAATTCAAAGAAAGAAATGGTCCAATGGACAACCTCATCCACCCATCACACAGCATATTAAAACTCGATTCAGGTGCACTTTGATAATTCCATATATCTTTTAAAAAGTTGTAATAAGGGTTGGAATTTTTAAGTCTCCTTGCAGGTCTTTAGATTTCTATGCTATTAAAAACTTTTCCCATATAGTCATCTCAGTTCCTCAATGACATAACCCCCACAAAATTTTGCTGGAAAAAATGCACTTTTCAGGGGATTTATGTGGCTCAAGGTCCAAGAGATTATTTGTTAAAAGATTTTTGGTTTCCAAATGATGTCTTCAGATTAACCAAGAATCCTTTGTTTCTCAATCATCCAACCTCTCTTTGGCTGGCTCAGCTACTCACCCAAGCACATCAGAACATAGGCATCCTGCCTGCCACCTCGAGTAACTCCAACATTATTGCCCAGATACACTCTGCAGGTCCCATCAGGTGATTCTGTTAGCTTCCCAGAAGTGGGATTCCTGCATTGACACTTTTATCAAGACTTAACTCCTAGAGGAAAATGCTCCCACAACAGGATAGTTTTACTCACCCATTTGCTTCACTCTTGCCAGTAGCAAGTCTGCCACTCCTGCATTTGGCAAAGGGATTTTATTATAGAGAAACCCAGACTCTGCATCAAGTGATCATATGCCACTTTGAAATATTTCTACTGAAGATACAAAACTAGGAAATTACCAGACTATCTCATTAGACAGAAAGACTTTTCAGTAATCCTGGGTAGCATCCTGGTGTCCCTTTTCAGGACTAAAAATCACTGGATAGTTTAAGCTGTAATTATTAGAAGCAGAAGTGCTAAATCACCTGTCTTTCACCCCTGACTCTCCAAATGATCAACTTAAAGACATACCAGAAGGTTGATACCAAAGCTAGGCTGGGACAATCACTGCATCTACAGAATACCTAACACCTTAAATGTTTGGGCACAAGTGCATCTGGAATTCTTGTCAAAGATCATGCAAGATCTGTGAAACTTAAGCGTGTTTCAAGTTGAGGTTCTGCTCTTACTGCTTTGAATTTGTAAGGACAAGACAGTGACTCCCTTGGCCTGAGCAGAAACTAAATAAAGTCTTTCCACCAGTTTACTATACAATTTAGACCTGATTAGAGGAGGCTTTAGCAGCACCTGAAGTAGAGCCCCCTACATTTACTGCGCTTCACATTAAAGGCCATTTGGTTCCACTCTAGGGATTGGCAAATTCATGAGACATTTCACAATTCCATTGCATACTTCAGGTTACTGAGCTAAGCAATATGCTCTGTAAAAGAACTATTCCAAGTGATAGCAAAAAAAAAAAGCCTTAATATGGAACACAGAAAAAGCATTACCCAAATAAAAAATTACCAAAAGAAATAAGATTCTTCCCTCCTACCCCTTTCTCCACTTGGTGACCAAAGTTTGGTTGAATTTAATTTGCGGTTACCTCAGAATACAACTCAAAGTTTTAAATTATAAATCACAACCCTACAGATTTTCCAAGCACATCAGTTCTTTTGAGAGCAGCATGTTCCAGGAAGTCTAATCCAGCCACAGCCCACCTCAGAGTATTCCTTATAGATGGGGCATAGGACAGGTCACTTAAATCTTCATCTTTTACAGCAGATCAGAACCCAGATGGCTGACTTTCTGCAGGATTTCTGATAGGAATCCAGTAGAGCTGGTTTCAAGCTTCACATCAACACTTAATAGCTGTAACCTTCTTATCCAGAAGTTGTGATCCACATGAAGTCCACAATGAGTGCAGCAAATCTGAAGTAGTCAACCTTTCGAAGGCTCAGTATCTGAACATAAAAAGATTTTGATATGACCACTGGCTGCAGCTTTTGATTTTTTTTTTTGTACTTGCAGAGTAATTAATAAAGAACACTGCTGAATCTACTTCGAACATTAATATAACTATGAAACCCTCCCTAAATCCAATATACATGAAGAGCAGTTTTAACACTTAAACTTCCGTAGTGCAACATGGTCAGTCATGTATACCAAGCGGTCTGCGTAGGCTGGAGATCCAGCAGAGATCAGATGATGGATGGCTGTCCGTGGTGGTCAGCTGTGGTTTAGTTACCTTAGAAGGGTTAGCAAACACCATTCCTTAATTGTACTGTGTGTGGCTGGTTTTCTGATTCTCAAGCACAGCATTATTGGTTGTCTAGCTGAAGTTTAACGGCCTGGTTTTTTGAAAACTCATCCCTACCTCTAGTTTTGTGTCTTACTACTTCAAAGCTCTTCTCCATTTCTTTATCCTTCCGGCTTTCTACATGCTTGGCAGTGGACTGCAGGGATGAGAACTGCATATCACTATAGATTTCTGGTGGTCCTTGTGGTGCTTCCCTTGTGGTCAGCCTGGCTCCAGGAGGCCTATACACGCCACTAGTCATTGTTGGTTCTGGGTTTCTGTAACTACTGGAGCAGAATATGCTTGTACTGGAGCAGTTTTATTCCAAGGGCCTGACGATTTTTCTACACCACCACCACCACCACCTCCACCTTCTTCCCAATTATCACTTGGATCTTCTCTCTTCAATTTCATCTTCCTTTTCATTTATTTGCATTGCTTGAACTCTTAGGCCGCTGTAATCAACCTCTTTTTGCTCAAATTCTTTTCACTCATCTTCCTCCTTTGTCACAACCTTGGTGGCAGCCCCAGGGCCGGTGCCCCCAGGCCCGCTGTCCCGCTATTGCCCGGCCGGATTCCCGCGCCTGCCCCACTGCCCGCTGTGCCCGTGGCTCCCGCTGCTCCCGCCAGCACCACCTGCTGCGCCAGCGCCACCTGCTGCGCCAGCTGAGCTAGAGCCCGGTTGCTCCGCTCCTTCTTTTTATCTCTCTTGGCGAAGAAGTTGTTTAGGCTCCGCTCCTCCGTCTCAGCCATGGCCGCGGCCTCCTTGGCCCGAATGGGTGGGGCCTGTGGCGGGCGAGGCCCACCGGGGCTCCAGCTGGGATAGAGGCCGGCTTGGAGCTCAAGCTCCCTGGCGCAGCGATGCCTCAGTCCCCCAAAGACCCTTTAGTTCTGCTTCACTTTCTGCCGTAAGGGTGGTGTCATCTGCATATATGAGGTTATTAATACTTCTCCCGGCAATCTTGATTCCAGCTTGTGCTTCATCCGGTCTGGCATTTCGCATGATGTACTCTGCATATGAGTTAAATAGGCAGGATGACAATATACAGCCTTGACATACTCCTTTTCCAGTTTGGAACCAGTCCAATGTTCCAGGTCCAGTTCTAACTGTTGCTTCTTGACCTGAATATAGATTTCTCATGAAGCAGGAAAAATGGCTCGGTATTCTCATCTCTTGAAGAATTTCCCAGTTTGTTGTGATCCACACAGTCAAAGGTTTTGGCATATCAATAAAGAAGTAGCTGTTTTACTTGAACTCTCTTGCTTTTTTTCGATGTTCCAACAGATGTTGGAAATTTGATCTCTGATTCCTCTGCATTTTCTAAATCCAGCTTGAAAATCTGCTAGTTCATGGTTCACGTATTGTTGAAGCCTGGCTTGGAGAATTTTGAGCATTATTTTTGCTAGCATGTGAGATGAGTGCAATTGTACTATAGTCTGAACATTCTTTGGCATTGCCTTTTTTGGGGAATTGGAATGAAAACTGACCTTTTCCAGTCCTGTGGCCACTGCTGTTTTCCAAATTTGATGGCATAATGACTGCAGCACTTTCATAGCATCATCTTTTAGGATTTGAAATAGCTCAACTGAAATTCCATCACCTCCACTACTAGCTTTGTTCACAGAGATGCTTCCTAAGGCCCACTTGAGTTCTCATTCCAGTATGTCTGGCTGTAGATAAGTGATCACACCATCGTGTTTATCTGGGTCATAAAGTTCTCTTTTGTATAGTTCTGTGTATTTTGCCACCTCTTCTTAATATCTTCTGCTTCTGTTAGGTCCATACCATTTCTATTCTTTATTGTGTCCATTTTTGCATGAAATGTTCCCTTGGTATCTCTCAGGCTTTCTTATCTCTCCTTGCTACTCTTTGAACTGTGCATTCAAATGAGTATATTTTTCCTTTTCTCCTTTGCCCTTTGCTTCTCTTCTTTTCACAGCTATTTGTAAGGCCTCTGAAGACAACCATTTTGCTTTTTCGTATTTCGTTTACTTGGGGATGGTCTTGGTCATTGCCTCCTATATGATGTCACAGACCTCTGTCCATAGTTCTTCAGGCACTCTATCAAATCTAATCCCTTAAATCTATTTGTCACTTCCACTGTATAACTGTCAGGCATTTGATTTGGGTCATACCAGAATGGTCTAGTTGTTTTCCATACTTTCTTCAAGTTAAGTCTGAATTTTGCAATAACAAGTTCATGAACTGAGCCACAATCAGCTCCCAGTCTTGTTCTTGCTAGAACTTCTCCATCTTTGGCTGCAAATAATACAGTCAGTCTGAAATCAGTATTGACTATCTGGTGATGTCCTTGTGTAGAGTCTTCTCTTGTGTTGTTGAAAGCAGCTCTTTGCTATGACCAGTGCATTCTCTTGGCAAAACTCTGTTAGGCTTTGTCCTGCTCCATTTTGAACTCCAACGCCAAATTTCCCCATTGCTCCAGGTATCTCTCGACTTCCTACTTTTCATTCCAGTCCCCTATGATGAAAAGGACACCTTTGGGGATATTAGTAGTAAAAGATAGTGCCCAGCTGCTGGATTCAAGTGCCAGGTTAGCCATGTGGAAGCTGTGTAACCATGACTAGGTTATTTATATCCTTGTGACTCTGTTTACTCACTTGTGAAGTAGGGATCATGATAGTACTGCTTCATAGGGTTGTTTTGGGGAAATTAAATAAGTTAAAACATGCAATACTCAGTCTGACACACTATGTGCTTGTTTCCTAGAAACAACATTGGTTATGCAAAAAAATAATTCACCAAACTATATTATTGGACATTTCAGCTATTTTCTTTTTTCTTCTGATACAGAAAATGCTCTAATGAATACTTCTTAAGATAAATTCCTAAATATTAAATTGCTTGTTCAAAGAACACACGCCTATTTAAGGCTTTTATTCCATATTGCTAACTTTCCTTGAAAAAGTATATCTCATAAATAGTATGTTATTGTTCAGTCGCTAAGTCATGTCTGGTTCTTTTGACTCCATGAATTGCAGCATGCCAGGCTTCCTGTCCTTCAGTATCTCCCTAAGTTTTCTCAAACTCATGTCCATTGAGTCAGTGATACTATTCAATCATCTCATCTTCTGTCACCTGCTTCTCCTCTTGCCATCAGTCTTTCTCAGCATTGGGGTCTTTTCCTAAGAATCGGCTCTTTGCATCAGGTGGCCAAAGAATTGGAGCTTAAGTTTCAGCATCAGTCCTTCTAATAAATAGTCAGAGTTGATTTCCTTTAGTATTGACTAGTTTGATCTCCTTGCAGTCCAAGAGACTCTTAAGAGTCTTCTCCAGCACCATAGTTTGAAAGCATCAATTCTTCAGTGCTCAGCCTTCTTTATGGTCCAATTCTCACATCTGTATATGACTACTAGAAAAACCATAGTTTTGACTATATGGACCTTTGTATGGTCTTGCTTTTTAATATGTTTTCGAAGTTGGTCATAGATTTCCTTCCAAGAAACAAGCGTCTTTTAATTTCATGGCTGCTGTTACTGTCTGCATTGATTTTAGAGTCCAAGAAAATAAAATCTGTCACTGTTTCCCGTTTTTTCCCGTTTGCCATGAAGTGACAGGACTGGATGCCATGATCTTCGTTTTTGAATGCTGAGTTTTAAGCCAGATTCTTCATGCTCCTCTTTCATCTTCAAAAGGCTCTTAAGTTCCTCTTCACTTTCTGCCATTAAAGTGGCATCATCTGCATATCTGAGGTTGTTGATATCTCTCTCCTATATGAGTGGTATATATAGGGGAGTGCAATTTCTTCTCTGATGTTAGCAACAAGTGTCCTTTATATTCTTTGCCTACCTAAAAAGGTTAAGTCTGGAAGGTAAACATGAGCTGATTCAAGAGCCAGGAGTGCAATTTCCTGTATCTCCTCATTAGCTGAGCTAGACTCTACCTAAAGCAGGGAACATTCACCCTTTGGGCACCTTTTAAAGTGAGAAATAATAATTGGTAATATTGCAGTTAAGATTATCATTCATACCCAAACTCTTGTCCATCGAGTCAGTGATGCCATCCAGCCATCTCATCCTCTGTCATCCCCTTCTCCTCCTGCCCCCAGTCCCTCCCAGCATCAGAGTCTTTTCCAATGAGTCATCTCTTCACATGAGGTGGCCAAAGTATTGGAGTTTCAGCTTTAGCATCAGTCCTTCCAAAGAATACCCAGGAGTGGTCACCTTTAGGATTATCATTAACTTGAACTAAATTACAAGGAGACAACTCCAGAAGCAAGTGGAAGACTTGAAGAAATAACAGTGTAATTTATTACAGCTCCATATGCCCACAGAGAGCACTGGGCTGGGCAGGCTCATCACAATGGGGACTTCAGAGAGTGGGCTTCAGACCAGCCTCATCTGACAAAGCCTGCTTGACGTGGCACATGTGGTTCGTGTTATCTCAGGTATTAAGTCAGTTGGTAAATCACATTTATCGTGAATCCTTATTACTTGTCCAGATTAAAGAGGAAAAACAAAATTGCAAAGAGAATCAAACACCAGCTTCTTTATCATAATTAAGTATGCATGTACAACAGAATTTATTTGGGGAATATACATTATTGAATTTAAAGGAGATTCTAGATGGTCATGTCCTGGGTTGAAAAGGTAGTTTTATTTTCTGGAAAAAAATTTTGTGATATATACATTCTTTCTTGCCTTATCTCCTTCACCATCAGAATTTCAGTGGGAATTCTCTAGTCATGTCTGTTATGTGACTTTTTTCCTGCCTTGACATGTACAAGTTTATTTGTAATATTGGAAAGATCATGAGCTTTTGCCCACTGTAACTTGGTCAAGGGAAAAAAAATAATGTATACCTAAAGTAAGAGGGAAACAATTGATTTTTTTATGTTATTACCTGAGTTTTCCCACCAAAAGAATTAAACTGTGTTTATCTTATCTTTATATTTCAAGGAGTGGTTATCTAGTTCTTGTTTACACTTGTTTGGAAATCAGCTCCCTTCATTTCTGGTTATCCTCTTTGGGTCACATGCCTGATTATTAACTTGTTAATCCATGAGAAAAAGCTAGAATATGTATGTCATCACACTATCTTTTTTTGTCTGTGCTGAATCTTCGTTGCATTGTGCAAACTTAGTTGCCTGTGGCATGTGGGATCTTAGTTCCATGACCAGGGATCAAACCCATGATCCCTGCATTGGAAAGCAGATTCTCAACTACTGGACCACCAGGGAAGTTCCCATATTGTCCTTCTGAAGCTGCTCTGGAAAGAAGTTTGAAGAGGAGGTTGAAGCTCTTGGGCAGCATGAGGTGACTGAATAATCTCCGTCCCTGACACATTTCTTCCCCTAAACCATGTAGATAGTGACTGCTTATGAGTGCCTGTCATTTACAGTATTCAGAGCATGTATGACTCACTCTGTTATTCAAGAAACAAAGGTCTAGAAAATTGTGTGTTTTGACTAAGATCAGAAAAAGATGAGACAAGACTCTAACCAACCTAAGTTGAACATCAATTACAAACTAGACATGCTAATACATGGCAAATGACTTAACCTCAGCCCACAGCAGTGAGATAAGACGGGAACACATCCTGGCTTGGCAGATGTGAAATGCATCATCCAGGTCCATAAAGACCATAGGCGTTTTAGTTAATTGTAGTTGGTCCCCAGGTACATTGCAGAACTTATCAGGGTCTTCAATTTGCTGGTTAGTATTGTGTATCTTTAAGAAGGGGACATAATATTCAGAATTTTCCAGCTCTCTTGGCATACCTTCCCCCTACATACACACACACACACACACACACACACACACACACACACACACATATAACCCACAAACAGGCATAATTTTTTTAAAAATAATAAATTTTCAGTTAATGTTCCATAAAGCACATTTGGAAAATACTCTTCACTGTACTGGTGAGATATGAGAGACCCAGAGTGGCTAAGCAACTTTCTCAAGATCACACACAGATTTTGAGGTAGAATTGGCACTTAGTCCCACCAATACAAATCTTAAACTTAAGCTGTTATAACAGTGCTTTAATAAAAATCCTCACACAATGGCCAGAACTTGAACTCTAGCTGATAGTTTCTCCTGTGGTTTCTTTTTTTCCCTACATTTTAATATTACTCAATATTAATTCTCAACTTCAGTTAAAAAAGCAAGTTGTTCCTTGTTTTTCCTAAGCAAAAGATTGTTCAATACTGAAACTTAGATGAGGATGAGATGTGGTAGAGAAGCTTATCATTCTCTGATGTGACCAGACATTCCACAGTGATGAAAGACACAACCTTTGGTGGAGACATGCAGCCCTGATCATACCTGGCTCTGTCACTTGACTGCTGAGCTTTTTAAGTTAATGAGGGCTGTGTCTAAGATGGTTTTGCTCAATAGCATATACTCACTTTTGGCTTACAGACCATTAAGGAATACTAGTTAAGCATACATATATAACATTTCGTGTGTGCTCAGTCATGTCCAATTTTTTGTAAACCCATGGACTGTAGCCTGCCAGACTCCTCTGTCCATGGAATTTTCCAGACAAGAATACTAGAGCAAATTGCCATTTCCCTCTCCAGGGGTCTTCCTGACCCAGGAATCGAACCTGCATGTCCTGCATTTGCAGGCAGATTTTTTACCACTGAACCACCTAGGAACAATAAAATACATTATATATTGGATTAACCAAAAAGTTCATTTGGGTTTTTCTGTAATATTTATGGACGCTTCCATATATTTTACTCCCATTCCAACCCTCCAATGGCCTTGCACATCTCATTGAGCCAGAGTGCTTACAGTGGAGAAGTAAATGGCAATCCACTCCAGTATTCTTGCCAGGAAAATCCCATGGAGAGAGTAGCCTGGCAGTCCATGGGGTCGCAAAGAGTTGAGCATGATTGAAAGTGAGCACACACCCACACATACACACAGTTAATGGATATTAAGGATTTTGAATGTTGAACTAAACTCACAGGTCCTCTTATGATATTCTCTTTCATCTACAATGTTAAATATTGGTTAAAAATAAATTGAATAAATAAAAATATCAAAGAGAAAACAAAAACAAACAAAAATACTTAGTCCTTCCAGTGCAGGGGGTGTGGGTTTGATCCCTGGTCAGAGAGCTAAGATCCCATGTGCCCCATGACCAAAAAACCAGAACATTATATAGAACCAATGTTGTAATAAAATTCAATAAAGACTTTAAAGTGTATTGAATTTATTTTAAAAAGTGTTTACAGTGACTGGCCTGCAGAGTCACACATCTCTCTAACTTGATGCACTTTTGCTTTCCCCTTCATTCAGTCTGCTGCAGCCACAGTGGCCTCATCATTCCTTGAGCCCTCCAGGTCTACTCAGGGCCTCTGAAAGTCTGTTCCCTCTGCCTAGAATACTCTTTCTAAAAGAACTTGCTCCCTAACCCTGTTTGTGCCATTACCCAGAAATCACCTTTCTTCTGGTTTTCAATCATTTTGTAGGAAAGAGCCCTCAGTTAGTGGTGTAAATAACAATGATTAATTACTGTTACAAATGATTGATTCTGCAGAAAATAAGGCAGAACAGAGGAAATTTGTTTCTGAACCCAAACTCTGGGGCCTCAGCTGGGATGACTTGTATAGATGAAGATAGGATCAGCTTGGGGATGGCTCTCTCGCTCCCTCCACATTTCTTGCTGTGCATGGCTTGGGCTTCCTTTTAGCACGGCACCTCTAAAGTAATAAAAGCTCTTGCATAGCAGCTCAGAGAAAAACGAGACCAAAGTGGAGGCTGCTGGTCATCTTGAAGCTGCTCCAGCAACTAGGCACAGCATAACTTCTACCAAATACTGTTACATTTGGTAACAATTACAAAGACACTGAACATCTCAGATTCTAGAAGGTTTCAATAGCACCATTCTTTTAATAAGAGGAACTGCAAAGAATCCTGCTCTATGTAACCTACTACTTACTTCAGTAAGGCCTTCTCAGTCTATCTCACTTGAAATTGCAACCCCCTAATGCATTTACTCACTTATTCTTGCTGTATTTTTCTCTATGATGACATTATCATTTCATATATTTTATATCTCACATATTTAGTTTATTGTCTGTAACCCCCACTTGTTTATAAATTCCATATGTCCAGGGATTTTTTTCTATTATGTTCACTGTTACAATCTTCATCAACTAGTATAGTGTGTGACACATAAGAAGAACTCTATAAATAGTTATAGAAAGGAAGGAAGGAAAAAGGAAGGAAGCAAGGAAGAAGGAAAGGACGAGTTTGGGGGAGGGAGGAGAGTAAACCTGGGGTAAATCATGAAATTAAAAGACACTTGCTCCTTGGAAGAAAAGCTATGACACATGTAGACTGCATATTAAAAGGAGAGGCATCACTTTGTCTATAAAGTTGTGTATAGTCAAAGTTACGATTTTTCCAGTAGTCATGTATGGATGTGAGAGCTGGACCATAAAGAGGGCTGAGCACCAAAGAATTGATGCTTTTGAATTGTGGTGTTGGAGAAGACTCTTGAGAGTCCCTTGGACTGCAGGGAGATCAAATCAGTCAATCCTAAAGGAAATCAACCCTGAATTTTCACTGGAGGACTGATGCTGAAGCTGAAGCTCCAATACGTTGGCCACCTAATGCGAAGAGCTGACTCACTGGAAAAGACCCTGATGCTGGGAAAGATTGAAGGCAGGAGGAGAAGGGGACAACAGAGGATGAGATGGTTGGATGGCATCACTGATTCAATGGACATGAGTTTGAGGAAACTCCAGGAGATAGTGAAGCACAGGGAAGACTGGCATGCTGCAGTCCGTGAAGTCACAAAGAGTTGGACAAGACTGAGCGACTGAACAACAACAACAAAGGGAGAGCAAGGATTTCATGAAAGGGATAGGAGTGACTTATTTTAACAACAAGGTCCCAGTTGAAGCGAGCAACAAAGTTGCTAGAAAGATCCTTAATAAAATGCACATGAGGATGAGTCACTGTATGTATTTCACGGAGAATGGAAACCTCATTTGAGTGCTATCATTTGCTCCCTAATTGATTGACTATAAATAGTATTTCAATCATTTATTTCCACTCAGAAAAAAAGCCTACTAATTTTTTCATGTGAGCCTTAAAGCAGTGCTAATACAGTTTCATCTCCTCTCTGCTAGAGAATCATGGTTTGGTAGGTCTATATTTTGTTTGTTTCTGAGAAATGTCCAGAATCCTACCTGCTTCCATTTCTACATCAGTTTTTGCTTCTTCTTCTTCAGACAGTTGACCAAAATTCACTCAAGATTTCATTGTGGGGTGGTGGTGAGATTGCCAGTGTCCTCAGAGAGGCAAATAGAATAAGAAATCAAGAATACAGAGTTGTAAAGCTACCAGCGCAGCTGAAGGCTTCCGTGAGAATCTGGGTGAACTTGGCCCAAGCTTTCATGGCTGTGGGAGCCACGCCCTGTCCCCTACCAGTGGATAAACATTCTCAGAAGCTTACTTCCTTGTGAACTCTGCCTCCATGACCGCCAGTTTTCTCCCGTAGTACCAATCTGTCACTCCAGACAATGTGCCCAGGCTTTTCGTGATTTAGTATTCCTTTTCATCAAGTGTTTTGTGACTTTCTTTGGTAATCTGATTAGGAATGAGGCTGGGAAATGAGGAATTACTTCATAATCAAAGAGCCCTTTCCTCATTTTTTCTGCTCTGCTCTCTTTTCCTTGTCTCCTTCTTCCTTACTGGCTTCTCCCTCTTTGGAGGAAAAAAAAACAAATGCTATCCCAAGTCTCAGGGTAAACTATTTTATCCTCATTCTGGCCCTGAAGGTTCAGATTCTATCCCAAAATGGACTTATTTGGGTACCTACTCAACAAGGAAGGCATATATCTTCCCATGGAAGACAAATATCTTCTTGGACTAACTGCCAAGAAAATAAAATTGTCGCCTGAATCTCCTTTTCTTGCCTGAACCAAGTTCATAACCCCATATGATTTGCTGTCCGGTTGGCCCAGTCACCACCCGAAAACACGAGAATGGACGGGACCCTGACCCTGATCTTGACGTTGGGAATATATATGTGAACTTGGAAAGCTTTGCTTAGCAAATCATCCTCAAGAGCAAAAGGATTTATCCTATCCCTTGAAATATGCAAATAAGCATGTACCCTTCACCTCAAGGCTGACACAGTGTTTCAGGAGATGGAAATGGAAAAAAGTGCAGGCTTTCTGCTGCCTTTGAAGCTAAGATTTAAACTCTCTAAAGTGGGTAGCTCAGCTGGTAAAGAATTTGCCTGCAATGCAGGAGACCCTGATTTGATTCCTGGGTTGGGAGGATCCTCTGGAGAAGAGATAGGCTACCCACTCTAGTATTCTGGCCTGGAGAATTCCATGGACAGATGAACCTGGCAGGCTACAGTCTATGGGGTCCCAAAGAGTCAGATACAACCAAGCGACTTTCTCTTTTACTTTCAAAGTGAAATTTAGAAACATGTCACATGGGAACCTCGGTTTGATTAGTGAAAAGGAACAGACAATATTTTTGTGTTTGTATGTGTTTGTGTGTTTTTTAACAATTAACTTTAATAAAAGGGTCAGATTCAAATCTGCAACTTAACAGGTAGACATCATTGAACCAGTTATAAACCCTCCCTGAGCCCTCTTTTCTCTCATTTGTACAATAGTAGGGAGGATACCCACTTTACAGGGATGCTAAGAGGATCAAGTTCTATAAACACACAAAAAGGTCAGAAAAAATGCCAGGCTCATAATTTCCTCCCTTAAGTCAGAAAAAAAGCCTACAGTTATAATTTATATGGGCTTCACTGTCAGTCATTTCATTCTTGGATAATCATAGTGACCAAGGCATTTTCTGTATAATGATGGATGTACTATTTCAGAAGTGGTAAAGCTGCTTAAGGTCATTCCTATAAAATGTACACTTGACAAAGCCATAATATTGACAACTATCTGCAAGCCACAGTACCTAATCTATATTAGAGTGCAGTCTTTAGGACAACTAGCAATGTGCCTTATAGATTTATTCCCATTTATAGGAGGGATGGTGCTGATTTGAGCTGTTCCTTGCTGCCCAGTCACTTACACTGACTCTGTTTCCCTAACTTGTTCTTTCCTTCTTGCTTGACTCCATCCACTTTATGCTGTCCCTATTATCTGACTAGAATCCCACTAGTGTCCTAACCTGCTTGGTTTTCTCTTTGAGTTAGACACTTTTCAGCCCTCAATTCTAGGCTTTCAACTCAAGTCTTTGCTATTGAGTTGCTAAATCCCCCAAAACTGTAACTAATGGCCCAGTCTCAAAAGGGACCCCAAAAGGATCTGCCTTCTCCATGACATACTCTCCTGCCATCTCTTGGTCAAAGGTGAGCTACCAGCTACCACCCTCTGCTCATTCTTTTCATCCCAAGGATATCATGGATGGATGATAATGGAGTTTAACTTTCTAGGAGAAGACATTTTGGGATAACAGGGTATCAGCACAGTAGCATAAACTCTGCCCTATAATGGTATTTGAAGTTTGGCCCTGGTTAGAGATAGTGTCACAGTCTGGTGGGCTCCTGTGTGTGTCTGGTGGACGCTGAACGTTTAGAATTTATGAGGTGAAAATTGAAACTTGAGCTAAGAATAAATACCCTTGAGAAAAACCTAGTTTTTGTCAGCATCTTACAAAGAAGTACTGAACAGGGTAAATATACAGTTGTTAATTTTATGAGATCATTTTTACTTTAGCACTAATGAGTATTTGTGGGTCTAATTACCAATATGTATCAACACTTCTTGTGTTTGGCCAAAGAGATATCAAAAGTGTTTTGGACACCAAATCTTCTTGGCATTTTTTGCCCACTGTCTCTTTATGGCCACCCATAAAGCCCTAGCATGACCCTTGGCACACACTTGTTCTTGGCAGTAGGATGATTATTGGATCAGGAGGACTTAGAAGAGTTTACTCACCTTCCTTCAGGATGAAATAGAGAATTTATGGAAGCACGCTGTCAAGATTTGTTTGGGCCATACCAGGGCTTTTAGAAACTGGTTTTGCTTTTGGAAATTGGTTTGCAGAAGATGCTTCACAATACTAGCAGCCCTAACAGTCTCCAGGGTAAGAATGCCTAGTGTAAGGGGACGGCTGATCCTCGTATGATTTATTTAATAATGATACAATAAGGTGGACACGCAGCCTTTATATGTAACAAATCTCATTACAAAACACAGAGGAACTAATCAAACACTATAATGTGAAAACTCTAAAGAGATCTGACACCTGGTTTCTGAATATTGAGAAACTTGTCAAACTTATTGTGTCTCCTAGCAAGGCAATGCTCAGATTTATGATGCCTGAAAACCCAATGTAGCAGTAGTCAATTTGTAATTGTTTTGTGTTCTTTTCTCCCTACAGGTTGTAATGGAGACAGTAAATGGAATAGCAATTAACTTTTGGGGATTAATATGAGTAAAGTTAGTGGCAGCACATTTAGCGTTAAAAAAAATTCTTTTAACAGATTTATAGAGGAAAGACTTTATTGTATTTTATTATTGATCATCCATCCCAGGCCCATTAATGATTTTCAAGCTGTTGCAACCCTTTGCCTCCTTCCTTGTGGAGGTTTGAGTTGCTTAGCTTCATCTCTATCATCTTGTAGCAGGGGATGCTTTCACAGCCTTTTTAGTGGCTCAGTAATTTTCTTATGAGCTTCTCTGGTGGTTCAGTGGTAAAGAATCCACCTGCCAATGCAGGAGACTCAGGTTCAATCAGTGGGTTGGGAAGATGCCCTGGAGAAGGAAATGGCAGCCCACACCAGTATTCTTGCCTGGCAAATCCCATGACAGAGGAGTCTCGCAGGCTACAGTCTATAGGTTGCAAAGAGTCCAAAACAACTTAGCGACTAAAAAAAAATTTACAATGTATCTAGGCTGAAAGAAATACCAGTTCTATCTATTAAGTAATTAGGTTCAAACAACTAAACAAGGCATTTGAAAAAGTAGTACACATAAATTGAAAGAAAAAATATTCGAAACTGTGTTCTTTAGTAATCATAGTTACTCGATAGCAGAATGTATGTGACTTTGGGGCACACATTTTCAGACCTTGAAATGCTATCCAACCACACCACTCTTATTTCCTGTTTCACATTTTGGCAACTGCCAAAACCCTAGTTTCACAAGGATATCATGACTTTGAAAGAAATGTAGTGAAGTGATCTAATGTTGAAAATGTAAACTACTTAAAGTTTGCAAGATATCTATCAGATATCAGATATCAAATGTCCCTGTTCTTTTCTTGAAAATGTATGTTGCTGTGAGCTCACTGTAATACCCTGGGTGCCATGATGTACCCAGTTTAGAGCCAGAACACATAGATTCATGTCACAGGATGCCTGACTCATATAAATTCAACTACAGCAGCCCCCTCTTATCGATGCGTCATATGTTCTAAGACCCTCAGGTGGTGGTTTAGTCACTAAGTCATGTCCGACTCTGTGACTCCATGGACTGTAGCCCTCCAGATTCCTCTGTCCATGGGATTTTCCAGGCAAGAATACTGGAGTGAGTTGCCATTTCTTTCTACAGAGGATCTTCCTGACCTAGAAATCAAACCTAGGTCTTCTGCACTGTAGGCAGATTCTTTTCTGACTGAGCTAGAAGGGAAGTCTGAAACCACAGAGAGTAATGAACCCAATATATACTATGTTTTATTTTTCCTACACACACATATCTAAAGTGAAGTGAAGTCACTCAGTCGTGTCCAACTTTTTGCAACCCCATGGACTGTAGCCCACCAGGCTTTTCTGTCCATGGAATTTTCCAGGCAAGAGTACTGGAGTGGATTGCCATTTCCTTCTCCAGGGGATCTTCCTGACCCAGAGATCGAACCTGAGTCTCCCTCATTCCAGGCAGACACTTTATCATCTGAGCCACCAGGAAGCATATGTATCTATGGTAACAACAGTAAGTGATAATAAAATAGAGGTTATAATACTTTAATCAGTTATCTGAATGTGGTCTCTTTCTCAAAATATCTTATTGTACTATACTCACCCTTCCTCTTGTGATGATGTGAGATGATAAAATGCCTTCTTCACAAGCTGAAGTAAGGTGAATGACGTAGGCATTATGAAATAGCTTTAGGCTGCTATTGAAATTCTGCCAGTGTGTCCCAAGGAGCATCACATGCTTGGGTGTTCCTGTTTTATGGAGCCATGAGTTAATGGTTGGGTGTCAGGAGTAGATGATGTCAATGGTTGGGGATCCCAAGTGGGACAGAACAGTATGGCATGAGATTTCATCACTCTGCTCAGAACCACATAAAGCAAATTAAAACTGATTGTTTATTTCTGGAATTTTCCATTTAATATTTTTGGACCACAGTTCATAGTAGGTAAGAAACTGTAGAAAGCAAAACCATGATAAGAGGGGACTACTGTGCCCTCCCTTGCTGCTAAAAGCTATTCCTGTGTTCAAAGTTACATATTTTTTTTCAGTTACATATTTTTAATACAGCATGGTCTACAAATATAAATCAACTAATTCAACTTACCTCACACAGAGAGTCAGAGTCTATTCCAACATGGGCAGAAAAGTTAATTGTTTTGGATATACTGAAAGGTTATGTCTATATTTTATGGGTAACTTGGGTATTTTTTTAATTTTTAAACTTTAAAAAATTACAAGATACTTATACATGCAGATGTATATATAGTTTTATATAAATATACAAGTGAGATCCAATTTACCTTATAAGAACAATCTCTCTTTTTCTTGTACTTTTTTTGCTTGATTTCACCATCATCTTCTTCAGTCTTTCAATGTGTATTCTTACTCTAATATAAACAACTTAGATTATAAATATTTAGATTTTTCTCTTTTTTCATGTAATCTTAAACACTCTTGATAAACACACTGATATAGACACTAATCATTGATTTACATGATGGAGATATATATATGGGTTTCTCTTTGTTATTTTTATATTCTTGGGAGAGAATGGATACATATATATGCATGATTGAGTCCCCTCACTGCCCACCCAAAACCATCACAACAGTGTCAATCAGCTACACTCCAATAAGAGTCCAAAGGAAAAATAATACCTTCCCTCAGACTTGCAAGGCTATAGAGAAGAGCCTGGAATATAAAATAATATGTGAGAAAATACTTTGTAGATTATTGCTTAATGGGCAGAGAATTTCAGAGTCACAAGATTAGAAGAGTTATAGAGTTGGACTGGTGATAGTTGCCCAACAATGTGACTGTACTTAATATTTCTAAATTATACACCTTAAAATTATTAACAGGGTAAGTTTTATGTTAAAACATATACATTGTTTCTTGTGTCTTGCATTTTTAAATAGAAAGTACTAAGTTAGTTGATATGTTAATTTATTTTTTCAAATGGCTGCATGATATCCCATGATGTGGATGACAGTGTATCCCGCCATGCTCTTGTTATGAGCATTCACCATGTTTCCAGTTTATCCAGCCCCAAAACAGCTCTACAGTCCACAGTTATGTTCATATTTTCTCACATACTCAGTGGTTTTATTTCTTTTTTTTAATTTAATTAAATTTATTTACTTTTTAATTACAATACTGTATTTGTTTTGCCATACATTGACACGAATCAGCCATAGGTGAACACAATCTGCCAATGCCGAAGCCCCCTCCCACCTCCCACCCCACATCCTCTACTTGAATCATCCTGTGCATCAGCCCCATGCATCCTGCATCCTACATTGAACATAGATTGGCGCTTCGTTTCTTACAGGAAAATATACATGTTTCATTGCCATTCTCCCAAACCATCCCACCCTTTCCCTCTCCCTCAGAGTCCAAAAGTCCACTCTGTACCTCTGTGTCTCTTTGTTGTCTCACATATAGGGTCATCATTACTGTCTTCTAAATTCCATATATATGTGTCAGTATACTGTATTGGTGTTTTTCTTTCTGGCTTACTTCACTCTGTATAATTGGTTCCAATTTCATCCATCTCATTAGAACTGAGTCAAATTTATTCTTTTAAGGGCTGAGTAGTACTCCATTGTGTATATGTACCACAGCTTTCTTATCCATTCATCTGCTGATGGACATCTAGGTTGCTTCCATGTCCTGGCTATTATAAACAGCGCTGCAATGAACATTGGGGTACATGTGTCTCTTTCAATTCTGGTTTCCTCGGTGTGTATGCCCAGCAGTGGGATTGCTGGGTCATAAGGCAGTTCTATTTGCAATTTTTTAAGGAATCTCCACACTGTTTTCCATAGTGGCTGTACTGAGTTTGCATTCCCACCAGCAGTGTAAGAGGGTTCCCTTTTCTCCACATCCTCTCCAGCATTTATTGCTTGTAGACTTTTGGATCGCAGCCATTCTGACTGGTGTGAAATGGTACCTCATTGTGGTCTTGATTTGCATTTCTCTGATAATGAGTGATGTTGAACATCTTTTCATGTGTTTGTTAGCCATCCGTATGTCTTCTTTGGAGAGATGCCTATTTAGTTCTTTGGCCCATTTTTTAATTGGATCATTTATTTTTCTGGAGTTGAGCTGCATAAGTTGCTTGTATATCTTTGAGATTAGTTGTTTGTCAGTTGTTTCATTTGCTATTGTTTTCTCCCATTCAGAAGGCTGTCTTTTCACCTTGCTTATAGTTTCCTTTGTTGTGCAGAAACTTTTAATTTTAATTAGATCCCATTTTTTTATTTTTGCTTTTATTTCCAGTATACTGGGAGTTGGATCATAGAGGATCCTGCTGTGATTTATGTCGGAGAGTGTTTTGCCTATGTTCTCCTCTAGGAGTTTTATAGTTTCTGGTCTTACATTTAGATCTTTAATCCATTTTGAGTTTATTTTTGTGTATGGTGTTAGAAAGGGGTCTAGTTTCATTCTTTTACAAGTGGTTGACCAGTTTTCCCAGCACCACCTGTTAAAGAGACTGTCTTTACTCCATTGTATATTCTTGCAACGAAAAGAATAAAATACTTAGGAATATTCCTACCTAAAGAAACTAAAGACCTATATATCGAAAACTATAAAACACTGATGAAAGAAATCAAAGAGGACACTAATAGATGGAGGAATATACCATGCTCATGGGTTGGAAGAATCAATATAGTGAAAATGAGTATACTACCCAAAGCAATCTACAGATTCAATGCAATTCCCATCAAGCTACCAGCAGTATTTTTCTCAGAACTAGATCAAATAATCTCAAGATTTGTATGGAAATACAAAAAACCTCGAATAGCCAAAGCAATCTTGAGAAAGAAAAATGGAACTGGAGGAATCAACTTGCCTGACTTCAGGCTCTACTACATAGCCACAGTCATTAAGACAGTATGGTACTGGCACAAAGACAGAAATATAGATCAATGGAACAAAATCGAAAGTGGTTTTATTTCTAAGGGTTACATTCTCAGGTATGGAATTGCTGTGCTGAATGGCATATTTACATTAATTTTTTAAAAAATAGATGTTGTTAAATGGCTTTTATTTTTATTTATTCTATTTAGATTTGATTTATTTCTGCTTTTTAAAGTAGTTTTCAGCCATTCCTCTTTCACTTAGTAGCATTGTTTTCAGCTTCTATAGATCTGATCACATGGTTTCCTCCATTTAATGTATTGCTATAATTAATTACATTAATAAATTTCCAAATGCTTCATTTGTATCACAGGAATAAACTATGTGGTCATAGTGTATTTTTGTGTACATGCTGGAATCTTTTACCAATATTTGATTTATAATTTTTACAATATTTCAAATGAGGTTAGCATATACTTTTCTGTTTTTCTACTATTCCTTATCAAATTTTAGTATGAAATTTGTGCTTGTCCCCATAAAATTAATTGGGGAGCTGTCTAGTTTTTCTATAGCCAGGAAAAGTAAAAGTAGCATTATAATTATTCTATAAAGTTTAGCTCAATCTCAGCTGTGATCCCATCTGGTCCCAGTGCCCTCTTCAATGTTAGATCTCTAATCACCTTCACAAGCTTGTCTATATTTGCTAGTCTATTCAGGTTTTCCATTTCTTCTTAGATAAGTTTGAGTAATTTATATTTTGCTATAAAATAATTTCCTCTTGGAAATATTTAATATTAAGTATTATATTTGTCTTTTTAATATTCTTTTAGTCCTTTTGTGTCTGAGTGTTCTTTCTCTTTTATCTATAATTACACTGCTAGATGTGGTCTGTTTTACTTTACATTGTTTTCCAGACTGTCTCTCAAATTTGTTTATCCTTTCTAATATTTGTATTGCCTTATTTTCTATTTTGTTGACATAAGCTCCCATTTTCATTAGTTCCTTCTCCTAGTTTCATCTGATTTATTTTATTTTTCTAGTTTCTTAAGATGAGTAGTACCAAGTTTCTAAGAAATTTTTATTCTTTATTCTTTAGTGGTAAAAGCATTTAAGGCTAAATTTTTTCCAAAGAATAAAAGTTTCAGAGTCTCGTAAGTTTTGATTATTCATTTAGTTGCTTTCTAGAATGTTTGAAATTTCTATTTATTTCCTCTTAACATAAACATATCTATAAATTTTGTTTCTAACTTACAAAGTAAATAAGATTTTTGGTCACATTTTAGTTCTTTACTTTTATTTTTGTTGGATTTGGCTCAGAGAATGTGTCTATAGAATCTTTACTGTTTATATTTTCTGAATTTATTTTTATTGGAGTATATTTGCTTATAATATTGTGTTAGTTTCTGTTGTAGGACAAAGTGGATCAGCTATAAGTATACATATATCCCCTCTTTTTTATTTCCTTCCCATCTAAGTCACCATAGAGCCATGAAAAGGGTTCCTGAGCTATACAGTAGGTTCTCATTAGCTATCTGTTTCATACTTAGTATCAATAGTGTATATATCAATCCCAATTTTCCAGTCCATTCCACCTCCCCTTCCCACCTTGGGGTCCATACATTTGTTTGCTACATCTGAGTTTCTATTTCTGCTTTGCAAATAAGATCATCTATATCATTTTTCTGTATTCCACATATATGTGTTAATTAATTTTTTTTGTCTTTCTGACTTCTCTGTATGACAGTCTCTAGGTTTATCCATGTCTCTACCAATGACCCAATTTTTTAAATTTACTTATCTACTTTAATTGGAGGCTAATTGCTTTACAATATTGTGGTGGTCTTTGCCATGTATCAGCATGAATCAGCCACAGATGTACATGTGTCCCACCATCCTGAAACCCTTTCCCACCTCCCTCCCCACCCCATCTCTCTACGTTGTTCCAGTGTACCGACTTTGGGTGCCCTGCCTCATGCATTGAATTTGTACTGTTAATCTATTTTACATATGGTAATATATATGTTTCAATGCTATTCTCTCATATTGCCCTACCCTCTTCTTCTCCCACATAGTCCAAAAGTCTGTTCTTTACATCTGTATCTCATTTGCTGACTAGCATATAGGGTCATTGTTGCTGTCTTTCTAAATTCCATATATTTGCATTAGTATACTATATTGGGGGCTTCTTTCTGGTTTACTTCACTCAGCTCCAGTTTCATCCACCTCATTAGAACTGACTCAGATGTGTTCTTTGTTATAGCTGAGTAACATTCCATTGTGTATATGTACCACAACTTCCTTATCTATTTGTCTGCAAATGGACATCCAGGTTGCTTCCATGTCCTAGCTATTGTGAACAGTGCTGCAGTGAACTTTGGGATACATGTGTCTCTTTCAGTTCTGGTTTCCTCGGTGTGTACGCTTAGCAGTGTGATTACTGGGTCTTATGGAAGTTCTATTTCCAGGTTTTTAAGGAATCTCCATACTATTCTCAATAGTGGATATACATAGTTTGCATTCCCACCAACAGTGTAGGAGAGTTCCCTTTTCTCCACACCCTCTCCAGCATTTATTTTTTGTAGACTTTGATGGCAGCCATTCTGACTGGTCTAAGATGTTACCTCATTGTGGTTTTGCAGATGACCCAATTTTGTTCATTTTTATGGCTGAGTAATATTCCATTGTATAAATGTACCATTTCTTCTTATTAAGTTTCAGTTGGTGGATAACTATAAAGCCAATTTGCATAAATGTTCCATAGAAGTAAAGAAAAATAACCTTCTATTCAATGAGGATAAGGCATCAGTTCAGTTCAGTTCATTTCAGTCGCTCAGTCGTGTCCAACTCTGTGCGACCCCATGGACTGCAGCCCACCAGGCTCCTCCATCCATGGGATTTTCCAGGCAACAGTACTGGAGTGGGGTGCCATTGCTTTCTCCAAGGATAAGGCATGTATATATATATATATAAACACATATGTCTGTATGTGTATGCATGTGTATATATTCACAAATATACATGCATACATGTGTGGCATATATATATATATATACACACACAATTATTTTTGTATATATAACAAATTCCTCTATGGCTTTACTTATTATCTAATAAACCAGTTCTTTCTGAGACATGTGTATTGAAGTATCCAATAGTAATTCCGTTTTTGCAGCATTCTCTTGTATAGGTTTTGTTTTAATATATAGGTGATCTTTATGTGTGTGTGTGCGTTCAGGTTTATAGCACATATCTTTTTCACAAATTGTGCAACACAATTACTCCATCTTATTTGCTATCAATACCAGCAATTCTGCTTTCTTTAGGTTTTTATTTTACTGATTTCCTTCTTTATGTTTAATCTTTATTATTTTTTTTGTGTTTCTTGTAAACTGCATTCAAACTGTTTTCTTTTTAATCAGTAATATGGTCTTTGTATTTTAATGGGAGAAATAAGTCTATTTACATTTATTCATTGATTATTATGCTTTATTTTATTTGTTTTATCTTGATTTATTATTTTACATTTTTATTTCTTATTGTTTATTTTCTTTGTTTTTACTCATATGATAAAGTTGCTACTCATTTCTCTTCATCAATTTGGTAAAATTGTTTTCTTAATTTTCTTTTATTGGGAGTGGTTATCAGGAACTCTGTTTAGGAATACAAAGTTTGAAATGCCTGCAAAACATTAAGTAGGGCAGTGGCTTGGAGACTGCCTGTAGGGTTCAGGAAGTTTCAGTTTTGCCTCCTTTTCAACCAGAAGGCAGTAGCTCTGAGGCCATATCTCCAGTGTGTCCCGAGAGGGCTCATCCTTGAGTATGCCCAGTTTCTCAGACCATTAGGGGTAGATGTGATTTTATTTTGAAAGCCTGGCTTCCTTAGAGTCATCCCTGGGTCAGTATAGCTTAATATTCATCTAGGGTTGGTCTGAATTTGTTCTTAACCCCTTTGAGCTCATAAGGCTCCTGTGTTTGCTAATGAATCAAGTGTGACTAGGAACATGCTTTTGAGTCTGTTCCATTTTCTACTCTGAATGTTTCTGAGTAGGTGCAGTCCAGTGAATGTCCACAGCCTTCCTGACCCCTAGAAGGGTTTTTCTTGTCTGTCCTTTTCCCTGGTTCTCAATGTTAAACTTCTTGCTGTTCTGCCAGGTAGCCTGTTGCTATTAGTATCATGATTACTAACTCTTTCTCCACCAAGATTTCCATGATATTTAACATCAAGGCATTTAAACAGAACTTTTCCAGGCTTTGTTGCAAGTAAAATCAACTCCCTCCATCAGAGATCTCTTCCTTAACGTTCCTCCCCACTTGGGCAGAACCTCTGTGCTATTATACCAAGGTGAGCTGGGGTTCACATTTCAACATCTGAGCTTCAGGGAAGAAGGACAGCTAGCTTTGAGATATTAGTAGGGATGGAAGTCATCAGTTTATCAGTTTTATTTAAAACCATAAGGTTAGGTTAGCTGTGTAGAGGGAAATGAGAGCAACTGAAGAATTAAGTCTTAGATCATGCCCTTTTGTAGGGCTGGGCTAAGGCATTTAAGCTATGAGTAGATGAGGGGTTTCCTGCCTGAGACCAGGGCCAGGAAAACACTTGGTTCAGTAGCCATGGGCCAGCTCCATCTCAAGCCACAAGGGACAGACTGAGTTTCGTACCTTTTGTGTCTCATCCTGTACCCATACCACTTCGTTATAAACATGCTTTCCATTCACCAAGTCTAGTTTATACTGTTGTCTCAAGAATCCAACCGACTCTACTTGTAGTAGATGAACAGAATCCTTTCCCATTCTGTGTTTGTGACCTTGAAAAAATCAAGGCAGGCTGCTATGACATTCATATTTGGTTTAGAAAAAGGTAACTTGAATGTGATAAAAATAAATAATTAAAACCTGGACTCATTATGGCCAGGAACTAAGGGTGACACCACCAGGGGCAAATTACTTCACTTCTTCAAGTGTCAGTTTCCCCAGTGTTTATCGTCTCTACCTTGCAAAGCTATCATGTTCTGAGACCTAAGTAATAGAATGTAAGTACAGTAACATGCAGTAGGTGCTTAATAAATGTCACCTTGTTTCCTTTACTGACTTCAGAGGCCACGGAAAAGCTACTTAAATACAGGAAGTAACCTCTAAATTTCTGAATGTTGTTCTTTCTTTATCAAGCTGTCTACCTCCCTATAGATACATTGTTTTTAAGGGTAACTTAAGGGTATTTTAAACTCCAAAATCACTGCAGATGGTGACTGCAGCCATGAAATTAAAAGATGCTTACTCCTTGGAAGAAAAGTTATGACCAACCTAGATAGCATGTTCAAAAGCAGAGATATTACTTTGCCGACTAAGGTCCGTCTAGTCAAGGCTATGGTTTTTCCAGTAGTCATGTATGGATGTGAGAGTTGGACTGTGAAGAAGGCTGAGTGCCGAAGAATTGATGCGTTTGAACTGTGGTATTGGACAAGACTCTTGAGAATCCCTTGGACTGCAAGGAGATCCAGCCAATCCATTCTGAATATCAGCCCTGGGATTACTTTGGAAGGAATAATGCTAGAGCTGAAAGTCCAGTACTTTGGCCACCTCATGCGAAAAGACTCTGATGATGAGGGGTTGGGGGCAGGAGGAGAAGCGGACGACCGAGGATGAGATGGCTGGATGGCAGCACTGACTCAATGGACGTGAGTCTGAGTGAACTCCAAGAGATGGTGATGAACAGGGAGGCCTGGTGTGCTGCAATTCATGGGGGTCGCAAAGAGTCGGACACAACTGAGCGACTGAACTGAACTGAACTGAACTTCGTGAAAGTGGATCATCTTTATCTCATGTTTGCACACTGAGTGAACTGAGTGACAGGAGAAGGCATTTGTCTTGCTGTCTTGCTTGGATGGCAGAGCTGGAGGTGGTGGAAATGCAGACAAGAGGCAGCCATACTGAGTGTAAACTTATACATCATAGTTTATATGTATATTACATATCATATAGAAATACATCATAGTTTCTGACTTTTTCACTTCAGTTCAGGTCACTCAGTCATATCCAACTCGTTGCGACCCCATGGACTGCAACATGCCAGGCTTCCCTGTCCATCACTGCCTCCCAGAGCTTGCTCAGACTCATGTCCATCGAGTTGGTGATGCCATCCAACCATCTCATTCTCTAACATCCCCTTCTCCTCCTGCCTTCAGTCTTTCCCAGCATCAGGGTGTTTCCCAAAGAGTCAGTTCTTCACATCAGGTGGCCAAAGTATTGGAGTTTCAGCCTCAGCATGAATCCTTCCAATGAATATTCAGGACTGATTTCATTTAGGATGGACTGGTTGGATCTCCTTCCACTCCAGGGGACTCTCAAGGGTCTTCTCCAACAGTTCAAAAGCATAAATTCTTCTGTGTTCAGCTTTCTTTATAGTCCAGCTCTCACATCCATACATGACTCCTGGAAAATCCATAGCTTTGATTAGATGGACCTTTGTCGGCAAAGTAATGTCTCTGCTTTTTAATATATTGTCTAGGTTGGTCATAGATTTTCTTCCAAGGAGCAAGTGTCTTTTAATTCATGGCTGCAGTCACCATCTGCAGTGATTTTGGAGCCCAAGAGTGGAGTCTGTCACTGTTTCCATTATTCTCCATCTATTTGCCATGAAGTGATGGGACCAGATGTCATGATCTTTGTTTTTTGGAAGTTGAGTTTGAAGTCAACTTTTAAGTCTCCTTTTTCTCTTTCATCAAGAGGCTTTCTAGTCCCTGTTCACATTCTGCCATAAGTGTGGTGTCCTCTGCATATTTCAAGTCATTGATGTTTCTCCTGGCAACCTTGATTCCAGCTTGTGCTTTATCCAGTCTGGCATTTTGCATATGTGCTGTATATAAACTAAATAAGCAAGGTGACAATATACAGCCTTGATGAACTCCTTTCCTAGTTTCTAGCTGTTGCTTTTTGACCTACATACAGATTTCTCAGTAGACAGGTAAGGTGGTCTGGTATTCCCATCTCTTTCAGAATTTTCCACGGTTTGTTGTGATCCACAAAATCAAAGGCTTTATTTAGTCAATGAAACAGAAGTAAATGTTTTTCTGTAACTCCCTTGCTTTTTTGATGATCCAGTGGATGTTGGCAATTAGATCTCTGGTTCCTCTGCCTTTTCTAAATCCATATTGAACATCTGGAAGTTCTCAATTTATATGCTGTTGAAACATAGCTTGGAGAATTTTGAGCATTACTTTGCTAGCATGTAAGATGAGTGCAGTTGTGCAGTAGTTTGAACATTTTTTTGGCATGGACTTTCTTTGGGATTGGAATGAAAACTGACCTGTCCATTCATGTGGCCACTGATGAGTTTTCCAGATTGGCTAGCATATTCAGTGCAACACTTTCACAGCATCATCTTTTAGGATTTGAAACAGCCTAACTGGAGTTCCATCACCTCCACTAGCTTTGCTCGTAGTGATGCTTCTTAAGGCCCACTTAACTTCACACTTCAGGATGTCTGACTCTATGTGAGTGATCTCACCATCGTGGTTATCTGGGTCATGAAAGATCTTTTTGCATAGTTCTTCTGTGTATTCTTGCCACCTCTTCTTAGTATCTTCTGCTTCTGTTAGGTCCATACTCTTTCTGTCCTTTATTGTGCCTAACTTTGCATGAAATGTTCCCTTGGTATCTCTAATTTTCTTGAAGAAATCTCTAGTCTTTCCCATTCTATTGTTTTCCTCTATTTCTTTGCATTGATCACCAAAGAAGGCTTTTTATATCTCCTTACTATCTTTGGAACTCTGCATTCAGGTATTTTTTTCTTTTTCTCCTTTGCCTTTCACTTCTCTTCTTCTCAGCTATTTGTAAGACCTCTTCACACAACCATTTTTCCCTTCTTGCATTTCATTTTCTTGGGGATGGTTTTGATCACCACCTCCTTTAGAGCACAGGCTTGTTAGTTGTGGTGCAGGGACTTAGTTATCCCATGACATGTGAAACCTTCCCAGCAAGTGGAATCTTAATCACTGGACCACCAGGGAAGTCCCTCAGTGATTTTCTTAATGGTGACTGGACAATTATCTGTGGTCTCTAGGTTGGCAGAATTTGCTTCTCCTGTTATGTTGACATTTTTAAAACCAAGCCTCTTTATAAAATTATCAGTCCATCCTTTGCTGGCATTAAATTCTCCAGTTTTAAATTCTTCATCTTCCATTTATTTTGTTTCCATATAATGATTTTGCTTTTTCTCAAATCATATTACAGTCTTAGGTGTACCTTTCTTTTTAAATTTTTACCTGTTTATTTACTTTTGGCCGTGCTGGGTCTTCATTGCTGCATATGGGCTCTCTCTCTGGCACATGGGGGCCACTCTCTAGTTGTGATGTGCAGCCTTCTCATTGCAGTGCTTCTCTTTTATTTTCATATTCTGACTGGAGAACAGTTGCTTTACAGTGTTGTGTTAGTGTCTGCTGTACAATGAAGTTGATAAGCTACACGTATACATATGTCCCTCCCTTTTGGGCCTCCCTCCCACCTCCCCCATCCCATGCATCTAGATCATCACAGAGCACTGAGCTGAGCTCCCTGTGCTATACAGTAGCTTCCCACTAGCTGTCTATTTTATACATGGTAGTATATTTATGTCTATGCTACTCTCCCAGTTCAACCCTTCGTCTCCTTCCCTCTCTGTGTCCACAGTCCATTCTCTACATCTCCGTTTCTATTCCTGCCCTGCAAATAGGTTCATCAGTACTGTTTTTTCCAGATACTCTATATATGCATCCACATGAATGCTGCCTTTTCTCAAAAAATTAAATACTATTTCACAAAAAGTGCAAGATTTTCACAGCTGCAGGTGTAGCAGAAGCAATCGCTTCACAAATTTCCTTTTCTTTTTACAATGGTCCTTGCACTGGATGTGGGCTTCCCTTGTTGCTCAGCTGGTAAAGAATCCACCTGTAATGTGGGAGACCTGGGTTCAATCCCTGGGTTGGGAAGATCCCCTGAAGAAGGAAACAGCTACCCACTTCAGTATTCTGGCTTGGAAAATTCCATGGACTTATCCATAGGGTTGCAAAGAGTCAGACACGACTGAGCAACTTGCATTTTACACTGGATTCATTCATCTTGAGAGGTGGTAATCACAGTTGCAGGCCTCAGTCTAGGGTACGTATCAGCAACCGAACTTCTCCTTGTAATACCATGACTTTCTCTGCTACTTGGGAACATTGCCAGCATCACCAGTGGCACTCTGTGTGGGTCCCATAGGTGCTAAGGTTCATGGCATTGAACTAATAAACATGACGAAAAATACTCAACAACTGCAAGGGATCACTTTCTACTGCCATATGCAATTTACTAGAGACAAACTGTTTGCATGGAGATGCCTAGCATAACATGGCATCTTAAACAGATACTCAAGAACACTTGAGCTCATCACAATAGCAACAGATGACTACAAATTATTATAGTGGTACAGTATGTACTACAGTTCACTTTCTGCGGATATGATTGAATACTGCATCTTTACATTTGTTTACATTTCTCTCAACTGAGAATGGCACCATGATGGTCTGAAAGTGTTTGTGTATGTAAGTTTTGATAAATTTTAACCTTTTAGACTAGATTTGTATATGTTTTATGGTGGCAAATGATGAAATAGACTAGTATCTTCATATATTTTAGGCATTTATGACATATCTAACTTTTCCTTACTTTTGCCAATATTTCTAGATAGTGCGGTATGTGAGTTTTCAAATTGTCACAGGTCTTCAAAGTATTTTACAATATATTTATTGAAAAAAATCCACATATACGTGGACCCATGCATTTCAAACCCATATTGTTCAAGGGCCAGCTGTAATCATGAGTATCTAACCCCATGCTTATAAAATGTAGGCATGCAATAAATATTCATCACTGATGATCATTTGAATGATGCTGATGGTGATGAGAGTGTGGCTCCACTCCTGAGAGTGCTTGTACCTAGTGAAGGACCCAGCAGTGTAAGCTTTTCAGTGTCAACAGAATTAATAACAAATAAGAGAGGTGTCACAGCATCTCTAGGAAATGACTCTAAAAGAGACTTGTGCTTTGTAAAGAAGCCTTGGATGCTGTGTATATATATGTTTATTTAAAGTTAGAGGAAGTAGATGTTTGAGAATATGAAAGATAAAAAGAAAGAGATTGATTATTTTTACCTCTTCTAATGTTATCTTCTGACAGTCTTAGAATAACTGTGGTCATAAAGTGATCATAAAGAATCAGTCTGGGGGCTTTCCTGGTATCTCTTTGGTAAAGAAATCTGCCTGCCAATGCAAGAAACATGGGCTCAATCCCTGGTCCAGGAAGATCCTACATGAGCAACTAAGCCTATGTGCCTCAACTGTTGAGCCTATTCTCTAGAGCCTGGGAACCACAATTATTGAGTCCATGCGCTGCAAGCACTAAACCCCACATGCCCGAGAGCCCATGCTCTGCCACAAGAGAAGCCACCACAGTGAGAAGCCTGAGCACTATAACGAAGAGTAGGCCCCACTTGTCACAACTAGAGACAAGCCTGTGCAGCAGCAAAGACCCAGCACAACTGAAAATATATAAATAAAAATTTTAAAATGGTCCTCATTGAAAAACATCTGTATTAAAAAAATAAAGAAAGAAAGAATCAGTCTGCCCAAGTGGTTGGCAGTAAATTAAAAATCCATTGAGATTCACTTTAGGATTACCAGTCCTTTTCATTTATCAGAAGTTCTCTCTGTTGTTTACAAGGAAATTAATAAGGTATGTGGAGTAGCTTGAATCTTCTGGGGTGATGCCAGAGCAGTCATCATCCACAATAGCCTTGAACATTCCAGTATTCAGCTTACCGCAGGGTAGGCTCAGGACAGACAACCAGGACTTGAAAGGAGAATGTACCTCCTACACTCTGGGTATCCGTCCCACCATGTTCTCTCTCAGCCCTGTGTAGGCAGCTTCAACTTTTAAATTAACTAATACAGTAAATATATTCAGCCACTAAGTTGTGTCCAACTCTTTGTATTCCCATGGACTGCAGCACACCAGTCTCCTCTGTTCTCCACTACATCCCAGAGTTTGCTCAAATTCAAGTCCATTGAGCTGGTGATGTTATTTAACCATCTCATCCTCTGCCACTCCCTTCTCCTTTTGCCTTCAATCTTTCCCAGCATCAGTGTCTTTTCCAATGAGATGGCCAAAGTGTTGGAGCTTTAGCTTTCCCATAATATAATGAATCCAATTTCTTGGATTCTAAAAAAGTCTTTCAGGGACTGAAAACTGAAGTGAAATATGTGGAAATGGGACAAAAAGAAGCAGGGCAGAGGGGGGGCAGCACTGATTGTTGAGTCTCAGTGGAAGGAGAACCCGGGTGAATGGCTGAACTGACAGACACTCCCCAGACTTGTCACCAGGTGTGGCCTGTGGCTAAACAAAGCTGTTTGATCTGAATTGAATGTGGTGAGAAGGCAGGGGTCTGTGACATGTGTCAGCATCCACCCTAAGCTGAGAAGAAACTCAGCTCTCCTACTGTCTTCTAGTTTCTGAGCTAGAGTTTCATGACGATAACAACTTACGGTAACGGGTTTGGCTTCAGATAGAAGCTCAACACTTTAAAGAGGAGCTCGGAGAGAGAAGCTGATCAAGAGAAACATCAGGCAAGATGAGAGGCAAGGACCACAGAAACTGCAAAACACTGAACACACTCAGTGGTTTATTTTGTATCATTAATTTAATAAATACTGAGTAAACAGTTTGTGTTTGGCACTGTGCCTGTGTGGAGCATATAAGTCAACACATCCTACTTGTGTTGTAACTTCTTTGCCCTTAGAGAAAGTAGAAGATATCTATTTTCTTAACACTTTAGTGCAAACTCCTTCAAGTGTGTTTTGTTGGATATTAATATTTATATATATATTAGGAGAAGGGGAAAGGAGGGTTAAGAATACTTGGAAAATTTTAGACAAGTTAACACATTAATTGCTGCAGAATCCCTCAGGAGCCTGTAACATACTACACTATATACTACACTATGCAAGACAACTTTCTAAGAAATCGGTACAGTGGACAGTGAAGTGTAAAGTGAAAGTGTTAGTTGCTCAGTCATGTCCAGCTCTTTATGACCCCATGGACTGTAGATTGACAGGCTCCTCTGTCCATGGAATTCTTCAGGCAGGAATACTGGAGTGGGTTGCCATTCCCTCTCCAGGGAATCTTCCCAATGCAGAGATTGAACCTGTGTCTCCTGCATTGCAGGTAGATTCTTTATTATCTGAACCACCAGTATTCTTGCCTGGAGAATTCCATGGGCAGATAATCTGGTGGACTACAGTCCATGTTATCACAGAGTCAGACATGACTGAGCAACTAAAACAGTGGACAAGACTTCCAAAATTCTTTTGACTGCAGATGCCTTATGTCTAGGAGTTGCTTGTTGAACTCAGTGTTGTATAGCACACTTCTGTATGGATGCTACTGTAAAGCACTGATCAGAGACTTCCCTGATTGTCTACTGGTTCAGACTCTGTGCTTTCACTTTGGGGGCATGGGTTATTTCCCTGGTTGGGTAGTTACAATTTCATATGCTGTGCAGGGATAGGATACTATTATCCTTATACCTCAGAGGGCAAACAGAATGAAAACTACAATCACAGAAAACTAATCAAACTGATCACATGGATCACAGCTTTTTCTAACTCATGAAACCATAAGCCATGCCGTGTAGGGCCACACAAGATGAACGGGTCATGGTGTAGAGTTCTGACAAAATGTGATCCACTGGAAATGGGAATGGCAAACCACTTCAGTATTCTTGCCTTGAGAACTGCAAGAACAGTATGAAGAGGCAGAAAGATATGACACTGAAAGATGAAATCCGCAGGTCGGTAGGTGCCCAACATACTACAGGAGAAGAGTGGAGAAATAAGACCAGAAAGAAAGAAGAGATGGAGCCAAAGGGAAAACAACACCAAATTGTGGATGTGACTGGTGATGGAAGTAAAGTCTGATGCTGTAAAGAACAATATTGCATAAGAACCTGGAATGTTAGGTCCATTAATCAAGGTAAATTGGAAATATTCAAACAGGAGATGGCAAGAGTGGACATCAGCATTTTAGGAATCAGTGAACTAAAATGGACTGGAATCAGTGAATTTAATTCATAAGACCATTATATCTACTACTATGGGCAAGAATCCCTTTGAAGAAATGGAACAGTCCTCATAGTCAACAAGAGTCCAAAATGCAGTACTTGGGTGCAATCTCAAAAATGACAGAATAATCTCTGTTTGTTTCCAAAGCAAACCATTCAGTATCACAGTAATCCAAGTCTATGCCCCAACCAGTAAGCTGAAGAAGCTGAGGTTGAATAGTTCTATGAAGACCTATAAGACCTTCTAGAACTAACAACAAAAAAATGTGTCATTTTCATTATAGAGGACAGGGGTGCAAAAGTAGGAAGTCAAGAGATACCTGGAATAACAGGAAAATTTGGCCTAGGAATACAAAATGAAGTAGGACAAAGACTAACAGAGTTTTGCCAAGAGAATGCACTGGTCATGGCAAACACCCTCTTCCAACAACATAAGAGAAGGCTCTACACATGGACATCACCAGATGGTCAATACAGAAATCAGATTGATTATATTCTTTGCAGCCAAAAATACAGCCAGGAAAAACAAGACCAGGAGATGACTGTTGCTCAGATCATGAACTCCTTATTGCAAAATTCACACTTAGATTGAAGAAAGTAGGGAAAACCACAAGACCATTCATTTAGGGCCTAAATCAAATCCCTTATGATTATAAAGTGAAAGTGACAAACAAATACAAGGAATTCTAGATAGAGTTAATGAAGAACTATGGACAGAAGTTTGTGATATTGTACAGGAGGCAGTGATCAAGACCATCCCCAATAAAAAGAAATGCAAAAAGGCAAAATGGTTGACTGAGGAGGCCTTACAAATAGCTGATAATAGAAGAGAAGCTAAAAGCAAAGGAGAATAGGAAACATATACTCATTTGAATGTAGAGTTCCAAACAATAGCAAGGAGAGATAAGAAAGCCTTCCTCAGTGATCAATGCAAAGAAATAGAGGAAAACAATAGAATAGAAAAGACTAGAGATCTCTTCAAGAAAATTAGAGATACCAAGGGAACATTTCATGCAAAATGGACACAATAAAGGACAGAAACAGTATGAACCTAACAGAAGCAGAGGATATTAAGAAGAGGTGACAAAAATACACAGAAGAACTATAGAAAAAAAAAAAATCTTCATGACCCAAACAACCACGATGGTGTGCTCACTCACCTAGAGCCAGACATCCTGGAATGTGAAGTCAAGTGGGCCTTAGGAAGCATCACTATGAGCAAAGCTAATAGAGGTGATAGAATTCCAGTTTAGCTATTTCAAAACCTAAAAGATGATGCTGTGAGAGTGCTGCCTTCAATATGCCAGCCAATTTGGAAAACTCAGCAGTGGCCACTCTTTTCTCCACTCTTGTTTTCCAGGACTGGAAAAGGTCAATTTTCATTCTAATTCCAAAGAAAGTCCATGCCAAAGAATGTTCACGATTGCACATGTCTCACACGCTAGCAAAGTAATGCTCAAAATTCTCCAAGACAAGCTTCGACAGTACATGAACTATGAACTTCCAGATGTCCAATCCAGATTTAGAAAAGGCAGAGGAACCAGACATCCAATTGCCAACATCCATTGGATCATTAAAAAGCAAGAGAGTTCCAGAAAAGCATCTACTTCTGCTTTATTGATATGCCAATGCCTTTGACTGTGTGGATCACAATAAATTGTAGAAAATTTTTCAAGAGATGGGAATACCCATCTACCTTACCTGCCCCTTGAGAAATCTGTATGCAGGTGAAGAAGCAACAGTTAAAACTGGACACAGAACAGCAGAGTGATTCCAAATAGGGAAAGGAGTATGTCAAGGCTGTGTATTGTTACCCTGCTTATTTAACTTATATGCAGATTATATCATGCAAAATTCTGGGCTACACAAAGCACAAGCTGAAATAAAAATTGATGGGAGAAATACCAATAACCTCAGATATGCAGATGACACCAGCTTTATGGCAGAAAGCAAAGAAGAACTAAAGAGCCTCTTGATGAAAGTGAAAGAGGATAATGAAAAACCTGCTTTAAAATTCAACATTCAAAAACAAAGATCATGGCATACAGTCCCATCATTTCATGGCAAATAGATGGGGAAACAATAAAAACAGTGACAGACTATATTTTCTTGTGCTCCACAATCACTGCAGATGTTGACTGCAACCATGAAATTAAAAGACGCTTTATCTCTGGAAGAAAACCTATGACCAACCTAGACAGCATATTAAGAAGCAGAGACATTACTTTGCCGACAAAGGTCCATCTAGTCAAAGCTATGGTTTTTCAAGTAGTCATGAATGGATGTGAAAGTTGAACTATAAAGAAAGCTGAGTGCCAAAGTATTTATTGATGCTTTCAAACTGTGGTGTTGGAGAACACTCTTGAGAGCCCATTGGAGTGCAAGGAAATCAAACTAGTCAATCCTAAAGGAAATCAGTCCTGAATATTCATTGGAAGGACTGATCCTGAAGCTGAAACTCCAGTACTTTGGCTACCTGATGCAAAGAACTGACTCCTTGGATAAGACCCTGAAGCTGGAAAGATTGAAGGCAGGAGGAGAAGGGGACAAAAGAGGATGAGATTTTTGGATGACATCACCAACTCAATGTACATGAGTTTGAGCAAGCTTCAAGACTTGTTCATTGTAGGGTAGCCTGACATGCTGCAGTCCATGGAGTTGAAAAAATCGGATACAATGAGCAACTGAACTGAACTTATGATGTGCAGTGCAGAAAAAAAAATAAGTTAAATAATAATAATAAAGCACTGATCATCCCATTTGGGGTAGGCAGGGTGCCTGATTGGGCACTGCTCTGTTAGCCAAGCATCCTAATCTATCTGGCTGCATGGTCACCTTTGAATGATGCTTGTGTTGAGAGGCATCTGGAGTGGTTTAGCTCATTTCCTAAGATTGCATTCCCCTGCGTGGCCTGGTTCCACAGCATTGTCCCTTTTAGGGAACCTGGCTTTTAGAATATTGTTTCAGATGTTATGAGATTAGCCCTCATTAACCAAAACCACAAAAATGGTTGAATATGTCAGTGTTTGTTTTGAATTTTGAAGTTGAAATGCTGGGCCCTGGGTCCCCAAAGCATCTGTGCAGCTGTGTAGGCAGTTGTGAAATAAGCAGTTTGGTGTGGGGAGACCACGTGCTGAACCAGCAGGCAGGGAACCACCTAGTTTTTCCACATGCCTACCTATCAGTCTGTAGCTTCAGGAGTTTGAGAATGTTGTTTTAATATCTGTGGGCCTCAGTTTCCTCTGTTACAAGTTGAATCACCAGAATAGAAGAATGACAGGCATTTGACACCTGAGCCATCCTGCCCCTCCCACACCTAGGGTAGACATTGCTAAGCAACCATCTTCCTTGTAAACACAGAGATGGCCTCAGGCACTTTTACTGTACACTATTCCTACCAACCACTCAGAACCAAGAAAGATGGAAAGTGAAAGTGAAGTCCCTCAATTGTGACCGACTCTTTGCGACCCCATGGACTGTAGCCTACCATGTTCCTCTGTCCGTGGGATTTTCCAGGCAAGAGTACTGGAGTGAGTTGCCATTTCCTTCTCCAGAGGATCTTCCCGACCCAAGGATCGAACCGGGGGTCTCCGTGCTGTAGGCAGACGCTTTCCCATCTGAGCCACCTATTTCTCATTAGCTGCTGCCATTCTCAGACTGGATGAATGCTAAGGTCTGAGATTATCACTATCAACAGCATATATTTTCTGAGAAAAGCCAAGGAGAGGTGAGTGCCCCCAGTGAATTGGGGAGCATTGTAGAGAAGAACCTCAGGTATAGGATCATCTGCTCCTCCCTCATCAATGGCATTCAGAAAAGGTCCATTTGGATCATTTCACAATCCGGGCAGTCAAGAGTTGACATAAGCAGAGTGGATGCTGATTATTCTAAAGGAGTTAGGGGAGGAGGAGCTGGAACATAGAAGGTTGACCCCAAGCAATGGGACCACCCCCACTGCTTCACTGTGGGCACCTGTTGTAAGGATTGGGAGGCAGCCTCTAGAGCCCACCTGCATAGTCGGCTAGTTGGTGCATGTGTGGGACTTGGCATGCATATGCAGCATCCTGCAGATGAGTTTCTTTTCACTATTTCATGTCAGTCAATAAGAAAGCTAATGCTCTCCAGTCTTGGATGACCTTTCCCAAGGTCTCTAGAACTGTGGTAGAGAGATGAGATGATGGGACCATTCTGTTAATAACTACCATCTGAGTGAAGTGCAAATCTCTTTCCATTTGTGTGGGCTTAACCTATGTTTTCTCATGTGTAAAATAGTGATAGTGGTACTCTATGGTTGTTGGGAGGACTAATGGAATAATACTGTGAATTGGTTAGAAAAATGCCTGTGGCCTATTAAGTGTTCAGCAATGTTCCTTGTGATCTATTACAGAACCCAGCTGAGGTATAGACGTTGAGGCTAAGAGGAAGTTATCACATGAATCATATATTGATCACTAGTTTTCAGACTCTTAAAAGAGCATGTGATGCATTCATCATGAGCCACCAGACTGGACGCAATTTTGCCTGCCCTTGGGATTCTGAAAGCTCTTCCGTAAGACGTGTTAATGACACACATAGGGATATGTGTGCATAGTTAAAGGGATCAGCAAGAGATGCTGAGATGCTCTGGGAGTAGCAATAGTGGGAAGGCAGCACTAGGCTTGATAGGCAGGTGGAGACGGCAGTGTTACTAGAACCCAGTGAGAGCTAGAACCTTGCACGCAGGCTACTAGCAGAAGACCGGGGGATGGGAAGACATGGTCACTGCACCGATGCAGTGTGGGGCAGGGAGAGGGACAAGAAAAACACACTGACCTCTCTTTCCAACCCCTTTCTAATCTCCTACTGATGCCTCCCATTGGCTGAAGGAGGCAAACTGGCAAAGAAATCCTAAAAAGCAATTCATGCAGCCAGTCTCCTGGGGGCACAGAGTAGAGCAGAAAATCTGTGGATGCAAAGGAGGCTAATCACCACATTCACTAACTCATCTCACAAATTGAGAGTGTTCCAGTTAATGGAGTGCTTGGATGGGTAAACCTTCAACTAAATCAGCTCACAGTTTAGTTATTTCCTTCAGTCTTCATATCCTGTAGCACAGTGAGCGGCAATCAAGATGGCAGCTCCCAAGAAAGCAGAAATGTGCCAACACACAATCTGACCAGGAGGTGGGGGTGCTCAGAGTAGATCACGTGATACCTTCTGGTCACCACAATCTTGGAGCTGAGCCATAGCACCTGGTAATATAATATTACTAGTTCTCAAACTTAACTGTGCATTGGTTAAGATTTCTAAATTACATAATTACATAATTTAAATTACATAAAAAGTTTAAAGGTCACCTTGTGTCTTAGTCTGTTAGGGCTGCTATAAGAAAATACCATAGACTGGACGACTTGTAAACAAAAAAATTTACTTCTTACAGTTCTGGAGGCTGGAAGTCCAAATTAAGGGGGTCAGGAGATTTGATGTCTGGTGAGAGCCTGCTTCCTGGTTACTGAACACTGAGGTGTCTTCTTGCCGTGTCTTCATGTTGCAGAAGGGGCAAGGGAGCTTTGGGGGTCCTTATTTTAAGGGCATTAATCCCATTTGTGAGCATTCCACCCTCATGACTTAATTACCTCCACAAAGCCCCATTTCCTAATAACATCACACGGGGGCTTATGTTTCAAATAGGAGTTTTTGACCATGGGAACTAAGCCACACAGACTGGGCACTCATACTGGGGAGAGGAACGCATGAGGAGGATGAGAGGTGGATACTTGCGGCCCCTGCCAGTGGGGGGCTGAGGAGGCCAGCAAAGGAAAAGGAAGACCCAGGAACCCTGCCTGTGGCCCTTGAGACCTCTCTGAAGGTGCCTCTAGGTGATGCTCATTTCATTCATTTCTGAGCTACACTCTTCAATGAGGTGATGTGACTCTGCTGTTTACTCTGAGCAATACAAACCCAGCTGAGACTCGTGGTGAAAGGACTGCCTCACACCAGGTCTTCCAGCAGACTAATCCCACGGGCTGCGTAAAGAGAACCCAGCTCACACAAGGGACTCTGTTCTTTGAGAGGAAGATGAAGTGCAGAGCAGAAAGTTAAGTGATATGTGTGTGTTGGGGGTGGGGTGGGGTGGGGGTTGGCAATGGATTGACTTTTGTAATTCTAGATTAAATTCATTCATTTAATCTAGAACATTTGAAGATTTTTCTGTGGGGTGGGTGAGGAATACCTTTTCAGAGATGAATCTTTTTTTTTTAATTGGACTATAATTGCTTTACAATGTTATGTTAGTTTCTACTGTATAGCATTGTGAATCAGGTATGTGCATACAGATATCCCCTTCCTCTTGAGTCTCCTTCCCACCTCACCCCCATCCCAGCCCTTTAGGTCTCCACAGAGCACCAAGCTGAGCCCCCTGTGCTGTACAGCAGCTTCCCGCTAACTATTTTACACGTGGTAGTGTATGTGTATATATATATATATATATATATATATATATATAATCAGTGCCATACTTTCAATTTGTCCGATCTGCTTCCCCCCCTCCCATATCTATAAGTCAGTTCTCTATGTCTGTATCTCTATTCCTGCTCTGCAAATAGGTTTATCTGTACCAGAGACTCCATATATACGTGTTAATATATATTTGTTTTTCTCTTTCTTACTTCAGTCTGTGCAACAGACTCTGTTCTTCACATCACTCCAAATGATTCAATGTCATTCCTTTTAGTGACTAATATTCCATTGTATATATGTACCTCGTGCATGCATGCTAAGTCGCTTCAGTTGTGTCTGACTCTTTGTGACCCTATGGATTGTAGCTGGTGAGGTTCCTCTATCCATGGGATTCTCCAGGCAACAATACTGGAGTGGGTTGCCATGCTCTCCTCCAAGGGATCTTCCCAACCCAGAGACTGAATCTGCATCTCTTATATCTCCTGCGTTGGCATGTGGGTTCTTTACCATTAGCACCATCTTGGAAGCCTGTATGTATGTTCCACATCATCTTTATCCATTCATCTTTTATTAGACATTTAGATTGTTTCCGTTCTCTTGATGTTGTTCAGTCCCTAAGTTGTGTCCAACTCTTTGTGACCCTAGGGACTGCACCATGCCAGGCTTTTCTGTTCTTCACTATCTCCTGTAGTTTCTCTAACTTGCCATCCAAGCATCTTATCCTCTGTCACCCACTTCTTTTCCTGCCCTCGATATTTCCTGGCACCAGGATCCTTTCCAATGAGTTGGCTTTTCACGTCAGGTGGCCAAAGTATTGGTGCTCAGTTTCAGCATCAGTCCTTATAATGATAATTCAGGGGTGATTTCCTTTAGGGTTGACTGGTTTGATCTCCTTACTGTCCAAGGAGACAAGAGTCTCCTTCAACACCACAACTCAAAAGCATCAGTTCTTTGGCACTCAGCTTCTTTATCGTCCAGCTGTCATATCTGTTCATGACTACTAGAGAAACCATAGCTTTGACTATAAAGAACTTTTTCAGCCAAATGATGTCACTGCTTTTTTTTTTTTTTGTACATAAGTGGTGTTTATTGCATCTGCATCTGAATGCACTATTTTTTTTTTTAACTTTACAATATAGTATCGGTTTTGCCATACATCAGCAGAATCCGCCCCAGGTGTACACATGTTCCCAATTCTGAACCCTTCTCCCACCTCCCTCCCCATACCATCCCTCTAGGTCATCTCAGTGCACCAGCCCCAAGCATCCTGTATCCTGCATCAAATCTAGACTGGCAATTCATTTCTTATATATTATACATGTTTCAATGTCATTCTCCCAAATCATCCCACCCTCTCCCTCTCCCACAGAGTCCAAAAGACTGTTCTATACATCTGTGTCTCTTTTGCTGTCTCGCAGACAGGGTGCTTTTCAATGTGCTTTCTAAATTTGTCATTGCTCTCCTTCCAAGGAGCAAACGTCTTTTAATTTCATTGCTACAGTCACCATCCACAATGAGTTTGGAGCCCAAGAGAATAAAGTCTGCCATAGTTTCCACTTTTTCTCCCTATTTGTGATAAAGTGATGGGACCAGTTGCTATGATTTTTTTTTGAATGTTAAATTTTAAGCTAATTTTTTCACTCTCCTCTTTCATCCTCATCAAAAGGCTCTTTAGTTCCTCTTAGCTTTCTGCTATTAGTGGTATCATCTGCATATCTGAGGCTGATATTTCTCCTGGAAATCTTGATTCCGGCTTGTGATTCATCCAGCTTGGCCTTTACACAATGAACTCTCCATATAAGTTAAATAAACGTGGTGACAATATACAGCCTTGAAGTACTTTCTCAATTTTGAACCAGCCCATTGTTCCATGTCCAGTTCTAGTTGTTTTATCTTGACCTGCATACAGGTTTCTCAGAACACTGGTAAGGTGGTGTGGGATTCCCATCTCTTTAAGTAATTTCCACAGTTGGTTGTGATCCACACAGTCAAAGGCTTTAGCATAGTCAGTGAAGCGGAAGTAGATATATTTCTGGAATTCTCATACTTTCTCTATGATCCAAAGGATATTGGCAATTTGATCTTTGGCTCATCAGCCTTTTCTAAATCCAACTTGTACATCTGGAATTTCTCAATTCACATATTGGTGAAATCTAGCTTGAAGTATTTTTTGAGCATTACTTTGCTAGCATGTGAAATGAGTACAATTGTCTGGTAGTTTGAACATTCTTTAGCATTTCCCTTCTTTGGGATTGAAATGAAAACTGACCTTTTCCAGTTCTGTGGCCACTGCTAAGTTTTCCAAATTTGCTGGCATATTGAGTGCAACACTTTAAAAGTATTGTTTTTGGATTTTAAATAGCTCAACTGGAATTCCATCACCTCCACTAGCTTTGTTCACAGTAATGCTTCCTGAGGCCCACTTGACTTTCACACTCCAGGTTATCTGACTCTGGGTGAGTGACCACACTATCATGGTTATCTGGGTCATTAAGATCTTTTTATACAGTTCTTCTGTGTATTCTTGCCACCTCTTCATAATATCTTCCGTTTCTGCTAGGTCCTTGCCATTTCTTTTTTTTTTTTAATATAAATCTATTTATTTTAATTGGATGTTAATTACTTTATAATATTGTATTGGTTTTGCCATACATCAACATAAATCTGCCACAGGTATACACGTGTTCCCCATCCTGAATCCCCCTCCCTCCTCCCTCCCCGTACCATCCCTCTGGGTCGTCCCAGTGCACCAGCCCCAAGCATCCAGTATCATGCATCAAACCTGGACTGGCCATTTCTGTTCTTTATCATGTTCATCTTGCATGAAATGTTCCCATCCTTGAAGAGATCTCTAGTCTTTACCACTCTATTGTTTTCCTCTATTTCTTTGCATTGTTCACCTAAGATGTCTTTTCTTATCCCACTTTTCTTTGGAACTCTACATTCAGATGGGTATATCTTCCCTTTTCTCCTGTGCCTTTCACTTCTTTCCTTTTCTCATCTATTTGTAAGGCCTCTTAAGACACTTTGCCTTCTTGCATTTCTTTTTCTTTGGGTTAGCTTTGGTCCGTGCTTCCTGTACAATATTCCATCTGTAGTCCTTTAGTGACTCTATCTACCAGATCTAATCCCTTGAATCTATTCCTCACCTCCACTGTATAATCACATGGGGTTTGATTTAAGTCATACCAGAATGGCCTAGTGATTTTCCCTACTTTCTTCAATTTAATCCTGGATTTTGCAATAAGGAGCTCATGATCTGAGCCCCAGCTATTCCAGGTCTTGTTTTTGCTGTTAACCTTAGCCCTACTTCATTTTGTACTCCAAGGCCATACCTGCCTGTTACTCCAGGTATCTACTGACTTCCTACTTTTGCATTCCAATCCTATATGATGAAAAACATCTTTTTTTGGTGTTAGTTCTAGAAGGTGTTGTAGGTCTTCATAGAACCATTCAACCTCATCTTCTTTGGCATTAATGGTTGGGGCATAAGCTTGGCTTATGTGATGTTGAATGGTTTGCCTTGGAAATGAACTGAGATTACTGTCATTTTTGAGACTGCACCCAAGTACTGCATTGTAAACTCCCTTATTGACTATGAAGGCTGCTTCATTTATTCTAGGGCTTTTGCCCACAGTATTAGATACAATGGTCCTGTGAGTTAAACTCACCATTCCCATCCATTTTAGTTCATTGATTCCTAAGATGTTGATGTTCAATCTTGCCATCCTCCTTGATCACATCCAATTTACCTTGATTCATGGACCAAGCACTCGAGGTGCCTATGCAGTATTATTCTTTACAACATCAGACTATACTTTCACCACCAGACACATCCACCACTGAGCATTATTTCTGCTTTGGACCAGACTCTTCATTCTTCCTGGAGCTATCTCTCCCCTCTTCCCCATAGCATACTGGACACCTACTGACCTAGGGGTCACAGCAATATGACATCTTCTGGTATCATATCTTTTTGCCTTTTCATACTGTTCATGGGGTTCTCAAGGCAAGAGATGCATGGCCATGTTCTGGTGTTATAATATTGTAAATATACATGCCCTGGCTATTGTAAATGGTACTGCAGTGGACATTGGAGTACATGTATCCTTTTGAATTATGGTTTTCTGGATCATATGGTTGTTCTATGTTAATTTTTTAAAGGCTCCCCATACTGTTCTCCACAGTTGCTATATCAATTTACAGTTCTTGAGATAGGTAGAATGACATCTATTTTAATAAGACTGCTGTAAGAAACTACCATAGACCGAGTGGCTTAGAAGACAGAAACTTGTTGTCTCAGAGTTCTGGAGGCTACAAGTCCAAGATCAGAGTATAACCAGGTTTTTGGGAGAATCTGGTCTACATGACTCTTCTGGCTTCTAGTGGTTTGCTGGCCATCATTGGTGTTTCAAGGGTTTTAAGTGCATCACTCTAATCTCTTCCTTCATGTCCAAATGGCATCTCCCTGTATTCATATCTGACTATCCCTATTTATAAGATACCAGTCATATAAGATCAGGGATCCTCCCTATTCTAGTATGACTTCATCCTAACTTCTAACTTCAGTAACAACTGTATCTTCAAATAAGATCACATTCTGATGTACTCAACATATGAACTTTGAGGGACATAATTCAAAGATTTACCTATAATAACTCTTAAGGTAGAAGGAGCATATATTTTTTTAGTTGGACAGACTGAGTTTGATCCTTTCTTTGCCAATGCTTTTCTGATTCAGTTTTATTTTGTCACCTGCAAACTAAGGATGAGGCTTTAATAGACTTATTGGTTAAGTAATAAATATATAATTATTATTTATATATAATTATAAATAATTTATATTATTATTTTATAACAAATAAAATATAATTTATATTATAATTTTATAATAAGTAAAATAATATGTTTATATATAATTATATATAAATAAAATATAATTTATATTATATAATTATATTATATGTAATTTATATAATTATGTAATATATAAATAAAATATAACATGTTATAAAGTTATAATTATATAATTAAAATATAAATAAATTAAATATATAATTAAAATATAATTAACTATATTTTATAATTAATATTATAATTTTGTAATTATATAATTATATATCCTTATTCCTCTCTTGGCTAGTAAATCCACTCATGTGCTTGGTTCTGAGGCCCAAACACTCTTGGATAAGTTTCTTTATTTTTCTAGTTGGGGTTGAAAGTGGGTTGGACAAATAGAAGACACCACTAGCTTTGGAGAGTGTTTAGTTCTGGGTTGACTAGAACTAACCTCCACATTGTAGGATATTTGCCATCCAGTGATGTCACCCCATTATTGTCACAACCCCAAACACCTCTACGCATTTCCACATGCTCCCTAGAAAAATGAGTATTGCCCCCACTAAGGACCACATATGTTCAGGTGCAAGGTCAGCTTTAGCCCAGGATATTATACCTGAAGGAGAAGCAAAAGTTGACAAATACTCAGGCATATTTTCATTCCTAATGAGCAGGAACCATCCATGTGGCATGCCACCACAATGATGTAAGCACAAAGACATAGCACAAAAATGGTGTCAGGAAACTCAGGTTCCCACATGTGACTTCTTACATAACCAGCAAAATGTTAAAGAGTGTTAGTCCTGTTCAAGTAGAAAACCCACTACAATGAAAATAAAAGCCATATCTCACCAGCACCAACCTATCTCCCCCTGTTGAGTGATTTTCAAGACCAGTGACTTGTTTCCTGCAGCTATAGGGAAGCCCACCAACCCCACAGCCAGCACTTGAAAGCATCTGAAGCTGAGTAATGCTAATTCCTGTGACTCAGTGACTTATCTTAATATCTAAATTCTATGTGGTTTAATATGTCCCTTTGGAAGTTCCACGGTTTGAAACATTGTCTGTAATAATTTCTTTATTTTTGATCCTAACGTTATCCTTTCTTTATTCAGAGAAAGTTAGTTTCTCCTCACTCTCACTAAATAAATATTGAGAAAATATTTAAGGAATATAAGTTTTAAACAATATCTAATTATAAGCCTGCCCTAGGGGTTAGGTTATGTCTCTCTCTGGCACATGATATCACTCTTCTCCAGCCCTGTTATCCTTGGGATAAAGACTTGTACTTCTCCAGGAAACCTTAAACCGCTCAGTGAGACATCAGTTTTGGCTCCTGGCTTTAGTTTTCCCCATTAATAGCATCACACTGTTTAGTGCTCACCTCTCAGTCCCCTCACCTCCTTTGCCTCTGTCAGTGCCAGCCCTTGGGGGCCTCAGGGAGCAGATGGCCATTATCTGTGTTGAATTATTTTTGATGACAGACTGAGCTTGTCCCATACACGTTCCCCGGGCAGTGTATGGGGCTCCCATTGTATCTCCAATATGCCGGCGGACAAACTGGGGCCACAACTACAGCTTCATTCACTGACTTTCCCCATTAGTTCCATATCCCTGCCTGTTGTTTATTTTGTACAAGAGGATTTAGGTGGAAAAGCTTCAAATTTGCATGACTATTTAGCATAAAGATGAAAAATCCTACCTCTCACAAGCTGTATGAAATTGGGAAAGGTATGGGTGTCTCTCAGGAAAGGGGATGATAATAGTACCTGCATCACAATGTTGTCATAAGGATGAAGAGAGTCAGAAGATTTGAACATACGCTTCACCAAAAGAGACAGATGGCACATAAGCACTTGAAAAGATGCTATTAAAGCCCTCTTGAGTTATTAGGAAAACACAAATTAAAACCACAATGTGATACCACCAGTTAGAAATTTAGAAGTTAAACATATACCTATTTCAATTCTAGAGAGACGAAATATAAAGTCCATACAAATGTTTGTACACAAATATTCATGGCAGTTTTATGTGTAACAGCCAAATTGGAAACAATTTATCAATGAAATATTACTCAGAAATAAGATGAACCACTGATGCACAATGAATAAATTTCAAAATAATTACACTGAATGAGAGAATAAAGACAAAAAGACTACACAGTCTGCAATTAACTTATATGACATTATAGAGGATGCAAACTGATTATGATAACAGAGAACAGATTGGTAATTACTTGGGAACAAAGGCAGGGAGGGGGTGAGAGAAAGGTTTTAAGGGGACATGAAGACACTGTAGAGGGTCATGGGTGCCTTCACTTGGTTGTGGGGAAGGTTTCACATATCAAACCTTACTGAATTGCATACTTTAAGTATACGTGGTTTATTTTATATAAATTATACCTCAATAATGCATTTTTAAAAGTGAGTGCCTGTGACACACCAGGCCTTCCATAAACATTAACTATCATAAACTTTACTGGTATACTGAAAAACTTGTATACTGAAAAATGTTTTAGATGAAAGTCTTTAAAATAGCGTCTCATCAAAAGCAATATTCAATGATTGATTCTATCATCATGATATCATAACACAGCTACATTTTTTTCTTTCCTTCTAGGGATGCTTATGAATAAAGATGAATTAAGAAAATAGTCCAGACTTTGTGGTCAAAAGGCCTGAGCCCATTCTGTCATCCAGTACTTTGTCCTGATGTCTGACCTTGATTTTACTCTTATATAAAATAATATAAATCTACAGCATATGATTGTTCTAAGAATCAAACAAAAATGGGTGTGAATATGTTCTGCAAACCATAAGCAACACTAGGATATCAGTCATCACAACTGCAGAGGAGAGAAGCAGAGAGAAGTGTTGACAGTTTTGCAGACTCAGTAACAGAAAGAAAGCAAAATTTTTAAAACCTTGACAAAAATAAAAGAAAAAAACCACATAAGAGCAAGAGCTAGACCTTCCATCTCTTCAATTATTTTACTCTGATATTCTCCCATTCAGATTGCCTAGGACACCTTTAAAATACACATTTCTAGGATCCCCTACTTTTTTTCTTTTTAAAAATTTATTATTATTATTATTATTTTACTTTACAATATTGTATTGGTTTTGCCACACATCAACATTAATCCTCCACAGGTGTACACATGTTCCCAACCCCGAACCCCCTCCCACATCCCCTCTTATTGAATGAGAACCCCAAGTGTAGGGATCATGAATCGAGTGTAAGGAAACCTGCCCCCAATGATTCTGATGCAACTGGCAGCACCAGACAAAGGGTGGTCCTTTGGAAACAACTGCCTTGACCTTGAAGCCTTTCAATGAGAAACAACAGCCATCCTAGGCTCTGTTGCTCAGGTTAAACCCAACTTAGGTCTCCAGAAATGACAATGTATCTCCCATAAAGACTAGGGATGCCAAATATTTTGAAACATCAGCAAGTGTTACAAGCATTTACCCATCATCATTGTCCTTCTAGTCCTGAGCATCCATACTCAGGAGTCTCACTGGTCCTGAGATTATCCTTGTAATTATCTATGTTGGTAATGCAAATGTGTGTTACTTAGCTTCTTTCCAAATCAGTCCTTTCCCTCACAAAATGAAGTCATTCAGTATTGCTTTGAATGGTTCATCTGAGGTGTGGCATGATGTTTGTGTGGGATCAGCATTTAAAAATCAAGAAGTAAGAAGAAAACCAGCAGGAATGATGCACAACAGCCATTTGTGCCCTTTGGAATGGTTAAAGCAGAGAAATAAAGACTTGAGTTTGCATCTCCTATCTCTTATAATCTAAACCTGTCCAAGACTCTATTCCTTTAGCCACAAGAAAAGCATCTTTTCTGTATCTTGAGAATCCACCTATAAGTTACTTCTTGGAGATTGTTGTTTCAAAACCCTCTATCAAAAGGCGCTACATGAATGCAGTTAAATCTCTTATCATATGGTTCATGATTCTATGAATTTTGACTGAAAGTTGAAACAATGCCTCTAGGAGTCAGATGGGAGAATTCATTGAAGATTAAGAGCTTGGAAAATGGAGAAAGAACACCCATCTAAATGGGGCCGCCCCCAATTGGTTTCCATGTACAAATCCAGCCCCAGGTTGCCAGATAATCTCTGTTTTTTCCCCCAAAGATAGGGCAATAGAAATAGTACTTCTGTTCTGTTGGCAAATTAAAGGAAAACTACTTTTTTTTTTTTTTTTTTGGTCGCAGCTCAGTTTTATTAGGAAAAACAAAAGATAGTACACCCTCAAGGAGTGAGGGCAGGTCGACCCCAAAGGGGAGGACTCAATCCTTTACTAGGCTTCTTCCTTTTATACATTTGTCTCCTCCCCCTGAGCCTGCCCTATGTAAATTGGGCTAGCCAAGAAGGGGGAGTGTTTTTTCACCTGAAGTTCTCACTCCCATCCACAGATTTCCTTCTGTTCCACTTTTGCGGACTTTTTCCTTTCTTTGTCTTTTAGCCATTGCCATTTTGGACTCCTTTTTCCTATTCTAACTACCTAACATTCCTCCCTCAAGAGATGAGAGGCCCAATTCTTTGGCAATGGAGTGTTGCAGTATCTCTGGCTACTTCCTGCTGAGCTGGGACAGTGAGGGGGCATTGGACCTCCCCTTCTTGCTTCTCCCAAGCCTCAGAGTCCTTATGGTGATGTCCATCTAAGGATGAGTGATATTTTCTGTGGTCAGATGTAGTTTTATATATCCTTGTTGAACTGGCACTCCATGTTGTAGCTTGTTGGCCTCGGCAGAGACAAAACAGGTTAGGCAATTGATAATACATGGAGCAGTCATGAAGAAGGCAATGGCACCCCCACTCCAGTACTCTTGCCTGGAAAATCCCGTGGATGGAGGAGCCTGGAAGGCTGTGGTCCATGGGGTCTCTGAGGGTCGGACACCACTGAGCGACTTCACTTTCACTTTTCACTTTCATGCACTGGAGAAGGAATTGGCAACCCACTCCAGTGTTCTTGCCTGGAGAATCCCAGGGACGGGGGAGCCTGGTGGGCTGCTGTCTATGACCTCGCACAGAGTCAGACATGACTGAAGCAACTTAGCAGCAGCAGCAGGAGCAATCATAAGCAGCATCAATATGGTGATAACAGGGATTAGTAGGGGCATTAGCCAAGTCCAAATTCCCTTTCCAGGAGAAAGATCCCCCAAAGAGAGGTTATAGCCACCCCCAAGAACTCTCCAGCTCATTCTTTGAGATCCTGTATGATCTGAATGTTTTTCTTGAGGTCTGTGAGACTTTCTTCAACTTAGCTGGAAGTATTTACCCAAAAACAACACACTTCATTCAAGGTGGTTCAAGTCCCTCCATTTTCAGGGATCAGGAGATCTAGCTCCTGTCTATTTTGGATTACCACCCCTGCCAAGCTGTGTTGGCTCTTTAGAGCTATCCTGAGAGATCTTTATCTCCAGAAACTTAATTTTGGGAGTGTTCATTAGAATGGTGCTCATTTGTAGTTCTGAATAGGTATCTGAGATCTCCAGGGGCTCACAGGTGTATTGAGTGTCCTCTTCTGTTTTCTTCCACAACTTGACTCATGAGTAGTGAATCCAGGAGTTGTGTCATGGTACCTTGACTAGTGTGGGGGTAGAAAGTATTACAGGTAGGGGCCCTTCCATGTAGGCTAGAGTTGAGCCTTTGGGGACCCATCTTTCCAGACTTTAATTAGGACTTGAGTCCCTGGAGCCTATAGTGGTAGCTCTTTAGAATTTTGGGGGTTCTGGTTGATACCCATAAGCATATATCTTGTTGGAGTTGCCCAATGGCCATAATATAAGACTGGAGGATCTGTGCCTGTGGATCTAGGAAGAGGTCATTGACATAAACAAAAGGTCTCCTATATACTATCTCATAAGGACTAAGACCAACCTGTTCCTTAGGGCAATATGCGTGCAGCGGAGAGCTATTGGTAAAGCCTCCTTCTATCCCAGGGAGGTCTCTTGGGTTATCTTCTTTCTCACTGATTTTAAGAATTGGTTGCTTCTTTCTACTTTTCCTAAAGACTGAGGCCTCCTGGCACAATGGAGGTAATAACTAATGCCTAATGCTTTAGAGACCCCTTGGGTGACCTTAGAAGAAAATGGTGTGACCATATCACACATGTACATGTTATCCAGCCAGGTTAAACCCGAGAAATGGCATCATATATGTTGGAAGAGTGTGTAATTTCCTTGATTCTGTCTCACCATAGCAAAGATTTGAAATGGCAGACCAGTTTTACAGCTAAGTTACAGCTCAGTTTTATTAGGAAAAACTCAAGAACAGGGGCAGGCTGATGCCAAAGAAGAGGCTGATAGCTACTTTTAAATGGAATGAATGAAACACCTCCAGGTCACTATGAACTTATAGGCCTCTGATTTTTACTATTATTCAAAAGTATAATCTCTTAATAACAAAAAAATAAAAGTATACCAATATAGTAAATCTTGTACCCACATAATCAGTCAATAACATATACAATCCTGCCTCCGAGAATAAACATTTTAAAGAATATAAGTTACGCTCAAATAGCTGACTCTTCATGGAAAGAGTCAAATAACCATTGATCTGAGCAGTAGCTTGTTGTCAAATCCTAATCAGCAGTGGATTGAGATTTGGTTTTCTGTCTCTTGCAGCAGGATGTTAAAAAAACCGTATTCTCCTTCTCCTCACAACCAGGTTCATCCATCCCACTAGAAATAGCAGAAGGTACTCCTTACAGGGTAGCCCTCGCTCACATAAGGCCCTGCATAGGAAGAGAGGGGGCCAGGGATCAAACCCCAAGACCAAGAGTGTATCAGATTTTTTCTTTGCTGGATAACATATACATGTGTGATATGGTCAAAAATGGCTTCCCTCGTTTTACTGAGAAACTCTCCTTGTACTTTAATGAAAGTGCGGAGGTGTTTTTCACAGTTGGTGTTAATGAATGACTCTTGGGAGTATCCAATAAACTGTCGACTGAAAAAAATTGCACAACATAAAAGTTGAGAATTATGTTTTATTCAGAGGACATTCTGAGAACTTCAAGCCTGAGAAATAGCATCTCAAATAACTCTGAAAAACTGCCCCCAAGAAGCAAGGTGAGGAGCCAGTATATTCAAGAGTTTTTGCAACAAAAATCAGCTGGTGGCAACATCAAAAGATAAATATTCATTAAAGAAAAACAGTTGTCTCAAACTAATGAAATTTAGCACTTTCCTGTGTATGGGAAGATGCAAAAGTCAGGGATCACTGAAACCATTCCTTTGATATGCACCTCAGCTACCTGGGTCCAAAATCCTGCTTCTCTCCATCCTGAGTCCCTTCAGGGTACCCCGTGGGGCTGCTGCAGTGGCTGAAGGCTTGGCAGCTGGCAGCCCATTTTTCTCCATCCTGAGTTCCCTCAGGGCTCACCATCAGTTCAGTTCAGTTCAGTTCAGTTGCTCAGTCGTGTCCGACTCTTTGCCACCCCATGAATCGCAGCATGCCAGGCCTCCCTGTTCATCACCACCTCCTGGAGTTGACTCAAACTCACGTCCATCAAGTCCGTGATGCCATCCAGCCATCTCATCCTCTGGCGTGCCCTTCTCCTCCTCCCCCAATCCCTCCTAGCATCAGAATCTTTTCCAGTGAGTCAACTCTTCCCATGAAGTGGCCCAAGTACTGGAGTTTCAGCTTTAGCATCATTCCTTCCAAAAAATACCAGGGTTGATCTCCTTCAGAATAGACTGGTTGGATCTCCTTGCAGTCCAAGGGACTCTCAAGAGTCTTCTCCAACACCACACTTCAAAAGCATCAATTCTTCAGTGCTCAGCCTTCTTCACAGTCCAACTCTCACATCCATACAAGACCACAGGAAAAACCATAGCCTTGACTAGACGGACCTTAGTCGGCAAAGTAATTCTGCTTTTGAATATGCTATCTAGGTTGGTCATAACTTTTCTTTCAAGGAGTAAGCGTCTTCTAATTTCCTGGCTGCAGGGACCATCTGCAGTGATTTTGGAGCCCAAAAAAATAAAGTCTGACACTGCTTCCACTGTTTCCCATCTATTTCCCAGGAAGTGATGGGACTGGATGCCATGATCTTCGTTTTCTGAATGTTGAGCTTTAAGCCAACTTTTTGCTCTCCTTTTTCACTTTCATCAAGAGGCTTTTTAGCTCCTCTTCACTTTCTGCCATAAGGGTGGTGTCATCTGCATATCTGAGGTTATTGATCTTTCTCCTGGCAATCTTGATTCCAGCTTGTGTTTCTTACAGTCCAGCGTTTCTCATGATGTACTCAGCTCTGCATATAAGTTAAATAAGCAGGGTGACAATATACAGCCTTGACATATTCCTTTTCCTATTTGGAACCAGTCTGTTGTTCCATGTCCAGTTCTAACTGTTGCTTTCTGGCCTGCATACAGATTTCTCAAAGGGCAGATTAGGTGATCTGGTATTCCCATCTCTTTGAGAATTTTCCACAGTTGATTGTGATCCACACAGTCAAAGGCTTTGGCATAGTCAATGAAGCAGAAATAGATGTTTTTCTGGAACTCTCTTGCTTTTTCCATGATCCAGCGGATGTTGGCAATTTGATCTCTGGTTCCTCTGCCTTTTCTAAAACCAGCTTGAACATCAGGGAGTTCACGGTTCACGTATTGCTGAAGCCTGGCTTGGAGAATTTTGAGCATGACTTTACTAGCATGTGAGCTGAGTGCAATTGTGCGGTAGTTTGAGCATTCTTTGGCATTGCCTTTCTTTGGAATTGGAATGAAAACTGACCTTTTCCAGTCCTGTGGCCACTGCTCAGTTTTCCAAATTTGCTTGCATATTGAGTGCATCACTTTCACAGCATCATCTTTCAGGATTTGAAACAGCTCCACTGGAATTCCATCACCTCCACTAGCTTTGTTCTTAGTGATGCTTTCTAAGGCCCATTTGACTTCACAGCCATCAGGGTGACTGTACTGTGATGGCTTGGTGGCTGCAACATCCTTTGCTGGTATGGCAGGCAATATTTTTCATTGACAAAATGATGTTTCTTTTTGAAATCTGAGAATACATGTAAGCTCCAATTGACCTATGAAATGTGAGTGATGGATATCTCCAGTTGACAACTACTGTAGGATCTTGAGTTACCTGTAACTTGGTCGTCTAAGGCTTCACAGAATATAAATAGTGTTGGGTATTCTCATTAGGGACAGATGTGGAAGAATGAACTTTAGTGGTTGGGGTACTAGCAGAGAGCAGAGTACCCTATTGGCATTCCCAGAGTTTCCCTCAAAGGCTGAACTCTTTACACAGAAGCTCTTTGCATGGGCATGGGATAAGGGAATCAACCAAGTTTGCTGTGACAGCTGCAGAAAGTCATTACCATCCTTTGATCTGAAGGTCAGGTCCATGTCACCAGATTCTGGTGGCAGCTCCCTCTATGGAACGGAGTTGCTAGCAGACTGTGTGGAGAGGTGCAGAGACACTGGCCATGTCCTTCTGATCTCCTGACAAGTCCCTCCTCAGGCTTCCTCCCTCCTCCGACACCCAGAGGTCCAGGGAGTCCAGGAATCCATAGAGGCCAGTCAGTCTCCTAGAGCACAGAATGGGGCAGAGAGTGAGGGAGAAATGAGAGTTATTATCTCAGAAGGCTGGGGAAATTTTCACTCCTGGAACATTAGAGACTAGGGGTTTTTCAGCCTCTAATATAGAGGTCCCCAATCCCCAGGCCATGAACTGGTACCGGCCCATGGCATGTAAAGAACTGGGCCACACAGCAGGAGGTGAATGGCAGGTAAGTGAACAAAGCTTCATCTATACTTACCGCCACTCTCCATTGCCCACATCCCCCTAGATGGAACTGTCTAATTGCACGAAAAGCAGCTCAGGGCTCCCACTGATTCTGCATTATTGTGAGCTGTATGTTTATTTCATCATATATCACAGTCTAATAATAATAGAAGTAGAATGCACAATAAATATATCTGAATCATCCCCAAACCCCCTCCCCCTTACTCGGTCTGTGGAAAAATTGTCTTCCAGGAAACCGGTCCCTAGTGACAGACTGGGGACCACTGCCCTAATCCTCTAGCCCTCACTGGTTGATGAGGGGACTGAGAGGGACTGAAACTACTGAGTCAACATGTATAAACCCAATAAGAGACACACTTGAGACCACAGGGATTCATATGACACTGAAATTTATATGACGCTTACATTAGAATAGGGTTGGCTAAAAGGGACATCTATGAGGTTATTTGCCCAACTATGTCCCTAAGACATCAGGAATTGAGTGCAGATTTTTTTTCCTCCTGAGCCAAAACATGCCTTCAGACTTTTCCTAAGGCTCCAGGTGGCCCCTAATAATAATCCATCTTCTTGCCTTATTATTTAACAATACAAGGTGCTCTAAAATCCTTACACGTAAAGCTCAGATTATTCTGTGATTTTCCTCCTTGAACCATGACTCATTCTCAGAAGGTGTATCCTTGAAGATGTCCAGACTGCTCGCCCTGGCAACTTGGTGGAGGGCACTGACAGTTTGGAAGGAGACAGAGCACCATGAAATGAAGCTTCCTGAAGGATAACGATAAAAGGCCCTGATCCCTGATGGGTTTTCTCTTCCTGTCTCCTGCAGGTCGACAGAACAGAGGTGATTCGCACCTGCATCAACCCAGTGTATTCAAAACTGTTCACAGTGGACTTTTACTTCGAGGAGGTGCAGCGCCTGCGTTTTGAGGTGCATGACATCAGCAGCACCCACAATGGGCTGAAGGAGGCCGACTTTCTGGGTGGCATGGAGTGCACGCTTGGCCAGGTGGGTCCATGACGCCCTTCCTCCGCTTTAGCCTTCTGAGGGCCTTTCTCCTTCATTTTTCCCCTCTCCCCTCATCCAGTCCTTGCATTCTTTCTCCTGTTGATTTTATTTCCTTTAACGTGTAGCACTGTGTGACATGCACTGCCATGTCCATTATATTCAGTGTTACACTTTCACGTGGATGATGGTGCAGATATGGCAGGTGTTACTTATTTTGCAGTTAATCATTTTTGTTTCTGAATTTCTTCATTCTGTCAATCATTTATTTAACAACTATTTATGGAGCACCTGCTCTGCTCCAGTTGTATGTCTGCTCTTGCCTTATCCTGATACATCACAATCTTCCATCTCCCAACTCAACTATGGGAACCATTACACAGGGAGTATCGCTCAGTCACAGCTGTCCCAAGCCTCTGGTGGCAAAAGCAGCCCACGAGAAGGCTAAATAGATACATGGTGAATGATAAATGCTTTACTTAATCCTCACAACAATGTTGGGAAATAAACATTCATTTGTCAGAGAGAAACTAAGACTCAGAAGTAATCAGCTTTCCAGAGACCCCACACTAACAAGAGCAGAGTTACACCCAAGTGGCCCTTACTCCAAGCCCCATGATTTTGCTCTTGTAACACCTTTCCTTTTCCCTTCCTTCCTGCTTTGCCCAGAACTTGAATAAGTGCTGAGGTAGAATCTAAGCAGAAATAGTCCCTGTGCTCAAGACTAATTGGAGAAGGCTCAGTGTGTGCCCCTCAAACAGAGCCACTCATGATGTTCTCTAAGCTTTCATGAGACAACTCATCCTGGGTTCTAAATATGGTTGTGGGCCTGCAGGGAAGGGAGAGCTTTCTGCTGGGGAGAATGACAAAAGGCATTGTGAAACCAAACTTTGAAAAATATGGTCCAGGAGTTGAAGGAGGAGGAGGGATGTCTTCAGGTAAAAAGGCAATGTAAACAAGGCATAGAGGTCAGAGCAACCATGCAGAGCTAAGGGATGAGAGGACCAGCCACCCTTAATCAAGGTCAGAGCCTGATTTACTGGGAAACTAGTGCAGCTCAAAATTCAGAGACCTTCACTTATGTGGATCCTTCCAAAGTTCTGTATCAGGTTTTTATTTGTAGTGTTGTACTTTTTCCACAAAGAAAGATTCCAAATTAGATAAGCCTCAAGCCTCACAAAACCTGCATTAATCCCATGCAGAGGTAAGGATATTGTTTAGGGATTAGTAAGAAAGAGTTTAAGTTGGCTTAAAACAACACTCAGAAAACTAAGATCATGCCATCCAGTCCCATTACTTCATGGCAAATAGATGGGGAAACAATGGAAACAGTGACAGACTTTATTTTGGGGGCTCCAAAATCACTGCAGATGGTGACTGCAGCCATGAGATTAAAAGACACTTGCTCCTTGGAAGAAAAGTTATGACCAACCTAGAAAGCATATTAAAAAGCAGAGACATTACTTTGCCAACAGATGTCCATCTAGTCAAAGCTGTAGTTCCTCCAGTGGTCACGTGTGGATGTGAGAGCAGGACTATAATGCTACACTCCTCTTCCTGCCTTAGTGCTCTGCTCCACTGTGATGCTTCCTTCACCTCCTTTGACTTTCAGTCTCAGAGTCAGTTTTTGGGAAATCCAAACAAAGATACTCTGCAACATATGCCAAGCTTCCTGATTCTAGAGCGTGTATGCAGTGTTCCCATCTGCTCAGCATGTGCTTCCTTTCCCTGCTCACACTCATATTCCCTTCCCAACTTCAGTGGAAATGTCACTTCTCTCTGGGAGCCTTCTCTGAGCTCTTGTCTGCTTGATACCATCCTTTCAATGTTTGCTTCCTCTTCTGTGCTTCTCCCTAAGAATGGCTGTGATTTATTTGTGTAATTATTTGTTTTCCATCTTTATCCCCAACTAGTTGTGAGCTGTTTGAAGGCAAAGACAGTGTCACTGGCCCCTGGCACACTGCCTGGCATGAGGTAGAGGGTCAAGGACTGTTTGGACATAGGAAGATAAGCCTTACAAAAGGAGTAATTTTGAGGATCATTCACACAGACCAAATTGTGAACGCGTTGGATAAACAAGATCTTTTATTCACATGACTTAGTGGATCTACATTTACTTCTTGGGACAGCGTGTAACTTTTATGCATAGGCGGGATGCTCATTGCTAAGTGAGAATCTTAAAATGATTATTTTCTATCTGCAAAATACCATTTCAATCACCTTTTTACTTTATTTATTATTTATTTGTTTACTTAAGTTTATTTATACATTACAGAATTTCACCTCAAATCCACTATTCACTCATTCATTCATTGCCCACTTATTGTGCACTGTACCTATCAAGAACTGCATGCTCTCAACTCTTTCCAAAAGTCAAGAAAGAGATATACAATGATCATTATATAATATATGATGGAGAATATCCCCGGAACCCACCTTCTTGTGGACTTCTCCTCGGGAAGGAATAAGGTGTCCTGCTGTCTAAGCCCTTTGGAGTGAGGTTTCCCATTACTTAAGTGAAAAGCATCAGGGTTGGTATGGAGAAATGGCCAGATGGCCTAGAGCAGAAGGAACAGAGACGGGGTTCATTCACATAATCTTCTTAATCTCTCAAGAGAAGAAATATGTAGACCTGTGCACTTAAGGTGAATTACCAGTAGCCCTTCCTGAGTATACTTTGATGCTTTTGAAAGGGCTTTCAAACTGATCATTTCTCATGGCTTGTTAAAAATTTATGTTTTTGAAGTATAGTTGAGTTACAATGTTGTGTTAATTTCTGCTGTGTAGCAAAGTAACTCCGTTGTACATGTATATACATTATATTCTTTTCCATTATGGTTTATCACAGGATATTGAATATAGTTCCCTGTGATATACAGTAGGAACTTGTTCTTTATCCATCTTATATATGCTAGTTTGCATCCGAGTTGAGAAAACTGAGAATCAGAAAGATTCCATGCCTTGACAGAGCCAAGACCAGAAGTCAAGAGCTGTTGATCTTTTTTAATATAAATTTATTTATTTTAATTGGAGGTTAATTACTTTACAATATTGTATTGGTTTTGCCATACATCAACATGAATCCACCACAGGTATACACGTGTTCCCCATACTGAACCCCACTCCCCCATACCATCCCTCTGGGTCATCTCAGTTTTCAGAGCTCTTTCTTCTACCATGATTTAGGAAAGGATAATGCAGGGAGGCTGCATGTTGTGAGAAATTTTTTTGACATTGTGGCTTAAGAGGAAAAAAAGACATGAGCAGCAAGTCAGCCATGCTTCCTGAGCCATACTACTGCACCCCCACCTCACCCCGGTGATTGTCCTGTCCTGAGTAGGTATCCTGTATATTTTAAAACAACCACCCTCTCATAATATCAGCCATGTGATTGGTGCTGTTGACCTGACCCACACTTTGGGATGCCACTGACTGAAATCAATCAGAATGTCTCAATTTTGTAGCAACAGTGATTGCTTCAGGGAAACTATGTAACTCATCAGGCATAATAAGATGTAAATATGTATTGGCTGAAGGCTTATAGGAAAGAAAATGTAGGGTTATGAGGTGGAAATGGACCCTGCAAGAGAAAAACATGGGTGCTACTGGAAAAAGAGAGAGAAACTGAATGGTGTTCTCTGCACCCTAGATAGTCTTGTCTGAAGCCAGCCTGTCCTCATCATTTCAATCATTATCTTCTCTTTGCTGTTTGCACCACTATAGGCTAATTCATTTTGCCGCTTACAAAGTGAAGTCTAACATATTGAATTATATTCCACAGAACCCCTTTCCCAGACCATAGTGATCTCTTTAAACTCCAAACTCCTATAACCCAACTTCATTTCATTCATGTAAATCATTCTACATTGCACTGAGAAGTTCCTTTGTATCAATTCATTAAAATAATTTCTCTCTTAGTTAGCACTTATTGTTATAGTTACCTGGTCCATCCTTAGATTACAAGTTTTTAAAGCCAGAGGCCACAGGCCACATTTAACACTTCTTTGGGTCTAAAGCAACATCATGCTTTATGTATCATGTGCTCAAGTCAAATTTATTGATTAGTTAATTTTGAAAATTTCAGATCAGTATGAACATATACTTTGACAGGATAAATTTAATTCTTTTATTTATTCTTTTTTTTTCCAGCAAATTTTTAGGAAGGACCCCAGGCATAAAAAAATGCTATGCTAGGTGCTACAGGCACAAAGATGAAAAAGACAGGGACCCTGCTCCAGAAGAGCTTATAATTAGCTAGAAAATACAGACTAGTAAAGAAATCATCAAAATGCATATTACTAAGTGCTATATAATGAGTTGTGTTTCAAGGGCTCTGAGGGAAAGACTTACCTCTGCCTAAAGGCAATCAAGGAGATCTCATAAGAAAATTATCTCACTCTGGACCTGAGTCTCAAAGAGTAAGTAGGGATTCACTAGCAGAGAAAAGAAATAAGGACTCTCTGGGAAAAATGACTGGTACACACCAATGCACAGCAGCATGAGAATGTCAGAGAACTCTGAGTGACTCAGTTTGGTGGGATGGGCAAGTGAATTGGGAAAGGGTTGAAGGAGGCCAGACAGGAAAGGGTGAGTGGAGCTGACCACATGTTTTTATGAGCCTTTCATTAAAGTTTGGAGAGCTCGGACTGGATGCACAGAAGCCCCTGAGGGGCTTTAACAAGGGGAGGGCCGAGACTGCATGTGTGCACTGGGCAGATCACGTTGACATTCCCGTAAATGGTGGATGGGAGAGGACTAATGCAGAGGCAGAGAAACAAGTTAGGAGGCTGTTAAAATGATAAGAAGAGTTGGGAAGGAAAGTGGTGATGAAAGTTGAGAACAGGAGATGCAGAGGGGAATGTGTCTGAGAGCACAACCAACAAGTTTTCAAACCTGGGCGAGGGATGTGGGGTCTTCTGACATCTGACAAATGTTACTGGAGGAGCAACTTGCTGTTGTTGAGGGGAATCAGATTGAGGAATGAGATGAGTAGGATGTTGTTCCAACACTTTAAGCTCAGGATGTCTGTGAAAAGTCCAGAGGAGGTTGCCACTTGGTGGTTTTACCACATGGATCTGATGATGACACAGATTTGGGAGCTAACTCCCTACAGATGGTAGTTGGTAGCAGAAAATCAAAATCCTTTTCTATATGTAGAGTTCTTTGGATGGCTATTTAGAATGAGGTAAGTAAAATAGACATGTGATTAAAACAAGATTTTGTACTGCTACACTACATAAAGAGAGCTTCCCTCATAGCTTAGTAGGTAAAGAATTTGCCTGCAATGCAGGAGACCTGGGTTAGATTCCTGGGTCAGGAAGATCCCCTGGAGAAGGAAACGGCGACCCACTCCAGTATTCTTTCCTGGTGAATCCCATGGACAGAGGAGCCTGGAAGGCTACAGTCCATGGGGTCATAAGAGTCAGACACGACTTAGCAACTGAACCAGTACCATGAATAGAGTAATACAGATGCATTTGTCGTGAGAGCTCTGCGGAGGGTAGGCAGATCTCCTTTAGCCTTCACAGTTTGACTGTTACCTTTTGGTGAGAATGGGAATTTTCTCGCTTTTTCCAAATTGTTCTTCTCTCTAATGTGATCAAGCAAAAAAAAAAAAAAAAAAATCAACATTTTCCTTTTTTGTAACTTCAGCAGGGAGAGAAGATTCCTTTTCATTGCACTGCTTAGTTGGGCAGGGAATGGTGGACATGGGAACAGTGTGGTAGGGACCCAAGGAGCTATTTCATGATGCTACACCACGGAGCTGAGTGAACTACTGTCGGATCCCAACTCAGCCATGCTCAGTTGTATCCAGAGGCAAACTCCTACAGCCATTTAAACCTCAGTCTCTTCATTTGCACCGTGGAGATTATAATAGTTCTGTCCTCAGGAAATAGTGTGAGGATCAAGTGAAAAAATACATATAAGATGCTAAGCAGCGTCCCTGGCATTCAGGGTCTGTAACCTGTTATTAAGGAGATACCACTATGGACACTTGTAAGGACTGACATTGTTTCAGGAGTAAATGTGGAAGGGAAAAAAGGTGAAAACATTATGATAGAACCCATGTCCTGGGAAATTAGTAAAACTGAACTTATAATTTTGCCTTAAGTTTGTTGCATGATTTATATAGTTAAAGATTCAGTGTGTGTAATATTTACTCTTATCAGGCTACATTTAGTTTAAAAATATGGTGTCTCTGAAATAATTTGGGACATATGTTCCTGGTCATATCTTCCTCAACTGAAGCCCAAGACAAAAGATAAAATGACTTCCCAAAACCCATCCAGAAAGTCACACATTCAGAGCCTCTAAAGTACCTACTCTGTCTGAATTTGTCATATTTCCATTCTGCCATGTGAATCAGCAGGTCTCGTGGTATTTGGGGAGGGAAAATAGCAGCCCTCAGCAAGCTAGAAACTGGCATTGGCCATAACATTCGGTACCAGCAGCGCAATTGACTTAGCACTGAGTGGTGGTGCCAGATGAAGGTTCATGTCCTCTAAAAGCACTCAAGGCAGAACTATGTGTTCTCAGCAGATGGATGAAGAGGGTGAATCATAGATGCAGGGTGCTCAGAAAGCTGTGTATGCCTTCTGTGTCAGTGTGGAGACCATCCTTGGGTTGCTGTTGGCTGAAAGAAGAACAGAAGCTAAACCTTGCTTCTGCTACACCCATCAGAGGGCATGCTAGGGGAGAAACTCAACCCCCCACCATCTCAAACAGCAAGCCAACCTTCTTTTTATTTAAGTTTATTTCTTTATTATTTTATATAAATTTATTTATTCTTAATTGAAATATAATTGCTTTAAACATTGTGTTGGTTTCTGCCAAACGTCAAGATGAATCAGCCATATGTATACCTATGTCCCCTCCTTCTGAACCTGCCTTCCACTTCACTCCCCATCCTACCTCTGTAGGTTGTTACAGAGCCCTGGTTTGAATTCCCAGAGTCATACAGCAAATTCCCATTGGCTATCTATTTTACATATGGTAATGTGTTATGTTTCTATGTTACTCATGCCATTATCCCACCCACTCTTTCCTCCTCCCAACCCTTGTCCTTGTGTCTGTTCTCATTGTCTATGCCTCCATTTCAACCACACAAATAAGTTCATCAAACCATCTTTCTAGATTCCATACATATGTGTTAGCATACAATATTTGTTTTTCTGTTTCTGACTTACTTCACTCTGTATAAGAGGCTCTAGGTTCATCCACCTCATTAGAACTGATTCAAATATGTTCCTTTTTATGGCTGAGAAATATTCCACTTTATATATATATATATATATATATATATATATATATATACACATAACATATATATGTGTATTATATATATACCACAGCTTCTTTATCCATTCATCTGCTGATGGACATCTAGGTTGCCTCCATGTTCTACCATTGTAAACTGTGCTGCAGTGAACATTGCGGTACATGTGCCTTTTACAGTTTTGGTTTTCTGAGGGTATAAGCCTAGTAGTGAGATTACTGGGTCATATGCTGGTTTTATTCCTAGTTTTTAAAGGAATCTCCATCTGTCTGTCATAGTGGCTGTATCAGTTTACATTCCCACCAACAGTACAAGAGGGTTCCCTTTTCTTCACACCCTCTCCAGCATTTAATATTTGTAGACTTTTGATGATGGCCATTCTAACTGGTGTGAGGTGACATCTAAGTGTAGTTTTGATTTGCATTTCTGTAATAGTGAGAAAAGTTGAGCATCTTTTCATGTGTTTGTTAGCCATCTGTATGTCTTCCTTGAAGAAATGTCTGCCTAGGTCTTTTGCCTGCTTTTTGATTGATTGATTGTTTCTCTGGTATTGAGTTGTATGAGCTGCTTATATATTTTGGAAATTAATCCTTTGTCAGTTGTTTCATTTGCTATCATTTTCTCACATTCTAAGGGCTGTCTTTTTACCTTGTTAATAGTTTCTTTTGCTGTGCAAAAGCTTTTAAGTTTAATTAGGTCCCACTTGTTTATTTTGGTTTTTATTGCCATTGCTCTAGGAGGTGGGTCATAAAGGGTCTTGCTGTGATTTATGTCATCTGGTGTTCTATGTTTTCCTCTAATAGTTTTATAGTTTCTGGTCTTATATTTAGGTCTTTAATCCATTTTGAGTTTATCTTTGTATATGGTATTAGGAAGTGTTCTAATTTAATTATTTTACATGTAGCTGTCCAGTTTTCCCACCAGCACTTATTGAGGAGACTAGATATCTTTGCCCCACTGTATATTCTTTTCTCCTTTGTCAAAATTAAGGTACCCTTAGGTGTGTGGGTTTATCTCTGGGCTTTCTATCTATTCCACTGGTCTATGTTTCTGTTTTTGTGCCATTAACTTACTGTCTTGATGACTGTATATTTGTAGTATAGTCTGAAGTCAGGAAGGTTGATTCCTCTAGTTCCATTCTTCTTTCTCAAGATTGCTTTGGCTCTTTGGAGTCTTATATGCTTCCTTATGAAATGTGAGATTTTTTGTTCTAGTTCTGTGGGAAATGTCATTGGTAATTTGATAGGAATCACTCTGATTCTGTAGATTGTATTAGGTAGTATGTCATTTTCACAACATTGATTCTTCCAACCCAAGAACATGGAGTAACTCTATTTGGTTATGTTGTCTTTGAATTTTTCGTCAGTGTCTTATAATTTTCTGTATACATCTCTTTTGTCTCCTTAGGTAGGTTTATTCCTAGATATTTTATTCTTTTTGTTGCAGTGGTAAATGGGATTGATTCCTAGTTTCTCTTTCTGATTTTTCATTGTTAGTGCACAGGAATGCAAGTGATTTCTGTGTATTGATTTTATACCCTCAACTGTGCTGAATTTACTGATTAGCTCTAGTAACTTTCTGATAATATCTTTAGGGTTTTCTATTATATTATCATGTATCTTCAAACAGTGAGAGTTTTACTTCTTCATTTCCAATTTCTTATTTCTTTTTCTTCTCTAACTGCGGTGGCTAGGACTTCCAAAACTATGTTGAGTAATAGTGGTGAGAGTGAATGCACTTTTCTTGTTCCTGATGTTACAGGGAATGCCTTCAGTTTTTCAACATTGAGAATAATGTTTGATGTGGTTTTATCATATATGACCTGTATTAGTTAAGGTAGGTTCCTTCTATGCCCATTTTTTAGAGTTTTTATCATAAATGGGTACTGAATTTTGTCAAATGCTTTTTCTGCATCTATTGAAATGATCATATGGTTTTTATCTTCCAACTCATTAATATGGTGTATCACATTGATTTGTGTATATTGAAGAACACTTGAATCCCTGGGATAAACTCAGCTTGATCATGGTGTATGATCTTTTTAATTTGTTGTTGAATTCTGTTTGCTGGAATTTTGTTGCATCTATATTCATCAGTGATCTTGGCCTGTAATTTTCTTTTTTGTGTGTTGTCTCTCTTTGGATTTGGTATCAGGCTGATGGTGGCCTCACAGAATGAGTTTAGAAGTGTTTCTTCCTCTGAAAATTTTTGCAAGATTTTTAGAAGAGTAGAAATTAGCTTTTCTCTAAATGTATGGCACAACTCACCTTTGAAGCCATTTGGTCCTGGGTATTTGTTTTTTGGGAATTTTTTTAATCACAATTTCAATTTCAGTGCTTGTAGTTGGCTTATTCATAATTTCTCTTTCTTCCTGGGTCAGTCTTGGAAGCTTGAACTTTTCTAAAAATCTGTTTCTTCCAGGTTGTCCATTTTGTTGGCATGTAGTTTGTAATAGTCTCTTATGATCCTTTGTATCTCCGCGTTGTCTGTTGTAACTGCTCCCTTTTTGTTTATAATTTTGTTGATTTGATTCTTCTCCCTTTTTTTCTTGATGAGTTTTGCTAATGGTTTGTCAATTTTGTTTATCTTCTCAAAGAACCAGCTTTTAGTTTTATTAATCTTTACTACTGTTTTCTTCATTTCTTTTTCATTTATTTCTGCTCTGATCTTTATGATTTTTTTTTCTTCTACTAACTTTAGGGGTTCTTCTTCTTCTTTCACTTGTTTTAGGTGTAAAGTTAGTTTGCATGTTTGATGTTTTTCTTGTTTCTTGCAGTAGGGTTGTATCACTATAAACTTCCTTCTTAGAACTGCTTTTGCTGCATCTCATAGGTTTTCAGTTGTCATGTTTTTATTGTCATTTGTTTCTAGGATTTTTTTTATTTCCCTTTTGATTTCTATAGTAACCTGTTTGTTATTTAGAAATATATTTTTAATCTCTGTGTGTTTGTGTTTTATACTTTTTTTTCCCCCTTGTAATTGATATCTAGTGTCATAGCATTGTGGTTAGAAAAGATGCTTCATATGATTTTAATTTTCTTAGATTTACTGAGGTTTGATTTTTGATATGGTCTATCCTGGAGAATGTTCCATGTGCACTTGAGAAGAAAGCATATTCTTCTGCATTTGGATGGAATGTCCTGAAGATATCAATTAGATCCTTTTGATCTAATGTGTCATGTAAGACTAGTTTTTCCTTGTTAATTTTCTGTTTTGGTGATGTGTCCATTGGTGTAAGTGGGATCTTTAAGTCCACTACCATTATTGTGTTACTGTCAATTTCTCCTTTTATGTCTGTTAGTGTTTATCTTATGCATTGAGGTACTGCTATGTTGGGTGCATAGATAATTACAATTGTTATGTCTTCCTCTTGGATTGATTCCTTGACCATTATGTAGTGTCCTTCCTTAACTCTTGTAATATTCTTTATTTTAAGGTCTATTTTGTCTGATATGAGGATGGTTATTCTGACTTTCTTTTGATTTCCATTTGCATGAAATGTCTTCTTCCATCCTCACTTTCAGTCTGTATGTGTCTCTAGGTCTGAAGTGGGTCTCATATAGATAGCATATATATGTGTCTTATGTTTGTATCCATTCAGGCAGTCTGTGTCTTTTGGTTGGAACACTTAAACCATTTACATTTAAAGTAATTATTGATATTTATATTCCTATTGCCATTTTCTTAGTTGTTGTAGGTATTTTCCTTCTCTTGTGTTTCCTGTCCATTTAAGCCTCTTTAACATCTGTTGTAAAGCAGTTTGGTGGTACTAAATTCACCTTTGTTTGCCTATAAAGTTTTTGATTTCTCCATCAATTTTGAATGAGGTCCTTGCTGGGTAATCTTGGTTGTAGATTTTTCTCTTTCAGTATTTTAAGTATATTCTGTCATTGTCTTCTGGCTTGCAGAATTTCTGCTGAAAGATCCTCTGTTAATCATACGAGGTTTCCTTTTCATGTTACTTGTTGCTTTTCCCTTGCTGCTTTTAATATTCTTTCTTTGTGTTTCATCTTTTTAGTTTGATTAGTATGTATCTTGGCATGTTTCTGCTTGGATTTATCCTTATGGGACTCTGCACTTCTTGGACTTGATTAAGTATTTCCTTTCCCGTTTGGGAAAATTTTCAACTATAATCTCTTCAAAACTTTTCTCAGACCCTTTCTTTTTCTCTTCTTCTTCTGGGACCCATGTAATTAGAATGTTGGTGCATTTAATATTGTCCCAGAGGTCTCTGAGGCTATCTTCAGTTCTTTTTATTCTTTTTCCTTTATTCTGCTCTTTAGCAGTTATTTCCCACCATTCTGTCATCTGGCTCATTTATAGATTCTTCCGCCTCATATATTCTGCTATTGATCCTTTCTAGAATATTTTTAATTTCAGTAATTGTGTTGTTCATCTCTGTTTATTCTTTATTTCTTCTGAGTCATTGTTAAATGTGTTAATTGATTATTGCATTTTCTGCATTCTATTTTTGAGGTTTTGGATCATCTTTACAATCACTATTCTAAATTCCTTTTCAGGTAGTTTGCCTATTTCCTCTTTGTTTATTTGGTCTTGTGTGTTTCTAGCTTGTCCCTTCATTTGCACAATATTTATCTGCCTTTTCTTTTCTTTTTTTTTTTATTCTATTGTGTTTTACATCTCCTTTTCCCAGCCTCCAAGGTCGAATTCCTTCTCCCTTTTGGTTTCTGCTCTTGGTGGGTAAGTTTGGCTCAGTGGTTTGTGTAGGCTTTGTGCTGGGTGTGACTTGTGCTTGTGTTCTGGTGGGAGGAGGTGGTGGGTATTTTCTCCCCCTCTAATGAGCAGGGCTGTGTGAGGTGGTAACTCTGCCTGCTGATCGTTGGTTTATGGTTTTTTTCTTATTTGTTGTTTAGGTGAGGCATCCTGCATTGGGCATTTGGGTGGTCCCAGTCTTGCATACAGGTGGAGGCCTTTTTGGGAGTTCTCTCTTATTAAAACTCCCTATGTTTAGAAATTCTCTGTCAGCCTAGGGTTTTGCATCAAAAATCCTACTTCAAAGGCTCAGGGCCTGCTCTCTGGCTGGGAAACTGAGATTCCACAAGTGGTTTGTTATGGCATTAAAGGGGATTAAAACACACAGATAAAAACAAAACAAAACAAAAAAGAACCCTAGACAAATGGTAAGTACAAAATCAAGCAAATAATAACGGAATATAATGTTTGGTGTAGGATGCAGGATGCATGGGGCTGATGCACAGGATGATTCAGGTAGAGGATGTGGGGTGGGAGGTGGGAGGGGGGCTTCGGCATTGGGCGATTGTGTTCACCTATGGCTGATTCGTGTCAATGTATAGCAAAACAAATACAGTATTGTAATTAAAAAAATAAATAAATTTAATTAAAAAATTAAAAAAAATGTATGGAGGCAATGAAAGAGATAATTTTTTCAACCAGAAAAAAAAACAAAATAATGGAATATACACACACACATATACACACATAAACAAAGCCAAAACAGTCCAAAAGAAGAAAGTACAAGAGATTGACCCAGCAAGCAAAGGAAACTAAAAATGCAAAACTAACTAAAACACACAGGAAAGCAAAACCAAAGCAAGGTACCAACTGGAGGATAAAGCAGCAAAAACAAAACAAGCTAACAAGCATGGTCAGGAAGGGGAAGAAAAGAAAGAATAGAAAATTAAGATTAAACAGAGATAGATTTAAAATAGGTTTATATATATTAAAGAATAACTGCAGCAGCAAAGAGCAATAAGAAAAGCAAACAAAAAAATAAATATTATAAAAAAAAATTAAAGGAAAAAAACCCCCACAGAACCACAGAAAGCCAATGTAGAGGCAGAAGCAAGTAAAGGAAATAAAAACTGTAATTTAAAAAATTCTCAAAAGCTTAAATAGATTTAATAGTACTAATAAAATCAACAACTACAGCAACAGAGAGGAGAAAAAGGAAAGAAAAAGAAAAAATCCAGAAGCAGCTACAGAACAAGTCAAAATATAAGAATAATAATAAAATGTTTTTCTTGGATCTCAGCTGTCAGAGTCCTTTCCCTTGCTGTGAGCCATATTCTACATCACCTCCCTATGATGCAATCCAATACTCCACTGGTCTCAGACCTGCTATGGGGGCAGCTCAGACTCTAATCTGATCTTATTTCTGCATGTCCTTGCCTCCAATGTCCACAGCTTCCAGAGCTAGTGAGTTTTCTTTTGTGGGAACTCTCGTTGTCCTTTTACATATTCCATAGACACTCTGCCTAGTTGATCATGTGGATTTAATCTGCAGCTTATATAGCTGGTAGGAAGGTTTGGGGTCCTCTTCCTTAGCCACACTGCCGCTGGGTTTCATTTGTGTTTTTATCTCCACCTTTGTATATGAGTCATCCACGGGGGTTTGCTCCTGAGGTTGCCCAGGAGGTCTTGGGTCTGCCCCAGTGAGGACAGGTGTGGAAGTGGCACAGCTGCTTGGATCACAGGAACCCTGACAGCACTAGGTATGCAGGGGAGCTGGCAGCTAGGGCAGCAGGAAATATGGTGCTCTTATGGTTTTTCCTAGTCTCTGGCAGCTGTGTCTCAGTGGGAATCCACTTTGAAGGTGGTGTGATTGCTTGGGTCACAGGGACCCTGTCAATGCCTTGTACACAGGGGCGAGGGCCTGCATTACCACAGAAGACATGGTGCTATTAGGGTTTTTTCCTGGCCTCTGAAAGCTCTGCCCTAGTGAGGATTGAGTGTGGAGGTAGCACAACTGCTTGGTTCATGGGGACCCTGGTGGTGCCAAGTGTCCAAAGACACTGACTGGCTTAGCCATAGGAGCTATGGCTGTATAGAGTCTTTCTATAGCCTCTGCTAGCTGGCAATCAGAGGGCCTCTTTGGCTAGTCCTTCTCTGTTGCTTGGCACATCAGGCATTTAAATGGCTACCCTGGCTGGGGTCCTTCTCTATTGCTTGGTGATTCAGGCACTTAAATAGCCACTTGACTGGTGGCAGTTTAGTCACTGAGTTGTGTCCAACTCTTGCAATCCAATGGGCTGTAGCCTGTCAGGCTCCTCTGTCCATGCCATTCTCCAGCAAGAATACTGGAGTGGGTTGCCATTTCCTCCAGGGGATCTTCTCGACCCAGGAATCCAACCTGGTTCTCCTGGACTGTAGGCAGTTTCTTTAGCAACTGAGCTGTGAGGGAAGCCCTAAAATGAAACTGTTAGTCATTCAGTTGTGTTTGACTCTTTGTGACCCCGTGGACCCCAGGCTCCTCTGTCCATGGAATTCTTCAGGCAAGAATATTGGAGTGGGTAGCCATTCCCTTCTCCAGAAAATCTTCCCAAACAAGGGACTGAACCCAGGTCTCCTGTGGTCCTCTACTATTGCTCCATGAGTTAGGCACTTAAGGACCACCCTCTGTGGGGTCTTCTTTATTGTTCAGCTGCCAGTGCTGGTGTGGCTATAGTGATGGCTCCCCCCTCTGCACATGACTCAGTACTATGGCTTTGCCTCCGTGGCTGCTGATTTTCCTCCACAGGCATTGCCCACCACAGTCTCCTCCCTCACATCCCCTCATGCCATCTCCTGGCAGTCAACAGCAGACCTTGCTCTGGGATTGCTCTTCAATCCCTACACTCCAGGTCCCAGGAACTGCACTTTTTAGGGGACTTGCATCCCTGTCCATGGTATGTAGGGCTGTGGCAAGGACTGTCTGTGTGATTCTCATTCCATTCAAACTGTCACAGGTCAGCAGCTTCACTCTCCAACAGCCTCAAATGCTTCTCCTCTGTCCCAAACAATTGCCCTGGTTTGGGGACTGACCCTACTTCAGTTCCCCCATCCCACCCCCACCCCAGGTGCAGATCCTGTCCTTTTCACCCTCTTCTTCCTTTTTCCCTTCCTTCCTTTATTCTACCGAGTTTTTGCATCAGTCTATATATTCCTTTCCAGTGCTCAGGTATTCCTGCCCACCCTCAACTAGTGTTCTTCAAGATCTTCAGTATCTGAAAGTATATTCCTGATATATCCTTGCAGAGAGATGTACTCCATATCTACCTACCCTTCTGCCATCTTGTTCTCAGTAATCCAAGCTGACCTTTAATGTGATGCCTTCATTTTCTGTCACTGCTTATAAACTCATTCATTCATCTCCATATTTCTCCATTCTGTCATGCACCTATACAGTGGACAGTGAGTCAGAAATAATAAAAATAATAAACATAGCAGCCAACTTTCTCTGTAGTGGTTTAGTCTCTAAGTCATGTCTGATTCTTGTGACAACATGAATTGTAGCCTGCAAGGCTCCCCTATCGAGGGGATTCTCCAGGCAAGAATACTGGAGTGGATTGCCATGCCCTTCTCCAGGGGATCTTCCTGACCCAGGACCCAGGGATCGAGCAGGCGTCTCTTATGATTCTTGCATTGGCGGTTAGGTTCTTTACCACAAGCACCACTTAGGAAGCGTTTTTATTTACCAGACACTGGCCTGGGTACTCACTAGACTTCAACTCATTGATCAGCATCCCTGCAAGTTAGACACTACCATTATCTCTAAGTCCATTTGAGGAAGCTGATACAGTAAAGCTTGGTGGGTTCTTCAAAGTCACATAGCTACTGAGGGGTCTAGCTAGAATCTGAATACAGATCTCGTAGCTTATCACTAACTACTATAAATTATGATGTAGTAGCTATTAATGCAAATCTATATTGGAGTTTACCTTGCTGGTTTTTCTTTTAAGTTTATCTTGTACAAAATTGATAGAGGCAATATAGGAATCCTCTTGGGGTGAAAAATAACATTGGTTATCTCTCCTCAAGATTTGCACACTGAATTCACTTTAAATATAACATGATTTCTTAAATTTTGCATAATGTGCTATGCATATAAGTTAACTAAGTAGGGTGACAGTATATGGCCTTGATGTACTCCTTTCCCAATTTGGTACCAGTCCGTCATTCCATATCCAGTTCTAACAGTTGCTCCTTGACCTGCATACAGATTTCTCAGGAGGCAGGTAAGGTGGTCTGGAATTCCCATCTCTTTAAGAATTGTCCACAGTTTGATGTGATCCACACAGTCAAAGGCTTTGGCATAGTCAATAAAGCAGAAATAGATGTTTTTCTGGAACTCGCTTGCTTTTTTGGTGATCTAATGGATGTTGGCATTTTGACCTCTGGTTCCTCTGCCTTTTCTAAATACAACTTGAATATCTGCAATTTCTTGGTTCACATACTTTTGAAGCCTGGCTTGGAGAATTTTGAGCATTATTTTACTAGCATGTGAGATGAGTGCAATTGTGCAGTAGTTTGAACATTCTTTGGCATTGCCTTTTTGGGATTGGAATGAAAACTGACATTTTCCAGTCCTGTGGACACTGCTGAATTTTCCAAAGTTGCTGGCATATTCAGTGCAGTGCTTTAACAGTTGAAGCACAAGCTGGAATCAAGATTGCCAGGAGAAATATCAATAACCTTAGAAATGCAGATGACACCACCTTTATGGCAGAAAGTGAAGAGGAACTGAATAGCCTCTTGATGAAAGTAAAGGAGGAGAGTGAAGAAGCTGGCTTAAAACTCAACATTCAGAAAACTAAGATCATGGCATCTGGTCCCATCACTTAATGATAAATCAATGAGAAGCAATGGAAACAGTGGCAGACTTTATTTTCTTGGGCTCCAAAATCACTGCAGATGGGGACTGCAGCCATGAAATTAAAGACACTCACTTCTTGGAAGAAAAGTTATGACCAACCTAGACAGCATATTAAAAAGCAGAGACATTACTTTGCTGACATAGGTCCATCTAGTCAATGCTATGGTTTTTCCAGTAGTCATGTATGGATGTGAGAGCTGGACTGTGAAGAAAGCTGAGTGCCAAAGGATTGATGCTTTTGAACTGTGGTGTTGGAGAAGACGCTTGAGAGTCCCTTGAAATGCAAGGAGATCCAACCAGTCCATCCTAAACAAAATCAATCCTGAATATTCATTGGAAGGACTGATACTGAAACTCAAATACTTTGGCCACCTGAGGTGAAAAACTGACCCCTTGAAAAACACCCTGATGCTTGGAAATATTGAAGGCAGGAGGAGAAGAGATGACAGAGAATTAGATGGTTGGATGGTATCACCGACTCAATGGACATGACTTTGAGCAAGCTCTAGGAGTTCGATGAAGGACAGGGAAGCCTGGTGTGCTGCAGTCCATGGGGTTGTAAAGAGTCAAACATGACTGAGCAGACTGACTTCTTAAATAGTGTATTAACCTCACAAAATAATAACCTTACAAATTCAGCACCCAGAGATGGTCCTTCCTGGTCTTTTTACCCTCAACAATGTTGTATAAGCCCATTATCCAACTTCAGTGCTTGCCCTGAATTTCATCATTGCTTTTTGCAGGCATTTTCTCTCCTCCATGGCTAGGAGGACAGTTACACTGTGTGGAGTCCTCTCCTCATTGTCCTGTGACTGTTCTTTTGTGTATTTCTCCTCTAAATGTCAGAGAATATATGTTAACACCAAGAACTTCCTGTCATCATTAAGTGAACAGGAAATCTTTAAGCCCTCAAAGGAGTCTGAGACTCTCTGGGGACTCTGACTCTTATTCATGAGAGAGAAGAATCATGTGCCATCTTCCCACAAAGCAGGAGTTCTCAAACTTAAACTTATCAGAGTCACCTTGAGACATTAAAACATAGAGTATGGGACCCACTCTCAGAGTTTCTGATTCAGAAGCTTTAGCGAGAATACAAGTGACTTGCCTTTCTGAGTTCCCAGGAGATGGTGCTGGTCACACTTTGAGAATCACTGCCCCAGCGTCTGGGGAAGGAATGCTAACCTGAAGGAATGCTAATCTTGGACAGTACATCTTTTAATAACAAAAGAACTAATGTTTGGGGGCAATTATCTAGAGAAATTAAAGAGAATAGAGAAAACATCTGGAGAGCAGGGAAAAAATTACTTCATAAAGTGTAGTCACCCAAAGAAGCATGCATTTGGCTTTGGGTTTATATTCTCAGTGAGGATCTTGATTTCCAAAGTTTGTTTCTCCTAACCACTCAGTGTGGTTGAATGAACCTGTTATCTAGACTATTGGTGCCTCTCCTGACACAAGTGAATGTTAGGATTAGATAACCCACAGTGACTCCTGAAAGGATTGCAGACCACAAGCTGTCAATGATCTACTTGCATTTGGTTTCAGTCTGGGATGGGCTCAATCAGTGGGCACTGTGGAGGTTTGATGGTGCAAAGGGTGCTATGCAAACTCAATGTAAAGTCCAAAGTGAGATTCCAAAGGTTGATTTTTGCTACATAACATGCAGTATCCTCATGACATAAAACTGATGGCCCAAGGAAGTCAAATTTACACTTTAAGATAAGCAGCTCATTTTCTTTCTGCTACTTACATGGAAAGCTTTCTCTAATTTTGTAGAATTGCTGCAAGCAGAAGCCACATGAGTGATGATGTCATCAATAAATGTCACTATCTTGGCTCCCATGGACCAGCTGAGGAATCCTGGGAAGCAGTGCTGCTTCCATGCTGACTGTGGGATTCACATAGGGCAATTGTGAGTGAGCACACCTCAGCTCTCCAAGAGGAAGAAAACTAATTCTTGCCTTTTTCTTTGCTATCTTTGTCCAGCAAGTAGTCTTCTTACATTTGGCTACTAGGGAAACCCCTCTGCTTCCTCTAGAGTCTCCTTTTGTACCTTTAAATGTCCTCTATGGTCTCCTAGACTGGCATCATAAGCCCGGGCCTGGATCTGCCACAAAGCCCCTGTGGGATCTTGGTGATGATGTAATGACCTTATCTGTTGTTATTGTTCAGTTGCTCAATCATGTCCACCTCTTTGCCATCCCATGAACTGCAGCATGCTAGGCTTCCCTGTCCTTCACTATCTCCCAGAGTTTGCTCCAACTCATATCCATTGAACTGACGGTACCATCCAACCATCTCATTCTCTATCGTTCCATTCTCTTCCTGCCTTCAATCTTTCCCAGCATCAGAGTCTTTTCTAATGAGTCAGTTCTTCACATCAGGTAGCCAAAGTATTGGTGCTTCAGCTTCAGCATCAGTCCTTCCAAAGAATATTCAGGACTGATTTCCTTTAGGATTGACTGGTTTGATATCCTTGCTGTCCAAGGGACTTTCATGAGTCTTCTCCAGCACCACAGTTCCAAAGCATCAGTTCCTCAGTGGTCAGTGTTCTTTATGGTCCAACCCTCACATCCATACATTACTACTGGAAAAGCCATAGCTTTGACTAGACCTCATCTGTAGAGGAAAGATTTTGTATTGATTAATCTCCAAGTTCCTTCCAGTTCTACTAGTCAATGATTCTCACTCATCTCTTATCTTCCCCTTGTTTCTGAAAGTAAAGCATCCCTCCCTGCATCCTCATCCCTTTGTAAGGTGCTCTCTGCTCTCTGCTCCCTAAGATCCCCACCTCACTGCTTCTCCTCTCATCCAGGATTGACCCTGCCAATCACAGATGTCATTCAGCCACATATTGTCTCTCCTGCCTGAGTGGCCTCCAGGAAAGTAGCTCCTCGTGTCTATTTAATTTCAAAGATAACTTTCAAAAGATATATTTAGTGACAATTAAACTGAGTCTGTATATACAGGCCCTCTCCCACATACATTCACAGGAATATGGTACCTCTCCTATCTCCATATAAGTACAAGAGAGGAGGGAAAGTGACCTGAAACTGAGTGAGAATTGCAAGAACTGACATATTACTGCTGAAGAGCAGCTCTAGGTGTTAGACCTGGTCTCAACACGTTAAAATAGACCAGTGCAGGCACTCAAGCTTCAGCCTACCTGGTCAGGGTGCCCTGGACCTCTTTACCCATATGGGGAGCCACAAGTGCCAGCTGGGTTTGAAGGCAGCTACTGGGACCAGACCTACCACTTCTGCTTATTGCCAGCTAGCCTTCATTCCAATCACTCTTCCACCCAACACAGAACTACTGATTGTAAAAACCCACCCTGACCCCAACTTTTCAGTATTCACACAGGCTCTCTTCACTATGTGGTCCTGTCCTATATTCTCAGCAATGTCTGGTTGCACCTCCTCAATTATCAACATTCTGAGCACCTTAAACAAAAGTGTCCTAGACTTGGTTCAACTCTTAAGCATGAGGCACTACAACACTATGAACCAAATCCTCAATATGCAAAATGGTGAATTGGCTGAAGTCAAATAACCAGAAAGTCAGACCACCAAATAATATAGTAGCCCCCAAATTAATTCTCTACCAAATATTTTTATTTAGCAAAAATAATTTTTTGAAATGGATTTGTGTTTTATTGACATTATTTTAAAACTTGAGGTTACTGCATTTTTTTTTAACTTGGCTGCTTATGAAATTTAGTTACAAGTTGCCATAAACTCCTCTGAACATCAGTGTAGCCATCAGAAGACTAACTCTTCTTGGTCTTGTCTCTCAAATGTGTGTATGGGACAGGGGGCAGGGATGTTACTAGTTCTTAAAGTCCTATTTTCTTCATAGGCCTAAGGACTAGGACTTGTCATTTTTAATGACAAGCATGAAGATGTGGAGTGTAGGGTTATGAGTGATTTAGTGTCACCTCCATACTTTTGTATATTTTCTAAAAAGTACATATATCACCTCTATAATCAAGAAAAATTACAATGAATATTAGTAAAAACGTAATTTTTTTAAAAGCCAAGCCTGCATGATGCCTTGGAAGAATTCATATTCAAACAGAAAAATATGACACCTCAGTCAGTCAGTTCAGTTGCTCAGTTGTGTCCGACTCTTCGCGATCCCAAGAACTGAAGCACGCCAGGCCTCCCCTGTCCATCACCATCTCCCGGAGTTCACTCAGACTCACATTCATCGAGTCAGTGATGCCATCCAGCCATCTCATCCTCTGTCGTCCATTTCTCCTCTTGGCTTCAATCCTTCCCAGCATCAGAGTCTTTTCCAATGAGTCAACTCTTCACATGAGGTGGCCAAAGTACTGGAGTTTCAGCTTTAGCATCATTCCTTCCAAAGAAATCCCAGGGCTGATCTCCTTCAGAATGGACTGGTTGGATCTCCTTGCAGTCCAAGGGACTCTCAAGAGTCTTCTCCAACACCACAGTTCAAAAGCATCAATTCTTCCGTACTCAACTTTCTTTATAGTCCCAACTCTCAAGTTCATACATGACTACTGGAAAAAACATAGCCTTGACTAGATGGACCTTTGTTGGCAAAGTAATGTTTCTCCTTTTTAATATGCTGTCTAGGTGGGTCATAACTTTCCTTCCAAGGAGTAAGCGTCTTTTAATGGCTGCAGTCATCATCTGCAGTGATTTTGCAGCCCCGCAAAATAAAGTCTGTTACTGTTTCCACTGTTTCTCCATTTTCCATGAAATGATGGGACTCTATGCCATGATATTTATTTTCTGAATGTTGAGTTTTAAATCAGGTTTTTCACTCTCATCTTTCACTTTCATCAAGAGGCTCTTTAGTTCCTCTTCACTTTCTTCCATAAGGGTGGTGTCGTCTGCATATCTGTGTTTATTAATATTTTTCCTGGAAATCTTGACTCCAGCTTGTGCTTAATCCAGCCCAGTGTTTCTATGATGTATTCTGCATTTAAGTTAAATAAGCAGAGTGACAATATACAGCCTTGATATTCTCCTTTTCCTATTTGGAACCAGTCTGTTGTTCTGGGATTACTTTGGAAGGAATTATGCTAAAGCTGAAACTCCCGTACATTGGCCACCTCATGTGAAGAGTTGACTCATTGGAAAAACTCTGATGCTGGGAAGGATTGGAGGCAGGAAGAGAAGGGGATGACATAGGATGAGATGGCTGGATCGCATCACTGACTCGATGGACGTGAGTCTGAGTGAACTCCAGAGGTTGGTGATGGACAGGGAGGCCTGGCGTGCTGCGATTCATGGGGTTGCAAAGAATCGGACATGACTGAGTGACTGAACTGAACTGAAATGTTGTTCTGTGTCCAGTTCTAACTGTTGCTTCCTGAATGCATACAGATTTCTCAAGAGGCAGGTCAGGTGGTCTGATATTCCCATCTGTTTCCGAATTTTTCACAGTTTACGGTAATCCACACAGTTGAAGGCATTGGCATAGTCAATAAAGCAGAAATAGACATTTTTCTGGAACTCTCTTGCTTTTTCGATGATCCTGCAGATGTTGGCAATTTGATCTCTCGTTCCTCTGCCTTTTCTAAAACCAGCTTGAACATCTGAAAGTTCATGATTCATGTATTACTAAAGCCTGTCCTGGAGAATTTTGAGCATTACTTTACTAGCGAGTTAGATGAGTACAATTGTGCAGTAGTTTGAACATATGTGGCATTGCCTTTCCTTGGGATTGGAATGAAACTGACCTTTTCCAGTCCTTGAGCACTGCTGAGTTTTCCAAATTTGCTGGCATATTGAGTGCAGCACTTTCATAGCATCATCTTTTAGAATTTAAAATAGCTCCACTGGAATTCCATCACTTCCACTAGCTTTGTTCATAGTGATACTTCCTAAGTGATACTTCCTTGACTTCACATTCCAGGTTGTCTGACTCTAGGTGAGTGATCACACCATCATGATTATCTGACTCATGAAGATTGTTTTTGTACAGTTCTTCTGTGTATTCTTGCCACCCCCTCCTTAATATCTTCTGCTTCTTTTAGGTCCGTACCATTTTTGTCCTTTACTGAGCCCATCTTTGGATGAAATGTTTTCTTGGTTTCTCTGATTTTCTTGAAGAGTTCTCTAGTCTATCCCATTCTATTGTTTTCCTCGATTTATTTGCACTGATCTCTGAAGAAGACTTTCTTATATCTCCTTGCTATTCTTTGGAACTCTGCATTCAAATGGGTATATCTTTAATTTTCTTCTTTGGTCTTCACTTCTCTTCTTTTCACAGTTATTTGTAAGACCTCCCCAGACAGCCAGTTTGCTTGAGATGGCCTTGATCACTGTCTCCTGTACAATGTCATGAACCTCCCTCCGTAGTTCATCAGGCACTCTGTATCAGATCTAGTCCCTTAAATTTATTTCTCACTTCCACTGTTTAATCGTAAGGGATTTGATTTAGGCTATACATAAATAGTCCAGTGGTTTTCCCTACTTTCTTCAATTTAAGTCTGAATTTGGCAGTAAGGAGTTCATGACATGAGTCACAGTCAGCTCCTAGTCTTGTTTTTGCTGACTGTATAGAGCTTCTACAACTTTGGCTGCAAAAAATATAATCAGTCTGATTTCAGTGTTGACCATGGTGATGTCCATATGTAGAATCTTCTCTTGTCTTGTTGGAAGAGGGTGTTTGCTATGACCAGTGCGTTCTCTTGGCAAAACTCTGTTAGCCTTTACGCTGCTTCATTCTGTACTCCAAGGCCATATTTGCCTGTTATTCCAGATATCTCTTGACTTCCTACTTTTGCATTCCAGTCCCCTATAAGACATCTTTTTTGGGTGTTAGTTCTAGAAGATCTTGTAGGTCTTCATAGAACTGTTCGACTTCAACTTCAGCATTACTGGTCAGGGTATAGACCTGGATTACTGTAATATTGAATGGTTTGCCTCAGAGATGAACAGAAATCATTCTGTCATTTTTGAGTGCATCCAAGTACTGCATTTCAGACTCTTTGTTGACTTATGAGGGAAACTCCATTTTTCTAAGAGATTCTTGCTCACAGTAATAGATATAATGGTCATCTAAGTTAAATTCACCTATTCCAGTCCATTTAGGTTCACTGATTCCTAGAATGTCGACGGTCACTCTTGCCATCTCCTGTTTGACCACTTCCAATTTGCCTTGATTCATGGACCTAACATTCCAGATTCCTATGCAATATTGCTCTTTACAACATCAGACCTTGCTTTCATCACCAGTCATATCCACAACTGGGTATTGTTTTTGCTTTGGCTCTGTCTCTTCATTCTTTCTGACCTGGGAGTTCATCTTTCAGTGTCCTAACTTTTTACCTTTTCATGCTGTTCACAGGGTTCTCAAAGCAAGAATACTGAAGTGGTTTGCCATTCCCTTCTCCAGTGGACCACATTTTGTCAGAACTCTTCACCATGACCTGTCCATTGGGTGGCCCTACACAGCATGGCTCATAGTTTCATTGAATTAGACAAGGCTGTTGTCCATGTGATTCGATTGGTTAGTTTTCTGTGATTGAACATTGGCGTTCTTGAATCTTTTTAAATTAGAGTTTTGTCCAGATATACACCCAGGAGTGTGATTAAGGAATGTATGGTAACTCTTATTTTTAGTTTTTAAGGAACCTCTATACTGTTCTCCCAGAGAAGGTAATGGCAACCCACCCCAGTACTCTTGTCTGGAAAACTCCATGGATGGAGGAGCCTGGTAGGCTTCAGTCCATGGGGTCGCTAAGAGTCGGACACGACTGAGCAACTTCACTTTCACTTTTCACTTTCATGCACTGGAGAAGGAAATGGCAACCCACTCCAGTGTTTTGGCCTGGAGAATCCCAGGGATGCCAGAGCCCGGTGCGCTGCCATCTGTGGAGTCGCACAGAGTCCGACACGGCTGAAGTGACTTAGCAGCAGCAGCAGCATACTGTTCTCCATAGTGGCTGCACCAAAATACATCTCCACCAACAGTGTAGGAGGGTTCCTTTTTATGCACACCCACTTCAGCATTTATTATTTGTGTACTTTTTGATGATGAGGCTGTCCTTTTTGTTAGGTTTTTGAGAAAATTTTGCATGTGCTGCAGGTAAAGCCTTGATCCCCACACCACTGCCCACAGGGAGGAGGTTTTCCTTGAGTAATCAGATTCTGATCTGTCATAGTACTGCTTTTGATTACAGAAGAGACCCAAGAGGACTTGGAGCGCTAATAATGAATAAGTTAAGCAAGCTTCATTAGAATCACAAAGAGGTTCTGACATTCCCCCAAACTCCAGAATCTCCAGGTCAAGCTTAATTTGAAAAAGAGAATATTTTATTTTGAATTCAACTAATAGTTTAAAGGGAGAAAAAAAACAATAACTGTTTGGGTTACAAAATCATTCCCAAGTGTCTTGGGTTCAGATTCAAGGGCAAAGGAGGCCAAGTATGAATTCATTAACTTTGTTTTGGATGGAATGTGAGCCTTTGAGATTCCTCTGTCCTCCTGGACAGGTCAGGTGGTGAGGCCTCAAGTGAGCTGATTATAGTGCTCACCACTCTTTCCTGGCATCTGCCCACCAGGAGACTGAGGACATCATGTTCTCCCAAGCCAGTTTTCAGCAGCAAATGAATGGAAATCATTCAGACCTCTCTTCCCACAATGAGACTTGAACCAGGAAAACTAATACTATGTCTGAACTTGCAGACATAGTTCCAATGGAATCAGAAAAGCTTGAAATGGGGGAAGACCAAAGGCCAGCTGGGTTCAGCCAGCATTACGCAGGTGTCAGCCCTCATGCTCCTGGCTTCAGTTTAAGTACTTCCAAGGAGGGAATTCATCCTTACTGTAAGGTATCCTCATAAGGCTATGGTAATCGAGACTCCATTTGCCCTAGGCCATCTTGGCTCACACATATTGTCATGGTGTAATTATTAACATTGTTCGCTTTCATGTGTCCAAATTATGACAATATATTTTACAGTCCCTTCATGATAATACATCATTTTCATAGCTGACATTTATCAAGTGCTGATCATATGCCAGGCATTCATGAGCTTGGTGCTGTCAACACCATCATCACAGTTCATCACAGATCATCATCATCATCACCAGACCAAGATCCACACCTCCTGTGTCAGAATCAAGATGTAAAAGCAGGCTTCTGGATTCAGAGTCAGAGCCCTAAGCTTTTCCTCTCTTATCTCTAAACTTCACTACCTCTGGACTTCTGTTTTGTATACCTAATAAGAAAAACATCCATAACTCTCTCCAGATGTCTTTCTCTTAAGTGCTCAGTTGAGGGAGGAGACTGACTGATATCTGAAGGCCTTGTATATCTCCAGGTGCTATGTTACCTAATAAATCAAGAACTGGGCTCTGAGAGCTCAACTAATTCATCTGCACTCATGTTGACAGCAAGTTGTGGAACTAAAATTCAAACTCAAGTAGAGTTGATATTGGTACTTGCCTTCCCAGTATACCATTTTCCCATTCCCATTGCATTCAGTTTCTATAGCCCTTTGCAGACTGGAAAAATTGGAGAATAATTCTCCCTAAATGTAAACTGCAGTAACTGCTCAGTGAGGTCAGGAAGAAAGCGACCCTTTCCATATGTTGAAAAATTGACTTCTGTATCTTTTTCCCAGCTCAGGAAAACTTAGGACATCCATCTGTGAGTGTTTATCTTCAATACTCCTGGACCTCAGAATCTGAGCAACTTACAGTATTCAGGCCTCACCCTTCCCTGGGCACAGACCTTTTGTTCATGTACCAGATATGGATAACAATCAGACAAAAATAGCTGATATATATTCATTTATTCATCGATTCAGTGAATAACACATTCAATGCAAACAATAATAATAAAAAGCTAATATGTATTTATTCACTCATTCAAATAAATATGTATGTATTCATTGGTTTATTGAGCCCTTACTATATGCCAGACACTCCCCTAGAGCCTGGAGCATCAGCTGTGAATAAAGGGACAAAGCCCTGTTATCGTGGGGTTTACCTGTTCCTACATAAAATAATAACAGTGACAGTCCTATGAAGGAAAAAATATTGACAGGATAAGGAATAAAGAGTGACAGGAAGGGATGGGTGCTAATTCAAATAAAGGGTTCTGGGAGGCCTTTTCTGAGCTGAGACCAGAATAAAGTATGGACATAATCCATGCAGAGAATTGTAGGAAAGCAGTCCAGGCAGAGAGCAAAGTGACCACCCATACATACTGCCTTATGCTGAAAACTGCCAACCAACCATCTGATTTCATTCTAACAGAACCCTGAGAGAAAAGTGCCATATTTCCATATTTTCTGCTAAACACCCAAACCTTGAAGTGACTTGCTTAAATGCAAGCCATTTTCAAGAGGGCAAAGATTAAACCCAGGCCTCCTGACACCTAGATGATGTCTTCACTGTAGCTCCTGGGCACTTCTGTGCCTTTGCCTGTGTGTGACGTCCACCAGGCTTTCCACACAAGATTTATGAGATGACCAGGAAGCAACCTCTGAAAAGCCTGCATCATCCTTCTTATTCTGCATCTGGTTCTGACCTTTTGTTACATATTTTTGATTATAGAAGAGACCCTGGAGGGCTTGGAGCACTAACAATGGATAAGTTAAGGACCTTCATGGGCCCATAAGGATGGGAAGTTTAACTCTCCATGTCCCAGGCCCACCAAGCAAGCCACAGGCAAGCAGGAATCTTTGCTCTAGGGCCAGGCCTGGAATAGATGGAGTAGGAAGAACAACACACTGGGAGCCTTCCCTTGTGCCACTCACTTCCTCTGCCCCATAGCCCACCCATTACGCTTTCCCAATGCCCATTGTTATCCACACTGAGATCAACTCAGTGTCTTAAATATCTTTACTCTTTACCTCTTTTTCCAGTCTACTTCCAGGACCCCAGTCCAGGCCAGTCAATGCCTATAATCATCTTTTTGTGGGAATTGATTAGATGAGGGAGAAAAGAAGAGGAAGGAGCATTTCCTAAGCATCTCTATGTACCTGATGCTGGAATTTTATTGGTACTCATTATGCATATGATAATAAACCAGTGGCATGGATAGTTTTATCACCATTTCACAGAAGAGGAAACTGAGGCTTGAGGAGGTTACCCTGCTTGTCATATACCAGGCTCAGCATTTGGAGCCTCATGTGTGATTCTTTTTAAAATTAATTTATCTTCATTTTTAATTGAAATATAGTTGATTCGGAATATTGTGTTAACTTCAAGTGTATAGCAAAGTGATTCATTATATATCCTTTTTTTCAGATTTTTTCACTTACAGATTATTATAACATACTGAATATAGTTCCCTGTGCTATACAATAGGACCTTGATCTCAGACTCCTAATTTGTCCCTCTCTCCTTTCCTCTTTGGTAATCATAAGTTTGTTTTTATGTCTGTAAGTCTATTCCTGTTTTATAAATAAGTTAATTTGTATCATTTTTTTTTAGATTCCACATATAAGTGGCATCATATATTATTTGTCTTTCTCCGTCTGACTTCACTTAGTAAGATAATCTCTAGGTCCCTCCATGTTTCTTACTCAATATTATATAGCAGGAGTGAAGCATGAAGCTAGGGCACAAAAGTTAAGTGGCTTTTGCAGTGGTCTGAGGGAGAGGAAACACCCCTCTGAGGTTAGCTTCTCCAGGGTGAGTGAGTATGAATTACTGCATGCATCTGACAGAGTTTAGTGCAGGATCAAGTCCAGCCTCTGTCATTTATAGGAGACAGCAGAGAAGAGATGGACTCTGGCTGGACTGACTGGATTCAGATCTCAGCTCCTTTACTTCCTGGCTGTGGAAACTTGAGCAAGTCACCTAGCCTGTCTATAGTGGGCTGAATGGTGGCCACCCCAAAATATGTCTGCATCCTCAACCCTGCAGTCTGTGAACATGACCTTATTTGGACACAGAGTGTCTGCAGATCTAGTTAAGTAAGGGTTAGCAAGATGCAGAGGTCATCCTGGGTTATCCATGTGGGATAAGTTCAATGACAAGTGTTCATACAAAGGAACCACAGAGGAGGAACACAGACAGGAGAGGGTCACAAGAAGGAGGTGGAGTGCAGCCACAGGACAGGAAACAGTGGCAGGCACCAGACTCTGGAACAGAGACGAGAAATATACATCACCTTCAGAGCCCCTAGAGGGTGCATGACCCCCCACAGACAGCTTGATTTCAAACTCTACCCTTGAAACCATGAGAGAAGATGGTTCTGTTTTTTTATGCCAATTTGTGGTAGTTTGTTATAGCAGCCTAGCAAACCAATACATTCTTCATACGTTTTCTTACCTGCAAATGGATGTCATACTTACTTTGTAGGGCTGTTATAAGAATTAAATTCATCGGCACACTTAAGCCACTTCAGAGCAGTAGCTGGCACTCTTGAAATAAGTGTTCTTCCTGCAGTGGTAGTATTACTCTTTGACTTAATTATCTCTGAGCTTCTGTCTCTTCACCTGTTAACTGGTAATAAAAGTACTTGGTCTAATAACCTGAAAGTTGACATTTGCATCCTTCACTTAAAAGTAGTCCAGGGATTTCTCCCATCATCCTCTTCCTGTAGACTACTAGTTGCCAGCCTCACTGACAATGAGTCACTCCCTGCCAAAGGCGAGGGTGGTTGAAAAGCTGCTTGTGCCCTTGACCTGACCCAGGGCCCTCCCCTGGGCAGTGGCTGCTTGGAGATGCAACTCTTTCTCTCTCTCCCAATCGCCATGTAGTATCCCTCAGGTCGGGGTGGGGAGATGGCCTCTGGGCCAGGTCATTGGTGATGAGGAGGCAAAGGTGCAGAATACACAGACAGTCCTTAAATCCTTCTCTGAACATCTCTCCATTCCTTACTAATGAAATTAGAGAAAGGGTAAAAGACTGTAATTACACTAGAAGTAATTAGAACACTGCTTAATAGAAAGCCAGAGACAGGAAGCCCAAGCGAGCAGATTGCCCATCATGCCTGTCACTTGAAATCATTCTTGCTGGGCTGGTCCTTCAGTAGGTCTCCACTGGGGAGCTGGGGACCAAACTGAGTTGATGTAAAACGTTCATGCACACATGTGTTGCCGTTCTCCTGAATATCTGAGAAAGCTTCTAAGCTGCTACAACTTTCAATTCAGTTCAGTTCAGTTCAGTTGCTCACTCGTGTCCAACTCTTTGTGACCCCATGAATCGCAGCACACCAGGCCTCCCTGTTAATCAAAGTCTAAATCAGCTGAATGGATTCATTTTAAAACCCTTTTCTAAAAATCCTTTAAATCTGATCATACTATACTGAAATTCAACATGAAATGTTGACGTGTAATTCTCACTTCTAGCTCAGTGCTTATCACTTTTAATGTACATGCAGGTCACCTGGGACCTCATCAAAATGCAGATTCTGGCTCAGCAGGTCTGCAGTGGGCCCTGAGAGTCTGCCTTTCTAGCCATGAAGGTTGTGCTGCTGCAGCTGGATAGTAGCTAGCTAGGATGAGGAGGGGAGAACACAAGGAATAATTCTCTCTCCTACGGGTGACTCCACATCCCTCCTATCACAGTAACCACTCCAAGCTCCTAATGAAGATCATAAAAATGAATAAAGTTTGCCAATTGAGGGAAGAGGGAACAGCATAAGAAAAAAACATAGCTCTTTAAAGGCTATTTTAATCTTTAAAATAATGGTAAAGTTTCCCTTTACTGGTAGTGGATACAAGATGCCAAGCTTCTCAGGCATTATTCTGTGCTCAGATAGGATTGTGGCTCATCTGAGTCAGTGGTGGAAGCCAGGTGACCAGAAAAGGGAGGGAGAGTGTCAAGGCTAGGATCTTCGGGCATATTTATCTTAGCAAGTCTGATGTCTACCAGGTGAAGTTATACCTGTCTACCAGCGGTCTTGGGAGGGAAAGGAGATGGTAGGGAATTCCTTAAAATCAGTCATCATCAAAGCCATCATCACATCTTTTCCTAGGACTTTGAACCTGGTCATGGGCTAGGTCAGTATTAGTTCCCTGTTACAAATGACTACAAGCTTGGTGGCTTGAAACAACAAATTTATTCTCTCACAATTCTGGGGACGAAGTCCAAAATCAGAGTGTGAGCAGGGCCATGCTCCTTCTGATGTCTTCAAGGGAGAATCCATTCCTTGCCTTGTCCATCATCTTCAAATATTTCTCTGCTCTGTCTTCATATTTCCATCCTTTCTAAGTGTATGTTATCATATCTCCTTCTGATTCCTTAGATTACATTTAGAGTCCACCCAGATAATCCAGGATTATCTCCACATTTTAAGATCCTTAACATAATTACATCTATAATGACTTTTTGCCATATAAGGTAATACACACATGTTTCATTGTGTATTTAGGGTATGGATATCTTTGTGTTTAGTTCTGTCTGACTCTTTGTGACACCCTGGACTGTAGCGCAGCAGGCTCCTCTGTCCTTGGGATTGTCCAGGCATGAATACTAGAGTAGGTTGCCATTTCCTCTTCCAAGGAATATTCCAGACCCAGGATCAAATCCACATCTCCTGCATTGGCAGGCAGATTCTTTACCACTGAGCCAACTGGGAAGCCCATGGATATCTTTAGAGGGTCATTTTTAACCTACCCCAGACAATGTGGCTAAAGTACCTAGTATCAGTTAGAGGACAACTGCCTCATGTGTTCATCCTGCTCCTCATACTCATGCATGGCCTTGGTAGCTACCATTCCCTCTCCTCTTGACTCAGTTGTCGTCCATGAGCCTTCAGGTCAGAAGAAATTTCTTCAGAAGTGCCACACCTGACCTTCTGGGTCAGGTGAGCCTCCTCTAATGGCACAGCATTGCTTCTCCTTGAGGAGTCGGAATTTGACATGTGTTTTGTGTTGCTATCTCTAGAGGGTGGTGTGTGCCTGCCTTGTGCCATCATGTTATTCTCAATATCCAGCACATGATAGATACTCAATAAATAGGATGCTCAGTGAAGGAGTAAATCTTGGCCTCCAATCTTATATCTTTGTGTATTAGTCTGTTAGAACTGCCATAACAAAATATCACACACTAGTGACTTCAACAACTGCAATTTCTTTATCATATTTCTGGAGTCTGGAATTCCAAGATCAAGGTGATAGCAGGGTTAATTTGTGGTGAGGCCTCTCCTGCCTTCTCATGGTCTTCTCATAAACCTTTTCCTCTGTGCATATATGTAGAGAGAGACAGAGAAAGAGAGACTTCTAATGTATCGTCCTCTTTTATAAGGACACTAACCCTATTGGATTAGGGCCCCACACTTATGACCTCATGTAACCTCAGTTATCTCCATTATAGGCCCTGTCTCCAAATAAATTGTGGGTCAAGGCTTTAATATTTGAGGCAGGGGAAGGGACCCAATTCAATCCATAATGCTCTGAGAACTTAGATAAATGCCCTAATTTCTCAAAGCCTTTCTTCTCTCATCCCTGTTTCTCTGGGCAAGAGAGAGTTTTGCTCATTGTGCTGAGTTGCTCAGTCATGTCCAACTCTTTGTGACCCCACAGACTGTAACCTTCCAGGCTCCTTTGTCAATAGGGATTCTCCAGGCAAGAAGACTGGAGTGGGTTGCCATGTCCTCCTCCAGGGGATCTTCCCAACCCAGGATTGAACTGGGGTTTCCTGCATTGCAGGTGGATTTAATATTTTGTTCATTAAATGACAGTAAATGAGATCATGTATGTGCAACACTCAACACATTATCTGACACAGAGTAGAATGTCAGTAGTGTCTCCCAGAAGCAGACACCCATTGAAAAAAGATTATTTGGAAAGTAAAAGAAACACTAGAAAGGGAGTGAAGAAGTGGCAGGAAAGGAGGAGGAATCAATAAAGCCAAGGCTGTGATGTCTAAAGAATCACTACTGGGAGTAACTGGAGTTCCATCCACTGGGGAAACTCAGATTCTGTGCAGAGCAGACACCAAAGAGTTACCCCCATACCTGGGTGAAAGGAGCTGGGGCATTTCTGTCTGCCCCCAAGGGTGTTAATCCTCTCCACTTGAAGCTTTCTGAGCTGGTGGACAGTGGACACAGACTCCAGGGGAACCTGCAGGCAAAGAGATGCCAATGTCAGCTGTTGGGAGCCCAGCCAGCCCTGCAAGAGTCCAGCCTAAGGAGACCTAGAACTGTCCCCTTCTGTTGCTATAGGAGCCATCACAAATGCTTGGTTATATACTGTAGTGATGGGAGTAGTAACTCCTACTTTACGGAGCACCAGGGATGCTCCTTGACAAAAGGTTCTGGGGCCAAAAATGTGTAAAGAATACTCCTACCATGGCTGTACTCAGGGTGATTCAAAACTAGAGCTCTGTTGATGTCCTGCAGTTAAGATGTCAAGCTTTCTTCTAGTCCTATAATTTCCAGACTTATCTACAGAAAGACTTTCTCATAAAATATTTACTTACCTTTTAAGGGATGAATGTTCTCTGACACATGCTTTGCTGTTGTTATTGTTTAGACACTAAGTTGTGTCTGATTCTTTTGTAACCCCATGAACTGTAGCCTGCCAGGCTCCTCTGTCCATGGGGTTTTCCAGGTAAGAATACTGGAGTGGGTTGCCATTTCCTTCTCCAGGGGATCTTCCTGATCCAGGGATTGAACCCATGTAGCCAGCATTGGCAGGAAGATTCTTTATTACCTGGGAGTAGTAAAGCCACTGGGGAAGCCAACGTATGCTTTGGGCATTCTCAGTTCTGGCTAACAGAGGTGTGATTATCCTGTATTGTAAATATGTTCTCTTCTGTCCACCTCTGTTGTCTCAGAATAGCACCTAGCGCAGAAAAGATGTTCAATAAATGTTTGTTTTGCAATAAATTCCTAAAGAAATTTCCAGAAATGATCTGGAGATATTTTCAGTAAAAGGAGCTCATGAAAAATAACTGTCTAGTCCCCAAAATGACTGCTTTGAAAGCCTTTGTATGCAAATCCAGCTGAATATACATGTTAAAATATTGACCAAAAATTTTTTTATTCACCTGGATTTTTTCCCATTTATCTAAGTGAAACAGTGGGCTTGCCTAAAACATGAGGATACCTGCTGTTAGAATACTGTTCACTTTAGAAGGAGAGAAGCATTTCCTCCATAGATTCACGTGTGAATGCAGATCAGAGACTTAACGGTCGTAATGTCCCTCTGATCTGACTTTGCTAATAAGAGTGTTTGCTCCCCCTATACTTCACCTTTCTCAGAATTGCAGCTGCGACCCTAGGGTGAGAAGAATCAAGTCAGAGGACTTCTGACAAGTGCATCCCCTTAAGCCCAGTGCTGAATACTGCCTACTTATTGGCATCAGTATCAGCTTGGACGAGGGTGAGTCCTTGTCATTCAAACCCCCTCATCCTCTGACAAGACCAAAGGTTTTCTTGAGTCTGATGCAGTTGCTTCAGTTGCAACAAAGCCTGCGTGAGATGGGGATTGGCATGAATAGGCTTTTCTTCAAAGATCATTGCTCCTGCTGGGTATACTACTGTTCTAGCCCAAATGCCTAAAAATGGCAATGCCATTAGCAACTCATTGTCAATCATTATTACAATGAGAGAGTTGAGACTTTAATTGTTACTCATTTTTGGAGCTAAGATGGAGGCCTGGAACTGTAAAGTAAGTTTGTTTGAATACCTGCTTGATTAGCCACTTATATGCTCAAAGCTCCATTTCTTAAAAAGGAATATTTTCTGGGATATTGCTTGTCTTCCCAGCATTCATAAAAGGCAGGAGGTGGTACATGGTAGCGTTCTTTTCAGGCCCTACCAATGGAAATGTTAGCATTTCTAAATAAGTTCTTCTTCTCCTGTGAGAACTCCAAAACAACAACTCACTGCTGAACAACCGTCTACTAGAGAATGTTGGATTCCACCAAAAAAAGATACCCCATGTCCAAGGGCAAAGGAGAAGCCCCAGCATGATGGTAGGAAGGGCAAAATCATATTTAGAATCAAACCCCCTACCCACCAGAGATGCTCAGAGGGCTCTGGTGTGCACCAACCTTGTGTGTACCAGGAACCAGAGACTCCACAGAGACTGAGCCAGAATTGTGTTTGAGTGTCTCCTGTAAAGGTACGGGTCAGCAGTGGCCTGCCGCAGGGGCAAGGGTTCTAGGTGCAGCAGACCTGGATATGGCATAAGCGCTCTTGGAGGACGTAGCCATTAATCCCACCATTGAGCCACAGAACTTATACAAGACTGGGGAAACAGACTCTTAATGGGCACAAACAGAAGTTTGTATGCATCAGGACCCAGGAGAAAGGAGCAGTGACCCCATAACAGACAGACCCAGACTTGCCCGTGAGTGTCCAGGAGTCTCCAGCAGAGGCATGGGTCGACAATGTCCTGCTGCAGGGTGGAAGGCACTGAGTTCGGCAGGGCATGCATAGGATCTTTTGAAGGAGGTACCTCCATCACAGTTTGGCCTCAGGTCAACAGGGAGGGAACACAGCCCAGCCCATCAACAGAAAATTGGATTTAAGATTTACTGAGCATAGCCCAGCCTATCAGAACAAGACCCAGTTTCCCCCTCAGTCAGTCTCTCCCATCAGGAAGCTTCCATAAGCCTCGTATCCTTATACACCAGAGAGCAGACAGAACGAAAACCACAATCACAGAAAACTAACCAAACTGATCACATGGGCCATAGCCTTGTCTAACTCAATGAAACTATGAGCCATGATGTGTAGGGCCATCCAAAATGGATGGATCATAGTGGACAGTTTTGACAAAACATGGTCCACTGGAGAAGGGAATGGCAAACCACTTCAATATTCTTGCCTTGAGAACCCCATGAACAGCATGAAAAGGCAAAAAATTAGGGCACTGAAAAATGAACTCCTCAAGTTAGTAGGTGTCCTATGCTATGGGAGATCAATAGAGAAATAACTCCAGAAAGAATGGAGAGACACAGCCAAATCAAAAACAACACCCAGTTGTGAATGTGACTCGTGATAGAAGTAAAATCTGATGCTGTAAAGAGCAATATCCATAGGAACCTGGAATGTTAGGTCCACGAATCAAGGCAAATTGGAAGTGGTCAAATAGGACATGGCAAGAGTGAACATCAACATTTTAGGAATCGGTGAACTAAAATGGACTGGAATCGGCGAATTTAACTCAGATGACCATTATATCTAGTACTATGGGCAAGAATCCCTTTGAAAAAATGGAGTAGCCTTCATAGTCAGAGTCAACAAAAGAGTCCGAAATGCAGTACTTGGATGCAGTCTCAAAAATGACAGAATGATCTCTGTTCATTTCCAAGGCAAATCGTTCAGTAGCACAATAATCCAAGTCTATTCCCCAACCAGTAATGCTGAAGACGCAGAAGTTGAATGAGTCTGTGAAGGCCTACAAGACCTTCTAGAACTAACATCAAAAAAAAGAAGATATCCATTTCATTATAGAGAACTGGAATGCAAAAGTAGGAAGTCAAGAGATACATGGAGTAAAAGGTAAATTTGGCCCTAGAGTACAAAATGAAGCAGGGGAAAGGCTAACAGCATTTTGCCAAGAGAACACACTGGTCCTAGTAAACACCCTCTTCCAAAAACACAAGAGAAGACTCCACACATGGACATCACCAGATGGTCAACACAAAAATCAGATTGATTAGATTCTTCGCAGCCAAATTTGGAGAAGCTCTATAAAGTCAGCAAAAACAAGACTGGGAGCTGACTGTGACTCAGATCATGAACTCCTTATTGCCAAATTCAGACTTAAATTGAAGGAAGTAGGGAAAACCCAACTATTCAGGTATGACCTAAATCAAATGCCTTACAACTATACAGTGGAAAGGACAAATAGATTCAAGGGATTAGATCTGATAGACAGGGATTAGATACCTGAAGGACTATGGATGGAGGGTCATGGCAGTGTATGGGAGGCAGTGATCAAGACCATCTCTAAGAAAAAGAAAGGCAAAATGGTTATCTGAGGAGGCCTTACAAATAGACGAGAAAAGAAGAAAAGCTAAGGGCAAAGGAGAAAAGGAAAGATATACCCATTTGAATCATGAGTTCCAAAGAATAGCAAGGAGAGATAAGAAACCCTTCCTGAGTGATCAGTGCAAAGAAATAAAGGAAAATAATAGAATGAGAAAGACTAAAGATCTCTTCAAGAAAATTAGAGACACCAAGGGAACATTTCATGTAAAGATGGACACAATAAAGGACAGAAATGATATGGACCTAACAGAAGTGGAAGATATTAAGAAGAGGTGGCAAGAATACACAAAAGAACATCTGACCCAGATGCAAAAAGATCTTCATGACCCAGATAACCACAATGGTGTGATCACTCACCTAGTGCCAGACATCCTGGAATGTGAAGTCTAGTGGACCTTAGGAAGCATCACTACAAATGAAGCTAGTGGAGGTGATGGCATTCCAGTTGAGCTCTTTTAAATCCTAAAAGATGATGCTGTAAAAGTTCTGCACTCAATATGCCAGCAAATTTGGAAAACTCAGCAGTGGTCATAGGACTAGAAAAGATCAGTTTTCATTCCAGTCCTAAAGAAAAGCAATGCCAAAGAATGTTCAAACTACTACACAATTGCACTTATCTCACAAGCTAGCAAAGTAATACCCCAAATTCTCCAAGTCGTTTCAACAGTACGTGAAGTGTGAAATTCCAAATGTTCAAGCTAGATGTATAAAAGGTTGAGGAACCAGAGATCAAACTGCCAACATCCGTTGGACCACTGAAAAAGCAAGAGAATTCCAGAAAAACATATACTTCTGCTTTATTGAATACACCAAAGCCTTTGACTGTGTGGATAACAACAAACTGTGGACAATTCTTAAAGAGATGGGAATATCAGACCACCTGACCTACCTCCTGAGAAATCTGTATGCAGGTCAAGAAGTAACAGTTAGAACTGGACATGGAACAACAGACTGGTTCCAAATTGGGAAATAAGTACATCAAGGCTGTAAAATGTCACCCTGCTTATTTAACCTATTCGTAGAGTACATCATAGGAAATGCTGGGCTGAATGAAGCACAAGATGGGTACAAGATTGCTGGGAGAAATATCAATAACATCAGATATGCAGATGACACCACCCTTATGGCAAAAAGCGAAGAAGAACTAAAGAGCCTCTTGATGAAAGTGAAAGAGGAGAATGAAAATGTTGGTTTAAAACTCAACATTCAGAAAGCTAAGATCATTGGCATCCAGTCCCCTCACTTCATGGCAAATAGATGGAGAAACAATGGAAGTGGTGACTGACTTTATTTTCTTGGGCTCCAAAATCACTGCAGATGGTGACTGCAGCTATGAAATTAAAAGATGCTTGCTCCTTTAAAGACAAACTATGACCAACCTAGACAGCATGCTGAAAAGCAGAGACATTACTTTGCCAACAAATGTCCATCTAGTCAAAGCTATGGTTTTTCCAGTAGTCGTTTATGGATGTGAGAGTTGGACTATAAAGAAAGCTGAGTGCCAAAGAACTGATGTTTTTGAACTCTGGTTTTGGAGAAGACTCTTGAGTGTCTTCTGCAAGCAGATCCAACCAGTCCATCCTAAAGGAAATCAGTCCTGAATATTCATTGGAAAGACTGATGCTGAAGCTGAAACTCCAATACTTTGTCCATCTGATGTGAAGAAGTGACTCATTGGAACTGACCCTGATGCTGGGAAAGACTGAAGGCAGAAGGAGAAGGAGATGGCAGAGGATGAGATGGTTGGATAGCATCACCGACTTGATGGACATGAGTTTGAGTAAATTGTGGGAGGTGGTGATGGACAGGGAAGCCTGGTATGCTGCAGTCCATGGGGTCGCAAAGAGTCGGACACGACTGAGTGACTAAACTAACTTATTGGCTAAGTAGGAGTGAGAAGAGAGACCTAAGATCGTAATTGGTCTTAATTGAAGAAAGAGATTGTGGATCTTAGCAGACACAATTTGTAAAGGCAGTCTACCAACACCAGGTAATGCAATGTGTGGATCATCTCAGTGCTGAGAGGATTGTTGGAGTCATTGGGAGCTATTGGAATGGGTAATGAATGCGGATGGAACACAATGACACTGAACCAAAATATTTTTGAAATTTATTTTATCATGTCATACCTTAGTTGCATCACATGGGTTCTTTGTTGCTTCATGTGGGTTCTTTCTTTGAGGAACACAGATTCTCTAGTTGTCATGCATGGACTCTGGAGTGCACAGGCTTAATAGTTGCAGCATCTGAACTTAGTTGCTCCATGACATGTGAGATCTTAGTTCCCCAACCAGGAATTGAACCTGCATCCCATGCTTTGCAAGGTGAATTATTAACCACTGGACTACAGGGAATTCCTGAACAAAGTATTCCTGAGACTAGATTTATTTGGGAACAGGGCATAATATTGCTTTTCTTTAGAAAGACATTGACCTAGCTACTTCTTATCAATAACTCTTGTTTTGTCATCTATTCATGTGTCTTCCCCTCTACCCACCTACTTAAACACCCCTGGAGAAAAAGTCTTCCTAATGTCATTTTATTGGTTGTGTTCTGTGCTTTGGTTTATTCCAAGTTAAACAAAAATAATGTCTACATTATTCTAGAAAATGGTAGCTTTTCTACAACGAGTGATAATCTGGGAATGGGGTAAGGGGGATAATGATTTTGCCAATAATACTAAAAACACTGAAACATTCTTAATAATAGGGTGGGAAATGCGAGGAGCTTGGGTTCAAAATTATCTATGGAAAGGAAAGCCAATTCCTTTATCATCTGAATTTTTCATGTTATTTTATTGATAGCTATTCCAATTCCAAAGAAAGGCAATGCCAAAGAATGCTCAAACTACCGCACAATTGCACTCGTCTCACATGCTAGTAAAGTCATGCTCAAAATTCTCCAAGCCAGGCTTCAGCAATACGTGAACCGTGAACTTCCTGATGTTCAAGCTGGTTTTAGAAAAGGCAGAGGAACCAGAGATCAAATTGCCAACATCCACTGGATCATGGAAAAAGCAAGAGAGTTCCAGAAAAAATCTATTTCTGCTTTATTGACTATGCCAAAGCCTTTGATGGTGTGGATCACAATAAACTTTGGAAAATTCTGAAAGAGATGGGAATACCAGACCACCTGACCTGCCTCTTGAGAAACCTATATGCAGGTCAGGAAGCAACAGTTAGAACTGTTGGAACAGCGGACTGGTTCCAAATAGGAAAGGGAGTGTGTCAAGGCTGTATATTGTCACCCTGCTTATTTAACCTATATGCAGAGTACATCATGAGAAATGCTGGGCAGGAAGAAACACAAGTGGAATCAACATTGCCAGGAGAAATATCAATAACCTCAGATATGCAGATGACACCGCCCTTATGGTAGAAAGTGAAGAGGAGCTAAAGGGCCTCTTGATGAAGGTGAAAAAGGAGAGTGAAAAAGTTTGCTTAAAGCTCAACATTCAGAAAACAAAGATCATGGCATCCGGTGCCATCACTTCATGGGAAATAGATGGGGAAACAGTGGAAACAGTGTCAGACTTTATTTTGGGGGGCTCCAAAATCACTGCAGATGGTGACTGCAGCCATCTAATTTCATGCAGCCATGAAATTAGAAGACGCTTACTCCTTGGAAGGAAAGTTATGACCAGCCTAGATAGCATATTCAAAAGCAGAGACATTACTTTGCCGACTAAGGTCCATCTAGTCAAGGCTATGGTTTTTCCAATGGTCATGTATGGATGTGAGAGTTGGACTGTGAAGAAGGCTGAGTGCCAAAGAATTGATGCTTTTGAACTGTGGTGTTGGAGAAGACTCTTGAGAGTCCCTTGGACTGCAAGGAGATCCAGCCAGTCCATTCTGAAGGAGATCAACCCTGGGATTTCTTTGGAAGGAATGATGCTAAAGCTGAAACTGCAGTACTTTGGCCACCTCATGCGAAGAGTTGACTCATTGGAAAAGACTCTGATGCTGGGAGGGATTGGGGGCAGGAGGAGAAGGGGATGACAGAGGATGAGATGGCTGGATGGCATCACTGACTCGATGGATGCGAGTCTGAGTGAACTCCGGGAGCTGGTGATAGACAGGGAGGCCTGGCATGCTGCGATTCATGGGTTCGCAAAGAGTCGGACACGACTGAGCAACTGAACTGAACTGAACTGATACATAAAAACCTATGTTCTTTTATTGGAATATAATTGTTTTACAGTGTTGTATTAGTTTGTGCTGTATAACAAAGTGAATCAGCTATCTGTACACATATATTCCCTCCCTCTTGAGCCTCCCTCCCACACTATCCCATAGCCCCCCACCCCTCTAGGTCATCACAGAGCACCGAGCTGAGTTCTCTGTATTATACAGCAGCTTCCCACTAGCTATCTATTTTGCACACAATAGTGTACGTATGTCAGTGCTACTCTCTCAGTTCATCCCACTCTCTCCTACCCACCCTGTGTCCACGTGTCCAGTCTCTACATCTGTGTCTCTACTCCTAAGCTGCAGATAGTTTCATCTGAATCATTATTCTAGGTTTTGTATATATACATGTTAATATTTGTTTTTACTCTTTTTGACTTACTTCACTCCATATGACAGATTTTAGTTCCATCTATATCACTCTAAATGACCCAATTTCACTCCTTTTTATGGCTGAGTAATATATAAAATATACATCTCATATGTATTCAGTTCAATTCAGTTCAGTTGCTTAGTCGTGTCCGACTCTTTGCGACCCCATGAATCGCAGCGCCAGGCCTCCCTGTCCATCACCAACTCCCCGGAGTTCACTCAGACTCGCATCCATCGAGTCAGTGATGCCATCCAGCCATCTCATCCTCAGTCGTCCCCTTCTCCTCCTGCCCCCAACCCCTCCCAGCATCAGAATCTTTTCCAATGAGTCAACTCTTCACATGAGGTGGCCAAAACACTGGAGTTTCAGCTTTAGCATCACGCCTTCTAAAGAAACCCCAGGGTTGATCTCCTTCAGAATGGACTGGTTGGATCTCCTTATATATACATATAAATCCACCAACAGATGAGTGGATTAAAAAAATGTTTTACATATTTACAATGGAAGACCTATGTTCTTAGTCATTATGCCACAGTGAGCTTAACCAAAGCCAGTGTCTTTAGATTACTTCATTCTTAAGGTTTAACTTAATTATTTCTTTACCATTTTCTCCATGGTTACACATTGAGACTTAAGCACTAACATGAGATCTAGGGCTTAAAAGCAAACACATGTAGTACAAACCCCACTGTGGACATTTTCTGAATCTCTTTTAGGAGTTTCCTTCAGTTCAGTTCAGTTCAGTTCAGTCCAGTCACTCAGTCGTGTTCGACTTTTTGCAACCCCATGAATCACAGCACACCAGGCCTCCCTGACCATCACCATCTCCCAGAGTTCACTCAAACTCACGTCCATTGAGTCAGTGATGCCATCCAGCCATCTCATCCTCTGTCATCCCCTTCTCCTCCTGCCCCCAATCCCTCCCAGCATCAGAGTCTTTTCCAATGAGTCAACTCTTCGCATGAGGTGGCCAAAGTAGTGGAGTTTCAGCTTTAGCATCATTCCTTCCAAAGAAATTCCAGGGTTAATATCCTTCAGAATGGACTTGTTGGATCTCCTTGCAGTCCAAGGGACTCTCAAGAGTCTTTTCCAACACCACAGTTCAAAGGCATCAGTTCTTTAGTGCTCAGCTTTCTTCACAGTCCAAGTCTCACATCCATACATGACCATTGGAAAAACCATAGCCTTGACTAGATGAACTTTAGTCGGCAAAGTAATGTCTCTGCTTTTGAATATGCTATCTAGGTTGGTCATAACTTTTCTTCCAAGGAGTAAGCATTTTTAGTTTCATGGCTGCAGTCACCATCTGCAGTGATTTTGGAGCCCCCAAAATAAAGTCTGACACTGTTTACACTGTTTCCCCATCTATTTCCCATGAAGTAATTGGGACCAGATGCCATGACCTTCATTTTCTAAATGTTGAGCTTTAAGCCAACTTTTTCACTCTCCTCTTTCACTTTCATCAAGAGGCTTTTGAGTTCCTCTTCACTTTCTGCCATAAGGGTGGTGTCATCTGCATGTCTGAGATTATTGATATTTCTCCTGGCAATCTTGATTCCAGCTTGTGCTTCCTCCAGCCCAGCATTTCTCATGATGTACTCTGCATATAAGTTAAATAAGCAGGGTGACAATAGACTGCCTTGACATACTCCTTTCCCTATTTGGAACCAGTCTGTTGTTCCATGTCCAGTTCTAACTGTTGCTTCCTGACTTGCATATAGGTTTCTCAAGAGGCAGTTCAGGTGATCTGGTATTCCCATCTCTTTCAGAATGTTCCACAGTTTATTGTGATCCACACAGTCAAAGGCTTTGGCATAGTCAATAAAGCCGTAATGTAGCTGGAGATCAGTTTCTGGAGTCAGATCCAGGTTCAAATCCCAGCTACATCCATCCCCTCTTATCTCCATAACCATTTGAGAGTTACTTAAACTCCCTGGGTCCACCTTTACTCCTCTATCAAAAGAAATTAATACTACCAAATTCATAGGGCTGTAAAGTTAGCAACATAGTGACCACTAAGACAAAAACCTTACTGAATTTATCCTTCCCCACAGGGTCTATGCTCTCTTCCCCACTATATAGCAAAACTTACTGAAATAATTATCTTCTTATCCATTTCCTTCCTCTTTTTCTATTTATCTACCTACTCCAGTGTGTTTTCTGCCTCACACTTTGTTATTTGCCTTCCAATTTAGTATCCTCTTTGTTGACTCAACTCAATGAAGGGCATTTCTGTCTGATTCAGTGATGCCTTTAAGATGCCTGCCACTCTCTCCATATTCAACCCATTTCCAAATTTTGACTATTTTATATTTATCTCATAAATCCAGTCTTTTCTCTCCATCTCTACAGTTACTGTTACTTCTCACCTGGCCTGTTGCCAGAGATTTATAAATGGTTCACCCTCAACTATCCCATTCATCATCCCCACCATGGCCAGTACATCTCTCCTTTGTGACAAGTTATGTTTGTTTGACCATTTTGTTTGTTACTTGTACTTGTGTTAAGTCGCTTTAGTCACGCCTGACTCTTTGTAACCCCTTGCACAGTAGTCTGCCAGGTTCCTCTGTCTATGGGTTTCTCTAGGCAAGAATACTAGAGAGGGTTGCTGTTTCCTCTTCCAGGGGATCTTCCTGACCCAGGGATCAAACCCTCATCTCTTACCCCTCCTGCATTGACAGGTTATATACCACTAGCACCACATCATAAGCCCTGGTTTATTGCTATCTCTTCTATTAAAAATGTAAGCTCCGTGAGGTCAGAGATTGTATCTGACTTTGTTTACCACTCTATTCTTAGGGCATAGCACCAAGTTTGTCATACAATAGGGGCTAAATAATTATTTTGGAATGAATAAGGCATCTGCCACATAATCTGTGTTCTTACATGGGAGCTCCCATTGTTTTCCTTGATGTCATCATCATCATCATCACTGGTGAATTTTTACAGAAACGCGCCTTCCTCTTCAGAGGATAGCAAACTGAACATTAGGAGAGTTCAATCTGCTTTGCCTAGGGAAGTTCTCTGAACTTTTTGCATTGGATATTAGCACATTCCTGATATTACTGTAACACAGAGACAAAATAAGGATTTCAGAGAATAAAGTTATGCTCCCACTTTTCACAGTGATCTTCCCTATCTTATGTGTACTTCTACTGATTCCTGTATCATAGATTACCCCAAAACTTGAAAGCTTAAAAACAAGCTTTTATTATCTCACAGTTTTTATGTGTCAGGAGTTGCAGCAATGGTCCTCTGGACCAGTGTCTCTCACAGGCTGTTGTCAAGGTACAGTTATCCCAAAGCTCACCTGCAGGAAGGACCTATTCCATGCTCACCTGTGTGGCTGCAGGTCAGCTTCTGGTTCTCACCGACTATTGAGTGGGGGCATCAATTCCTGGTCATGTGGGCTCCTCTTAGAGGGCTATTCACAACCTAGCAGCCTGCATTCCCCAGAGCAAAGACTCTAAGACAGAAAATGAGAGATAGTGAGCAAGAAAGAAGTCATGGTGATTTCAGAACCTAAATTTCAAAGTGATATCCAGTCACTTTTGTGGTATTCTTTTCATTAGAAGCAAATCACTGGATCCACCCAACACTCAGGAGAGGGAATTACACAAAGGCAAGAACACCAGAAAGCAAGGGTCACTGGGGCCATTGCAGATAGAAAATGCCACCAACAACTGGGGCCTTTATTCTCCCTCCTGACAGCATGGCTTTCGCTCAAGTCTTTTAAGCCTTGTTTCCTTTAGGAATCATTGGGTACATCTGGGCCTCAATGCCTTGCCATCTTTCCCTTCCAGAAAAGAAAACAAGAGGGGGATGGGGTGAGTTCTAATGAGAATAACTCCCAGTGTACTGATGATTTTAGTTGACACTGAATTGTGGAGAGGACCCCAATTACTCCTTTTGGCTTGTCTGAACATCAGTCTCCTGATGACTTACTTTATAGCTTCATAATGAATATATTAAAAATAGAACTCTAGAGGTTATAGATACAGGAGGTATATATTTAGACCTTGAGTTTCTTTCCTCCCCTTCACCCTATCCCCACTCTGCACAGAGGTTTTAGTGCTAATTTGAGATCATTCTGAAACTTCATCTCCTTTATCTTAATTTACATGTCCAACATGTTTTGCTTAATTTTAATATAAAATGTCTCAGCAATGATTAAGCCACCTCCTAAGTGACTAAATTATCTGTAATCCTTCACTCACACAGCTCAGGCTGTAAGAGAAAAGGAGAGAATGACCTGTATTTAGCAGAGGTTTGTGGAAAAACCTTGGAAAATAAGTGGACACTGATGTCATAATTTAAAGGAGAACTGCAAATGTAGAATTCTGTAAGAAAAATACTGCAGTGCATACCTGCAAGTATATGACTAGTATCTCCACCTTGTTTTTCCTTCAAACAGATTGTTTCCCAGAGAAAGCTGTCCAAATCCTTGTTGAAGCACGGGAACACAGCAGGGAAATCTTCGATCACGGTGAGCCCTCCCTCAGGTGCCCAAATGGAGCCTGCTGACCCAACCCAGCCTCATGGGAAGCTGACTCTCTGGATGTTAGGAACTGAACCCATAACTGCTCAGCTATACCAGTCACCTCTTTTTTTTTTTTTCAATCTTTTTCCTTCCTAATAATATAATTTTGACCTTTTCATTGTAGGAAAAAGGTTTTGAAAGTAAGGCCATTCACTTCAACTAAACACTTCTGTAATTAAATATAGGTTTTAGCAGGGAACAAGGAAAGAAGTTATTGATCATAGTAAGAATATAAAATTGTCTGGCAGTTTCAAATTATCAAAGCTACCTATCCCAGCTTCTCAGTTTCTTGAGAGAAAACATCTAATAGCATTTAGTCCAAGGTTTGGTCTGTTGCCTAATGATCAGAGAGCCCAGCATTTAACTCTTCTTTTCAATACGATAGTTTGGAGCTGCACTGTTCTATTTGGTAGCCATGTGATTTTTCAACCTAAAATTCTTTAAAATTAAATAAAAGCAAATAGTCATTCTTTACACTGGCCACATATCAAGTGCTCAGTAGATCCATATACGGACAGGGCAGATTACAGAACATTTCTGTCGTACAGAATGTTCTCTTGGGCAAATCTGGAAGTATTTCTAAATAAAACATGCAATGTTCAAGAAGAACTACAGGATTTAAAACTTTGGTATCTTGTATTGAAGTTCTTGAGAAAGATAAAGTAGTCTAACCATTTAGTTGTGTGGGCAAAAAATAATCATAGGCTTAAAAGTGCCAGAGAATTTGAGTTGCTTGCAAGACAAATTGCCTTAGGAGGAAAACCTAAGTTCTTTGAACATTCCTTTTTAACTCAGAAGTGACTTATTCATTTAAAAAATTAATCCATTTTTTAAGGAAGAATTTAAAAATATTTTATTTCTACTGGTGAAAGTTAAAATGGTTCTCACAAGAACTTAGCTGTTCATTGGTTTGGATATTTTAAATGATGTGGTCATATCAGATCTGTTTCTTGACTACCATTTTCAGTCATGAACAAATGGTTCAAATTGTCTTTGACGATGCCACTGGTGCTCTAAAAGCTCACACCCAAAGCTCACGGTCCTAGAAAAGACTTGGGATGGTGAACCCAGTTATGAGATCTGCCACGGTTCCTTCCCAGGAAAACAAAAGCTCATCTTCCCACCTTTTCTCTAAGAAGTAATGGGAATTTCCTTTCTCTACACAGCCCATAAAAACTCAGTCGCCTTCCTAATTTTAAATATTTAAAAACTCCTCTTGATCTTGGATCCTTGGGTCAGAACAACTTCCATAGCTTCTGGAAAACACTTGAAAATATGTGCATATTTTTCTAGGCTTTGCAGATGAAAGTCATAACTTTCATCATCTTTACAAAGGTGTCTGTAACACAGGATAGTTGAAGACCATAGCTCAAGTGGAGTGTAAGAGGCAGTAAGGGACAAAAGAGAATCAAATGAACAACCTAAATATGATGATTCCTGGTTTATCAAGTCATTCTTGAGTTTTTGCTGTAAAACTCAAGAATGGCTTAAGTTTTGTCTGGACCCATGTTCTCTACTCCTTGGGTGCTTATACCTTTGGGGGATCCTTCCCTTTTAGATAGCTCTTTTAGCTTTAATTTTATGCATAAAATAAAAATTTCCAGAGGCTACCAATGTGTACTCAAAACAGATGAATGCAACTCATAATGAAAAAGTTTAGCTCAGATAGAATGGAGATAAAATTGAATTAAAACTCAAAAATAACTTTTAAAATAAAAACTCATAATAACTTTGATAAGGGTGGCCACAAGGTCAGAGGCACTATGGCCTCTGAATGCATAGTGAAGTCTTAACGACTTAGAAGTAGTTTAACCTATATGCAGCTACACTGGTCCTATATTTTGTTGTTGTCATTGTTTTTCTCCTTCTTTTCCCATCAATTTCTGCTTCAAGGGTTTAAGAGACATTATTCAATATTAAGAAGTGATCTTTTTATGAAACAGGCTTTTAGATACTATTATCTCTTCACTTATGTCAAAGTTGTTGTCAAGAATTCTCTGTTCTTTGGAGTTAAGGGTTTAGATCTTTGTTCTCTTTCTTCCCTCTCCCCCCTCCTTTTTCACTCTCCATCTCAAAAAGCCCAGGGACAGTCTTTTCTGAAGCATTACAATTAGAATTTTCTTTGATGACCTTATAAACTTTGGTCTGGAAGGGCCATACAGACCAGTTTCTTTCACAATCCTTGTGGGTCTGGTAGAAAACAGTGGAGAAATATTACTACCTGCTCCTTGTTTTTGGTCACTTCCCAAAGAAGAAAATATATATAATTATTTATGGATGTGCTGTTCAGTGCTGTATGGCCTTTGAAGGAGAAGCACTCCCTAATTACTCCTCTAAAACTTCTTCCTCCAGCTTGCACCCCATATTTCATGTTCTCATGCTCAGTGCCAGTGAGGTCTCCTTATCTTCTGTGGTTTGTTCCAGGGACTTCCCTTGTACACCTGAGATGCTGTGCCACATTCACTGGATTGTGGGAAACTCCATGCCAAGTGTCAGTCTTTGTTGATTTTGGATCAAACATGAGCTAAATTGTTCATGAATCCCTGGGTTGAGTGATTCAACTGCCACTGTTCCTGATGAATGCTTTTTTCCTTTAGGTGATTGCTGAGGAATTATCTGGTAATGATGACTATGTTGAACTTGCCTTCAGTGCACGGAAACTGGATGACAAGGTAAAGTGTTTGGCATCAGCATTCCTGAAGAAAGTAATACAGCTAGCACACAAAGCTTAATAAGATTTCCCCTCAAAGCTATTTTTTCCCTTTCAACTCACATTATTAAACAGATCAATGATTTCAGAGAGTATGGAAAGTAAGACTTCCCCCTAATTGAGAAGCAGTTAATGAGAAGAAGGAAGGACTATAATTAAAATAATTTTATAATTAAGTTTATAATTAATAATTATAATTAATTTAATTTATAATTAAGACAATTTTATTACACTAAAACTTCAATTTGTTCCCAAATGCTACAAGTCACATGGCATAGGTGAATGTGATTTAAACCCATTGCTAGGAAATTTTCAAAGGAAAAAGAAGATGGGAAAGGGAATAAAAGTGACATTTTTTTAGGCATCATATTTGCAGGCATGGGGTTAAGAGCTTTTCAAACATGATCACAATTAATCATTCTTATAGCATCCATGTAACAGGTATTATTAACTCTGTTTTACATATGAAGTAACAGATTCAAAGATGAAGTAATTGTCTAAAGTCATTCCATGTGTTAGTTCAAATAATCCAAGAAATAGACACCAAGAAAGAGTTAATGATGCAGGCAGGATTTTATTAGGAGAATTGCCTGTGTAGGGAACACAAGAAGGAAATCTAGGAGAGCAGACAGGCCACAATGCAAGTCTGAACATAAGTAAAGAAGAGAGGGAAAGAGGTGGTAGTTTCGGTAACACCACATAGTCTAAGGAAGGTTCTAAAGAAAATTGTAAGCAGATTCTAAGGAAGGAAGTCTAAGGAAGCCAGCTAGGAGTCCTATGTGTCTCCCATCAGTGCCTTTATAGCCCCTACACATGCAGCAATGGCTAGGAGCAGCCCATGTGCAGCCTGGCCCTGGAATGAGGGCAGGACTGGATTTTGGACTACAAAAGTACTGTTACATTCCCTAAGTGGCAGGTCTGCAAAACACGTGCCAAAGGATAACCTGCTAGTTGGTGGTAACTCTGAAGACTCAGTCTCAGGTCAGCCTGACTTCCATCTGTACTCTTTTGGTTATATCTCGCAATTTCCATGCAGTCATAGGCCATGTTCAGTTCAGTTCAGTTGCTCAGTCATGTCCGACTCTTTGCAACCTCATGAATCACAGCACGCCAGGCCTCCCTGTCCATCACCATCTCCTGGAGTTCACTCAGACTCACGTCCTTCAAGTCCGTGATGCCATCCAGCCATCTCATCCTCTGTCGTCCCCTTCTCCTCCTGCCCCCAATCCCTCCCAGCATCAGAATCTTTTCCAATGAGTCAACTCTTCGCATGAGGTGGCCAAAGTACTGGAGTTTCAGCTTTAGCATCATTCCTTCCAAAGAACATCCAGGGCTGATCTCCTTCAGAATGGACTGGTTGGATCTCCTTGCAGTCCAAAAGACTCTCAAGAGTCTTCTCCAACACCACAGTTCAAAAGCATCTGGCGCTCAGCCTTCTTCACAGTCCAACTCTCACATCCATACATGACCACAGGAAAAACCATAGCCTTGACTAGACGGACCTTAGTCAGCAAAGTAATGTCTCTGCTTTTGAATATATAATCTAGGTTAGTCATAACTTTTCTTCCAAGGAGTAAGTGTCTTCTAATTTCATGGCTGCAGTCATCATCTACAGTGATTTTGGAGCCAAAAAAATAAAGTCTGACACTGTTTCCACTGTTTCCCCTTCTATTTCCCATGAAGTGATGGGACCGGATGCCACGATCTTTGTTTTCTGAATGTTTGAGTTTTAAGCCAACTTTTTCACTCTCCTCTTTCACTTTAATCAAGAGGTTTTTAGCTCCTCTTCACTTTCTGCCATAACGGTGGTGTCATCTGCATATCTGAGGTTATTGATATTTCTCCCAGCAATCTTGATTCCAGCTTGTGTTTCTTCTAGTCCAGCATTTCTCATGATGTACTCTGCATAGAAGTTAAATAAGCAGGGTGACAATATACAGCCTTGACATACTCCTTTTCCTATTTGGAACCAGTCTGTTATTCCATGTCCAGTTCTAACTGCTGCTTCCTGACCTGCATGCAGATTTCTCAAGAGGCAGGTTAGGTGGTCTGGTATTCCCATCTCTTTCAGAGTTTTCCACAGTTTATCATGATCCATAGGCCATGTTAGCCTTGTATATATAGGAAAAATCCTAGGGATTCCACCCCTTTAAAAAAATGTTTCCTCTCCAACCATAACATCATATCCACCAGTGTATTTACAGAGAACTCCATTTTACTAGCATGCAACTAAACAGGCGATCTGGGGGTGTGGCTCTAGTTTTTAAAAAAAATTGCTTGTAGGCATTAAAAAGGAAAAACTTTTTCACAGCTCCCCACAGTATTAAGCAGCAGCTTATATCCTGGCATAATTCATTTTCACACACAAAGAGTACTCAGCCTAATTATGTGTTCATTAATTCACTCTCCTGTCGGTTCATTCATTCACTCCTTCATCATTCATTTACCAAAACTTTGTCATGTGCTTGTCATGCATCTGTTGGTGGGAAATGGGCATCCTTGGAACGATTCTTATATCCAAAACCTGAAATTCACCATCCAGGTGATACATCAATTTAAAGAACAAATGACATAATGATACTAAAGCTATAGGAGGATGATACATAATCAGAGTGTCCTGAAAAGAGCAATCCATTCTGCCTTGAAATAGTAGGAAAGACTTTGTTCTTAAGAAGAAATTATAGTTGGATTTTTTTTGTTATCCTGAGTGGATTGTGTAATACTTTCACAAACTGCCACCTTTTGACATTAGCTGAACAAGGTACTGGGAACTATAGAGTGCAATGGTGTCAATGGAGTGTAAGATCTTACCACTCACTTCCTGTGATTATCAGGCTCTTTCTCTCTATCATCTTCAAGTTTCAGAATAATTCACCAGACTCCTTTGTAGTATCTTACCTGGGGACATTATAAGCCAATGGGTCAGTGTGTGGCAGTTTTAAACTACTCGCTTCATGGCTTCTCATGACTTCTTTCCACTTAGTCACACACTCCAACTGATTTATGTTACAGAGCAAGGGGAAGTGGGGGTCTGTGAGTGGGCCCATCAGCTCTAAGTTGTATAAGCAGTTTCCCTTCATCCAAGTGAGCACTTGCTCCCAGAACTGAAAGATCCCTATCCACACCTACCGTGGTTCTTGATGGCTGTGCCCACCCTGGATGCGTAGATTGCTCATTACTGAGACCCCAGTGCCCTGGAGCCACAGACCACAGGTCCTCTATAATGAGGTGGGGTCTCTCCCAGATTCAGGCACCCAGAGAGGAGTGGGCCCTGCTCATAACAAAGCAGAAGCCATTGCTCCACTGTGGACTGGGAGGTGAATGGCCTGAGATGGAGGGAGATTGTAGAGAAGAGGAGCATGATACCATGAAGATCAGCTCACACACAACCTCTTCAGGAAACAGAGGCTCAGCAAGGCCTGATGATCTTCCCCAAGACACTGCTGCCTGGTTATTTATTGCCGCATCACAAACTACCTCAAAACCTGGTGACTTAGATTAACAACTATTTTTTTAATGTCATCATTTTGAGGGTCAGAAATCCAGGCAGGCTTCAGCTGGGCAATTCTTCTGTTCCTTATGACATTGAAAGAAGTCACTCAGTTAGGGACTTCCCTTGTGGTCCAGTGGTTAGGAATTCACCTGCCAGTGCAGAAGATGTGGGTTCAGTCCCTGGTCTAGAAGACTCTACATTCTGTGGGGCAACTAAGCCTGTGCACCACAGTTAAGGAGCCTGCATCTAGAGCCTGTGAACCATAACTGCTGAAACCCAGGCACCCTAGCTCCCATGCTCCACAGCGTAAGCTACTGCCATGAGAATCTGCCCACCATAACTAGAGCGTAGCCCCTGCTTGCTGTAACTAGAGAAAGCATGTGCCCAGCAACAAAGGCCTAGCACAGTCAAAAATAAATACCTAATAAAATTAACAAGAGTTCACTCAGTTATACTCAGCTGGTGGAAGAGCGTTACTCACATGCTTGGCACGTAGGATCGCTGGAAGGCTGGGCTCCACCAGGATGGTCAGTCAGAGTGCCTTCATGGCAGTCTTAGGTTTATCACATTTTCTATATGGTTGCGAGCTTGAGATATCATTCCAAGAAAAGCCAGTGAAAGCTGTGTGGTCTTTCCTTCTCTTAATTTTTTTAATTGGAGGACAATTGCTTTACAACGTTCTGTTAGCGTCTGCTGTACACAGCCGAGGAAGGAGATGGTAGGATGAATTGAAAAGTAGCACCGACATAAAAACGCTGTCATGCATATGGCCTTTTCTGCCCTAGCCTTGAAAGTCATGCATTATCCCTTCTGCTGCTTCTTGGTTACAAGTGAGTCATAAGGCTGCCCAGAGTCGCGGGGAGGAAAATGACTCCATGTCTTGGTAGGGGAGTGGCAAATCATAATGTGTAAAAAGCGTGTGGCCATTGTAGTGGAAAATACAACTGGCCACAGTATTTTTGTGACAGAATCAGAATAAGAGAGGACAATTATTTCATGTTACAGCTAGTAAAATAGTTCGCAGAGCTTCTCAAGGAAGATCTCCTCCTAGCCTTAGCAACAAATGAGGTTGTCTCTCCCTTCATGTTAACAGTTAAACTTATATCTAGTAATTGACAAAATAGACCATGAAAAACCACAGAGGTAAACAGCTCTCTTAATTTAAAACATTTTGCTAATTAGTATCATGAGAGCAACTAATTTTTACCTGCATTTGAAAAATTGCAGTATGAATATGCTATATCCACTTCAGAATAGTTATGGACATCTGAGCCCCCAGTCTCCTTGAAGTAATTCTCCAGTTATCCACATACCTCTGTTAGAAAACTCTGGCCTAATACAAATAGCCTCCTTTTACATATGAAAATGTCAAAGTTTAGGAATGTGAAATGACTTACCCAATGCCACAGACACTCACACCCACACTCACAATCAGTGACAGAGAGGAACCCAATCAGTTTGCCCAACGACAATCTAAATTTTTGCAGGGCAGAGACTTAATGAACACAGGTTAGGTTGGTCTTGGGCTGTGGAGAACTTGGTCATATTCCCATGTATTTCAGGGAAGAGGGGATCCAGGGAAGAGGAAGATGAGGGTATGTTTGTTATTAGGCAGCAGTCCTCAAGGTGTGGCCCCAGGTCCCAAGACCCTTTCAAAAGAATGTATGAGATCAAAACCATTTTCATAGCAATGCTGGGACATTATTTTCTATCTTCATTCTCATTCTGTCACATGTGTACAGTGATTTTCCAGAAACTACTTGATGCCTAGTATCACAAGAGATTGAATGCAGCAGCAGGTATGAGAATCCCACTGCCTTCTATTGATCCAGTCATTAAATTGATTTACAAAGATGTAACATAATGGCATTCTTCTGACAATTTTATACATTTGGAAAATATAACTATATTCCATTAAAGTGTTGTTTTATTATGATATAATAGGTTTATCTTTATTATTTTAAAAATGATATAACAAATGCATATGTTTAAAATTTCTCAGCTTTAGCTTATAATATGGTAAAATATTGTTAGATAATAATTTAAGTATATAAAATAGTCCTAAGGCCAAAAAATTTGAGAACTGCTATTATAAAGTATATTACTTTTGCAAACCATGAAGACAAGTAAATGCCTCTTTTCTTCTGATAGAAGTAGTTTTTTAAAAATTGCAGATCAGAATAATTCATTTTTTCAGAGGTTTCTTCCATACATCAACATGTATCAGCCATAGGTACACACAAGTCGCCTCCTTTCTGAACCTCCCTCCCACCTCCCACCTCCCACCCCACCCCATCCCACTAGGTTGTCACAGAGCACCAGATTTGAGCTCCATGGCTCATACAACAAATTTCCACTGGCTATCTAATTTTATATATGGTAATGTATATGTTTCAATACTACTCTCTCAATCAATCCTACCCTCCACATCCACATATCTAGTCTCTATATCTGTGTCTCTATTGCTACCCTGCAAACAGTTTCATCAGTACCATCTTTCTAGATTCTATATGTGTGTGTGCTTAGTCATGTTCAACTCCTTGCAGCCCCATGGAATGTAGCTATATATGGATTAATATACAATATTTCTCTTTCTCTTTCTGACTTATTTCACTCTGTATAACAGGCTCTAAGTTTATCCACCTTATTAGAACTGAATCAAATGCTTTCCTTGTTATGGCTGAGAAATACTCCATTGTATATATGTACCACAATTTTTTTTTTATCCATTTATCTTTTGATGGGCATCTACTTGCTTCCATGTCCTATCTATTGTAAATAGTACTCCAGTGAACATTACAGTACATGTGTCTTTTTCAATTATGGTTTCCTCAGGGTGTATGAACAGTAGTGGGATTGTTGGGTCATATGATAGTTCTATTCCTGATTTTTTTTCTAGTATAAATTTATTTATTTTAATTGGAAGCTAGTTACTTCACAATATTGTATTGGTTTTGCCATACATTGACATGAATCTACCAGGGGTGTACATATGTTCCCCATCCTGAACCCTGCTCCCCACCTCCCTCCATACCATCTTTCTGGGTCATCCCAGTGCACCAGCCCTGAACATCCTGTATCCTGCATCGAACCTGGACTGACAATTCATTTTGTATATGATAATATACATGTTTCAGTGCCATTCTCCCAAATCATCCCACCCTCACCCTCTCCCACAAAGTCCAAAAGACTGTGTCTCTTTTGCTGTCTCGCATACAGGGTTATTTTTTTTTAAGGAATTGCCGTACTGTTCTCTAAAGTGGCTGTATCTTTTTACATTCTTACCAATAGTGCAAGAGGGTTCCCTTTTCTCCACACCATCTCTAGCATTTATTCTTTGTAGATTTTTAAATGATGGCCATTTTGGCAGGTATGAAGTGATACTTCATTGTAGTTTTGATTTGCATTTCTCTAATAATGAGTTATGAAGAGCATCTTTTCATGTGTTTGTTGGTCATCTGTATCTCTTCTTTAGAGAAATGTCTGTTTAGATCTTTCACCTTTTTTTTTTTTTTTTTTGATTGGGTTGTTTGTTTTTTTGGTATTCAGCTGCATGATCTGCTTGTGTATTCTGGAGATTAATCATTTGTCAGTTGTTTCAACTTGCAATTATTTCCTTCTATTCTGAGAGTTGTCTTTTCACTTTGCTTATAGTTTCCTTCATTGTGCAAGAGCTTTGAAGTTTAATTAGGTGACATTTCTTTATTTTTGCTTTTATTTTCATTACAATGACCCAATGAGGTGGATCATTGCTGTGACTGATGTATGTTGAAGAGTGTACTGCCTATGTTTTACACTAAGAGCTTTACATTTCTGGCCTTATATTTAAATTTAAGTGTTTAACCTATTTTGAGTTTATTTTGTATAGGGTTTTAGGAAGTGTTCTAGTTTCATTCTTTTGCATGTAGCTGTCCAGTTTTCCCAAAACCGCTTATTGAAGAGGCCGTCTTTTTCTCCATTGTATATTCTTGCCTCCTTTGTCAAAGATAAGCTGCCCATAGGTGTGTGGATTTATCTGTGAGATTTCCATTTTGTTCCATTGGTCTATATTTCTGTTTCTGTGCCAGTATCATACCATTTTGATGACTATAACTTTGTAGTATAGTCTGAAATCAGGAAGGTTGAATCCTCCAGTTGTATTCTTATTTCTCAAGATTGCTTTGGCTATTTGGGGTCTTTTGTGTTTCCATACAAACTGTGAAATTTTTCATTCTAGTTCTGTAAAAATATATATCATTGGTAGTTTGATGGGGATTGCATTGAATCTGTACATTGCTTTGGGTAGTATAATCATTATCACAATATTGGTTCTTCCAATCCAAGAATATGGTATATCTCTCCATCTGTTTGCATCATCTTTGATGTCTTTTATCAGTGTCATAGTTTTTACATACAGGGCCTGTTTCTCTTTCAGTTTAGTTCAGTTCAGTTCATTCTTTTAGTCATGTCTGACTCTTTGTGACCCCATGGCAGCACGCCAGGCCTCCCTGTCCATGACCATCTCCCGGAGTTCACCCAAACTTATGTGCATTGAGTCAGTCATGCCATCCAGCCATCTCATCCTCTGTCATCCTCCTGTCCTCAATCCCTCCCAGCATCAGGGTCTTTCCAGTGAGGAAAATGAGGTGGCCAAAGTATTGGAGTTTCAGCCTCAGCATCAGTCCTTCCAATGAACACTGAACACCCAGGACTGATCTCCTTTAGAATGGACTGGTTGGATCTCCTTGCAGTCCAAGGGAAGGGACTCTCAAGAGTCTTCTCCAACACCACAGTTCAAAAGCATCAATTCTTCGGCGCTCAGCTTTCTTTCTAGTGCAACTCTCACATCCATACATGACCAATGGAAAAACCATAGCCTTGACTAGACGGACCTTTGTTGACAAAGTAATGTCTCTGCTTTTCAATATGCTATCTAGGTTGGTCATAACTTGCCTTCCAAGGAGTAAGCGTCTTTTAATTTTATGGCTGCAGTCACTATCTGCAGTGATTTTGGAGCCCCCAAAATAAAGTCTGACACTGTTTCCCCATCTATTTCCCATGAAGTGATGGGACCAGATGCCATGATCTTCATTTTCTGAATGTTGAGCTTGAAGCCAACTTTTTTCACTCTCCTCTTTCACTTTCATCAAGAGTCTTTTTAGTTCCTCTTCACTTTCTGCCATAAGGGTGGTGTCATCTGCATATCTGAGGTTATTGATATTTCTCCTGGCAACCTTGATTCCAGCTCATGCTTCCTCCAGCCCAGCATTTCTCATGATGTACTCTGCGTATAAGTTAAATAAGCAGGGTGACAATATACACCCTTGACATACTCCAGTCTGTTGTTCCATGTCCAGTTCTAAATGTTGCTTCCTGACTTCCTAAGTATTTTATTCTCTTCGTTACAGTGGTCAATTATAATGTTTCCTTAACCTGTATTTCTGAATTTTCATTGTTAGTGTAAAGGAATGCAAGGGATTTCTGTGTGTTAATTTTATATCCTGAAAGTTTATTATATTCATTCATTTTTCTATAGTAATTTTCTCATGAACTCTTTAGGTTTTTCTATGTAAGGAATCATGGCATCAGCAAACTGTGTGTGTTTTACTTCTTCTTTTCCAATTCTGATTCCTTTTATTTCTTCTCTGATTTCTGCAGCTAGGACTTCCAAAACTGTATTGAATGATAATGGTGAGACTGGGCACCCTTGCCTTATTTCTGGTCTTAGAGGAAATGCTTTCAGTTTTTCAATATTGAGAATAGTGCTTGCTCTGGGTTTGTTGTATATGGCCTTGATTATGTTAAGGTAGGTTCCTTCTATGCCCACTTTCTGGAGAGCTTTTATCATACATGGGCATTGAATTTTATCAAAAGCTTCTCTGTATGTATTGAAAAGATCATATGACTTTTATCTTTCAATTTGTTCATATGATATATCACACTGATTGTTTTATATATATTGAAGAATTCTTGCATGTCTGGATAAAACCCACTTAACCATGGTGTGAAGTCATTCAGTCATGTCTCACTCTTTGCGACCCCATGGACTGTAGCCTCTGTCCATACAGAGAGCTGTAGACTCCTCTGTCCATGAGCTTTTCCAGGCAAGAGTACTGGAGTGGTTTGCCATTTTCTTCTCATGCACTGTTGGATTCTGTTTGCTAGAGTTTTGTTGGGGATTTTTGCATCTGTGTTCATCAGTGATATATATTTGCGGCATATTTGTCTGGTTTTGGTATCCTGGTGATATTGGCCTCATAGAATGAGTTTGGGAGTTTTCCTTCCTCTGCAATTTTCTGGAAGAATTTGAGCATATGTGTTACTTCTCTAAACTTTTAGTATACTTTGCCTGTAAAGCCATCTGGCCCTTGACTTTTGTTTATTGGAAGAATTTTTTATTACAGTTTCAATTTCAGTGCTTATAATTTGTTCATGATTTCTATTTCTTCCTGGTTCAGTGTTGGAAGGTTGTACTTTTCTAAGAACGTATCCATTTCTTCCAGGTTGTCCATTTTATTGACATATAGTTGTTCATGGTAGTCTCTTAGGATCCTTTGTATTTCTGCACTGTCTTTTTTGTTTCTAATTTTATTGATTTGAGTCTCCTCCCTTTTCCCCTTGATAAGTCTGGCTAGTGGTTTGTCAGTTTTGTTTATCTTCTTGAAGAACCAGCTTTTAGTTTTAATCATCTTTGCTATTGTCTCCTTTATTTCATTTTCATTTATTTCTGCTCTGAACTTTACAATTTGTTTCCTTTCTTTGGTGATTTCCATTCTTCTTTTCTAGTTCTTCTTTTTTAGGTGTTTATTTTTTGTCTCTCTTGTTTCTTGAGGTAGGCTTTAATTGCTATAAACTTCCCTGTTAGAACTGCTTTTGCTGGATCCCATAAGGTTTGGGGTTGTTGTTTTTTCATTGTCATTTATTTCTAGGTATTTTTTAAATTTCATTTTTGATCTCTTCAGTGATCTATTGGTTATTTAGAAGTATGTTGTTTAGCCTCCATGTGTTTTTGTTTTTTACAGTTTTTTTTTTTAACCTGTAGTTAATATCTAGTCTCATATCACTGTGGTCAGATAAGATGCTTGATGCAATTTCAATTTTCTTAAATTTACTGAAGCTTGATTTGTGACCCAAGATGCAGTGCATCCTGGAGATGTTCCATGTGCACTTGATAAAATGTTTATTCTGTTGCTTTGGGATGGAATGTCCTGAAGATATCAATTAGGTTCACCTGGTCTAATATGTGATTTAAGGCTTGTGTTTCCTTATTAACTTCCTATCAGGTTGATCTGTCCATTAGTGTAAGTGAGGTGTTAAAGTCCCTCACTATAATTGTGTTGCCATTGATTTCCTCTTTCATGGTTGTTCAGTTCAGTTCAGTTCAGTTCAGTTCAGTCACTCAGTCGTGTCCAACTCTTTGCGAACCCATGAATCACAGCATGCCAGGCCTCCCTGTCCATCTCCAACTCCCAGAGTTCACGCAGACTCACATCCATTGAGTCAGTAATGCCATCCAGCCATCTCATCCTCTGTCGTCCCCTTCTCCTCCTGCCCCCAATCTCTCCCAGCATCAGAGTCTTTTCCAATGAGTCAACTCTTCGCATGAGGTGGCCAAAGTAGTGGAGTTTCAGCTTTAGCATCAGTCCTTCCAAAGAAATCCCAGGGTTGATCTCCTTCAGAATGGACTAATTGGATCTCCTTGCAGTCCAAGGGACTCTCAAGAGTCTCCTCCAACACCACAGTCCAAAAGCATCAATTCTTCAGTGCTCAGCCTTCTTCACAGTCCAACTCTCACATCATTTACCTAATGTATTGAGGTGTTCCTATGTTGGGTGCATAATTTATAATTGTTACATCTTCTTTTGGATTGATCCCTTGATCATTATGTATGGCCTTCCTTATGTCTTGTAACAGTTTTTAAAAATCTCAATTTTGTCTGATATGAAATTGCTACTCCTGCTTTCTTCTGATTCCCATTTGCATGGAATATCTTTTTCATCCCCTGACTTTGAGTCTATATGTGTCCTTAGGTCTGAAGTGGGTCTCTTGTAAGCAGCATAAACACAGATTTTGCTTCTGTATCCAGTTAGCTAGTCTGTGCCTTTTGGTTGGGGCATATAATCCATTTACATTAAAGTAGTTATTGACATGTGTGTCCTATTGCCATTTTCTTAATCATTTAGGGTTTGTCTTTTTCTTCTCTTGTGTTTCCTACTAGAGAAGTCCCTTTAGCATTTGTTCTAAGTCTGGTTTGGTGGTGCTGAATTCTCTTAGCTTTTGTTTGGGCTTTTGATTTCACCATCTAATCTGAATTAAATCTTTGCTGGGTAGAGTAATCTTGGTTGTAGGTTTTTGTCTTTCACTTTAAATATATTCTGCCACTCACTTCTGGCCTGCGGATTTTCTCTTGAAAAATTCGCTATTAGCCTTATGGGGATTCCTTTGTATGTTAATTTTTGCTTTTCACTTGTAGCTTCTTAGGTTTATTTTTTGTTAGTTTTATTAATATTGTCTTGGTGTACTTCTCTTTGGGTTTATCCTTTATGGGACTCTCTGGGCTTCCTGGACTTGGGTGGCTATTTCCTTTTCCGTGTTAAGGAAGTTTTCAACTATAATCTCCTCAAATATTTTCTCATACCCTTTCTTTTTATCTTCTTCTGGGATCCCTATAATTTGAATGTTGGTACACTTAATATTGCCCCAGAGTTCTCTAAGACTGTCCTCAATTCTTTTCATTCTTTTTTCTTTACCCTGTTCCTTGGCAGCTATTTCCATCATTCTATCTTACAGCTCACTTATCCTTTCTGTCTTAGTTACTCTGCTATCAATAGAGCATTTTTAATTTCAGTGAATGTGTTCTTCATCACTGTGTATTCTTCATTTCTTCTAGGTCTTTGTTAAATGTTTTAAATGTCTCTTGCATTTTTTCCATTCTATTGTCAATATTTTGAAAATTCTTTACTATCATTACTCTAAATTATTTTTCAGATAGGTTACCTATTTCCTCTTCATTTATTTGGTATTGCAGTTTTTTTTCCCTTACTCCTTCATATGTAATTTTTTGTCATTTTATTTTCCTTTTTAATGAGTGGAACTGCGTTCCTGTCTCACTAGTTGTTTGACCTGAGGTTTCCAGCAGTGGCATTTGCAAGCAGTTGGGTAAATCTGGGTCTTGGTGTTGAGAGGTGGACCTCTGGGGTCCCTCACTCTGATTAATATTTTCTGGGACCTGACATTCTCTATTGTTTCAGCAGTTCATACTCAGTGCTCCCACCTCAGGGGCTCAGGCCTGATCTCTGGCCAATGAACTTGGATCCCACAAGCCATGAGCTATGGGGAAAAAAAATTTTTTTTAAGGGTGGGAGGAGGCTAACAATAACAAAAAAATAGCAACCCCTGAAGAGAAATGTATTCCAATAGTAGAGAGAGAGAAGGAAAAAAAGGGAGGGTGGAAATTATATACATATGTGTGTGTGTGTGTGTGTGTGTGTGTGTGTGTGTGTGTGTGTGTGTATAAAAGATGGGGCAGAATAATAACAAAGACTAAAAGGTACTAAAATAAATTTAGAAGAGTTGACTCATTGGAAAAGATTCTGATGCTGGGAGGGATTGGGGGCAGGAGGAGAAGGGGACGACCAAGGATGAGATGGCTGGATGGCATCACGGACTCAATGGACGTGAGTCTGAGTGAACTCCAGGAGATGGTGATGGACAGGGAGGCCTGGCGTGTTGTGATTCATGGGATCGCAAAGAGTGGGACGTGACTGAGCGACTGAACTGGACTGAAGTTTAGAAAACTAACAGAAATAGTAGGAAAAAATAACTGTATGTATGAAACAACTACTGGAGAGTAAAACCAAACTCTACTGGTAAATAGTAAAAATAATAATGAAGACTAAAAGGCAGAACAAACTTTGGCTGTAAAGGGCAGGGCTTAGGTAGGGAATGGCTTAAGGGATGGCAGTTTTTAGGTGGAGGTGGAAGTCCCATGAGGGTGAGGTCCTGACTCAGGACCCAAGCCTCCAGAAAAGGCCCTGGGTGGGGCTGGAGGGAGGCCCAGGCTCCACACAACTGAGGTGGCTTCTGCATTGCCTTTGGCTTTGGGGAGTAGAAGATAAGGTCCAGGTCCCAGGAGGCTCCCAGGGCTGAGTGGGTGGTGGAACACCAGATGGATTCCCCTTTCCTCCATACCTATAGAGACCCCTTCCCTGCTGGCCCTACTGTCTTCCCTCCCTCTTGCATCCACAGGCCCTATGTGGGCAGTGTGTGCCCTTGATAGTGGCCCTGAAGGACAGAGGGGGCCCCAGAGAGCGGAGATGGATCTCTGGAGGGCAGAGAGCTCAGCCTGGAAAGTAGAGGGGGAGGTCAGAGGGAGACGGGCTCTAGAGGATGGAGGGGGTGCCCCGTGGAAGGAGGAGGGAACCAGAGGGTTTAATGAGGTCCCAGATGGTAGAGAGCCAGTTTCAGTCAGCGCCCTTGGAGGGGTGAAGGACTCACAGAGGACAGGAACCCTGGAGGGAGGAAGAACATGGAGAACAGAGAAGAACCCTGGAAGGTGGAGGGGGGTGTCCTGTATGGCTGAGGGCTCAGCCTGGAGGGATGATGGTGCCTGAGAAAGGGGGAGGTCCTTGAAGGGTAGAGGGGAACCCCAGGGGTTTCCCAGAGGGAGGGAGGAAACTGGAAGGTGGAGAACAGAGGGAGGCCTGGAGAAGTCTTTGGAAGGTGACCTGAGCCCTGGAGGGCAGAAGTGGTCCCAAAGGGCAGAGAGAGATCAGCCTGGGGGCCTTGGGAAGCTTCCCAGGGCCCATGGGCAGGGGATGCCAGGCAGTTCCCTATTCCTGGAACCTCACAGGAGCCTCCCCATTCCTCATTTGCAGATGACCCATGGGTGTTGGGGGTAAGGAGTGGGGATGGGGAATCCCTGCAGAGCAGGGTGCCCCAGAGAACAAAGGGAAGGTGGCTCAGTGGGAGAGTAGAGAGGGCCATGGAGGGCAGAGGGGCCCCCAGAAAACTCCCTGGGGCCAAGTACAATGCGTACCCCAGGAGGGTTCCCCACTGGATCCTCCAGCCCTCTCAGGGGTCCCTCCCCTCACAGTGGAGCAGGCACGCTGCTCTGGATGCCCAAAGGCACCCAAACCATTCCCATCTTGGCCCCCAAACCTCTTCCCCTCTCCCAGCAGTCCTGCACTCCTCCAGTTGGAGTGAAGGGAAACCCCACGTGCTTCCTCCAACCCTTGAGGATCCCTCCCCATCCCGGCCCAGCAAGAATGCTGCTCCTGCCACCCAAGGGCTCCCAAACCACCCCCCAGTGTGCCCAAATGGCACCTGCACCCAAACTGCTTCCCCTCCCCCAGCAGCACCTCTGTCCTCCCAGGAAGTGAAAGAAAAGCGCATCCCTCCCTCTCCCAGCCAAGCAGGCACACTGCTCCAGGCACCCAAAGGCACCTACGCAGCTCTTGGCACCCAAATGTTCCCCGAGCCCCAACTGCACCCCCTCCCCCAGCAGCCCTTCTGTCTCTGGTCCTCTGGCTTGGGCCTTCCCTCACTTCCCACTTCCTGCTACCTGGTCGCCCGGGGTTCCTCCCGGCAGGCTGTCTGCCAGAGATCCCTCACCAGTGCCTGATAAGCCCTTTCCATTGCTGTCCAGACCAGCAGCTATCTACTCAAGACAGAAATCCAGTAGGCTTCATGAGATTCATACATAAAATAGGTGAGGTTGGCAGGAAATAATGGTTTTAGTGTAACGTTAATGTAATCCACTTAGTGGAGAGATGGACTTTTTAACTCTTAAAGCTTCTCATTACATTAGCAGCTAGTTGGTGATTAATCTAACAAGTAGAGATATGAATTGAATTACTTTGGAACATTCAAGCTGACAAAGTGTTCTTTCTCCTCTCTTTTCTGAGAAAGTATTCTTGTTGGTATGTTAGAACTGATTCTTGCACTGGTGCTCTTCACATCTGTAATCATGATCATTATATTCTGTATTTTTTAATGTTGCCGTGATGCTAGTTTGATGGGGTGCTATATAAACAGCTAAATGTTTCTAAAGTAGAGGTTGGCAAACTTTTCCTATAAAAGACCAGATGGTGAATAGTTTGGACTTTGCAGATTGTATGGTCTCTGTCCCAGCAACGCATCTTTGCTTTTGCAGTATGAAAACAGCCATGTGCTGTGCTGTGCTTAGTTGCTCAGTCATGACACTACATAAGTCAATGAGCATGACAATGTTCCAATAAAACTTTATTTAAAAAACAAGCAGTGGGCTGAATTTGGGCCACATGCCGTAATTTCCTGACCCTGTTCTATAGCAATGGTAACTCTGTCAGGCTATGCTGTGATTTTACCATGTTCAAGTATGCCTTCCTGAACACTAATCCACCCTACATTAGTGATACAAATTATCATTCATGAGCATCTACAATATACCAGGTGTCAGGTGTCAGCCTGCATTACTCCCCAAACATAACCATATTCTTAACAATGGGTCTTATTACTTTCAGTCTACAGATGAAGCACGGTGAGGCCAAAAAACTTTCCCAAAGTCACAAGGTGAAGAAGTCCCCCAAATCATTCAGTCTTTTCCAGTTCCAATATTCTATTTTCATGATCACTGTCATGGTTATGCACTGCTTCCTTTCCTCTTTCAAACCTCAACTGACATCTCCCTTAACTAAATTTGTTTCATATTGGACTAAAAGAGCAAGGGCATGTAGCCTCCAAGTTATTTCACTATTAACATTTCACTATAGCAAAACTTTAGTAAAATGCCTCTATCATTAATTTTCATTGTACTGAACTGTCCTAAAGGCCTTCTTAATACTGATGGTCAAAGCAAAGAAAGCTGAAAATTCCAGATTGTGGTCAAGTAACTATACAATTAGATGCAGATTTGTTGTTTTTAACTATGAATCTCTGAGTATACATTTGAGATGCTTTTGAGCTGCTTATGAGTAGTTTTATTTCCAGAAATCAGATGTACTGCTAAATCCTTAATAGTAATTATCCCTGATATTTGTATAGTGCTTTTTCTTAGCATCCTCATGTATTCTTCGGAGAAGGCAATGGCAACCCACTCGAGTACTCTTGCCTGAACAGAGGAACCTGGTAGCCTGCAGTCCATGGGGTCACTAAAGAGTCAGACACGACTGAGTGACTTCACTTTCACTTTTCACTTGCACGCACTGGAGAAGGAAATGGCAACCCACTCCAGTGTCCTTGCCTGGAGAATCCCAGGGATGGCGGAGCCTGGTGGGCTGCCATCTATGGGGTCGCACAGAGTCAGACATAACTGAAGCTACTTAGCAACAGTAGCAGCAGCATGTATTCTCTCTTTTATTGGTAATAATAAATAGCAGTAATGCTTTCTGAATACTGATCATGTGCCAGGCACTGGACTCAAAACTCTATGTGCATCACTTCCCCTAATCTTCCTGCATTGCTATGAGGAAAGGCTGATATCCTCTCCAATAAATGGATAAGAAACCTGAGATGTGAAAAAATTAGATATCCTGTCCCAGATCATCCCAGTTGTATATAGTGAAATCAGGATTTGAAAGACAGTGCACTACACATTAGATATTTAGTTGCTTGAAGGTGAAGATTGTATCTTGATTATAGTACCTCCTCCTGACAATTCCATGCCAGTCCTGAATAGTATCTTAAAAGAATGTGAAATGAAGTTTTAAAAAATTATAGTATGCTTCCATTAGGAAAAATAAGATACCAAAGTGTATATAGAGTACAATTACAAGTATTTTTTATAAGAAAAAAAGAAAATTATATCTAGATTCTATAAAAAATTATCAAACTGTTATTGATAGTTGTGGTATTATGGGTGAGATTATGGACCATTTTTTTTCTTATATTTTTTCATATTTCTATTTTTATATATATTTTCTATTTTTTAATAATTATAGCAAAAGTTTAAAATGATCAATAAAAGGAAAAAGAAAAATAACTGATAGAGTTCCTCCAGTGTATTAGTGAGCAAGAGTCTAACCCCCGGAGGAGGGCCCCAAGGGCATGCAGAACATGCTAGTGTGTCCACACTAGAAAGTGGGGAGGGGGCGCCAGTTCTTTAACATAAGGGATGAAACACAAATAGACTTGAGGGGTGAATGTCTTGAGTAGATGCGTGTTTGTGTGTCCCTGCACAGTGAGGCCGAACAAACCAAAACATCGGAGTCTGGAGCAGAGAAAGATTTCTTTCAGGGCCAAACAAGGAGAGATGGGCGGCTTATGCTCTAAAATTTGACAAGACTTTTTCTTTTTGCCACACTGCTTAGCTTGTAGAATCTTAGTCCCCTGGCCAGGAATTGAACCCATACCATTGACAGTGAAAACCCGGAGCCCTAACCACTGCACACACTGCACCATCAAGGAATTTCCTCAGCACAGCATTTTTAAAATGTCAGGAGAAGGGAAGTAGGTCCCATCAACTCATGCACAATTCTCTGATTGGCTGATGGTGGTGGGATAACAGGAAAGTGTCACAGGGTTTAACATGATCAGTCCTTGGGTGCCAGGAGGCCTGGGTACTACATGCTGAAGGTCATTATGTAGTTCACATCTTCTGTTGGGTGGGAGGTTTTCACATCTGGGGAACAACTCAGGACATGTGCATCAAATACTGTTATCTGGGTACTTCAGAGAGGAGCTAAAGCAGAGGATGTGGTGGAAGGGTTTGTCTCAGAAAGGCCCCATAGGATCCTGCTCAGTTATACAAAGAGGTAGCTATCAGATAGAAGTGTGTCTGGGAGGAGGCAGGAGCTGTTTCTGTGGAGAGACACAGTTTGCAGGGCAGACTTACTGATGAATGCAAGTGTCAATCAGGCACCTTCAAAAATAGAGAGGAAAGGTATTTTCCAGACTCTGGTCCTGGTTGGGTGGGGAGGACAGTCAAATGGAAGGCAGATATCCCCACCTCCCTCCTCTTTCTAAAGTATCCTACAAAGTTTTCACTATAGAGCCAGTCACATTATTTTCCTGCTCAAAATCCTCCAGTGGCTCCCCACTGCCTCTCAGGTGAATGCACACTTGGGATGCACCTGTAAGGTCCTCCACTTCACGGAGCTGCTCCACCAGTATTGCCTCCAACTCTCCCCCTGAACCTTAGGCTGCAGCGTAATTCAGCTACTTGGTGTGTCTTTTCTCTTTTACACCTTCAGTCAGTCTATTCCCTCCCTAGAAACATCCTCCTCACAACTGTGTACTTAATATTCAGAACCTAAAAGTTGAGAGTTATGTTTTATTTGGTGGAAATTTTAGGACTTCAAGCCCTGGAGATAACATCTCAAATGACCTTAAGAGAACTGCTCTCAGGAGGCAAGGAGAGGAGCCAGGTGTATAGAAGTTTTGCCACAAAGGCCAGGTAGTCTTAACATCAAAAGATTATTGTTAATTAAAGAAAACCAGATATCCCAAGTTAAGGAACTAAACACTTTTCTATATATGGGAAGATGTAGGAGTCTGGGCTCACTGAAGTAATTTCTTTGATATGCACCTCAGCTATCTGGGACCAGTATCCTGTGTTTTCTCATCCTGAGTTTCCTCAGGGTTCACTGTAGAGAGTGGCTGCAGTCTGATGGCTACTAGATGGCAGGTGTTCTTACCTTCCTGAGTTCCCTCGGGGTTCACCAGCTCACCATCCCTGGCAGCTGCAATTGCTGATGTCTGTGACACCTTTTGTTTTCCTTTTCTCACAACCATATATTATAATCAAAATCCATCGACTTTCCCTCTTCTCTGTTGTTCATTCATTCATTCATCCTTAACCCTTGGTTATGTTTATGTGTATACTTAGCAAATCCCATGAACAGAAGAGCCTGGTGGGCTGCAGTCCATGGGTCACTAGGAGTCAGACACGACTGAGCGACTTCACTTTCACTTTTCATTTTCATGCATTGGAGAAGGAAATGGCAACCCACTCCAGTGTTCTTGCCTGGAGAAACCCAGGGATGGGGGAGCCTGGTGGGCTGCCGTCTCTGGGGTCACACAGTTGGACACGACTAAAGCGACTTAGCAGCAGCAGCACCAGCGCCAGCACCAAACTAGATAGCACTTTGGAGGGCTGAAAAAAGTTTTTATCCTTCCTTGAATCTTAATATCAAGCACAAGTTTCCATGATCAGTATATTCCCTGAGAGTATTTTTTTGACCTAAAGACTAAGATGGCTTTAGGCTTTATTCTACTTTGCTGCCACGTGGATTTCTGGGGCAGAGAATAACCTGGTGAAATACATACTAAGAATGTGATGACTAAAGCTGCTTCTCAGATAACCTCCTATTGTATATACAGTGTTCATGTCACTCACTCATTCACCTATGTATTCATTCATATATCCACTAAGTACATGTGCCACTAAAAACTAGATGCTATAGAAGATGCTAAGGAAAAGGTAGAAATAGAAAATAAGACATAATTCCTCTTCTCTGAAGCGTTTCTAATCTATCGGGGTAAAGAGCAAACTTAAAAGAAAGATATGCTGCTTCCAGTATTAAAGTGCCCGTTTGTTTTATGTTATTCTGGCACTGAAAACAACTATAAATGCTGAACAAGATACAAGGGATGTCTCTTTCGGAGTCTTTAAAGGCAGTCAAGATTTAGGAGTGGAGAAGGTGGGAAGAAGAGAAATCCATTGAAATGATTCAGATAGTCTATGCAGATTTTCTGCTCAAGGCAGTTCCATAAGGCTGATTCATAAATCCTAGGGATGGTGAACCTGGGAAGCCTAGCAGAAAACAGCTACTAAGAAATAAAGAAATTGAGCAGTGGTTTTGATAGTCTCATGGGACTGGGGAAGCAAAACTGGAACTCAGGGTTACAGGGACAGCTTGGGTTATTTCAGAGGCTTCAGAGGAGGGAAGCAACCCAACAGTTGGTGTGACTTACTCTCTCAGGGCATTCACTAATTAGCAAATAGCAACTTAGAAACTCAACCAAGAACTGTAGAGCCAAGACATTATGGCCTAGAGCCTGTTGTACAGAGTGAAGTAAGTTAGAAAGAGAAAAACAAATACCATGTTTTTTTAAAAATAGAAAAACAAATAACACATATACATGAAATCTAGAAAAATGGTACAGATGAACCTATTTGCAGGGAAGGAAGAGAAACACAGATATAGAGAACAGACTTGTGGACACAGTGTGGGGAAGGAGAGGGTGGGATGAATTGAGAGAGCAGCATTGACACATCAGAGAAGGCAGCGGCACTCCAAGCCAGTGCTCCTGCCTGGAAAATCCCAGAGATGAGGGGGTCCTGGTGGGCTGCTGTCTCTGGGGTCATACAGAGCCGGACATGACTAAAGCGACTCAGCAGCAGCAGCAGCATTGACATATATACACGACCATGTGTAAAACAGCTAGTGGAAAACTGCTTTATAACACAGGGAGGCCAGCCTGGTGCTCTGTATGACCTAGAGGGCTGGGATGCAGGAGGGGTAGGAGGAAGGCTCAAGAGGGAGGAGATTATACATATATATATATATATATATATATATATATTATACCACATACTTATGGCTGATTCACATCGTTGTATGGCAGAAATCAGCACAACATTCTAAAGCAATTATCCTCCAATTTAAATTTTTTTAAGTAAAAGTGAAAAAAAGAAATATCAGAAATAAACAGTCTTTCAGAGACTCTCACAAACAAAAATGAGTATTGATGTCTTTTCAAGGAGAAACAAGAATCTAAGGGACTCTCAAGAGTCTTCTCCAACACCACAGTTCAAAAGCATCGATATTTCGGTGCTCAGCTTTCTTCACAGTCCAACTCTCACATCCACACATGACCACTGGAAAAACCATAGCCTTGACTAGATGGTTGGCAAACGTTGGCAAAGTAATGTCTCTGCTTTTCAAACAGTAAACAGTGAGTTTTTGAGTGAGAGTCTTAAAGGACTGTACGTAAGGAATAAAGAAATCAGAACTACATCGGACTTCTTAAGACTTCCGAAAAAAACCAACCTCTGAAGAGTTCAATCCTAATTGGATTAAGGTGACTGACCCCTTTCTAACTGCTTCAGTTCAGTTCAGTTGCTCAGTCGTGTCCGACTCTTTGCAACCCCATGAACTGCAGCATGCCAGGCCACCCTGTCCATCACCAACTCCAGAAGTTCACTCAGACTCACTTCCATCGAGTCAGTGATGCCATCCAGCCATCTCATCCTCTGGTGTCCCCTTCTCCTCCTCCCCCAGTCCCTCCCAGCATCAGAGTCTTTTCCAGTGAGTCAACTCTTCGCATGAGCTGGCCAAAGTACTGGAGTTTCAGCTTTAGCATCATTCCTTCCAAAGAACACCCAGGGCTGATCTCCTTCAGAATGGACTGGTTGGATTTCCTTGCAGTCCAAGGGACTCTCAAGAGTCTTCTCCAACACCACAGTTCAAAAGCATCAATTCTTCAGCACTCAGCCTTCTTCACAGTCCAACTCTCACTTCCATACATGACCACAGGAAAAACCATGGCCTTGACTAGCCGGACCTTAGTCGGCAAAGTAATGTCTCTGCTTTTGAATATGCTATCTACGTTGGTCATAACTTTTCTTCCAAGGAGTAAGCGTTTTTAATTTCATGGCGGCAATCACCATCTGCATTGACTTTTACTAGAAGCTAAAGTCTCATCTAAAGCCTTTATAACTGTTTTACATTGTATCTAGTATTACATGATGTCTACCTAATAGAAACAGATGATATTAAGAAGAGGTGGCAAGAATACACAGAAGAATTGTACAAAAATTACTTCACGACCCAGATAATCATGATGGTGTGATCACTCACCTAGAGCCAGACATCCTGGAATGTGAAGTCAAGTGGGCCTTAAGAAACATCACTATAAACAAAGCTACTAGAGGTGATAGAATTCCAGTTGAGCTATTTCAAATCCTAAAAGATGATGCTCTGAAAGTGCTACACTCAGTATGCCAGAAAATTTGGAAAACGCAGCAATGGCTGGACTAGGAAAGGTAAGTTTTCATTCCAGTCCCAACGAAAGGCAATGAAAAAGAATGCTCAAATTACTGCACAATTGCACTCATCTCACACGCTAGTGAGGTAATGCTCAAAATTCTCCAAGCCAGGCTTCAACAATACATGAACCATGAACTTCCAGATGTTTAAGCTGGATTTAGAAAAGGCAGAGGAACTAGAGATCAAATTGCCAACAACTGCTGAATCATCAAAAAAGCAAGAGAGTTCCAGAAAAACATATATTTCTGCTTTATTGACTATGCCAAAGCCTTTGACTGTGTGGATAACAATAGACTGGAAAATTCTGAAAGAGGTGGGAATACCAGACCACTTGACCTGCCTCTTGAGAAATCTATATGCAGGTCAGAATGTGACAGTTAGAACTGGACATGGAACAGCAGACTGGTTCCAAATTGGAAAAGGCTTACATCAAGTCTATATATTGTCACCCTGTTTATTTAACTTACATGCAGAGTACATCATGATAAACAGTGGGCTGGTTGAAGCACAAGCTGGAATCAAGATTGCTGGGAGAAATATCAGTAATCTCAGATATGCAGATGACACCACCCTTATGGCAGAAAGCAAAGAACTAAAAAGCCTCTTGATGAAAGTGAAAGAAGAGAGTAAAAAAGCTGGCTTAAAATTCAACATTCAAAAAACTAAGATCATGGCACCTGGTCCTATCACTTCATGCAAATAGATGGGGAAACAATGGAATAGTGAGAGACTTTATTTTGGGGGCTCCAAAATCACTGTAGATGGTGACTGCAGCCACGAAATTAAAAGATACTTGCTTCTTGGAAGAAAAGCTATGACCAACCTTGGCAGCATATTCAAAAGCAGAGACATTACTTTGCCAACATAGGTCCATATAGTCAAAGCTATGGTTTTTCCAGTAGTCATGTATGGATGTGAAAGTTGGACTATAAAGAAAGCTGAGCACTGAAGAACTGATGCTTTTGACCTGTGGTGTTGGAGAAGACTCTTGAGAGTCCCTTGGACTGCAAGGAGATCCAGCTACTCAATACTAAAGGAAATCAGCCCTGAAAGTTCATTGGAAGGACTGATCTTGAAGCTGAATCTCCAACCCTTTGGCCACCTGATGCAAAAAAACTTACTCCTTGGAAAAGACCCTGATGCTGGGAAAGACTGAAGGCAGGAGAAGGGGATGAAAGAGGGTGAGATGGTTGGATGGCATCACTGACTCGATGGACATGAGTTTGAAAAATCTCTGGGAGTTGGTGATGGAAAGATAAGCCTGGTGTGCTACAGCCCATGAGATCACAAAGAGTCAGTCATGACTGAGTGGGTGAACTGAACTGTCTAGTATTTAATAAAAATTAACAAGCATAACAAGAGGCAGAACAGAGAAACAGATAATAATAGGCCCAGAGTGTCTGTAGTCATTGTCAACTTAAAAAATAGTCAAAACCTAAAAGTTGAGAGTTATGTTTTATTTTGTGGGAATTTTTCAGATTTCAAGCCTGAGAGACAGCATCTCACATGACCCTGGGAGATGGAGGGTCTTTCCCTCTGTTTCATGGAGGCAGGCAGGATAGTGAGTCAGGTTATAAAGAAGTTTTCAACAAGGGGCAGGTAATCTGAACAAAGAAGATTATTGTTAATTAAGGAAAATTATTTCCTTGTAATTTATTAAGGACATATATCTTTAGATATTTTGAGTTAAGAAATTTAGTGCTTTTCTGTGTATAGGAAGATGCAAGAGTCTGGACTTAACTGAAATAATTCCTTGAATATGCATCTCAGCTATTGGGGCCAGCATCCTGCAACTTGATTTTTCACAGCCTTAGTTTCTCATTCACCATAGGGAGTGGGGGCAGCTTGGGGCAGCAGCTTATTGGCTGCCAGATTGGAGACATTGCTCTTCCTCGGTGCCCTCTGGGCCCAGAAATTAAATTTGGAGGCTCAGAATAGCTGATGACTGTGACATCCATGTTTACTATGGCAGGAAATACTCCGTTTCACACATCAGACACAGGCTTTACAATAACTAGGACGAACCTGTTTCAGACAGAAGATACACTGCTCCTTAGAGACCTGGCATTTGAACTGATCATTGAAGACTGCTTGGGACTTCAATCAACCAAGTCCTTTCTTCTCAAAGGACTTGAGGGTTCAGATACAGCTCCTTCTAGCCAAAGGTGATGAAGACTAAAGCAAGGAAGGGTCAAATTCAGGGGTATTTTATCCAGGGCTGTATCAAATGTGTTTGTACAAGAGGGAGAGAAAAAAACTCATTTTTGCTTATGTATTTTAGGATTTCTTCAGTAAATCTGACCCATTTCTGGAAATTTTTCGAATGAATGATGATGCAACTCAGCAGCTTGTGCACCGAACTGAGGTGAGAAGTGACATCTTCAGTTTTGCCATCTCATTTCCTTAAGATGATACACTGACTTTACCTTTCCTAATCTCTGTAGGTCTCCCCGAAGACCTGGGGTCTTCCAGGTCCTCTTTTTATTCTGAATGTGGGTGTTATAAGAAGAGACCCTTTCTCACACATATTCTCCACTATTGAGCTTTAATACAGAAAGCCAGCAACTTATTAATAATAAAAATGTGAATCCTAGTCAACATTTGATGAGCATGACTAGGTGCCAAGCAATCTATTGAGTGATTTTACACACATCATTTTATTTACTTCTCACAACTATGCCTTGACATGGTTATTATTACCCCATATTACAGATGAAGAAGCTGAACTTTGAGGAGGTTAATTCACCTTCCAGTTCTCACAGTGAGCAAGAGGTAGAGCTAAGGTTTGAACTGTGTGTGTTTCAGCCTCCCGGGGAAGTCCACACACAGCGCTGACGTCAGGTCTGCATATGAACAGCTCCCTGTGTCAGCAGGCACTGGATCTGGCTGCGTCTCCCTCTCGTACTCCCACCTTCTCTCCACATGTCTGTGAACCTCATCCTTCAGTATCCCACCCACCACTGCCCGTGACCACACACCCATTTAACAACCAACCCTAGACTCCACTTTGTATTTTATTTTCCGTATAAGCTAGTTCAAGAGAGAGACTTGTTGGGGTGAGAAGTGCATTGATAAGGAGGAATGGCTTGGCGCTGAGAGAACTTGTGCTTGCAGTGTAGAGTGAAGGAAGAAGGAGCTGTCGCGTCTCCTACAGGATTACAGCGGGGTGCTGTGTCCCCACACCTCACACCGGAAATCCAGTTCCTTTTTCCTGAATTGGTAGAGCTGCACGTAGCGTTAGGGGAACATTTCATGTCACATTTAAGGTAAGCAAAAACTGAATAATCTTGGACAGGCTAGTCTGTGAATGTCATTTGGTACATGGTTAGCATTTAATAAAAGAATGAATACATGAATGCAGCTGAATATACTTAGTATGTCCACTCCCTGTAATAGCACAGTGTGACTCTTTGAACAGTCACAAACTATTCCCTAGGGAATAGTTTCAAATGCAACTTGGATGGTTACCCTGAGTGGCACCTCATCACCACCACCAAGTAGAACTTTTTCCCCACATAAAGATTCCTTTGATGGAACGAAGTTCTTTCAGAAGAAGTAACTAAATGTTGGAGGGAATCAGAAGTGGTACTCATTCATGCCTTTGCCCAACCAGTGCACGGGGACTTGAATGTACAGGGAGAAGGAAGAGGGGTGGCATCATATTAGACTTCTCTCCTGACAGCATCCCTCCTTTCAGTTTTAACACTGGTAAATTCCCCTGTTCACAGAGTCTCTAACACTTCCCCCTACCCCTTTGTGAGGGGCTCCCGGAGTCGCACAAGAAATGTGACTGTAAAGTTTTCCAGTGAATCAATCAACATAACATTGCCTTTTCCTCTTTCTTACTCAATAGATAGAAAATAACCAGGCAATACTATTCTTCCTGGGTAAGCACATGTGTGCATACACACATACAGATTTTAATTTCAGAGGAAATTTCTAGCAGAAATTTTGATTTGCGATTGAGTTTTACATAAATGTTGCAGTGAAGCAACTTCACTCTTTATATTTCTATAAAAGTGAGAGATTTAACCAAAATGATTTTATCTAACTTTTCTTCTATCACTTTGATCATTCAAGGAATGAGAACAAAAGCAAAGTCACACAGGAACATAATTTTTCTACTCTTTAATGCACTACAGGAAATTTAATAATGAGCCTACAGTATACTCAATAATTCATCATTATATTAAGGAATTCAGAAGAAGAGGGAATCACTTATAAAATAATTGTGTTGGATAGAGAATTAATTTTTTTATAATACTAAGATTTCTGCTAACTAAAAACTTCTTATGAAGAGAAATCAATATGACAGAATTCCATTTAACTTCATTTTTATGTCCCCTGGAACAGTGGTTCTCAAATATCATGCATCAGGATCACCTAATGACCCACCTAGGGAGTTTCTGTCAGTATACCTGGTTGGAATCTAGGAATTTGTATTTAACAAGTTCCTGTAGTTCCAAGAATCACACTTTGGGACCCACCCCCAGAGCATACAGTCCTAGATAGGAGCAAATACTCACACATTCTAAACCAAACTGAATTATTTGGATAATTTGATGGCAGAATAAGACTTGACTCAAATCAACCCTCAGGCAAGATTTAACCAAGTTCATGATTAGTAAACTGCTTTTAAAAGGATTACACCCCCATTATAGTCTTAGCTTGTGATCCTGAAATTCTGAAGATCTGCCTTCATGCCTTCCAAGCATACTCCTAGGACTTTTCTTCTGACTTGCAATCTGATCTAACCAAGGTCACAAGTCACCAAAGACCACTTAACTTCAGCAATAGAATTTCCTACCTATAGGCTTTATGTATGCTGACCTCAGTAGAAGGGAATTTATGCCAGAGCACTGATCTACAGAATGGGGGATCCTTTATCAGAGGCAGAGGCAGCCCATCTCCTTAATCTTACCCTCTTCTGATATAGAAGGGGTCATCTCCAACACCCACATACTGTACAGTATTATTGTTATTATTCATAAAACAACAGCCAGGCTAGTGATCACAGGAGTTCTGCCCATCATGTTCACTTAGTGAGCACCTTTCAGAGGTTTACTACTTCAAGTTTTTGTTAAGGTACCTGTTTCAGACAATTGTCCATTTCATATGCTTCTCAAGCTTTCAATGCTCCTCAAGTAGTTTTTATGTTGAAAGTGAAAACGTCAAGCATTTCTCTCCCACCCACCACTCCTTTCTTTTTTCCTCAGGTTGTGATGAATAACTTAAGCCCAGCCTGGAAATCATTCAAAGTATCTGTTAACTCTCTATGCAGTGGAGATCCCGACCGCCGGCTGAAGGTCAGAAATCTGTCTATGTCTAAGAAATGCACTTTTACATATTTAATCCTCCTGTTTTTCCTCAAGTGAATGTTGGCAGACTCAAAATTTTCTGTAGCTTTTACCTAGATTTCTTAGCATCTTGATGAAAAAAACAAGGGGTTTCCTTCTGCTAGAGCCTTTGAGGCTCCTGAGATAATAAAAGATAAATCCCAGTTGTGTTAGGTTGAGAGGCAAATCCCATGGCTTCTTAGAGAGATGTGGCAATAAGTTCAAGGACTAATTAGGAGTTATTATAAACACAAATACTGTTGTTGTCAGTTATCTACTGCTACATAAAATACTACTCCAAAATATAATATTTAAAACTATAGCCATTTATTTAGCTTATTATTCTGTGCATTGGCAAGCTGAGTTCACCTAAGAGGCTCTTCTGGAGAAAGGCAATGGCAACCCACCCCAATATTTCTTGCCTAGAAAATCTCATGAACAGAGGAGTCTGGTGGGCTACAGTCTATAGGGTCACAAAGAGCTGGACATGATTGAGCACACATACACCATGCCACAAGAGGGTCTTCTCTTGGTCTTGGGTGGACTTCCTCATATATATACAGTCAGCCGTACCAAGCAGAATGCCTCTCTTCCTGAGGCTTGTCTGGCTGTCCTCTGGAATGATCAAGGTGGTGGGGACATTTGTTTCTCATCATTCAGCAGGTAGGCTTGGACTGATACACTCAACAACTTTAAGATCCAAAGGATTCAGGACAGACAATGCACATGTCTTGAGGCCCAGTCTCAGATTCACATGAGGTCACTTCCTCTGTGTTCTACTGGCCAGTCACATGGCCATCTCAGATTCAGGGATGAGGAAATAGGACATGGACTCTACTTCTTGGTGGAAGGAGCTGCAGAGTATGGTGGCCATGTTTTTCAATAGACTGCACATGTTTTTGAGTATCATGAGAATGTAGAAGTTTGAAGAAAAGATGCATTATGACAATCAGGATGACCAAAGAGGACAGTAGGCCAAATGCCAGAAGCAGATGCCCAGAGGCATTCCTTATGGTCCTTGGCCTGGCTCTCACTTTACCTTAGAAGTCCAGAAGCTCCATGTTGTCAGTGTCCCAGAGGTTATTCCGTCAATCAGGATGACTAAGTAGATTCAATAGAGGCCAGAGCTATAAACCAAAAGATCAGTTGGTTCATGTTTAGTGAAAAACATGGCCCTCAAGCAGACTCAATATTCATTATCAGCTTTACCAGGTCATTTTCTCCAGGTGGGTTAACTATGGGGAAAACAGTTATTAGGGGGTGAGAGAGCCTGAAAACAGAGTCAAAGAAGCTGGATAATGGAAATGGTTAATGGCTTCAGACTTTAAAAGCCTGGGACACCTACCACCATGGTGGAATAATAATAAGCAAACTAAACATTCATATTGGGGGCACCAGCTCCCTGGAAAGTGTTGGATGGGCACTGCCAATGCCTATATTTGTAGCTTTACACTTCCCTTACTCTTTTGCCCTGTAAACTTCTTCTAGTGGATATAATTATTGGATTTGTCAATGTTACCCTTCATATCAGAATTCTATCTGTCGGTTACTCTGACTCTTCATGTGACTTTACATCTATGCTTAAAAACATTGTTTGGACTTTGTACTATCTGTGGACATGCTTACTTCTGTGATCTGGATGAAGAGTTCAGAGTTATCCCTGATATCTCTTGTGGAAGCCTCTACTTTCACTGAAACTGTCTTTCACGCCAAAATCAAGACTCCTGGTTATTTGGGCCTCAGGTAAAAGCTCATGTGCAGGGTGGCCAAGACCTACAGCTTCAGCTCTGAGGTGGGGACTGTCCCCTGTATTCTGAGCCACCCCATCCCACTCCCAGGAAGAGAAATTAACCCTTTGGGACAAAATAAGATAATGCCTATATTAACCACAGGTCAACTTAGTCATGGGGCATTGCTAATTCAATAAAAGGAGATGGTTATCTGTAACTGAGTAAATAACAAATATGTGGAAAAGGAGCATTTTTTGGTTTTTTGAGTGCTCTGCTGTCTATCTGTAGAGGACAAGTGGGAATAAAAGAGAGACAAGAAGGAAGGAAGGTAGGAAGACACAGACTGAGAAAGAGAGGATCGGGATTTCTCAACAGCTGCACCATTGACATTTGGGTTTTTTGGCAGGGGGCAGGGCAGGGGAAAGGGTTGTCCTGTGCACTGTAGGATGTTTGGCAGCATCCCAGGCTACTAAACACTAGTAGTGGTACTTTAACCCCTTCAGTCATACAGCCCAAAGTATATTCAGACATTACTAAATGTCCCGTGGAGGGTAAAATTTTTTAGAGAATCACCTAGAAGGCTGGTGAACCAGATCACTGGGCATTGCCCACAGGGTTTCTGAATAAGCAGGTCTGGATTGAGCCTGAGAATTTGCATTCTCCAACTTCCTGAGTGATGCTGATGTTGCTGGTCCCAGACCACACTGAGAACCCTGGTACAGACATTTGCTCCTTCATTATAGCCCTTCCTCAACTCAGTGCCCCCACTACTTTCCACCATCCAGTCTCCTCTCCACAATCTTTTCTCTGCCCAGCACTCATGCCCCCCTGCCCTCCCCAAGCCTTCAGGACTTGACACATGCCTCTCCCTACCTGGGATGCTTTCCTCATTCTTCTACTTTTCTTGGATTATCATCATCTGCTACTTTCTTTCAGGTCTCTTCAATATCCCTCCACTTCCAGACACCTTCTCTTATGTCTTTAGCTTCTATGGGTGCCCTCCAGTTCTCTGCACCCACCTCAGGGAGACACCTCTCCACTTGTTTAGAACATTTCTGTTTCCATCTCTCTTTCCTAAGCAGGTGACTCGTTCTTCCTGGTTTGCTCCTGCAGGGTGAAAACCATGTTTCTTTTCATGCATATCCATGCACCCATCCCAGTGCTTGGCACAGGGTCCACACAGTAGCTGTTTCTAGAGGGAATGGATGGAGAACAGGGAGGTGCTAAAAGGTTGACAGCACTTCATTGGGCAAGAGGGGATACCCAGGTGTGCTGAGCTCCCTAGGTGACAAACCCAATATCATCACTCACCTGCACCTTTTTTGAGAGGCAGGAAAGGCTTCCTATATTATTCTTTATTTGTATTATTTTGTCACAAATGCCATTGTGAAATTCTAATAATGTTGTTCCCCTTAGCTTTCCCTAATATAAAACGGTGCCATATGCCATATTGGAAGGCAGCATCTCCTTGCCACCACAAAATTAAAAAATAAAATAAAATAGAAAGTGAACTTTTAAATTAAAATGTTTTAAGCCCTCTGTCCATTTATATTCTCAGTCTTAGCAAAATTCTAACAATGAGATCTTGGTCTCAAATGAGACTTGATATCTTTTTTTTTTTTTTTGCATTTTTTAAATTAAATTTATTTATTTTTTTAATTACAATACTGTATTTGTTTTGCCATACATTGACACGAATCAGCCATAGGTGAACACAATCGCCCAATGCCGAAGCCCCCCTCCCACCTCCCACCCCACATCCTCTACCTGAATCATCCTGTGCATCAGCCCCATGCATCCTGCATCCTACACCAAACATAGATTAGCGCTTCGTTTCTAACAGGAAAATACACATGCTTCACTGCCATTCTCCCAAACCATCCCACCCTTTCCCTCTCCCTCAGAGTCCAAAAGTCCACTCTATACCTCTGTGTCTCTTGTTGTCTCACATATAGGGTCATCATTACTGTCTTCTAAATTCCATATATATGTGTCAGTATACTGTATTGGTGTTTTTCTTTCTGGCTTACTTCACTCTGTATAATCGGTTCCAATTTCATCCATCTCATTAGAACTGAGTCGAATTTATTCTTTTTAAGGGCTGAGTAGTATTCCATAGTGTATATGAACCACAGCTTTCTTATCCATTCATCTGCTGATGGGCATCTAGGTTGCTTCCATGTCCTGGCTATTATAAACAGCGCTGCAGTGAACATTGGGGTACATGTGTCTCTTTCAATTCTGGTTTCCTCAGTGTGTATGCCCAGCAGTGGGATTGCTGGGTCATAAGGCAGTTCTATTTGCAATTTTTTAAGGAATCTCCACACTGTTTTCCATAGTGGCTGTACAAGTTTGCATTCCCACCAGCAGTGTAAGAGGGTTCCCTTTTCTCCACACCCTCTCCAGCATTTATTGCTTGTAGACTTTTGGATCGCAGCCATTCTGACTGGTGTGAAATGATACCTCATTGTGGTCTTGATTTGCATTTCTCTGATAATGAGTGATGTTGAGCATCTTTTCATGTGTTTGTTAGCCATCCGTATGTCTTCTTTGGAGAAATGCCTATTTAGTTCTTTGGCCCATTTTTTTATTGGATCATTTATTTTTCTGGAGTTCAGCTTTAGCTCTCATTTATTCAGGGTCACAGTAACACCAAGTTGAAGTAAAACCAGGGCTTTCTTTTGTTTTATTTTTCCTATTCCTCCTTTGTGGGGAAAAATTTTAAACAAATAAGTATTTTTCAGAAATTGATTTTTTTATTTATTTATCATGAAAATTTTTAAACATCCATAAAAGTAGTCAGTTATCTGTTTGCAATAGCCAAGACATGGATATAAACTTAATGTCCATCAACAGAGGAATGGATAACAAAGATGTGTTACATATATACAATGGAATACTACTCAACCTAAAAAAAAAAAAATGAAATAATGCCATTTGTAGTAACATGGAAATGCCTGGAGATTATCATGTTGCGTGAAGTACGTGAGACAAAGAGAAATATTCTATGACACCTCTTTTATGCAGAACCTAATAAGAAATTATACAAATGAACTTATTTACAAAGCAGAAAGACTCATAGACTTAGAGAATGATTTTATGGTTGCCATATAAGAAGAATAAGGAGTAGGGATAGTTAGGGAGTTTGGAATGGACGTGTACATGGACATGTACACACTATTATATTTAAAATAGATAACCAACAGTGACCTACTGTATAGCACAAGGAATTCTGATCAATGTTATGTGGCAGGCTGGATAGGAGGTAAGTTTGAGAGAGATTGGATACATGTATACATATAGTTAAATCCCTTTGCTGTCCACCTGAAACTATTACAACATTGTTACTCAACTATATTCCTCTCACCCTCAATCTTTCCCAGCATCAAGGTCTTTCCAATGAGTTGGCTCTTCACATCAGGTGGCCAAAGTATTGGAGCTTCAGCATCAGTCCTTCCAATGAATATTTAGGGTTGATTTCTTTTAGGATTGACTGGTTTGATCTCCTTGCAGTCCAAGGGACTCTCAAGAGACTTCCCCAGGACCACAGCTTGAAGGCATCAATTCTTTGGTGCTCATCCTTCTTTATGGTCCAACTCTCACATCCATACATGACTACTGGAAAAGCCATAGCTCTGACTATACAGAAATTTGGCAGCAAAGTGATATCTCTGCTTTCTAATACGCTGTCTAGGTATGTCATAGCTTTACTTCCAAGCCAACTATCTTTAATTTCATTGCTGCAGTCACCATCTGCAGTGATTTTGGAGTCCAAGATAATAAAGTCTATCACTGTTTCCATTGTTTCCTTATTTTCCATGATTTGGTGGGGCTGGATACCATGATCTTAGTTTTTTGCATGTTGAGTTTTAGCCAATATTCTTCACTCTCCTCTTTCACTTTCATCAAGAGGTTCTTTATTTCCTCTTCACTTTCTGTCATAAAAGTTGTGTCATCTGTGTATCTGAGGTTATTGATATTTCTCCTGCCAATGTTGATTCCAGCTTGTGACTTATTCAGCCCAGCATTTCACATGATATAATCTACAAAGAAGTTAAATAAGCAGGGTGACAACAGCCTTGATATATTCCTTTCCCAATTTTGAACCAATCTGTTGTTCCATGTCCAGTTCTAACTGTAGCTTCTTGTCCTGCATAAAGGTTTCTCAGGAGACAGGTAAGGTGGTCAGGCATTCCCATCTCTTTAAGAATTTTCCAGTTTGTTGTAATCCATATAATCAAAGACATTTGCATAGTCAATAAAGCAGAAGTACATTTTTTTCTGGAATTCTCTTCCTTTGTATATGATTGAACAGATGTTGGCGATTTGATCTCTGGTTCCTCTGCCTTTTCTAAACCCAGCTTGTACAACTGGAAGTTCTCAGTTCATGTACTGTTAAAGGCTGGCTTGAAGGATTTTGAGAATTACTTGGCTAGCATGTTAAATGAGTACAGTTGTGTAGTAGTTTGAACATCCTTTGGCATTGCCTTTCTTTGGGACTAGAATGAAAACTGACCTTTTCCAGTCCTGTGGCCACTGCTGAGTTTTCCATTTAGTGCAGCACTAGAACAGCATCATTTTTTGGTATTTGAAATACCAAAGCTCAGTTGAAATTCCGTCACCTCCACGATCTTTGTTTATAGTGATGCTTCCTAAGATCACTTGACTTCACACTACAGCATGTCTGGCTCTAGGTGAGTGGCCAAACCATCGTGGTTATCTGGGTCATTAAGACTTTTCTTGTACAGTTTTTCTGTGTATTCTTGCCACCTCTTCTTAATCTCTTCTGCTTCTGTTAGGTACCATTCTGTCCTTTATTGTGCCCATCTCTGCATGAAATGTTCCCTTGGTATCTCCAGGTTTTCCCATCCTATTGTTTTCTCTATTTCTTTGCATTGTTCACTTAAGAAGGCCTTATCTCTCCTTGCTATTCTCTGGAACTCTGCGCTCAGTTGTGTATATCTTTCCTTTTTTCCTTGGCCTTTTGCTTGTCTTCTTTTCTCAGCTATTTGTAAGCCCTCCTCAGACAACCATTTTGCTTTTTTTCTTTTTTTTTTGAGGGGGAATGGTTTTGGTCACTGTACAAACCTCTGTCCATAGTCCTTCAGGCACTCTATCAGAGATAATCCCTTGAATCTATTTGTCACTTTTACTGTATAAGGCATTTGGTTTAGGTCACACCAGAATGGCTTAGTGGTTTTCCCTACTTTCTTCAAGTTATGTCTGAATTTTGCAATAAGGAGCTCATGATCTGAGCCACAGTCAACACCAGGTCTTGTTTTTGCAGAATGTGTAGAGCTTCTCCATCTTTGGCTGCAAAGAATATAATCAATCTGATTTTGGTATTAACTGTCTAGTGATGTCCCTGTGTAGAGTTGTCCCTTGGGTTAGTGGAAGAGGGTCTTTGCTATGACCAATGCATTCTACTGGCAAAACTCTGTTAGTCTTTGACCCACTTCATTTTGTACTCCAAGGCCAAACTTGCCCGTTATTCCAGGTGTCTCTTGACTTCCTACTTTTGCATTTCAGTCCCCTATGATGAAAAAGAAATCTATTGATGTTAGTTCCAGAAAGCCTTTCAGGTCATCATAGAACCATTCAGCCTCAGCTTCTTTGGCACTAGTGGTTGAGGCATAGACTTGGATTACTGTGATGTTGAATGTTTTGCTTGGAAATGAACCAAGATCATTCTGTTGCTTTTGAGATTGCACCAAATTAGTGCATTTTGGACTCTTTTTTGACTATGAGAGCTACTCCATTTCTTCCGAAGGATTCTCACCCATAGTAGTAGACATGATGGTCATCTGAATTAAATTCACCCATTCCTGTCCTTTTTAATTCACTGATTGCTAAAACGTTGATGTTCACTCTTGCCATCTCCTGTTTGACCAAGTTCAATTTACTTTGATTCATGGACCTAACATTCCAGGTTCCTATGCAATATTGTTTTTACAGCTTCAAAATTTACTTTCATCACTAGACACATCCTCAACTGGGTATCGTTTCTGCTTTGGCTCAGCCTCTTCATTCTTTCTGGAGTTATTTTTCTGCTCTTCCCCAATAGCATACTGGTCACCTACCAACCTGAGGGGCTTATCTTGCAGTGTCATATCATTTTGCCTTTTCATACTGTCCATGGGGTCCTCAAGGCAAGAATGCTGAATTTGGGTTTTGTTCAGTGAAATGTGAACAAGGTCCAAGCATTGCATTTGACTGAAATATCTCCAGTCTCTTTCAGTCTCTCTCCCTCTTTATCCTTGCAACTTATTTACTGAAGAAACTAGCCTTTATTTTTTCTCTCTGTGTACCCTGTAAATAGCTGGCTCGGTTTGATGAGATTCAGGGGTCGTTTTGTAGCAAGAATGTTTTACAAAGAATGGTACTCTTTTATGATCTTAACAGTCACTGAGGCATATTGCCTACATACATTACTTCATTAGAATTTCCAAAATGGTAGTTTTCTAATTCTGTTATTCCTTCTTTATTATTTAGAGTTCTTTACAGAAAAACTGTTTGGTTAATAGTTCAAACCCTATTTGGTTCCCTGAAGTGTGATTTGTAAAAGAAAGACAGGAAAATGCTCTATTTTTTCTTTTTAAAAACTATTTTCAGAAAAACATGTTTCTACTCTAACATCCTTCATTGGTGACTAATGAGATCCCTCATATTATCAAGAATTCATGATTTTTTAATGTATTCTAGTGTTTCAGTCTATTTCAGTTAATATTATTCCTTTGAAATCTTATATCTTCCATGTTTCATGAATTAAAACCCCTTCAAATTGTCTCTTGAGTTCTTTTGATCTAAGTTTAGTAGTTTGGATGGAATTGAGGTGGGAGGGAGGTTCAAGAGGGAGGGGACATATGTATACCTATGGCTGATTCATGTTGATGTATGACAGAAACCAACGCAACATTGTAAGCAATTATTCTCCAATTAAATATATTTTAAATAATAGTTTCCCTGCTTTATGGTTTCAGTTTTTAAACTCAAGAGTTTGAAATTTTTCTATAAGATATGTATCACCTTCAGTTCAGATCAGTCATTCAGTCGTGTCCAAATCTTTGTGACCTCATGAATCGCAGCATACCAGGCCTCATGGTATGTCCATGGTGATGTCCATCACCATCACCCAGAGTTCACTCAGACTCACGTTCATCGAGTCCGTGATGCCATCCAGCCATCTCATCCTCAGTCGTCCCCCTCTCCTCCTGCCCCCAATCCCTCCCAGCATCAGAGTCTTTTCCAATGAGTCAACTCTTCACATGAGGTGGCCAAAGTACTGGAGTTTCAGCTTCAGTATCATTCCTTCCAAAGAAATCCCAGGGCTGATCTCCTTCAGAATGGACTGGTTGAATCTCCTTGCAGTCCAAGGGACTCTCAAGAGTCTTCTCCAACACCACAGTTCAAAAGCATCAATTCTTCGGCACTCAGCCTTCTTCACAGTCCAACTTTCACATCCATACATGACCACAGGAAAAACCATAGCCTTGACTAGATGGACCTTAGTTGGCAAAGTAATGCCTCTGCTTTTGAATATGCTATCTAGGTTGGTCATAACTTTTCTTGCAAGGAGTAAGCGTCTTTTAATTTCATGGCTGCAGTCACCATCTGCAGTGATTTGGGAGCCCCTCAAAATAAAGTCTGACACTGTTTCCACTGTTTCCCATCTATTTCCCATGAAGTGATGGGACCAGATGCCATGATCTTCGTTTTCTGAATGTTGAGCTTTAAGCCAATTTTTTTCACTCTCCTCTTTCACTTTCATCAAGAGGCTCTTTAGTTCCTCTTCACTTGATGCCATAAGGGTGGTGTCACCTGCATATCTGAGGTTATTGATGTTTCTCCTGACAATCTTGATTCCAGCTTATGTTTCTTACAGTCCAGCGTTTCTCATGATGTACTCTGCATAGAAGTTAAATAAGCAGGGTGACAAAATACAACCTTGACATACTCCTTTTCCTATTTGAAGCCAGTCTTTTGTTCCATGTCCAGTTCTAACTGTTGCTTCCTGACCTGCATACAGATTTCTCAAGAGGCAGGTCAGGTGGTCTGGTATTCCCATCTCTTGAAGAATTTTCCACAATTTATTGTGATCCACACAGTCAACGGCTTTGGCATAGTCAATAAAGCAGAAATATATGTTTTTCTAGAACTTTCTTGCTTTTTCCATGATCCAGCAGATCTTGGCAATTTGATCTGGTTCCTCTGCCTTATCTAAAACCAGATTGAACATCAGGAAGTTCACGGTTCACCTATTGCTGAAGCCTGGCTTGGAGAATTTTGAGCTTTACTTTACTAGCATATGACATGAGTGCAATTGTGTGGCAGTTTGAACATTCTTTGGCATTGCCTTTCTTTGGAATTGGAATGAAACTGACCTTTTCCAGTCCTGTATGAATGCTCAAACATACTTTAAAGTCTAGAGAGAATTCCTCTCCATGGTTGAAGCTCTAACCCATGGTACTGTTGGGTTCCTTTGTTTAATGTTGCTTTCACCTTTTAGAATTTAATTTTCAACAAAATTAGTTTTATAATTACATAAAATGCTTACATGATTCTAAAGTCAAAACTACAAAATATATTCAGAAAAGCTTAGCTCCTAGTGTTTCTTCTGGGGTCCAGCCCCAGTGGATCCAGGGAATTCAAAGCGGGGATGGAGTCGGCATCATAAGAATTAATTGTTTATTAAAGATATGGAGGGAGATTAGAGAGAAATAGTGTAGTAGGAAAATAAGTGGAGAAAAATAAGCTGAATAACAGTTTACATGGAAAACCAATAGAACTCCAAGACAAGGAATTTTCTCCATCTACGTAGGCCACCGGCACCCACTTGAATAGCGGTGGGTGCCCCACCTTGGGCTCTCTCTCCGTGGGTCTTAGAAGCCAGGGCAAGTAAATAGATATGGCGAGCCTCCACATTCCAGATGGGAATTCAGCCAGCAAAGAAGAGAATGAGAAAAGACCACACGGGGAAACCAGTCTTTCCAGGAACTGGTCAGTTTTTTTTTATTTTCAGGTTTGCTTATATACTTTTGTTATACATAGAGATAGAATACAAAGTCATGCAGGGTCAGCAGACCTGACCTTTATCAAAATCAGGTGCTTCATATAAATGTATACGAAGGTCTTAGGGGTTTTACATCGTCTTCTGGCCAAGGAGCCTGCTAATACTTTATGACCCCTTCTTTCTGATAATGGTCAGTCGACTGGAAAACTTATTTTCCAGGGGTGATTTTTTTTTCTTAAACTAGGCGCCACCCTCTGAAGTTACCAGATAAAGTTGCATTCCTATAGGGTGAGGGTGTAGTGGGTTACAATTAAGAAAGGAATTTACTTAACCTAAGGTTAACATGATTAATCTTAAGGGTTAATACTTATTTCTCCTATATGCTAGTTATATATCCATTAATGTGTATAAGGGCAGGGGATTTAGCAGCAAACATTGGCCTGATCAATGAAAAACCCTTCACCAATATAATTCCTAGTCAAGCCACTATACTAATAATTTCTAACTTCCTAAAAGAATCTGTCTTTAGAAAGTTTAAAACATCTCGTGGCTCTCATGGTTGGAAGGCTGTAAATAATCACTTGTGGCCGGACCAACCTGTTCAGGCAGGCTAGAGAACCTTCAGAGGAGTTTATAAGTTGAAACACTCCTTTTATGCCCAGGAATTTTTATTAACTGGAGCTGTAGGTTAACTCCTTCTCTGAGAGAGGTGGTGGGGGACAGCCCCCATAAAGTCAGAGGTGTAGGTGAGAGCATAAAGCATTAAAGTTGGCAGACTCTGGTTTTGAGGGTAGATGCTCGGGAACAGGGGGTCTCCTGAGGCTCAACCCTGCCTTTGCGTTATGCCAAGCCTCCTTCCTCCTGACTCTTGCCACGGGCGGAGTTCCCCACACTGGCTCCCGGCAGTTTCTTCTAGTTTTTGCTCTCTTCCCTTATAAGTAATTGTTGTGTAACACATTTTGATACCTGATAGAACTAGGTTTTCTCACTTCTGTATTTTTTGTCTTTTAAGGATTTTCTTGAATATTTTCTTATTACTCTTTCCAGTCAGTTCTTTCACTGCATTGATAAGCAACTAGTTGTTCAGTCACCTAGTCATATCCGATTCTTCATGACTTCAGGGACTGCAGCATGCCAGGCCTCTCTGTCCCTCACTATCTCCCAGAGTTTGCCCAAGTTCACGTCCCATTGAATCGGTGATGCCATCCGACCATCTCATCCTCTGCCACCATCTTCTCCTTCTGCCTTCAATCTTTCCCAGCAACAGGGTCTTTTCCAATGAGTCATCTCCTCACATCAGGTGGCCAACGTGTCGGAGCTTCAGCTACAGCATCAGTCCTTTCAATGATTATTCAGTGTTGATTTCCTTTTAGATTGACTGGTTTGATCTCCTTGCTGTTGAAAGGACTCTCAAGAGTCTTCTCCAGCACAACAGTTAGAAAGCATCAAATCTTTGGTGCTTTGCTTTCTTTGTGGGCCAGTTCTCACATCCATACATGAATACTGGAAAGACCATAGCCTTGGCTATATGGACCTTTGTCAGAAAAGTGACACACTCTCTAGCTTTGCATAGTATTCCTGCCAAGAAGCAACTGTATTCTAATTTAATAACTGCAGTCACCATCCACAGTGAATTTAGAGCCCAAGAAGAGAAAATCTGTCACTGCTTCCACCTTTCCCCTTCTATTTGCCATGAAGTGATGGGACCATATGACCTGATCTTATTTTTTTAATATTTAGTTTTAAACTAGCTTTTCACTCTCCTCCTTTACCCTCATCAAGAAGTTCTTCACTTCCTCTTCACTTTCTGGTTGTATCATCTGCATATCACTGAGGTTGTTGATATTTCTCCCGGCAATCTTGATTCCAGCTTATAACTCATCCAGCCCAGCATTTCTCATCATGTGCTCTGTATATAAGTTAAACATGGTGACAATAAGCAGCTTTGTCATACTCCTTTCTCAATCCTGAACCAGTTAGTTGTTCCATACAGGGTTCTAACAGTTGCTTCTTGACCTGCATACAGGTTTCTCAGGAGACAGGTAAGGTGGTCTGGTGAATATTCCCATCTCTTTAAAGAGTTTTCCACAGTTTGTTATTATCCACACAGTCAAAGGCTTTAGCATAGTCCATGAAACAAAGGTAGATGTTTTTCTGATTTTCCCTTGCTTTCTCTATGATCTGGCAAATGTTGGCAATTTGATCTCTGGTTCTTCTTTTTGAACCCCATCTTGGACATCTGGAAGTTTTGGTTCATGTAATGCTGAAGCCTAGCCTGCAAGATATTGAGCATAAGCTTATCAGCATGGGAGATTAGTGCAGTCATCCAGTGGTTTGAACATTCTTTAGGAGAGTACTGCCCTTCTTGAGAATTGGAATGAGGATAGACCTTTTCCTGTGGCCACTGCAGATTTACTGATATAAGCAATTAGTACCAGAAGGCAAAACTGATAGTATTTTTATTGAAATTGCAAAGGAAATCTCTTCTAACGCTGTGTTCCCAGCCCAGAACATGACTTTTCTTCCAGTTCATTCAAGTCTCCCTTTGTATTTGCAAGAGCACTTAGTGTTCCTCTTAGACGTTTAGAATATTTAAGTTTATGCCTAGTTTGTTTGTGTGTGTCTTTCTTTCTCTTCCATTACTCCTTCAGACTGTTGTTTGTAAACATAAAAGCTATTGAATTATTTTCTCAGATTACTATTTTACTGTTTTATTGTTGTTTATAGTAATTTTCTGTAATTTCTTGGAGTTTTAAAAATATATTTCATCTGGAAATAGTGATAGTTTTGCCTCTACTCATCTACCTAGTGATTCTCCTTATTTCTTTCTTTGTGTGGACGAGTGCTCCCAACACAGTGTTAAATAGTAGTAGAGAGTGGAAGGAATACCCATTAGCCTTATCTATCACTATAGTGGAAAAGCCCCTGGTGTTTCCCTATTAATTCTGAGAGGTTAATTTTCTAAAGTAATTGTGAAGGTTTCAGAGACTTAGAACTTTCTCAACCATGTCTACTGAGCCTTAAATACCTGTGGTAGGATTCATAGAGGATTCTTTCTTGGTAACTCAAGAGATGATGCTGCAACCAGATGAAATGTCTTCTAAAGTATATAAAAGACTTTGCACCACTTCCTGAGTAGATTTAGGGTTACACTTAATATTATCTATTTAACGAAATATTCTAGTAGTCATGTATAGATGTGAGAGTTGGCCCACAAAGAAAGCTGAGTGCCAAAGAATTGATGCTTTTGAACTGTGGTGTTGGAGAAGACTCTTAAGAGTCCCTTGTACTGCAAGGAGATCCAACCAGTCCATCCTAAAGGAAATCAGTCCTGAATATTCATTGGGAAGACTGATGCTGAAACAAGCTCCAATACTTTGGCCACCTGATACAAAGAACTGACTCCTTGGAAAAGACCCTGATGCTGGGAAAGATCGAAGGCAGAAGAAAAGGACAACAGAGGATGATATGGTTGGATGGGATCACCTACTTGATGGGCATGAGTTTGAACAAGGTCTGGAAGTCAGTGATGGACAGAGAAGCCTGGAGTGAAGCCCTAAAACTGAACTGATGTATTTAATATCTAATACTACCTATTTAATGAAATATGTTTAATAATTGATATTGGTTATTTAATGAAATTCATATTTTATATTAGCTCTCCAATTAAATATATTTAACATTAGCAATTGAATGAAATTATCCATGATTTCTATGGCATATTAGTTCTGTTCAGTTCAGTAATTCAGTTATCTTCAGCTTTTTGTGACCCCATGGATTGTAGCATGCCAGGGCTCCCTGTCCATCACCAACTCCCAGAGACTACTCAAACGCATGTCCGTCGAGTTGGTGATGCCACCCAAACATCTCATCCTCTGTTATCCCTTTCTCCTCCCACCTTCAATCTTTCCCAGCATCAGGGTATTTTCAATTCTTCGCATCAGGTGGCCAAAGTATTGAGTTTCAGCTTCAGCATCAGTCCTTCCAATGAATATTCAGAACTGATTTCCTTTAGGATGGACTGGTTAGATCTCCTTGCAGTCCAAGGGACTCTCACGAGTCTTCTCCAGTTCCTTAAAAACTGGAAACAGAACTGCCATATGACCCAGCAATCCCACTGCTGGGCATACACACCAAGAAAACCAGAATTGAAAGAGACACGTGTATCCCAATATTCATCACAGCACTGTTTATAATAACCAGAACATGGAAGCAACCTAGATGTCCATCAACATATGAATGGAAAAGAAGACTGTGGTATATATACACAATGGAGTATTACTCACCATTAAAAAGAATATGTTTTAATCAGTTCTAATGAGGTGGATGAAACTGGAGCCTATTATACAGAGTGAAGTAAGCCAGAAAGGAAAAACACCAATACAATATACTGACACATATATATGGAATTTATAAAGATGGCAATGATAACCCTGTACATGAGACAGCAAAAGAGACATAAATGTATAGAACAGTCTTTCAGACTCTGTGGGAGAGGGTGAGGGTGGAATGGTTTGGGAGAATGGCATTGAAATATGTATATTATCATACATGAAACAGATCACCAGTCCAGGTATGATGCATGATACAGGGTGCTCAGGGCTGGTGCACTGGGATGACCCAGAAGGGTGGGATGGGGAGGGAGGTGGGAGGAGGGTTCAGGATGGGGAACACATGTACACCCATGGCAGATTCATGTCAATGTATGATGAAACCAACACAATATTGTAATTAGCCTCCCAAAAAATTTTTTAAGTCAAAAAAATTTAAAAAAAAAGAGGAGTCTTCTGCAACAGTACAGTCCAAAAGCATCAAATCTTTGGCACTCAGCTTTCTTTATAGTCCAACTCTCACATCCATACATGACTACTGGAAAAACCATCAAAATCACTTCATTTACTTCTAACCAAACTTTGAGGTAGATTCCATGTGTTCATTTTACAGATGGAAAAACAGGCTCAAAACCCCATGCATTCAAATGCCAAATTTCATGCTTTTTGTTGAATTATACTGCCTCTGTTTTGTTGTATTTCATATAAAATAAGTCACCCTTATTTTATAATATCGTTATATCCATATCCCATTACTCTTACCCAACCAAAATGTTTATCATCATTCAAATATTTAATAGACATGTCTCTATGTAACATAGTTCATAAAGTCTGAGAAGCTATCAACTATTCACTATACCACTAAAGGGAGAAATACTCTCAGTGAAGCTATAACACAGTGTTTTCCTACCAATTTGTGGTTGTTAAGAAAATAAATATGTGTCTCTTTGATCCTGTAAAATATATGAATGATTTCCTTTGATTTTATCAATACATTATTAATACCTAGTATATATTTGTTAGGAGACACTGTTGGTATTTAGAATAGGTTCTTCCAGAATAGAATCTTAAAGAGGAAGAGAGGCAAAGGGGACCATCAGCAAGTATTATTAACACCCTAATCGTGCCTAACACTGGGGAAAAGACCATGCAGAACAACCCGAATACCATGTAAGCACCCTGAGGCCATTTCCTGTCCTGTTCTCTGGTGCTCAAACTGTACAGGTAACTTGTAGATTTTCCCCTAGAAAGTTTATCAGGCATCCTCTGAAGATAATTGATAGAAGCTAGTTGCTTTGAAGAGGAGTCTAGGGTGATAAGGACCAGTTGTTTGTATATAAACTTGCCACCCAGCCTTATTAAGCAGAGAGGCCCAGGTTATTAACTGAGGTCATGGTGGGGTGGGCACAAGCAAGATAGAACCAGGAGAAATAAGTAGCAGAAAAGAAAGAGAAGCAGGTGCTTAAAGCAGAGGTGAGAATCTCAGGAAACCATGAGGGTTGAGAGGAGGCCTGGACACACATCTAAAGCAACCATACAACGGCACCTTCACCCACTGTTCATCTTGCTCTTTCTTCATGCCCTCCCTCTTCTGCAGCCATGCCTGGGTGATTTAAAACAGCATGTCCACAAGCTCCCTCCTAACACCTCAAAGTCGGATTCCTGGTCAGTCAGCAAAGTGCTCGTGGAATCAGAATCCCAGGAGTGTCGGAAGTTTCAGTGTAAAGGTTTTCCGAAGCAGTGCTGGTGCAGACCATTTGCCGAGCATATATGGATAAACACTGTTTCCTTACTGAATCTGCAAACCTAGCTGGCTTCCTGGCACTTCTTTTAGGTAGTTCAATGTTTTTCCTGCCACCTAACTGCAAAGCTAACATTTGCTCCTCCTCTGTAGGCAATCCTAGCATTTGTCCTTGGCTTCTATCCAGCTGCTCCTGTCCTCTCTTCTCCACGCGTGACTAGGCCATCTTCTCCACAAAATCCATGTCTTTGTTTTGGACTCTGAGCCAGACTGTCACACAGCTGCTCAATGGATTGGACTCCTGGACTATGCTCCTGGAGTTTGCCCAGAACATTCCCCCCTTATTCCCAACCCCCATGTGACTCCTTACTCCTGGACCCTAAGTGTTGCTTTGGATTTTGTCCCCATATTTTTTTATCCTTAACAAACCCCAGTTCTTACTGTTTGGAGAGGAAGAAACCCCACCCCTCCTCCAACCCCAGGATCTCAATCCTTGGCAGGGGCCCCCAATTCAGCACCATAGTTGCCCCAAACTCATAGAAGGGGCTTTAATCACTAGAAAACCTATGGCTTACACCAGCATTTCCTGATTCTTGGTAAAAAACAGAGCAAGTTGGAACTGAGAGGTTCATCACTATGTTCAGTGTTGCTGGAAACCCCTCTAGCAAAGAACCTGACATTCCCAGGCAGTTGGGAAGCAAGTTCACTTCCTTCTCTGCCTACCTAATAATAGAAAGGGAAAAATTGAGGGGTGGCTCAGGGTCCCGTGAATCTTTCTCAATATCTGTTAAAATGTAAGTGCTTTCTTGATGGCCTTTGGACTCTTGAGCTGCTGGTTTTATGCCTGTCGATAGCCTGCTCAACCTAGATGCCCTGCAATTACCAGAGGACTGCAGACTCACCAAGGTGTCTCTGTATTGGATCAGCCCTGGCTCAAGAATTCTCAATGCTACTTTAAGTAAATGGCACCTGAGCCCAGCAGGCTGCCCCTACTGAGATCTGTAATCAATACAGTACTGCAGCAAGAAAAAGGAACAGCTATCTTAAAGAATGTTCAATCATACAGGAATAGAGGTTTCTGAATGGGAGAAAAACTACATATTCTCTTAATTTTAATATTTTTCCTTTTCATTAATATTATTTCCCTTTTTACATATCAGTAATTAAAAACTCTTTGTTTGAGAAAATTGTTTTTTTTTAATTTTATTTTTACTTTATTCTACTTTACAATACTGTATTGGTTTTGCATACATTGACATGAATCAGCCACAGGTGTACACGAGCTCCCAATCCTGAAACCCCCTCCCACCTCTCACCCCATATCATCTCTCATTGTTTAAGATTACTTAGCAAACTAAGTACAGCCTTAGTTTAAAACCAAGTCTTGCATGCTGTATTATTCTGGTTCTTCACTGTTAAAAGACAGTTAACATTCACTGAGCATTCACACACCAGCCCCCCAGGTGCTATGTTGGACACTGCTTAAATTATCTCATTTAACCCTACAATTATCTCAGGTTAAATAATGCTGCAGTAACAAAGAGCCTCCATGCAATATAAGCTTATGTCTTGCTCACGTAACAATTAGAACTAAAACTTTCTAATCAGTGTCTGCCTTTCCTCCGTGCAGTGATTCAGAACCCAAGTTGCTTCTATCTTGTGGTTCCTCCATACTCTAGGGCCTCACTATTCCTTGCACTGACAGGAAGACAGGTAAAAAATGGGGAGATGCACTCTCTAGAAGTTTTAGGTAAAAACAGCACTTGGCATTGCTGCCTATATTCCAGTGACTAGAGCTCAGTCAATGGCCACACTGAATTGCAGTAGAGGCTGAGAAATGTGGTCTAGTTGGATTTTGCGTGGTTTTGATGGCTAGTGAGCTGGCTTTCCCACAGGGTGACACTCTTAATATCCCCATTTTGCATATGAGAAAACTGAGGCTTGGAAAAGGGAAATCATTTGACTCAAATCACAGAACTTGCAAGAGACATAACCAGAATCACACCTGTCTGACTCTGTCCAATAAAACTCTCTGTGATGAAATATTCTGTATCTGTGATGATCAAGAAAATAGCCACTGCCCATATGTGGCCAGAGCAATCCCCTCCCACCCTCTCCTCTCTTTCTCTTCAAGAAGCCTTCCTATATCCACTCATCCCATCCTGAGAATCCATTTCTTCTTCTTCAAAAAAATACCATCCCAGAAGAAAATTTCCCTTCTTCATGTATCGAGTGCTCACTGTTCATGGGAGACATTCTCTGCCCAATCTTTAATGATTCCAAATGGGGAGGAATGAGTGTCTTGAAAATCAAGTCAAAAGTAGGTACTTCAATGCAAATATAATTTTTTTCATCATGAGGAATCAAGTCTGATATCCTCAATATCTAAGAAGAGAAAATACCTTATCAAAGTGCTGTGTTCCTCCCCTAGGAAGCTATACCATCTGGTCTTCCATAAAAATGGAATGTTGCAAGTTAGAGCTTAATACATAATGGGTATACATTTTCAGTGGGGAAGATGAAAAAGTCTGGAGATGGATGGTGGTGCTGGGTACACAGCAGTGTGAATGTACTTAATGTCAGAGCTGTGTACTTAAAATGGTTAAAAGTAGACTTTATGTTATTTAGCTTTTTCTACAATGGGAAAAAAATGTGTGCAAAAAAGAATCTTCTTTAGGAAAAAAAATCTTCTTCCTGCTGATGTGACTTTGAACTTGCTGTTTGTGAAACACCTGCTTGGCATTACTGTACTAAAGAGCATTTGAGTGCTGCCCACACCTGGCAAACCGCACCTAAGATGGCTCTTGCTCACACAGTAACCTGGAATGAGGGTGTGGGAACTCCTCAGACCCCCAGACTCCTCCCTTTCCCTCTCAGAAACCCTTGTGGGTTATAGGGGGATATCCTTCCTTACAACATGAGTGAAAAGTGTAGAAGAGTTGGCACAATCTAGCCCAACTATTTTGTGGGGATAATTGTCAATGGTTATGCTCCAATTAACTCAAAAAGATTCTTGAGGAAATTACCTTTGGAAAATACTTTGAAGTTCTGAACTAAGAAAACCAAATATACACTAATCAGTGCCCTGATGAGATCTCTCATGTAAAGAGGGAGCCCTCTTGTCATCCAAGGTGGACATGTCCCACTAGACAGAACATCTATTTCAATAAATTGTAATTTATTGCTCTGATGAGAAGCAATCTCCTCACATTATTTAACCCATCATTTCTTGCATCTTCACTGAAAATTAAAATAGCTAACTCCTGGGAAGATGCTTAGGGAGAACTAGGCAGCTGGACCAAGTTGCTGAATGAAGGCAAAGAAGGAATGCACTAAGTATGAGGATACTCTGTATAGCCTTCAGGCACAATTCAAGCCAACGGGGCTCCTTGCTCTGAAGAATGATGCTGCGTGCGGGCGACGTGGGCATTTCCCTTATGCTCGTGGCTCTTGTTTGCTTGTGTGTTTGTGTTTATTTAGGTCACTGTTCATCGCTCATTGTACCACTTTGTTAGCGCTGAAGCTGAAAAAGTTAAGTTGCCTCAAGATCTCAATTTTCACGTTTGTACTTTTGAAAACGTTTTTAAATGTAGCCTTGTCAATAGGAAAGTTTTCATAAACTGAGTTGACATCCCGAGAGGCCACTGTATTGAGTCCATTTCTGTAGGGCATTCAGCTACTCTCCAACATTTTAAACATTAAAGAGGAATGTAGGTTTAAATAAATAAGTATTGTAATCTGCAGCCATCCTGGGCATTTCTTGTGAAAAGTCTTTTCAATAGAATTTCAAATAAAACATTAACAGAGCTCTCTTTTACAAGGAAGGGTAACTTTTACAGAGAGTTATTGAGGCCTAGAGAAATGACCTTTTCAGAGGTGCTGAGGGCCCATAGACCTTCCATCTCAGGAGCCGGAGGTGTCAACACCTCTTCATGGCCACTGTGCTCATGAAATCCAAGCTGCTACAAGGTGCTCAGACTTCTAAAAAAGGGTTGGAGAAGGCTAAGATTTTGTCTTGGGGAGTACATGAAACGATTATCAGGGGACAGCAGATGTCCATCCCAATGAGGAAAATAAAGCTAGAATGATCGCCGCCCCACCTCTACCTAACAAGTTAGAAACAAGTGAGATGCTTTTCGTGTTGCCTAGAGTGGCCGCTCAGCTAAACAGCTCCAGCCAGGCCTCTGTCCACCTGCTGTGGTCTGTCTCTAGCTTCTTTTGTTAGACAGCCACTCAGACTTGATGGGTCCTGGAAGAAGTGACCTCTGTTAGAATTAGATGCATATATCAGGAGACCAATATATGAATTTATAAAAAGTTTAATAATTTAACAAAACTATAATCTCCATGCTCCACACAAGGTACTCATTTCCTGATATCTAAACCTTTAAGAAGCAGAGTTAGCCATCAGAAAATTGCTTGAAAAATCAAGGCCATGGCATATGAGGAGCCTTGAGAGATACTACTGTGGTTAACAGTGGACATAAAAACACCCTTGGAGAGTCCAAGTAATAGAATATTTGCTTTTTAAAATGCAGACAATTTCATGGCTACACATACTCATTAAGGCTGATCTCTGGCCCAGAGCCCTGGGCTGAGCTATGGAGAGTCTTGTCAAAATATAATTTTCCAAAAGTTAAAAGGATGACTCATTTGACTGTCAATGATCAGATATCAAAAATGTTAATCAGTCCATTCATTGTTGAGGAAACCAATATGATGATACACTATTTTCTAAGAGGAATAGGGTTTGCACAGTCTTTTTATTTAAACATGACTAGACTAAGTTTTCTAAACATAAAATTGGTCAGTGTTCCTCACAACAACAAATCATAAATTTCAAGGTTATCTTTGCTATTATATAGAAACAACTGCATCATATTTAAGTTTAACATATTAACTTTGCAGAGTCTGAGCTCTCAATTAATAAGTAATAAATAGCAAAATCTTGCAATGGTACATTCTTGTAGGAAAATCAATCATCCTTGGGTCTGTTAAACAAAGCTTCAGTATACCTTTGAAAGGACTTGCAGCATCACTTTTAATGTGTTTCCAGGTTATGGATAATTTTTCTTAAATTCATTGGCCCCTTACTTCACATTTCTGGAACTTGATATATGCTTGAAATTTCTGTCTGTCCTCCTTCACTCCCTCTCCATCTCTGAATGGCTATAACGTTCTTAATTTTCAGATGTCAGTTCAAAACCCAGCCACTCAGAAATGTCTGAGTGGTTCATACATACATTTGTTCAAGTACTGTCTGTTCACCACCCTATTAATCTCTCTAATGGCACTTATCATCATCTGTCATCCTCGTGTTCACTTGTTTACATATTTATTATCTGTCTCCTATCCTGAAATGCATGTACCAAAGTCCAAGGGAAAGGAATTGGTCTATCTAATTCACCTTTATATCCTTAGCTCCTAAAGCAGTTCTGAGCATTATAGTTGATGCATGATAAATATTTGCCTAATGGATGGATGCAGGCATGCGTGAATTAATGCATGGATAGATGGTGCATATGCATGCCCACAGTTACAATAGCAAGATCTTTTGGAAGCATTCTGCAAGTTTTTGCTCTTTGATCTACCCTTTTAAGGATTCCAAGAAAAACACTCCTCTCATCCACTTACTTATTCGTACCCTCACATATATTAACACTATTGACTTATTATTGCCATCCATCACTTTGACCTAGAACACTTCCTTTTATGTAAGGCAGGTCTAAATGCATTACAGAGACATTCCTTCCTTATTGTCAGGGTCTTGGAGAACACCCCGCTACAGCACATTTACCATCATGCCCCTCTCCTGAGAGTTTCCCCCTTACATTTAAGCACGTCTTTCCTTCTACCAGGCAGGTAGGATTGCAAGAAGGAAAGAAAGGAAGAGGGCAGTCTGAGTGAGGGAGAAACCAACAGGAAAAGACATTCCTTCATGACGAAGAGCTAGAATGAAAGCCACAAAGATGATAAACTAGATCTTAACCTCAGCTGGCTCTCACGGCATAGCTCTTGTAGGCCAGTGGGGCCAAAATTCCTCTCAGAAAAGAAATGAAAGGAAAGTAGCCTTGTGAATTTTCCAAATGCCAAGTCTCAGGCAATCTCTCAAATAGCAGGGACCCAATCTAGGACTGGGAATGAAAAATTCTACTTCATCTGTAAGCTGTAAGATTTTCAATGGAAAAAGTCAGAACACAGGTAGGGTGAATGAAACAAGCAGGATTCAGTTAAGCACCCCTCACCCCCACAGAGTAGGTGAGAAAAGAAAGGACCATATTCTATATTCTGACCCTCAGAACTTTTTCTATAATTTCATTTTCTTTTTTTTTTTTACTTGTATTTCCCTTGGCAATTAAACATCTATCCAACTTTTATTGCTGTTGACCAGCCAGCATGCCTGGTTGCACTGTCATTTAAAATACGTTGTGACAGCTATCCCACGAAAGAGTAAAATCACTAAATGGACTTGTCAGGAAACATTACCTCCAGCTCATCTCCCCTGCAGACCAGCTGGTCCTCTTCATATGCTCTCTTACAATTCACTAACCCCTGGTGCTCCCTGTAATGAAACCAACTCTTGGAGGCCAAACCACAACAGATCTTTTTACAGGTCAACATATGATCTGCAGTCCATAGGGTGGCAAAGAGTCGGACACAACTGAGTGACTGAACTGAACTGATATGATCTAGAACAATGTTGCCAAACTTGGGCATGCATCAGAATCTCCTGGAGGGCTTGTTAAAACACACATATCTGGGTTCCAACCCCAAAGTTTCTGACTCAGTCCATCCAGGGTAGAGCCAGAGAATTTCCTTTTCTACATTTACCAATGGGATGCTGATGCTGCCAATCCAGAGTTCACATTCAGAGAATCACTGACATTGAAGCAGCAGTTCAGAGACAACCTCAACAACGTTTCCTTCAATTCATCCATCTCCACCTTAAAATTTCTCAATATCTGCATCCATTGTTTCCTTTTTGCAAAACTAGCTTATTCATTCATTCACTCTAGTTCCTCATAATACTTAAAGACTCTTTGATGGCTAGTCATCTATACAAGTATTTTTAAAATATATTTAAAGTAAAGCTGATTTACAATGTTGTGTTAATTCTTCTGTGGCGCAAAGTGATTCAGTTACACACACACACACACATATATATGTGTGTGTGTGTGTATATATATATATTCTTTTTCATATTCTTTACCATTATGGTTTATCACAGGATATTGAATATAGTTCTCTGTGCTATCAGTAGGACCTTGCTGTTTATCCATTCTACATATAACAGTTTGCATCTACTAATCCCAAACTCACAATCCATCCCTCCACTAGTGCCCCCGCCTTGGCAACCACAAACCAAGTTTGCTGTCTGTGTCTCTGAGTCTGTTTCTGTTTAGTAGAAAAGTTCATATGGTATTTGTCTTTCTCTTTCTGACTTACTTCACTTAGTATGATAATCTCTAGTTTCATCCATGTTGCTACAAATGGCATCATTTCATTCTTTTTTATGGATACGTATTGAAATCACCTGGGGACCTTTAAAAAGTTGATCCCACTTCAGACTAATTTCTGGGTATGAGCCCAAAGCATCAGAAAATTTGTAAAGCTGCCTAAGTGATTCTAATGTCCACCCAAGGTGGAGGACCACTGCTTTAACCAGACTCCCTGGCTGGTTATTTCTTAAAGGTAATGAGGAGAAAACAGTCTAATAAAAGATCTCCCAGGAAGTTTTGTAAGTCTTTTTTAGTCAACTAGTCTTCAAACTTCTGCTGCCATGTAACTTAAATTTATTATAAAGAGCATAAAATATTTACAGGCTTCAAAGCAGGCTTCCTGTGAGAGTAGAGCGTCTAAGTCAGGATCATGAAGATATATAAAAAGCACAGAAGTTCATTATTAGTAGGCCCAATGTGGCAATATTTTAATGTGTTGAGGAAGAGGACCCAGGAGAGGATTAGAGGTGGGCAAACAGAACCCTATGGGTCATGTTAAGGAATTTGGATTTTTATCCTGAGAGCACTGAGAGGCACTGGATTGTCTATGCAGGAGAGTAATGTGATCATATTTGAATTCTTGGGATCATTACTTTGCCTATTTGTGGAATTTGGATTGAAGGAAGAAGGCTTGAAGCAGAACATCTAGTTGGAAGTCACAGCAGTCATCAAGGTAAGAGTTACTTACCAGACAGGGATGATGAGACTTGGTACCAGATTGGCTGTTGGATGGAGAGACAGGAAGAAGAAGGCCTCAAGCATCAGTCTCTAACTTCTGGCATGGTCAGATGGATGGAAAATGATATCAGTCCTTGATATCTGACCCATCAAAGGAACAGGAGTTTTAAGGTAGGAATGATGAATTCTGTTTTGTACCTGATAAATTTGAGATATGTATGGGTCATCCAGTGGCAATTGGCCCAAGGTTGTCTCAGTTTTAGCACAGAAAGGCCTGCATCCCAAGAAACTACTTCTGTATTGTTATCCTGAGAACAATGGGAGACACTGGCGTTTCTATGCAGTGGCACCATTTACCATCTGTGTGACTAAGCCAAGAGTTAGAGACTGATGCCTGAAGCCTTCTTCTTCCTGTTTCTCCATCCAACAGTCAATCTGGTACCAAGTCTCATCATCCCTGTCTGGTTTCATCCCTGGTCTTAAGCAAACCAAGACACTTAGACCTGGCAGATATCTAGGTGAGTTTCACTCTCAGAAGAGAAAGCTGACTGAATATAAGAGTTGTTAATGAATAGATAGTATCTGTGTGTGTGAGCATGTGTGAAGTACACATGTGCATATGGTTAGAAGATGTGAAGTATACATGTGCATGTGATTAGAAAGAAACACACCAAAATGATGTTAACAATCTATATTACTCAGTGACTGAATAAATAAAGCAATTTTTAAGAATTAAAAAAATATTCTACCTTAAGAATTGCAACAAAGAAAAAGAGAAGATCAGTTTAAAATGCACACACAATTTTTACCCGAGTTTGGAAGATGGCAGAGGAATAGGACAGGGAGACCACTTTCTCCCCCACATATTTATCAAAAGAACATTTAAACGCTGAGTAAATTCCACAAAACAACTTATGAATGCTGGCAGAGGACATCAGGCACCGAGAAAAGCAGCGCATTGTCTTCGAAAAGAGGTAGGAAAAATATAAAAGACAAAAAAAAGAAACAAAAGAAGTAGGGAGGGAGCTCCATCCCAGGAAGGGAGTCTTAAAAGAGAGAAGTTTCCAAACACCAGGAAACACTCTCTCTGCTGAGTCTGTGGCGAGCCTTGGAAGCACAGAGGGCAACGTAACAGGGAGGAAAAATAAATAAATAATTAAAACCCACAGATTACAAGCTCAGCCGTAACTCCCCCAGTGGAGAAGCAGCGCAGATGCTTGCATCCGCCACTAGCAAGTGGGGCTGGTCAGGGAGGTGCGGGCTGCATTCCTTCTTAAGGATCAGGCCCAAATGCCCCGAGGGTAACCAGAGCGAACTAACTTGGGCTAGCAAACCAGACTGTGGGATAGCTACCACGCGAAAAGCTCTAACATAAGAAACCTCCAGGACCATGCACAGAACAAAGGACGGAACAGAATTAGCCGGCTGCAGACCATCCCCCTCCGGTGACAGGCAGCCAGAGCTGGAAGGGCCGGAAGGGGGCACTAGCAGCCCCAGAGAGACATTAATTACAAAGCTGAAAACAGGCTTCTTTGCTGACTAAGACTTCTTGGGGTTCTGGACAGTCACCATCCACCTGAGAACGTGTGCCAGTTGTACACCCAGAAAACTGAGCAGCAGGGACGGGAGAGTCAATAAGTCACAGCAACCGTGCTTGCCAAACACCTGAGCTACTCAGACCTGGGAAGGGTGCAAAATGCAGGCCCAACCGAGTCTGCATCTCTGAGGACTACCTGAGTGCCTGAGCCTGAGCGGCTTAGACCTGGAAGGTGCATGCAGCCCAGGGCCGGCCTCAGACAGTTCCAAGTGGAGCAACCTAGAGCCTGAGCTGTGTGAGCCGTGAGTGGGGGCAGGCCCAGTGTGGCTGAGACACTATGAGCACACGCCAGTGCTATTTGTTTGCAGCTTCCCTCCCTCCCCACAGCATGACTGAACAAGTAAGCCTAAAAAAGTGTCCACCACTGCCCCCCCTTGTGTCAGGGTGGAAATCAGACACTGAAGAGACCAGCAAACAGAAGAAGCTAAAACAGAGGGAACCTCCTCCAAAGTGATAGGTGCAATAGATTAAAACTCTGTTGTTAGTACTGACTACATAGGAAGCGACCTATAGATCCTGAGAAATATAAGCCAGACAAAGGAACTATCCGAAAATGAACTGACCCCACACTGCCCACACCACCACCAGAGAAAGTCCTAGATATATCTTTACTATTTTTACAGTCATTCTTTTTTATCTTTTCTTTTAACTTTTTAAATTTTTAAGTCCTATATTACTCCTTTAATTTTCATTTTTATAATCTACTATTACTTTTCAAAAAAGACCCTATTTTTAAAGCAAACTTCATAGATAGATATATATATTAATAATTCTTGTGACTTTGTTTTTTTTTCTTCTTCTTTTCTTTAATATTGTATTTTGAATATCCAACCTCTACTCTAGATTTTTAATCTTTGCTTTTTGGTGTTTGTTATCAATTTTGCACCATCAAAAATGCAATTTTCAGTACCCATTTTTACTTAAGAGCAAGATTACTGGCTTGACTGCTCTCTCCTCCTTTGGACTCTCCTTTTTCTCCATTAGGTTGCCTCTGTCTCCTCCCTCCCCCTTCTCTTCTCTACCCAAATCTGTGAAGCTCTGTGTGTTCCAGATGGTGGAGAAAACTTAGGGAACTGATTACTGGCTGGATCTGTCTCTCTCCTTTTCATTCCCCCCTTTTATCCTCCTGACCACCTCTGTCTCCTTCCTCCCTCTTCTCTTCTCTGTATAACTCCATGAATATCTCTGAGCGGTCCCGACTGTGGAGCACACATAAAGAAGTGATTACTGGCTAGCTTGCTCTCTCCTCTTTTCATTCCACCTCATCTCATTCGAGTCACCTCTAACTCCCTCCTCCCTCTTCTCTTCTCCATGTAACTCTGAACCTCTCTGGGTGTCCCTCACTGTGGAGAAACTTTTCATCTTTAATCTATATGTTTTATCAATGGTGCTGTATAGAAGGAGAAGTCTTGAGACTACTGTAAAAATAAGACTGAAAACCAGAATCAGGAGGCTTAAGTCTAAATCCTGAGAACATCAGAGAACTCCTGACTCCAGGGAACATTAATCAATAGGAGCTCATCAAACGCCTCCATACCTACACTGAAACCAAGCACCACCCAAGGGCCAACAAGTTCCAGAGCAAGACATACCATGCAAATTCTCCAGCAACACAGGGAACACAGCCCTGAGCTTTAATATACAGGCTGCCCAAAGTTACTCCAAAACCATTGACATCTCATAACTCATTACTAGGCACTTCATTTCACTCCAGAGAAGAAAAATCCAGCTCCACCCACCAGAACACCAACACAATCTTCCCTAACCAAGAAAACTTTGACAAGCCACTGATACAACCCCACCCACAGCGAGGAAACTCTACAATAAAGAGAACTCCACAAACTGCCAGAATACAGATAGGCTACCCCAAACACAGCAATATAAAGAAGATGAAGATACAGAGGTATACCCAGCAGGTAAAGGAACAGGATAAATGCCCACCAAACCAAACAAAAGAGGAAGAGATAGGGAATCTGCCTGATAAAGAATTCCAAATAATGATAGTGAAAATGATCCAAAATCTTGAAATCAAAATGGAATCACATATAAATAGCCTGGAGACAAGGATTGAGAAGATACAAGAAAGGTTTAACAAGGACCTAGAAAAAATAAAGAGTCAATATATAACAAATAATGCAATATATGAGATCAAAAACACTCTGGAGGGAACAAATAGTAGAATAATGGAGGCAGAAGATAGGATTAGTGAAGAAGAAGATAGAATGGTAGAAATAAATGAATCAGAGAGGAAAAAAAGAAAACAAAAGAAATGAGGACACTCTCAGGGACCTCCAGGACAATATGAAACGCTACAACATTCGAATTATAGGAATCCCAGAAGAATACAAAAAGAAAGACCATGAGAAAATACTTGAGGAGATAATAGTTGAAAACATCCCTAAAATGGGGAAGGAAATAATCACCCAAGTCCAAGAAACCCAGAGAGTCCCAAACAGGATAAACCCAAGGCGAAACACCCCAAGACACATATTAATCAAATTAACAAAGATCAAACACACACACACACACAAACAAATATTAAAAGCAACAAGGGAAAAACAACAACACACAAGGGGATCCCCATAAGAATAACAGCTGATCTTTCAATAGAAACTCTACAGGCCAGGAGGGAATGGCAAGACATACTTAAAGTGATGAAAGAAAATAACCTACAGCCCAGATTACTGTACCCAGCAAGGATTTCATTCAAATATGAAGGAGAAATCAAAAGCTTTATAGACAAGCAAAAGCTGAGAAAATTCAGCACCACCAAACCAGCTCTCCAACAAATGCTGAAGGATATTCTCTAGACAGGAAACACAAAAACGGTGTATAAACCAGAACCCAAAGCAATAAAGTAAATGGCAACAAGATCATACTTATCAATAATTACCTTAAACGTAGATGGATTGAATGCCCCAACCAAAAGACAAAGACTGGCTGAATGGATACAAAAACAAGACCCCTATATATGTTGTCTATAAGAGATCTACCTCAAAACAAGGGACACATACAGACTGAAAGTGAAGGCCTGGAAAAATATATTCCACGGAAATAGAGACCAAGAGAAAGCAGGAGCAGCAATACTCATATCAGATAAAATAGACTTTAAAACAAGGCTGTGAAAAGAGACAAAGAAGGACACTATGTAATGATCAAAGGATCACTCCAAGAAGAAGATATAACAATTATAAATATATATGCACCCAACATAGGAGCACCACAATATGTAAGACAAATGCTACCAAGTATGAAAGGGGAAATTAACAATAACACAGTAATAGTGGGAGACTTTAATACCCCACTCACACCTATGAATAGATCAACTAAACAGAAAATTAACAAAGAAATACAAACTTTAAATGACACAATAGACCAGTTAGACCTAATTGATATCTATGCTGCTGCTGCTAAGTCACTTCAGTCGTGTCCAACTCTGTGAGATCTCATAGACGGCAGCTCACCAGGCTTCATCGTCCCTGGGATTCTCCAGGCAAGAACGCTGGAGTGGGTTGCCATTTCTTTCTCCAAGGCATGAAAGTGAAAAGTGAAAGTGAAGTCACTATGTCCAACTCTCAGCGACCCCAAGGACTGCAGCCCACCAGGCTCCTCCATCCATGGGATTTTCCAGGCAAGAGTACTGGAGTGGAGTGCCATTGCCTTCTCCGAACTGATATCTATAGGACATTTCAAAACAATGAATTTCAACTTTTTCTCAAGTGCTCATGGAACGTTCTCCAGGATAGATCACATCCTGGGCCATAAATCTAGCTTTGATAAATTCAAAAAAATGAAATCATTCCAAGCATCTTTTCTGACCATAATGCAGTAAGATTAGATCTCAATTACGGGAGAAAAACTATTAAAAATTCCAGATATGGAGACTGAACAACACGCTTCTGAATAACCAACAAATCACAGAAGAAATCAAAACAGAATCAAAATATGCATAGAAACGAATGAAAATGAAAACACAACAACCCCAAACCTGTGGGCACTGTAAAAGCAGTGCTAAGGGGAAAGTTCATAGCAATACAGGCATACCTCAAGAAAAAAGAAAAAAAAATCAAATAAATAGCCTAACTCTGCACCTAAAGCAACTAGAAAAGGAAGAAAGGGAGAACCCCAGGGTTAGTAGAAAGAAAGAAATCTTTAAAATTAGGGCAGAAATAAATGCAAAAGAAACAAAAGAGACCATAGCAAAAGTCAACAAAGGCAAAAGCTGATTCTTTGAAGGTGAGTCACTCAATCATGTCTGACCCCGTGGACTGTAACCTACTAGGCTTCTCCGTCCATGGGATACTCCAGGCAAGAATACTGGAGTGGATTGCCATTTCCTTCTCCAGGGGATCTTTCCAACCCAGGGATCGATCCCGGATCTCCCTCAATGGAGGCAGATGCTTTAACCTCTGAGCCCACTAGCCAGACTCAGCAAAAAACAAAGGGTGAAAAATTAAATCAATAAAATTAGAAATGAAAATGGAGAGATCACAACAGACAACACAGAAATACAAAGGATCATAAGAAACTACTATCAGCAATTATATCCCAATAAAAGAGACAATGTGAAAGAAATGGACAAATTCTTAGAAAAGTACAACTTTCCAAAACTGAACCAGGAAGAAATAGAAAATCTTAACAGACCCATCACAAGCATGGAAATTGAAACTGTAATCAGAAATCTTCCAGCAAACAAAAGCCCAGGTCCAGATGGCTTCACAGCTGAATTCTACCAAAAATTTCGAGAAGAGCTAACACCTATCCTACTCAAACTCTTCCAGAAAATTGCAGAGGAATGTAAACTTCCAAACTCATTCTATGAGGCCACCATCACCCTAATACCAAAACCTGACAAGGATGCCACAAAAAAGAAAACTACAGGCCAATATCACTGAAGAACATAGATGCAAAAATCCTTAACAAAATTCTAGCAATCAGAACCACCAACACATTAAAAAGATCATACACCATGACCAAGTAGTCTTTATCCCAGGGATGCAAGTTTTCTTCAATATCTGAAAATCAATGTAATTCACCACATTAACAAATTGAAAAATAAAAGCCATGTGATTATCTCAATAGATGCAGAGACAGCCTTTGACAAAATTCAACTTCTATTTATAATAAAAACTCTCCAGAAAGCAGGAATAGAAGGAACATACCTCAACATAACAAAAGCTATATATGACAAACCCACAGCAAACATTATCCTCAATGGTGAAAAATTGAAAACATTTTCCCTGAAGTCAGGAGCAAGACAAGGGTGCCCACTTTCACTGCTACTATTCAACATAGTTCTGGAAGTTTTGGCCACAGCAATCAGAGCAGAAAAAGAAATAAAAGGAATCCAAATTGGAAAAGAAGAAGTAAAACTCCCACTGTTTGCAGATGACATGATCCTCTACATAGAAAACCCTAAAGACTCCACCAGAAAATTACTAGAGCTAATCAATGAATATAGTAAAGTTTCAGGATATAAAATCAACACACAGAAATCCCTTGCATTCCTATACACTAATAATGAGAAAGTAGAAAAAGAAATTAAGGAAACAATTCCATTCACCATTGCAATGAAAAGAATAAAATACTTAGGAATATATCTACCTAAAGAATCTAAAGACCTATATATAAAAAAACTATAAAACACTGATGAAAGAAATCAAAGAGGACACTAATAGATGGAGAAAAATACCATGCTCATGGGTCGGAAGAATCAATATAGTGAAAATGAATATACTATCCACAGCAATATATAGATTCAATGCAATCCCTATCAGGGTAACAGCGATATTTTTCACAGAGCTAGAACAAATAATTTCAGTTTGTATGGAAATACAAAAAACTTCGAATAGCCAAAGCAATCTTGAGGAAGAAGAATGGAACTGGAGGAATCAACCTGCCTGACTTCAGGCTCTACTACAAAGCCACAGTCATCAAGACAGTATGGTCCTGGCACAAAGACAGAAATATAGATCAATGGAACAAAATAGAAAGCCCAGAGATAAATCCACACACCTATGGACACCTTATCTTTGACAAAGGAGGCAAGAATATACATTGGAGAAAAGACAATCTCTTTAACAAGGGGTGCTGGGAAAATTGGTCAACCACTTGTAAAAGAATAAAACTAGGTCACTTTCTAACACCATACACAAAAATAAACTCAAAATGGATTAAAGATCTAAATGTAAGACCAGAAACTATAAAACTCCTAGAGGAAAACATAGGCAAAACACTCTCCGACATAAATCACAGCAGGATCCTCTATGACCCACCTCCCAGAATACTGGGGAAAAAGGCAAAAATAAATAAATGGGATCTAATTAAAGTTAAAAGCTTTGCACAACAAAGGAATCTATAAGCAAGGTGAAAAGACAGCCTTCTGAATGGGAGAAAATAATAGCAAATGAAGCAACTGACAAACAACTAATCTCAAAAATATACAAGCAAAACTTGCAGCTCAATTCCAGAAAAATAAACGACCCAAACAAAAAAATGTTCAAAGAGCTAAATAGACATTTCTCCAAAGAAGACACAGATGTCTAACAAACACATGAAAAGATGCTCAACATCACTCATTATCAGGGAGATGCAAATCAAAACCATAATGAGGTACCATTTCACACCAGTCAGAATGGCTACGATCCAAAAGTCTACAAGCAATAAATGCTGGAGAGGGTGTGGAGAAAAGGGAACCCTCTTACACTATTGGTGGGAAAGCAAACTAGTACAGCCACTATGGAGAAGAGTGTGGAGATTCCTTCAAAAACTCAAAATAGAACTGCCTTATGACTCAGCAATCCCACTGCTGGGCATACACATGGAGGAAACCAGAAGTGAAAGAGACATGTGTACCTCAATGTTCATCACAGCACTGTTTATAATACCCAGGACATGGAAGCAACCTAGATGTCCATCAGTAGATGAATGGATAAGAAAGCTGTGGTACATATACACAATGGAGTATTACTCAGCTTTTAAAAGAATACATTTGAATCAGTTCTAAGGAGGTGGATGAAACTGGAGCCGATTATACAGAGTGAAGTAAGCCAGAAAGAAAAACACCAATATAGTATACTAACACATATATGGAATTTAGAAAGATGATAATGATAACCCTGTATGCGAGACAGCAAAAGAGACAGAGATATATAGAAGCCTTTGGACTCTGTGAGAGAGGGAGAGGGTAGGATGATTTGGGAGAAAGGCATTGAAACATGTATAATATCATATAAGAAATGAATCGCCAGTCTAGGTTCGATGCAGGATACAGGATGCTTGGGGCTGGTACACTGGGATGACCCAGAGAGATGGTACAGGGAGGGAGATGGTAGGGGGTTCAGGATTGGGAACACGTGTACACCCATGGCAGATTCATGTTGATGAATGGCAAAACCAATACAGTATTGTAAAATAACAAAAATAAAAAATAAAAAAATAAAAATTCCAACTCAAAAAATAATAATAAAACACACACACAGTTTTTACTATCCATGACAACACTGTCTATTTGCTTAGTCCTTTTTACTTCCTAATTTAAAAAAAAAAAAAAAAAGACATGTTTGCCTATCACCAGAACTCTCAGGGACTTTAAAAATAACTTCAAATTTTACTTTTTAATGGGCTTCCCTGGTGGCTCCAGAATACTGGAGTGAGTTGCTATTTCCTTCTCCAGGGGATTTTCCCAACCCAGGGATCGAATCCAGATCTCCCACATTGCAGGCAGATGCTTTAACCTCTGAGCCACCAGGGAAGCCCATTAAAAAGTAAAATTTGAAGTTATTTTTTAAAGTCCCTGAGAGTTCTCCTGGTGATAGACAAACATGCCTTATTTTCTTTTAATTTATTTATTTTAATTGGAGGTTAATTACTTTAAAATATTGTATTGGTTTTGTCATACAACAACATGAATCCGCCACAGGTATAAACGTTTTCCCCATCCTGAACGCCCCTCCCTCCTCCCTCCCCCGTACCATCTTATTTTTGTATACAAAATTTATTTTTCTATTCATACCTTATCTTTGTATTATTTTGCATACCTTACACAAAATTAGGAAATAGACTATAAATCAATGTAGCTTATCTTCTCTTAAATCCCATTGTCTACTTAGGCTTAGAGATATCTGGCAAATAGTGATTATCTGGTGACACAAACTCATGCAAGTAAAAGTACTGTCCCTCTATACTTGAGTTAGCTTGTGAAATGGGTTTGTCTGTACCCCATTTCTGCATTCTTCAGTCCTGACCACAAACTATTCTGAGAACTGAATGTGCATTTGAAACTGTAGCTACAGCATCTAACTTCTTTACAAATGTGTGGCCACAGATCTCATCAGTTCAGTTCAGTTCAGTTGCTCAGTCATGTCCAACTCTTTCCGACCCCATGAATCGCAGCACGCCAGGCCTCCCTGTCTATCACCAACTCCCGGAGTTCACTCAGACTCACGTCCATTGAGTCAGTGATGCCATCCAGCCATCTCATCCTCTGTCGTCCCCTTCTCCTCCTGCCCCCAGTCCCTCCTAGCATCAGAGTCTTTTCCAGTGAGTCAATTCTTCGCATGAGGTGGCCAAAGTACTGGAGTTTCAGCTTTAGCATCAGTCCTTCCAATGAACACCCATGACTGATCTCCTTTAGGATGGACTGGTTGGATCTCCTTGCAGTCCAAGGGACTCTCAAGAGTCTTCTCCAACACCCCAGTTCAAAAGCATCAATCCTTCAGTGCTCAGCCTTCTTCACAGTCCAACTCTCACATCCATACATGACCACAGGAAAAACCATAGTCTTGACTAGACGGACCTTAGTCGGCAAAGTAATGTCTCTGCTTTTGAATATGCTGTCTAAGTTGGTCATAGCTTTCCTTCCAAGAAGTAAGCGTCTTTTAATTTCATGGCTGCAGAAACCATCTGCAGTGATTTTAGAGCCCCAAAAAATAAAGTCTGACACTGCTTCTACTGTTTCCCCATCTACTTCCTATGAAGTGATGGGACCAGATGCCATGATCTTCATTTTCTCAATGGTGAGTTTTAAGCCAACTTTTTCACTCTCCTCTTTCACTTTCATCAAGAGGCTCTTTAGTTCCTCTTCACTTGCTGCCATAAGGGTGGTATCATCTGCATATCTGAGGTTATTGATATTTCTCCTGGAAATCTTGATTCCAGCTTGTCCCTCATCCAGCCCAGCATTTCTCATGATGTACTCTGCATATAAGTTAAATAAGCAGAGTGACAATATACAGCCTTGAAGTACTCCTTTTCCTATTTGGAACCAGTCTGTTGTTCCATGTCCAGTTCTAACTGTTGCTTCCTGACCTGCATATAGGTTTCTCATATCTTTCAGAATGTTCCACAGTTTATTGTGATCCACACAGTCAAAGGCTTTGGCATAGTCAATAAAGCAGAAAGAGATGTTTTTCTGGAACTTGCTTGCTTTTTCGATGATCCAGAGGATGTTGGCAATTTGATCTCTAGTTCCTCTGACTTTTCTAAAACCAGCTTGCACATCTGGAAGTTCACGGTTTCATCAATTGTTCTTTAAAGTCAGTGGGCTGGGAATAATGACACTGAGTAGAGGAGAATGACATGAAGGACACTGCCATGACTTGTCCCACTTCTTGTGGGATCTCGTGCAGCAGTGCTGTTTGAACCTAGAGCTCCTTAGAATTATGGAATAGAACGCCAGGGAGGAGAAAGTACTGGCTCTGGACCACATGGCTCATTAGAAGCAAAATCATGACTTGAACCTGGACCTGTAGAAGAGAAAAGAGCACTAACCCACTATTGTGTGCCTACTGTATGCCAGGAACCATGCCAGGTACTTTCCCATTTTCCATTCCCTCTAATCCACACAACAAAATTTCATGGCTAAAAAGAGGGAAGTTAAAGCTCAGAGGGTTGAGCAAGCCCCTCAAAATTCACAGATCTCTTAAGACTTGAGCCCAGATCTGGCTGATTCCAAAGTCTATCTGCTACTTCCTGAAGGTTTGCAGAGGTCCTTCTTTTATATTTCTTATTCTGAAGATTGAAGGCAGGAGGAGAAGGGGACAACAGAGGGTGACATGGTTGGATGGCATCACCAACTCAGTGGACATGAGTTTGAGTAAGCTCTGGGAGCTGGTGATGGACAGGGAAGCCTGGCATGCTGCAGTCCATGGGATCACAAAGAGTCGAACACTACTGAGCGACTGAAGTGAACTGAACTGATTCTGATGCCTGGAAGAAATGGAAGAATGGGTTCAACAGCTGTCTTCAAGGAAGGAGAAAAAACAAAATAGGAGATTTATTTATCCATCATTGTCAATGATTAAAGGACAAGAGAAGAGGAGAAATGCCAAAGACTTTCCTGCAACTTAATATCACCCATCACATTTCAGGTGAAGTGTCCTTGCAGTGAACAGCCAGGAAACAGGAACCTAAAGGAATTTTGTAAGCTTGTAAAATCCTGGAATGCTGCATAGTAGTTTCAGTCTCCTAGAGGGGGACCCTGTATATATGTTGGAGAAACTGAATATAGGCAGAAAGGAGATGCACCTTGAACAGTTCTTTCTTGCTTTTCTTAGTATAAAATTAGAGATGATAACCTACTTTTAGGTTTTCTGCTTTTCTTCCTACTTTGTATGTATTGTGTCTATTTCCAAATGTTTCCCAATATTTTCTCTTCAGGACCTCATCAGGGAGGTAGACAGGGAAGGAATTATTATTCCCATTTCTGCACAAGAAGCTGAGTCATAAATTAAGTAATTTGCGCATGGGAAATAGATGGGGAAACGGTGGAAGCAGTGTCAGACTTTATTTTGGGGGGCTCTAAAATCACTGCAGATGGTGACTGCAGCCATGAAATTAAAAGACGCTTACTCCTTGGAAGAAAAGTTATGACCAACCTAGATAGCATATTCAAAAGCAGACATTACTTTGCCACTAAGGTCCATCTAGTCAAGGCTATGGTTTTTCCAGTGGTCGTGTATGGATGTGAGAGTTGGACTGTGAAGAAGGCTGAGCACTGAAGAATTGATGCTTTTGAACTGTGTTGTTGGAGAAGACTCTTGAGAGTCCCTTGGACTGCAAGGAGATCCAACGAGTCCATTCTAAAGGAGATCAGTCCTGGGTGTTCTTTGGAAGGACTGATGCTAAAGGTGAAACTCCAGTACTTTGGCCACGTCATGCAAAGAGTTGACTCACTGGAAAAGACTCTGATGCTAGGAGGGACTGGGGGCAGGAGGTGAAGGGGACGACAGAGGATGAGATGGCTGGATGGCATCACTGACTCAGTGGACGTGAGTCTGAGCAAACTCCGGGAGTTGGTGATGGACAGGGAGGCCTGGCGTGCTGCGACTCATAGGGTCGCAAAGAGTCAGACACAGCTGAGCGACTGAACTGAACTGATAGGATATCACAGATAATTAACAAAAGTGAGAACAGAGAGTAGGAGAAAGATCTGTTTCTTGAAATCGTTTATAATTTTTTATGATGCATTTCCATCAAAAGCACTTTTAATATATACATATTTTATTAATTATACACCTTTCAGTCAGTCAGTTTAGTTGCTCAGTCGTGTCCGACTCTTTGCAGCCCCATGAATCCAGGCCTCCCTGTCCATCACCAACTCCCAGAGTACACTCAAACTCACGTCCATCAAGTCAGTGATGCCATCCAGCCATCTCATCCCCTGTCGTCCCCTTCTCTTCCTGCCTCAATCCCTCCCAGCATCAGGGTCTTTTCCAGTGAGTCAACTCTTTGCATGAAGTGGCCAAAGTAGTGGAGTTTCAGCTTTAGCATCATTCCTTCGAAAGAACACCCAGGACTGATCTCCTTTAGAATGGACTCGTTGGATCTCCTTGCAGTCCAAGGGACTCTCAAGAGTCTTCTCCAACAACACAGTTCAAAAACATCAATTCTTCAGTGCTCAGCCCTCTTCACAGTCCAACACTCACATCCATACATGACCACAGGAAAAACCATAGCCTTGTCTAGACGGACCTTTATTCCAAAGTAATGTCTCTGGTTTTGAATATGCTATCTAGTTTGGTCATAACTTTTCTTCCAAGGAGTAAGCGTCTTTTTAATTTCATGGCTGCAGTCACCATCTGCAGTGATTGTGGAGCCACAAAAATAAAGTCTGACACTGCTTCCATGGTTTCCCCATCTATTTCCCATGAAGTGATGGGACCAGATATCATGATCTTCATTTTCTGAATGTTGAGCTTTAAGCCAGCCTTTTCGCTTTCCTCTTTCAGTTTCATCAAGAGGCTTTTTAGTTCCTCTTCACTTTCTGCCATGAGGGTGGTGTCATCTGCATATCTGAGATTATTGATATTTCTCCCAGCCATCTTGATTCCAGCTTGCGCTTCATCCAGCCCAGCATTTCTCATGATGTACTCTGCTTATAAGTTAAATAAGCAGGGTGACAATATGCATCCTTGACGTACTCCTTTTCCTATTTTGAATCATTCTGTTGTTCCATGTCCAGTTCTAACTGTTGCTTCCTGACCTGCATATAGGGTTCTCAAGAGGCAGGTCAGGTGGTCTGGTATTCCCATTTCTTGAAGAATTTTACTCTTATACTAATAGAGTATGTACTCTTTAAATCATATACAATAATAGAATTGTCAATGCTATGATAAAAATGAATACAAATGCAAGTGCTAATATTTTCCCCATTGACTCCAGTTGTGCACAACCAGGATATGGTGACTGCCTCTCTCCAGTATCCATGGCTTTGTGTATTTTCCTCCCCCTCAAATGTGATCAGGACCTGTGACCTTTTAGCCTGTAAATGTATCAAAGGTGGTGGGACATTATTCTTGTGGTTATGTTACATTATATGGCAAAGGTGAAAATGTCATTAAGATCCTTAATCAGTTGACATTAGTTGCTCAGAAGGGAGATTGTCCTGGTGGACCTGATCTAATTATAAGCCCTTTAAAAGAGGGGCTGTGCCTTCCCTGAAATCAGAGACTTCAAGTAGCAGACACCCCATAGCTCTGTTTCTGGCTTTCAAGAAACAAATTGCTATGAATTCACAGCCACAAATTCTCCCTAGTCAAGCATCCAGATGACAATGCAGCCCAGCCCACACCGAGACCTCAGCCTGTGAGAGCCTGAGCAAGGAATGCAACTAAGATTGCCTGGACTCCTGATCCATGGATTTTGTGAGATAGCAAGTGTGTGTTCTGAGTCACTGTGTTGTAGTAATTTGTTACACAGTGACATAAAATGAATACATCAGAGAGTGGTCTCTGTACCCCCTTGTTTTTGTGGAGTTTATTTTCTAGTAAAAAAATCTGAGCACCAAGCACTAGGCACTCTGCTCAGCACTTTACCCTTAAGATGTCATTCAGTCCTCCGTATGGAGTTAGTATTTGTGTACCTACTTGGGAGTGATAAATCTGAGATTAGTAGGATTAAGCAATCTTCCCCAGGCTACACAGTCAGAAATGCAAGTCAAGGGTCTTGACCCTCAGCTTGGAGCTGAGAATAAAAGCAGTTACTCTCTTGCCTTCTTATGTTGCATCCAGATGGCATTGCAGAAGACAGTAATGGTCAACTTATTTCCCAGGGCTTTGTCTACTCGTGAAATGCTGACTGTGTGCAACTACTCTAAATATGAAAATTTACACATATCAGACGGCCCTATTCTTGCCCCTCAATTTGACTAAGATAATAACAACAAAATGCTTTTCGTTTAAGGGATCTAGTCCACAACCATCTTTTTTCTTTTGCTTTCAGAGTTTCAATTTTATACTACAAAATAGCTGATTAACAGTGTGAGTCTCAGGTGGACAGCAAAGGGACTCAGCTATACATATCCATGTATCCATTCTCTCCCAAACTCTTCTCCCATCCAGGCTGCTGCATTACACTGAGCAGAGTTCTCTGTGCTATGCAGTAGGTCCTTGTTGGTTATCCATTTTAAATATAGCAGTATGTATGTGTTGATCCCAAACTCCGAGCTATCCCTTCCCCCTGTCCTTCTCCCTAGCAACCATAAGTTCATTCTGTAAGTCTGTGAGTCTCACAAACATGTTTTAATACTAAGTCTCTGGCAGTGTGTTTTCTTTCCACATTTTTCTAGGGCAGAGCTAACAGCTTGTTCTCTTAAGGAGAGAGCTGAAAATTATTTTCTTCTCTGTACCTTTCAGGATGCTGACAGGGATTTAATGAAGGACTACTCTACAGATGTAAAATGAGAGATGGTTAAGTGTCCAGGAATAACAATAGCAGGAAGCTTTTACCATCCCAGGTCTAAAGGAAAAGGACAGGGGATTATGTTACGAGAGAGTAAAGCTGTAGAACACATCTCCTCTCCCCCCACCCAGGAGCTGTAGCAATAAAGGAACACAGATCCTACCACAACCTCGGCATGACAGGGAGGGAGCAGAAGTAGATTCCCTGATACTCCCTCTCCTGATGGTGCTTCCTATTATAGGAAGGAGTCAGCCTTTCAATAGCCTTTCTACTGGATTTCCATTCATGCTGTTCACACTATCCTGAATACATTTATTGTAGCACTGATGCATTGTGTCCGAAACTCTTAACTTGCAACAATGGGTTCTGTATGTGGAAGTTACTCATGAGCATGGGTCTGTGTGAGAACCATCTGTCAGGGCCAAAAAATATATTGAGGTGGGTAGTTGGAACAGTTGAATAATTGAGTATTAGTGGAGCTTGGAGCTCTTGGAAGCAGTTTGATATGACCTCCCTTTCATTCTATTGTGATGCGCTGATAAAACAGAACAGTGTGCCCCCCAACTGCTGCTTACCACAAATCAGCTTTTCACCTGTCAACAGCTATCCTAGTAGCTGCTGTTTCTGCATTTCCATGTTCCAAACCTTGCAAATCCATCACTAATAAACACCAAGAAAATAGAGCAAAGTAGGAAAATTCTTTCCCTTTCATCAAGAGGCTCTTTAGGTCCTCTTCACTTACTGCCATAAGGGTAGTGTCATCTGTGTATTTGAGATTATTGATATTTCCCCACATCAGTCTTGATTCCAGCTTGTGCATCATCCAGCCCAGCATTTCACATGATATACTCTGTATATAAGTTAAATAAGCAGGGTGACAATATACAGCCTTGACGTACTCCTTTCCCAAATTGCTTTTTAAAATTTATTTATTTTAATTGGAGGCTAATTACTTTACAATATTATAGTAGTTTTTACCGTATATTGACATGAATCAGCCATGGGTATACATGTGTTCCCCATCCTTAAACCCCCCTCCTGTCTTCCTCCCCATCCTATCCCTCAGGGTCATCCCAGTGCACCAGCCCTGAGCACCCTGTCTCGTGCATCAAACCTTGACTGGCAATCTGTTTCACATATGATAATATACATGTTTCAATGCTATTCTCTCAAATCATCTCACCCTCGCCTTCTCCCACAGAGTTCAAAAGTCTGTTCTTTACATCTGTGTCTCTTTTGCTGTCTCATATACAGGGTCATTATTACCATCTTTCTAAATTCCATGTATATGTGTTAGTATAAAACTGTATTGGTGTTTTTCTTTCTGACTTACCTCACTCTTTATAATAGGCTCCAGTTTCATCCACCTCATTAAAACTGATTCAAATGCATTCTTTTAATGCCTAAGTAATATTCCATTGTGTATATGTACCACAGCTTTCTTATCCATTTGTCTGCCAATGGACATCTAGGTTGCTTCCATGCCCTGGCTATTAACACTGCTACAATGAACATTGGGGTACACATATCTCTTTCAGTTCTGGTTTCCTCATTGTGTATGCCCAGCAGTGGGATTGGTGGGTCATATGGCAGTCCTTTCCCAATTTAGAAGCAGTCTGTTGTTTCATGTCCAGTTCAAACTGTTGTTTCTTGACCTGCATACAGATTTCTCAGGAGGCAGATAAGGTGGTCTGGTATTCTACCCTAAAGCTGGCTTAAAACTCAACATTCAAAAGATGAAGATCATGGCATCCAGTCCCATCCCTTCATTGCAAATAGACGGGGAAACAACAAAAACAGTGACAGACTTTACTTTCTTGGGCTCCAAAATCATTGCAGATGCGGACTGCAGCCATGACTTTAAAAGATGTTTGATTTTTGGAAGAAAAGTTGTGACCAAGCTAGATAGCATATTAAAAAGCAGAGACATTACTTTGCTAACAAAGGTCCATCTAGTCAAAGCTATGGTTTTTCCAGTAGTCAAGTATGGATGTGAGAGTTGGACTATAAAGAAAGCTGAGTGCCAAAAAATTGATGCTTTTGAACTGTGATGTTGGAGAAGACTCTTGAGAGTCCCTTGGACTGCAAGGAGCTCACACCAGTCAATCCTAAAGGAAAACAGTCCTGAATATTCATTGGAAAGACTGATGCTGGAGCTGAAACTCCAATACTTTGGCCACCTGATGTGAAGAACTCCTTGGAAAAGACCCTGATGCTGGGAAAGATTGAAGGCAGGAGGAGAAGGGGATGACAGAGGGTGAGATGGTTGGATGGCATCACCAACTCAATGGACATGAGTTTGAGCAAGGTCTGGGGGTTGGTGATGGACAGGGAAGCCTGGCATGCTGCAGCCCATGGGGTCGCAAACAGTCAGACAAGACTGAGCGACTGAAAAGAACTGAGGAAAATTCTTCATTTCCACGTTTGCCCAGCTGGTTCCATTGTGTCCTGGTGAGGAAGGACTTTTGCAGAACATAGTGGCAGGCAAACCACCAGCACTTTGTTCAGGCCCTGCCCCCTACTTCCAGGTGATGGGCCTCCTTGGGCATGTCCCAAAGCTTAGCAGCAACTTAGCTAAGCCTTACTCTCTTCCTCAGGCAAATAGAGATAATAGTCCTTTCCCTTATTCCAGAGGATTCATTCATTCATTCAGCAAATCTTGGATTCCCTAGAGAGTCTTAACAATTCACATAAAAAAAAAAAAAAAAAAACGGCATCAAGGAGCAAAACCAGGCTTTCCCTGGTGGCTCAGTGCCAAAGAATCTGCCTGCCAGTGTGGGAAGTATGTATTTGATCCCTGGTCCAGGAAGATTCCATATGCCATGGAGCAACTAAGCCCATGCACCACAACTATTGAGCCTGTGCTCTGGAGCCTGGGAGCTGCAACTACTGAATGAGCCCACATACAGAAACTACTGAAGCCTGCACTACTAGAAACTACTAGAGCCCATGGTCTGCAACAAGAGAAGGCACCACAATGAGAAGCCCAGCCACTGCAATAGAGAGTAGCCCCTGCTTGCTGCAACTGGCGAAAGGCCTGCACAATCTCAAAGATCCAGTGTTGCCAAAAATAAACAAACAAATATATATATAATTTTGAAAAAAGGAGCAAAATCAGAATTTTCGAAACCATCTCAATTTTAAATATTCAAACCATTTAGTCCTTAACAGTGATAATCATTTGCTGAATAGCTTTAAATGCCAGCTTCTTAATACATTAAATATGTGATCATTTATTTAATTATAAGTGTCTCCATTCAAGACCTATAAAGATTTGATATATATATATATGTATATATATATATACACACACACACACACACACACACACACACACACGTGGAATATTACTGATAAGTATAATCACAAGAAAGAATGAACTAATACCATTTGCAGCAACATGGATGGACCTAGAGATTGTCATAATAAGTGAAGTAAATCAGATAGAGAAAGGCAAATATTACTTATAATAGAATCTTAAAAAATAACACAAATGAACTTATATACAAAACAGAAATAGAGCCACAGACATAGAAAAGAAACTTAAGGTTATCAAAGGGGAAATGGGGGTGCAGGGATAAATTAGGAGTTTGGCATGACATAAACACACTGCTATATATAAAATAGATAGCCAGCAAGGACCTGTATAGCACAAGGGAATATACTCAATATTTTGTAATAACCTATAAGGGAAAATAATCTGAAAAGTGTGTATGTGTATATATAAACACACACATAGACATATATATGTATATAGAGAGCTTCCCTGGTGGCTCAGCTATAAAGGATTGGCCTGCAGTGCAGAAGATGCAAGAGACATGGGTTCAGTCACCGGGTTGCCATTTCCTTATCCACTCCCATATTCCTGCCTGGAGAATCACATGGACAGAGGAGCCTAGTAGGCTACAGTCTGTGAGGTTAAGAAGAGTCGGACAGGTCTGGACAGCTAATACACACACACACACACACACACACACAAATCACTTTGCTATAGACCTGAAACTAACACAACATTGAAAAATTAAAAAATAAAAATAAAAAAAAAGACCTACTCTCTGTGAAGCACCATGCCAGTTTCTGGAGGTAGAGAGTTCAATGTCTCCACCATAACGGAATTCAAAATGTGATGAGGAAACTTGTTCACAGCATATAAGCAGACAGATATATCTTTAAAGTGCAGAAATACCAGGAAAAGAAAAATCTATAGGACACCTATCCTGGGCTATGAGACATGGAAACTATACTCAGATTCACATTTCTGATAGCTAATCTGACTCCCTGAACTTGAACAAGAAAAAAAAGCAATTGGTTTCTGTGGTCCAGGCAAGAGATAGTGGTCCTGCTGTGCAGTGATGTTTGAGTGTAAGAGAGGAAAGTAGTCTTTTGCAGACTAAATAGTACATTTTACAGTAAACTATGAGAGCCCTGATATCACATGGGGAAGAAGAGAAAGGGAAGGGGGATTAATATTCTTCTCTGATTTCTTGCTTGAGTAATCTTATTAATTCCCCTCATCAGCCCTACATGGTATATATTCTTATTAGCATTTTACTCAGAGCCTCAAGATCAAGTAGCTAGTAAGGTCAGGGCCAAGATTCATGCCCACAGCCTGATTCCAAAGCCCATGCTTTTGTACTACAAACCCATCCCCCCCAGAATCTTCATATCAGTCTTTCTATGAAACCCTCCCTGGATCATTAGATGTGACAAGGGAAAAGAAAGGGTATGGCAGTATTGGAGATGACAGAGGGAAGAAGTGTGGGGCTGCTAACCAGTCTTCTCTCCCTTCCATCATCTGCATCCCTTCCACACCTCTCTTCTCTACCAGAAGGTGCATGATTCTTCAGGCTCAGGGCCCTCCTGATAACCTGGTCCTCTCTATAGGAATCAACACAGTCTCTGCAGTGTCCCCTGACAGTCTATTGATGGGGGTTCTCACAGCATTACCAGGTTTGGGGATATCTAATGTGCTCCAAAGGGAATGGTTTAGGAGATGAGAATCAAGAAACTCTAGTTTGCTGTTTGCTTACCAGCATTCTTATGCCCTATCCTCACTCCAGTTGTCATGTGCAAGGCAGAATTTTCTTTCTGGCCAAAGCAGTATCTTGACAAGTGGGTGAGAGCTATTTTAGCCTTCAGAGTTTCCTCTGGATCTACACAGCAGTTCTAAATTTTCTGGGGGCAGAGTGGAAAGGCTTTCTTTCTCCATCTTTTCCACGATGCTCTGCTCCCAAAGACTGGGGTCTAGTGGTTCAGATAACAGGATGGTGTCATCCATGGACTAAAGTGCTGCATCATCAATGATTTCCAAGGTAGCAAAGATGTTACATAGCAGTAACAGAGCGCACTGGCTGCTCAACCCTTTTTCTCATCCTGATGTGTCTCATTTCTCTTCTTCAACTTGTCTGTTTACTACTGCTCCAAATTGCCAAAGAAAATATCAAATAATGCTAACAGCCCAGAGTTGAGATGGGTTTCTAATCCTGGACACACTGTAGGTGTCCTCAGCAGGACTCACTCTCTGAATTTAGCCTATGGCATTTGTTGAGCCTTTGGAGACCTGGGAGATGTTTTTTGAGGAGATTTGCTGAGGACAGAATTCTAACTTGTGAACTCTTCTACTGTCATAATAAGTAGGAGAGGAATCTTCCTTGTTTCATAGAATAGGTGGATTTAAAGAAAGTTATCAATACAATTATCTAAAACACTTAGATAATTTCATTCCATATTATAATAAGAAATATATTGCTGTGAATGGAGGGAAAATACTTTGGCCTAACTCTTAATTCTTGGGGCATTGTATGTTTGTTTGTTTGTTTAATTTTTATTTATTTATTTATTTATTTAAATTACAATACTGTATTTGTTTTGCCATACATTGACATGAATCAGCCACAGGTGAACACAATCTCCCAATGCCGAAGCCCCCTCCCACCTCCCACCCCGTTTTAAGAGAAATGTAACCAGAACTCTTCAGCATTTTAGCCTGATATGCACCAAAAGGTTTTCTTTTCTTATCCTTCTATTTGTGTGTAGTTTGTTACCCTTTCTGCAGCAGAGTTTGTGTTCTTCATCAGTCACAAAGAGTGAAATTCTGACTTCTTTCTGTGCACAGTAACCTCCTATGTTAGAAACTGGATATTCTGCAGCTGTTGAAAAGAGGTCTTTTATGGGCAGCTTCCTGAGTCCTCTCCAAGGTCAAAGTCTGATTTCCACTCACAATTCTGAAACTCTCCTCACTGACTTTGGATTAATAGCTTTCTTGTACTTAAATTGCATCATCTACAAAAGAAAGATGATAATGTCTGCCCCCCACCCCCCTCCTTTTTTTTTTCCCCAGTCAATGAGAAAGTCTGAAAGCACTTGAATTGCTCTATGGGACCTATTTTAGAAATGCTTTATTAGCAGCTGGGCCACTCAGACAGATGCCACAAAGGCTCAAATGCTGAGACTTCAAATAATGAAAACCCAGCTCTTAGCTAACTTTATCCAAACTCTATACTTGAAACTTTGGACTTATTTAACTTACAACCAGGTGAGATACTTCTCTCAACTTTCATCATTGAAATAAAGTAGTACCTGCTTTATAGAGATGTTCTCAGATTAAAGGAAGAAATGCAGACAACTCAAGCAGCATATAATGCTCAGGAAACATAGGCTACATTACCTATATTATATGTTATGATAGATCATTCATTAAGAAGTTTTATTGGCCAAGGGCCAAATAAAATCAAATGTACATATGTTCAATTAGCCACCAGCCACTGCCAAAAACAGTGTCAGGATTTCCAAGAAAAATATATGACTAAACCTGAAAGATGTGGTGATACTATCTGTAACTGGTAACCAAGAAGTCATCTGTGTAGATAACTCCAGCTCTTAGTGGTGAAGGCCTCATCTCATCTAAAGGTATATTCAGTTTTAGTTTGAACATTACAGATGGACAGTGCATGGGGCAGTCAGTCACTCAGTCAGTTCAGTTGCTCAGTCGTATCTGACCCTTGCCATCCCATAGACCGCAGCATGCCAGGCCTCCCTGTCCATCACCAACTCCCAGATTTTATCCAAACTCATGTCCATTGAAATGAGGTTCATGACACTGCACAGGAGACAGGAATCAAAACCATCCCCATGGAAAAGAAATGCAAAAAAGCAAAATGGCTGTCTGGAGAGGCCTTACAAATAGCTGTGAAAAGAAGAGAGGCGAAAAGCAAAGGAGAAAAGGAAAGATATAAGCGTCTGAATGCAGAGTTCCAAAGAATAGCAAGAAGAGATAAGAAAGGCTTCTTCAGTGATCAATGCAAAGAAATAGAGGAAAACAACAGAATGGGAAAGACTAGAGATCTCTTCAAAAAAATTAGAGATATCAAGGGAACATTTCATGCAAAGATGTGCTCGATAAAGGACAGAAATGGTCTGGACCTAACAGAAGCAGAAGATATTAAGAAGAGGTGGCAAGAATACATGGAAGAACTGTACAAAAAGATCTTCATGACCCGGATAATCATGATTATGTGACCACTCATCTAGAGCCAGACATCTTGGAATGCGAAGTCAAGTGGGCCTTAGAAAGCATCATTACGAACAAAGCTAGTGGAGGTGATGGCATTCCAGGTGAGCTGTTTCAAATCCTGAAAGATGATGCTGTGAAAGTGCTACACTCAATATGCCAGCAAATTTGGAACACTCAGCAGTGGCCACAGGACTGGAAAAGGTCAGTTTTCATTCCAGTTCCAAAGAAAGGCAATGCCAAAGAATGCTGAAACTACTGCACAATTGCACTCATCTCACATGCTAGTAAAGTAATGCTCAAAATTCTCCAAGCCAGGCTTCAGCAATACGTGAACCGTGAACTTCCTGATGTTCAAGCTGGTTTTAGAGAAGGCAAAGGAACCAGAGATCAAATTGCCAACATCCGCTGGATCATGGAAAAAGCAAGAGTGTTCCAGAAAAACATCTATTTCTGCTTATTGACTATGCCAAAGCCTTTGACTGTGTGGATCACAAGAAACTGTGGACAATTCTGAAAGAGATGGGAATACCAGACCACCTGACCTGCCTCTTGAGAAACCTATATGCAGGTCAGGAAGCAACAGTTAGAACTGAACATGGAACAACAGACCAGTTCCAAATAGGAAAAGGAGTACGTTAAGGCTGTATATTATCACCCTGCTTATTTAACTTATATGCAGAGTACATCATGAGAAACACTGGCTGGAAGACACACAAGCTGGAATCAAGATGGCTGGGAGAAATATCAATAACTTCAGATATGCAGATGATACCACCCTTATGGCAGAAAATGAAGAGGAGCTAAAGGGCCTCTTGATGAAAGTGAAAGAGGAGAGTGAAAAAGTTGGCTTAAAACTCAGCATTCAGCAAATGAAGATCATGGCATCTGGTCCCATCCTTTCATGGGAAATAGATGGGGAAACAGTGGAAACAGTATCAGACTTTATTTTGGGGGCTCCAAAATCACTGCAGATGGTGATTTCAGCCATGAAATTAAAAGACACTTACTCCTTGGAAGAAAAGTTATGACCAACATAGATAGCATAATCAAAAGCAGAGACATTACTTTGCCAACTATGGTGCGTCTAGTCAAGGCTATGGTTTTTCCTGTGGTCATGTATGGATGTGAAAGTTGGGCTGTGAAGAAGGCTGAGTGCCAAAGAATTGGTGCTTTTGAACTGTGGTGTTGGAGAAGACTCTTGAGAGTCCCTTGGACCGCAAGGAGATCCAACCAGTCCATTCTGAAGGAGATCAGCCCTGGGATTTCTTTGGAAGGAACGATGCTGAAGCTGAAACTTCAGTACTTTGGCCACCTCATGCAAAGAGTTGACTCACTGGAAAAGACTCTGATGCTGGGAGGGATTGGGAGCAGGAGGAGAAGGGGACGACCCAGGATGAGATGGCTGGATGGCATCACGGACTCGATGGACGTGAGCCTGAGCAAACTCCGAGAGATGGTAATGAACAGGGAGGCCTAGCGTGCTGCAATTCATGGGGTCGCAGAGTCGGATACGACTGAGCGCCTGAACTGAACTGAACTGAACTGAACTGAACATGTCCATTGAGTCAGTGATGCCATCCAACCACTTCATCCTTGGTCATCCCCTTCTCTTCCTGCCTTCAATCTTTCCCAGCATCAGGGTGTTTTCAAATGAGTAAGCTCTTCACAAAAGGTGGCCAAAGTATTGGAGTTTCAGCTTCAACATCAGTCTTTCCAATGAACACACAGGACTGATCTCCTTTAGGATGAACTGGTTGGATCTCCTTGCAGTCCAAGGCACTCTCAAGAGTCTTCTCTAACACCACAGTTCAAAAGCAGCAATTCTCTGGTGCTCAGCTTTCTTTATAGTCCACTCTCACATCCATACATGACCACTGGAAAAACTATAGCCTTGACTAGACAGACCTCAATTTGGCAAAGTAATGTCTCTGCTATTTAATATGCTGTCTAGGTTGGTCATAGCTTTCCATCCAAGGAGCAAGTGTCTTTTAATTTCATGGCTGCAGTCATCATCTGCAGTGATTTTGGAGCTCAGAAAATAAAGTCAGCCACTGTTTCCACAGTTTCTCCATCTATTTCCCATGAAGTGATGGGGCCAGATACCATGATCTTTGTTTTCTGAATGTTGAGCTTTACGCCAACTTTTTCACTCTCTTCTTTCACTTTCAAGAAGCTTTTTAGTTCTTCTTCACTTTGTGCCATAAGTGTGGTGTCATCTGCATATCTGAGGTTATTCTTATTTCTCCCAGCAATCTTGATTCCAGCTGTACTTCACCCAGCCCAGCGTTTCTTATGATGTACTCTGCATCTAAGTTAAATAAACAATATACAGCCTTAACGAACTCCTTTCCCTATTTGGAACCAGTCTCTTGTTCCATGTCCAGTTCTAACTGTCACTTCCTGACCTGCATGCAGATTTCTCAAGAGGCAGGTCAAGTGGTCTGGTATTCCCATCTCTTTCAGAATTTTCCACAGTATATTGTGATCCGCAGTCAAAGCCTTTGGCATAGTCAATAAAGCAGAAATAGATGCGTTTCTGGAAATCTCTTGCTTTTTCGATGATCCAGTGGATGTTGGCAATTTGATCTCTGGTTCCTCTACCTTTTCTAAATCCAGCTTGAACATCTGGAAGTTCTTGGGCCACATACTGTTGAAGCTTGGCTTGGAGAATTTTAAGCATTACTTTACTAGTGTGTGAGATGAGTGCAATTGTGCGGTAGTTTGAGCATTCTTTGGCATTGCCTTTCTTCGGGATTGGAATGAAAACTGACCTTTTTCAGTCCTGTGGCCACTGCTGAGTTTTCCAAATTTGCTGGCATACTGAGTGAAGCACTTTCACAGCATCATCTTTCAGGATTTGAAATAGCTCAACTGGAATTCCATCACCTCCACTAGCTTTGTTTGTAGTGATGCTTCCTAAGGCCCACTTGACTTCACACTCCAGGATGTGTTCCTCTGGGTGAGTCATCACACCATCGTGATTATCTGGGTCATGAAGAAATTTTCTGTATAGTTCTTTTGTGTATTCTGGCCACCTCTTCTTAATATCTTCTGCCTCTGTTAGATCTGTACTATTTCTGTCCTTTATTGAGCCCATTTTTGCTTGAAATATTCCATTGGTACCTCTAATTTTCTTGAAGAGATCTCTAGTCTTTTTTCAATCTATTATTTTCCTTTATTTCTTTGCACTGATCACTGAAGAAGGCTTTCTTATCTCTTCTTGCTATTCTTTGGAACTCTGCATTCAAATGGGTATATATTTCCTTTTCTCCTTTGCTTTTCACTTCTCTTCTTTTCATAGCTATTTTTAAGGTGTCCTCAGACAGCCATTTTGTTTTTTTGCATTTCTTTTCTTTGGGGATGGTTTTGACCCCTGTCTCCTGTACAATGTCATGAACCTCTGTCCATAATTCATCAGGCACTCTATATATCAGATCTACTTCTTTAAATCTATTTTTCACTTCCACTGTATAATCTTAAGGGATTTGATTTAGGTCATACATGAATGGTCTAGTGGTTTTCCCTACTTTTTCAAATTAAGTCTGAATTTGGCAAGAAAGAGTTCATGATCTGATCCACATTCAGCTCCCAGTCTTGTTTTTGCTCACTGTATAGAGCTTTTCCATCTTTGGCTGCAAAAAATATAATCAATCAGATTTCAGTGTTGGCCATCTGGTGATGTCCATATGTAGAGTCTTCTCTTGTGTTGTTGGAAGAGAGTGTTTGCTATGACCAGTGCATTCTCCTGGCATAACTCTATTAGCCTTTGCCCTGCTTCATTCTATACTCCAAGGCCAAATTTGCCTGTTATTCCAGGTATTTCTTGACTTCCTACTTTTGTATTCCAGTCCAAATGAAAAGTACATCTTTTGGGGGTGTTAATTCTAAAAGGTCTTGTAGGTCTTCATAGAACCATTCAACTTCAGCTTCTTCAGCATTACTAGTTGGGGCATAGACTTAGATTTCCATGATATTGAATGATTTGCCTTGGAAACTAACAGAGATCATTATGTCATTTTTGACATTGCATCCAAATACTGCATTTCAGACTCTTTTGTTTACTTTTGTTTAGCTACTCCATTTCTTCCAAGTGATTCTTGCCCACGGTAGTAGATATAATGGTTATCTGAGTTAAATTCACCCATTCCGGTCCATTTTAGTTTGCTGATTCCTAAAATGTTGACATTCACTCTTACCATCTCCTGTTTGACTACTTACAATTTCCCTTGATTCATGGACGTAACATTTCAGGTGCCTATGCAATATTGCATGGATAGCAACACAGAAATGTGATTTTAGTTATTGGTGTCCTTTTAGTTGGAGGACTTCCCAAGGTGATTTCAACCTTCCATCTTTTTTCTGTTTCCTCTTCCAGGCAATGATGGTTTGGTACCTCAAGAGTCTCTCTTGGCAATAGATTCCCAGGCCTGGTTCATCAGAGGCAAATCACTAGTTCAGTATCACTTTCTGTCTCTTCCCTTATTAACTGAAAACTGTTTTTTATTGAGCTGTGGTTGGATTATATAAAGCTCTTTGCAGTTTCTTTGTTCTGTCGATTACTAGAAACCCTTTTAAACTTTAAATTCTTCCCAACTATTCTTAACCTTTCTTCATTTTGCCTCTCTTCCATTCATGCTAATTTTATCTAGAGTTCATATCATTCTTAGACCTTAAACCTCCTAAGGCCCATGGGATTGTATGACTTACTTAAAGTCACAGATTTAATCCACAGGCTGAGTTTAAAAAGCAGGAAGTCCTAACTCATCATTCTAGAATCATTTTACTTTCTATATGGATGATCTTTTCTTCCATAAAGATGAATGTAACTCAGAACTACAAACTAGACATGGGAAATGGCCTAAGCTAAAATTAATGATTAACAAGCATTAGCAAGAAGCTAGTATTTCTCAAGTGTAATCCTCTAGCTAGTAGCATCAGCACCACTGAGTAACTTGTTAGAAATTCAGAATCTCAGGCTCCACCAAAGACTTATGGAAGCAGAAGCCACCAGGGACATCCTCTTCGTTGGTAATATAAATATTTAAGGCTTTAAATTTTCATTGAAGGATCACTTTAACCATATGATACAAATTCTGACATTTAGTATCTTCATTGTTATCTAGTTCCAAGTTATTTTCAGTTATCATTCTTACTTCTTTTTCATGACTTAATTTGATTAATAACATTTATTTAAAAATTAGAATATGAAGATGTAGTTGTATTTTAAAAACAAGTTTTAACTTAGTAGTAATGAGTAAGACATAAACATCAGACAGAGGCTTCTGGTTCAAGATGGCAGAGTAGAAGGATGTGTGCTCATCTCCTCCTGTGAGAGCACCAAAGTTGCAATTAGCTGTTGAACAGCTATCAACAGGAGGATGCTATAACCCACCAGAAAAATTTACCCTGCATTCAAAGAAAATAAAGAAGCCACAGTAAGATGGTAGGAGGGACACAATCATGATAAGATCAAATTCTATACCCACAGGGTGGGTGACCCACAAACTGCAGAGCAATAATACTAAAAATTCTAACACTGAACTGCATGTCAGGCTTCCCAGCCTGTTGATTTGACAAAGGGACTGGTAATCCCAGTACAGGGTATCTGACCTGGAAGACCAGCAGGATTTGATTATAGGACTTCATATCACTGCAGATGGTGATTGCAGCCATGAAATTAAAAGACGCTTACTCCTTGGAAGAAAAGTTATAACCAACCTAGATAGCATATTCAAAAGCAGAGACATTACTTTGCCAACTAAGGTCTGTCTAATCAAGGCTATGGTTTTTCCAGTAGTCATGTATGGATGTGAGAGTTGGACTGTGAAGAAGGCTGAGCGCCAAAGAATTGATGCTTTTGAACTGTGGTGTTGGAGAAGGCTCTTGAGAGTCCCTTGGACTGAAAGGAGATCCAACCAGTCCATTCTGAAGGAGATCATCCCTGGGATTTCTTTTGAAGGAATGATGCTGAAGCTGAAACTTCAGTAATTTGGCCACCTCATGCGAAGAGTTGACTCACTGGAAAAGACTCTGATGCTGGGAGGGATTGGGGGCAGGAGGAGAAGGGGACGACAGAGGATGAGATGGCTGGATGGCATCATGGACTCGACGGATGCGAGTCTGAGTGAACTCCGGGAGTTGGTGATGGACAGGGAGGCCTGGCGTGCTGCCATTCATGGGGTTGCAAAGAATCGGACACGACTGAGCGACTGAACTGAACTGAACTGAACTGAACTGATAGGACCAGGGGAAACAAAGGCTCCAGTCTCGTAGGACACAAACAAAATATTGACAGGACCCTGAAGGAAGGAGCAGTGAGTCCACAGGAAACTGATCCAAAACTATCTGCTAGTGTTGGAAGGTCTCCTGTGGAGGTGTAGGTCAGCAGGATCTCACCACAGGGATGGGGACACTGGCAGCAGCAGTCCTGGAAGGTCTCACTTGGCATAAGCCCTTTTAGAAGATACTATTAACCTTGTCATAGAGCCTGTAGATCTTAGGGTTGGTCACCTCATGCCAAACAACTAACAGGGAGAAAGCACAACCCCACATATCAATGGATAATTGAATTAAAATTTCACTGAGAAAGGCCTTGCCCACCAGAGCAAGACTCAGTTGTTGTTGTTTCCCCACCCCCACCCCACTGCCAGTCCATCCCATCAAGAAGCTTACACAAGTTTCTTAGCCTCCTCCAACAGAAGTCAGACAGAAGAAGCAGGAAGAACCACAATCCTATAGCTAGAACAAAGCCATATTACAGAACATTAATCAGGATGAAAAAGCAAAAGTTATATCCCAGATGAAGGGACCATCTCTCCCCTTTACAAAAGTGGGAGAACTTTTTAGTATTATTGTTCTGCAGTTTGTGGGTCACTTACCCAGCGGGTACGGGATTTGATTTTATCTTGATTGTGCCCCTCCTACCATCTTGCTGTGGTTTCTTCTTTTCTTTAAAATGCTCCCAGAAAAACAACTAAATGAAGTGGAGATAGGCAAATTTTCAGGAAAAAAAATTGAGAATAATGATAGTGATGATGATTCATGATCTCAGGAAAACAATGGAGAAGATGCAATAAATGTTTACTAAAGGGCTACAAGAACTAGAGAACAAACACACAGGTGAATAATATACTAGAAGAAATTAATAGCAGAATAACTGAGGCAGAAGAATGGATGAATGACCTGGAGAACAGAATAGTGAAAATCACTCCCACAGAACAGAAAATAGAAAAAGAATGAAAAGAAATAAAGGCAGCCTAAGAGACCTCTGAGACAACATTAAATGCACCAACACTTACATTATAGGGGTCCTGGAAGGAGAAGAAAGAGAGAAAGGATCTGAGAAAATATTTGAAGAAATAATAGCTGAAAAATTCCAGAATATGGGAAAGGAAATAGTCACCTAAGTCCAGGAAGCACAGAGAGTCTCAGGGAGGATAAACCCAAAGAGGACCACACTAAGACACATAGTAATCAAACTGACAAAAATTAAAAACAGAAATAAAATATTAAAAGCAACAAGGAAAAAATGACAACATACAAGGGAACTCCTATCAGGCTATCAGGTGATTTCTCAATAGAAACTCTACAAACCAGAAAGGAATGGCATGATACATTTAAAGTGATGAAAGGTAAGAACCTATAACCAAGAATATTATACCCAGTAAGATTCTCCTTCAGATCTGATGGAGAGATCAAAAGCATTCCAGACAAGCAAAATTTAAGATAATTCAGCACCACCAAGCCATCTTTACAACAAATGCTAAAGGAATTTCTCTAGGCAGGAAACACAAAAAAGGAAAAGCCCTACAGAAAATAAACCCCAAACAATTAAGAAAATGGGAGTAGGATCATACTATCAATAATTACTTTAAATGTAAATGGATTAAATTCACCAATCAAAAGACATAGACTGTCTGGGTAGATGAAAACATGTGCATGTATGCACTTCCACTTACCACGTCACTCTGCTTGACACCCGCCCCGCCCCCACCCCGCTGCCAAGCTGTATGTAATTATTTTCTATTGTTAGATTAATCATGTTCCCATTATGGCTTGCAACTCTAATTATCTTTTATTTTTTGTCTGGCTATTGATTGTGACAACTGATAAACATCTTTTACTGTTGTGATTATGTAACTATTACTAATACCATTGTATCATAATTGGTCAAGAGAAAAATAATAGAATTTTATATCACCAAAGTGAAAGTGAAGTCTTTCAGTCACGTCCAACTCTGTGATCCCATGGACTGTAGCCTACCAGGATCCTCAGTCCATGGAATTTTCCTGGCAAGAGTACTGGAGTGGGTTTGCATTTCCTTCTCCAGGGGATCTTCCCAACCCAGGGATCGAACCCAGGTCTCCGGCACTGCAGGCAGACACTTTACCGTCTGAGCCATCAAAGTGAAAGTGAAGTCACTCAGTCATGTCCGACTCTTTTTTTTTTTTAATACTTTATTCTACATTACAATATTGTATTTGTTTTGCCATATATTGACATGAATCAGCCACAGGTGTCCACGATCTCCCAATGCCAAAGCCCCTCCCACCTCCCACCCCACATCCTCTCCCTGAATCATCCCGTGCACCAGCCCATGCATCCTGCATCCTGCATTGAACATAGACTGGCGCTTCATTCTTACAAGATAGTATACATGTTTCAATGCCATTCTCCCAAATCATCCTACCCTCTACCTCTCCCTCAGAGTCCAAAAGTCCGTTCTATACCTCTGTGTCTCTTTTGTTGTCTCACATAGAGGGTCATCATTACTATCCTTCTAAAGTCCATATATATGTGTCAGTATACTGTATTGGTGTTTTTCTTTCTGGCTTACTTCACTCTGTATAATCGGCTCCAATTTCATCCATCTCATTAGAACTGAGTCGAATTTATTCTTGTTAAGGGCTGAGTAGTACTCCATTGTGTATATGTACCACAGCTTTCTTATCCATTCATCTGCTGATGGACATCTAGGTTGTTTCCATGTCCTGGCTATTATAAACTGCTGCAATGAACATTGGGGTACATGTGTCTCTTTCAATTCTGGTTTCCTCGGTGTGTATGCCCAGCAGGGGGATTGCTGGGTCATAAGGCAGTTCTATTTGCAATTTTTTAAGGAATCTCCACACTGTTTTCCATAGTGGCTGTACTAGTTTGCATTCCCACCAGCAGTGTAAGAGGGTTCCCTTTTCTCCACATCCTCTCCAGCATTTATTGCTTGTAGACTTTTGGATCCCAGCCATTCTGACTGCTGTGAAATGGTACCTCATTGTGGTCTTGATTTGCATTTCTCTGATAATGAGTGATGTTGAGCATCTTTTCATGTGTTTGTTAGCCATCCGTATGTCTTCTTTGGAGAAATGCCCATTTAGTTCTTTGGCCCATTTTTTTATTGGTTCGTATATTTTTCTGGAGTTGAACTGTATAAGTTGCTTGTATATCTTTGAGATTAGTTGTTTGTCAGTTGTTTCATTTGCTATTGTTTTCTCCCATTCAGAAGGCTGTCTTTTCACCTTGCTTATAGTTTCCTTTATTGTGCAGAAGCTTTTAATTTTAATTAGATCCCATTTGTTTATTTTTGCTTTTATTTCCAGTTTATTCGGAGATAGATCATAGAGGATCCTGCTGTGATTTATGTCGGAGAGTGTTTTGCATATGTTTTCATCTAGGAGTTTATAGTTTCTGGTCTTACATTTAGATCTTTAATCCATTTTGAGTTTATTTTTGTGTATGGTGTTAGAAAGAGATCTAGTTTCATTCTTTTACAAGTGGTTGACCAGTTTTCCCAGCACCACCTGTTAAAGAGACTGTCTTTACTCCATTGTATCTTCTTGCCTCCTTTGTCGAAGATAAGGTGTCCATAGGTGTGTGGGTTTATCTCAGGGCTTTCTATTTTGTTCTATTGATCTATATTTCTGTCTTTGTGCCAGTACCATACTGTCTTGATGACTGTGGCTTTGTAGTAGAGCCTGAAGTCAGGCAGGTTGATTCCTCCAGTCCCATTCTTCTTTCTCAACATTGCTTTGGCTATTCGAGGTTTTTTGTATTTCCATACAAATCTTGAGATTATTTGATCTAGTTCTGTGAAAAATACTGCAGGTAGCTTGATCGGAATGGCATTGAATCTGTAGATTGCTTTGGGTAGTATACTCATTTTCACTATATTGATTCTTCCAACCCATGAGCATGGTATATTTCTCCATCTATTAGTGTCCTCTTTGATTTCTTTCATCAGTGTTTTATAGTTTTCGATATATAGGTCTTTAGTTTCTTTAGGTAGGTATATCCCTAAGTATTTTATTCTTTTCGTTGCAATGGTGAATGGGATTGTTTTCTTGACTTCTTTTTCTACTTTCTCATTATTAGTGTATAGGAATGCAAGGGATTTCTGAGTGTTGATTTTATATCCTGAAACTTTACTATATTCGTTGATTAGCTCTAGTAGTTTTCTGGTCAAGTCTTTAGGATTTTCTATATAGAGGATCATGTCATCTGCAAACAGTGAGAGTTTTACTTCTTCTTTTCCAATTTGGATTCCTTTTATTTCTTTTTCTGCTCTGATTGCTGTGGCCAAAACTTCCAGTACAATATTGAATAGTAGTGGTGAAACTGGACACCCTTGTCTTGTTCCTGACTTTAGAGGAAATTGTTTCAATTTTTCACCATTGAGGATAATGTTAGCTGTGGGTTTGTCATATATAGCTCTTATTATGTTGAGGTACGTTCCTTCTATTTCTGCTTTCTGGAGAGTTTTTATCATAAATGGATGTTGAATTTTGTCAAAGGCTTTTTCTGCATCTATTGAGATAATCATATGATTTTTATTTCTCAGTTTGTTAATGTGATGAATTACATTGGTTGATTTGCGGATACTGAAGAATCCTTGCATCCCTCGGATAAAGCCCACTTGGTAATTGTGTATGATCTTTTTAATGTGTTGCTGGATTCTGATTGCTAGGATTTTGTTGAGGATTTTTGCATCTACGTTCATCAGTGATATTGGCCTGTAGTTTTCTTTTTTGTGGTGTCTTTGTCAGGTTTTGGTATTAGGGTGATGGTGGCCTCATAGAATGAGTTTGGAAGTTTACCTTCCTCTGCATTTTTCTGGAATAGCTTCAGTAAGATAGGTGTTAGCTCTTCTCGGAATTTTGGTAGAATTCAGCTGTGAAGCCGTCTGGACCTGGGCTTTTGTTTGCTGGAAGGTTTCTGATTACAGTTTCAATTTCCATGCTTGTGATGGGTCTGTTAAGATTTTCTATTTCTTCCTGGTTCAGTTTTGGAAAGTTGTACTTTTCTAAGAATTTGTCCATTTCTTCCAAGTTGTCCATTTTATTGGCATATAACTGCTGATAGTAGTCTCTTATGATTCTTTGTATTTCTGAGTTGTCTGTTGTGATCTCTCCATTTTCATTTCTAATTTTATTGATTTGATTTTTTTCTTTGTTTCTTGATAAGTCTGGCTAATGGTTTGTCAGTTTTATTTATCCTTTCAAAGAACCAGCTTTTTGCTTTGTTGATTTTTGCAATGGTCTCTTTTGTTTCTTTTGCATTTATTTCTGCCCTAATTTTTAGGATTTCTTTCCTTCTACTAACTCTGGGGTTCTCTATTTCTTCCTTTTCTAGTTGCTTTAGGTGTAGAGTTAGGTTATTTAATTGGCTTTTTTCTTGTTTCTTGAAGTATGCCTGTATTGCTGTGAACTTTCCTCTTTGCACTGCTTTTATAGTGTCCCATAGGTTCTGTGTAGTTGTGTTTTCATTTTCTTTCGTTTCAATGCATAATTTGATTTCTTTTTTGATTTCTTCTGTGATTTGTTGATTATTCAGAAGGGTGTTGTTCAGCCTCCAAATGTTGGAATTTTTAATAGCATTTCTCCTGTAATTGAGATCTAACCTTAGTGCATTATGGTCAGAGAAGAAGCTTGGAATAATTTCGATTTTTTTGAATTTATCAAGGTTAGGTTTATGACCCAGGATGTGATCTATCCTGGAAAAGGTTCCGTGTGCACTTGAGTAAAAGATGAAATTCATTGTTTTGGGGTGAAATGTCCTATAGATATCAATTAGGTCTAACTAGTCTATTGTATCATTTAACGTTTGCGTTTCTTTGTTAATTTTCTGTTTAGTTGATCTGTCCATAGGTGTGAGTGGGGTATTAAAGTCTCCCACTATTATTGTGTTATTATTAATTTCCCCTTTCATGGTTGTTAGCATTTGTCTTACATATTGCAGTGCTCCTATGTTGGGTGCATATATATTTATAATTGTTATATCTTCTTCTTGGATTGATCCTTTAATCATTATGTAGTGGCCTTCTTTGTCCCTTTTCACAGCCTTTGTTTTAAAGACTATTTCATCAGATATGAGTATTGCTACTCCTGCTTTCTTTTGGTCTCTATTTGCATGGGATATCTTTTCCAGCCCTTCACTTTCAGTCTGTATGTGTCCGTCGTTTTGAGGTGGGTCTCTTGTAAGCAGCATATATAGGGATCTTGTTTTTGTATCCATTCAGCCAGTCTTTGCCTTTTGGTTGGGGCATTCAACCCATTTACATTTAAGGTAATTATTGATAAGTATGCACCTGTTGCCATTTACTTTATTGTTTTGGGTTCAGGTTTATACGTCCTTTTGTGTTTCCTGTCTAAAGTCTATCCTTTAGTATTTGTTGGAGAGCTGGTTTGGTGGTGCTGAATTCTCTCAGCTTTTGCTTGTCTGTAAAGCTTTTGATTTCTCCTTCATATTTGAATGAGATTCATGCTGGGTACAGTAGTCTTGGCTGAAGGTTATTATCTTTCATCACTTTAAATATGTCTTGCCATTCCCTCCTAGCCTGAAGAGTTTCTATTGAAAGATCTGCAGTTATTCTTATGGGGATCCCCTTGTGTGTTATTTGTTGTTTTCCCCTTGCTGCTTTTAATATTTGTTCTTTCTGTTTGGTCTTTGTTAGTTTGATTAGTATATGTCTTGGGGTATTCTGCCTTGGGTTTACCCTGTTTGGCACTCTCTGGGTTTCTTGGACTTGGGTGATTATTTCCTTCCTATTTTAGGGAAGTTTTCAACTATTATCTCCTCAAGTATTTTCTCATGGTCTTTCTTTTTTGTCTTCTTCTTCTGGGATCCTATAATTCGAATGTTGGAGCATTTCATATTGTCTTGGAGGTCTCTGAGGTTGTCCTCATTTCTTTTAATTCGTCTTTCTTTTTCCCTCGCTGATTCATTTATTTCTACCATTTTATCTTCTATTTCACTAATCCTATCTTCTGCTTCCGATATTCTACTATTTGTAGCCTCCAGAGTGTTTCTGATCTCATTTATTGCATTATTTATTATATGTTGACTCTTATTTCTTCTAGATCCTTGTTAACCCTTTCTTGCATCTTCTCAATCCTTGACCCCAGGCTATTTATCTGTGATTCCATTTTGATTTCAAGATTTTGGATCATTTTCACTATCAGTATTTGGAATTCTTTCTCAGGTAGATTCCCTATCTCTTCCTCTTTTGTTTGGTTTGGTGGGCATGTCTCCTGTTCCTTTACCTGCTGGGTAATCCTCTGTCTCTTCATCCTGGTTATATTGCTGCGTTTGGGGTGGCTTTTCTATATTCTGGGAATTTGTGGAATTCTCTTTATTATAGAGCTTCCTCTCTGTGTTTGGGGTTATATCAGTGGCTTGTCAAAGTTTCTTGATTAGAGAGGCTTGTGTTGAAGTTCTGGTGGGTGGAGTTGGATTTCCTCTCTCTGGAGTGTTGTGAAGTGTCAAGTAATGGGTTATGGGACGTCAATGGTTTTGGAGTATTTTGAGCTGCCTGTGTATTGAAGCTCAGGGGCTTGTTCTTGTGTTGCTGGAGAATTTGTATGGTATGTCTTGCTCTGGATCATGTTGGCCCTTGGGCAGTGCTCAGTTTCAGTATACGTATGAAGGCGTTTGATTAGCCTTCATTGGATAATGTTCCCTGTATTCAGGAATTCTTTGATGATCTCAGGATTTGGACTTACGCCTCCTGATTCTGGTCTTCAGATTTATTTTTACAATAGCCTCATGATTTCTCCATCTATTCAGCAGTATTGTTAAAACATCTGGGTTAATGATGATAGGTTTCTCCACTTTGAGGGTCGTCCCTAGACAATTGCTGAGTTACTTGGAGGAGAGAAGAGGGAGGGGGTAGTTAGAGGTGAGTGGAATGGGATGAGGTGGATTCAAAAGAGGAAAAAAGCAAACTAGCCCGTTACCACTTTCTTGTGTGTGCTCCAAAGTCTGGACCTCTCAGAGGTGGTCACAGAGTTATACATGGAAGAGGAGAGGGAGGAAGTAGATAGAGGTTGTCAGGAGGATGCAAGAGAGAGATGCAAAGGAGGGATACAGATCCGGCCAGTGACCTGATCCCTGAGGATTCTCCACTATCGGGAGCACAGAGAGATTCATAGAGTTGGTAGAGAAGAGGAGGGGGAGGGATAAGACAAAAGCCACCTTGTGGAGAAAAGAGAGATTCCAAAGGGGGAGAGAGTGGTCAAGCCAGTAGTCTCGCACTCATGTAAAATTGGGTACTGAAGATTAGGTTTTTAAGAGTACAAAATTGGCAACAAATACCAAAATGTTGAGATTAAAAATCTGGAGTAGAGATTGGATTTTCAAAGATAAAATATTAAAGATAAGAAGAAGAAGGAGAGAAAATTTTTTTAAAAATTGAGAAAAAATAAGAAGAAGAATAAAATAAAATAAAAGACTCCAGAATTATTAAAAAACAACTTCCACTACCAATAGGACTATATACAGCATTTGCTTTAAAGGTAGGGTTTTTTTTTTTTTGAAAAGTAATGATAGGTTATAAAGATAATAAATAGAAATAGAAAACTTAAATATTTAAGACTTAATAGAAGACTTAAAAATTTAAGCAAGTTTGGAAAAAAAAAAAAGAAGAGAAAACAAATTTAAAAAGAAAAAAATTTTTTAAAGAAAGAAAAAAATTCTTAAAAAAAAATCACGCTTTCATATCATCCCCCACCCCCACCCCCCCAAAAAAAAAAGATTGATCATAAAAGTAGTAACGGTATATCTGGTGCTTTCTCTGTCGTTGTAGACTGTGTGAGGTCGCTACCAAGGCAGTTCCCTCTGTTTGACTTCCTCTGTTTGCTGGTCCCTTCCGTGTCTGATTTCCGTCTTGACACAGGGAGGGTGGTGGTGGACTCTCCACTGGGTTTGCCCCTTCTCAGTCCTTGGGATAACCTTGTGGGGCCTACCCTACGCTTCATGCACCTCCCCGGTCTTTGGCGCTCAGGATTGGCGGTCAGGAAGACTTGGATTTGGTTGAACAGGGTCTTTGTTCCCTTCTCAGGTCCGATTGACTAGGGAGTTTGGCACACGCTATTGCGACTGCTGGGCTTCCGGGTCGCTCAATTTTCTGGGAGCTCCGGCGGGGCTCTTTCTCAGGCAGATGGTGACTGTTCAGAGCCCCCCAGAAGTTTCAATAACAAAGAAACTTGTTTGCAATTTGGTAGGTAATGTCACTCTTGAGCTACGATTGCCCCCTTCCAGCATTTAAGGCTCTGGCTGCCTGTCGCCGGAGGGAGATGGTCTGCAGCCGGCTATTGCCGATCCGTCCTTTGTTCTGTGCGTGGGCCTGTTGGTGTCTTATATTCGAGCGTTTCGCGTGTTAGCTATCCCACAGTCTGGTTTGCTAGACCAAGATAGTTCTTTCTAGCCACACGCGGACCCGATTCTGGCCCCGTTAGGCCCCGATTCTCGAGAAAAGCCCTGTAGCCTACGTCTCCTGCAGCCCAATTCTTAGAAAGCACTGTCGCGGGCGCGCTCCTCTCTGCCCAACCCCCACTGCTGTTGGACGCAGGCGTTTGCGCTGCTTATCTGCTGGGGGTTATACTGTTGAATTTGTAATCTGTTGGTTTTAATTATTTATTTATTCTTCCTTCCTGTTATGTTGCCCTCTGTGCTTCCAGGGCTCGCCCCATACACAGCTGTGAGAATGCTCCCCAATTTTAGGAAACCTCTCTTTTTAAGAGTCTCTTCCTCGGACAGGGTTCCCTTCCCGGGACGGGGCTCCCTCCCTACCTCCTTTGTCTCTATCTTCGTACGTATTAATTCCTACCTGGTTTTGAAGCCGATGATCTGCTTTGCTGGATGCCTGATGTCCTCTGCCAGCAGTCAGAAGTTGTTTTGTGGAATTTACTCAGCTTTGAAATGTTCTTTTGATGCAGTAGTGAGGGAGAAAGTGTTCTCCCCCTCCTATTCCTCCGCCATCTTTTTCGTCCTCCCACGTCCGACTCTTAGCAACCCCATGGACTGCAGCCTACCAGGCTCCTCCGTCCTTGGGATTTTCCAGGCAAGAGTACTGGAAAGGGTTGCCATTGCAAACTACCATTTAATAGAAAAACCTGTAATCACTTTTTAAAATCCAGGTACATATCAGAAGTATCTTGGAATTTTTTGAAAAATACAAATGCCCAGATATTATTTTTTTTTCTCCAAAACTCCAGATATGTTTCTAATGAGCAGTCATATTTTAAAACAACTGGATTACATGATGATCTTTTACTTTTATCTAGTTTATTTAACATTTTCTAGTACATATTCACTGCTTTCATTCCATTTAGTTTATGTTTTCCAATTTCTCCATATCTTCTTGTTATTCTTTATCAAACCTTTATCAGGCATAGTAGAAAAGCTTGTGTGTGTGTGTGTGTGTGTGTGTGTGTGTATGTGTGTGTGTGTGTGTGTATATATATATATATATATAACTTCTTAGAAAATTTCTGAATTTTTGCCTAACTAAAAATTTCTGACATTTTGACTCCACTTTCTTGACTTAGTATGAATTGAATGTTAGATTTCTAATTTAAAAACAGATATACAACAAGCAGCAAAGATTTACTGTATAACACAGGGAACTATAGTAAATATCTTGTAATAACCTGTAATGGAAAATAATCTGAAAAATAATATGTGTATATGTATAACTGAATGTGCACCTGAAACATTAAGTCAACTATACTTCAATAAAATATAAATATATATTATGAAAAAGTTAAGAAAAGGCAAAATGCAAAAGTAAATATTGTAAAGTCACATGGAAAGACATAAGTATAATATAGATAAGTAATAAGACACAAAAAATCTGTCTTATACTGATTCTTTGACTTTTTGAGCCAGAGGTCAATTTTCACAAATATTTCATGTGCAGTTGAGAAGAGTATGATTCCTCAACATGGAAGGTATTCCTATGGTAGAGTGGCAATGATTGTGTGGAGGTGATAGAATTAGAAAGGGGCAAGCAGGTAAGGAAAGAGACAAGTTAGGAGGCTATTAAGATTTTAAAATGGTGGCTTGGACCAGGAAGTGTGTAGTGGAAGTGAGGAGATGCAATTGAATTATGGATGTCTTTTCAAAGTAAAAACAAGCAGAATTTCCTAAAGGACTGCATGTGGGAGAGAGAAGTCTTGCCTGAGTAACTGAAATGGGTTGGACCATAGGTAGAACAGATTTGGGGTCAAAGACTCATGGAGAGTTCATATTACACACCCAGATGGAGAGGTTGAGGAGACAGAGAGGTCTGAACTGAAGATACAAACTTGGAACATAAACTTGGGTATTTTGCACTTGCTGGTGGTTTTTAAAGCCATAAAATTAGCTGAGAATACCTAGGACAATGGTTTTCAACTGGGAGTGACTGAGGTGGTTGCTACTGAAATGTAATGATTCTACTACAAGGGATGGGATGCTGCTAAACAGGACTTCCCAAATGGGGCTAGTGGTAAAGAACCCACTTACCAATGCAGGAGTCATAAGAGATGCAGGTTCAATCCCTAGGTCAGGCAGGTCCCCTGGAAGAGGGCAGGGCAACACATTTCAGAATTCTTGCCTGAAGAATCCCATGGACAGAGGAGCCTGACAGGCTACAGTCCATAGGGTCTCAAAAAATTGGATGCAACTGAAGCGACTTAGCTTGCAAACATGCATCGTAAAAGGGATTATCTGGCCCAGAAGACCTAAATAAACATTTCTCCAAAGAAGACATATATATGGCTAATAAACATATGAAAATGTGCTCAACATTGCATATTATTAGAGAAATCAAAACTACAAGTATACCATCTCACACCAGTCAGAATGGTGATCACCAAAAAGTCTACAAATAATAAATGTTGGAGAGGGTGTGGAGAAAAAGCAACCCTCTTGCACTATTGGTGGGAATGCAAATTAATACAGCCAATATGGAGAAGAGTATGGAGATTCTGAAAAAAAAAAAAATACTAGGACCAAAACTACCATATGATCCAGAAATACTACTACTGGTCATATACCCTCAGGAAACCAGAATTGAAAAAGAGACATGTACCTCAATGTTCATTGCAGCAAGGACATGGAAACAACGTAGATGTTCATTGACAGATGAGGATAAAGAAATTGTGGCATGTATACACAATGGATTATTCATGCTCATGCTTATCACTTCAGTCGTGTCCAACTCTTTGCAACCCCATGGACTGTAGCTCGCTAGGCTCCTCTGTCCATAGGATTACTCAGCTATAAAAAGGAATGTGTTTGAGTCAGTTCTAGTGAGGTAGATGAACCTAGAGCCTATCATACAAAGTGAAGTAAGTTGGAAAGAGAAAAACAAATATTGTATATTAATGCATGTATATGAAGTCTAGAAAGATGGTACTGATGAACCTGTTTGCAGGGCAGCAATGTGAGCACAGACATAGAGAACAGACTTTGGACACAGACTGGGGAATGAGAGGGTGGGACAAATGGAAAGAGTAGCATGGAAACATATACATTATCATATGTAAAATAGATAGTGGGAATATACTGTATGACTTAGGGAGCTCAAACTGTGGCTCTGTGACAATCTAGAGGAGTGGGATGGGGTGAGAGGTGGGAGGGAGGTTCAAGAAGCAGGGGATATAAGTACACCTATGGCTGATTCATACTGATGTATGGCAGAAACTAATACTATATTGTAAACCAATTATCTTTCAATTAAAATATGTTTTAATTTTAAAAAACAAATAAAATTGAGTTATTAATTTTTAAAAAGGAATTGTCTGGCCCAGATGTCAGTACTCCCAAGGTTGATAAAACACTACCCTGGGAAATGAGAACATGAGCATAGCTGGAGAAGAGGAGCTACTTAGAGACTCAGCTCTGGGGCACTGCTTCCTAGGCATTCAGGAAGATGAGAAACAGTTAAAGGAATGGGAAGGTGTATGTCCATACACTAGAAACCACATTTAGAAGGTCTGTTACAGACTAGAAAGTGATCAGCTATGTCAAATGCTTATGATAGGTCAAGAAAGATGACGACTGAAAATCAGCCATTAAATTTTTCATCATAGCGTCATTGAAAAGACCCTCACGTTGACAAGAGTAGTTTGCCAGAGTGGTATTAGCAAAAGATCATTGAGTGACCTTGGGCAACCTACTTAGCCTCTCTTTGTTTTAGTTTCCTCACTCATAAGATGAAGATAATTACCTGTATCACAGAGTTGCATGAGATAATGTAAACAAGGTATGTAAAGCACCAGCTCAGAACTGGCACCAAGCAGGTACTCAAGAAATGTAAGATCTCCTTCCACAATTTTTGCATCATTTCCAACTTCTATCCTCCTGCACCCCTACACTCACATACAAACCCACTCCTTCAGTGTTGTATCACACACTATTGTATTATGAGACAGTTCTTGCATTGAAACACACTTTATGAAAGGAACTATAATTTAATTATCTATCATGAATCAAAGAAAAAAAAAATGTGTCAGTAACGAGGTTTTTGTATAAGGTGATAAAGTGTACTGAGAGAACCAGGTAGCAATTTGAAAATTAGCAAATCACAGAGTAATTTTTCATGAATTTAAGCATTCTCTTGTTAAGCTGCATTATTTATGAAGTCTCAAGTTTTGGAACTGTGCAAGCCTGAAACAGTAACCCCATTTTCTAAGTCTACTTATAGCTTCACACATCTTCCTCATGTAAAACTCTTATATTTCAAACTCACAGTCAAAATAAAAAATCCTCAGAGAGATGTCAAAGGATGGAGATTGGGGAATATCTAGAGAGGTGGATATTCACTCTTTAAAACGTTTTACTCTAGAAGCTCTCACTGATTTTCTTTTTCTCTTGGGACTCAGAAAATAATTATATCACTCTAATCACTGGATAATAACTTTACAAAAATGAATTGAATTTCAAGAGGTCAAAGATAGCTATATTGTGGGAAAAACGATCCGAAAAGAAGCCATTCTGTATTCGATTCTAATTTTCACAGAGCTAAGGTCCCTGGAAGGTCATCCAAGTAACGAGACTTTGTGCTAACTCCCAGCCCAACACAAACAATAGCTCTCAGTCCAAGTGGCTCCTGACTGCTCTAGAAACTGAGAAAACTGAAGAAGAATTCTCCATGATTTGGAAGTTCTAGATACTCGGACTCAGTTCCAGGTGATTCTCAGGCAACCTGATTCTTTCTTCTGCCAATTCCTCAAAGCGAAGCTTTCAATCATCTCTCTACTTCTCCATCTACTGTACTCCACTGAGTCTCAAGGAGCACACTTTTCTCAAACTCTTGTCTCAGAAATCAGACTGTCATACAATCAATGGCTTTTTACTGTCGCTGTTGGTCTGTCCTGTCCAAAAGAACACTTTCTATGTTGGAATTATCCAAATGCTGCTGGTATATTCTACCTAATATGGACACCATTAGTCACTCTTGGCTTTTGAACACTTGAAATGTAGCTGGTGCAATTAAATAAGTGAATTTTTAATTTTATTTAATTTTCATTATTTTGGGTTTAAATAGCCACATGGGGCTAGTGGCCACCATATCAGACAACACAAGTCAAGTTGAATTCTTCTAAGGAGTTTTTGTTTTTGTTTTAAGAATGATGAACCTGAGAGCCTTTTAAATTAAATCCTCTGCTTGATGATTTTTGCATTACTCTGGTGGTACAATTTCAGATCATGGCCCTGAGTAAATACAGGTTTGGGTCAGATTCTCAGAGGGGATTTTTCTTTTCCTCCATTTAACCAGTGCCAATATTGACATATGTAAATTTTCCTGCCATCTCTTCCTGCATGGTGAGTTTATTTTTGTATTCATTCGCTCTTACCCTTAGAGAGTGGCCCTTGAGTTCCAACATGCAGAGATAATTTACTATTAAAAATATCATGGATTTTTTTCGTTTCATATTGAAACCAAAAACAATGATGCTTCTTTCAACCAGTAATAACTAAAACAAATGAAATACAGTAATATAATTTCTGATGGATATTAGAAGCTTAATAGATATTGAAAGAGAAAAGGCATACATCAAAGGAAATCATTAACAAAATTAAAAGCAACTTATTAAGTAAGAGAAAATATTTGCAAATCATATACCTGAGCAGGGGTTAATATCCAAAATGTATAAAAACATACACAACTCAATATCAAAAAATCAAACAATCTCATTTTTAAATGGTCAGAGAATTTTTAAATCTCATTTTTAAATGGTCAGACATTTTTCCAAAGATACACATATGGACAATAGGCACATGAGAAGATGTTCAGCATTACTAATCATCAAGGAAATGGAAATCAAAACAATGATGAGATGTCACTTCACACCTATTAGAATGGTTATTATCAAAAATACAAGAAATAACAAATCTTGTTGAGGATGTAGAGAAAGGGAATACTTGTGTACCTTTTGTAAGAACGTAAATTGCTGTAGCCACTATGAAAAACAGTATGGAAGTTCCTAAAAATTGAGAAAAGAACTACCATATGATCTAGCAATCCCACTTATGGTTACATATCCAAAGAAAATGAAAACATTAATTCAAAAACATGTATACACCCCCATTTAAAATAGCCAAGCTATGGAAAAAAACTAAATGTCCACTGGTGTATGAATGGATAAAAAAGATGTGAGATAGATACACATGAAATACTATTCAGCCATAATAAAAAATAAATCTTGTAATTTGTGACAACATGGAAGGACCTTGAGGGCACTGATAGTGATACAGTGTTTGGTGAATGGAGCTAGATTTGTGGTCTCCAAAGGAGAAAACTTCACTCTGGGGCCAAAGATGCAATCTTAGTCACTCAGAGCTTTGTGTAGATTTTATTAAAGTGAAAGTGATAGAAAAAACTTCTGACATAGACATCAGAAGAGGGTAGAAGAGTACCCGCCTCACTAGTTCAAGAAGAACATTATATACTTTTCAACTGGCTGCCGAGAATAGATTTTAAAAATATCTCAAAGTTGTGAAAGTTTCATCAAATGTCTTTTCCCATAACATGCATCTTGAGCTTAAAAAAGCATGTCCTTGAGGAAGAGATATCGCTTACGAGGCCTATGTGACTAAGGCAAAAGAATGTGAAAAAGAAAGAATGTTCACCTCCTCCTTAAAGAGACCTTGGAATCCCTATCAACCTGCCTAAGTTAACTCTCTCAGCATTATGCTAAATGAAATAAGTTGGACAGAGAAAGAAAATACCATACGATCTCATTTATATGTGGGATACAGAAACAAAACAAAAATACACAAAAACAAGCTTAAAGATACAGAGAACAGATTGGTGTTTGCCAGTGGTGGGATTGGAGGTAAGCAAAACAGATGAAGAAAATCCAGAAGTGTGAATTTCCAGTTCTAAAATAAATAAGTCATGGTGTGTATGTGTGTGTGTGTGTGTGAGAGAGAGAGAGAGAGAAGAGAGAGAGAGAGAAGAGCAAGGGAAGACCATATTTGGTCATAGAATTTGTTTCTAAAAGTGATGGTTCTGTGACTACCTAGTTATTTTATTTTTTTAATACTTTATTCTACATTACAATACTGTATTTGTTTTGCCATACATTGACATGAATCAGCCACAGGTGAACACGATCTCCCAATGCCAAAGCCCCCTCCCACCTCCCACCCCATATCATCTCCCTGAATCATCCTGTGCACCAGCCCCATGCATCCTGTATCCTGTATTGAACATAGACTGGTGCTTTGTTTCTTACAAGATAGTATATATGTTTCAATGCCATTCTCCTAGTTATTTTAAAGAAGGGAGGTGTTGAATACACTGTTAACGTCTGTTTAAATAAAGGAAGAGAGAAATTGGAGAGGAAAAAATATATATATTACATAATCCTTACAGAGTACAGGGCTTTCCTGGTGGCTCAGATGGTAAAGTATCTGCCTGCAATGCAGGAGACCCGGGTTCGATCCCTGGGTCAGGAAGATCCCCTGGAGAAGGAAATGCAAACCCATTCCAGTACTCTTGCCTGGAAAATTCCATGGACTGAGGAACTTGGTAGGCTACAGTCCATGGGGTCGCAAAGAGTTGGACACGACTGAGCGACTTTACTTTCTTTTCTTTCTTACTTATAGGGTACAGGAAAGAGAAAACTTAATACTTAGTGTATCAGTCACAGTCCAGGCAGGAAAGAGTTGGTACATGACAGCATCACCCTAGCCCGGTTTCTTGAACTGAGCTGGAGCCCTGTTTGCACAGGGGGAGACTGGAAGCTAAACACACTGTTTCATGAGCATCTTTATGAGCTTCTGTGTGTAAGAAGCACAAATTTAGAACTCATAAGTGCGGTGTGAAAGCACGGGTTCCTCTTTACTTATGCAAAATCCATCCCTCTGGGTGCTGGCCTCCAATGTCTTGGAGCTTAGAGAACATGATGGGCATTTCCCTGGTGGCTTAGATGGTAAAGAATCTACCTGCAATGTGGGAGAGCAGGTTCAGTCTCTGAGCCAGGAAGATCCCCTGGAGAAGGGCACGGCAATCCACTCCAGTATTCTTGCCTGGAGAATTCCACGGACAGAGGAACCTGATGGGCTACAGTCCATGGGGTCACAAAGAGTCAGACATGACTGAATGACTAACACTTTCACTTTTCCTTCATGGAGGCATCATTCTGGATGCCAATGACAGCTGTAATCACAAGGTAACCCAAAGTGACTAAGGAGGAGGCTGAAGAAGAAAGAAAGAAACATGACCATACCCCATGGGGATGTGGCTGGACAGGTTGGTTTCTATATGTAACTGAAGACTCTCTAAGATACTTGGGATATGAGGGTAACTATGTAACTCTACAAATGACCATCATTTATGCTTGAACACATGTACTCATTGATAGAAGGATTTTTCTGTTGTTGTTTAGTCATTAAGTCATGTCTGACTCTTTGCAGCCCCATGGACTATAGTATGCAAGTCTCCCTCTGCCCATGGGATTTCCTAGGCAAGAATACTGGAATGGGATGCCCATTTTCTTCTCCAGGGTATCTTCTTGACCTAGGGATCAAACCCACAGCTCCTGCAATGCAGGCAGATTCTTTACCACTGAGCCACCTGGGAAGACCCAGAAAGATTTTAGTTCATAATATTTATATGATCTCACTTCAGTTGAGGAGAGGATAAGAACTGGGATATTCAGATCATGAGAGAAGAAAAATAAAGGAAAAATGTAGTTAGCTATTCCCAAGGCTGAACTGAAATTGTGGAGGAAAACATGTACATCCATTTTTGTCTGATTCATTCAGATTTTATCCAGCAGATGCAAAAACTGGGAAACCCATTTGAGGATTACTGGAAAGTTGTAAGCCTGTTGGGCCCAAGACATAAGACTAGAATTTTTGCAGAGTCCATTTTTGGCATCTGGGTTGTTGGGCATCAAAGTAACCATCCTCTGTCTCCACCAAGGGCATATCAGACATTATAGACACATAGCACCAGCCTTCGGTTAAGACTTGGGTTTGAGTCAGTTCTGTCAAAGGTACAGTGAATTCACTTAACTTGCCAACTATAAGATCTTCATCTGAAAACAGGATATGATAGACTCCTATGAGACCTCACAGTTTCTGTAATGTCATCAAATGAGATAATAGAAATTCAGTAAAGTCCTATATGAATGTAAGAGGGGAAGAGTATGTTTTAAACAGAGTCCTTCTGTGTTGCTGTTCAGTCACTAAGTTGTGTCCAACTCTTTGCAACCCCATGGACTGAGACACACCAGGCTTCCCTGTCCTTCACCATCTCCTGGAGTTTGCTCAAACTCATTTCCATTGAGTCAGTGATGCCATCCGACCATCTCATCCTCTGTCGCCCCTTTCTCCTCCCATCTTCAATCTTTCCCAGCATCAGGATCTTTCGCAATGAGTTGGCTCTTTGCATCAGGTAGCCAAAGTACTGGAGCTTCAGCTTCAGCATCAGTCCTTTCAATGTATATTCAGGGTTGATTTCCTTTTGGATTAACTGTTTTGGTCTCCTCACTGTCTAAGGGACTCTCGAGAATCTTCTCCCATACCATAGTTCAAAAGCATCAATTCTTGGGCTCTCAGCCTTCTTTATGGTTCAGCTCTTACATCCATAAATGACTACTGGAAAAGCCATAGCTTTGACTATATGGACTTTGTCAGCAAAATGATGTCTCTGCTTTTTAATGCACTATCTAGGTTTGTCATAGCTTTTCTTCCAAGGGGCAACTGTCTTAATTTTATGGCTTTAGTCATCTATGGTGAAATATTATTATTCCATTGAAGAGAGTAAACGGCACAAATGATGCTCACCTGAAAAATTACTCCAAATTAAAATCTGTAGTTGTGAGTCCAGCTCTCTCAACTTGTTGAATCTACATGTATTTGGGGTTGAATTGAATATACAGTAAGTTCTGTCAGTGATAAAAGAGAATGAAAAGGATATGGAAAGTTAACAGGGTGTCTAAATACTAGACCTATTTGCTATTCCAGTTGTGGCTAATTACTCTACTATTGGAAAGAGACACTTAACTTTGAGAAGGGACAAAAGAAGCTCTAGAAAAAGGATCTACTTTGTGTGGTTGGATAAAGCCTTTTGTTTTCCTGTCAAGGGCAGGTTACTTCTCCCTAAGGTATATTGCTAAAAGTCTCAAGGGACAGCCAAAATTCCTAGAACCTGGACAAAGATCTCAGTAGCAGCTAGGATAGTATATGTCTCACTGTTAAAAATGAGAAAGCTGGACTTCTCTGGTGGTCCACTTGTTAAGAATCTGCTTGCCAATGCAGGGGACACAGCTTCAATCCCTGGCCCAGGAAGACCCCACGTGCCATGTGGCAACTTGTCCCGTGTGCCACAACTACTGAGCCTGTGCCCTTGAACCTGTGCTCCACAACAAGAGAAGCCACACAGTTAGAAGCCCGCCCACCACAACTAGAGAGTAGAGTCTGCTTGCCACAACTAGAAGGACGCTTGTATGCAGCAATGAAGACCCAGTGCAGCCAAAATAAACAAGTAAATGATTTTTTTAAAGAGAAAATTATGTTCCAAGGCCAAATGTAACAAGGACACATGGGCACAGAGAAGAGAGCCTCAAGAAACTTGGTAAATAAGGCAGAACATGATGATCAGAAAGATGTCACAAATTATAATCAGAAAATTCAGATGGATTCATGACAGCACAAAAGAGAAAAACAGTCAGATTATCAGGAAAATTTTAGAAGAACACATGTAGCAGAAAATAGAGTTAGGTCGGATACCCAAAATTAAAAGAGAATGATAAGAAAGGAGAAGGCAACTCAGAGCCAAGTGACAGGGCAAGGTAGTGAACAAGTGTCATAGCAAATAGAAAGAAAAGGAACTGTACCCTCTCTACCTTTTATCCCTAGAACCTAAGGAAATGCCTAATATAGAGTAGAGGCCCACTACTAAATGAATGCATAAACCCAGAAACAGACTTAGGATACTGACAACTGACTTTTCTAATTCAACCAACTAATATCCTAAATTGAGAAGCCTAAAGTTTCTTGAAATTTAATGTGCATACATATCACACAGGGATCTTCCAGGGTGCCTGGGGTAAGTCTGGGTGGGGCCTAAGCGTGACTGTGCCTGTGACTACAAAGCTCCTGATCCACGGATACACTGATTCACCACATAATTTAAATAATAAGGGCCTTGACTCAACTCAGCAACTTGTATTAGCTTTTGTTAAGACAAAAATCTATTACAAGAAAGACCGCGAGTGAAAATAAGAAAAGTATTTTCCAGGAGTAAGGAAGTCAAGTTCAGACAAGAATAACAATTCCTGAATAGAATGATTTGGGGAAGTTTCCTGGGGCAGGGGCTGCCAACAGCCCTGTGCCCAGAAAGAGGAGACCATCGTGGTTCAGAATTATATTGATATAAGCAGATTTGGAGGAGTGCAAAATTTGTAAAAGGGTTTATCCAATATTCAGTTCAGTTCAGTTGCTCAGTAGTGTCCGACTCTTTGCAACCTTATGAACCGCAACACACCAGGCCTCCTTCTCCATCACCAACTCCCAGAGTCTATCCAAACCCATGTCTATCGAGTCGGTGATGCCATCCAACCATCTCATCCTCTGTTGTCCCCTTCTCCTCCTGCCCTCAATCTTTCCCAGCATCAGGGTCTTTTCAAATGAGTCAGCTCTTTGCATCAGGTGGCCAAAGTATTGGAGTTTCAGCTTCAACATCAGTCTCACCAATGAACACCCAGGACTGATCTCCTTTAGGATGGACTGGTTGGATTTCCTTGCAGTCCAAGGGACTCTCAAGAGTCTTCTCCAACACCACAGTTCAAAAGCATCAATTCTTAGGTGCTCAGCTTTCTTTATAGTCCAACTCTCACATCCATACATGACCACTGGAAAAACCATAGCCTTGACTAGACAAACATTTGTTGGCAAAGTAATGTCTCTGCTTTTTAATATGCTGTCTAGGTTGGTCATAACTTTCCTTCCAAAGAGTATGTGTCTTTTAATTTCATGGCTGCAATCACCATCTCCAGTGATTTTGGAGCCCAGAAAAATAAAGTCAGCCATTGTTTCCACTGTTTCCCCATCTATTTCCTATGAAGTGATGGGACCAAATGCCATGCTCTTAGTTTTCTGAACATTGAGCTTTAAGCCAACTTTTTCACTCTCCTCTTTCACTTTCATCAAGAGGCTCTTTAGTGCTTCACTTTCTGCCATAAGGGTGGTGCCATCTGCATATCTGAAGTTACTGATATTTCTCCCAACAATCTTGATTCCAGTTTGTGCTTCCTCCAGCCCAGCATTTCTCATAATATATTCTGCATATAAGTTAAATAAACAGGGTAGCAATATACAGCCTTGATGTACTCCTTTTCTTGTTCGGAACCAGTCTGTTGTTCCATGTCCAGTTCTAACTGTTGCTTCCTAACCTGCATGTAGGTTTCTCAAGAGGCATGTCAGGTGGTCTGGTATTCCCATCTCTTTCAGAATTTTCCACAGCTTATTGTGATCCACACAAAGGCTTTGGCATAGTCAATATAGCAGAAATAGATATTTTTCTGGAACTCTCTTGCTTTTTTGATGATCCAGAGGAGTTGGCAATTTGATCTCTGGTTCTTCTGCCTTTTCTAAAACCAGCTTGAACATCTCCAAGTTCATGGTTCACGTATTGCTGAAGCCTGGTTTGGAGAATTTTGATCATTACTTTACTAGTGTGTGAGATGAGTGCAATTGTGCAGTAGTTTCAGCATTCTTTGGCACTGCCTTTCTTTATCCACTGTAGTCATTACAATGTTTCAGAACCTGAACAAAGTCATTACCCAATGATAGACTTCATTTCAGCATGCCCTACCTATCTTATTGCATAAAGTAAAAGGTTTATTTTCTTTAGTTTGACTATATCACTATAGTGGAGTTTAGTGACAGAGAAAGCTGATATAAAAATAGAGTTATGTGTGTAGCAAAAGGGTAGAAATGAGAAACTGTAGACAGAGAATTGTCACATGAACTCTCTAGTCTCCCATTTACTGGTCCCTCCTTCACCTATTGTCTTCTGTGAACTATAGCATGTGATCTGGGTTTAAAGAGAACTTGGAGAATACCTCCATCTCTAATAGATGACCCTAGATGTGGCTACAAAGCACCAGTCCCAAGCAGTGGTGCAGAATCAACCCCAAATTGACTGCAGTGATATTCTGTGTTCTGCGATCAGCAACTTCATCACCAGGGCAAATCCCTGTGGAATACAACTCTGATATCAGTATAGGTTTTCAGACCATCTTGATCCTCTTGCCACTGTGCGGAAGAAAGTCACTTCTGACCTGCCCTATCAAATTCCCACCTTTCCTGCCATCATGTTCCCATTCTTTATATGACTGTTTCCTGCTATGTTTATGCATACCAGACAACATCCTCCTTTTCCCATGGGCAGACTTTGCCATTTTAATTCCAGGAATTAGGCATCCATATGTCAAACAAGTTTTCCAGGATGTGTCACTAGCTCATAGACTGTTTAATACTGATTGTCTGCTGTACTTTAGTGTCTCTGTCTCAGCTACTAGATGTCAGATAACATCTACTCATGTACATTGAAGTAGGAGATGGTCTTCAAGACTTTTACTTGAGGCGCACTTTGTGACAACAATCAATGGCATGTTTCACGCATAACAATCTTAAGGTCATGTGTGGGTACTTAGATGTTCTAATTCATTTACAAACTGAGCAAAATCAAGCTGCCACTCTTCTTAGTATACTGTAGCATGTGAAATCCCCTTTAGAGCAGGGTGTTAACTGCATGCATCCCCTAAGACTAAAATTTGGGTGAGAAAGTGAAGTTAAAGAAAATTCCTGAGAGTGGTGAAACCAGGCAGAAGACAAAACCCAAAATTAGTGCTGATGACTACACATAAGAAAGTCTCTGAGTTACAGTCATGAGGCATAGGTCTCAGCTAAAGGGAGCCATTGATTATAATTAGGAAAGGACACATTAGAATGAGACACCTAGACACGAATGGCCTTGTTTCTAGCAAACGTTTAATTTCCTCAGAATGAGATTTGCAGACTGAAATGGTCAATAGGAAAGATTTTCTGAAGCTGGCCATGAGCACTACAGTTTCAAAGGGATAATGGCCTAGGAGACACCTGAAGTGGCAGCATCAGGAGAAGTAAGGATAGATAGCCATAGGAAAAGCCTTGAGATGGGACACTGTTACTAGCAGTCATATAGAATAAAAGCTCTGGAACTTTCCTGGTTGTCTAGTGGTTAAAAATCCACTTGCCAATGCAGAGAACATTGATCCCCAGTCCAGGAAGATTCCACATGCCTGAGAGCAAACTAAGCCCGTGTGTCACAGCTGCTGAACCCTGCATGCCTTAGAGCCCGTGTTCCACAGCAAGAGAAGCCACCAAAATGAGAAGCCCATGCATTGAAACTAGAGAAAGCCTGCATGCAGCGACAAAGACCCAGCATGACCAAAATAATAATAATAATAATACATTTTTTAAAAAGAATATAACCCCCATGGATCTTGCAGTTGAGGGAGGAAATTGGGGCTTTTTGCCCAGTGGTGGTTCTAAGTCAGAGTCAAGACCATGGACTTTGCACTTGAGGCTTAACTTGACACCCATGTTGGCTTCTCCTAAGGATCCCACTTGGCCTCAAGAGCCTTCCTGGTCAACATGGAAATAACGAACAAAAGCCTGATGGTGTATTGTTTTCCTATTTCTTCTGTAACAAAGTACTACAAACTTGGTGGCTTAACACAACACAAACTTATTATTTTACAGTTCTGGAGATCTGAAATCCAAAATGAGTCTCTTTCTAGGCTAAACTAGGTGCCATCAGAGCTGCATCTGTTATGAAGTCTCAAGGAGAGGCTCTGTTTCTTTGCCTTTTCAGCTTCTGGAGGATGCCTGTGCCCCTTGGTTCATGGCCTCTTTCCAGCACTCACATCACTTTGACCTCTGCTTCCATCATTGCATCTTTTTCTCTGATTCTGACCTTCTTGCCTCCCTCTTATAAGGACCCTTTAGGTTACATTGATCTTACCACGATAATCTAGAGTGATCTTCCCATCTCAATATTTTTAACTTCACCACATCTGCAAATTCCCTATTGCCTTATAAAGTAACATGTTCACAGGTTCCAGGGGTTAGGATATGGACATTTTGAGGAACTATTACTTTACCTATCTTCACTGAAGATGGTGATATCTTCACTGAAGGCCAAAAAAATCAGCAAATATTAATCTGACCTTCAAGTAGCTGGTAAATCTGGACCCAAGAGCTCAGGGAAAACAACCTGTTGTGCTAAAAGGAAAAGGATTTACCCTGGTACAATTTGGTCAATTTAAAACATTTTAAAACTTACATAATTTCTTGCTCCAAGAAACTCTCTCTTCAAATCATCTCATTACAATACATCATCATCATTAGTTTCTAAATAAACCAAACAATTACAGTAATTTTTGTGTTCTGAAAACATGGACAAAAACCCTTTTACATTGCTTTCCACCTATGAGTATGATGAAGATCATCTCCAGATGTGTACACCTGCATGATACTATGCTCTGGCTGAAGCTCTCTTGAGGGCTCACACACAGGGACATTCTCTGCTTTTGTCCTGCTCAGAGAAGGATGTGGGTGAGAGGCAGGGATTTAGAGCCCACAGAACTCCAGGTAGAAAGTGTTGATGAGGTATTGGAGACTTTGCTTTCTTGCAGTCACAGTCCAATCAGATGGTTCTACCTTCCTAATTTCTCTCTGGGTTTCTCTGGTAGCTCACCTGGCAAAGAACCCACCTGCAAGGCAGGAGGTCCAAGTTCTATTCCTGAGTCAGGAAGATTCCCTGGAGAAGAGATAAGCTACCCACCCCAGTATTCTTGGGTTTCCGTGGTGACTCAGTTGGTAAAGAATCCGTCTGCAATGCAGGAGACCTAGGTTCAATCCCTGGGTTGGGAAGGTTGCCTGGAGGAGGGCATGGTAACCCACTCCAATATTCTTGCCTGGAGAATCCCCATGGACAGAGGGAGCCTGGCGGGCTACAGTCCATGGGGTCACAAAGAGTTGGATGTCACTGAACAGCTAAGCATATCACAGCACAATCTCTCTCTATGCCATCCCACTTCCTCTCCAACCTCATGCCACTCGTCAAGGCAGTGTGATACATTGTAAGACTTCTCCCAAATAACCTGATCTTACAAAATGCCTAGAATGTGTATAAAACATCCCAGAAACTCCACTTAGAATTTCTGAGTCTAACTCTTGCAGAGGCCTTGGAATTTGCAAGCAATTCTTATTATCTGGCAAGAAAGGGCAAGACACATTTCCACCTTGAGCCAAGAAATCAGGCACTTTTTTTTTTTTTTTGAATGTTTCTCAAACTGGTGAACTTGGGCAAGTTACTAAAGCTTCCCAGAACCTGTATAGTAAAGAGTTCACCGGTTATTTGGAGAATTTGATAGAATCATGTGCACATTTCACTGAACACAGAGCCCAGAGTTTAATAACTGTGAATTATCTTCTTTCCCTGGTTTTCATGCCTCTCCCCTCAGTGCCTGCCATATTGTGATTTTCATAGCTGGGAGATGTTGGCTGACTCTGCAAATCATAAAATAACAATGAGCAACACTTGGTTAATATCTTTGCCAGGAACCTCCCTACTTACTCAGTTATCAACATTATGGTATAATTACATGGGCTTTCAGAGGTTTCCCTGCCACAAACCTTCCTCTAGTCTCCAAGGAAATGTCCACAAAGATCCCCCTTTCTTCACAGAACCCAAAGAAAGCTAATCATCCCCCATAGCTATGTCAACTATAGTTCCAGGAATTGTCTCCAGGAAATGCTTGACTTTTATTCTTCAAGAGAAAGAATCATGACAGTTTTACTCCTCAGCAGGCTGAGACTAGGAATGGACCCTAGATAGGGGCACCTGTTGGCTGGAGAGTTTCTTTACCATTCCCAAAGTTTCATGTCTCCCTGCATCAGGAATGTATGTCACATGCCACAGGCCACACGCTGCTATGATATATACATGTAGTTCATGCTGTAGAATCAGCTCAGTTTTTAAGTACCCTCCCATTTTATTTTTGGCAATATTATTTCTTAGTGGCTCCAAAGAATCTTGGGAGTATATGCTGACTGGTGCTCTATTTTATTTTATTTTTTACCACTTATCTCGGTTTTTTTTAAATTTTTTTTATCTTTTATTTTTTAATACTTTATTCTACATTACAGTACTATATTTGTTCTTGCCATACATTGACATGAATCAGCCACAGGTGTACATGATCTCCCAATGCCGAAGCCCCCTCCCACCTCCCACCCTATATCATCTCCCTGGATCATCCCATGCACCAGCCCCAAGCATCCTGTATCCTGTATTGAACATAGACTGGCGCTTCGTTTCTTACATGATAGTATCCATGTTTCAATGCCATTCTCCCAAAATAAACCCCAAACAATTAAGAAAATGAGAGTAGGATCATACTATCAATAATTACTTTAAATGTAAATGGATTAAATTCACCAACCAAAAGACATAGACTGTCTGGGTAGATGAAAACATGTGCATGTATGCACTTCCACTTACCACATCACTCTGCTTGACACCCGCCGCCCCCCCCCGCCTGCCACCCCACCGCCAAGCTGTATGTAATTATTTTCTATTGGTAGATTAATCATGTTCCCATTATGGCTTGCAACTGTAATTATCTTTTATTTTTTGTCTGGCTATTGATTGTGACAACTGATAAACATCTTTTACTGTTGTGATTATGTAACTATACTAATACCATTGTATCATAATTGGTCAAGAGAAAAATAATAGAAGCCTATATCACCAAAGTGAAAGTGAAGTCATTCAGTCACGTCCAACTCTTTGTGACCCCATGGACTGTAGCCTACCAGGATCCCCAGTCCATGGAATTTTCCTGGCAAGAGTACTGGACTGGGTTTGCATTTCCTTCTCCAGGGGATCTTCCCAAGCCAGGGATCGAACCCAGGTCTCCTGCACTGCAGGCAGACACTTAACCGTCTGAGCCATCAAAGTGAAAGTGAAGTCACTCAGTCATGTCCGACTTTTTTTTTTTAAATTTTTCTAATACTTTATTCTACATTACAATACTGTATTTGTTTGCCATACATTGACATGAATCAGCCACAGGTGTCCATGATCTCCCAATGCCGAAGCCCCCTCCCACCTCCCACCCCACATCCTCTCCCTGAATCATCCCGTGCACCAGCCCCATGCATCCTGCATCCTGCATTGAACATAGACTGGCGCCTCATTCTTACAAGATAGTATACATGTTTCAGTGCTGTTCTCCCAAATCATCCCACCCTCTCCCTCTCCCTCAGAGTCCAAAAGTCCGTTCTATACCTCTGTGTCTCTTTTGTTGTCTCACATAGAGGGTCATCATTACTATCCTTCTAAAGTCCATATATATGTGTCAGTATACTGTATTGGTGTTTTTCTTTCTGGCTTTCTTCACTCTGTATAATCGGCTCCAATTTCATCCATCTCATTAGAACTGAGTCGAATTTATTCTTGTTAAGGGCTGAGTAGTACTCCATTGTGTATATGTACCACAGCTTTCTTATCCATTCATCTGCTGATGGACATCTAGGTTGTTTCCATGTCCTGGCTATTATAAACACTGCTGCAAAGAACATTGGGGTATATGTGTCTCTTTCAATTCTGGTTTCCTCGGTGTACGCCCAGCAGGGGGATTGCTGGGTCATAAGGCAGTTCTATTTGCAATTTTTAAGGAATCTCCACACTGTTTTCCATAGTGGCTGTACTAGTTTGCATTCCCACCAGCAGTGTAAGAGTGTTCCCTTTTCTCCACATCCTCTCCAGCATTTATTGCTTGTAGACTTTTGGATCCCAGCCATTCTGACTGCTGTGAAATGGTACCTCATTGTGGTCTTGATTTGCATTTCTCTGATAATGAGTGATGTTGAGCATCTTTTCATGTGTTTGTTAGCCATCCGTATGTCTTCTTTGGAGAAATGCCTATTTAGTTCTTTGGCCCATTTTTTGATTGGCTCGTTTATTTTTCTGGAGTTGAGCTGCATAAGTTGCTTGTATATCTTTGAGATTAGCTTTTTGTCAGTTGTTTCATTTGCTATTGTTTTCTCCCATTCAGAAGGCTGTCTTTTCACCTTGCTTATAGTTTCCTTTGTTGTGCAGAAGCTTTTAATTTTAATTAGATCCCATTTGTTTATTTTTGCTTTTATTTCCAGTATACTGGGAGGTGGATCATAGAGGATCCTGCTGTGATTTATGTCGGAGAGTGTTTTGCCTATGTTTTCCTCTAGGAGTTTTATAGTTTCTGGTCTTACATTTAGATCTTTAATCCATTTTGAGTTTATTTTTATGTATGGTGTTAGAAAGAGGTCTAGTTTCATTCTTTACAAGTGGTTGACCAGTTTTCCCAGCACCACCTGTTAAAAAGACTGTGTTTACTCCATTGTATAGTCTTGCCTCCTTTGCCAAAGATAAGGTGTCTATAGGTGTGTGGATTTATCTCAAGGCTTTCTATTTTGTTCCATTGATCTATATTTCTGTCTTTGTGCCAGTACCATACTGTCTTGATGACTGTGGCTTTGTAGTAGAGCCTGAAGTCAGGCAGGTTGATTCCTCCAGTTCCATTCTTCTTTCTCAAGATTGCTTTTGCTATTCGAGGTTTTTTGTATTTCCATACAAATCTTGAGATTATTTAATCTAGTTCTGTAAAAATACTGCTGGTAGCTTGATCGGAATGGCATTGAATCTGTAGATTGCTTTGGGTAGTATATTCATTTTCACTATATTGACTCTTCCGACCCATGAGCATGGTATTTTTCTCCATCTATTAGTGTCCTCTTTGATTTCTTTCATCAGTGTTTTATATTTTTTGATATATAGGTCTTTAGTTTCTTTAGGTAGGTATATTCCTAAGTATTTTATTCTTTTCGTTGCAATGGTGAATGGAATTGTTTCCTTAACTTCTTTTCTACTTTCTCATTATTAGTGTATAGGAATGCAAGGGATTTCTGAGTGTTGATTTTATATCCTGCAACTTTACTATATTCATTGATTAGCTCTAGTAGTTTTCTGGTCAAGTCTTTAGGTTTTTCTATGTAGAGGATCATGTCATCTGCAAACAGTGGGAGTTTTACTTCTTCTTTTCCAATTTGGATTCCTTGTATTTCTTTTTCTGCTCTGATTGCTGTGGCCAAAACTTCCAGTACAATATTGAATAGTAGTGGTGAAAATGGACACCCCTGTCTTATTCCAAACTTTAGGGGAAATGATTTCAATTTCTCACCATTGAGGACAATGTTTGCTGTGGGTTTGTCATATATAGCTTTTATTATGTTGAGGTACGTTCCTTCTATTCCTGCTTTCTGGAGAGTTTTTATCATAAATGGATGTTGAATTTTGTCAAAGGTTTTTTCTGCATCTATTGAGATAATCATATGATTTTCATTTTTCAATTTGTTAATGTGGTGAATTACATTGATTGTTTTGCTTATATTGAAGAATCATGCATCCCTGGGATAAAGCCCACTTGGTTATGGTGTATGATCTTTTAATGTGTTGCTGGATTCTGATTGCTAGGATTTTGTTGAGGATTTTTGTATCTATGTTCATCAGTGATATTGGCCTGTAGTTTTCTTTTTGTATCGTCTTTGTCAGGTTTTGGTATTAGGGTGATGGTGGCCTCATAGAATGAGTTTGGAAGTTTACCTTCCTCTGCAATTTTCTGGAATACTTTCAGTAAGATAGATGTTAGCTCTTCTCTGGACCTGGGCGTTTGTTTGCTGGAAGATTTCTGATTACAGTTTCAATTTCCATGCTTGTGATGGGTCTGTTAAGATTTTCTATTTCTTCCTGGTTCAGTTTTGGAAAGTTGTACTTTTCTAAGAATTTGTCCACTTCTTCCAAGTTGTCCATTTTATTGGCATATAATTACTGATAGTAGTCTCTTATGATTCTTTGTATTTCTGTGTTGTCTGTCGTGATCTCTCCATTTTCATTTCTAATTTTATTGATTTGATATTTTTCTCTTTGTTGCTTGATGGTCTGGCTATGGTTTGTCAATTTTATTTATCCTTTCAAAGAACCAGCTTTTTGCTTTGTTGATCTTTACTATGGTCTCTTTTGTTTCTTTTGCATTTATTTCTGCCCTAATTTTTAGGATTTCTTTCCTTCTACTAACTCTGGGGTTCTCTATTTCTTCCTTTTCTAGTTGCTTTAGGTGTAGAGTTAGGTTATTTGTTTGACTTTTTTCTTGTTTCTTGAGATACGCCTGTATTGCTATGAACTTTCCTCTTAGCACTGCTTTTATAGTATCCCACAGGTTCTGTGTGGTTGTGTTTTCATTTTCATTCATTTCGATACATAATTTGATTTCTTTTTTGATTTCTCCTGTGATTTGTTGATTATTCAGAAGGGTGTTGTTCAGCCTCCAAATGTTGGAATTTTTAATAGCATTTCTCCTGTAATTGAGATCTAACCTTAGTGCATTATGGTCAGAGAAGATACTTGGAATAATTTTGAATTTTTAAAATTTATCAAGGTTAGATTTATGACCCAGGATGTGATCTATCCTGGAAAAGGTTCCGTGTGCACTGGAAAAAAAGGTGAAATTCATTGTTTTGGGGTGAAATGTCCTATAGATATCAATTAGGTCTAACTGGTCTATTGTATCATTTAAAGTTTGCATTTCTTTGTTAATTTTCTGTTTAGTTGATCTGTCCATAGGTGTGAGTGGGGTATTAAAGTCTCCCACTATTATTGTGTTATTATTAATTTCCCCTTTCATGGTTGTTAGCATTTGTCTTACATATTGCGGTGCTCCTATGTTGGGTGCATATATATTTATAATTGTTATATCTTCTTCTTGGATTGATCCTTTAATCATTATGTAGTGGCCTTCTTTGTCCCTTTTCACAGCCTTTGCTTTAAAGTCTATTTTATCGGATATGAGTATTGCTACTCCAGCTTTCTTTTGGTCTCTATTTGCATGGGATATCTTTTTCCAGCCCTTCACTTTCAGTCTGTATGTGTCCGTTGTTTTGAGGTGGGTCTCTTGTAAGCAGCATATATAGGGATCTTGTTTTTGTATCCATTCAGCCAGTCTTTGCCTTTTGATTGGGGCATTCAACCCATTTACATTTAAGATAATTATTGATAAGTATGCTCCTGTTGCCATTTACTTTATTGTTTTGGGTTTGGGTTTATACGCCCTTTTTGTGTTTCCTGTCTAAAGTCTATCCTTTAGTATTTGTTGGAGAGCTGGTTTGGTGGTGCTGAATTCTCTCAGCTTTTGCTTGTCTGTAAAGCTTTTGATTTCTCCTTCATATTTGAATGAGATCCTTGCTGGGTACAGTAGTCTTGGCTGAAGGTTGTTATCTTTCATTACTTTAAGTATGTCTTGCCATTCCCTCCTGGCCTGAAGAGTTTCTATTGAGAGATCTGCAGTTATTCTTATGGGGATCCCCTTGTGTGTTATTTGTTGTTTTTCCCTTGCTGCTTTTAATATTTATTCTTTGTGTTTGGTCTTTGTTAGCTTGATTAATATATGTCTTGGGGTGTTTCGCCTTGGATTTATCCTATTTGGCACTCTCTGGGTTTCTTGGACTTGGGTGATTATTTCCTTCACCATTTTAGGGAAGTTTTCAACTATTATCTCCTCAAGTATTTTCTCATGGTCTTTCTTTTTGTCTTCTTCTTCTGGGACTCCTATAATTCGAATGTTGGAGCATTTCATATTGTCTTGGAGGTCTCTGAGGTTGTCCTCATTTCTTTTAATTCGTCTTTCTTTTTCCCTCGCTGATTCATTTATTTCTACCATTCTATCTTCTATTTCACTAATCCTATCTTCTGCCTCCGATATTCTACTATTTGTAGCCTCCAGAGTGTTTCTGATCTCATTTATTGCATTATTCATTTTATGTTGACTCTTTTTTATTTCTTCTAGATCCTTGTTAACCCTTTCTTGTATCTTCTCAATCCTTGACCCCAGGCTATTTATCTGTGATTCCATTTTGATTTCAAGATTTTGGACCATTTTCACTATCAGTATTCAGAATTCTTTCTCAGGTAGATTCCCTATCTCTTCCTCTTTTGTTTGGTTTGGTGGGCATGTCTCCTGTTCCTTTACCTGCTGGATGTCCCTCTGTCTCTTCATCTTGTTTATATTGCTGCGTTTGGGGTAGCCTTTCTATATTTTGGGAATTTGTGGAATTCTCTCTATTATTGAGCTTCCTCTCTGTTATTGGGGTTATATCAGTGGCTTGTCAAAGTTTCTTGATTAGGGAGGCTTGTATTGGAGTTCTGGAGGATGGAGCTGGATTTCTTCTCTCTGGAGTGCTTTGAAGTGTCTAGTAATGGGTTATGAGACGTCAATGGTTTTGGAGTATTTTGAGCTGCCTGTGTATTGAAGCTCAGGGGCTTGTTCTTGTGTTGCTGGAGAATTTGCGTGGTATGTCTTGCTCTGGAGCTTGTTGGCCCTTGGGCAGTGCTCAGTTTCAGTATAGGTATGAAGGCGTTTGATGAGCTCCTATTGGATAATGTTCCCTGTATTCAGGAATTCTCTGATGATCTCAGGATTTGGACTTAAGCCTCCTGATCCTGGTTTTCAGATTTATTTTTACAATAGCCTCATGATTTCTCCATCTATACAGCACTAATGTTAAAACATCTAGGTTAATGATGATAGGTTTCTCCACCTTGAGGGTCGCCCCTAGAGGATCGCTGAGTTACTTGGAGGAGAGAAGAGGGAGGGGGTAGTTAAAGGTGAGTGGTATGGGATGAGGTGGAATCAAAAGAGGAAAAAGCAAGCTAGCCCGTAACCACTTTTTGTGTGCGCTCCAAAGTCTGGACCGCTCAGAGGTGGTCACAGAGTTATACATGGAAGAGGAGAGGGAGGAAGTAGATAGAGGTGGCCAGGAGGATAAAAGAGGGAGATGCAAAGGAGAGATACAGATCCGGCCAGTGACCAGTTCCCTGACAGTTCTCCACCTTCTGGAACACATAGAGATTCATAGAGTTGGGTAGAGAAGAGGAGGGGGAGGGAGGGAGACAAAAGCCACCTTGTGGAGAAAAGAGAGATTCCAAAGGGGAAGAGAGTGGTCAAGCCAGTAATCTCGCACTCATGTAAAATTGGGTACTGAAGATTAGGTTTTTAAAAGTACAAAATTGGCAACAAATACCAAAATGCCAAGATTAAAAATCTGGAGTAGAGATTGGATTTTCAAAGATAAAATATTAATGTAAAGAAGGAGAAGGACAAAAATTTAAAAAATAGAAAAAAATAAAATAAAAGACTCCAGAATTATTAAAAGACAACAGCTTCCACCAGCAGAAGGACTATATATGGTGTTTGCTTTAAAGATAGGGGTTTTTTTTGAAAAGTAATATTAGGTTATAAAAATAATAAATCGAAATATAGAGGACTTAAAAAGTTAAGCAAGTTTAGAACAAAAAGACAAAAAGAAAAGAAGAAAAGATAAAATTTGTTTTCAAAAAAAAAATTTAAGAAAAAAATTTCTTTAAAGAAAAAAATCACAACCCCCCAAAAAATTTTTTGAACATAAAGGTAGTAACGGTATGTCTGGCACTTTCTCTGTCGTTGTGGGCTGTGTGGGGTCACTACCAATGCAGTTCCCTCTGTTTGACTTCCTCTGTTTGCTGGTCTTTTCCGTGTCTGATTTCCATCTTGACACAGGGATGGGGGTGGTGGACTCTGCACTGGCTTGCCCCTTCTCATGGCGCACACCGCTCAGGTTGTCCGTCTGGGCCCTGCCGAAGGCTTCATGCACCTGCCCGGTCCAAGCCGCTCAAGTTTGGTGATCAGGAAGCCCTCCGAGGCTCGGATTTGGTTGAGCCTGGGCTTTGTTCCCTTCCCAGGTCTGCGTAGCTAGGGAGTTTGGTGTGCGCAATTGCTGTGACTTCTGGCCTTTCTGGGTCACTCAATTTTCTGGGAGTACCACTGGGGCTCTTTCTCCAGCAGATGATGACTGTTCAGAGCCCCCCAGAAGTCTTAATTAGCAAGGAAAACTGCTTGCAGTTTGGTAGGTAATGTCTCTCTTGATCTGCGATTGCCCCCTTCCAGCATTTAAGGCTCTGGCTGCCTGTCACCGGAGGGGATGGTCTTCAGCCGGCTATTTCCGATCCGGCCTTTGTTCTGTGCGCGGGCCTGTCGGTGTCTTATGTTTGAGCGTTTCACGTGTTAGCTATCCCACAGTCTGGTTTGCTAGTTCAAGATAGTTCATTCTAGCCACGTGCGGACCCGATTCTGGCCCCGTTACGATCCGATTCTTGAGAAAAGCCCTGCAGCCTACGTCTCCCGCGGCCCAATTCTTAGAAAGCACTGTCGCTGGCACCTCGCGCTCCTCCCTGCCCAACCCCCACTGCTACTGTCGGAAGCAGGTGTTTGCGCTGCTTATCCGCTGGGGGTTTTTACTGTTGAATTCGTAATCTGTTGGTTTTAATTATTTATTTATTCTTCCTTCCTGTTATGTTGCCCTCCGCGCTTCCAGGGCTCGCCCCAGACACGGCTGTGAGAATGTTTCCCGATCTTAGGAGACCTCTCTTTTAAGAGTCTCTTCCTGGGACGGGATTCCCTTCCTGGGATGGGACTCCCTCCCTACCTCCTTTGTCTCTATTTTCGTCCTTTATATTTATTCCTACCTGGTTTTGAAGCCAAGGATCTGCTTTGCTGGATGCCTAATGTCCTCTGCCAGCAATCAGAAGCTGCCTTGTGGAATTTTCTCAGTGTTGAAATGTTCTTTTGATGAAGTAGTGAGGGAGAAAGTGTTCTCCCCATCCTATTCCTCCGCCTTCTTTTTCCCCCCTCTCCTTACCACTTATCTCAATTCTCTTTTATTCTTAAAGTTATAGCAATGGGTACAGAGTGATAATCACACACTTATACTAGTTTGTATCTCTTAATCCCCTACCACTATACTGCCCCTCACCCTCTCCCCACTAGTAACCACTGGTTTGTTCTCTGTACCTGTGAATCTGCCCCCCCTTTTTTTTGTTATATTCACTAGTTTGTTGTGTTTTTTTATATTCCACCTATAAGTGATGTCATACAGTATTTCTCTTTCTCTGTCTGATTTACTTCATTTACCATCAGTTCAGTTCAGTTCAGTCGCCCAGTCGTGTCCGACTCTTTGCGACCCCATGAATCACAGCACACCAGGCCTCCCTGTCCATCACCAACTCCTGGAGTTCACTCAGACTCGTGTCCATCGAGTCAGTGATGACATCCAGCCATCTCATCCTCTGTCATTCCCTTCTTCTCCTGCCCCCAATCCCTCCCAGTATCAGAGTCTTTTCCAATGAGTCAACTCTTCGCATGAGATGGCCAAAGTACTGGAGTTTCAGCTTTGGCATCATTCCTTCCAAAGAAATCCCAGGGCTGATCTCCTTCAGAATGGACTTGTTGGATCTCTTTGCAGTCCAAGGGACTCTCAAGAGTCTTCAACACCACAGTTAAAAACCATCAATTCTTTGGCGCTCAGCCCTCTTCACAGTCCAACTCTCACATCTATACATGACTACTGGAAAAACCATAGGCTTGACTAGATGGACCTTAGTCGGCAAAGTAATGTCTCTGCTTTTCAATATGCTATCTAGGCTGCTCATAACTTTTCTTCCAAGGAATAAGCTTCTTTTAATTTCATGGCTGCAATCACCATCTGCAGTGATTTGGGAGCCCCCAAAAATAAAGTCTGACGCTGTTTCCACTGTTTCCCCATCTATTTCCCATGAAGTGATAGGACTGGATGCCATGATCCTCGTTTTCTGAATGTTGAGCTTTAAGCCAAGTTTTTCACTCTCCTCTTTTACTTTCATCAAGAACATAATACCCTACAAATCCATGTGCATTGTTGTAAATGGCAGAATTTAATTATTTTTTGTAGCTGAGTAAGATTCTATCAGGGCTTCCCAGATGGTACAGTGGTAAAGAATTTGCCTGCAATACAGGAGACTCAGAGATGCGGGTTCAGTCCCTGAGTCAGGAAGATCACTTGGAGGAGGAAATGGCAACTCATTCCAGTATTCTTGCCTGGGAAGTCCCATGGACAGAGGAGCCTTGTGGGCTACAATCTATTGGGTTGTAAAGTGTCAGACACGACTACATATGCACATATGTAGGTAGGATTCCATTGTATATATGTACCGAATCTTCTTTACCCATTCATCCCATCTGTTAATGGACATGGGTTGCCTCCATACCTTGGCTATTATAAATAATGCTTCTATGAACATTTTCAAATTAGTGTTTTTGTTTTTTCCCATTGTATACTCAGGAGTGGAATTGCTTGGCCATATGGTAGTTCTAGTTTTAGTTTTTTGAGAAATTCTTGCCCAAATCACTGATATCTTTTTCTCTCTGTATTTCCTACTCCTGACACTATAGCAAAGTGTCAAAGTGTGGCCTCTAGGCCAGCAGCATTACCTGAGCACTTGCTAGAAGTGCAAATTTGGGCTGTACCTCAGATCTGCTGAGTCAGAAATTCAGAGAATGAGGTTCAAAGATCTGCACTTTAAAAGTCCTAGGTGTCAAGATGGGAAGACACATGTATACCTGTGGCCAATTCATGTTGATGTGTGGCAAAAGCCATCACAATATTGTAAAGTAATTATTTTTTAATTAAAATAAATTTTTAGAAAAGTGTTAGATGATTCACATGCTCTCAGTTTGAGGTTCATCACTCTGTAGCCATTTCCTGTCTATCAGCCATCTCCTGAAAGCATCTTCACAATATATCTTGTTTTTGGTAGCTTGGAATGCCACCAACGTCTCCACAGAATGCTTAGGAATCCTCCCCACCATTCCAACTGATCTCATTTTAGTTTGCTTTTCTCCCACCCCATGTACATGGGCCACTATCTCATTCTCCATACCCACCTCCCCAAACTTTAGTTAAACTGGAAATCACCTGAGTGATAACCTAAGCCAAATGTGGCAGTGGTGTCTCAGTTGTGAGTTCTGAGCCACTGGTAGTAAGCTACTTAGATTGCCAATGGTATTCTGTGGTCATGTCCAAGTTCAGTTAGCAAATCTGGCAGGTACTGATGGGTACTATTGAGGCTATAAGGGAAAGTGGCAGCAAAGTGCCCTACATGAGCTTTACCAACGTAGGCTACCCATAGCCCAGGATTTTAGGGGGAGGAAACTGAGGCCCAGGGAAAGGAAGTGAGTTGTGTAAAGTCTCACAGCTAGTGATGGTAGAGATGCTTCTTGAAACCATGAATATACTCTTCTCACAAGACCCATGTTCTTTCCCTTTGCTCTCCATCTATTTCTCCTTTTCTTGACTCTCTATCACACTTGTAGACTTTCTGCTCATCATTCACATGATTACCACAAATGAATCAAGAAAATGGGGGTGGAGTGATGAGAATCAACAGACTGAGCTCCTTTATACTGAGGAGTCTTGAAGAGAGGACAGGTGGAAACCAATTGCTCCATAAAATGTGTTATGGGGGACTTCCCTGGTGATCCAGTGGTTAAGAATCCACCTCCCAATGCAGAGAACATGGGTTCAATTCCTGGTCCAGGAAGATTACACATGCTGTGGAGCAACTAAACCTATGCACCACAACTAAAGAAAGCCTGCACAGCAATGAAGACCCAGTGCAGCCAAAAATCCAAAAATAAACAAATAAATAAGAATTTTTTAAATGTGCTGTGGGTCTTCCTTATCAGTCTCTCTACTGCATGAAAGTAAACACACCTTTCTTCCTTTTCTATCCTTCTTTCTCTTCTCCTTCTTTACTTTCTTTCATCAGTAAATTTTTGTTGGGCACATACTAAGTCCAGACATTTTTATAACCTCAGAATACAGCATTAATAATACACCCCCAAAATTCTGCCCTCGTGGTCCTTGAATTCTAGTAAGGAAGACAGAAAACAAATAATTAAGCAGAATATGTGGCATCAGATGGCAACAAGTCTTACAGAGACAAATTAAGACAAATAAGAGGAGCAGAGAGAACAGTTGTCACTAGGATGGTCAGAGAAGGCCTCAGAGGAGGTGACATTTTAGCACAAACCAGGAGGGAAGGGGAGCAGGCCACACACAACCTGTGAGGAAAATGTGTTAGGACGAGCGAATGCAAGCACCAAGTCCCTGAGACAAGCATGTTCCAAACAGCTTTGGGGGATAGGAGGAACCATATATGGAGCAGAATGAGCAAGGGGAGAGGTGGTAGACGATGTCACTAGGGAAATACTGGAGGAATGCCTTGTGTAAAGTCCCGTACACCACTGTGGGAACTTGGGACTTTTTCAGCCCTGTTAGGAAGTCCTTTCTGGGTCTGTTAAGCCCAGCCCTCCTTAATTAGTCTCCATATTTTACCTATAGTTGCAACTCCCTTGCCCAATAATTCCTTTCTTCCAAGCTCCCTTTGCTCAGAAAGGTTATTTTCCTCTGCGCATTATGTGGGCAGCCACTTCACAAGATCATCTGCAATGCTTCCTACCCTTCCACTGGCCACATTGCTTGTTCTCCAAATTCAAACTTTACTGTCTGCCATGAAACCTTCCCCAGCCTCCCCAAGGTAAAGTCAATGGTCCCTAATCCTGGGTTACACACAAGCCCTTAGATATGAACCACTGTTTATTGCTCACTCAGCCAGTGGTCATAGGCCAATAATGTCTCCTTCCTTGGGGACAGGGGCCTCTTCTGCTTCCCTTGCCCCAGTAATGGATATCCCATGAACATATAGGGCTTTGATGGGTACTCCAAGTATTTGGGAAATGTCTTCTCTAATGTAGACGTACTTGGGCACCTAGGAGTTGGACCATAAAGAAGGCTGAGCTCCGAAAATGGATGCCTTTGAACTGTGGTGCTGGAGAAGACTCTTGAGAGTCTCTTGGACTGTGAAGAGATCAAATCAGTCAATCCTAAATGAAGTCAACCCAAATACCACTTGAAAGGACAATACTGAACTGAAGTTCCAATATTTTGGTTAGCTGATGCAAAGAGCCAGCTCACTGAAAAGACCCTGATGCTGGGAGAGATTGAGGGCAGGAGGATAAGGTGGTGACAGAGGATGAGGCAGTTGGATGGCATCATCAACTCTATGAACATGAGTCTGAGCAAAATCCAGGAGAATGTGAAGGACAGGGAAGTCTGGTGTACTGCAGTCCATGGGGTCACAAAGAGTCAGACATGACTGAGTGAATGAGCTACAGCAATAGAAAATAGAACAGGTTCCTGGAAGTTTAGAACAAATGAAGAAAATACATTCTGTCATGATTGCACTTTCTCCAAGAATATCCTTGAAATGCTCCCAAAAGTCCCAGATACTACAATACATATGGATGGAAAACCCAAGGACCGATATAGTTCTCAGAAGCACATAGGACAACAAAAGTAGAGGCATCTTGAGTGTCAGCCCTTGCTACACTTTTAGCATTGGCTCTGTCCTCCCAAATCATCTGTGTACTCACCCTCAAGCCCCTTATAGTTGCTCAAAGTCTCCCATTATCAACCCTTTCAGAAATTCCCTAGAGATCCAGGATTTATTTTTTATCTTTTTTTTTTTACCCAACTCCAAGTTGATGTCTCAGTTCTCTTACAGTTTTTGGTGATGCCAAAGCTGCTCATAATTGATAAAATAATGAACCTTAAGGTTGTGACAATAGACTGTGCTTTCTTATCAGAAGTCTCTGCCATCCAACTTTGCCCCACTTATGGTGGACACTCTGGCTCCTAAGAGATAAATATTTTAGAAGCAGAGGGATCTTTGGGGAGTGCTCCTTTGAACCTATCAGACAAGTCTTTTCTGTATTTATGTAAGACCATAATACCAAGAGGGGCTTCCCTGGTGGCTCAGAGGTTAAAGCATCTGCCTATGATGCGGGAGACCTGGGTTCGATCCCTGGGTTGGGAGGATCCCCCAGAGAATGAAATGGCAACCCACTCCAGTAATCTTGCCTGGAGAATCCCATGGACGGCGGAGCTTGGTCGGCTACAGTCCACGGGGTCGCAAAGAGTCGGATACAATAGAGTGACTTCAATTCACTTCACTTCACTTCATAATACCAAGGGAAGCTTATTCTCCCAAATTACTGTGCAGTTAAATAGCTCAGCACTGTATGAAGCTCAACCTTATTCCTTTTTGCCTGTCAGTGCACACAGAAAACAAAGACAAAAGAGCCTATTTATAATTTGAAGAGGAACATATTTGGGGAGGGGCCAGCAGTGCTCAGGATACGTGATAGTGATAGTGATAGCGATAGCATTGGTCTCTCAGTCGTGTTTAACTCTTTATGACCCCATGAAGTGTCTCCTGAGAAACCTGTATGCAGGTCAAGAAGCAACAACTGGAACCAGACATGGAACAATAGACTGGTTCCAAATTGGGAAAGGAATACATCAAAGCTGTATACTGTCACCCTACTTATTTAACTTATGCAGAGTACATCATGCAAAGTGCCAGCCTGGATGAAGAACAAGCTGGAATCAAGGTTGCCAGGAGAAATATCAATAACCTCAGATATGCAGATGTCACCACACTTATGACAGAAAGCAAATAAGAACTAAAGATCCTCTTGATGAAAGTGAAAGAGAGTGAAAAAGCTGGCTTAAAACTCAACATTCAAAAAACAAAGATCATTGCATCCAGTCCCATCACTTCATGGCAAATAGTTGGGGAAACAGTGGAAACCATGAGAAACTTCATTTTGAGGGGCTCCAAAACCACTGCAGATGGTAACGGCAGCCATGAAATTAAAAGACACTTGCTCCTTGAAATAAAATCTATGACCAACCTAGACAGCATATTAAAAGCACAGACATTACTTTGCTGACATAGGTCCATCTAATCAAAGCTATGGTTTTTCAGTAGTCGTGTATGGATGTGAGAGTCATACTATAAAGAAAGCTTACAGCTGAAGAATTGATGCTTTTGAACTATGGTGTTGGAGAAACTCTTGAGAGTCCCTTGGACTGCAAAGAGATCCAGCCAGTCAATCCTAAAGGAAATCAGTCCTAAATATTCATTGGAAGGACTGATGCTGAAGCTGAAACTCCAATACTTTGTCTGTTGTTCCAAGTCCAATTCTAACATGGAACTTGTTGCTTCTTGACCTGCATACAGATTTCTCAAGAGACACTTCATGGGGTCACAACAAGTGAGACATGAGTGAGAGACCAACACTATCACTATCACTAAGTTTCCTGAGCACTGCTGCCCCCTCCCCAAATATGTTTCTCTTTAAACTAGAAATGGGCTCTTTTGTTTTTGTTTTCTGCTCACACTGACAGGCTAAAAGGAATAAGTTTGGGCTTCATACAGTCCAACAAAGAAGTGACTCATTGGAAAAGACCCTGATGTTGGAAAAGATTGAAGGCAGGAGGAGAAGGAGATGACAGAAGATAAGATGGTTGGATGGCCTCACCAACTCAATGGATATGAGTTTGAGCAAGCTCCAGTGATAGACAGGGAGGCCTGATGAGCTGCAGTCCATGGGATCACAAAGAGTCAGACACAACTGAGTGACTGAACTGAACTGAAGTGTAGTCTTCCAGGCTCCCCTGTCCATGGAATTCTCAAGGCAAGAATATTGTAGTGGGTTGCCATGCCCTCCTACAGTGGATCTTCCCAACCCAGGAATCGAACCAGGTCTCTCCACATTGCATGCAGAGTCATTACCGACTGAGCCACCAGGGAAGCCTGAGATGGGTTTGAGTTATCCCAGTCAATGATTGCCTGTCTTTATGATTGCCTGTCTTTGGGATACCACTTGATTTCAATGAGTGTCTGCTTATCTGTAAAATGGATCCTTGGACAAAACACTTTTAAGAAAAGTTATATAGCTTAATATAACTTTAGGCTGAGATGTCAGCAAGACTTCATTATTATTCTTCCTTGATCCTTCCCCTTTGCCATAGATGTTTCCCTCATCTGGCAACAATATAGAATTATATTCTGTAGCCATCTGTAGCCATCTTGACTTGCACCAAGAGCTCTCCTGCAGATTCAGAAAGGCAGGTGGTCCTTACAGAGGTCTTGTTCCCAGGATGAGTATTATCTCCTCCAAAATGCCTTCTCTGACCCCTCATTCTGATTTAGAACCTTCTTCTGTGTTTTCACAGTATTCTGTTCGCACCTTTTCTATAGCAAAGATATTTTCATTGTTGGCGTAGTTTTCTGTCTCACTTTTTCCCCCTCCTCCACTTAGCACCTCACCTCCCTGCTGCTGCTGCTAAGTCACTTCAGTCATGTCCAACTCTGCATGACCCCATAGACAGCAGCCCACCAGGCTCCTCCATCCATGGGATTTGCCAGGCAAGAGTACTGGAGTGGGATGCCATTGCCTTCTCCACCTCACATCCCTAAATTACACTAAATTATAACCTCCTGGGAAAAGAGGTATTCTGCCTTGTTATCTTTGTATCTTCAGCCTTTTACACAGTATCTGGCACATAGTAGTTGCCTACAAAATGATGAATAAATGAATGAATAAACACATGGTTTTGGTGGTGATAGGTTAAAGCTGGTGTCAAAAAGAAATCTCTGAAGAAAATGGTCACAGTGATTCAGCCAAGGCTCAGAATGGTTTTGGGGGAGAAATTTTTAAAGTCACCAGCATTCCAAAGGATCTTATTTATAATCCAGTGGAGACTCTGACTTAATTTGTGGAAAATTCCTGTAATTGCATAGTGTGCAGAGAAATGAAAATACAAAGAATACACTGTCTTTAAGGACGGACCTTTGCAGTAGTCCAGAGAATATGATATGGGGCTTAAGGTGAGGGTTATAATAAAGACTAGCAATTCTATTTCAAATTTTAGTTTACAAAGTTTTTCCAAATATGTTCTCCATTGGAAAAGCATCTGGACTACACATCAGAAAATCTGGATTTTGGAAAAGTGGCCTAGCCTTTCTCAGCTTTATCCTCTTCAATTGTAAAATGGAAATGATACCTCCGCCCATCTCAAAGGGTGGTTGAAACGAGCAAATGAGATAAGATATGTAACAGCTATTTAAAAATTTACAAGTATAGCTGCTGGTATGGAAGAGTAAGTGTGGGGAGATATTATAAATGGCCCCACAAATTAAGTGGCTGAATAAATTGTTAAGATGAAGTTTTTACTCCTCTGAGCTAAGAATAAGTAGAATAAGACTTTAAAACAATGCTATCATGAATAAATTTAGTGATGTTTGCCCTGTTTTCTTATCCTGAAAATTAGAGAGTTCTAGTGCAATGATCCCCAAATTACTATTGAACTACTAAAATTCTGGTGACACTTGAGACAAGCATGGTGAGTAAGTTCCCATTCGATGAATCTAAGAATACCAAAACTCCTCAGAACAGTGCTCAGACCCTATAAATCTATATTGCATGAGTGCAGAGTGAGTATCTGGAACACACTGTTGTCTGGCTCCTGTTAGAGCTGAGCTTGCTGGCAGCAGTCCTAACCCTCATTATCCCTAGTGGGCCTGGACCAATTGGCCAAAGCCTCACAGAGGCTGGCAGAGCTAATTATTTCCAGATGCAACTCATCAACGCTTTACACCTTCTTTTGTGTTGAGGGCTGATCTCCTGACTCCCATTCTTCCTTTCTCTTTTATGTACTGTCTGTGCCTTAATTCCTTGCATTTTGATGTGCCTTCAGTTCTGATGAATTCAAAGCTCTGAGGATTTTAATGTCCTCATCCATCGGTTGCAGGGATCTGTGGGGAGAAGAAAGAAATACTATCCCAATTCTGCAACTATGAGCCAAATCTGTCACTAGGGCATTTCCATTGGAGCTTATGTCTGTTAGGCTACTTTTATTCAAAGGAATGTTGATGGCCTTTAGTTTTGGTGAGTTAGGTAAGATTCACCTGAGTAAAAGGAAGAGGATATTAGGGGTTTTGCCACAGTCTCAGTATTCTGGGAACTGCTAAACCACTAGGTCTCACAGAATTTACTAAAGAGTTCAAGACTCAATAAACCATTCAGAATTCAGAGTGGCAAAAGTGACTGGGTCATCTGGTCAGCCTCCTAAGCAACAGGGGTTCACAAATACCTATTCTCATGCTCTACCATTGTGGCAACTTGTGTGGGCAGAAATCCTCAGAAGAGGTATATACAAGAAGCAGATGTTCTGAAGCCCAGCCTCCAGTATAAATCCAACTTAAAGGCACTAAGATTTTAAGAACTCTTTTTATGCACAGTTTCATTATTTTTATGCCATGCTGCTCTATTATTCTTTGATAATAGAAGATCATTCAATTAGTGAAGTTCCCAATGTACTAAAATAAATTTATTTAAACTTCAGTTCAGTTCAGTCATTCCGTCGTGTCCAACTCTTTGCAGCCCCATGAATCACAGCACACCAGGCCTCCCTGTCCATCACCAACTCCTGGAGTTCACTCAAACTCACATCCATCGAGTTGGTGATGCTATCCAGCCATCTCATCCTCTGTTGTCCCCTTCTCCTCCTGCCCCCAATCCCTCCCAGCATCAGAGTCTTTCCCAATGAGTCAAGTCTTTGCATGAGGAAGCCAAAGTATTGGAGTTTCAGCTTCAGCATCAGTCCTTCTAAAGAGATCCCAGGGCTAATCTCCTTCAGAATGGACTGGTTGGATCTCCTTGCAGTCCAAGGGACTCTCAAGAGTCTTCTCCAACACCACAGTTCAAAAGCATCAATTCTTTGGTGCTCAGCCCTCTTCACAGTCCATACATGACCACTGGAAAAACCATAGCCTTGACTAGACGGACCTTTGTAGGCAACTTCTCAGTATCAATCTGTCAGACAGAGTGAAGCACACACGTTCAAGGTTGTATTTGATTTAGCTGATGGTTTGGTCATGGTGTTATTTTGGCAGCCCACTCCAGCACTCTTGCCTGGAAAATCCCATGGGCAGAGGAGCCTGGTGGGCTACAGTCCATGAGGTTGCTGAGTCGGACATGACTGAGCAACTTCACCTTCACTTTTAACTTTCATGCATTGGAGAAGGAAATGGCAACCCACTCCAGTGTTCTTGCCTTGAGAATTCCAGGGACAGGGGAGCCTGGTGGGCTGCCATCTATGGGATCGCACAGAATCGGACACAACTGTAGCAACTTAGCAGCAGCAACAGCATGAAGAACTGAGTTCATTAGCTATATTCAAGGTGACCTGGGCTTTTTGGTGACCTGGAGACCTAAATACTATTTAACTTTGTTGTTCTGAGTTCTCAGCATCCAATTAACAGCAGGAACTTTCGAGTTATAGCCATTTATACATTGAAAATCAATGCAGTTTTATTCCAGAAATCTTACACCATCTGAACAACTTTGAAACAACTGCCTTCAGCAAACATTTTTAAAAGATCTGATCATCAGGGACATCTTATGGCATTTGATTCTATGTCTTGGGCAATGGTGTAAATATGAGGGAAAAGTGTATATTTATCTAAAACAGTGGTATTCAACCTGTGGTCCCAGAACTAGCAGATCAGCATCACCAGAGGACTTATTAGAAGAACAGATCCTCATGCTTTACCCCAAATATGCTGAATCAGAAAGTTTGTTGACGGGACCCAGAAATCTATGTTTTAACAATCCTTCCAAAAAATTCTTGTATACTAACATTTGAGAATGCTTGGATAAGACTTTTGTGAGCTCCAGAAGACCCTGAGGAAGACATGAGAACAATGCAATATCCTCATCGTATGGTTAGGAACAAGAGCATGTATTGTTTCTCTAAGTACTTCTGACTAGGGTCAGATTTGGGAAGAAGTTCAAACCAAAGATCAATGTCACCAATGTATGCTGTTTCTCTTTCTGTATTCTCTGTCCTTCCCTTCTGCTCCAGCAAGTTATCCCCTCACTATTTCTAAACTCCTTCAGTTTCCTACATGGAATTTCCTCCTCCTTCCTCTTTGTTAACCCAACCTCCATATTTCCTTCAAGTTCTGCTTCAAAAAACATCTTCAAGAATCTTCCATGTTTCCTCTCAGTTGCATTCATCAAGTATTTATTAAATACACTTACTTTTTTCCTGGCTGGCACACTTTTCGAAGAAAAGGCTTTGTCTCTGTTCTCATGTGCAGTGAGAACCCACAACACAACATGCTTCTGTTGCTTTCTCTCAGACCTTTCTCCACAGCTCCTAAGAAATTTCCAGACAACTTCACTCTGGTTTTAGGTTACTTCCAATATGTGTTTTAGCTTCCCTACTAGATAGCAAGCTCCTTGAGGGCAGTGACACGGTTTTAAACTCATTTTGTACATTTTGTGTTCCTTGGCAGACTGTGAAGAATGTGTTAAGGCATGTTGTTGAGTTGAATGAATGAGGTAATGGTTGAAACAATAGTATAGATGTGCACAGAGTCGACTTAGTACCTTCATAGTGAATCTCTCTGTCTTTTGTTCATCGGCCCTTTGGTTGACTCTTACCCACTTACCTACGGTATGAAACCAATAAAATCCCAAAGACAATTCACCTGAATGAAAGTGGATTCATGTTTCTCAGTTCTGGGCTGCAGAGGGAAGGGGAATCCCAAAAGTGCCAAGCCAGACATCAGGTCAAATGCCAATTAACAGTTTAAAAAATGTATCTTAAATCCGTATCTTAATTCCACCCTGTGCTTTTGGTTGTGATGGTGTTTGGGCCTTGAAGAAAAAAATTTGGAGAATCCTGACTCAGGGCCAAAAAGACTAATAGTTTGCCCTTAATTAGTGGAATTACAAAGAACCTGCCAAATGAATGATTTGTATAAGACCAGAGAGACACAGAGGAGAATGATGGTCTGTTTAGTAGTTATTATATGTCCAATCTTTTAAATGACCTAGATTATATGCCAAGCTGAATCTTCCAAGAGTACCTGCCTACAGGTAGCTTACAAATTTTCTTTTGATTCACATGTCAAATCAGTACTTAGGTTTATAGAGCACATTCTTGCTTGCCAACATAATTGTTTGTGAATATGAATAATAAGATATTAAAAAGTCCACATTTGCCAATTTGTTCACCTCTTCATAGATCAAAGCTCCAGAGAGCATCTTAAAAGCTAACCTTTTGAGTATAACAGGAGAAGAAGACAAGTTTCCTGTGGTTCTCTTAGAAACTCATGCCAGGGAAATCATCATCATCAATACTATATCCATTGGATGCTGGGACTTGAGTCACCAGGGAGCTCTGAGATTTGGTACCTGACCTAAAATTAGAAGGACTGGTCATGGAAAACACATGACTTTGTGAAAATGAGGGGTGGGAAGAAGATGGATGGGATGGTAATTTCTGTGAATGAAATATTTTTTGCTGCCTCATTATGATTCTTCAGTCTTGTCAAGATGGCAAAAAGAAGGCTACTTTAATAAAATAGAACACTCTGGATCACTAAAGTTGTCAGTAGGAGGAAGAATCGCAGAGCAAGAAAAAGCAGCTGAACCAAAGGACCTACATTTCCTAGGAGTGTTTATTAATTAGTAGTCTCAAGGTAACCAGCTTCCCACTTAACTCTGACCCAGTCATGGCCATACGGCTCTCCTCTGGGTGTTATGTGGTCCTGCTATGACAAAGTGAAATTATTCAAACCACATGTTGCTAAAAGGCAGGTAAGAACAAAGGAAATAAACCCAGTGAGTACAATTAAGTGAAAATGATGTGGTTTACAAGATAAGGCTCACTCACTCTTTACGGCTTTTATCACTTCATGGGAAATAGATGGGGAAACAGTGGAAACAGTGTCAGACTTTATTTTGGGGGCTCCAAAATCACTGCAGATGGTGACTGCAGCCATGAAATTAAAAGACGCTTAGTCCTTGGAAGAAACGTTATGACCAACCTAGATAGTATATTCAAAAGCAGAGACATTACTTTGCCGACTAAGGTCCGTCTAGTCAAGGCTATGGTTTTTCCTGTGGTCATGTATGGATGTGAGAGTTGGACTGTGAAGAAGGCTGAGTGCCAAAGAATTGATGCTTTTGAAATGTGGTGTTGGAGAAGACTCCTGAGAGTCCCTTGGACCGCAAGGAGATCCAACCAGTCCATTCTAAAGGAGATCAGTGCTGGGTGTTCTTTGGAAGGAATGATGCTAAAGCTGAACTCCAGTACTTTGCCAACCTCATGAGAAGAGTTGACTCATTGGAAAAGACTCTGATGCTGGGAGGGACTGAGGGCAGGAGGAGAAGGGGACAACCGAGGATGAGATGGCTGGATGGCATCACAGACACGATGTAAGTGAGTCTGAGTGAACTCCGGGAGATGGTGATGGACAGGGAGGCCTGGCGTGCTGCAGTTCATGGGGTCACGAAGAGTTGGACACGACTGAGTGACTGAAATGAACTGATCCCTGGCCCGATGGATAAGACAATGACATTCTGGTAGTTCCTTTCCTCCTAGAAACCACCATACAAACATGCATCCTGACTCATCAGACTTGAAACTGACAATAGAAAACAGGTTTTAATCTTATATTCCAGCTATGAACAATAGACAAGGACTGCCTGGGATACTGGACTGAGGAAGAGTCTGAGTGAGGAAAGTATAATGATTGATTGGTGATGTCTGCAATGGGCAAGGAGGAAAGGATGGACAGGGAGTAGTAGGGAAATGCTATGTCCTTGCCAGGTATTTGCCATCCTGGCCAAGACCTAAGAGAGAAACGCCAAAACAGAGGTATAGAATCCTCTCTCTCTCCTCTCTAAAGACCTGTCTCTTCTTCTATTATTGATATTTGAAATAATGCCTCCACATTTCAGGGAAGACTCCACCTAAACACAGGGTCCAGTTTCTATAGACAGCCTTGTCAGATTCTTGCATATCAGCCTCAATATTCACACAGAAAAAAAAAAAAAAAAAGACTCATTCTGATGGGAGAGGCATATCTTTCCATCAGACATTTTTATCTCTGGAATGACTCTCAATAACTATCTCAGTCTTTCTTTTAGCCTCATGGGATGCGGAGTTTCTAAGTTACAAGTAACTGTCATAGGCAAAGGGCTAACCCCGTGGGGTGATTGGACTTTATAAAACAGTCCCTGCATGGGAGGGAACTCCTAACACAGTCTCCTCTGCCCTTGCTCATGGTAAAGTTGTTCCTGATCAGCTCAAAGAGGAGGACAAGTTTAAAAATAGCTCTAGTGAAGGGAAACACGAAATAGCTGCAGTGAGGGGAAATGGAGAAGAGTGGAAATTGATTGCTTTAAAGACGAATGGCAAAAGGAAAACAGTAAAAACAGAGATTCATGGGCAAAGGAAAACCCCATGACTTGGTGGGGACCTAAAAGAGGAGGCACTCTAGATAAGGAGGAACTGGCAAGTTCTCCATACCGGCCCCCTTCCAAAGATTAGGCTAGATGGCAAGATGATACTGAATATCAAGGTAGAACTACCAGCTTTGACTCTGGATCTAAGAATAAAGTTCCCATCAGAGGTGGGCCCACACCAGACCAGAGCAACAGTCTAGACAGGGAAGCACTGAAATACCACGTGTCAGCCTTCACATTCCATGTGTAGCCTGGCAACTAGTGTTTATAAAATATGATTGATCACCATGCAATTTGTTATGTCAATCAGTCATGGAGTTAAGTACATGTTACTCTTGGGCACTATTATAAATAATGATATGGCAAACACAGCTAGGTTTAATGGTCCTTCGCATTCAGCTATTAAACTGATGACACAGCATCAGTATTGATGAACAGGAATTTTCTCTATCAAGGATAATTTGTATCCCTATGTCTAATGGGCTGTCTCGCTCCCATTTTTGCCAAGGCGTCATTCACACTGATACAGGCAATGAATCCATCAACAAAGAAGAAACAAATACATTTTTTTTAAAAAGTACCCTGATAAATGCTGCTCATGAGGAAACAGGGATTTCTGCATCACTGACACAGAGGTTACAGAAAATGTAAGCTCACCACAGAATTGCCAGAACAGAAAAATAAAATGGATTCAGGAGAAAGAATTTGCACTCAAGCACAGCTTCTCCAGAGTGTGCTTTCCACCTGCCAAGGACATCCTTCTTTACTACCTATTCTACAAATACATATCCAAGTTCCTTCACCAAGTAAGTTGTGTATTATATATTGTGTATATGCACTAATCTTGGAAGTTATTCACAATACAAATTAGCAGGATGTGGAGTAACAGAAGGCAAAAGGAGTATTGATGCAAAGTTTAAGGAAGAACTCACTGTCAGCTTCATGCAAGCTTCACTCACAGCTTCACCACCTGTGCTTGTCGTGCCCTAAGAACAAATGCTTCCTTAAATTTTGTTCCTTTGTTGCCTGGCTAGCCTCATGCTTGCATTTCATAGTCTGCAAAACAGAGAAAACTGTTTACTTTGATAACCCAAGATTATTTGAGGATTCAGCCCTTTTTCATTGATACCTTATTAACCTCCCATAAAATAGGTCCTCTATGAAATGAGCTTTTAAAAGGCTTTGCTACCATAGATTTTGATTTCTGCTCTTTAAAATAATAACCTTGATGTGGAGAATGGAGTTTAGATGGAGACTTGGGTCCATTTATCAAATACCACCATTGAAAATGCTCTATTATGAAAGCCAGAAAAAAAAAAATCTAACTAGTTTCCACTACTTTTCCTGGCTTTTAAAGTAGTTATTGATGACCCTGTTACTAGGAGGGCCTTCCTATCAGTGAATGTACAAATTTACACTTCCAGGTGAAGAAATTCTGTGTCATCTCCCCAGAGACAAAAAAAGCTATTGGTCTGTCTGGTGATAGAAATGGAATGAGAAAAAAAAAGTTCAATTACTTGGGAAATAAGCTTGATAAGATAGGTCAGTGGCCCTGCTTACCACTGTCAAAATCTCAGCTTTCTGCTTGTCCATCTTGCAAGTGTGTTTCTGACTTCATCCAGATGAAAAAATAAGGTTTCTTCCTGGATAACTCAGAACCAAGCCCTCCTATCTCTCAGGGAAGTGTTCAAGACAAAAGTCTGTCTATAATAATTACTGCCTAGAAGAGGAAAAATTATTCTCTCTGACTAGGAGAGTTTCACCAGTAGCCATTGTAAGCTAGCTACTTAGTACCATTGTTTGGTTTTCTTGGTTCATCCTGTATCTCCATACTCTTCTCCTTATGCTCACTTACTAGGCAGCATTGCTCAGAGAGGCACAGATTGACCAGCAACAGCTGGTGCTATGCAGAAAGGATGAGTGACAGAGGAACCTCATCACAAGGAACTAGATGAAACTAAAAGCAAAAGTTTTGGATTTCCCTAAGCTTGGTTTCAAAGATGTTGGAGTAAATCTATACAAGACTTCAGTCAGAAGTCAATTCCTGGATGAGTACTTAGGAGCCACACAAAGGTCAGATGTGATGTCTGCCCACAAGAGCCCTGGGTGAGAGTGTCCCCAGGTGGAGCCAGAACCTGAAGAGATGAGCATGCACGGGGGCCCAAAGGATAAGTTAGGATGCCCAGAGAAGCCAAAGAAACATTATAAACACAGGGACATAGCATGGGCCAGTCTGTGGTGATGACGAGGCAGGAGAATCCAGAACAATATTTGTGAATCTGACTGGGATGCCAGAGATATTTTATACTGTCTGTAGATAGATTGGTGTTGTTCAGTTGCTAAATCATGTCTAACTCTTTGAAACCCCCTGGACTGCAGCACACCAGTCTTCCCTGTCCTTCACCATTTCCCAAAGTTTGCTTAAACTCATGTCCATTGAGTCAGTGATGCCATTCAACCATGTCATCCTCTGTTGCCCGCTTCTCCTCCTGCCCTCAGTCTTTCCCAGCATCAGGGTCTTTTACAATGAGTTGGCTTTCGCATCAGGTGGCCAAAGTATTGGAGCTTCAGCTTCAGCATCAGTCCTTCTGATGAAGATTCAGGGTTGATTTCCTTTAGGATTGACTGGTTAGATCTTCTTGCTGTCCAAGGGACTCTCAAGAGTCTTCTCCAGCACCACAGTTCAAAAGCATCAATTCTTTGACACTCAGCCTTCTTTATGGTCCAATTCTCACATCCACGTGTGACTACTGGAGAAACCGTAGCTTTGACTATACGGACCTTTGTCAGCAAAGTGATGTCTCTGCTTTTTAATACACCATCTATGTTTGTCATAACTTTCCCTTCCAAGGAGAAAGCAACTTTTATTTCATGACTTCAGTCACTGTCCACAGTGATTTTGGAGCCCCCCAAAATAAAATCAGCCACTGTTTCCATTTCTAGTTGAATTCAAACTCCAAGAATTGGCTTGGATGGGGCAGCCACAAAACTCTTTTCCATAAATCATTTCTTGGGATTGCTTAGGAACAGCTCCTTTCTCCATGATTTCAGGGTCTAAATTTTGTCCCCTTGTTTTAAAACCTCCAAATTTTGAACACCTATGATGGTCCCAAGGGCTTCCCTTGTGGCTTAGCTGGTAAAGAATTCATCTGCAATGCTGGAGCCCTCAGTTTGATTCCTGGGCTGGGAAGATCCCCTGGAGAAAGGAAGGGCTACCGACTCCAGTATTCTGGCCTAGAGAATCCCATGGATGGTATAGTCCATGGGGTCACAAACAGTCGGACACGACTGAGTGACTTTCACTTCACTGTGATGGTTCCAAAGGCAATAATTAAACAAGAGAAGTGAGTAAATGAGCTTATGTGGGAAACACACAGTAATGAAGTCTCCTGGCTGGAGCCAAGACTCCCTCCTGGCTGTCAGTGAGCCCCATGCTGCCAGCTTGTGGTTTCCAGACTGATTAAGCCATAGGAATGGAGTCATCTGTTCTTTTCTGCTCTTCAAGTGCCTTTTCCTCCTCAGGGACCAATAGGAGGTTGCCTCCAGGCATTAAATTAGAGCAATCAATAAGCCATGAGCAGCATGGCTCGTTTAGAAATAGAGATACAGGCATTTTTTGTAGAAAAAACAATGATTATCTCTCTTGAGTACAGAGATTTATGGTATTTATTAGAGGTCAGGAATGTGGGAGTCAACATTCAACATAGCCAAATACTAAACCACCCCTTGGGCCTGCCAGTGATTGGCACCCAGATGAATGGTACGTTGAATCACTCAGACCAGCAGCTTGCATGTAATATCAATTTCTTCTTTTTCTTCTTGCTCAACCCCAACCTCTACTTAGAGATTGAGACCCATAGCTGCCACTTCTGTAATACCTCTGTTCGCATGCCGCACATTTACTGCAGGCCGTCTCTGGACTTCCATCCCGCACCCCTTCTATTCTTACTCCACGTGGCAGTCCCAGTAATCTCTCTGCACTGCTAGTCTGGTTATGTCATTCCCCTGTTTAGTGTAGTTTACATCTCAGACTTGCCTGCAGCTAAGGAATTCTGCAGGATTCTCTGGGATTTGATCAGTGCTGAGGTGGACAGACTTCATAAAAAGAGTGAAATGGTATCCTGTCTCAATTGTAATGTCCCCAGAAAGTTACAGAAAACACAACAGATAATAAATATCCATTTAATGATGAGTAAAAATGCAGTGTGGTATATGGAAAAGCAGGGGCTCTTTCCCAAGAGTCCGGGGTTCAAATCTCAACTTTATCACTTTCTAGCTGAGTGACCTCTGGAAAATTACTTTATGTCACTGGGCTTCAGTTTTCTTCAAAATGTTGTTATCAACTCTTGCCTAACAGGTTTGTTATGAGGATTAAATGAGATGTACTTAGAGGACTTGGCCAGTGAGTGCCTGGTGCTTCCTCAAACACCAATTGTATTTTAAAAAACAGATAAACTAACAGGGCAATAAGCATATATCCATTAGGCATCACCTATAGAGGGTACTTTACACGGAAATGGGGGAGTTGTTACCTCTGACCTGCAGGACTTAAAACCTACATTGCACAGAGGACATTTACTCAAGGCTCATCAGGCAACTACAATCTGGGCTTTTGAACAGGTCTAAAGAATCTAACACAGCTCATATTGTGGATACTATATCTGACCCTGGAGTCCCAGGATGGCTTTTCTGTCTTGAAACTCTGAGGTTCAGGCTGAGGCTATGGGTTATGTACCTAATCTGAATTCTAAATGAAAGTGGTTTTGTACCAGATCCCACTGATCCTCCAAAATATTTGGAGGGAATTATGAATTAGCATTTGTGAAGTTCTCCAAGTTCCTTAATAAAAGATCTCATTCGCATGTTGGTGTCATTACTCATTCATTTATATAACCAACTCTTACTGAGACCCAATGATGTATCCACTTTAATTTTACAGTTTTTTTTTTTCTATATGTGATTAATGTCTGCTTTACCACTGGACTGTGAGATTTTTTTTAATTGGAGTATATATATATTTTTACAATATAGTGTTGGCAGCTACTGTACAATGAAGTGAATCAGCTGCATGTATACATATATCCCCTCCCTCTTCACTCTTCCTCCCACTCCCTTCATCCCACTCCTCTAAATCACTACAGAGCACTGAGCTGAGCTCCTCGTGCTATACAGCAGCTTCCCACTAGCTCTCTATACACTATCACATGATAATGTATATATGTCAATGTTACCCTCTCAGTTTGTCCCACCCTCTCCATCCAGTCCTGTGTTCACTCATCTGTTCTCTATATCTGTGTCTCTATTCCTGTCCTGCAAATAGGTTCATCTGTACCATTTTTCTTCATATATATGATATTTATTTTTCTCTGTCTTACTTCACTCTGTACAACAGACTCTAGATTCATGTGCATCACTACAAATGACCTGATTTTGTTCCTTTTATGGCTGAGTAATATTTCATTGAAAAATGTACCACAACTTTTTTATCCATTCATCTGTTGATGGACATTTAGCATGGGTCCTTCCATGTTAGACTGCGAGCTTTATATAGGTAGAGATCAGTTCATCTATCTGCCCCATGTGTTGTACCATGGACTACATCTAGTTCATTTCCTGACACATTGGAAGTAGTCAATAAAGATTTGATAATGAATGAAAGGAAGCCATCAGATAGGAAAAATAAAACCTATTTTTTCACTTTTTCTGCCTCCTATTATAGGATACATCAAATTCATCCAACATAGGTTTCAGGAAATACATAGAGGATGGAGATATAGATAAAAGAGACAGAGGGACAAAAGAGAGAAAGGAGAGACACTTGCAATTTCAGAATTCCTAGAGGACAGAAGAGCTTCATCAGATGTTCAGAAGAGTATGCATCATACTGCAACAGCCCACTGGACTGTCTGGTATTATCAAATATCTGTGCTTTGAGTAGGATTATATTCACATTTGCACTTCACTCAAGGAAGTTTCCTGAGTTCAACTACTTATCAGTCCTCTACTAAATATCAGCTTCTCAGATAGATCTAACACCTGTATATTTGGTAGACGTATAGAACAGGCTGAGCCAACACAAAGTGACCAGTCATGGAGTCGGAGCTCCTGACAAAAGCTTGGGACATAAGTCGCTATCAAAGCTGGCCTCTCCACTCCACCCACAAGTCTAGGGCTTTCAGTCTTCCTAAAGACTAGAGAGCTGTGAAGTTAAAATGGTTTGGACAAGCATTTGGAGTCCCCTGAATATTATCTGAACTAATCAAATCTCCCAAAGTCATACATTTCCAATGAAAGCATCCAAGGATGACACACCACACTGTGGAATGTCTGTAGGCTTGGATGGAGTCCAGAAGAGAAGAGATGTATGCACTGGTGAGATAAAGCAGACAGGTGCATCACTCTTCCTCCTAGGCATCTCCCAGTCCAGCTCTCGTGAGTGTAATATTTCAGGATTTTTCGCTGCCTATTTAGAGTGGGGCTACATTGAATGACCATTAAGAAATGAGGATGGCCCTGGAATATTGTTTTCCATCTGTGATCAGGTTTCCTATTGATTTGAAGAACACAGAGTGTAAGCCAGAATGTTGTTGTTCAGTCATCAAGTTGTGTCTTTTGCAACCCCATGGACTACAGCGTGCCAGGCTTCCCTGTCCCTCACCATATCCTGGAGTTTGCCCAGGTTCATGTCCAGTAAATCCATGATGTCATCTAACCATCTTATCGTCTGTCATCTTCTTATCCTTCTGCCTTCAGTCTTTCCCAGTATCAGGATCTTTTATAAGGATATAATTGTAATTATTGCCACCAATGTCACAAGCCATGGACTCCTGAATTTTCTGTCCAGTGTTTCTCAATGTGTCCAGAGACTACATACATCCAGACTGACAAGTTCAGTTCAGTTCAGTCGCTCAGTCGTGTCCAACTCTTTGCGACCCCATGAATCGCAGCATGCCAGGCCTCCTTGTCTATTACCATCTCCTGGAGTTCACTCAAACTCACGTCCATCGAGTTAGTGATGCCATCCAGCCATCTCATCCTCTGTCGTCCCCTTTTCCTTCTGCCCCCAAACCCTCCCAGCATCAGAGTCTTTCCAATGAGTCAACTCTTCGCATGAGGCCAAAGTACTGGAGTTTCAGTTTTAGAATCAATCCTTCCAAAGAACACCCAGGGCTGATCTCCTTTAGAATGGACTGGTTAGATCTCCTTGCAATCCAAGGGACTCTCAACAAGTTGCTTGCTTCTAAATCAGGTTCTTGGGACCCTCCTCCAGAAAACTGAATCAGAATCTCTGAAGGTAAATCCCAGGAATCTGAAAATTAATAAGCTCTCCATAGACATATTAAACTACTGCACAATTGCACTTATCTCACATGCTAGTAAAGTAATGCTCAAAATTCTCCAAGCCAGGCTTCAGCAATATGCGAACTGTGAACTTCCTGATGTTCAAGCTGATTTTAGAAAAGGCAGAGGAACCAGAGATCAAATTGCCAACATCCGCTGGATCATGGAAAAAGCAAGAGAGTTCCAGAAAAACATCTACTTCTGCTTTATTGACTATGCCAAGCCTTTGACGGTGTGGATCACAATAAACTGTGGAAAATTCTGAGAGAGATGGGAATACCAGACCACCTGACCTGCCTCTTGAGAAATCTGTATGCAGGTCAGGAAGCAACAGTTAGAACTGGACATGGAGCAACAGACTGGTTCCAAATAGGAAAAGGAGTGCAACAAGGCTGTATATTGTCACCCTGCTTATTTACCTTATATGCAGAGTACATCATGAGAAATGCTGGACTGGAAGAAACACAAGCTGGAATCAAGATTGCCAGGAAAATATCAATAACCTCAGATATGCAGATGACACCACCCTTATGGCAGAAAGTGAAGAGGAACTAAAAACCTCTTGGTAAAAGTGAAAGAGAAGAGTGAAAAAGTTGGCTTAAAGCTCAACATTCAGAAAACGAAGATCTTGGCATCTGGTCCCATCACTTCATGGGAAATAGATGGGGAAACAGTAGAAACAGTGTTAGACTTTATTTGGGGGCTCCAAAATCACTGCAGATGGTGACTGCAGCCATGAAATCAAAAGACGCTTACTCTTGGAAGAAAAGTTATGACCAACCTAGATAGCATATTCAAAAGCAGAGACATTACTTTGCTAAGGTCCATCTAGTCAAGGCTATGGTTTTTCCTGTGGTCATGTATGGATGTGAGAGTTGGACTGTGAAGAAGGCTGAGCGCCGAAGAATTGATTCTTTTGAACTGTGGTGTTGGAGAAGATTCTTGAGAGTCCCTTGGGCTGCAAGGAGATTCAACCAGTCCATTCTGAAGGAGATCAGCCCTGGGATCTCTTTGGAAGGACTGATGCTGAAGCTGAAACTCCATTACTTTGGCCACCTCATGCGAAGAGTTGACTCATTGGGAAAGACTCTGATGCTGGGAGGGATTGGGGGCAGGAGGAGAAGGGGATGACTGAGGATGAGATAGCTGGATGGCATCACGGACTCGATGGACGTGAATCTGAGTGAACTCCGGGAGTTTGTGATTAACAGGGTGGCCTGGCTTGCTGCAATTCATGGGGTAAGAGTCGGACACGACTGAGTGACTGAACTGACTGAGACATATTAAAGAACTGACTCTTGACTGTTGCAGGTCAGGAAGCAAGTTAGAACTGTACATGAAGCAACAGACTGGTTTCAAATTGGGAAAGGAGTACATCAAGGCTGTATATTGTCAGCCTGCTTATTTAAATTATATGCAGAGTACATCATACAAAGTGCTAGGCTAGGTGGAGCACAGGCTAGAATCAAGATTGCCGGGAGAAGTATCAATAACCTCAAATATGCAGATGACATCACCTTTATGGCAGAAAGCGAAGAAGAAGTAAAGAGTCTCTTGATGAAAGTGAAAGAGGAGGGTGAAAAAGTTGGCTTAAAACTCAACATTCAGAAAACTAAGATCATGGTATCCAGTCCCATCACTTCATGGCAAATATATAGGGATACAATGGAAACAGTGAGAGACTTTATTTTCTTGGGCTCCAAAATCACTGCAGATGATGACTGCGGCCATCAAATAAAAGACACTTGCTCCTTGGAAGAAAAGCTATGACCAACCTAAACAGCATATTAAGAAGCAGAGATGTCACTTTACCAACAAAGGTCCATCTAGTCAAAGCTATGGTTTTTCCAGTAGTCATTTACGGATATGAGAGTTGGACTATAAGGAAAGCTGAGCACCAAAGAATTGATGCTTTTGAACTGTAGTGTTTAGAAGACTCTTGAGAGTCCCTTGGACTGCAAAGAGATACAACTAGTCAATCCTAAAGGAAATCAATCCTGACTATTCATTGAAAGGACTGATGCTGAAGCTGAAACTCCGATACTTTGTCTGCCTGATGTGAAGAACTGATTCCTTGGAAAAGACCCTGATGCTGGGAAAGATTGAAGGCAGCTGAGGAAGGGGACAACAGAGGATGAAATGGTTGGATGGCATCACCGACTCAATGGACATGAGTTTGAGTAAACTCCAAGAGTTAGTGATTGACAGGGAAGCCTGGCACACTGAAGTCCATGGGGTCACAGAGTCGGACATGACTGAGCAACTGAACTGAACTGACTGAGACATATTAAAGCCATACGCATCAAAATTATATCACTCTTCCTCCAATGCAGGATAGTCATTCTGACAATGAGGACTGAAACCCAGAGAGATGAAATGACCTGCACAGTAACACATAGATATTAGCATCACAGGCCACAACAGGATCCACATCCTGGGGCATTCATCATAGCATAGTACAAGATCCTGCAGAGACATGCTCTGATAGGCTTGTCCTTTTGCTAGGACATGTAATTTGAGGGGAGAGGAAAGACTCAGTTAGATTAGATTCCTGTTGCATTAAGACTTGAGTGTGAACAAGAGAAAGAAGAAAGTACCCTGCATTCTCCAGTGGTCCCTTCAGGCAGATGCTCCCCTGCTGTATCTGTTCCTTCCTCATGGAAAGGCCTGATTTTAGTTATTTGTCTTTCTGTGTGGATGAGATCAAGACCCCTCATGCTTCCATATGCTGTTCTCTGGGTGCTCTTTTCTCATTTGCTGTCTGACTTGACTGTCCTCAGTGAAGACTCCCAGACAAGCCTTGGTGCAACCCTCCAGTTTTTCCATTTCTGCTCTATTTGCACATCCATCTCCTGCACAACATCATCATCATCTTGAGAACAGGAGCTAAGTCCCTCATTTCTTTTCCCCATTTGCCAGCTTGATTACTAGTCCATGGTAGGTGATAAATAAATAACATGTAAATGTCTAATAAGTCCTCACAACAACCTAGTGAGTGGAGAGGAGTTATCATCCCTACCTTAGAGATGAATAAACTGATGGGGTGGGGGGAGGGAAACAGCATGAGCTGGGGATGATTACACAGGTGTCCAGGGAAAAAGAGGAGAGTTGAATCAAATTCTGAATGACTCAACTAGCAAATTCCTCCTAAGGTCAAGGTATTTACTCCCTTGGAGGCACCTACATTTTTAACCAACAACTCTGTAATTTTAGAAAAGGAATCTGTGCCCCATTTGTGAAAAGGTAGTGAGGAAAATGCAAAATATAAATTAAGAGCATATTTAGAAGAAAAGCAATGAAGTCGACAGCAGTGGAGTCTCGAACCTGAAGATCAAGACGTAAGGAGCAGATTGAAGTACATGGCTCTGACCCAAGTCTGCAGGGAAACTTGTGCTTTGGGCTGCTTTTCCCACTGAGTACCTGAGCTCAGTTTCATGATTAGAGGGAGCCCCATTAGTCTGGACACAGGGCGCTGACAAGGAAGGTGGTGTACCCCCAGGCTGGACACAGCGCACCTCCTCACTGCCACTGGACTGCGTGTACCAGACACTCTGTGTTTCCTCTTGAGGTGGAGTCAGAAGTGAGGGCAGGCTGGGCAGGGAAAACAGGTGATGGATGACTGTGCACAGACTCATGTAAGGGTCTGCACCTGAGTTAAGACAAGTTGATGTATCCAATATTTAGTATGGATTTGAAAATAAAGACTGGTGGTAGAGACTACATTTTTCTTTGTCTTGCTCCATCAACTAAAGCAGGACCTCTGACCTCCCCTTCCCTTTAAAGGTCACCCTTCAACTATTTCTTGAATTTTTCAAGCTGGTTCTTGCATATGTTCACCCACATGTCATTTCCGCTACCTCTGGCTTGGGCCATGCCCCCACCCACTTCCTGTGCATCACCTCCTGCTTCTGCCTCCCTGAAGCCCATTGAGGGCCCTTCCCTACTCTCACTGTATCAGAAGCTCATGGAAAGTATTAGCCCCCTGACCAAAGGGTGTCATCTTCCATGGATACCTAAGATTTCAGCAACATTTTCTCTCCACTGCTGCTGCTCCTGCCTTCGTACCTAGGTGCTTGAGTGTGTGGAGGCCCAGACTGTGCTCTCTAAGCTGCCAGACCACCCTGCTGTGGCTGCCCTACCATCCCCCTGCCCTCAGCCCCCAGCAGCACATCCCCTGCACGGAGATACACTGAGCTGTCAGCATGCTCAAATCTGGGCTTCTTAGTGCATCTAACTCCCTCTCTTCTCCTGACCTACATATGACCTTGCTATTTTGTGAAAACTGCTCTGTCAGGCTACCTTTCTACTTACAATTCCCTCCCTCAAACTCAGACATGAATCTATGGAAAACTTATGGAACTTTAACTTATGGGTTAAACTTATGGAAAATTCTGAGCAGAATCTGGTCACCAGATTCTGTGCAGCCTTGCCCACTCCTTGAAAATGCAGTTCTTTGTTCCTGGGCCCATCTTGTTATCTACTCTCTCTTCCCCTTAGGTCAAGTCTCCAGAAGATACTCAGACTCTCAGACAGACAGACATCCACTAGTCCTGCCCACCAGCCCAGCAAAGGTGACTCCCAGAGATGCAGATGGCTGAGGCCCCAGCCCTGCCTGCATTTCTGTGGCTATCTCTACATTGTGTTCATTTGAGAGACTCTTCCCTCCATCCAGATGTTGCATGTGCCCATCTCCCAGAGTTAAGCTTCATCCCTGCTCTACTGGGAAGATTTCTGTCTTAACTCCCTATGCAGCCCGTCCTGCCAAACTCAGAGATCCAAATCAGAGTGTTCTCATTACAAATGGAGAAACTACATTTAACTCCCATCCTAGTAGCTGAGTTGATGTTAGAAGGTTACTGCCAAGTCTGCAATGAGTGAAAACAATCAAGTAATGATAAAATAATCAAAGGAGTGTTATCATGGACACATCTCACCAAGGTCTGCCTGTGCCCAAGTCACAACCACCAAATAAATAGATATTTAATACTCTTTTGTAGGTGTTTATCAGTTCAGTTCAGTTCAATCACTCAGTCATGTCCGACTCTTTGCGACCCCATGAATCACAGCATGCCAGGCCTCCCTGTCCATCACCAACTCCCGGAGTTCACTCAGACTCATGACAATCGAGTCAGTGATGCCACTCAGCCATCTCATCCTTGGTCGTCCCCTTCTCCTGCCCCCAATCCCTCCCAGCATTGGAGTCCTTTCCAATGAGTCAACTCTTCGCATGAGGTGGCCAAAGTACTGGAGCTTCAGTTTTAGCATCATTCCTTCCAAAGAAATCCCAGCACTGATTTCCTTCAGAATGGGTTGGTTGGATCTCCTATACTTCCTGTGTAAATCATTAAACCAATTTTGTGTTAAGGGTTGTCATTGAATTTTAACAAAAAAGAAGCTATTCCAAGTACTAAACTATGAATGAAATTCTCCCAAATCCTTGATCATACTATCCTGAAATACAGTTGTATATATTTGTTGCTCAGTCGTGTCCAACTCTTTGTGACCCATGGACTGTAGCCCCCAAAGCTCCTCCATCCATGGGATTCTCCAGGCAAGAGTACTGGAGTGGGTTGCCATTCCCTTCTCCAGGGGATCTTCCCAACACAGGGATTGAACCCAGGTCTCCCACATTGCAGGCAGATGCTTTAACCTCTAATGTCAGAGTATTGACTGATTTCCAAAAAGTTGCAGTTAGTTCCAAAAAGTTCCAGATTGGTCTGGACTAAGTAATATTAGAACACAGTCTGATTCCTACATTACTGATTCTGTTAGCATTTAATTTTGATGGTCTCAATTTAAAATTCTACCTTTAAATGAGCTCAGTAAAGCTCTGCCTGGATTAATTATTCTGGGCAATTTTAGAGTGCTTATTATGAAACAGAACATTAAGAATGTATATAAGCATATTCTTCCCTGGGAGAGGTCAGATGTCCATGATTTAGTTGGTTATTAAAAGAAAAGAAAGAAAGAAAGAAAGAAAGATTTAGAGAAGAGCTAACACCTATCTTATTCAAACTCTTCCAGAAAATTGCAGAGGAAGGTAAACTTCCAAACTCATTTTATGAGGTCACCATCACCCTAATACCAAAACCAGACAAAGATGCCACAAAAAAGAAAACTACAGGCCGATATCACTGATGAACATACATTCAAAAATCCTTAAAAAAATCTAGCAAACAGAATCCAACAACATATTAAAAAGATCATACATCATTACCAAGTGACATGAAAAGACAGCCTTCATAATGGGAGAAAATAATAGCAAATGAAGCAACTGACAAAGAATTAATCTCAAAACTATACAAGCAACTTCTGCAGTTCAATTCCAGAAAAATAAACAAACCAATCAAAAAAATGCACCCAAGAACTAAACAGACATTTTTCCAAAGAAGACATACAGATAGCTAACAAACACATGAAAAGATGCTCAACATCACTCATTATCAGAGAAATGCAAATCAAAACCACAATGAGGTACCATCTCATGCTGGTCAGAATGGCTGCTATCCAAAAATCTACAAGCAATAAATGCTGGAGAGGGTGTGGAGAAAAAGGGAACCCTCTTACACTGATGGTGGGAATGAAAACTAGTACAGCTACTATGGAAAACAGTGTGGAGATTCCTTTAAAAACTGGAAATAGAACTGCCATATGACCCAGGAATCCCACTGCTGAGCATACACATCAAGGAAACCAGAATTGAAAGAGACACGTGTACCAAAGTGTTCATCACAGCACTGTTTATAATAGCCAGGACATGGAAGCAACCTAGATGTCCATCAGCAGATGAATAGATGAGAAAGCATAGTATATATACACAGTGGGATATTACTCAGCCATTAAAAAGAACATATTTGAATCCGTTCTAATGAGGCGGATGAAATTGGAACCTATTATACACAGTGAAGTAAGCCAGAAAGAAAAACACCAATACAGTATACTAACACATATATATGGAATTTAGAAAGATGGTACCAATAACCCTATACGCGAGACAGCAAAAGAGGCATAGATGTATAGAACAGACTTTTGGACTCTGTGGGAGAGGGAGAGGGTGAGATGATCTGAGAGAATAGCACTGAAACATGTATATTATCATATGTGAAACAGATCTCCAGTTCAGGTTCAATGCATGAGACCGGGTGCTCAGGGCTGATGCACTGAGATGACCCAGAGGGATGAGATGGGGAGGGAGGTGGGAGAGGGGTTCAGGATGGGGAACACATGTTTTTAATTAAGAAAGAAAGAAAGAAAGAAAAAAGGAAGAAAAGTCTGCCATTGAAAATACACCTGACATAAGTATATTATAAAGCTATGTATTACAATCAAAAGGGCCCTGGGTATGGAGAAATAAACCCAGGTCCACAGGCTAATTCAATTCTTGGGAATAAGCCACTTTTAGTTTCTTTATTGCATTTTAGCAATATCACCTGTGAAAATGGACCTGCCATCCATGATTCTTTTGTGAGGATCACCATGAGAAAATTAATAATTGAATTTCAATTGTTCAAGGGGTGTAAAGATACCTTCCAAAAGATAATAAAGGCAGCAGTGTTACATTAATCAGATAATTAATAATTTTATAACTTTAATATGATCATCTCAGACTTGGAACAGAAAGTTGCAAAAGGAATAAAGGACTTCCCTGTTCGTCCAGTGGTTAAGAATCTTCCTGGCAAGGCAGGGGACACAAGTTTAATCTCTGGTCTGGGAAGATCCCACTTGCCTCAGGGCAACTAAACCTATGCAGCAACTACTGACCCCACACTCTACAGCCCACAGGCGACAGCTACCAAAGCCACCACAAGGTCTGCCCACCACAATCAGAGAGTAGCCCCCACTCACCATAACTAAAGAAAGACTGCACATAACAGCAAAGATTCAGCATAGCCAACATAAATAACTATTTCAAAACATGTTACCTAGTTTAATCTTCTCTTTTAATAAAAATTAACCAGTTGATTATGATACCTTCCCCTTTGCAGTGTGGCAACTGGACCGATTTGAGAACTGCCATCCACTTAACTGAAAGAGAAAGACCTTTTTCGTGAACTCATCACAGATTTTTCTGAGTTCTTGCTTGTGACCAAGAACTCAGCTAAACTCTGATAGAAAGCTCAATACTCAGAAGTTTCCTTCAAGTCGTGGATATAGAGCAGTGGTGACCATATAGCCAGACACGTTAAAGCAGATATAAACAGATTGCATTGGAAGCTTGGGGGATGATATAATCAAGGAGCCTTGAGAAAGTCAGCAGTGAACCCTACTTTACCTGGACAAATGACAGGTTACAATGTTAAACATATGTAAAAATTTTAAAAGCAAGGGAAGAAGAACAGATTCCATTTTACTATAAGGACTCTGCAGTGATGAGCTGCAGTTATGTAGTTTCATAAACACAGTTTGGGTAGCTAGCTCGTCCTGGCCTTCCAGGAAGTAAATCACATTCAGATCGCAAGAACTTTGATCTCAAAGCCAGTTGTAGTTTAAACACCAAAATATTCCCTAACAGTAGATCATTCCTCTCTTTGTGTCTAAGCTTCCTTATCTGTAAAGTGGAGATGACAATAGTGATGGACAGGGAGGCCTGGTGTGCTGCGATTCATGGGGTCACAAAGAGTCAGACACGACTGAGCAACTGAACTGAACTGAACTGAATGGTGTTACTGTTAAGTATCAGAGCTTAGAACAATGCCCAGGACAAAGTTAAGGGTTCAGTAGACACTGGCATATCAGTGCAAGAAGACCAATTGTCACTGGAAATTCACATGAAGGTATGAATGTCAAGGCAGAAGATGAAGGAAGGTGCCTAGGCCAGGTTAACCAGAGAAACAGAACCAGTGGAAAATAGACATTAATAGATTTTTTGCAAGGAAGTGGCTTATGCTATTGTGGGGGTGGCTAGCTGCACAAGGCTGAAATCCCTAGAGCAGCCCCCTCAGGAAGGTCATACTGGAACCCTCTACTGGGACTAAAGTTAAGTTATGATCACAAAGCAAAATTTCCCCTCCCTCAGGGAAGCCTTATTCTGCTCTTAAGGCTTTTAACCGATTACATCAGACCCACCCAGATTGTCGAGGGAAATCTCTACTTTGAGATACTTTGACAGCTTTATTTAATTGACATAAAAAGAATTATACATTGTGTATATGTACCACATATGTGAGACAACAAAAGAGACACAGAGGTATAGAACGGACTTTTGGACTCTGAGGGAGAGGGAAAAGGTGGGATGGTTTGGGAGAATGGCACTGAAACATGTATACTTTCTTGTAAGAAACAAAGCACCAATCTATGTTCAATGCAGGATGCAGGATGCATGGGGCTGGAGCACACGATGATTCAGGTAGAGGATGTGGGGTGGGGGGTGGGAGGTGGGAGGGGCTTTGGCATTGGGAGATTGTGTTCACCTGTGGCTGTTTCATGTCAATGTATGGCAAAACAAATACAGTATTGTAATTTTAAAAAATAAATAAATTTTTTAAAAAAAGAATTATACATATTTAATGCATATAATTTTATGAATTTGGACCTGTGAAACCATCACCAGAATCAAGGTAGTAGACAGATCCTATATATCCCAATGTTTGTTTATGTCTTTTGGCTTGTTTTGTGATATAAACATGTGACATGAGATCTACACTCTTAAGTTTTGAAGTGCACAGCACTATATTATAAGCTATAGGCACGGTGTTGTACAGCAAGTCCCTAGAGCTAATTAACTTGAGTGACTAAAACTTTGTACACACTACAACAGCACCCAATTTCCCCCACCCCTCAGCAGTCTCTATTGTATTATCTGATTCTACGAGTTTGACTGTTATAGATGCCTCATAAAAAGTGGAATCAGGCCCTATCATCCATCAGTAACTGGCTTATTTCAGTTAATATAATGACCATTGATGTTACAAATGGCAAGATTTTCTTAAGGCTGAAAAATACTCTTTTTAAAAAAATTTTTAAATTACAAAACTATAGTAACACATTTACAATAGTCTTGGAAAATACAGAAGAAAGTTACATATAGCTCCACTATATAATTATTTTTAAGTAGATAAATTAAGATTTTAGCTGAAGTTTCAATATCAAACTCTCAAAAATTAATAGGCTCAATAGACAGAAAAGTAGAAGGGTATTGTAGATCTGAAAAGCACTATGAACCAGTTCAACATAAGATTTATACAATTTTCACACAACAGCAGGATACAAATTCTACTCAACTTCTTATAGACTATAAACCAGTAGACACTGGAACACATCCAGGGACATAAAACAAGGTGCAAAAATTTCATGGTTTAAAGGTATTGAAATTATACAGAATATGTTCTATTACTGTGGAATTATGTTAGAAATCAATATCTAAAGATATTTGAGAATAACCCACATATTTTCAAGTGCAGTGTGACATTTACCAAGAAAGATCTTTGACTTAGCCATTGAAAGCCTCAATAAATTTTAAAGACTGAAAAGACATAGAGGGTGATTGCTGAGAAGAAAGCATATAAATGAGGAGCTAATATCAATATTAGAAATTAATGTCAAAGATACTTTTAAAAACACCATGCTCATTAGAATCACATCTAGAGCTTTGGAGAAAAAAGAAAATACCTGGGCACTTGCATTTTTCAAAAATTTCCAAGATAATTCTAATGTGCATCTGGATTTTATAAAGGTTTTTCTATTAAATGATAGTTTTATTGATATAGAAGTCTATTATTTTCTGTTGGCCAATTATGATAGTTACAAAATCACAATATTAAAAGATGCTTATCAGTTTTCACAATCAATAATATGACCAAAAAAAGATAATTACAGTTCCAAGCCATAATGGAAGCACAATTAACCTAACAATATAAAATGATGGTGGTGTTTAGTTGCTAAGTCGTGCCCAACTCTTGTGACCCCATGGACTGCAGCCTGCCAGGCACTCTGTCCATGGGATTTCTAAAGCAAGGATACTGGAATGAGTTGCCATTTTCTTCTCCAACAATATAAAATAATTACATACAGTTTAGGGGTTAAGTAGAGTGATATAATAAGTAGAAATGCATACATGTACATGTTTTCATCCACTTGGCCAGCCTAGGTATTTTGGTTGGTGTATTTAATCCATTTACATTTAAGGTAATTATCAATATGTATGATCCTATTACTATTTTCTTAATTGTTCAGAAGAAAAGTTGGAAGAAAAGTTATAACCAACCTAGATAGCATTTTCAAAGGCAGAGACATTACTTTGCTGACTAAGGTCCGTCTAGTCAAGGCTATGGTTTTTCCTGTGATCATGTATGGATGTGAGAGTTGGACTATGAAGAAGACTGAGCATCGAAGAATTGATGCTTTTGAACTGTGGTGTTGGAAAAGACTCTTGAGAGTCCCTTGGACTGCAAGGAAATCCAACCAGTCCATTCTGAAAGAGATCAGCCCTGGGATTTCTTTGGAAGGAATGATGCTAAAGCTGAAACTCCAGTACTTTGGCCACCTCATGCGAAGAGTTGACTCATTGGAAAAGGCTCTGATGCTGGGGGGGTGGGAATTGGGAGCAGGAGGAGAAGGGGATAACAAAGGATGAGATGGCTGGATGGCATCACTGACTCAATGGATGTGAGTGTGAGTGAACTCCAGGAGATGGTGATGGACAGGGAGGCCTGGCGTGCTGCGATTCATGGGGTCGCAAAGAGTTGGACACGACTGAGCGACTGAACTGAACTGAACTGAACTGAACTAATTGTTCAGGGTTTACTTTTGTAGGTCATTTCCTTCTTTGTGTTTCCTTCATAGAAAAGTTCCTTTAGCATTGATGATAAAGCTAGTTTGGTGGTGCCAAATTCTCTTAACATTTGCTTGTCTGTAAAGCCTTTGATTTCTCTGTCAAATCAGAATGCGAGTCTTGCTGGGTAAAGTATTCTTTGGTTGTAGGTTCTCCCCTTTCATCACTTTAAGTATATCATGCTATTCCCTTCTGGCTTGTAGAGTTTCTATTGCGAAATCCACTGATAACCTTATGGGAGTTCCCTTGTATGTTATTTTATCATTTTTCCCTTGTTTTTAATATTTTCTCTCTGTCTTTAATTTTGACAATTTGATTACTATGTGTCTTGGTGTATTCCTCTTTGGGTTTATCCTGCCTAGGACACTCTGCATTTCCTGGGATTGACTGACTATTTCCTCTCCCATGTTAGGGAAGTTTTCAACTATTGTCTCTTCAAATATTTTCTCAGGCCTTTTCTCCCTCTCTTCTCCTGGGACCCCTATAATGCAGATATTGATGTATTTAATGTTGTGGCAACAATCTCTTAGACTGTCTATAGTCTTTTTTTTTTTCATTCCTTTTTCTATATTCTGTTTTGTGGCGGTAATTTCTACCATTCTGTCTTCCAGGTCACATATCCATTCTTCTGCCTCAGTTATTCTGCTACTGATTTCTTCCAGTGTATTGTTCATCTGTTTGTTTGTTCTTTGGTTCCTCTAGGTATTTGATGAACACTCCTTGCATCTTCTCTATTCTTTTTCTAAGATCCTGGACCATCTTCACTATCATTATTCTGATTTTCTTTTCTGGAAGGTTGCCTATCTTCATTTAGTTGTTTTTCTGATGCTTTATCTTGTCCCTTCACCTGGGACATAATCTGCTGCCTTTTCATTTTGATTAACTTTCTGTGATGTGGCTTTCTGGTAAAAGGAAAATTGTAGTTCTTGCTTCTTCTGTCTGTCCTTCGGTGGATGAGGCTAAGGGCCTTGTGTAAGCTTCCTGATGGGAGGAACTAGTGGTGGGAACATCTGGGTCTTGCTCTGGTGGGTAGGGCCATGATCAGTAAAACTTCAATCTGATTGTCTGCTGATGGGTGGGGCTGTACTCCTTCCCTGTTTGTTGTTTTGCCTGAGGTGACACAATACTGAGGTCTACAGACTCTGTGGTAGAGTTAATGGTGGCCTCTGAGAGGGCTCATGCCAAAGGGCACCTCCCAGAGCTGCTGCTGCCAGTGCCCCCATCCCCACAGTGAGCCACTACTGCTGCATGCCTCCACAGGAGACTCTACAACACTAGAAGATAGGTCTGGTTTAGTCTCCTGTGGGTTCACTACTTTCCCCTGGGACCTGGTGAACACAAGATTTTGTTTGTGCCCCCCAAAAGTGGAATCTCTGTTTCCCTTGGCCCTTTGAAAGGTCTGTAATCAAACCTGGCCTTCAAAGTCAAATTCTCTGGGGATTCCTAGTCTCTTTGTCAGATCTCTAGGCTGAGAAGCCTGAGGTGGGGCTCAGAACCCTCACAACAGTGGGAGAGCTTTTTTGGTATTATTGTTCTGCAGTTTGTAGGTCACCTGCTGAGCATGCAGGGATTTGATTTTATCATGATTGCACCCCCTCTTATCATCTCACTGCAATTTCTCCCTTGTCTTTGGACAAGGGGTATCTTTGTTTGGTGGGTTCCAGCATCCTTCTGTCAATAGTTGTTCAAAAGTTGCAATTTTGGTGCTTTCAGGAGAAGATGAGTACACATCCTTCTATTCTGCCATCTTGAGTCAATCTCTAAGGCTGAATAATATTCTATTGTACAGATATACCACGTTTTCTTTAGTCATACACTTGGGTTGTTTTCATATCTTAGCTATCATGAATAATGTTGCTGAAGTTAACATGGGAATGAAAGTATCTCTTTGAGATCTTGACTTCAGTTCTTTGAATGTATGCACAAAAATGAGATTGTTGGATCACATAGTGGTTCTGTTTTTAATTTTTTAAGGAACCACCACTGTACTCTTTTCTATGGATGCTGCATTGTTTTATATTCCCACCAACCATTACAAGGGCTTGAATTTTTCCATATCTTTGTCAACAATTGTTATCTTTTGCATTTTTAAATAACTGTTATCCTAATAGATATGAGGTTGTATCTCACTGTCATTTTTATTTGAATTTCCTAATAGTTAATGACTATGAGCATATTTTCATCTGCCTATTGGTCATTTGTATATCTTCTTTGGAGAAACATCTGTTCAAGTTCTTTGACAATTTTTAAATCAGGTCATTGGGGAACTTTTTGGTAATAAGTTGTAAGATTTCCTTATATACTTTGGAAATTAATCCCTTATTAGATATACAGTTTGAAAATATCTTCTCCCATTCTGTAGGATGACTTTTCACTTTATTGATGGTTCCCTTTACTATGTAGAAGATTTTTATAATTCCTGTAGGAGTTTGATGTAGTCCCACTTGTCTATTTTTGCTTTTGTTGCTTGAGCTTTTGGTATCATAGCCAAGAAATCATTGCCTAGGCAAACGTCAAGAATATTTTCCCCTGTGTTTTTTTTCTAGGAGTTTTACAGTTTCAAGTCTCATGATTAAGCCTTCAACCCATTTTGAGTTGATTTTTATGTATGATGTAAGGTAGGGATTCAATTTCTTTTCTTTTCTTTTTTTTTTTTTTTTGGCATGGGGATAATCAATTTTCAAAAATCACCTGTTGAAGGGACTACATTTTCCCCACTGTGTATTCATGACACCTTGTCAAATATCAGCTGACCATACATGCATGGCTATTTCTGGGCTATCTATTCTGTTCCATTGGCCTACAGATCTGTCTTTATGGGAGTACCATGATGTTTTAATTCCTATGGCTTTGTAATATATTTTGAAATCAGGAAGTGACATCTTCAGCCTCATTCTTTCTCTCAAGATTGCTTTAGCAATTCTGTGTTGACAAAATCCAACAACTTTTCATGGTAAAAATGCTCAAAAAATTAGAGATTACTTCAACATAATAAAGGCTGCATATGACAAGCCCACAGCTAATATCTTACTCAACTGTGAAAATGTTAAAACTTTTTCTCCAAGATTAGAAATGAGACAAGAATGCCTGCTGTTGCCCCTTCTTTTCAACATAATGTTGAAAGTCCATGTCAGGGCAATTGGACAAGAAAAAGAAATAAAATCCTTCTTTGTCACTTTCTTATGTCTAGTCAAGTCTTTAATCTCTCTAAGCCTGTGACCAATGTGGAGCCTAAGAAGGCGGAGTAGAAGGAGATGCACTCATCTTCTCCTGTGATAACTCCAAAATTAAAACTCACTGCTGAACATCCATCGACAGGAGAATGTTGGATCCCACTAAGAAAAGATAACCCATGTCTAAAGACAAAGGAAAAGCCCCACCAAGATGGAAAGAGGGGTAAAATCACATTGAAAATCAAGCCTCATATGCACCAAAGATGCTCAGAGGGGAGGGCTCAAACAAAGCCTTGTGTGCACTACGACCCAGAGACCCCACAGAGACTGAGCCAGAATTGTGTTTGAGTGTCTCCTGTGGAAGTACAGGTCAGCAGTGGCTTGACGCAGTGGCAAGGGCTCTAGGTGCAGGAGACCTGGTCACACACCCTGTGGCATAAGCCCTCTTAAAGGAGGTCACCATTAACCCCACCATAGAGCCACCAAGCAGACAGCCCACAAACTGCAGAACAATTATACCAAAGAAATTCTCTCACTGTTAAGAAAGTTATAAGACCCACAACAGATTTCCCAACTTGGAGATCTGGCAAAGGGACTGAGAACCCCTAGGGAATTTGACTATGGAGGTCAGTGGGATTTGATTACAGAACTTATACAGGACTGGGGAGTCAGACTCTTGGAGGGCACAAAGAAAACCTTGTGCACACCAGGGCCCAGGAGGAAGGAGCAGTGACCTTACAAGAGATTGAGCCAGACTTGCCTGTGAGTGTCCAGGAGTCTCTGGCATGGGTTGGCAGTGGTATGCTGCAGGGTTGGGGCACTGAGTGTGGCAGTGCATGCACAAGACCTTTTGAAGGAGTTTGCCATTATCTTGATTACTTCCACCATAGTTTGGTCTCAGGTCAAACAACAGGAAGGGAACACAGCCCCATTCATCAACAGAAAATTGGAGTAAAGATTTACTGAGCATGGCCCTGCCCATCAGAACAAGACTTTCCCCTACAGTCAGTCTCTCCGAAAAGGAAGCTCTCCCGACAGGAAAAGAATGATCTCTGTTCATTTCTAAGGTGAGCCATTCAATATCACAGAAATCCAAGTCTATGCCCATCAGTAATGATGATGGTTCTATGAAGACTTACAAGACCTTCTAGAATTAAGACCCCAAAAAGATGTCCATTTCATCATAAAGGACTGGAATGCAAAGGTAGGAAGCCAAAGATACCTGGAGTAAAAGGCAAATTTGGCCATGGAATAAAAAAATAAAGCAGGGCAAAGCCTAACAGTTTTGCCATGAGAACACACTGGTCATAGCAAACATCCTCTTCCAACAACACAAGAGAAGACTCTACACAAGGACCTCACCAGATGGTCAACACTGAAATCAGTTTGATTATATGTTTTTGCGGTCAAACATGAAGAAGCTTTATACAGTCAGCAAAAAACAAGACCAGGAGCTGACTGTGGCTCAGATCATGAACTCCTTGTTGTAAAATTCAGACTTAACTTGAAGGAAGTAGAGAAAACAACTAAATCATTCAGATATGATGTAAATCAAATCCCTTATGATTATACAGTTTAAACGACAAATAGATTCAAGGAATTATACCTAATAGAGTGCCTGAAGAACTATAGATGGAGGGTTGTGACATTGTACAGGAGGCAGTGATCAAGATTATCCCCAAGAAAAGAAATGCAAAAAGCAAAATGGTAGTCTGAGGAGGCCTTACAAATAACTGAGAAAAAGAAGAAAAGGTAAAGGCAAAGGAGAAAAGGAAAGATATATCCATTTGAATGCGGAATTCCAAAAAATAGCAAGGATATATAAGAAAGCCTTCGTAAGTGATCAATGCAAAGAAATAGAAGAAAACAATAGACTGGGAAAGACTGGAGATCTCTTCAAGAAAATTAGAGAAAGAAAGGGAATATTTCATGCAAAGATGGCACAATAAAGGACAGAAATGGTATGGACCTAACAGAAGTAGAAGATATTAAGAAGAGGTGCCAAGAATACACAGAAGAACTATACAAAAATATCATGACCCAGATAATTGCGATGGTGTGATCACTCACCTAGAGTCAGACATTCTGGAATGAGAAGTCAAGTGGACCTTAGGAAGCATCACTATAAAAAAGCTAGTGAAGGTGATGGAATTTCAGTTGAGCTGTTTCAAATCCTAAAAGATGATGCTGATAACATGCTGCACTTACTATGCCAGCAAATTTGGAAAACTCAGCAGTGACCACAGGACTGGAAAATGTCAGTTTTCATCCCAATCCCAAGAAAGGTAATGCCGAAGAATGTTCAAACTATTGCACAATTGCACTTATTTCACAGGCTAGCAAAGTAATGCTCAAAATTCTCCAAGCTAGGCTTCAACAGTACGTGAACTGTGAAATTCCAGATGTTCAAGCTGGTTTTTAGGAAAGGCAGAGGAATCAGAGGTCAAATGCCAACATTCATTGGAACATAGAAAAAGTAAGAAAATACCCAAAAAACAAACGTTCTATTGATTACACTAAAGCCTTTGACTGTGTAGATCACAAAAAACTGTGGGAAATTCTTCAAGAGATGGGAATACCAGACCACCTTACCTGCCTCCTGAGAAATCTGTATGCAGGTCAAGAAGCAACAATTAGAAGCAGACATGGAACAACAGACTGGTTCAAATTGGGAAAGGAGTACATCAAGGCTGTATATTGTCACCCTGCTTATTTAACTTATAAGCGGAGTACATCATGTGAAATGTCAGGCTGGGTGAAGCACAAGCTGGAATCAAGATTGTGGGGAGAAATATCAATAACCTCAGATATGCAGATGACACCACCCCTATCGCAGAAAGCGAAGAGGACCTAAAGAGCCTCCTGAAGAAAGTGAAAGAGACGAGTGAGAAAGCTGGCTTAAAATTCAGCTTTCAAAAACTGAGATCATGGCATCCAGTCCTATCACTTCATGGCAAATAGATGGGGAAACAATGGAAACAGTGAGATATTTTATTTTTGGAGGTTCCAAAATCACTGCAAATGGTGACTGCATCCATGATATTAAAAAGCACTTGCTCATTGAAAGCAAAGCTATGACCAACCTAGTCAACATATTAAAAGTAGAAACATTACTTTGATGACAAAGGTCCATCTAGTTGAAGCTATGGTTTTTCCAGTAGTCATGTATGGTTGTGAGAGTTGGACTATAAAGAAAGCTGAGCTCTGAAGAATTGATGCTTTTGAACTGTGGTGTTGGAGAAAGCTCTTGAGAGTCCCTTGGACGGAAAGGAGATCCAACCAGTCCATCCTAAAGGAAATCAGTCCTGAATATTCTTTGGAAGGACTGATGCTGAAGCTGAAACTCCAATATTTTGGTCACTGATATGAAGAACTGACTCCTTGGAAAGACCCTGATGCTGGGAAAGATTGAAGGCAGGAGGAGAATGGGACAACAGAGAATGAGATGGTTGGATGGCATCACCAACTTGATGCATGTGAATTTGAGCAAGCTCCAGGAGTTAGTGATTGACAGGGAAGCCTGGCATGCAGCAGTCCATGGGGTCACAAAGAGTCACACACAACTGAGCGACTGAACTGAACCCTGTGACTAATATCTGTAAATGATAACAATAATATTGTCACTTCAAGATTATTGTACAGGATTAGAGACCATAAAAACAAATTGCTTGGGTTCATGTGAAATGATCAGTTAGAGCAGTTGAACTTCTTTTCATTCATAGATTACCTATTGTTAGCTGTGTAGTCTTAGAAAACTTACTTTACCTATCTGTGCCTTGGTTTCCTCATCTGTAAAGTGGGCATAATGATAAATTTTTCTGGGTAATACATGAATCTGGGTAAAGTATTCAGGACAGTTTCTGGCACATCGTAAGCACTATATGTGTTGTAACTATTGTAATTTGATATTTTGTGATCAGGTGGAAATTAGGTAGGTAGGAAAACTGGACTTCATCTCTATCCTGTACTGGATGAACTTGCACGAGTCACTTCTCTTCTCTTTCATTAATTTCCTTCTCTGTAAACAAGGGCATTGATAAGACCAGCTATCAAGCTTAGACATTCTAAGATGATAAACTCCACTGTGAGCTTAAGAACTTGAGAAGGCCTCCTGGCTTGTAGACGGTTTTGAGCTGCTTCTTTCTCACCAGTCTGTCAAGGCTTCCTCATTGATTTACACCAAGAACCCTGCCTCTGTCTCAACTTTTCTGCAGAGCAGTTGATCTGTCTACTCGTCACCAAGATGCATTCCTCTGTCAGTTGCATCAGAGCTGTCATATAAGGCAGCTTCATGGCAGGGAGAGAGAAGAAAATAGTGTTTTTATATTTATGACTCACTGTGTCTTCCTTCCTCTGGGATCCCTTCTGAAAAAAAGTCAAAACAGAATTCTGCAACTGCTGTGATGAGAAATGACACTGATTGAATAAGCAGAGCCTATGTATGAAGTCGTGCCCGCCCAAGGAGGTGGGGCCTGGAGCCCTGTTGGGCCTGACTCATCCTCCACCCCAGGGGGACTCTGCCCCTAAAGAGAGCAAACATCTTCAAAGTTGTGGCAGCAGGTGGAAGAAGGGCAGTAACTAATGGAAGCATGATGGAAAACCTAAAGAGGGCAGGGAAGAAGTGATAGCTTTGCTTCAGATTCAGTGACAAACCAAAATATTATATACATTCCCTCTTGCTTTTCCTATATTCTTTTTTGATTGGAATATAATTGCTTTACAATGATGTGTTAGTTTCTGCTGTACAATAAAGTGAAATCAGCCATCAGTTCAGTTCAGTTCAGTAGCTCAGTCATGTCCGACTCTTTGCGACCCCATGAATTGCAGCAAGCCAGGCCTCCCTGTCCATCACCAACTCCCAGAGTTCACTCAAACTCACGTCCATCTAGTCAGTGATACCATCCAGCCATCTCATCCTCGGTCATCCCCTTCTCCTCCTGCCCCCAATCCCTCCCAACATCAGAATCTTTTCCAATGAGTCAATTCTTCGCATGAGGTGGCCAAAGTACTGGAGTTTCAGCTTTAGCATCATTCCTTCCAAAGAACACCCAGGACTGATCTTTAGAATGGACTGGTTGGATCTCCTTGCAGTCCAAGGGACTCTCAAGAGTCTTCTCCAATGCCACAGTTTAAAAGCATCAATTCTTTGGTGCTCAGCTTTCTTCACAGTCCACCTCTCACATCCATACCTGACCACAGGAAAAACCATAGCCTTGACTAGACAGACCTTTGTTGGCAAAGTAATATCTGTGCTTTTGAATATGCTGTCTAGGTAGGTCATAACTTTTCTTCCAAGGAATAAGCATCTTTTAATTTCACAGCTGCAATCAGCCATAAGTATACTTATATCTCCACCATCTTGAACCTCTGCCCTCCCTACCCTACCCATCTAGGTCATCACAGAACACAAAGCTGAGGTTCCTCAGCAGCTTCCCACTAGCTAGCTATTTTACACATGTGAAAAATTGACTTATATACATATGTCAATCCTACTCTCCTGTTTTTCCTATATTCTAGGGAAGAGTTAAAAGGAACACAGTAAGACACAAGGGAGTGTAGAAAAGTCTGCTTTCTCTTCTCTTCCACTTATTGGTTTTGACTGCTTTGCATTTTTATCTGCTTCTCCCCAAGACAGAAAACTGGGTGTCTCTGACCATCAGACTCGGGTATCCCAGGGCTGAGTTCACTACTGGGCAAAGTTAAAAGCCTAAAAGAAAGAGCCCTAGGAACACACTTCCTTCTCTTTCTGTGTCCAAGCTGGACGAGCTTTCCTTTGCTTCTGGCTACAGGTAGTGACTGTGTGAGTGCCAGGGTCAGGGGGAAGGAACTGACAAAGAGAGAGAAAACCCCTGTGGTGAGTAGCTGAGATCAGTGGACAAGCGTTTGGCAGTGTGCTATTCGCAGTGTGCTTCCTGAATGATGGAAGGATCCACCCGCTGGATGGATGTTGATAAATCCACTGTGACAGAAAATAAATGAGTAGGAATAAGGGAGGTGGGAGGGGAGTTCAGGATTGGGAACACGTGTACACCCGTGGCGGATTCATGTTGATGTATGGCAAAACCAATACAGTATTGTAAAGTAAAATTTAAAGAAAGAGAGAGAAAAAGTGAAAGTCACTCAGTCATGTCTGACTCTTTGCAATCTCAAGGACTATACAGTCCATGGAATTCTCCAGGCCAGAATACTGGAGTGGATAGCCTTTCCCTTCTCCAGAAGATCTTCCCAACCCAGGGGTTGAATCCAGGTCTTCCTGAATTGCACACAAATTCTTTACCAGCTGAGTCACAAGGGAAGCCCAGGAATAAGTTCAGGGGAAATTATGTTTTGTTTGGAGCATTATTTCATTTTAGGTCAGTGCAGTATCCCACAGGGTCAGAAAATAGATTTATACACCAAGTTTGCCAGGAAGAACTGACCAGCGGGTTCTTGATCCAAAAACAAAGCCAGGATGCCCCATGTACCCCAATATTCCAGGGGAAACCTCTGAGGTAAATGTCTCATTTACTCCCTTGATCTTATCTGAGGTCTGGGGCTCCTGATTGCAAATCCCTGATTTAATATGTAGAAGTGACATTTGAAGTGCTTGAGACCCCAGTCCAACCTCTCTTCACTAGAAAACATGGGGACTCCCTCTTTATCTAAGAGCACTGACCAAGCAGAGGGGTGGCTGCTGATTAACTTGCATTACTCTGCAAAGTGTTACTTGGGAGCCCAGAAAGTAGCATTAGCACTATTAGATGGCACCCTCTTGTTGGAAGGTCACGTCTTAACTGTGATGTATGCATGCTTTTTAACCAATGTAACTCACCTCTCTGTTTTTCACCCATTTTTTGCTTGGGTATAATTAATGATCTCACTTTTGGCTCTCTTGCCTTCAGAAGAAAAAAGAAAATGTGATTCATATAATCAAGCCATTGCTGCCACTGTGGAAGCTACAGGCATGAACTCAGGCACCTGGTTCCATCTGCAAACCACAGAGGCTCTGCTGTGGGCAAAGCATTAGTGTTGTAGTCAGGGTACTTACCTTCAAATCCCAGACTTTTCATTCACTACGTGGTACCTTTGGCAAGTCACATATCTCCTTTTGGTCTTACTGAATTTATCTGAAAAATGGCCAAATTATTAGTCACCGTTGCAGAACAGGGCTTCTAGGAGATCATGGCAAAAGTGCTAAGTAAAGCCAATGGAAACCAAAGGCGTACCTCATCCCACAGGCTGCAATCCTAGACTTTTGACCCAGGAAGTTTTCGTTGCCTTCAGCTGCTGTGGACACATTCTTACGGTTTTTTTTTTTTTTTTTAATTTATTATTTTTTAATATATTTTTTTATTTTTTTAATTACAATACTGTATTTGTTTTGCCATACATTGACACGAATCAGCCATAGGTGAACACAGTCGCCCAATGCCGAAGCCCCCTCCCACCTCCCACCCCACATCCTCTACCTGAATCATCCTGTGCATCAGCCCCATGCATCCTGCATCCTATAAAAATTACTTCTTTTCTGTTGCAGTGCATAGTATGGGACTGGGACTCCAATGGCAAACATGACTTCATTGGAGAATTCACTTCAACCTTCAAGGAGATGAGAGGAGCAATGGAAGGCAAACAGGTATGTGGTGAGCCCCCCTGCGGTATTTCTCCCAGACTCGCCTGTCACGATGCCTCGTTAGCACCCAGACAGAGCAGCTAGAGGTGAAATATTAGTGTATAATTAAATGAGGCCACGAGGGAGCATGGAGGGATCCATAACCCAGGTTCTAGTGCCAACCCAGCCTCCAGCAATTAGTGTGACTTTGGACAGGGCCCTGCCCAGTGTGATACCATTCCTCCACTGGCAAAGTAGAGACGTCAAATAAGGATGGTTCAAATTTTCTTTAGCTGTGTAGCTCTATACAAGTGACTGAGTCTCTCTGTGCCTCAGCTTTCTCACTTAAAAAAAAATTAAGGTGATAATGGTACCTCCCTGTGAAGACTAAATGAGATAATTCATGATTCGCACTTGGCAGGATGTCTTCACTTACAAAATATGTACTATTGTTATTATCTAGTAGCAGTACTCTTTCCAGCTCTATATTTCCATAACCTGATAGCATTGATTACATATTTAATGCTTTGGGCAAATTGATTCCTTCGAGTTTGAATTTTAGGCACCAGATTTTCATTTAGTCTCACCATTTCATTCTTACACTCTTGATATCAAGACATAAATCTGAACACTATCCCAAATGACAGGGGCACACAGGGATTTCACTGCATCATGCAGAAGCCTGCCCCTTCTCTGTGTGTTTTTCAGGCACCTGTACTTTGATAGATACCTACATGCATCTATTATTCAGTTGCTGTCTTCTAGACCCTGACCATGTAACTTCTGCTCTAACCTGTTCAGGGTTCACCGCCCAATTTCAGCTGCAGAACCTGAATCTCTTTGTTTGAGAGCTTTTTCTGCCTGCTGAATCCTGCTCTGCACCTGCCAACAGCAGGCTGAATGTGTCAGGGAAGATGTACATATTTCAGTCAGCTGCCCTCAAAAAATAGCTAGTGGTAAGCAGGATATAACACCCCATCTCTATTGCCCTTCAGGCAGCAGAACTCTCAGGTGTGCTCTGAGCAGCTGCCCCCAGCTCACCAGCAGGGACTGGCCTGGCTGACAGTGGAGTCCCTGTCTTGATCACACACCCCTTTTGGCTGCTTCCCTCTCCCAGTTCCCCACTCTTCTACTCTTGTTTTCTGGAAATACCTACTAGACAAATTGTTGTTCTTGTTGTTGTTGTGCAATTGCTAAGTCGCGTGTAACTCTGTGACCCCACTCACTGCAGCACACCAGGCTCCTCTGTCTTCAGTTATCTCCTGGAGTTTGCTCAAATTCATGTCTATTGAGTCAGTGATGCTATCTAACCATCTCATCTTCTGCCACCACTTTCTCCTTTTGTCTTCTTTCCCAGCATCTTTCCCAGTATCAAGTCTTTTCCAGTGAGTCAGCTCTTCATATCAAGTGGCCAAAGTACTGAAGCTTCAGCTTTAGCACCAGTCTTTCCTATGAATATTCAAGGTTGATTTCTTTCAGGATTGACTGGTTTGATCTCCTTGTGGTCCAAGGAACTCTCAAGAGTCTTCTCCAGTACCACAAATCAAAAGCATCTGTTCTTCAGGGCTCAACCCCTTCCTTATGGTCCAGCTCTCACATCCATTTATGACTATTGGATAAACCATAGTTTTGACTATATTGACACTTTGTTGGCAAAGTGATGTTTCTTCTTTTTAATACACAGTCTAGGTTTGTCATAACTTTCCTTACAAGGAGCAAGCTCTTTTAATTTCATGGGTACAGTCACCATCCACAGTGATTTTGGAGACCAAGAAAATAAAATCTGTCACTGTCTCTACTTTTCCTCCTTCTATTTGCCATGAACTGATGAGACCAGATGCCATGATCTTCATTTTTTGAATGTTGAGTTCTAAACCAGCTTTTTCACTCTCCTCTTTCACCTTCACCAAGAGACTCTTTAGTTCCTCTTCACTTTTGGTCACTAGAGTGGTATCATCTGCATATCTTAGGTTGTTGATATTTCTCCTGGCAATCTTGATTACAGCTTGTAATTCATCTAGCCCAGCATTTCACATGATGTACTCTGCATCTAAGTGAAATAAGCAAGGTGACAATATACAGCCTTGTCATACTCCTTCTCAGTTTTGAACCAGTCCATTGTTCCATGTCCTGTTCAAACTGTGCTTCTTGACACACACAGGTTTCTCAGGAGACAGGTAAGGTGGCCTGGTTCTCCTATCTCTTTAAGAACTTCCATAGTTTGTTGTGATTCACACAGTCAAAGGCTTTAGCACAGTCAATGAAACAGAAGTAGCTGTTTTTCTGGAACTCCCTTGCTTTCCCCATGATCCAATGAATGTTGGCAATTTGATCTCTGGTTTTTCTGCTTCTTCAAAACTCAGATTGTATATCTGGAAATTATCAGCTCACACACTGCTGAAGCCTAGCTTTAAGAACTTTGAGCACAATTTTGTTAGCATGTGAAATCAGCACAATTTTATGATAGTCTGAATATTCTTTAGCGACTTCCCTGGTGGCTCAGATGGTTAAGCATCTGTGTACAATGAAGGAAACCCCGGTTCGATCCCTGGGTCAGGAAGATCCCCTGGAGAAGGAAATGGAAATCCACTCCAGTACTATTGCCTGGAAAATCCCAATGACAGAGGAGCCTGGTAGTCTATAGTCCATGGGGTCACAAATAGTCAGACACGACTGAGCGACTTCGCTTGTTTGGTATTGCCCTTCTTTGGGACTGGAATGAAAGCTGACCTTTCTAGTCCTATAGCCACTACTGAGTTTTTCCCAAATTTGATTGAGTACAACCCTTTAACAACATCATCTTTTAGGATTTTAAATAGCTCAGCTACTTGAATTTAAATCTTTGCTTCAGCATTAGCTTCTGGAAGAACTCAAACAAAGATATCTGCCATCCTTACTCTGGGACCACTAGACTCATAGACCAGAAAAGAGTGATAGCAAAGAAAGACCTTTTCTGTAAGGGATAAGACTCTGTGCCTGGTCTGCTCAGAATTACTGCTCAGGGAAAATGTCCAAATTCATTCTTCAAGTCTCTCCTTTCAGATATAAGTCTAGAGTTAACCAGACTGGATGGACATAAATTAATATACTTTAGGATCAAAGGCTTAATCAGAATCCAACCATTTGTTGAATACATTTCTTTGGCCTGAGAAGTCAAGCGCAATTCTCCACATAGCTTCCACAACCCGCTCTATATACTGTTGTATACCCAGCATTGCAAGAAATTTGTCAGATAGAGGCCTTCACCCATGAGCAGGCGTTCTGAGTTTCAGGACTATAATTAAAACCAACAGTAAGCTATAAATAAAGTGACTCCCCAAATAACTAGGAACTTATCCAGAGATGTTGTTGGTTCTTTGAATGCACAAGACAAGGCCCCTTTGAGTTAATAAATTAATGACAGTATCCACATCACCCTCTAGAGTTTTAAAGAGTTTTACCAAGTTTTGCCTTGTTCTCCTTTACAAAGAGAAATAAACAAACCAATAAACATGGGAAACATTACATCTTTTAGAATGCTGGGAACATATTAAAAGTAAGATTATAGCATACATCACAATTGAAGCATACTGAAGTCTCATGCTTTAAAACAAACAAGAAAGAGTCTTTAAGTGCCTCTGAGGAAATGGATCATATGTCCTTGTTCAGGAATTAAGATGTGTCCAGATCTCTGTAGCCCCATGGACTGCAGCATGCTAGGCTTCCCAGTCTTTCACTATCTCCCTGAGTTTGCTCAAATTCATGTCCATTTAGTCAGTGATGCCATCAAACTGTCTCATCTTCTGTCATTCCCTTTTCCTCCTGACCTCAATCTGTTCCAGTATCAGAGTGTTTTCCAGTGAGTTGACTCTCTGCATCAGGTGGCTAAAGTACTGGAGATTTAGCTTCAGTATCAGTCCTTCCAATGAATATTCAGGGTTGATTTCCCTCAGGATTGACTGGTTTGATCTCCTTGCTGCCCAAGGGACTCTGAGAAGTCTTTTCCAACACCACAATTTGAAAGCATCAATTCTTCAGCACTCAGCCTCTTCTGTATGGTCCAACTCTCACATCTGTACATGACTACTGGAAAAACCATAACTTTGACTATGTGGACCCTGTTGGCAAAGTGATGTCTCTCCTTTAATATGCTATCTAGGTTTGAACTATGTTTTGGAGAAGACTCTTGAGAGTCCCTTGGACTGCAATGAGATTCAATCAGTCAATCTTAAAGGAAATCAGTTCTGAATATTCATTGGAAGGACTGATGCTGAAACTGTCCAATACTTTGGCCACCTGATGTGAATAACTGACTCATTAAAAAGACCCTGATGCTGGAAAAGATTGAAGATGGGAGGAGAAGGGGATGACAGAGGATGAGATAGTTGGATGGCATCATCAACTCAATGGGCAGGAGTTTGAGTAGGCTCCAGGAGTTGGTGATGGACAGGGAAGCCTGGCATGCTGCAGTCCATGGGGTTGCAAAGAGCTAGACATGACTGAGCGACTGAACTGAACTGAACTAGGTTTGTCATATCTTTTCTTCCAAGGAGCAAGCATCATTTAATTTCATGGCTATAGTAATGGTGTGCACTGATTTTGGAGCCTAGGAAAAGGAACTCTGCCAATGGTTCTACATTTTTCCCCTTCTATTAGACATGAAGTGATGAATTAGTCTTTTCAATGTTGAGTTTTAAGCCAGCTTTTCACTCTCCTCTTTCACCCTCATCAAGAAGCCCTTTGCTTTCTGCCATTAGAGTGGTATCATCTGCATATCTAAGGTTGCTGATATTTCTCCTGGGAACCTTGATTCCAGCTTGTGCTTCATCTAGCCCAGCATTTTTGCATGATGTACTCTGTATATAAGTTAAATAAGCAAAGTGACAATATACAGCCTTGACATACTCCTTTCCTAATCTGGACCCTAGTACATTGTTTCATGTCCAGTTTAAATTGTTACTTCTTGAACTTCTTGACCTCCAGTTTCTCAGGAGGCAGGTAAAAGTGGTGTAGTATTTCCATTTCTTGAAGAATTCTCCACAGTGTGTTGTGATTCACACAAAAGCTTTCACCCTAGTCAATAGAGCAAAAGTAGATTTTTTCTGTAATTCCCTTTTTCTCTGATCCAGTGGATTTTGGCAATTTGATCTCTGGTTCCTTTGCCTTTTCTAAATCCAGCTTGTATATCTGGAAGTTCTCAGTTCATGTAGTGTTGAAGCCTAGCTTGAAGGAATTTGAGCAATACCTTGAGGATGTGAGATAAGCGCAATTATACAGTAGTTTGAACATTCTTTGGCATTGCTTTCTAAGCTACAACATGCAGTGCCAGTTCAACAAAGATATAAAACTCCAGCCGACCAAGAAAAATATCACACCCTAAGATGGACACCACTATAAGGACTCTGAGGCTTGAGACTAGCAAGAGGGGAGGCCCAATACCCCCTCGCTGCCCCAGTTCAGCAAGAAGTAGCCAGAAAGACCTCGGATGCCCCTATTCCCAAAGAATTGGGCCTCCCATCTCTTGAGGGGGAATGTTAGGTAGGTAGAATAGGGAAACGGAGTCCAAAATGGCGGTGACAAAATAAAAACAAGGAAGGTCAAAGGAAAGTCTGAGAACCAGAGTGAAGACTTCAGGTAGAACAAACAGCACTCCTGGCTAAGCTCAGTTTGCATAGGGTGGGCCCAGGTGGAAGAAAACATATAAAAAGGAAGCGCCAAGCTCGCTCGCGCGTGCGCTCTCTCTCTCTCTCTCTCTCTCTCTTCTTTCTCTCCCAAGTGCGTGCACTCTTTCTCTCTCCCTCTCTCTCTCTCTCTCTCTCTCTTTCTCTCCCAGCACGCATGCGCTCTTTCTCTCTCTCTCCCATTCTCCTGCTATCTTCTAAATAAAATAGAGCTGTAACACTGAAAAAAAAAAAAAAGATTGGAATGAAAACTGAATTTTTCCAGACCTGTGGTCATTGCTGAGTTTTCTAAATTTGCTTTCATAATGAGTGCAGTACTTTAACAGCATTCATTTTTAGGATTTTAAATAACACAACTGGAATTCCATCACCTCCACTAGCTTTGTTTCTAGTAATGCTTCCTAAGGCCTACTTGACTTCACACTACAGGATACCTGGTCCAGGTGAGTTTCCACACTACCGTGGTTATCCAGGTCATTAAGGCCTTTTTGGGTATAGTTCTTCTGTGTGTTCTTGCCACCTCTTTTAATCTCTTCTGCTTCTGTTAGTTCCTTGCCATTTCTGTCCTTTATTGTGCTCCATCCTTGCAAGAAATGTTCCATTGGTATCTCCAATTTGCTTGAAGAGATCACTAGTCTTTCCCATTCTATAATTTTCCCCTGTTACTTTGCATTATTCACTTAAGAAGTTTTCTAATATCTCCTTGATATTCTCTAGAATTATGCATTCAGTTGGGCATATCTTTCCCTTTCTCCTTTGCCTTTTGTTTCTCTTCTTTTCTCAGCTATTTATAAGGTCTCCTGAGACAACCATTTTGCCTTCTTGGCATTTCTTTTCTTTGAGATGGTTTTGGTCACCACCTCCTGTACAATGTTATGAAAAGCTGTCCATAGTTCTTCAGGCACTCTGTCTCCCATATCTAATCCCTTGAATCTATCTGTCTCCTCTACCAGAGTAAGACCCAGTTTTCCCCATAGCCAATGTCTCCCATCAGGAAGCTTGCCTCTTATCCTCATCCATCAGAAGGCAGACAGAATAAGCAAGAACTACAATACCACTGCCTTTGGGATGAAAACAAAAATCACAGAAAGCTAACCAAAATGATCACATGGATCACAGCCTTGTGTAACTCAATAAAGTTGTGAGCCAAGCCATCCAGGGCCACCCAAGATGGACAGGTCATAGTGAAGAATTCTGACAAAATGTGGTTCACTGGAGAAGGGAATGGCAAATCATGTTAGTGTTCTTGCCTCGAGAAACCCATGAATAGTATGAAAAGGCAAAAATATATGACACCTGAAGATAAGCCCCCACCCCCACCCCCCACCCAGGTTGGTAGGTATGCCATGGGGAAGAGTGGAGAAATAGCTCCAGAAAGGATGAAGAGGCTGGGCCAAAGCAGAAACAACACTCAGTTGTGGATGTGTTACCACTAGGTCAAAGTAAAATCTAAGGCAGTAAAGAATAACACTGCATAGGCACCTGGAATATTAGGTCCATGAATTGGATGTGGTCAAGCGGGAGGTGGCAAGATTGAACACTGACATCTTAGAACTAAATGAACTAAAATGGATGGGAATGGGTGGTTTTAATTCACATGACCATTATATTGCCTACTGTGGGCAACAATCCTTTAGAAGAAATGGAGTATCCCTCACAGTCAGTGTACTGTGTGCTTAGTTGCTCAGTCATGTGTGACTTTTTGTGATCCCATGGACTGCAGCCTGCCAGGCTCTTATGTCCATGGGGATTCTCCAGGCAAGAATATGGGAGTGGGTGGTCATGACCTCCTCCAGGGGATCTTCCCAACCCAGGGATTGAACCCAGAGCTCCTACACTGTAGGAGGATTCTTTACAGTCTGAGCCACCAGGGAAGCCGAAGAATACTGGAGTGGGTAGCCTATTCCTTCTCCAGGGGATCTTCCCAACCCAGGAATCGAATCAGGGTCTCCTGCACTGCAGGCAGATTCTTTACCAGCTGAGCTACCATGGAAGCCCAATAAGAGAATCTAAAATGCAGTACTTGGGTGTGGTCTCAAAAACAACAGAATGATCTCGGTTTTTGTTTTCAAGCAAACCATTCAACATCACAGTAATCCAAATCTATTTCCCAACAACTGATGCCAAGCTGAAGTTGACAAGTTCTATGAAGACCTACAACACCTTCTAGAACTAACACTAAAAAAAAAGTGTCCTTTTCATCATAAGGGATTGAAATGCAAAAGTAGGAAGTCAAGAGATACCCAGATTAACATGCAAGTTTGGCCTTGGGGTACAAAATAAAACAGGGCAAAGGCTAACAGAGTTTTTGTCAAGAGAACAGGCCGATCATAGGATATACACTTTGCCAACAACACTAGAGATAACTCTACAAATGGACATCATCAGATGGTCAAAATATCAAAATCAGATTGACTATGTTCTTTGCAGTCAAAGGTGGAGAATCTTTGTGCAGTCAGTGAAAACAAGATCTTGGAGCTAACTGTGGCTCAGATCATAAACTGCTTATTGAAAAATTTAGGCCTAAATCGAAGAAAGTAGGGGAAGCCACTAGGCCATTCAGATATGACCCAAATAAAATCCCTTATGATTTTACAGTGGAGGTGACAAATAGATTCAAGGGATTAGATCTGGTAGACAGAGTGCCTGAAGAACTATGGACAGAAGTTCATAACACTGTACAGGAGTCAATGACCAAAACCATCCCCAAGAAAAGAAATGCACAAGGGCAAAGTGGTTGTCTGAGGAGGCTTTACAAATACCTGAGGAAAGAAGAAAAGCAAAAAGCAAGGGAGAGAGGGATAGACACTGAATTCAGAGTTGCAGAGAATAGCAAGGAAAGATAAGAAGGCCTTCTTAAATGAACAAGAACAGAAATAGGGGGAGGCAATAGAATGGGAAAGACTAAAAATTTCTTCAAGAAAATTGGAAATATCAAGGGAAATTTTCATGCAGGGATGAGTATAATAAAGGACAGAAACAGCAAGAACCTAAAGAAGCAGGAGATATTAAGAAGAGGTGGCAAGAATAAACAGAACTGTACAATTAAGGTCTTAATGACCCAGAAAACCATGATGTTGTGCTCCCTCTTTCTGAGCTGGACATCCTAGAGTATGAAGTCAAGAAGACATTACTGCAAACAAAGCTAGTGGAGGTAATGCAATTCCATCTGAGCTACTTAAAATCCTAAAAGATGATGATGTTAAAGTGCTACACTCAATATGTCAGCAAATCCAGCTGGTAAAGAATCTGCCTGCGGTGCAGGAGACCCCAGATTCCTGGGTCAGAAAACTCCCCTGGAGAAGGGATAGGCTACCCACTCCAGTATTCTCAGGCTTCCCTTGTGGCTCAGCTGGTAAGGAATCCACCTGCAATGTGGGAGACCTGGGTTTGATCCCTGGGTTGGAAGATCCCCAAAGGAGGGCATGGCAACCCACTCCAGTATTCTTGCCTGGAGAATCCCCATGGACAAAGGAGCCTGGAAGGCTACTGAGCATGGGGTGGTAAAGAGTAGACATGACTGAGAGACTAAGCACAGCAACACAGCATAGTAGTAGCCACAGGACTGGAAAAGGTCAGTTTTCATTCCAGTCCCAAAGGGCAATGCTAAAGAATGTTCAAACTACTGTACAGTTGCTTTCATTTCACATGCTAACAAGGTTATGCTCAAAATCCTTCAAGCTAGGCTTCAGAAGTATGTGAACCAAGATCTTCCAGATGTACAATTTGGATTTCCAAGAGGCAGAGGTACCAGAGCTCGGTTAAATTGAGAACATTCATTAGATCATAGGGAAAGCAAGACTGTTCCAGAAAAACACCTACTTCTGCTTCATTGACTACGCTAAATCCTTTGACTGTGTGAATCACAACAAAATGTGGTAAATTCTTAAAGAGATGGGAGTGCCACACCACCTTACCTGTCTCCTGAGAAACCTGTGTGTGGGTCAAGAAGCAACAGTTTTAACTGGCCATAGAACAATTGACTGGTTCAAAAATGGGAATGGAGTACTTTAAGGCTGTATATTGTTACCTTACTTCTTTCACTTATTAATATATGCAGAGTACATTATGTGAAATGCTGGACTAGATGAGTCACAAGCTGTAATCAAGATTGTGGAAATATCAACAACCTCAGTATGCAGATGATACCATTCTAGTGACAGAAAGTGAAGAGGAATTAAAGAGCCTCTTGATGAAGGTGAAAGAGGAGAATGAAAAAGCTGGCTTGAAATGTAACATTTCAAAAACTAATATCATGGCATATAGTCCCATCACTTCATGGCAAATAGAAGGAGCGGGGGAGAGTGGAAGCAGTGACAGATTTTCTTTCCTTGGGTTCCAAAATCACTATGGAGGTTACTGCTGCCATAGAATTAAAAGACCCTTCCTCCTTGTAAGGAAAGCTGTGACAAACCTAGACAGCATAGTAAAAGGCAGAGGTATCACTTTCTGACAAAGGTCAATATAAGTAATGCTTTGGTTTTTCCAGTAGTCATGTGTGGATGTGAGACTTGGACAGTAAAGAAGTGTCTGAGTCTGAAAAACTGATAGTTTGGAATTTGGATGCTGAGAAGACCTTTTAGAGTTTCTTGCACTGCAAGGAGATCAAACCAGTCAGTCCTGAAAAAGGAAATCAACCCTTTCATGTTCCTTGGAAAGACTGATGGTGAAGCTGAAGCTCCAATACTTTGGCCACCTGATGCAAAGAGCAGACTCATTGGAATATACCCTGATGCTGGGAAACATTGAAGGCAAAAGAGAAGGGGTGGCAGAGGATGAGGTGGTTAGATTGCATCACCAACTCAATGGACGTTGAGTCTATGCAAACTCCAGGACATAGTGGAGGACAGAGGAGCCCAGAGTGCTACAGTCCATGGAGTTGTAAAGTGTCAAACATGACTTAATGACTGAACAACAACAAAACAAAAACTGTAATTATACATTGTGACAAATGCTATTAAAAAACTGAGCCATTTTAGTTATAATGGTGTAATGTAAAAGAGATCACCTGAAAAAAAATGAAATTTAACATGAGGGCCCTTAAAAATGAAATGTCAGCCATGTAAAAAGCAAAGAAACAGCATTTCAGGTAGAGGGAACTTTGCAAATTACTGAGTCAGAAAAGAGTTTGGTGTGTTTAAGGATCTGTAAAGAGACCAGTTTATCTGTAGCAGAGAGGGTGAGGGAGCCATGATGGACATGCATGATCAAGGACAGAGGCAGAGGCCAGGAAAAGAAGGTTCTGATAGCTTGGAGAAAAGAGTTTGTATTTTCCTGTAAATATGTTGAGAGCACACAGAAGACTCTCCAATTTAGTAGCACTACCTATATACACCTATTTCAGTTTTAATAAGTTTTAAGGTAAATTCAGTTAAATTTCAGTTCTCTCTCTCACTTACACACATACATACACACACATATCAAGTGTTCATGTAGCTAGTGTCTTTCACATTGATTGGTACAGATGTGGAATCTTCTCATTATTGCAGAAAGTTTTATTGGGCAATGCTATGAGGAGTCTAGGCTGGAGAATGATACGATTGGAAATGACATTAATATTTTTCAAGATTACTCTGGCTACTGTATAGAGAATCAGTTGTAGAGAGACAAGAGAGTGAGGCAGGGAGATTTTTCAGAAAGCCACAGCTATAGACAGGACAAGAGGTCAGCAATCTGGGCTGAGTTCCTCTGCGAAACTCCTCTCTGCTCCCAACAATGCCAAGGGGACTCACTCCTGCATTTGTGCCTCTGCAGCTGGAGTAGCTGAGATGTTTCTCAATGTGCTCTTTCGTCCTCCAGGACATCAGCCTAGGCTAATTTCACGTGGTGGTGAAAACATCCAATCAGCAAGAGCAGGGCAAGCCCCAGCGCACAGGCACTTGTGAAACCTCTGCTCGTATCACTTTTGTTAATGTCCCATCAGTCAAAATAAGTCACCTGACAAAGTTCAGAGTCACTGTGCACTGGGAAGAATGAGTCGTTGTGGACAGTGCTGTATCAGCCTATCCAGTAATATCTGCCTCAGAAATTTCTGTTTTCAGGCACTTTCAGTTGTCAGGGGGTGAAATTTTATCTTCTGAGTGGAAATCCAAGGATGACTCCTCTAGGACAGTGGGCAGGAGCAATTCGGTGACTCTTGGATGTTTGACTTTGTCAGTGGTCAAAATGCAGTTAGCTTTGTCCTGTGAATTCTTTTTTTTTTTTTTTTTTTTTTTTAATTTGTAGAAAGGTTGAGCTCTGTTCATGCATCAACTCCCATCTGCCTCCTCAGTTCTGATTCTATCCCTCACAGAAGCCCCTCTGGAGAAAGTGCCACCATTGTGATGTGTATCAATCCATCATTTCAGTCCTCTGTGAAGTTAAGCAAACTATTATCCCCATCATCTTCCTATAACCAGTATTCAGTGTTCCTCAGTTTTCCTGCCTCTTAAGTCAATTCCCAGACACTGACACTCAGCATTTGGGTTACTCAGCTATGTACCCAAGATCTTTCCTTCTCTCTGCTTTTTGTTTTGACCTCATTCATACCAAGCATTTATAAGTGTCAGGTACTGTTCTAAATGTATTATAGGGGTTACTCCTCCTCATGGTAACCCTATGAGATAGCTGTAATTATGGGCTCCATTTTACAGAGGCAATATGCAAGGCGTGAGGGAATCGAGTCATTTGTCAAAGGTCACACAGCTGGAAAGTGAGGAGCTGGGATTCAAACCAGGCAGATGATGTCAGAGTCTTCTTCTCACCACTTCTCCTTCCTTCCCCTCCAGATGCAAGAGGATCAGCTAGAGACCAGGTGTCAGCCCTCAGGACCACCTGCAATGGCACCCAGGGGCCTCCTCATGCATGACTCCACTTCTTCCTGAGCTGGCAATCATAGTATATCCTTTCTTATTGCAGGTGCAGTGGGAGTGTATCAACCCCAAGTACAAAGCCAAGAAGAAGAATTATAAGAACTCGGGCATTGTGATTTTGAATCAGTGCAAGGTATAAACACAGCCCTTGTCTTCCAGGAGTATGAAACTAAGGCTGTCTGGGAGGAAGGCCCAGGTGGTCTGCACAGAAAGAGTGTCAAGAAGATATGATCTTTTAAAATAAGAAAATCATAAAGTCAAGGTATTAGTGGGCATACATTATAAGTTTGGGTGGTTTTGGAGCTGTGGTAAGCCAATGCCTCCATCACCTCAACAAAGACAGTCCCGCCTGAAGATCACAGAGTCCTGGTCACAGTCAGGTTCTTCTCTGCCCCGGACAGCACCAGAGGGAGGTCCCCAGATGGGGGCAACCTACATTTCTAAAGCTCCTGAGTGAGTGAGTGAAAGTCGTTCAGTTGAGTCCAGTTCTTTGCGACCCCATGGACTATACAGTCCATGGAATTCTCCAGGCCAGAATACTGGAGTGGGTAGCTGTTCCCTTCTTCAGAGGATCTTCCCAACCCAGGAATCGAACCCAGGTCTCCTGCATTGCAGGTGAATTCTTCACCAGCTAAGCCACCAGGAAAGCCCAAGAATACTGGAGTGGGTAGTCTAACCCTTCTTCAGGGAATCTTCCTGACCCAGGAATCAAACCAGGGTCTCCTGCATTACAGGCACATTCTTTACCAGCTCAGCTAAATGGAAGCCCTAGTTTACATGTAATAGGCACTAAGTTTTTAATTAAAAAGATTTTAAATAGAATAGTTAATATTATCAGAACTGTACCAAGACAATGTAATAACACAAAAAGTTATAGAAAATAGCAATAATCTGCCAATAATAGGATTATTTCTATTACATTCTAAATTCAAATTTTAATCTGCATTTATGCATATTTCACAAAAGAAAACACTAATATTAAGTTTTAGAGTAAATTTTTCCTCTTACATTTTTGTACTTTTATTCCATAACTACATTAAAGTATTGCCATTTCAAAGAAATATCTACAGCTTCCCAGAAGAACTAGTTCTAATACTGGCAGTGTTCCTGTTCAATACACACCAATATAAATCTTGCCAGAGATCTCAATATTAAGTACTCTACACCAGGCTTTTTGTTCTGTGAACTCTGTTTCACTAAAACTTTCGTTCTCCATTTCCTCTTCCGTAACCACAGGCATACTCAGACTTAAAGATTTATGTTTCTTACGTATATTCTGTGTGCCACCTCTGTCTCTGGAAGACACTTTCCCTTCCCGCTGACACTTTCTAAAGCACCTACTCTGTGCTTATCACACCAAGTGATAATCACTAGTACTTACCACTCAGTCTTCTGTATGTGGCACCTCCTCCATTGAAGAGATACCATGAAAACAAGACACCGGGGATGAGTAAAGCACCTAAAAATTTCTCCCAGAGGGGCTCTAACTCTGCAGAAAATCTCCTCTGGGAATAATTTCGCCACTGGTTGAGTACTTACTATGGTAAAATAACTATAATAGGTTCTGTTATTCTTCCACAACTCTGAGATTTCTGCTTGGATGTGATTGTAACTAGTTCATTGTCTCACACACATGGTAAGAGCTGAGATTTGAATCTCTGTCTGTCTGACTCCATGATGTGAGACTTCCATGCCATCCAGTTTCTCTCTAAATATCTCAGGTTCCTTTTCTCAGAGTTGGCATTCCTGGCTTCCAGGGGCTGTAGGAGCCCATTCTCAGTAACGGAAGAGTCAGGAGAAAGACTGATGGGTCTGGCTTAGGTCACAGGCCTATCTCTTGAACTAATTACTGGAACTAGATGATAACAATGCTTATGATTGGCCATCTGGGGTCATTGCTTTGATAATGTTTACTGTATTTTATGATGCTTTGATATCTTGGGGCCTTGCATACTGGGAGGAACTGCCTCTCTTAGGTTTAGCTAATTCCTCAAGATAGCAATCAGCATGCCTACGAGCCCATCTTTGACATGCAGACGGAGCAATCCAGAGCCTGTATCCCTAGCCACCCCCTTTCCTGAGCTTTCACCAAGCTCACACCAAGCCAATATTCCCCCTGCCCTGTATCACCCCAGAGCCAGCTTCAGACAATTAGACATCATTCCTATTGCCCAGAGCCTGAAGAATCACTCATTATTCAGTCCTAAACCTGCTTAACTGCTTACCTTGCCTCACTCATTCCTCTCCACAAAAAACACCATAGTGATTTTTGTCTGTGCTTTCCTGTACGCCTCCTGCCTTCTGGCTAACCCAGTGCTGCCCCATGTGGCCTCCTTGTGTGGCAGGACATGCCTTCAGTCCTTTGGGGAGCTGTGAATAATAAACTCTTCTTTCAAACGCAGTTGTCTCTGGTCGTCTTACCTACCTACCTACCTACACAGACCAAATCCTGCTGCATTCAGAACAGTCCTGTGCCCATAGAAGCAGGAGGAAAGACGATCCAGATGAGTCAGTTCAACTGTCCATCTCTGTAAAGTGACTGTGCATATAACTGTTTCGATCTAAGAGTCTGGCACTCAGAGGACATGGTATTGATAGGGATACAGTAGTAGGTCCACCCACTCCAGTATTCTTGGGCTTCCATGGTGGCTCAGACAGTAAAGAACCTGCCTGCACTGGGGGAGATCTCCCTGGAGGAGGGCATGGTAACCCACCCCAGTATTCTTCCCTGGAGAATCCCCATGGACAGAGGAGCCTGGCGGGCTACAGTCCATGGGGTCACAAAGAGTCAGGCACAACTGAGTGACTAAGTACAACACAGCATCTCAACTATCAGGCAAAGCATCCCCATAAGGAAGCCGGGAGTAGGCACTATTCTGAGGGCCCAGTAAACATCAGCCCTGAGACAAGTCTGCTGATAGATGTGTGCCACCTGGAGGTGGTGCCTGGAAATGCTGCCACAGGGGTTTGTGGGTCAGTCTTTGGGAAGCTGTCCTGAGCCTCAGATGGAATATGAGAAGCAGAAGCGAGGGTCAAAAATCAGCTGATGGTTGTGCCAGTAAAATGATCCAGATTGTGAGCTCTATAACTGCAGGTACCATGCCTGTTTCTCTTTTCCCTCTATCCTTAGCATCCAGGGCATGGTGGAGCCTCAATAAATCCTTGTCAAATAACTGCATAGATGAATGTCACCAAGACTCAAACAGCAGAATCATAATGAAGCAGAAATGAAGACTAGAAATCAGTAAAGAGTATGAGAACACAGAATCTAGGGGGTGGGGCAGGAAGCAGGAAGCCTGTTGACCTCCAGCCTAGAGGTCAAAAGTATGCATTTGGGTCCCACCTCCACCATTTAGGTAGATGATCTTAGCCTCAGTTTCCTCATGGATAAAATGGACACAATAATCATAGCATCACCTTCACAGGCTCGTTCTAAGAATTAAATGAAATCATGTATGTTAAGAGCTTGGCATACAGTTCAGTTCAGTTCAGTCACTCGGTCATGTCCAACTCTTTGAGACCTCGTGGATTGCAGCAGCACCCAGTAAATATTAATCCTTGTTCTTCATCGCAAGGGAGGAATCTCACTACCTGGCAGCTTACAGTGGAGAGCTTCTTGGATAATTGTGACCTTAAAGCTGCTATCTTGTTCACTGTGGTGTTAGGAACTTTACCAGAACTGGGACTTAGACATACGCAGCAAGACTGAAGCTAAGTGTGAGACTTCATGTATTTCAAACCAGTGGAGACCCATGAAAACACAGTACCGTCTCACCCCAGAGGCAGAGGCTGATTAAAATCATATGTAAACCCAAAAAGAGTGAGAAAGAGGAGGGATGGTTGCAGCCCTCACAGGCCCATCTGTTTTCTTTCTCTCCTCTCATGAAAGATAATCAGCTGACTCATCTTTTCCCATAGGCCTTTCTCTGCTCTCCCCTCTAGGTCAGCAAACCCCATGTTTAGGCCTTTAACGTGCAAGTACTCAGATCACACTGTTCTAATACGGCTTCCTCTCCTCCCGTGCAGATCCACAAGATGCATTCGTTCTTGGACTACATCATGGGTGGCTGCCAAATCCAGTTTACAGTGAGTTGTTTGTTCTTTCTCAGGGACCAAGGTTGGAGGGCAGTGCTGGGTGTGGAGGACCCACAGTCTGTTAAGACCCTGGGTTGGCTTTGCTAAGGTCTCACCATGGAAATATCATACAGTAACATCTCTGACCAACCTAGATAGCATATTAAAAAGCAGAGACATTACTTTGCCGACTAAGGTCTGTCTAGTCATGGCTATGGTTTTTCCTGTGGTCATGTATGGATGTGAGAGCTGGACTGTGAAGAAAGCTGAGTGCCAAAGAATTGACACTTTTGAATTGTGGTGCTGGAGAAGACTCTTGAGAGTCCCTTGGACTGCAAGGAGATCCAACCAGTCCATTCTGAAGATCAGCCCTGGGTGTTCTTTGGAAGGACTGATGCTAAAGCTGAAACTCCAATACTTTGGCCACCTCATGTGAAGAGTTGACTCATTGGAAAAGACTTTGATGCTGGGAGGGATTAGGGGCAGGAGGAGAAGGGGACGACCGAGGATGAGATGGCTGGATGGCATCACTAACTCAATGGATATGAGTTTGCGTAAACTTCGGGAGTTGGTGATGGACAGGGAGGCCTGGCATGCTGCGATTCATGGGGCCTCAAAGAGTCAGACATGACTGAGCAACTGAACTGAATTGAACTGAACATCTCTCTACAATGAGGTCACACTTCTGTTTTCCCCATGACTAATTGTTCAGCATCCTATCAGGAAATGCATGCCATTCAACCTCAGGGGATTTAGGGATCCAGTCTATTATGCTTTCCATTCTTTCAGTAACTGTAAGAGGCAGGAGGCACTGGGTGGGTTGCCAGATTCCACTACTGGGTGAAAAGAGTTGGGGAAGGAGTGAACTGTGCTAAAATGTCCCACTGAACGATGGCTGACATCTTGGTTGTGTTCATTTGGACAGAACACAAGCTTACATGGTCAGTGGTAAGAGTAATATGCTATCTAGGTAAGAGTCAGTGGTAAGCCCAATGGTCAGTGCTAAGAGTAAGCCATCTAGATGACTCATCGGGCAATGAAAAAGTGAATTCAAAAGACTGGAGAACCAGTCTGTCAATGTTGAGAAATAGAATTAATGAGTGGACTAAGGATCTTCTCCTACATGGAATCTGTGAGCTCATGAGATTTGTACACCCCTAATAATGTATTTGGTGGTGGGCTAGGTCTTTTTAAGTGTCTGGGTGAGCCAAAATTGTAAGTCCACCTGCCCTGGAAAAATTTGTTTTCAGTGGCTTCATATTCAAAATCCTCCTAGTTTCCAACAGACATGACCTGCAAAAAAGAGAATGCCCAGATGACAAGAAATAGATCTATTAAAACCTGTGGGAAAGTCATGTGGATGTAAACAAGTTCTGCAGCATCTGTGCCCCATCTTACAGAAGTCACTTGTGAAACTCAGCCCTATTTAGCTCCCTGCTGCTGAGTCGCTTCAGTCGTGTCCAACTCTGTGCGACCCCATAAACGGCAGCCCACCAGGCTCCCTCATCCCTGGGATTCTCCAGGCAAGAGTACTGGAGTGGGTTGCCATTTCCTTCTCCACATTTAGCTCCCTAGATGGGCTCAATCATGTGAGGAAGGCAAAGAAAATGGTTTGAGCCCAAGAGAGTCGGCTGAACCATTGTGTTCCTGAGACAAAAAGTAGTGGAACCCAAAGGATTAGAGGGGTTTCCCAAGGGGATGAGATAAGGCCTCTCCCTAGATAGGGGCTTGGCCTTTGCTATAACCTACCTTTGTCCTCCCTAAACTCAGGCCATTATTCATTTGCCACTGAATACTTATGGGAGTTAATTATAGATTATGGTCATTTCTTTAAAGTCTAAGTTTCTCTAAAGGCACACCCATAGAGCACCCCAGCCCCATATACACACTGGCATGTTTAGAAGGTAGTAACCATGTGCATTGTGGGCAAACACCTTGACCTCTGTCTGTCCTAGGCGCTTGGAGGTGGAGGAGCCAGCAATGTCACAGAGGAGACAGTGTCCCATGATTTTAGGCAAAGGGCTGGTTTCAGGAAACTATTCATAGATTTTCAAGTGAAAGCTCTATTGATTTGGGTCTGTTTTAGGTTCTATAGATCCCATGCTTTTGGACAACTCTTTAGTGAACCTTCAGGGGCTTGCTTTGCCCTTGGAGTTGGGCTGCAAAGAATCAGCCTCAGTGAAAACTGGAAGTTTGAGCCCAGAGGGTTTCCAGCTCTACACCCTGGCTCACAGAGGAGAGGGAGGTCATGTGGTCCCCCTGACCCAAGGAGATTATTCTTCTGGCGTTGCTCTCCCCTCCTTCTCACTTTTTAAAAAGTGCTTGAGTAATAAGAAATTACTTGAGTAATAAACCCATTTTTTAAACTAGTTACTTGCCGATTAACTTTTTTATTTTTAACTTTATTTATTTGGGCTGCACTGGGTCTTTGTTGCTATGTGTGGGCTTTCTCTAGTTGTGGCAAGTGGAGGCTGCTCTTCATTGCAGTGCATGGGTTTCTCATTGCAGTGGCTTCAGTAGTTGTGGCTAGCAGGCTCCAGAGCATGGGCTTAGCTGCATGTGGAATCTTCCTGGAGCAGGGATCAAACCTGCATCCCCTGCTTTGGCAGGCAGATGCTTAACCACTGGATCACCAGATTGTCCCATCCTTCTCACTTTTGCTGACCCTCCCCAACTTGGAGGGACCACCTCAGTGGTTATCACCACCACTTCCCCAGCCCACACTTCTCAGCCCTCCAGCATCCACAGAGGGACCTGCAGGAAGTCTTCGGTGAGTGAGGAGCAAGACCTCTGAAGAGGGAGAGCAGGGGCAGATAAATGCCAAGGAGAAGGGGCCAGGCCATAAGCAGTGCCTAAAACAAAATCCTTCCTTCTGGAGGGCTCCAGGCCAGGGATGCAGGAGAAGGTGCTAGGTGTTCTATTTTGAGGTTTCTGTTAAAGAAAGCATAACAACCACCTCATTGTCATTTTCCTTTAAAATTAAGTCAGTAATTTTTTATTACTCAAGCATTGCCAGCTAATGTAAATGATAAGCTGTAATGCAAAATATTTCTAACAATTAACCTGACTTACTTAATTTGGCCTCTAAGTATTTATTATCTGCCCAGTCATTTCATTGAAGCCATCTGGAAAAATGAAGGGAACTTTGAAGAGGGATGAGAAACGAGAAGAGGGCTTCCTGGTATGGAGATGTGCAGAAGAGAGGAAGTGAGTCCAGGATGACTCAAATGTTTTGTGCTTGAAGACAAAGCATGTTGACCCCTTTCACAGAAATATGGAAATCAAGATTAGCTACCAGACAGCAGAATGAACTTCCCCAGATGTGGTGGGGGTGTTTTCAGGTATCCCAGTGAGATAGCATTTATAAATATGGCCCTTGGTTTCAGGAGAGAGGTGGAAGCTGCACATATATATGTCTGGAGGAGATAGCTCAAGAGAAGAAGACAGAAAAATAGGGGGCCTGGTAACAGAATGTTATGGAAAATCTGCATTCAGCAACAGGGGAAAGAGGAGCCAACAGTAAGCTAAGATGCGCCAGAGAAAAAGGTCCCAGAGGAGGCAGTAACTCAGATGATCAGGAGAAAGTCTTACAGGATCAAGGACAATAATCTCATATGCTAAAGAAAAGATAAGGTGAAGAATGAAAACCAGTGACTGAGCCATGTGATGAGTAAGCACAAGTCACCTTCAGAAGAGCCAGCAGAATGAGACCGTAGGCCCAGGTTTGGGGTGTAACGGACAGTGAAGACGTGAACACAGTGGGTATATCTACTCGATCAAGACAGCCGACAGTGAGGGAAAGACAAGAGGCAGAAAGTGGGTGCCAACCTGAGGATGAGAATAGGTGAATTTTAAGTAATAAAATAAGCAGAAAAGATCCCAGGGAGGGAAGCAGATAAAGGATGCTAAAACGAGCACCCATCAGTGATTCTTCCTTTTTCAGTCCCATGGACCACTTGAAATCTGACACAAGATCTATATCCTCTCACTAGAAAGTGCACACACTCCATCCCACACACAACTGCAGGATGCCCTTGGGCACCCGTGAGGTAGCCTTTGTTCCTGGTGTGGATTCTTGAGTCATAAGGACTCTGGAGCAACAGTCATGTCACGGTCTTGGAAGAGCTAGGCAGAGGTTAAGCAGAGATTGAGGGAGAGAGATGGGTTCCATACATTTGGCACATGGCACAGCAGCCAAAAGAAAACCAGATACTAGAATTTCACCTACAAAATCAACAGCTATAGAAAGCATAGATGAGGCCAGACTCCGTAAGATATCTGGAAAGACAATGGTAAAAGAATTAAATGTTTCTGTTGAAAGTTATTGCCTTTCCAGATGCGAAAAATGTTCATTGTAAAATGGATTTTCACGGAATCAGGTTGTAAGCAACACAAAGGTCCAACAATAAGGTAATGGCTATCTAAATTGCTGTAGCTCATTTAAGTGGACTATGATAAAGCCATTTTAAGTGATAATTATAATGACTTGTAATCATATGAGGATATGTTAATGTCATTAATTGAAGAAAAAGAGAATATAAAGCAAAGCTACCCTATGATTACAACTGTGTTAAATGTCTTTATGTATTATATATATATTTTACATATAAAATTTTAAAATATTTTGTATTTATATATATGTAAAACTAAAAAGGAAAAATATGACTTACTGAACTAGTAGAATCCTGAGTGGTCATTTTTCTCTTATTATATTCAGATGACCCTTTTTATTATTTGTAATTTTTTTTTTTAATTAAAAGGGGTATTGCTGGAACTTCCCTGGTGGTCCAATGGTTGGAACTTTGCCTTCCAATGCAGGGGGTGGGGGTGCAATCCCTGGTTGGGGAGCTTAGATGCCACATGCTTTGTGGCCAGGGAACCAAAGCATAAAACAGAAAAAATATTGTTACAAAGTCAATAAAGTCTTTAAAAATGGCCCACATCAAAAAAAAAATCTTAAAAGGGCAAGTATCACTTTTCATTATGTCTGATTTTATTATCTATTTTTAATAATATGATATAGCAAGCTAAATGTGGCTAAGCTTGACGATTAGCCTTCAAGCCTAAGAAAAGATCACCTATTAAAGGTCCTCTCATGTCATCTTTTCTGACCTTAATACACTTAGGACATGCTATGCCCATTCTATGTCTCAGTTTAGTTTTAAATCCTGATTTTAAATGCCAGACTAAACAGTGATGGACTCTTGTGTAGACCTCTGAGACATGAGACTGAGTCCTGGGTTGAAGAGGAGAATGTTTTGCACATTCCAGGAAGTGAACCAGATAGGTTCTTTCTCGTCTTGTCTTGGTTCCTATTTCTTTCCTGCTATGGAGTTTTGAGGAGGCAGAAAAGCACAAGAATTATATGTGTTATTTAAGAAATGGTCCAAACTGAACAGTATCACTACCTATAAGCCTCGTTGTATAGGCCCAAACTGTATACAGACTTAAAAAGAAAAACGAACAACTGCCCTATAGCAGATGATATCACAAAGATTTCAGCGAGATCAGACAACTAACCAGAGATAGGTTCACAGCAGCTTTCCCAAAAAAACATCCAGGTGGGTCTTAAATGGCCCAATTGTCAGAGTCAGGGAAGGGATCTGAGGCATGGGCTCAGTTCAGGTAAGAAGCTAAAAATATCCAAGGAAGGATAACATCGTTAGCATCCAGCCTTTTCGGAAGCAGTTCCTCACACTGGGGACTTGGCAACATAGAGAAAGTAAGCACTTTGGTCTCATACTTTACAAGATTTTGCACAACTGCTCCATGGCTCTGCTTAATGAACAGCGAGGCCTCCTGGGCAGAAGGGGAAACAAAGTAGCCTGCTCTGGGGCTGCCCACTGGGAAGATGGGAGTGCACACCAGAACCGCAGGCTTTCCTAAATGCTTCATAGCAGAAGAGGAAAACAGTAGCTCTGCAAGCCTGCCACATTCAGGAAGCCAGGAATCAAGAGTCTCCTCCACAAACTGACATTTTTCAGTCATTTTCATGTTTTTATTTTTCAACTTAGTCCCATCTTTCACAGCCTCCCTGTTGCTTTTTAAAATAAACCTAACCTTTCTCTCTGTTCTCTTGCACTCATGCTAACTTAAAAAGCACAGAGAATTCATGGTAGAAGACCACCTCCTGAAGACAAAATTCTTATCTAAAGCCTCATCAGGGAGACTTTAGGACCCATCACTTGCTGGGGAGAAGGGGGGGCAGATCTTTGAACTGCCTTGTACCTGAGACTATCTGTTTACTGTCAAGTCAAATGATAAAGTGAGATGAGGTAGCTAAGAACTATACGAAAAGATCTTAATGACCCAGATAACCATGATGGTGTGATCACTCATCTAGAGCTAGACATCTTGGAGGAAGTGTGAAGTAAAGTGGGCCTTAGGAAGCATCACTACAAACAAAGCTAGTGGAGGTGATGGAATTCCAGTTGAGCTATTTCAAACCCTAAAAAATCATGCTGTGGAAGTGCTGCACTCACTATGCCAGCAAATTTGGAAAACTCGGCAGTGGCCACAGGACTGCAAAAGGTCAGTTTTCACTCCAGTCCCAAAGAAAGGCAATGCCAAAGAATCCTCAAACTACTGCACAATTGTACTCATCCCACATGCAAGTAAAGTAATGCTCAAAATTCTCAAGCTAGGCTTCAAGAGTATGTGAACTGAGAACTTCCAGATGTTCAAGCTGGGTTTAGAAAAGGCAGAGGAACCAGAGATCAAATTGCCAACATCTACTGGATCATTGAAAAATGAAGAGAATTCCAAAAAAATACTTCTGCTTCATTGACTACACTAAAACCTCTGATTGTGTGGATCACAACAAACTGTGGAAAATTCTTTGGGAGACAGGAATACCAGGCCACCTTACCTGCCTCCTGAGAAACCTGTATGTAGGTCAAGAAGCAACTGTTAGAACCAGATATGGAACAACAGACTAGTTCCAAATCGGATACATCAGGGCTGTATATTGTCCCCCTGCTTATTTAACTGATATGCTCAGTACATCATGCAAAATGCTGAGCTGGATGAAGCACAAGCTGGAATCAAGATTGCTGGGAGAAATATGAATAACCTCAGATATGCAGATGACACCACCATTATGGCAGAAAGCGAAGAGGAACTAAAGAGCATCTTGATGAAAGTAAAAGAGGAGAATGAAAAAACTGGCTTAAAACTCAATATTCAAAAAACTAAGATCATGGCATCCAGCCCCATTACATCATGGCAAATAGATGGGGGGCGGGGAATGGAAACAGTGACAGACTTTATTTTCTCTGACTTCAAAATCACTGCAAATGTTGACTACAGCCATGAAATTAAAAGATACTTGCCCCTTGGAAGAAAAGCTATGACCAACCTAGACAGCATGTTAAAAAGCAGAGACATTACTTTGCCGACAAAGGTCTGTCTAGTCAAACCTATGGTTTATCCAGTAGTCATGTATGGATGTGAGAGTTGGACTATAAAGAAAGCTGAGCGCCAAAGGATTTATGCTTTTGAACTGTGATGCTGGGGCAAACTCTTGAGAGTCCCTTGGACTGCAAGGAGATCAAACCAGTCAATCCTAAAGGAAATCAACCATAAATATTCATTAGAAGGACTGATGCTGAAGCTGAAACTCCAATATTTTGGCCACCTGATGTGAAGAGCTGACTCTTTAGAAAAGACCATGATGCTGGGAAAGATTGAAGGCAGGAAGAGAAGGGGACGACAGAGGATAAGATGGTTGGATGGCATCATTGACATGAGTTTGAGCAAGCTCCAGGAGTTGGTAAAGGACAGGGAAGCCTGCAATCCGGAAGTCCATGAATTGGACACAACTGAGTGACTGAACAACTACAACAACAAATGATAAAATATTTTTATGAGCAGAGGAAAATATAGAAAGCAGCATATGATAGGGATCATCATTTTATTTCCTTTTTTTTCGTCACATAATTTTAAGTTTACTACCCTTCCCTAAAGTTTCATCAGCATCTCCTGAGCTTGAATAGCCTCTGTCATAAATAAGGGGGCCATACCCACAAAAGAGTGCAAACCCCAGATGCCTGCAGAAAAATAAAAAGCAACTTCCACTGGACATGTTTTTCTCTACAGCACCACCAGGAACAGGCAACTCAATACTGCCTACTAACCCTGAACTTCAAGTTACCCCACTTCATAATCTCCTCCATCCCCAAGGAGATCTGGCCACTCCCTTCTCTAGCTGGCATCCAACTTCACAATCAGTCAACGAATATCCTATTTCTATTCCATGCTTAATATATTCCCTCACAATCCTCTTCTCACCACCATCTCTGCCTCTCCCTAGTTTGTTAAGCATGAGGGAACTATTCTAAGCCTAAGGATGAAGAGTTGATAGAAGTGAAAAGATGTAGAGCACTGGGACCAGAGTGAAGAAAGAGAGGAAGGCACCTAGGGTGCAAAATTTAAGGGTACATCACTCAGATTGGGCAAGTGTAGGATCAGCTCAGATGAGTGCCTTTCTGAGTTTATGCCTAGTCTCCCCTCTTGTCTCACCCAAATCCCAGCCCTATGATTTTTTTTTTCAAAATTTAATATAGTAATTGCCAAAATTTTTAATGCTCATCCAGATGTTACATACACTTCTTCCCACACCACAGGGACTCATCCAGGTGATACATCTGGGCTCAGATGCTGTCTTTGGTGCCTACATGCTTGGAGGATCTCACCTGTGCTTAAGAGATGTTCAGTTATGTTTCTTGAGTTGCCATTTTTCTTTATGGAGGCTTTCCCCTCTGGTCTTTATATTATCTGATTTATCTGATTTCATTCTTTGGTTTTACATCAAGATACCAGCATGTTTTTGTCATCACAAGACACCCTTGACAATCAGGTAGTCAACACACATGGGACAACTGCAGTATTAAAAAACACAGATAGATTGGAATGTCAGTGATTTGCAATATTTACAATGTCACTGATAAATCAGAGCAGAATCAAGTTTGTGTGTGTGTGTTAAGTCACTTCAGTCATGTCTGGCTCTGTGACCCTATGGACTATAGCCCACCAGGCTCCTCTGTCCTTGGGATAGTCCAGGCAAGAATACTGGAGTGAGTTGCCATTTCCTTCTCCAGGTGATCTTCCTGACCCAGGGATTGAACCCACATCTCTTATGTCTCCTGCATTGGCAGGCGGGTTCTTTACCACTAGTGCTACCTGAGAATCAAGTTTATCTCTGCAACATCCTTGCAGTCTCTAGAATTTTCTACAGTTCTAAAGTGCTTTCCACAGAAGGAGAGAAAAAGATGCTTTTCTTCTAGCCTTCTCAGCATTATGTTTACTTTTAAACACTATGTACACCTGTGAGGTGCCATGATCTCTTAAGTGTGTCTTGTCAGGACAGAAGTCAAGAGAGGTGGGTGTGTGTTGAAGCTTAGCAAATCCAGGAGGCCTGAGATGGTTGATTTCTCCAAACCTTGTCTCTTGGGTACCTTTCAAGTATATTCCTTGGAGAAGTTTTCCAGGGATTGTCTTAATGTATCTGGACCTTTGTCTGGTTGGTGCCCCATAGATGTGACCTAGAATGCTTTTTGATTGCAAAATGCATGTAGACTCGCCACTCTCAACTAACTTTCACCACAGTTCATGTTATCTTCCTCTCCTTTTTCACTGGCTTGGCTTTCACCTTCAGGATGAAATCTATCTCAGAAGATATTGGATTTCACTGGTCCTTTTAGGTCACCCCCAATCATCCTCAGTCACCCATTATCCCACTATTTTTTTTCTTTTTAAAAATTATTTTATTTTAATGTTATTATTGATGTATATTTGATTTACAATGTTGTTTTAATTTCTGCTCTATAGTAAAGTAATTCAGTTATACATATATATACATTCTTTTTAAAATATTATTTTCCATTACAGTTTATCATAGGATACTGAATAGTCATCTGCAGTATACAGTAGGATCTTGCTGCTTATCCAGTCTATATATAATAGTTTACAGCTTGTTGTTATTGAGTTGTGTCATCAGAGTTGTGTCCAACTCTTTATGACCCCATGGACTCTAACCACCAGACTTCCCTGTCTTTCACTATCTCTCGGAGGTTGCTCAAACTCCATTGAGCAACCTGTCCATTGAGTCAGTGATGTCATCCAACCATCTCATTCTCTGTAGCCCCCTTCTCCTAACCTCAATCTTTCCCATCATCAGCGTCTTTTCCAACGAGTCAGCTCTTCACGTCAGTATTGGAGCTTCAGCATCAGTCCTTCCAGTGAACATTCAGGGTTGACTTCCTTTAGTTTACTGGCTGCTCACCCCAAACTCCCACTCCATCCTTCCCCACTTCCTCTCCCCCTTGGTAACCACAGTCTCTTCTCCATGTCTCTGAGTATGTTTCTGTTTGTACATAAGCTCATCTGTGTCATATTTTAGATTCCATCTATAAGTGATATTGCCAGAGACCAGCCCCAGTGGATCCAGCGTAATTCAAAGGGGAGACAGAGTAGGCATCCTAGGAAAAAACTTATTTAGTTACAGATATATAGAGAGATTAGAAACGGATAGTGTAGTAGGAAAATTAGTAGAGAAAAAGATGCTGAATAACTTGGTTTACGTGGAATACCAACACCACCTACGTAGGCCACAGGCGTCTTTTCGTTCTCCTGAAGGAGAGGAGGCACTGAGGCCTCCCTGGTCTGATCTTAGAAGCCCAGGAAGAATTAGCAGGCTTGGTGAGTACCCACATTCCAGATGGGAATTCAGCCAGGAAAACAGGGAGCAAGAAAGAAACGATACAGGGGAATCAGTCTTTCCAGAAACTGATCCAATGTCTTTTTCAGGTTTGTTTATATAATTTTTGTTATACATAGGAATGAATACAGAGTCATCTGGGGGTTAGTAGACCTGACCCTTGTCACAATCAGGTGCTTCATATAAAATTATACAAAAGTCATATGGGTTTTACATCATCTTCTGGCCATGAGGCCTGCTGACATTTTATGGCCCTTTCTAATAACGGTCAGTTAACCAGAAAACGTATTTTTCCAGGGGTGATTTTTTTCTTAAATCAGGCGCCACCCTCCAAATAAAGTTGCATTCCTATAGGGTGAGGGTGTAGTGAGTTACAACTAAGAAAGGAATTTACTTAGCCTAAGGTTTAACATGATTAATCTTAAAGGTTAATACTTATTTCTTCTATATGCTAGTTATATTCATTATAAGGGTAAGGAATATGGAAATTTAGCAGCAAATATTGGCTCAACAAATGTAAACCCTTTACCAATGTTCCCCTTAAGATCTAGCTTTAAGATAGTGATAAAGTTACATTTTTACATAGCAAGGTCAGTGATTTATAACAAAGTACAGTGATCTATAACAAAAGAGAAAATTCATTAACTCAAAAAGTCTAGTATTGCTAACCTCAAAAACTAACATATTTCCTTTTCTATATTCCAAATACATTGATTAATATATTCCCAGGTGCCTAAGGATATGGAGGCCTGGAGGCAATCATTGACTCAACAATGAGAAAAGCCCTATGCTAATTAAGACTTTAAAAATACTCCAAACTTTCTGTGCTGTTTATGGTTGAGAGGTTGTCACACAAGCTAGTCTGTTAGCAGAGGGCTTTGACCTGAGACACCCTTGTCACACCCAGGGCAAGGAATTAGCAGTAATTATTGGCAGAACAAATGAAAAACCCTTCACCAATATAATTTCTAACCAACCCACTATACTATAAAATAATTTCTAACTTCTCAAAAGAGTCTGTATTTAGAAAGTTTTAAAGCGTCTCATGCCTGTCACAGTTGGGACGCTGTAAACAATCACATGTGGCCAGACGAACCTGATCAGGGAGGCTAGAGGAGCTTCAGAGGAGTTTGTAAGTTGAAACACTCTTGTCACACCCAGGAATTTTTATTAACTGGATCTGCAAGTTAACTCCTCCTCCGAGAAAAATGGTGATGGGGGAGAGGCCCCCATAAAGTCAGAGGTGTAGATGAGAGCATAAAACAGACTCTGGTTTTGGGGGTAGATGCTCAGGAACAGGGGGTTTCCTTGAGGCTTGATCATGCCTTTGCGTATACCAAACCTCCTTCCTCATGACCTTTGCCACGGGTGGAGTTCCTCACACTGGCTCCCGGCATGATATCATATTTGTCTTTCTCTTTCTGACTTACTTTTTGCTTAGTATGATGATCTCTAGTTGCATCCATCTTGCTGCAAATCCATTATTTCATTCTTTTTATGGTCAATTAGTATTCCACTGTATATGTGCACCACAACTTCTTTATCCTTTTATCTGTGGATGGACAGTTAGGTTGTTTCCCTGTCTTGGCTATTGTGAATGCCACTGTTATGAACATAGAGTGTGCGTGTATCTTTTTGAAATAGTTTTGTCTGGATATATGCTCAGGAGTGGAATTGCTAGATCATATGGTAACTCTACTTTTAGTGTTCTGAGGAACTTCCATAAGAACCTCCATACTGTTTTCCATAGTGGCCTCACCAATTTACATTCCCACCAAGAGTATAGGAGGGTGCCGTTCTTGCCACATCCTCTCCAACATTTGAACAACTAGTTTTTAAGCTAATGAATTTCTTCTCTAACTCTGCTTGTTAGTAGGATGTGTAACATACCACTTTCCCCCTCTCTCAGGCTGCGTCACTGTCAAGGTTAAATGAAATATGTTCACTTTAAATCCACCCACTCTCCTATCTTCTCTTCCAGGTAGCTATAGATTTCACAGCCTCAAACGGGGATCCCAGGAACAGCTGTTCCCTGCACTACATCCACCCCCTACCAGCCCAATGAGTACCTGAAGGCCTTGGTGGCAGTGGGAGAGATTTGCCAAGACTATGACAGGTATGAGACGTCCCATCTCTGGGAGTTCTTGTGGCCCCCTAGCCGATGCTGGGCAGAATAATGGAAATGAAGTTATGCTGAGCCTCATGAAGGGACAAAATAAAGCCTAGCTCTAAATGTGTTATCCTCTTCACCTCAAGAGGAACTGAATTTATGCCAAGCTCACATTGGCCACCAAAAATCTTTTCTTCTCTTACTTGGCTGGCAGGACCACTGGATAGAGATTTTGGTTCTCTTTTGTGAAGTTTCATTATGTGCCTTACTACATACAGAAACTTGCAAAGTTGGGTGCATTGACTAGCAACATAATATCGCAGAACATCAAGCTCCACTTGAACATCTAAATCAGCATCTGCATTTAACATGATTCCCAGATGATTTGTATGCAGTTTGAGATTTGAGAAGCACCAGTTTATTGGGCACTATTCTTTCTGATCCTCATACTAACCCTTCTGTCATGGGTGTTGTTTAACAGAATAGGAAAACTGTGCAGGGAGATGAAGTGGTGTGTGCCCTGACCTACAGACAAGGGCAGGATTTAAACCCAGAGCTAGCTCCTTCCACAGCATAAGCTCATAATCATGGGATTTCACTGATCTCAAGAGCTATTGGTAACTTCAGCAGAGGGTGTGCTTGTGCCCCGACAGTGTTTATATGTGTTTGTAAGTCTGTATAGAAACACAATTTTGAGATCAGATCAGTATTATATTTATTTTTACTTCTCGGCAAACATTGACCTTGCCCACCAAGAGAATTCCTTGTAAGAAGTGATTTACATAAACTACATTGAACTGAATTTATTTTGCCTTTCCAGTATTTCTAGATTGAGGTGAAGTTGTTCACATGTTTGATTAAGAAGATTCTTTGAAATAGAACCAGTGTAAATATATTGTGGGTAAATCTCAGTTGACAGCCTGATGTGATTGTAAAGAGGACTAGTTAGTAATAAGCAGTAACTAAGTGATGTGAAAGTTGCTCAGTCATGTCTAACTATTTGCAGTCCTATGGATTATACAGTCCATGGAATTCTCCAGGCCAGAATACTGGAGTGGGTAGCCTTTCCCTTTTCCAGGGGATCTTCCCAACCCAGGAATTGAACCCAGGTCTCCCGCACTGCAGGCAGATTCTTTACCAGCTGAGCCACCAGGAAGCCCAAGCAGTAACTAATTGACCAGGAAAATAAAGTGACTCTGTCCTCCAATTTCAGAGAGATTTCATGAAATAGCCTGATTTCTGTTCTTTCTAGTCACATAGTGATAACCATATTAAAAACCTGATACCCAGGCACTAAGGGAGTGACACAACCTAGTGACCAGAAGGTGCATGAGTGTCCTTCCCACTGGCTAGTCTCTGGATTCGGATGATCATCACCAATAACTCAGATGTGTATGATGCTAGCTGGGGATGAACGAACAGATGCAGTCAAATCAGATAGTGCTAAACATGAGACCCTTGCCAACACTTCCTCTCCATGTTTGGAACAGAGAGCAGTAATAGCATTTTAAATTACCTTGTTGAACTGATACTTGTACCTAACCTTGAAATATTGTCTGTGAAGGCAACTTGAATCTCAGCTCTTGTTTTCTTCAGACCCCAATTCAGGAAGGATTCTTAGAAAGGCTCAAGTCATAATGGAGATTTCTACCAAGAGGAAAAACACAGACAGATTGCAATTCCCACTGTTAAAAACTCCTCCAAATATCCTCCAAGATACCACCACCGTAATTCCCTCCTTTCTCTCTCTTCGCTCTTGCCAACACACACAGTGTTACCTTGTGTCATAATGTGTCCATTTAAGAGAAGAAGAGTGAGAACTTCTTCAGGATTCTTAATAACTTTTAAATATTGAAATGCTCATAAAATAAAGTAGGTAAAAGCACTTAATACAACACAATAGACACTTAGCTGAGTCAGTAAAGTTGGCCTTGACTGACTCTGCAGGCACAAGGCAGCCTAGTAATGAATTCCAAAGAGCAAACTGATGGCTTGGCCAGAAATTAAGATGCCAACACCCAGAGACCTTGCTGTGTTTCTGCAGCAGATTAATTGGACAGGCTACAGAACTTCTGTTTCCTGATTACTACCTCAAACTCAAAATGCAGATAAGACAATCAGAGGGACCCACACATCTTTTGGAGCTATTATCCCCATAATATGAGCCAGACAAAGCATACGGAGGATTTTTGTATTTCCTCAAAAGTACAGATAAAAGTAAGAGAGATCACCTTCAGGTTACATAAAGAATCATCTCAGATAATTCTTTTAAAAACTGATTCATGTTATATGTGGCAAAACCATCAAAATACTGTAATTATCCTCCAATTAAAATAAATTATTTTTTTAATTTTTAAAGGAAAATATCAAAGTTGTTGGTCCCAGCTGGCCAAGAAAATCAGATTTCTTCAACTCAGTGGAGCATTTTCATTTTTCATGTGAAGAAAGCACCTCAGCATTGAAATCGGCACACTAATCACTTCATAAAAACTGACAAGTTTCCCTCACTTCTTTGTGTGAGTGGAAAGACAATAGACAGACATTCAGGACATTGCAAGTAGGGGCTTTGGAATTAATTTATTCTTGCATCAAAGTCAGTGAAGTTGCTGCTCAAAAGAAACAGCTGAGTAAAAACTGACAAAAGGCTCCATTTGCCCACCTGCAGCGACGCAGAGACATTTAATCCCCAGGAACCTTGAAATTTGTCTCAGCCTCTGACAGCCAAGAGTTTTCTTCCTGCCTTGTACATTCACTGCTCACGGGTCATGATGAGCTGATCCATGAAGCTGAACAGTTGGAGAGACGCGTGAAGCTCAGATTTCTCAGGGGCGGCCTTGAGGGGAGGCTCAGGTCCTAAGCCTGGCAGGCAGCTCTGCTAGCCCGTTTTCTCTGTGTTCTGAGAGAGAGACCCCTGCCTCCTGTCTCCTCCAGCTCCCCAAGTGTGTGCCTCCCAAACGAGCTCATCTGTTCCCTGCCCCAGTCGGTTGTAGCCCTCCCCCAGCTCCTACAAACAATGTGGGCTCTTTAGGCTGCTCAAGGCCAGGGTAGCATCCATTCCTAGGGCTGAGCAGAGATGTGAGTCTCTGACAAGCATCTCTTTCGAAGAGTTCTGGGCAGGGTGCTGGGAGGTACAGTTAGAACTGAAACAGGCTGGAATGCAGAGGATGAGTTAGAAGTCAGAAGTCATATTACAGTGCTATCTTTTTCACTCTGCAGACACCAATCCATTGTTCTCTTGGCTCCACTTTGGAACCACTAGGGAAGCCTTAAAAACAGGCTGGTGCCTGGGCCTGATCCACAGATTTAATTAGTCTGGTGCACATCCTGAGGTTAAACTCCTTGGGCCTTGTTTCCTTGACAGCAAATGAAAGATTCAGCTAACTTCCCCTGCAGAGTAGTTGTAAGAATTAGATATAGAAGTTCTGTGTTTTGTACATTCTTAATAAATAATAGAGGCTTTCTGAAGGAGATCAGCCCTGGGATTTCTTTGGAAGGAATGATGCTAAAGCTGAAACTCCAGTACTTTGGCCACCTCATGTGAAGAGTTGACTCATTGGAAAAGACTCTGATGCTGGGAGGGATTGGGGGCAGGAGGAGAAGGGGACAACAGGGGATGAGATGGCTGGATAGCATCACTGACTCGATGGACGTGAGTCTGAGTGAACTCTGGGAGTTGGTGATGGACAGGGAGGCCTGGCTGCTGCGATTCATGGGGTCACAAAGAGTCGGACACGACTGAGCGACTGAACTAAAGTGATAGATGCTTATATTTACTTATATTTAAAACATCAACTGACACAAAAGGGAAAAGAACTATAGTGTCAGACCTAAAAGTCATTTTGGACCAATGACCTGTAAAATTTTTGGCTCACATACCCCTAAAAGAATGTTTAACCATATAACCTTCACACCCTATTATATCGAAATCTAACATTTTCCATCATGAGTTTAAATAGTGACAAAGAATGAAAATTCTAATGTAATGTAAATATGGACATTTAAAAATAAAACTCTTACATAACTCTACTGAATGCATCCAGCAGAATTAAATGCCACTTAATACCCACCATCATCCATTTAAAAACTGCGTGAACAAGTTCATCAGTTTGAGTTAAGAATTCTGTTTCTTGTTTTTCATGAAGTCATATTTTCATTCCCTTCTCTCATAGAATTTCATCCCAATATGTCTTTAAAATTTGCTTTGAAATTCCTTAATTGATCACTAATTATGTCTTTAATTAAAATATAAACATAAATTTTTAAATTTCCAATTTCTAAAATTTACTATAATGAAAAAAATTTGAAGCATTTAAAAATATCTTCTGGTTTAGTTTTTATTATAATTATTATTGTTGCCTAATTAATCATAAATATTTGGGAAATTTCAATAACTGATTATTGCCTATAAAATTGTTTTTTAATCTTAATGAAACAGATACTCCCCAGTTAGTTTACATATCTGTGGGTAACTGCCCATTCTGACCAGAATGGAAAAGCCCAGTATCAGTTCTAATTCAATTTTTTGTTTTATCAGTGTAAGTACTAAAAAGCTTGTTTTTATAAGTCCATGGTAATGGAAAGTGTTATGTACCAGTGTTATGCAGTTTTTTCAATTCAAAGTTTTATATAAAAAATTACATATCTATCATCAAAAGATATTTTTAATGGTCTACCATCTGACAGCACTTCCAACAGTTGTAAGCAAAAACTGGCAACTACCTGACTCATGAAAGGATTTGTTTGCTAGCAGTCATTCTCATCAGGAAACGTCCCTTTGTATTCTGCTTGGAGCTTCTACAAAGGGGAGCAGTGCACACGGTGGCTAAGCTTCTGCGTGGGTGAGCAGAGGGTAACTGGGAGACGGGAGGTGTGAATGAGGAGCAGGTACTTCAGTCACAGACGTTCCCAGATCAGTTTCAGCAAAGAATACGTGGGGAGCTAAAGGAGCTGAATATTGATTTCCTTTAAAAGCAAAGAAGCCATGCTCTTATATCTATAGAAGGGCTTTGCACCTCCACATACCCCAACTTTAAGACCACCACTTTAGAGAACAGCCTTTATTTAATATGTAGTTGTTCTAAAATGCGATTTTACTGAGTTCATCTCCATTTCCTTATGAACACAGTCTTTCCTTTAATTCAACTCTTGCTGTAGCCCCCTCTTTCTTACCTGGGAAGACAAAAATGCATCTCCCATTGGAAGAGCATCTGACCAAGGTCTTTACCCAAGTTCAAGACAGCAAGCTCATTGCCACTGAAAACCTGGGCTCTTTGATCATATTTTACAGTATTTTATTCCAATAGTAAGAAATACTGCCTTCAGAAAATTCAATCTACCTTGAATTTTCCAGGTTGGGAGTTTCCACCAGTCATCTCAGTAGTTTCTAAATGGCCCCTTTATAAGTGCTGGTAGGTCTCATTTTAAGTTCTCTGACGTGTTGGCAAGCCTTCACTTGCTTGTGTGCTCAATTGCCTTCCCTTTCTCTGTCTAGTTTTATTTTTAATCAGGGAAAGTGAATACTTAAATCTATTGTTCTTAGGCTTGATTTTTTTTTTCTTTAGTATGCTTATTAGAGCCTGTACAGTGGTTAACTTCAGAGAATTGACACCCTCATGACTCATTAATTAATCCCCTTGTAGGTGAGACATTTTCCCTACCTTCCTGCTGTTGAAACTCAATTGTGTAACAGTGCCTCATGCTCAGTAAACTTCAAATCCCCAAAGGTGGCTTGAAGGTATAAAGTCTGAAACACTGGTTTGCTGATTAGAAACAGAATACTAGATCTCACCTCTCTTAAACTCATCAAAGAAAATAAAAAGGCGTGGAGCTTCCTAATTTTCTCTGCTTTGACTTCTGAGCCATCTGAGTTGGAAGAAGCTGGACCCATTCTCCACCCAGAACAACTTTCTTCCAGACTTAACTAGAAAGTACCTCTAAAAGCTCCCTCACATTCCTCACCCTTACCCTAGCTAAGAAGGAATCTCTGAGACAAAGCATTTCAGTATTTCCAAGGCCCAGAAGTATTTCAGACCTGTATCTAATCCTTTATAAGCTTTTATGATTTTCTGTTTATCATCATTAATACCCTAGTACATGCTAGATATATGCAAAGTCCATATCTACATAACAGAGAGGGAAAGGGAGAACAAGTCATTTTTCTGACAAATTTAGCCTCTGATTTCAAAGAATTCTGATTTCCCTGACTCTCCCAACCCCTGCCCCAAATTTGATCAAATTGGATGTATTTTGGTGAAGGTCTATCAAAGCCGTCTTTGGTTACCAGTGACCTCTATCTAAATCAGTAGATGGTAATGGGTGACAGTCTGGTTTTGATCCTTTGACTTCTCAGCCTGGGGCTCCCCTTTTGCTTCCAGAGACATTCCAGGGACAGTGAGCCCTTATCTGAATTTCCTCTTCTCCTTGACTGACTCTGCAAGAATTGAGAAATGGAGGAATTGTTCCAAGAACAAATCTCAATTGAGTCTTAAATAGGAGAGCAAATAAAAAGTAGGTGTCCTGAGAAGGACGTGCCCTCTTCAAAGAGCAATATTCCTGAGCTCCACTGTAACAATCCCCTGACAGCACAAAGTTCACTTAAGAAGTGTCTTGTTTGTGGTCTGATCAGGGGCCCAGTTACAGAAAGCACAAGAGGAAACCACATTTAATACTGTACATAATCATTAAGTTTTGATGGTATAATAGAAAATTCATAGGCTTTGGAATTAAACAGTGCTTGCTGATAAACACCTTAGTTCACTTTCTTAGAGTTTCTGAGGCTGTTTATTCATCAGTAAAACAGGAATAAAAAGTAGGTGGACTTTGTATGAAAATTAACTAAGTATATGTTGTATGAAAATTAACTAGGTATAGACATGGCCTAGCATCATATCTGGTGTTGTAGTGCCAATCAGTGTTCATTCTTCTCCTACTCACTTCTCACCTATAGTGTAGGAAAGCAATAAAGTGACGAGCTTTGGGGATTGTTTCTTTATTTCAGTTTTCCACTCTATTGCTGTCCCCTGTTACCACAGGTAATCAAAAAGCATGAGTCAGCATTTGGCATAATGACCTGTTCCAGGGGGCAATGCAGGTCTATGTTTTTCCTTCTCATTAGATGAAAAAATACAGCAACTTCTTTTTTTAATTTCAGTGACAAAATGTTCCCAGCCTTTGGGTTTGGTGCCAGGATACCCCCAGAGTACACGGTGAGTGAGTGTTTTACTATAAACAAAGGATGGCGTGGGTTTCCCTCACAGAAGTCCCACACTTTCAACCTTTAATATAATCATGTAAAGGCCCACAGTCAGAAGTGATCTTCACAACCAGTGAGGTTAGCTCCTCGAGCTGGTGTGGAGATGTCACCCATTCTCCTGGGATTCTCAATGGGCTGTCTCAGAGTCAGTTCCAAATGAAAACTTCCATTGTTTAGCTTCATATAGACAAGTCAGAGACTGTGGAAACACTCGGAAGTTGATCTTCAATGGCTCAGAGCCCATCTATTCAGATCACCCCTGGAGAAAGACCCTATTGACAATTCTGACAGTGAAAATCCATGACAGTGAAGTCTACAGACTCCTTCATCCCAAGTTCCTAAGTGCCAGTCTTGTGTGGGAGATACAGAGAAATCCTGAGGAAACAGCTACTTGGGTTCAGAGAATTTGGAGCTGAAAGGCTACTGTAAAAACACTGGAATCCTATTTTACCTTGATGCCAATTTCTCATGACACAAAGAAGGCAAAGACTGTATATGGAGAGACTTGTGCTGCAGTGGGGCTGAGGCACTCTCCCATGGTATACCAGATGGCCCGAGTGGGAGAATCCTGGGGAAGAGCAGGGACCCCTGTTCCTTGGGAGGCCTCTGAGGTCCCAGATAAATGCAAGCAATACTGCCCAGTCATCAATTTCTCTTTTACTGACCTAATCTGAGCTGCACATCAGGAGGCAGATGCCAACTTTGCTCCCACCACACAGCAGTCAGACTGAAGGCCTTTCATGAGAAAAAGGAGTCCACCTTCCTTTTCCTGCTGGAGTGAGCAGTGATGGAGTAGCCTGTCTCCATGACCTGTCCTCCTTCTTGTTTGCCTATGGCCCACACTGTTCTCCCTTCTGGCCATGCTACAGAATTCTGGAAGCATTTGCTGGAAACAGAGCACATGGTGGGGGAAGAATATAGATCAAGTGTTGTCAACTGTTGGCTTATAGGTGTTAATCAGGCCACAAATATATTCTGAGACTTTTTTTAAGAATTAGACAATTTCATGAAAATGTCAGATTTCTGGCTTCTCTGGAAAAACTGAAAGACCTGGCAATACTAAAATTAAAAGATCATGCATAAAAGAATTAACCAGAGCTCAGGAGATCCATTCTCCTTCAGATGGGGTATCAGTTTCCAGGATGTGGGCAGGTGGGTGCCCACCTTCCTCACAGAACTGCTAAGCCTCTAGCCTAGAATTGAACCTGGACAACCACAAGCCCAGCTGCCCTGAGATGTGTAAGCATACTCCCCCAACCCCCTAGGTAGCCTTGGCCCAGTGGGGCTGAGGATAGAGGTGTGTGGTATACCTGGCTCCAGGCCTTCCTATCCTCATCCCTGACATCTACCTGGTCCTCCTCCAAAAGCAACTTCTTCTAGCTGTTAGCTAAAGTTCTGATCCCCCTCCTGATCTACTCTGCCTGACAGCTAACTTCTTCCTGCTACCCTACCAGGCATCCCTTATGCATCCTCACTCTATTCCCCCAAAGCCATTCAGATGACCCCTTTTCCATGCCTCATCTCCATGCCTCATCTCCCCTCTGCTCCAGACAGGCTCTGATGGTCTCAGCAACTCAGGTGCCCCCAGAGAATTTATAAGGTTACCACGATGTTTCTTCAGGATAAAATCTCAGTTTGCATTGAAACTGAGTCACAATTACCTCTCTCTTAGTTTGCACTCTCCAGGGACCTTGCAGCAAGGATTAAGAACCAAGCAGTTTATTTGAGATGTAGAGAAAGCCTCAGTAGAGAGAGGGGAAATGGGAAGAAGTCAACATAGGGTTTGCTAACAAGTCATTACCAGCATGGACAGCCAAAGCCAAATCCTGGGAGACAGTGAAGAGTACACACAGACCCCAAGGGATTAGAGGGCTGGGATACTGATTCACAGCCTCCTGTCAGCCCATGATGAAGAGCTACTCTCCAGGGACATTACTCTCCAGGGGACATTAATTCCCCAACACTTTTTGCCCGTCACTTGGGTAAGCCACGCCAGCTCTGGAAGCCCAAGGAAAACTTAAGGTAAATAAACCAGGTAAGATAACTGACAGTTGATTGAGTTGCCTGGAAGAGCCAAGGGCAAGGGAATGTGGGTAAGGCACCAACAGCATCAGCTCTGACCCCCACTGGGAAAAAGGGATTTTACCACAATGACTTATTTTCTAGGCCCCAGAGAGTCAGTGCTTTGGGAAATAGCCTTTGAAATGGAAACCTCAGTAAAATTCCATGTGAACCAATAAAAATGTCTAGATGCCAGGACACACCTCTTATTTTATCAAGTTTTAGAAACAAAAAAAATAAGCCACATATTATTTAACCTTGTATTGTACATAGGTCCCACCAGGTAGAGGAATCTGTATTGGAAGTTTCCAAATTATGTTATTTTATTACTTTTCCAAAAGCTAGAGTCTATTTTTACCTGTATATATGTGAAAATCCTCCTGCCCTGCTGTTCTATATATTATGTTAGAATGAGTCGTAAATGTCAACAGCTTAGCTGGAGCCTTTATAAGCATAGCCATCTCGAGCAGACAGCTTGGGTTATTGAGTTATCATTTTTTAATCACTTGGTCCAAATAGAACTCAGCTAAATGTAGCCTCTGTTCTGAGGCCATTTCTCTCTTGAAGCTATTTGGAGTTAACATTTTTCTGAAATCTTTCCTTGTGTTTTTTTTTTTTTTTCATATACCTTATTCTCCCTCCTCTGCCAGCATTTATCTGATTCTAGAAAATCTCTCTGTCGCCTCAACTCCACAGGGAGCTTAGAATCCACCCTCCGTCTCAGAGAGATTCTGTAAAGGCTTAAAATGGTTCCTGCTGCTTGACACAAAATGAATGTAATGAGTGTCTGTTTGCAGACTCTAACCCCAGTGCCTCCTGACTGGATTAATGCTGTCATTCTCCTGTCTTCCTTTTGTAAATTTTAATTGGTGTCCAGGTCTCTCATGACTTCGCCATCAACTTTAATGAAGACAACCCGGAATGTGCAGGTAAATCACAATGTGAAAGGAAGCCATCCGCCTTTTTCCCTTTTTCCCCTTTTTCCCATCTTAGTTTGTCTCTCCTGATGCAGTGTGTCAGTGATGAATGTCCACAGCAAAGAATTAGGCTCCCTGGACCCAAATAACAAGAAAGCAGAGGTATAAGAGCTGGAAAAGACAGAATACAGAATTGGTCTTGAGCTTAGAGCAAGAATATCAATCCCAATTCTGGATTCCTCTGCCCTCCCCCACCCCCAAAAAAACAACTTGAGGGAAGGGTCACCGGATGGGCAGTGATGAGGTAACCCCTTTCTGCTTTCCAAGTTGTCATCAAGTATTTATTTTTCACAACTTCCTGTGTAGTAATAAAAAGAGAGGGGAAGTATGGACATCATAGGACAATCTTACCATATTGGTAATGGAGTTGTTTCAATGGTTTTGTGCCAGAAAGAGCTCCTCAAAGACTTTGATCCCTATTCTGTTATTTCCAGCTGGAGATTCTCCAACACATTCCACAAAATAATGATGATGACTATGATGATAAATTGTATCCTAGAATCATTTTTCCTGGTTTCTAAATGATAAATAGAGCCAAGTACATCTGTTGCTATGAAAATGGTAGGACATTTTTACATTGGGCCGGTGAACCCAGAACAGAGTTAATTCAGATCCTGTGGGGGATGTCGAGCTTTCTTCAGTTTCTTTCACAAATCTGGCACTAACTATCCAAGAATATGACATCAGTATCCCCAGGTCTGCACAGAACAACCTCTAAGACCAGCTCTCCACTCAGCTCTTATTCCCTTTCACTATCCTTCATGCCAAGGTTATTACAATTTAGGCTTCCCTCATTTGGAACCATCCCTGCTCTTCAACTGTAAGAGTGATTTTTCATCAAAGCAGAGTGAAGGACATATCCCATGTTAACCTGTTTCACATCTTAGAATTTATCTGCCTGGTACCTTTGAAAAAAAATTCAAACTTGCTTATCTTAAGCAAAAACTCAAGGGCCAAAAAAGATAAAGAACTTCTATTCAGTATCACTTAACTTCAAAACCAAGCTATGTATATTGATTTGGTATCTGTCTTTAGAATGTCAGACTAAAGAGAATGGAACACTTTCAGTCATTTTCGTACACATTTTGTTACATGCATGTGTATGAAGGTAAAACAGAATACAGCTACATCCGAGATGCCCAAAAGCTGGTTAGAAAGATATGGACAGAAAACAATCACAGGAGGGACTTCGTGAGTCTCTCTGGCCTGAAGGACCAGTGTGCTGTTTTAGGGTAGAGAGGGCTTTAGGAGGATGAGATGAAACAGGGATGAGAGAGGGAGCACAGGCACAGGCATGGAAAGGACCCTTTGAACAAAAATCACTGGTGATGGGACTGTGTCACTGTGAGATCATGATTAGAACCTTCAGTGTGCAGTCAAGACTCAGGCTGGGAGAAGCTCCACAAACAAAGCCCACCTGTCACGATGTTTGGATGGAAGCCCCCTAAGTGAGGGGTGCCCATGGTGATGAGCGTCATTTGTCTGTATTATAGTCCCCAACAGATAACAGTAACAGTCATTTTCTTCATCCATCACACGTTTGGGGAGCAGCTACTATGTGCCTGACATGCCTTAAGCTTATGAGAGAGGAAGGTACAATTCTTGCCCACAAAGACTTTAGCCTCTGGAGAGACGGCTGTATGTACACATCATTCACATAGGTGTCCTGGGACTGGTGTACTAGAGTCAACAGGGTGGTGCGAAAACTAGAGAAATGTTAAACCCTTGAGCATAGCCCTTAGAGCAAGACACGCCTGTGTGAATCCTGAGTCTGCAACAAACCTCTCTGAGCCTCAGTTTCTTCACCTGTAAAAATGATCGCTTTTAATGTAAACCTTTTAAGAGGATGAGTTCTGACTAAAAGATTTCTCTCTGAGTTTTAAGCTGTAGGGTTGCAAAATATCCCCAGCATGAATCCCTTATATCTGAAAGTGTACAAAAGTTTTGGGAATACATAGGTTTGTAACTGCCATTTTTTAAAAACTGGGTCTAGAATATTCTTTTTGTCATAAAAAGGCATGTTTGTATTCTGTAGGAAACACAATCATTCATTAATAAATTCTTCCCAAGCCAATTTCAAAAAATAACTAAAATGCATAAAGAGAATGATTTTAGTGGAATGGAGGCAGAAACACCAGCCCAGATGTGATTTTTTTTTTATCTTAAGAATATAAATGTGCTGTTGATAAGGACTCCTTGAGGGAAGTTAATGCTTCTTGTGTATGTGTGTATTCTTAAATATATTTAGAAGGCTATTTCGCTATTGATCTTTGCCAATTTTACCTCAGGGATTCAAGGAGTTGTGGAAGCCTATCAGAGCTGCCTTCCCAAACTCCAGCTCTATGGCCCCACCAACATCGCTCCCATCATCCAGAAGGTGGCCAAGTCAGCATCAGAGGAGACCAACACCAAGGAGGCGTCGGTAAGGAGAGGGGTGGTCTGCCTGCTAGTGCGTACCCACCCTTCCTCCTTGGATACTGGCCATAGCACCCACCCCACTCTGACAATGAATTTGCATTTTTACCTGCATAAGTTTGAATAAACGATTTAACCTTCCCTCCCTAGTCCTCAGTCTCCTCATCTGAAAAATGGGGATAATCATGCCCATCACTGCTGGATTAGCATGAGGTTTAGGGATGACAACTCAAGTATCTTCAACATTACCTGAACACAGGAGGCACTGAACAAGGGAAGCCTCTATACTCTCTGGAGTGTAAATCCATGTCACAATGCTGAACTCACCTTCAGTTCCTGGGGAGGAAAAAAAAAAAAAAGAAAACTGAGCTTAACTTCCAGGGTATCCAGACTACAGATGGAAGTGAAATAAAATGATGGGTTATTCTTCTACCTAGTAGTCAAGTGAAGTAACACACAACATCATGGGGAAGTTTTTTGAGGTCCTATTGGTGGTTTTCTTAAGAAAAATGCAAACCATAGCTGAAAGGCCAGAGTCTTTTTTTTCCTAATATGTGATATGCGTGCTAAGTCACTTCAGTGGTGTCTGACTCTTAGTGACCTCATGAACTGTACCTTGCCAGACTCTGTGTGTCCATGGGATTCTCCAGGCAAGAATATTGGAATGGGTTGCCATGCCCTTTTCCAAGGGATCTTCCTAACCCAGGGATCAAATTTGTGTCTCTTACATCTCCTGCATAGGCAGGTGGGTTCTTTAACACTAGCACCACCTGGGAAGCACCACCCAATTACATTAGAGTTACATATATTACCATAATATAATAATTTTTCTATGTATCTTTTTCAATACCATCATTATGTGCCTCTTGAGAAACCTGTATGCAGGTCAGGAAGCAACAGTTAGAACTGGACATGGAACAACAGACTGGTTCCAAATAGGAAAAGGAGTACGTCAAGGCTGTATATTGTCACCCTGCTTATTTAACTTACATTCAGAGTATATCATGAGAAACGCTGGACTGGATGGAAGCACAAGCTGGAATCAAGATTGCTGGGAGAAATATCAATAACCTCAGATATGCAGATGACACCACCCTTATGGCAGAAAGTGAAGAAGAACTAAAGAGCTTCTTGATGAAAGTGAAAGAGGAGAGTGAAAAAGTTGGCTTAAAGCTCAACATTCAGAAAACTTAGATCATGGCATCTGGTCCCATCACTTCATGGCAAATAGATGGGGAAACAATGGAAAGAATGTCAGACTTTATTTTCTGAGCTCCAAAGTCACTGCAGATGGTGACTGCAGCCATGAAATTAAAATACACTTACTCCTTGGAAGGAAAGTTATGACCAACCTAGACAGCATATTTAAAAGCAGAGACATTACTTTGCCAACAAAGGTCTGTCTAGTCAAGGCTATGGTTTTTCCTGTGGTCATGTATGGATGTGAGAGTTGGAGTAGACAGAAAGCTGAGTGCTGAAGAATTGATACTTTTGAACTGTGGTGTTGGAGAAGACTCTTGAGAGTCACTTGCACTGCAAGGAGATCCAACCAGTCCATCCTCAAGGAGATCAGTCCTGAGTGTTCATTTGTGGGACTGATGTTGAAGCTGAAACTCCAGTACTTTGGCCACCTGATATGAAGAGCTGACTCATTTGAAAAGACCCTGATGCTGGAAAAGATTGAGAACAGGAGGAGAAGGGGACAATAGAGGATAACATCACTGACTCAATGTACATGGGTTTGGGTGGGCCCCGAGATTTGGTGATGGACAGGGAGGCCTGGCGTGCTGTGGTTCATGAGGTCGCAAAGAGTCGGACATGACTGAGCAACTAAACTGAACTGAACTGAAATTTTTTTCAGATTTTGCAGAATATTAATGATGTCTGAAATTTTCTTTATGATTTTATCCTGGATTCCACAATACTAGATTTGCATAAAGAACATGATATACTGTTGCCTCACCTTCTTATGTGAGCCCATCTTTCCCCCATGCTCTCTGCCTGTGTTCTCAGCATCCCCCATGTTAGGATGGGCTGGACATATTCCCATTTCACAGTGGTGTCTGCTCTGTGCACTGCAGCACACACCTCCCAGCTACCCAGGAACACTGACCTCATACTTGCATTCCCTTTCTCTCCTTATCATCTATTTCTCGTTCTACTGAAGACTCATTCCTATTAGCAAATAAAACATGTTGTAATTTCTCTTGTTTAAGTTCAAAGCTCTCCCTTGACACCACTCTACCCTTTAGCTACTGTCGCTTATTTTACTCTTTTTGAGCAAAATTCACTGAAAGAACTGCCCATATTCACCATTTCCATCTCTCTTTCCACTGGTGCATCTACCCATATCATCCAGACTTTGCTCCTGACACCACTCTGAAGACCACACTTGTCAAAGTCAATAGCAGCTCCATTTTACCAAACCCAGGAGGCCTTGGAGAAATTCTGCAATTCTTCAGTTCACAGATGCAGGGTTTAGGGATAGGGTTGGACAAGATCAGTATTTCATTTATTTTAAGCCCTTTTAAATTACCAGAAACTCAAATTCTTCAAATAATATCTTGCTTAGAAACCAAACATATAGATTTTAAGAAAACAGACTGTTCTGACTGAATCTGGGCTAAGGGGTGAGTCCATACTTAAGCTGCTTTATCCTTAAGAGGATCCAAGGCATCTCTAGGGCTCCATGGAGCCCAGTTTGAGAACTGAGTTATCTCAGCCTCTCTAGGGTACCAACACTCACAGGAATAAAGAGAATCTGACACAGGTGTGCATTCTGGATTAATAGAAACCAGGATGAGGTTTTGGGGATCACTTACTCCTCCAGGGTCAGGTGGGTCTGCTCTGAAAAAGACAGATCAGAAAACAGTACTGAAAGTATTTAATCCATATCTCATTCTTGTATGCCAGGAACACTGATGCTTTCCCCCAGAGTTTCTGTTATCTTAGTAACAGAGTGTGGTCCAGGGACCCCTTGTTATCACTGATTTTGCTAAGTGTCCTAACCTTGAACCTTATAGGCAAGTGGTGTCAGGAAGTCTATGGCTATAGGATTTTTCCCCAGTTTTATGAAACTCTTCTAGAAAGAAAAAATTCCCTCATTATTTAAACAGGACCTCAAGTACATTCAGACTATAATGTTTCACCCATGAGCATTTTCCTAGCCTGACTTCGGAAGCAAGTGTTACTGCAAGCTTTATCGGAAATTTCCATCAGGGTTTCGATCCAGCAGTCTGCAGCCTATTACCTTTAGCTAGATTAAACCTGGAAGGATCAGGTCTAGAATCTTGACAGTCTCTTCAGACCAGAACTTCTTAACCCTTTTTTGATCCATGGACACCATTAACAGCTGGTAAAGCCTATGGACCCCCCCTCCTCAGAATGGCCTTTAAATGCACAGAGTAAAACATATGTTATAAAGTAAACCAATTATGTTGAAATGTAGTTAGCTAAATATTTTTAAATGTGACATAGAAGCGTCATAAATATAGCAATAAATTTAAATTATGAGAATTAGTGCCTGGCCTAATAATTCTGTAATTAATAAGTAATATTGAATGTAAATGTAAATTTTGAATGTAAATGTAAATGATACATTCTATTATAACAGGAACATATTCTGTGATTTCTATTGGTGACTCAGTACAAGTACAGTTAAAACCAATTTTATTTGTTGATTACACTCAGAATTGAAAAATGATACATTTTTAGTTAAAGGTAAGTGAAAACAGAACTTTAATCTACCCCAACTGTGCAGATGGCCTGAAATTATTTCAATTCAACAGTCTGCAAGCGCAGGTTAAGAATCCCTGTTCTACCTCTTGAACCTCCCTCTCATCTACCTCACCATCCCACCTCTCTAGGTTGTTACATATGTATACTTATGGCTGTTTCATCCTGCTGTTTGGCAGAAACAAACAAACAAAAAAATCTGTAAAGCAATTATCCTTCAACTAAAAAAATAAATTAAAAAAAAACAGAATCAAAGCAAATGAGAGAGAAGTAAAGAATGAATAGGCTCCAGTTTCCACAGTCTTTTGGACTCTGTGGGAGAGGGAGAGGGTGGGATGATTTGGGAGAATGGCATTAAAACATGTATAATATCATATATGAAATGAATTGCCAGTCCAGGTTTCATGCATGATACTGGATGCTTGGGGCTGGTGCACTGAGATGACCCAGAAGGATGGTACAGGGAGGGAGGAGGGAGGAGGGTTCAGGATGGGGAACATGTGTATACCTGTGGCGGATTCATGTTAATGTGAGGCAAAACCAATACAATATTGTAAAGTAATTAACCTCCAATTAAAATAAACTTATATTTTAAAAAAGAGTAAGTAAAAATTACTGGAAAGAAAAAAAGAATACCTGCTCTAAATGAAAAGCCAGCAACATTCTGCAACCTATTTTTCAGTTAGTTAAGAATGGCTTCTACAGTTTTAAATGGTTGAAAAAAATCAAAAGGAGAATCATATCTCATGGCACACAAAAGTTATACGACATTCAAACTTGTGTCCCTCAATAAAGTTTTATTGGAACACAGCCAGGCATATTCCTGTTAAGTAATATCTATGGCTATTTTCATTCTAACAGGCAGAGTTAGGTCATTACCACAGACACCATTATGGCCACATAGCCTAAAATATTTATCAAAGCCCCTTTACAGAAAATACTTTCCCAACACCCTATCTAGACAATGACAACTATAAATTCCTCGGTATGGTGGTGTGATTGTCAGATTGTTTTCTCCTGGAGGTATTGTAGGGGACAGGTAGGGGAGATCCATGCCCTGAACCGTGAAGATCAGACCAGACAGGAGTTAGGGGAAGGCAAGGAGTGAATGGTGGGGGTGCAGAAGTGTGATTCACTCACAAGGCTACCTGCTCAGGAATCAGGAGGAGGCTCCAAACAGATTTGGTGCCTGTTATAGCCTCCAAGGCACACCCTGCAAAGAGTCATTTATGACTCTGGTATTTCCTACATCACACCCATCCATCCCTAAGCCACCAAGTTGCCCAAGTTGCCTCCTTTGGCTTCTTCTCCCTGCACCTCCATAGCTCCTCCATCACTTTCTCTGATTAAAATCTTCCTCCAAACTCCCAGGCCACTTTCTCTGTGAATGTATAAGATTTCAAAAGCATAGGTATGGATGAAAATTGATAATTCAAATAAATTTTAAAATTGTTCAGTTAGAACTAGGGGTGGGTAATTGGCAGACATAGAACAGAATTTGCTTGTATATTAAACTATATGAAAAGCATTAAGGACACGTGTCTGTCTTCATCATAGTATGAATTTCTCTTCTCTCCAATTGTATTTTGATTGGGTTGTTTTGTTTAAAAATATTTTTTTCAGACTCACAGAGAAAAATGGGAACTCTTTAGCACTACCAGCCCTATATGCAACCTTTTAAGTATGATTCTCAAAACCAGATGTGTTCAACATGTGATTTTCTATCTAGCCTTTCTCCTTTGAAATGTGGCAACTTGGAGTGGTTTCACCATCCCACATTTATTCCGTGTAGATGAGCATATTGCAAAGGCTACATTAAAAGTTCTTTAGAGTTTGGTGTGAGCAGCCTCTCAGTGACCTCACTCCCGAATCCCTTCTCATCAGAGATGCTGTCATGATGCCTCTAATAACTAAGGACAGTGAGGTCCTCCCTGAACTTTCCCTCTTCAGACCCCATAGCCCTTCCCTAGCCCTCCCTGTGCTGATGAGTATGGAGCCTCCTGTCCAGTCTCCGTCTCAGATGAGACTCCCACAAGCCTGTCCAGTCATAATTTAGAGTAGGAAGAGCCTTCTGCCCCCATCCTTGGAGAAGGGCAGCCACCTGCAGGCCACTCACCAGTCCAGGGCACACGATCTAAAGAAGGAGAGCCCACAGTCCTCACCTCTCCTAGGGCTTTAGTGCAGTGCCATCCTCTGACTTTCCTGATGGCTCAGGCGGTAAAGTGTCTGCCTCCAATGCGGGAGATCCGAGTTCAATCCCTGGGTTAGGAAGGTCCCCTGGAAAAGAGAATGGCAACCCACTTCAGCATTCTTGTTTGGGGCTTCCCTGGTGGCTCAGACGGTAAAGCTTCTGCCTATAGTGTGGGAGACCTGGATTCGATCCCTGGGTTGGGAAGATCTCCTGGAGAATGAAATGGCAACCCACTCCAGTATTCTTGCCTGGAAAAGTCCATGGACTGAGGAGCCAGGTAGGCTACAGTCCATGGGGGTTGCAAAGAGTCGGACACAACTGAGCAACTTCACGTTCATGTTCATCCTCTAGAAATAGAGTGGGAAGTGTGCAGAAATTTTTAATTCTCCAGTAGTCACAGTTTAAAGCTGAAGAGAAACAGGAAAATTCATTTTAATAACATTTTATTTAACCCAGCATAACTAAAACCATCATCTTAAGAGGTACTCCATATAAAAATTATTAATAAAGTATTTTAAGTTATTTTTTGTACTAAGCCTTCAAAATCTAGTGTGTACTTTATCCCTATATCATCTCAATTTGGATGCTAAATATCATCAGAAATACTTGATCCTTATATAGATTCAATAAATTGATAATTGAAAAAGTAGGTTCACATATTTTTAAATTTATTTTTTAATTGAAGGATAATTGCTTTACAGAATTTTGTTGTTTTCTGTCAAACATCAACAAGAATCAGCCATGGGTATACATATGTCACCTAGATTCACATATTTATAGTTGTGCAAATATACTTAAAAGATTTCCAGTAAATCAATCAGGTATCCATTTTTTAAGTTAAATTTAAATTTATTTGAATGAGACAAAATTTAAAATTCTGTTTCTCCATTGCTTTCACGGCATTTCAAGGCCTCAGCAGTCACATGGAGCTGGCGGCTAAATTAGGGAGCTCCACTTTAGATTTGCAAATCTCCAAGCTGAAGAGGACCCTATGAATGATCCAGCCCCACCACTCACGTGAGAGATGAAAAGGGTGAGACCCAGAGGATTCAGGGGAAATTCCCACCATTTCAGAGAATGAGGCTTTGAAACCAGCCCCTGACTCCTCTACTATTCTGTCTATATCCTGTGCTTTATAAACATCACTAAGGTGATTATTTGGATTTACTTGCAATTACTGAGCCGGCCTTTAAGTTCCATTCATCCTAAGTCTTTGCTGTTTAGGACTGTAAACTCAGGCATTCAGGAAGTTTGTTGTCATTTTTGCTGTGGTCAGTGTGCACTGGAGCCGCCTGAGTGTGTAACTGGCTTTGTCCTTATCTCCCCCACCTCTCTGTCCCCATTGTCTCCTGATGTCTGACCTATGGCAGCAATACTTCATCCTGCTGATCCTGACTGACGGGGTCATCACAGACATGGCCGACACGCGGGAGGCCATCGTCCATGCCTCCCACCTCCCCATGTCAGTCATCATCGTGGGAGTAGGCAACGCAGACTTCAGCGACATGCAGATGCTGGACGGTGATGATGGGATTCTGAGATCACCCAAAGGAGAGCCTGTCCTCCGTGACATTGTTCAGTTCGTGCCCTTCAGGAACTTCAAACACGTACGCATATTTTGGGGGCTTACCTTGGGAAAGCAGAAACCCCCATTTTTCCACCAGTGTTGGTAGTGAAGCAATGCCAGCTATACGTGCCTGGGCCAAGCCACCTCCCAGTTAGGACATAAAGCTTGACTCATTGGAGAAAGAAATATGCCCTGAGTTATGGATGAGGAGTCATGCTAACTATGTAGCCAACCTTTCATTGGAACTTGACCTCATCTACATAATTTAGGGTCTTCAGTGTACCCAAGGCTGGCATATGCAATTGGACAGATTGTTTCCTGCTCAAGAGAAGTAGAAAGAGGAGCTGTAGTTTCCTGCCTGGCTGAAGTAGAAAGAGGAGCTGAAATGCAGCCTCAGTTCTCCTTGTCAAGCCATGTGTCCTGGCAGAGGCCTGTGTTTGCCTTGGCAAAGTATGTTTACAGAATGATAGAATCCTAAATCCTCTATAAATATGTAGTAAGCATCATCAAAGATTTATTTAATTCAGTAATGAAAGAACCAGCAAAAATGACAAAGTTAGTTTAAAGGATAATATTAAGCAATTGATTGTGATCAGTAGTGGAAAATGCTGGAATAAGTTTGCCAAGGTAGACTCAAAACTGGTTTATGACCAATGGGTTAAAAAAGAAATTTTTTTCTCTGACTCACAGGAAGTTTCCCTCTGGGTTGGTGGTGGCCCTAAAGAGCCCTGCTGTGTTATAGAGTCCCCTGTGTTCTTTCATTCCACGCCCCTTGTGAAAGCTGCCACAAGTGTGGGCAGTAAGCCTGGGGAAGGGTACCCCTGCTACTGTAGCCTATCTTCAACTTGCCCAAGGGGAGGTTTCAAGCCCCCAAGGTGTCTGCCCAGGACAGCAAGGAGGGGCATCTTTGTCAAGTCAGGGTGTGCTGGAGCTGAAGCCCCTACAGTTGTGTCCATCAATGAAGCTAGTTGCTAGGGTGATGCCCAAGGTGGGAGAAGGTATTCTTCTAGAGTGTAATGTCCTGCCCCCATCTTGTCAGCTGACACAATTACCACAGGAGTGACCACCACCCACAATATTGCCTGAGTGATGAGGGGTTCAAGAGTTTCCTCAAACCACCCTCTCCCTACCTGCTGCAAACACACATACACCCATATGCCTCAGTGCCATGTAGGGCTGCAGCCTTCGCTCCAGCCCCTGCTCTCCCTCACACACTTACAGACTGCTGGCTGCGTGCTTACACTGGTACCACAGTGAGATGAGGAGCCATGGGCCCAACCTCCTCTGGGAATTTACTGGAGAATTGCCCGTTGGAACACAGGTGTCCACCTAAGTGATCTGTGGGTGGTTGAGGAGGGCTACCCCATCACTACAAAACTTCAGAGACGTGGCCAGAATTGCAACATGAAGAAGGCAGACCTTGGTGGGGTGGCAGGAGGGAATGAGGGACACCTGCAATAGGAAGTGCCTAATGGGGCCAGGAAGGGGGTGGGCTGGCTGTCCCTCTGCCCCAGGGTCCTAGCTTCCTGTGGACCACAGAGCAGAGGAACAGGAGCTCAACACCCACCTTATCTTCCTGCATTTCAAATTAGATTCTGAGAACCGTTTCATTATCCAAACTAATCTACTCTGAATTCAATAAACCATAAAGAAAGCACAAGATGAGGTGCTGATATCATTTCATACAGCCAGGAACCTGTGAATTGCCTCTTGTTTTCTGCTCTGCAAAGTAACTCAGACCTTCAGACAGGCAGAGGCTGTGGGCTGTGTGACTCAAGGCAATTTACTTAACCTCTCTGTGTCACAGCCTTTCATTTGTAAAATGGGGTAAAGGACACACACTTTGGAAGAGCAGAGGAAGGGCCCACATAAGCTCAGCACAGTGCCTGGAGCATGCAGGGGGTTAATAAACGCAGCTCTTATTGCTGTTCTTGCCAGCTACTTTCATATCTTTTTCCTTTTCCCAACCTAAGGACCTCCATGCAGTCTCTGCTCACCAGAACCACCAGTACAGATGCGCAAAGGGCAGGAGAATCATTGGGAGCTGTGCCATCCAACGCAGTAGCAAAGGGTCACATGTGGTTATTTAAATCTAAATTCATTAAAATTAAAAAGTTGGTTTTTCAGTCACACTAGCCATATCACAGGGGCTCAGAGACACCATGTGTCTGGTGACTCCCACATTAGACAGCATAGATACAGAATACTTTTATCACCCGAGCAAGTTCTATTTGACACACTGGTCAGGAATATTTTTGTCTTAACATAACAGCAAACCCATATCACAATGGATCACGAGTTGTTCTTAAGCAAGGATGATTTTTCTCCCCAGAAAAAATTTGGCAATGGCTAGAAACATTTTTGATGGCTACTTGCATCCAGCAGGTAGAGGCCAGAGAGGCTTGTAAGCATTCTAGGATACAGAGGAATAGTCCCCACATGAAGAATAATCAAACATATCTAGTATAGCAAAATAGAAATTGTGCCAAAATTGATTACGTAAGTACAAATATATTTTTCTTTTCTCATGGAGCTAAATGTTAGGGGCTAGTGGCTACTGGCTAGTTTTTCAATGATTCAGTAGTGTCAGTACCACTTAGAGATTCTTTTTGCTATTCCCTCATAATGATAAAATGGTTGCCAAAGCTCTAGAAATCACATTCTAATTCAAGGTAAAAAGGAAGGGGAAAGAGATATAGAACTGATGGTGTCTGTTGAAGAGCTTTCCAAGACACAGCCCCCAGGAAACTTCACTTGGGTCTCAAATAATGAAATTGGGTCACATGGCATCCCTACATGCCAGGAAGACTGGGAAATCAAGTCTTTATCTTTCTAACATTTGTGTGAGCAACAACCATAGAGAAAAGGGAGAGAATGACTCTTGTGTTTTCCCCAGTGTACAAGTTGGCCATGATCTAACACACTTGAGCAGTTATTTATAAAATAAAAGCGTATTAGTGGATGCCAATGGCCAACATACTGACATCTTCAAAATGTGAGCAGTCACTTTAGAAGCACAGTATTTTCAGATTGTTTTTGAAATTTTTAAGATATCTTGCATTTTGAACCACCTAGAATATTTGAGGTAGAATGAATTCCTATTCTTTCCTTTCCTGTCTCAAAACATCAGGGCTTAGCAAAGTCGAATGTCTGAGTGACAAGGAAGGCAAGAGCTAGAAACCTCAGCACCTGGCATTTAGGCCAGCCCTCTTTCCTTCAGGATTTTTCCTGAGGGACCTCAAACATTTCACTCTGCCTGAAGTTCTAAACCTCTGCAGTAACTGCTAACAATGAGATTCAGGCAATCTTACTTGCCCAGGGGCTGGGCAGTTAATAATGAGTGCCAGGGTCAGAGGTCAGGCCCAGCTCTGCTTGAGTCCAGAGTCCATGCAAAATGTCAGCCTCCACCTTCCTCTGCCCCAAGGCTTAGAGTCTATAATGCGGATAGAAGAAAGGCTATATAAACTAGCTCAGTATTCAGTACATTCCATCGCTCAGCCACAAGTTCATTTTCCAGCAAAGCCAATCCTGCGTCCTTAATACACACTTCCTTCAGAGCACCATCAGATGACTCACTGTCCCTAGAATGATCAAACGCCAGTCCTCTCCTTCTCCCTATTTCAAAACATACCCAACGTAAATGCTATCTCTTCTTGGAAGCCTGCTGTGATCTCCTAGATGACTTACACTCTTGATTTTCTGTGCTCTGGTCACACAGTGTTTGTGACTCCCTAGGACGGTGCTTCTCAAATTTCCATATGCATAGGTGTCACCTAAGCATTGAGTTAAAACACAGATTCTGATTCATTAGCTCTGGGATGGGTTTAAGGATCTTAGTTTCTAATAAGTTTACATGTGATGTGATCTGCTGCTCTGTGGTGTGGATCGTGTTCTGCCTCATGAGAGGGTTCATTTCGGCCCCACCAGGCTCCCCTCACATGACTCTGTGTGTGTACGTGTGTGTGTGTGTGTGTGTTAGTCGCTCAGTTGTGTCTGACTCTTTGTTACCCCAAGAACTGTAACCTACCAGACTCTTCTGTCCATGGAATTCTCCAAGTGGGAATACTGGAGTGGGTTGCTATTTCCTCCTCCAAAGGATCTTCCCAAACCCAGGGATCAAACCTGCATCTCCTACATTGCTATCAGATTCTTTAACATCTAAATCATCAAAGAGGGAGAAGGCAATGGCACCCCACTCTAGTACTCTTGCCTGGAGAATCCCACAGATGGAGGAGCCTGGTGGGCTGCAGTCCATGGGGTCACGAAGAGTCGGACACGACTGAGCGACTTCACTTTCACTCTTCACTTTCATGCATTGGAGAAGGAAATGGCACCCCACTCCAGTGTTCTTGCCTGGAGAATCCCAGGGAGGGGAGCCTGGTGGGTGGGCTGCCATCTCTGGGGTCGCAGAGTCAGACACGACTGCCTTGGCTTAGCAGCAGCAGCAGGCCGCCAAGGCAGCCCTTCACATGGCCATAACTTCCCTGATGGCAAGAACCACAGATGCTGTGGACACTCCCAGAGTGCCTGGAACATAAGTAGGTGTCTGGATCTGAATGCAATTCAAACACAAAACTGCAAGGCAGTTCTTCCTACCATCCAATGTTCACCCATCCTCAGATGTGAATAGTTCTGTATTTTGAGACACATATGAAAAAAAAAGAAAACATAGTTATGAAATTAAAAGCTCACTTTCCAACAATCTGATAACTTTTGCTTGGAGTAGATGCTGACAAGTACAGAATGAATGATGAATAAATGAATGAGTGAATGAAACCTGCTGTTCAGAGCAAGATTCAAGTGTTTTAGGCTGATTTGGGTCAGATTAGTTCAACCAGCTGCCAGAATCATGCTGATTTCTTCTTCCCTGCAGGCATCTCCAGCTGCCCTGGCAAAGAGCGTGTTGGCTGAAGTCCCAAACCAAGTCGTGGACTATTACAATGGCAAAGGGATTAAGCCAAAATGTTCATCAGAAATGTATGACTCTTCCCGGACACTGGCTCCATGAACTGTACACACTTTTACTGAGTTCTCAGATACTATTCCTGCTAATATTTAATACTTCTATTACTCCTGTACTTAAAAAGAAACACAAATACGCATTTAAAAATAGCACGTTTGGTGATTTTTAACTAACTGACAATTTTTTTTGCATGTGTAGCCCTGAGGCCTGGATCTATTTATCCCTTGTATTGTTAAAGACTTTTTACAAAGAAACACAGATAATTATAACTTACTCTTTACATTACAGCATGTTGCCTTGAAATAAAAAGTTATCTGTATCTGTTTTTTATACAGGTTTGTTGAAATTTTGCTAAATTTCTTATTATCTTTACACTGTAAAGCATTTTGAAACATTTCTTGAATGTTGATAGCCAAAACATATTTGGTTTTATCTGCTACAGGATGAGAGACTTTTAAAATGGCAGATGCATGGACTGTATTTTGCATGTTTAAAATAAAAAAAAAAATACTGATTTTTGCAGTTGTCATCTATAACTCCTCCCTGCTGGGAACGGTGTCTCCCCTAAAGAAGAGGTTTATCCAGCTAGAGGTGATCTTCTTAAAGAGGGGCTGGAGCACCCAGTCCAGCACTTCTTACACTTCCTTGTGTATACAGTTCACCAGAGGATCTTGTTAAAATGTAGACTAATACAATAGGTCTGTCTGAACCCAAGATCCAAGCAGCTATCACAGAATCCCAGGTGATGCCAATTCAGGCCCCATGTTTATGTCAATCCTGAGGTGTGACCTCAAAGAGTCTTCAATAGATCCATGACAGTAGAGACTTGTTCACAGAAAATGGCCATGTGGTGTGGCTCCTCAGAGAGGTGGCCCACCAGACTGATCCTTATGCTTAGTCTTGGGCTTCTTTGTGCTTCTTATCACTCCTGAGAGCAAATTCATCAACACAACTACTTGGGACTGTTTTGGGTAGAGGTGTTTTGTTTTGATATTAACTGGCAACTCTTAAACCTAAAGAATGAACGTTTCACTTGTATAATCTTCTCACAGAGAAATGGGCAAGCTTTTTGCATGTATAAAATGCCCTAGGTGGAGCCTACTTTTTGTTCAGAAATACAAGAAGGTAAATGACAAGGCACAATAGATCTGTTTGTGGTTTGGTAAGGGAGGAAGTATTTAACGTGCAAATCAAGTGCCTTGTATGATTTCCAGTATTATAAATATAGATCTTAACCTTACAAATATATGTTGGTCAAAAGCATATTTGGGAATGATGGTAAATAATGACTGAAAAAAATCATAAATATTGATTATGAATAAATTGGGTACTTACAGAATTTTTCCAAGAGTTATAGTCTTGTTTCTCTTTTTAAGGCCATTTTTGAACAGTGATTTATTTCATGTATATTACTTGGTCTCAGGTTAGGAATAAATCTTTCAAAAGTCCCATAGAAACATGTGTATCTTTGTTTATAGTTCAGTTCAGTTCAGTCACTCAGTCGTGTCTGACTCTTTGCGACCCCATGAATTGCAGCAAGCCAGGCCTCCCTGTCCATCACCATCTCCCGGAGTTCACTCAGACTCACGTTCATCAAGTCCGTGATACCATCCAGCCATCTCATTCTCTGTCGTCCCCTTCACTTCCTGCCCCCAATCCTTCCCAGCATCAGAGTCTTTTCCAATGAGTCAACTCTTCCCATGAGGTGGCCAAAGTATTGGAGTTTCAGCTTTAGCATCATTCCTTCCAAAGAAACCCCAGGGCTTATCTCCCTCAGAATGCACTGGTTGGATCTCCTTGCAGTCCAAGGGACTCTCAAGAGTCTTCTCCAACTCCAGCCTTCTTCACAGTCCAACTCTCACATTCATACATGACCACGGGAAAAACCATAGCCTTGACTAGACAGACCTTAGTCAGTAAAATAATGTCTTTGTTTTTGAATATACTATCTATGTTGGTCATAACTTTTCTTCCGAGGAGTAAGCGTCTTTTAATTTCATGGCTGCAGTCAGCATCTGCAGTGATTTTGAAGCCCCCAAAAATAAAGTCTGACACTGTTTCCACTGTTTCCCCATCTATTTCCCATTAAGTGATGGGACCGGATGCCATGATCTTTGTTTTCTGAATGTTGAGCTTTAAGCCAACATTTTCACTCTCTTCTTTCACTTTCATCAAGAGGCTTTTTAGCTCCTCTTCACTTTCTGCCATAAGGGTGACGTCATCTGCATATCTGAGGTTATTTATATTTCTCCTGGCAATCTTGATTCCAGCTTGTGTTTCTTCCAGTCTAGCGTTTCTCATGATATACTCTGCATAGAAGTTAAATAAGCAGGGTGACAATATACAGCCTTGACATACTCCTTTTCCTATTTGGAACCAGTCTGTTATTTCATGTCCAGTTCTAACTGTTGCTTCCTGACCTGAATATAGGTTTCTCAAGAGGCAGGTCAGGTGGTCTGGTATTCCCATCTCTTTCAGAATTGTCCACAGTTTCTTGTGATCCACACAGTCAAAGGCTTTGGCATAGTCAATAAAGCAGAAATAGATGTTTTTCTGGAACTCTCTTGCTTTTCCATGATCCAGCGGATGTTGGCAATTTGATCTCTGGTTCCTCTGCCTTTTCTAAAATCAGCTTGAACATCAGGGAGTTCACGGTTCACGTATTGCTGAAGCCTGGCTTGGAGAATTTTGAGCATTACTTTACTAGCATGTGAGATGAGTGCAACTGTGCGGTAGTTAGAGCATTTTTGGCATTGCCTTTCTTTGGGATTGGAATGAAAACTGACCTTTTGCAGTCCTGTGGCCACTGCTGAGTTTTCCAAATTTGCTGGCATATTGAGTGCAGCACTTTCACAGCATCATCTTTCAGGATTTGAAACAGCTCCACTGGAATTCCATCACCTCCACTAGCTTTGTTCGTAATGATGCTCTCTAAGGCCCGCTTGACTTCACATTCCAAGATGTCTGGCTCTAGATTAGTGATCATATCATCATGATTATCCGGGTCATGAAGATCTTTTTTGTACAGTTTTTCTGTGTATTCTTGGCACCTCTTCTTAATATCTTCTGCTTCTGTTAGGTCCAGATGGTTTCTGTCCTTTATCGATCCCATCTTTGCATGAAATGTTCCCTTGATGTCTCTAATTTTCTTGAAGAGATCTCTAGTCTTTCCCATTCTGTTGCTTTCCTCTATTTCTTTGCACTGATCGCTGAAGAAGACTTTCTTATGTCTTCTTGCTAGTCTCTGGAACTCTGCATTCAGATGCCTATATCTTTCCTTTTCTCTTTTGCTTTTCACCTCTCTTCTTTTCACAGCTATTTGTAAGGCCTCCCCAGATAGCCGTTTTGCTTTTTTGCATTTCTTTTCCATGGGAATGGTCTTGACCCCTGTCTCCTGTACAATGTCACGAACCTTCGTCCATAGTTCATCAGGCACTCAATCTATCAGATCTAGGCCCTTAAATCTATTTCTCACTTCCACTGTATAATCATAAGAGATTTGATTTAGGTCATACCTGAATGGTCTAGCGGTTTTCCCTACTTTCTTCAATTTGAGTCTGAATTTGGTAATAAAGAGTTCATGATCTGAATCACAGTCAGCTCCTGGTCTTGTTTTTGTTGACTGTATAGAGCTTCTCCATCTTCGTCTGCAAAGAATATAATCAATCTGATTTCAGTGTTGACCATCTGGGGAATTAAAATACTTAGACCCTGTTCACCAGAAATAGCTGATGGTTGTTTTTAACCCAAAACAAGGACATGAGCTTCCATGTCTATGTGCCAGGAACATAGTAAGCAATAATGTTTAACGAATAAAAAACCATTTGTTAGACTGATGCTTAAAGAATAAGTAGAATACTAATCAACTGGGTAAATGCATGAAAGAACAAATGAATGGACTTATTAATATGCCTCATGAGCAACATCAAATCCACTATAGATTTTTTTTTATTTTATTGAAGTATAGTTGATTTACAGTATTGTGTTAGCTTCAGGTATACAGTAAAATGATTTAGCTTTTTAGATTCTTTCCAATTATAGAGTATTACAAGATATTGAGTATAGTTCCTCTATGTTATAGAGTGGATCCTTGCTCATTATCTATTTTTATATAGGAGTGTGCATGTTCTAGTCCCAAACTCCTAATTTATCTCTCCATTCCTCCCTTTCTCCTTTGGTAATCATAAGTTTGCTTTCCATGTCTGTGAGTCTGTTTATCTGTCTTGTAAATAAGTTTATTTGTATCATTTTTTGTGTTCCACATACAAGCAGTGTTTATATGTGGTTTCCTTTATGTGGTTTATATGTGCTAAATGATAGTTCTCTTTGTCTGACTTACTTCACTTAGTATTGACAGTCTCTAGGTTCATCCATGTTGCTGCAAATGGCATTATTTCATTGCATATGTACGCACCACCTCTTCTTTATCCACTCAACTGTTGATGGACAGGTAGGTTATTTCCATGACTTGGCTATTGTAAATAGACCTGCAGTGAAATTGTGGTGTATGTATCTTTTGATTTATGGTTTCTCTGGATACATGCCCAGGAATTGGATTGCTGAATCATATTCAGCAAGTAAAGAATCTGCCTGCAATTCAGGAGACACAAGAGACACAGGTTCAGTCTCTGGGTCAGGAAGATCCCCTGGAGAAGGAAGTGACAACAACTCCAGTATTCTTGCCTGGAGAATTTAATGAACAGAGGACCCTGAAGGGCTACAATCCAATGGGTCGCAAAGAGTCAGACATGACTGAGCAGCTAAGCACAATGCAAATGATAAATGGTAGCTCTATTTTTAGTTTTTTGAGGAACCTCCATACTGTTCTCCGTAGTGGCTGCACCAATTTACATTCCCACCAGCGATGCAGGAGTGCTTACCGTCTCCAGCACTTACTGTTTGTGGATTATTTTGCTGTTGTCCATTCTGACTGGTTGACGTGATAGCTCATTGTAATTCTAATTTGCATTTCTCTAATAACTAGTGATGCTGAATGTCTTTTCATGTTGGCCATCTGTATGTCTTCTTTGGAGAAATGTCTGTTTACGTACTTCTGCTAAATCCACTGTAGATTTAACAGGTATGAATTGAGTAACTGTGCCTGTCAATCAAAATGAGGCACCAGATCATTCTCAGATATCTGTTGGAATCCACTGCGTTCATGTCAGGATGGCTGGGATCTGGGAGATAGGGTGGTAAGGACAGAGTCCAGGTTTTCTGGCAGAACCTGAGGCAGCTAACTTTCCTTTCATAGCCAGGCTCAAGCCCAGCTCAAAAGAATAGTAAAAATAACAGCTAACGATCATTGAAGGCCTCTTTTGTGCCAGCCACTATTCTAAGTGCTTGCCACATACTGCCTCATTTAATTCTTCCAACAACCCAATGAGGTAGATAATATGAGTCTCACTTTTCATTTATTTATTTACTGAAACTAAAACACACAGAGTTTGGATAACTTATCCAAGGTCACACAACTATCAAAAAGTTTATAACCAAGATTTGAACACAAACACTCTGGCTGTTGAGCACAAACTCATTTTTAACCCCCATTTCAGCTACTCTCCTGACACCTTACTCATCCACTTGCCATATTCAGCAGCAGATTATTAAGATATCTGAGAAAATGAGTCTTAAAATATAATTTTTGCCTCCATTTCAAAAATCCCTGTCTCATCTGGTGATCTTATCTTCTTTTCATGGGCTCTTGGCATCTTGTGATATATAACATCCCCCAAGGAGCAGTGGAAGAGTCTCAAGACACACCCGGGTCTTCCCAGCTTCTTGCCACTGAGGAGACCATGTAAACAAGATATTTCAAACACAGATGTTTCCAGGAGCTGATAAACCATGTGGAAGACTGAGAAGGAGCAGGTTTAAAGGGAGGAATGTAAAGAATGGGATGTGGCAAAAATGGAGGGACACTGGAAGGCATGCATACAGAGGAAGGCTACTCCACCCAGCTGCAGGGGCCAGGCAGGATGTGGACCCAGTAAAGCCAGGCCATTCAGTTTTTCAAGACAACTGAAAAATGTGATATTTCACATAAAAACTGCCAATTTTTAAATAGAGAAAATTCATTCAAAAATTCAACAATTGTCTTACGTAGTAAAAGGGCTAAAGTCAAATGAAAAGTACTCTGGTTTTACATTGGCTCTGGAGTGCAAATTTGGAACTACTGAGTTGCATCTATGTGTGGCCTGCCCTCCAACAAGCCTCAGGATACCATCCACTCTAAAATTTCTGAGGACTCCAAAAAGATTTTATTTCTGTGGTTGATGTCTATTAATATTTGTACTATTTGAAGTTGAAACAAATTATAATTAGTTTATTAATTCATTTATATCACTAATGAGCCCATTATATATTAACATAAAATATGTTTAGAAAAATCTATATTTTCAAAACCAAAAAATGGTCATTGAGACAAGATGCATTGTGTCTCTTGCTTAACAAAAGACCGCTGGATTCTTATTTCTGCCTCTGCATTCAACCTGTTGTGAAATGAGATCTTGGCTAAAGTACGATGAATCAAATCTAGCCTCATGTGGCTTTTTAGTTGGTAACAGAAGTAATATTTTTAAGATAATTGTGCTAATTCTTCTTTTTACCACAACAAAACTCAACAAGTTTCTTAAAGGTTAGTTACAATTTGGAATATCGAAGCATATCAATAAACACTTCTGGCATTTTCCATGATTCTGTAACATTTATCATTTGGAAAATAATGACCTACTGTTATTCACATGCTACAAATACTTCCACACTTTATTTTACAGTCTAAAAAAATCACATTCTTCTGCTCTGTAATATCACAGTTGATCTCATCAAACTGTCTTGAGTATTAAGGATCAGTCAAATTCCAGCAGCAGACACAGGTTTTCCAAATTCTATTCTTTGCTTGAAAGTTCAAATACTGTCATTGGAAACAAATACTGTCAGTTGTTTTTCTTGAAGTGGCAGGCTCACTTCATTCATTTTCAAGAAAATATCTCCTGAATACCCATGTCTGAGTAACCCTCATTTCTGTATCAGTCTTTTGTTAAATAAAAATGATGTTCCATGAGAGAAAAGGCACACGTGCCTTTCTTTGAGGCAGAGGGGCTTTCTGATACTTTTATCACTCAGTATATGGAGAAGACATGGATTTAAGGGTCAAAATTTAATTTGTTTTGTTTTGTTCAATAGCTCAGTCATGTCTGACTCTGCATCCCCATTGGCTGCAGCATGCCAGGCTTCCCTATCCTTCACTGTCTCTCAGAGTTTGCTCAAACTTATGTCCATTTAATAACACTAAGAAGTTTTCTGTTCCTTAAGATCATCCTTAAGTGAAACTGCATGTTCTTTCCTTCAGGGTTGTGCTGGAGAAACTAGAATGACCACTGGTAAAGTGATGCTACCTTGATGTGAGCCAAGACACCAGCTGTTTTACCCATCGATGCTTTTACACTTTTGGTGCAAATATCAACAACATGAAAAAGGCAAATATCATCTTAGTGTTACTGTGAAAATCATCTTCCCTTCACAGACTTTCTGAGAGAGCCTAAGGGACCTTCAGGAATCACAGTTAAGTGCTTGCTCTAGAGGAATGAATAAAGATGTGGTACATATGCACACTAGAATGCTACTACTCAGCCATTAAAGAGAAAGAAATCATGTCATTTGCAGCTACATGGATGGACCTAGAGATTGCCTTACTGAGTAAAGTAACTCAGAGAAGGAAAAATAGGACATCCCTGACATGCAAAATCTAAAAGGTGATGATACAAATGAACTTATTTACAAAACAGAAACAGATTCACAGACTTAGAGAATAACCATATGGTTGCCAGGAGGAAGGATAGGGAAAGGAACCGTTAGAGAGTTGGGGATGGACATGTGTACACTATTATATTTTAAATGGATAACCAACAGAACCAACAGGACTTGGCTATACAGTGTAGCCAGGAAACTGTTCAATGTTACATGGCAGCCTGGATGGGAAGGGAGTTTGAAGGAGAGTGAACACATGTCCATGTATGGCTGAATCCTTTTGCTATCCACATGAAACAACATTGTTAACTAGTTATATTCTCATATAAAATAAAAACTAAAAAAAAAAAAAAATAGTCCAGGCAGAATCAGCTGGGTTCTCTCAGCCTCGTAAGGCTGAAATCAAGATGTCAACGGGACTGCATTTCTCACTGAATGCCCAGAGGAAAAAAAAAATATGCTTCCTGGCTCATTCAGGTTAAAGTCCCATTTCCTCACTAGCTGTCAGCTGGGAAGTTGGGGGCGGGGAGGAGTGGTCTTTACTCCTAGAGGCCTCTGATCCTTATCTGTTCCCACATGGCCCCTCCAGCATTGCACTGGTGTGTTAAACTACTCTAAAACATTGCCACTCCCTCACTTCTGCAGCATCCCTCTGACTCCAGCAAAAGAAAGTTCTTTGCCTTCAAGGTTCATGTGATCACATTTAACCACCAGATAATCCAGGATTCACTATCTGAAAATCTATAACCTTAATAACCTCTGCAAAGTCCCTGATGTCATGAATATAACATGTTTAAAGCTTCTAAAGAGTAAGGCCTGGGCACCTTTGGGGGGCCATTCTGCTTATCCCAAGGGGAACACAGGATATTGCCAGATGATTCTATAAGGAAACATTGGGTGTTCAAGAACTGAAAAGACTCCCAGGAAAAAGAAAGAGAATCCAGACAAGGACAAGGAGTGATGGCAAAAATATACATTGATTCCACATTGCTGCCCAGGAGAGCTTCCTCTGAGTCCATTGAAACATCTTGCTTCAGGCTTTCCATCACTTGTTAAATACCAATCTGTACTAAGTTTGGGGGTGGGGATGGGTATGCAGAAGGGAGCAGTTAGGAGTAAAGGAAGCAGAGGAAATACATAATCTCTGTGTCCAGAGGAGCTCCCAACCCAGAACTGCTGATTCTAGGGCTTTGGATCCTGCTAGACATACTGTACATGATTTAACATTAAGACACACAAGATTAAAGGACTTTCTCATGAAGATCCTCTTAAATATTAAAAGGAGAAGAGTAGTGGAAGGAGATGGGTGGGGACACGTGTAAGAAGAAATATGAGGCTGACCAACCATTCTCATGATCCTCCTCCTCCCTGCCCTCAGCATAAGACAGACCTTCAAATCAGTTCTGAAAAAAAACTCTACCTTTCATACAAAGACAGGCACAGTAAAGGACAGATACAGTAAAGACCTAACAGAAGTAGAAGAGGTTAAGAACAGGTGGCAAGAATACACAGAATTCTACAAAACAGGTCTTAATGGCTTGGATAACCACGATAGTGTGGTCACTTACCTAGAGCCAGACATCCTGGAATGTGATGTAGAGTAAGCCTTAGAAAGCACTACTAGGAACAAAGCTAGTGGAGATGATGGGATTTCAGCTATTTAAAGACCTAAAAGATGATGCTGTGAAAGTGCTGCACTCAATATGCCAGCAAATTTGGAAAACTCAACAGTGGCCACAGGACTGGAAAAGGCCACTAAAAGGGTAATACTAAAGAATGTTCAAACTACCATACAACATGCTAACAAGGTTATGCTCAAAATCCTTCAAACTAGGCTTCAGCAACATGTGAATCAGAGAACTTCCAGATGTACAAGCTGGGTGTCGAAGACGGAGAGTAACCAGAAATCAAATTGTCAATGTTTATTGGATCATAGAGAAAACAAAGAAATTCCAGAAAAACACCTACTTCTGCCTCATTGACTACAATAAACCATTTGACTGTGTGGATCAAAACAAACTGGAATATTCCTAAAGAGATGAGAATACCAGATCACCATACTTGTCTCCTGAGAAACCTATATGCAGGTCAAGAAGCAACAGTTAGAACCAGACATGGAACAGGTAACTGTTTAAAAATTAGGAAAGGAGTACAAGGCTGTATATTGCCACCTTGCTTATATCACATATATTCAGAGTGTCTTATTCTTGTTCAGTTGCTCAGTCATGTCCTACTCTTTGTTTACTCCATGGACTGCAGCACGCCAGACTTCCCTGTCTGCTGAGGTCCAGCCCCGGTGGATTCAGGGTAATTCCGAAGCAGAGACAGAGTCAGAGAGGAGAGACTTATTTATGAAAAGAGATTAAGCCAGGACATGGAAACAACCTAGATGTCCATCAGCAGATGAATGGATAAGAAAGCTGTGGTACATATACACAATGGAGTATTACTCAGCCTTTAAAAAGAATAAATTTGAATCAGTTCTAATGAGATGGATGAAACTGGAGCCGATTATACAGAGTGAAGTAAGCCAGAAAGAAAAACACCAATACAGTATACTGACACATATATATGGAATTTAGAAAGATAGTAATGATGACCCTGTATGTGAGACAACAAAAGAGACACATATGTATAGAATGGACTTCTGGCCTCTGAGGGAGAGGGAGAGGGTGGATGATTTGGGAGAATGGCATTGAAACATGTATACTATCATGTAAGAAACGAAGCGCCAGTCTATGTTCAATACAGGATACACGATGCTTGGGGCTGGTGCATGGGGATGATCCAGAGAAATGATATGAGGTGGGAGGTGGGACAGGGTTTCAGGATTGGGAGCTCGTGTACACCTGTGGCTGATTCATGTCAATGTATGGCAAAACCAATACAGTATTGTAAAGTAGAATAAAGTAAAAATAAAATTTAAAATATATATATGTATAAAGAGAGATTAGGAAAGAATAGTGTAGCAGGAAAATTAGTGGAGAAAAGATGCTGAATAACTTGGTTTACACAGGAGACCAATAAAGCTCCAAGACAAGGAGTTTGCAGCGTCTACGTAGGCCACCAGCGCCCGCTTGAATAGCAGAGGGTGCCCTTCCTTGGGCTTTCTCTCGCATGGGTCTTAGAAGCCAGGGCAAATAAGTAGACACAGAGAGCCTCTGTGCTCCAGATGGGAATTCAGTCTGAAAAGGGAGAAAAGAACGACATGGGGGAACCAAAGATTGGTGCCAGACCCACAAGTTTATTTTCAAAAGCAGTTTATATACCCCAAGTTGTACATAAAGAAATAATGGAATATGCAGAGTTATGTAGGGGCAGCAGTCCTGACCCTTATTGAGACCAGACTTTCTTTTTGCATACCTTCCCATATGGTCTCAGGTGGTTTTATATCATCTTCTGGCCAGGGGGCCTGTTAACATTTGTATGACTCTTTTCCTAGATAAATGTCAATCAATCAGAAAACTCATTTTCCCTTGAAGTGTTTTTCTTTAATCTGCATCACCCTTAAAGTACTAAATAAAGTTACATTCCTGTAGAACAAAGGTGCAGTGGGTTATAACAAAGAAAGTACTTAACTCAAAGATCTAATGTTGCTAATACCAGTGCTACTACCTGTTTTTTCTACATACCAACTATATCTACAAATAAAAGATATGAAAACTTGGCAGCAAGTATTGGCTCAACAATGAAACCCTTAATCAGTCCTATTTTGATCATTTTAACTCCTCAAAAGCCTCTACATTCCTAGGATGTTTTAAGCTTCCTGTGCCTCTCATGGTCGGGAGGCTGCAAACAATCACATGCGCAACTATGAGTCCGGCAGGCAGGATAGAAAGCCATCAGAGGAGTTTTTGGATTGAAACACTCTTATTATTCCCAGGAGACTTATTATCTAAAAGCTCTAAATTAACTTTTTCCAGAAAAGGTGGTGGGGGACAGCCCCCTGTTAATGCCAGAAGAATAAGTGGAAAGCATAACACAGTAAAGCAGGCAGACTCTGATTTTGGGGATAGATGCTCAAGAAAATCCAAGGGGGGACCCCTGAGGCCGAATCCCACCTTTGCATTTTGTCAGGCCCCTTTCCTCATGACATTTGCCACAGGCGGGATTCCTCAGGCTGGGTCTTGGCACCTGTCCTTCACTCTCTTGCAAAGTTTGATCAAACTCATGTTCACTGAATCAATGATGCCATCCAACCATCCCACCTGCTTTCATCCCTTTTCTCCTCCTGCCTTCCACCTTTCCCAGCATCAGATCTTCACATGATATGGCCAAAATATTGGAGCTTCACCATGAGTCCTTCCAGTGAACATTCAGGGTTAATTTCCTTTATGATGAAGCTTGACCTTCATCTAGCCTGGCATGATGTACTAATCTGCATATAAGCTGAATAAGCAGCATAACAATATAGATCCTGATGTACTCCTTTCCCAATTTTAAATCAGTCAATTGTTCCATGTCTGATACTAACCACTGACTCTTGACATGCATACAAGTTTCTCAAGAGGCAGGTAAGGTGGTCTAGTATTCCCATCTCTTTAGGGATTTTTCAGTTTGTTGTGTTCCACAATGTCAAATGCTTTACTGACTGTGGTTCAGATCATGAACGTCTTTTACTAAATTCAGAATAAATTGAAGAAAGTAGAGAAACCAATAGATTATTAGGGATGACCTATACCAAATCCCTTATGATTATACTGTGAAAGTGACAAATAGATATAAGGGATGAGATCAGATAGACAGAGTGCCTGAAGAAATATGGATGAAAGTCCATGACGTTGTACAGCAGGTAGTGATCAAGACTATCCCCAAGAAAAAGAAATGCAAAAGGCAAAATGGTTGTCTGAGAAGACCATACAATTGATGAGAAAAGAAAAGAACCTAAAGGCAAAGGACAAAAGGAAAGATGTGCCTCTTTGAGAAACCTGTATGCAGGTCAGAAAACAATAGTTAGAACTAGACATGGTTCCAAATAGGAAAAGGAGTACATCAAGGCTGTATATTGTCACCCTGCTTATTTAACTTATATGCAAACTACATGAAAAATGCTGGGCTGGATGAAGCACAAGCTAGAATCAAGATTTCCAGGAGAAATATCAATAACCTCAGATATGCAGATGACACCACCCTTATGGCAGAAAGTGAAGAAGAACTAAAGAGCCTCTTGATGAAAGTGAAAGAGGAGAGTGAAAAAGCTGGCTTAAAGCTCAACATTCAAAAAACTAAGACCAAGGAATCTAGTCCCATAACATCATGGCAAATAGATGGGGAAACAGTGGAAACAGTGGCTGACTTCATTTTTCTGGGCTCCAAAATCACTGCAGATGGTGACTGCAGCCATGAAATTAAAAGACGCTTACTCCTTGGAAGGAAAGTTAAGACCAACTTAGACAGCATACTAAAAAGCAGAGACATTACTTTGCCAACAAAGTTCTGTCGTTAAGGTTAGGGTTTTTCCAGTGGTCATGTATGGATGGGAGAGTTGGGCTGTGAAGAAAACTGAGCGCCGAAAACTGATGCTTTTGAACTATGATGTTAGAGAACACTCTTGAGAGTCCCTTGCACTGCAAGGAGATCCAACCAGTCCACCCTCAAGGAGATCAGTCCTGGTTGTTCATTGGTAGGACTGACGTTGAAGATGAAACTCCAATACTTTGGCCACCTGATGTGAAGAGCTGACTCATTGGAAAAGACTCTGATGCTGGGAAGGATTGGGGGCAGGAGGAGAAGGGGATGACAGAGGATCAGGTGGTTGGATGGCATCACCAATTCGATGGACATAAGTTTGTGCAGCTCCATGAGTTGGTGATGGACAGGGAAGCCTGGTGTGCAGCCATCCATGGGGTTGCAAATAGTTAGACACAACTGAGTGACTGAATGAACTGAATCAATGAAGCAGAAGTAGAATTTTTCTTGCTTTTTCTATGATCCAATGGATGTAGGCAATTTGATCTCCGGTTCACCTACCTTTTCTAAATCCAGCTTGTACATCTGAAAGCTCTCGGCTCACATACTGTTGAAGCCTAGCTTGAGGATTTTGAGCATTGCTTTGCTAACATGTAAAATGAGTTCAACTGTGCGGTAGCTGAACTTTCTTTGCTTTGCCTCCTTTGGAATAGGATGACCTTTTCCATTCCTGTGGCCAAACTTGCTGGCATATTGAGTGTGGCACTTACACAGCATCATATTTTAGGATTTGAAATAGCTCAGCTGGAATTTAATCACCGCCACTAGATTTGTTCTGGTATATTCACGTCCAGTTCAGTTCAGTCACTCAGTTGCGTCTGACTCTTTGAGACCCCATGAACTGCAGCACGCCAGGCTTCCCGGTCCATCACCATCTCCAAAGTTCATTCAGACTCATGTTCATCGAGTCAGTGATGCCATCCAGCCATCCCATCCTCTGTTGTCCCCTTCTTCTCCTGCTCACAATCCGTCCCAGCATCAGAGTCTTTTCCAATGAGTCAGCTCTTTACATGAGGCGACCAAAGTACTGGAGTTTCAGCTTCAGCATCATTCCTTCCAAAGAAATCCCAGGGCTGATCTCCTTCAGAATGCACTGTTTGGATCTTCTTACAGTCCAAGGGACTCTCAAGAGTCTTCTCCAACACCACAGTTCAAAACATTCAATTATTTGGCGCTCAGCCCTCTTCACAGTCCAACTCTCACATTCATACATGACCACAGGAAAAACCATAGCCTTGACTAGATGGACCTTAGTCGGCAAAGTAATGTCTCTGATTTTGAATATACTTTCTAGGTTGGTCATAACTTTTCTTCCAAGGAGTAAGTGTCTTTTAATTTCATGGCTGCAGTCACCATCTGCAGTGATTTTGGAGCCCCCAAAATAAAGTCTGACATTGTTTCCACTGTTTCCCCATCTATTTCCCATGAAGTGATGGGACCGGATGCCATGACCTTTGTTTTCTGAATGTTGAGCTTTAAGCCAACTTTTTCACTCTCCTTTTTCACTTTCATCAAGAAGCTTTTAGTTCCTCTTCACTTTCTGCCATAAGGGTGGTGTCATCTGGATATGAGGTTATTGATATTTCTCCTGGCAATCTCGATTCCAGCTTGTGTTTCTTACAGTCCAGCATTTCTCATGATGTACTCTGCATAGAAGTTAAATAAGCAGGATGACAATATACAGCCTTGATGCACTCCTTTCCTATTTGGAACCAGTCTGCTGTTCTATGTCCAGTTCTAACTGTTGCTTCCTGACCTGCATACAGATTTCTCAAGAGGCAGGTCAGGTGGTCTGGTATTCCCATCTCTTTCAGAATTTTCCACAGTTTATTGTGATCCACACAGTCAAAGGCTTTGGCAGTGTCAATAAAGCAGAAATAGATGTTTTTCTGGAACTCTCTTGCTTTTTCCATGATCCAGAAGTAGTTGTCAATTTGATCTCTGGTTCCTCTGCCTTTTCTAAAACCAGCTTGAACATCAGGGAGTTCACGGTTCACGTATTGCTGAAGCCTGGCTTGGAGAATTTTGAGCATTACTTTACCAGCATGGGAGATGAGTGCAACAGTGCAAGAGTGTGAGCATTCTTTGGTATTGCCTTTCTTTGGAATTGGAATAAAAACTGACCTTTTGCAGTCCTGTGGCCACTGCTGAGTTTTCCAAATTTGCTGGCATATTGAGTGCAGCACTTTCACAGCATCATCTTTCAGGATTTGAAACAGCTCCAGTGGAATTCCATCACCTCCACTAGCTCTGTTCGTAGTGATGCTTTCTAAGGCCCACTTGACTTCACATTCCAAGATGTCTGGCTCTAGATGAGTGATCATATCATCATGATTATCTGGGTCATGAAGATCTTTTTGTACAGTTCTTCCGTGTATTCTTGCCCCTCTTCTTAATATCTTCTGCTTCTGTTAGGTCCAGACGATTTCTGTCCTTAATCGAGCCCATCTTTGCATGAAATGTTCCCTTGGTATCTCTAATTTTCTTGAAGAGATCTCTAGTCTTTCCCATTCTATTTTTTTTCCTCTATTTCTTTGCATTGATCACTGAAGAAGGCTTTCTTATCTCTCTTGCTATTCTTTGGAACTCTGCATTCAGATGCTTATATCTTTCCTTTTCTCCTTTGCTTTTCACCTCCTCTTCTTTTCACAGCTGTTTGTACAGCCTCCCCGGACAGCCATTTTGCTTTTTGCATTTCTTTTCCATGGAGATGGTCTTGATCCCTGTCTCCTGTACAATGTCATGAACAGCATTCCATAGTTCATCAGGCACTCTATCAGATCTAGGCCCTTAAATCTATTTCTCACTTCCACTGTATAATCATAAGAGATTTGATTTGGGTCATACCTGAATGGTCTAGCGGTTTTCCTACTTTCTTCAATTTGAGTCTGAATTTGGTAATGAAGAGTTCATGATCTGAGCCACAGTCAGCTCCTGGTCTTTTTTGTTGTTGTTAACAGTATAGAGCTTCTCCATCTTCGGCTGCAAAGAATATAATCAATCTGATTTTGGTGTTGACCATCTGGTGATGTCCATGTGTAGAGTCTTCTCTTTTGTTGTTGGAAGAGGGTGTTTGGTATGACCAGTGCATTTTCTTGGCAAAACTCTATTAGTCTTTGCCCTGCTTCATTCCACATTCCAAGGCTAAATTTGTCTGTTACTCCAGGTGTTTCTTGACTTCCTACTTTTGCATAGTCCCCTATAATAAAAAGGACATCTTTTTTGGGTGTTAGTTCTAAAAGGTCTTGTAGGTCTTCATAAAACCGTTCAACTTCAGCTTCTTCAGCGTTACTGGTTGGGGTATAGACTTGGATAACTGTGAACAGTATGAAAAGGCAAAATGATAGGATACCAAAAGAGGAACTCCCCAGGTCATTAGGTGCCCAGTATGCTACTGGAGGTCAGTGGAGAAATAACTCCAGAAAGAATGAAGGGATGGAGCCAAAGCAAAAACAATACCCAGATGTGCATGTGACTGGTGATGGAAGCAAGGTGTAGTGCTGTAGAGAGGTATATTGCATAGGAAGCTGGAATGTCAGGTCCATGAATCAAGGCAAATTGGAAGTGGTCAAACAAGAGATGGCAAGGGTGAAAGTCCACACTCTAGGAATCAGGAACTAAAATGGACTGGAATGTGTGAATTTAACTCAGATGACCATTATATCTACTACTGTGGGCAGGAATCCCTCAGAAGAAATGGAGTAGCCATCATGGTCAACAAAAGAGTCTGAAGTGCAGTACTTGGATGCAATTCTAAGAACGACAGAATCATCTCTGTTCGTCTCCAAGGCAAACCATTCAATATTCAGAGTACATCATGTGAAATGCCACTCTGAATGAATCACAAGCTGGAATTCAGACTGCAAGGAGAACTATCAACAACCTCAGATATGCATATAATACCCTCTATAGGTAGAAACTGAAGAGAAACTAAAGAGCCTCTTGATGAGGGTTAACGAGGAGAGTGAAAGAGCTCTCTCGAAACTTAACATTAAACAAACAAACAAACAAACAAAAAAGGCGGGGGGGGGAGATCATGGCATTCGGTCTGATCACTTAACAGCAAACAGAAGGGTGGAAAAGTGAAAGCAGTGACAGATTTTCTTTTCTCGACCCCGCATCACTGTGGACGGCAACACCAGCCACGAAAAACAAAAATGCTTGCTCCTTAGAAGAAAATTTGTAACAAACCTAAACAATGTATTAAAGAGCAGCGACATCACATTGCTGACATAGATCAGGATAGTCAAAGCTACGGCTTTTCCAGCGGTTCAGTACAAATGTGAGAGTTGGACCATATGAAGGCTGAGTGCCAAAAAATTGATGCTTTTGAATTATGGTGCTGGAGAAGATTCTTGAGGTCCTTTGGACAGCAAGGAGATCAAACAAGTTAATCGTATAGGAAATCAACCCCTATATTCATTGGAAGGACTGATGCCGAAACAAAAGCTCTAACACTTTGCAAAGCAAGAACCAATTCATTGGAAAACACCTGACACTGAGAAAGATTGAAGGCAAGAGGAAAAGTGGGAGGCAAAGGATGAGATGGTTAGATAACACCACCAACTCAATAGACATAAATTTAAGCAAACTCTGTGAGATAGTGGAGGACAGAGACCCTGGCATCCTGCAATCCATGGGGTTGTGAAGAGAATGACATGACTTAGTGATTAAACAACTTTCTAAATGCCTCTAGACTCTGTGCTCTCATACTGAGCATGGTCCACTGGAAATACCTACTGTTTTCCATTCAGAGCAACCTGGATCCAAATCCAATCTTTTCAATAGGATTGTAGTTAAAGCTCAGTAGTGTCCAACTCTTTGCAACCCCATAGACTGCAGCACACCAGGCTTCCCTCTCCTTTGCCATCTCCCTGAACTTGTTCAAACTCATATCCATTGAGTCAGTGATGCTATCAAACCATCTCATCCTCTGTTGTCTCTTTCTCCTCCTGCCTTCAATCTTTCCAAGCATCAGGCTCATTTACAATGAGTTGGCCCTTTGCATCAGTTCAGTTCAGTTAAGTCTCTCAGTCGTGTTTGATTATTTCTGACTCCATGAACTGCGGCAAGCCAGGCCTCCCTGTCCATCACCAACTCCCACGGTCCACCCAAACCCATGTCCATAGAGTCGGTGATGCTATCCACCCATCTCATCCCCTGTCATCTCCTTCTGCTCCTGCCCTCAGTCTTTCACAGCATCTGGGTCTCTTCGCATGACGTGGCCAAAGTTTTGCAGTTTCAACTTCAACATCACTCCTACCAATGAACACTCAGGACTGATCTCCTTTAGGATGGACTGGATGAATTTCCTTTAGGATGGACTTGCAATTCAAGGGACTCTCAAGAGTCTTTTCCAACACCACAGTTCAAAAGCATCAATTCTTCAGTGCTCAGCTTTCTTTCTAGTCCAAATCTGACATCCATACATGACCACTGGAAAACCATAGCTTTGACGACAGATCTATGTTGGCAAAGAAATGTCTCTGCTTTTTAATATGCTGTCTAGGTTGGTCTTCACTTTCTTTCCAAGGAGTAGTTCACTTCAGTTGCTCAGTCGTGCCTGACTGTTTGCGACCCCATGAATTGCAGCAAGCCAGGCCTCCCTGTTCGTCACAATCTCTCGGAGTTCACTCAGACTCACGTCCATCGAGTCAGTGATGCCATCCAGCCATCTCATCCTCTGTCGTCCCCTTCTCCTCCTGCCCCCAATACCTCCCAGCATCAGAGTCTTTTCCAGTGAGTCAACACTTCGCATGAGGTGGCCAAAGTATTGGAGTTTCAGCTTTAGCATCATTCCTTCCAAAGAAATCCCAGGGCTGATCTCCTTCAGAATGCACTGGTTGGATCTCCTTGCAGTCCAAGGGACTCTCAAGAGTCTTCTCCAACACCGCAGTTCAAAAGCATCAATTCTTCAGCACTCAGCCTTCTTCACAGTCCAACTCTCACCTCCATACATGACCACAGGAAAAACCATAGCCTTGACTAGATGGACCTTAGTTGGCAAAGTAATGTTTCTGCTTTTGAATATACTTTCTAGATTGGTCATAACTTTTCTTCCAGGAAGTAAGCGTCTTCTAATTTCATGGCTGCAGTCACCATCTGCAGTGATTTTGGAGCCCAAAAATAAAGTTTGACACTGTTTCCACTGTTTCCCCATCTATTTGCCATGAAGTGATGGGACCAGATGCCATGACCTTTGTTTTCTGAATGTTGAGCTTTAAGCCAACTTTTTCACTCTCCTCTTTCACTTTCATCAAGAAGCTTTTTAGTTCCTCCTCACTTTCTGCATAAGGGTGGTGTCATCTGCATATCTGAGGTTATTGATATTTCTCCCAGCAGTCTTGATTCCAGCTTGTGTTTCTTACAGTCCAGCATTTCTCATGATGTACTCTGCATAGAAGTTAAATAAGCAAGTTGACAATATACAGCCTTGATGTATTATTTTTCCTATTTGGAACCAGTCTGTTATTCCATGTCCAGTTTTAACTGTTGCTTCCTAATCTGCATGCAGATTTCTCAAGAGAGCAGGTCAGGTGGTCTGGTATTCCCATCTCTTTCAGAATTTTCCACAGTTTATTGTGATCCACACAGTCAAAGGCTTTGGCAGTGTCAATAAAGCAGAAATAGATGTTTTTCTGGAAATCTCTTGCTTTTCTGATCATCCAGTGGTGTGGGCAATTTGATCTCTGGTTCCTCTGCCTTTTCTGAAACCAGCTTGAACATCTGGAAGTTCATGATTCACTTATTGCTGAAGCCTGGCTTGGAGAATTTTGAGCATTACTTTACTGGCATGTGAGACGAGTGCAATTGTGCGGTAGTTTGAGCATTCTTTGGCATTGCCTTTCTTTGGATTGGAATGAACTGACCTTTTGCAGTCCTGTGGCCCCTGCTGAGTTTTCCAAATTTGCTGGCATATTAAGTGCAGCATGTTCACAGCATCATCTTTCAGGGTTTGAAATAGCTCAACTGGAATTCCATCACCTCCACTAGCTTTCTTCGAAGTGATGCTTCCAAGGCCCACTTGACTTCACACTCCAGGATATGTGACTCTAATCGAGTGATCACATCATCGTGATTATCTGGGTTGTGAAGATCTTTTTTTGTACAGTTCTGTGTATTATTGCCACTTCTTCCTAATATCTTCTGCTTCTGTTAGGTCCATACCATTTCTGTCCTTCATTGAGCCCATCTTTGCATGAAATGTTCTCTTGATATCTCTAGTTTTCTTGAAGAGATCTCTAGTCTTTCCCATTTTATTGTTTTCCTCTATTTCTTTGCATTGATCGCTGAGGAAGGCTTTCTTATCTCTCCTTGCTATTCTTGGTACTCTACATTCAAATGGGTATATATTTCCTTTTCTCCATTGCTTTCACTTTCTTCTTTTCACAGCTATTTATAAGGCCTCCCCAGACAGCCTCTTTGCTTTTTTTGTATTTCTTTGTCTTGGGGATGGTCTTGATTCCTGTCTCCTGTACAATGTCAGGTACCTCCATTCGTAGTTCATCATGCACTCTATCTATTAGATCTATTCCCTTAAATCTACTTCTCACTTCCACTGTAGAGTCATAAGAGATTTGATTTAGGTCATAACTGAATGATCTAGTGGTTTTCTCCACTTTCTTCAATTTTGATCTGTATTTGGCAAAAAGGAATTCATGATCTGACCCATAGTCAGCTCCCAGTCTTGTTTTTGCTCACTGTATACAGCTTCTCCAGCTTTGGTTGTGAATAAGACTTCATTTTGGGGGCTCCAAAATCACTGCAGATGATGATTCCAGCCATGAAATTAAAAGACGCTTACTCTTTGGAAGAAAACTTATGACCAACCTAGACAGCATATTAAAAAGTAGAGACATTACTTTGTCAACAAAGGTCCATCTAGTCAAAACTATAGTTTTTCCAGTGGTCATGTATGTATGTAAGAGTTGGACTGTGAAGAAAGCTGAACGCCAAAGAACTGATGATTTTGAACTGTGGTGTTGGAGAAGTCTCTTGAGATTCCATTGGACTGCAAGGAGATCCAACCAGTCCATTCTAAAGGAGATCAGTCCTGGGTGTTCATTGGAAGGACTGATGCTAAAGCTGAAACTCCAATATTTTGTCCACTTCATGCGAAGTGGAGGTGGACTCACTGGGTAAGACCCTGATTCTGGGAGGGTTTGGAGGCAGGAGGAGAGGGGACGACAGAGGATGAGATGGCTGGATGGCATCACCGACCAATGGACATGAGTTTGGTTAAACTCCGGGTGTTGGTGATGGGCTGGGAGGCCTGGTGCACTGCAATTGATGGGATCTCACAAAGTCGGACACGACTGAGTGACTGAACTGAACTTAACTGAATATAATGAATCTTATTTCAGAGTCGACCATCTGGTGATTTCCATGTGTAGAATCTTGTCTTGTGTTGTTGGAAGAGAGTGTTTGTTATGACCAGTGCGTTCTCTTGGCAGAACTCTCTTAACCTTTGCCCTGCTTCATTCTGTACTCCAAGGCCAAATTTGCTTGTTACTCCAGGTGTTTCTTCACTTCATATTTTTGCATTCCAGTCCCCTATAATGAAAAAGGATATCTGTAGGTTTTCATAGAACTGTTCAACTTCAGCTTCTTCAGCGTTAACAGTCAGGGCATGGATTTGGATTACCGTGATATTGAATGGTTTGCCTTGGAAACGAACAGAGATCATTCTGTCATTTTTGAGATTGCATCCAATTACTGGCATCCAATCCCATCATTTCATGGGAACTAGATGGGGAAACAGTGGAAACAGTGTCAGATTTTATTTTGGGGGCTCCAAAATCACTGAAGATTGTGATTGCAGCCATGAAATTAAAGGACGCTTACTCCTTGGAAGAAAAGTTATGACCAACCTAGACAGCATATTCAAAAGCAGACACATTGCATTGCCGACTAAGGTCCGTCTGGTCAAGGCTATGGTTTTTCCTGTGGTCATGTATGGATGTGAGAGTTGGACTGTGAGGAAGGCTGAGCACCGAAGAATTGATGCTTTTGAACTGTGGTGTTGGAGAAGACTCTTTGAGAGTCCCTTGGACTGCAAGGAGATCCAGCCAGTTCATTCTGAAGGAAATCAGCCTTGGGATTTTTTTGGAAGGAATGATGCTAAAGCTGAAACTCCAGTACTTTGTCCACCTCATGCGAAGAGTTGACTCATTGGAAAAGACTCTGATGCTGGGAGGGATTGGGGGCAGGAGGAGAAGAGGACGACAGACGATGAGATGGCTGGATGGCATCACTGACTCAATGGACATGAGTTTGAGTGAACTCCGGAGTTGGTGATGGACAGGGAGGCCTGGCGTGCTGCAATTCATGAGGTCATGAAGAGTCGGACACAACTGAGCGACTGAATTGAACTGACTGCATTTTGGACTCCTTTGTTAACTATGATGGCTACTTCATTTCTTCTAAGGGATTCCTGCCCATAGTAGTAAATATAATGGTAATCTGAGTTAAATTCACTTATTCCAGTCCATCTTGGTTCGCTGATTCCTAGAATGTCGACATTCACTCTTGCCATCTCCTGTTTGACCACTTCCAATTTGCCTTGATTCACGGACTTAACATTCCAGGTTCCTATGCAATATTACTCTTTACAGCATCAGACCTTGCTTCTATCACCAGTAATATCCAAAACTGGTTGTTGTTTATGCTTTTGCTCCATCCCTTCATTCTTTCTGGATTCATTTCTCCACTGATCTCCAGAAGCATATTGGGCATCTACCAACCTGGAGAGTTCATCTTTCAGTGTCGTATCCTTTTGCCTTTCCATACTGCTCACGGAGTTCTCAAAGCAAGAATACTGAAGTGCTTTGCCATTCCCTTCTCCAGTGGACCACATTTTGTCAAAACTCTCCACCATTACCCACCATCTTGGGCGGCCCTACACAGCATGGCTTAGTTTCACTGAGTTAGACAAGGCTATGGTCCCTATGATCAGATTGGCTAGTTGTCTGTGATTGTAGTTTCAGTCTGTCTGCCCTCTGATGCCCTCTCTCAGTGTCTACTGTCTTACTTGGGTTTCTCTTACCTTGTACGTGGGGTATCTATCTCTTCATGGCTGCTCCAGCAAATTGCAGCCACTGCTCGTTACCTCGGATGTGGGGTAGCTCCTCTTGGCCACCACCCCCGACCTTGGACATGGGGTGGTTCCTCTAAGCAGTGCTTCTGTGCCATTGCAGCCGCTGTGCTTGTGATGCAATCTTTGCATCAGGTGGCCAAAATATTGAAGCTTCATCTTCAGCATCAGTCCTTCCTATGATTATCAATCAGGGTTGATTTCCTTTAGAACTGACTGATTTGATTTCCTTGCAGTCCAAGAGACTCTCAAGAGTCTCCTCCAACACCACAGTTCAAAAGCATCAATTCTTTGGCACTCAGCCTTTTTTATGGTCCAACTGTACATGACTACTGGAAGAATCATAGCTTTGACTATATGGACCTTCAACTACAAAGTAATCTCTCTGCTTTTTAATATTCTGTCTAAGTTTGCCATAGCTTTTCTTCGAGTGAGCAAGTGTCTTTTAATTTCATGGCTGCAGTCACCATCCACAGTGATTTTGGAGCACAAGAAAATAAAGTCTGTCACTGTTTCCATTGTTTTGCCATCTATTTGCCATGAATTGATGGGACTGTATGCCATAATCTTCGTTTTCTGAATGCTGAGGTTTTAAGCCAGCTTTTTCATTCTCCTCTTTCACCCTCATCAAGAGGCTCTTTAGTTCCTCTTCTTTTTCTGCCATAAGGGTGGTGTCATCTGTGTATCTGAAATTATTAATATGTCTCCTGGAAATCTTGATTCCAGCTTGTGCATCATCCAGTCCAGTATTTCTCATGATGTACTCTGCATATAAGTTAAATAGTAGAGTGACAATATACAGCCTTGACGTATTCCTTCCCCAATTTGGATACAGTCCTTTGTTCCATGCTACTGGAGAATTGGTTGGTATCTCTGAGCCTCAACTTTCCTATCTGTGGAATGGGGAGAATAATTTCTACCTTGACAGCTTTCCATAGGGTGTGAGATGATGTGTGTAAGCACTTAGAATCCTATTGCATGTTTCCCAAGAAGTGAACTCAAAGACTGTGTGCAGGTAGGTTATTAAAAGCTCTTAAGAGAAAATTCTTGGAAGTAAGACCTGTGGAAGGAGAGAGAAGGAAGTGATCCTGGGCAGAGGAAATGTTGGTTGCAACAGGTAGATCTGAAGCTGGGATAGTCCTTCCAAGTTACCTTGAGTTGGGGCGAGACAGCCAGGTCTTTATACTCCCTTACTCATGTCACCAGCCAGTGATATGAGCTTCCTGAAGTGAGGGGGTGGTTTGGAGTCAAGTCCTTCAACCCTGAAGGGGAGATCTGGGTTGCACAGAACAACACCCATGACACCTGGCCTGTGGCAAGTATATAACACATTGTAACACTTGCTATTATAATCATCAGTATCATTTTTATCCTTCTTTTCATAGTCACTGCCCTGACTTAGTTTAAGTTCTCATCATCTCTTGTCTGGAATATAAAAGAACCTAACTGCTTTTCCTCATTTACATTGTCTCCCTCAGATCTGTCCTCCACACCCTTCCAGAGTGATGACTGTAATCTAAGCCTCTCACCACACTGCTTAAAACCCCCAGTGGCTCCCCACCAACTTCAGAATAAAATAGGTCATTTAAAAGTGATTTTGAACATAACACGTACCTGACATTTTCATCTGATCTTTGCCCACTTTCCCCACCTACCTCAGCCATCCCACTGCTACCTAACCACCTCTTCACACTCCATTTGTTGAAGCTTCCCCCACCCTTCTCTTCACTCAGTTGGCTTCTGCTTATCTTTGAGTTCTCAGCTCAGGTGAAAACTCCTCTCAGAAGCCCTCCCAAACCAAGTCGTGGCTAAGTATTCTTCCTACCAGTTCTCTTTTCATCTGGTCATACCTCTGTCAGAACTCTCTCCAGCTAGGACCCAAGTTTCTCCCAGAGAGCAGAGCCTTTGGGTCCTAATGTTAGCACAGATACAATATCCAGAGTGTGCAGGGCTAAACCAGTAAGAGGAGGTGACCTTCTGGTCAGTGACAGACCTCCCCACAGTCTTTTGAGAAACGCAGCTGCCAAGCACAAATCAAATTTTGGTGCAATAACCACCACCATCACCACCATGGACATCGTCTCCATGCTTAATTTTCCAAAATATAGCCAAAAGAGAACAGCACTCAGCAAAGCTTTCCTAAATGTTTGAACTGAACAAAGAACATTTTTAATATGATGGAGATACATTTTAAAAGGAAATGCACTGTTTGCTCTAAGAACTCATGGATTACATGATGTATCAGTCATCTAATAACTCTGAGGAGAAAAAGAAACAACATAAAATATTTATAAGAATTTCACATTTGCCAATAATAGCACACATTCATTCCCACAATCCCATTCTTCTTTCTTCTTCATAGTCAAAATGCATCTAAGCCTTCTTCACATTGTGATGTGCTTCTGCTGCTTACAAGTAAACTATTGCTTAATCGCTTAGTCTTGCCCGATTCTCTTTGGCCCCATGGACTGTAGTTCGCCAGTCTCTTCTGTGCCTGAAATTTTCTAGGCAAGAATACTGAAGTGGGTTGCCATTTCCTACTCTTGGGTCTCCTCTCAACACAGAGATTGAACCCACATTTCTTGAGTCTCCTGCATTGGCAGGCAGATTCTTTACCACTAGTACCACCTGGGAAGCCCTACATGTAAGCAGAACATCAGGAATAAATATTGGGATTTGTAACTGCTTGGGACCTTGACCTTTTGGGGTCTTGAAGGCAAATAATATAATTCTGAAGTTTACCCAAGAATACTGAGATTTCAAACGTGGTTCCAATTTGGTGAAACTTATAGATACCCACTCCAGTGTTCTTGCCTGGAGAATCCCAGGGATGGGGGAGCTTGGTGGGCTGCCGCCTATGGGGTCGCACAGAGTCAGACACGACTGAAGCAACTTAGAAGCAACAGCAGCAGCATAGGGATTTCTAATTTTAAAAGCCCAGAGTGGATTCACAAAGGAATACCAGTCTGCCATTTCATTCCTGCCTGTTTCTGTGATTCCTGAGAACACAAAAGCGTCCTAAAGTTGTGGTCATGTTGATGAAATGAAAAACATTTCCCCAGACTGTAAACACAGCTTCAAGTTCAGACGGCATGAATAATTTCTCTAGTCCTGCCCAAAATTTTCTAAAAGAAAAATAAAACAGATTCAAGCATACATTGTTTTCTTATAGTACATGGAGTGCTTTTTTCTTGTATACATCTGTATACACATATACACATGTATTCATTAACTTTCACTTTGTAAAACTGAAAGCAGAGCTAAAGGTTGGCTGAGTTCCCTCTAATATGAACAGACAGTATTTCCTCCATTATCACTCCATCCTGATGACCAGATGAGATTTCTAAGAAAGAAATTTCTTTCACAAGTGATTAAAAGGCATGGCATACTTCAAAAGAAAAATGTTTTGTTCCCTCTTCCATACTGAATGATTTTTCTAAGTGACATAAAATGCTAAAGAGGACTTTCTGCATACATTAACAATCCACAGGTAAATCTTTGGCAACTGGGACCCACTGAGACTGCAATCCTCGCATTACAGAAAACCACCAAAGTCAAACTCAAGTGGACTGGAGTGCAGGATATAAAAAATATGTACACCCACAGGGAATGAATTAGGCTGAGAAAATAATTTCATAATCTAAACTAATTCATTTAGAGTTAAATACAAATCAAATGAATTAGAAGTGATTAAAAATGTCATCAAATATAGCCACAGTCCAAAAATTAACATCATGTTCAGTTTAAGTCTCTTTTGTTAGGTAGTTAGAATAGGAAAAAAGGAGTCCAAAATGGTGGTGGATAAAAGACAAAGAAGGGAGAAGCACACCAAAAGTGGAGCAAAGGAAGGTCTGAGGACTAGAGTGAGAACCTCAGGTAAAAAGAACAGCCATGCTGGCTGGCCCAGTTTACACAGGACAGGTTCAGGAAGAGGATTAAAAAAAAATATATAAAGGGGAGCCAAAATTGAGCCCCTCTCTTCTTTTGGATTGGCCCACCCTCACGCCTCAAGGATGTATTTTCCTTTGCTTGCCAAATAAAACTGAGCTGTAACAGAGCTATAACACTGGTCCACCATTTCAAATTTTTATTGCGGTGAGACAGAACCAAGAAAATTACACACTGCCCCAAAGTATCTGGTGCCATTTCTCAGATTTCACCTGACTGAAACAACCTCAGCTTCGCCCCTTTGTCCTTTGGCCAAGGACAGCAGAAGCCCAACTCGGTGAAAGCTGATGCAGTGGACGCTGAATGCAAAGAAAACGCAGTGCAGTGGAAGTGACAAGAAGCCGAGCGTTCTGGGAATGGGGACAGCAAAAGCTAACTCAGCAGAGGGCTCATGCAACTCAGTCTCAGATTTCAGAAGACCTCCGGCTAAGGTAGGTGGTCCTTGCTACTATGGCTGGAAGGACGTATGGCTAACTAAATCTTAATTTCTTTACAATCTCTTGTTTCTTGTTTCCTTGAACCCCCTGTGGACAGGTGAGCAGCAGTGAGTGCAATTGAAGGGCTCTGGCAGGGGCTACTCTCCAGTTTGTCCTGAAGGCTCCACTATCTGCTATGACCTAGTAGCTGTTGCCCAAGTGGGTGAGGGTTCTTCTGTCCTTAACCTCCTTTGTGCCAGTCATCAGGCCAATGAATATTCTGGGCACAGGTCAGACATAAGCAGATTTTCCAACAAGTTATGAAGGGGATTCCTCAACATGTTTTTCCCACTGCTTTTTCCTCTCATCCTTCATCTCCTCTCTCCATCTATTCCACTGCTTACAAAGTATTGGGCAGCTTATAATTTTCCCATTTCTGAAAGTTGTGTTTGAAATTGTTTACCTAAGATTGGGACTCAAACCCACATGGCAAGGACTCTGCTATGCTTAGTCACTTAGTCGTATTCAACTGGGACTTGAGCCCAGCCTAAACCTACAGTGCCTGGTTTCAGGACCTAATGATGTTCAGGTTTTTATGTCTCATTGCAGAAAATCAGTGAGAGACACAGCGATAGGTAAGAGGTAGATTTGTTCGGATTCAGAGAGAAGCACAGTCCACAGAGTATATGCCATCACAGAGGGTGTATCCGGGGGCCATGAAACACGGTGTTTTCCAGAGCTGGGTGATTTCATACACTAATGAGTGGGAGGGTCGTTCCAACAACTGGGGAACCACCCACTCCTTGGTCATTTGATAGTGTCTTTCTATGAAATGAGGTTTGTGACATTGTACAGGAGACAGGGATCAAGATCATCCCCATGGAAAAGAAATGCAAAAAAGCAAAATGGCTGTCTGGGGAGGACTTACAAATAGCTGTGAAAAGAAGAGAGGCGAAAAGCAAAGGAGAAAAAGAAAGATATAAGCATCTGAATGCAGAGTTCCAAAGAATAGCAAGACGAGATAAGAAAGCCTTCTTCAGTGATCAGTGCAAAGAAACAGAGGAAAAGAACAGAATGGGAAAGACTAGAGATCTCTTCAAGAAAATTAGAGATACCAAGGGGACATTTCATGCAAAGATGGGCTCGATAAAGGACAGAAATGGTCTGGACCTAACAGAAGCAGAAGATATTAAGAAGAGGTGGCAAGAATACACGGAGGAACTGTACAAAAAGATCTTCATGACCCAGATAATCGTGATGATATGATCACTCATCTAGAGCCAGACATCCGGGAATGTGAAGTCAAGTGGGCCTTAGAAAGCATCACCATGGACAAAGCCAGTGGAGGTGGTAGAATTCCATTGGAGCTGTTTCAAATCCTGAAAGATGATGCTGTGAAAGTGCTGCACTCAATATGCCAGCAAATTTGGAAAACTCAGCAGTGGCCACAGGACTGCAAAAGGTCAGTTTTCATTCCAATCCCAAAGAAAGGCAATGCCAAAGAATGCTCAAACTACTGCACAGTTGCACTCATCTTACATGCTAGTAAAGTAATGCTTAAAATTCTCCAAGCCAGGCTTCAGTAATACATGAACTGTGAACTTCCAGACATTCAAGCTGGTTTTAAAAAGGCAGAGGAACCAGAGATCAAATTGCCAACACCACTGGATCATTGAAAAAGCAAGAGAGTTACAGAAAAACATATATTTCTGCCTTATTGAGTATGCCAAAGCCTTTGACTGTGTGGATCACAAGAAACTGTGGAAAATTCTGAAAGAGATGGGAATACCAGACCATCTAACCTGCCTCTTGAGAAACTCATATGCAGGTCAGGAAGCAACAGTTCAATTGGACATGGAACAACAGACTGGTTTCAAATAGGGAAAGGAGTACGTCAAGGCTATATATTGTCACCCTGCTTATTTAACTTCTATGCAGAGTACATCATGAGAAATGCTGGACTGGAAGAAACACAAGCTGGAATCAAGATTGTCGGGAGAAATATCAATAACCTCAGATATCCAAATGACACCACCCTTATGGCAGAAAGTGAAGAGGAACTAAAAAGCCTCTTGATGAAAGTGAAAAAGTTGGCTTAAAGCTAAACATTCAGAAAACAAAGATCATGGCATTTGGTCCCATCACTTCATGGGAAATAGATGGGAAGACAGTGGAAACAGTGTCAGACTTTATTTTGGGGGGGTGGTTCCAACATCACTGCAGATGGTGACTGCAGCCATGAAATTAAAAGACGCTTACTCCTTGGAAGAAAAGTTATGACCAACCTAGAAAGTATATTCAAAATCAGAGACATTACTTTGCCGACTAAGGTCCATCTAGTCAAGGCTATGATTTTTCCTGTGGTCATGTATGGATGTGAGAGTTGGACTGTGAAGAAGGTTGAGTGCCAAAGAATTGATGCTTTTGAACTGTGGTGTTGGAGAAGACTCTTGAGAGTCCCTTGGACTGCCAGGAGATCCAACCAGTCCATTCTGTAGGACATCCGCCCTGGGATTTCTTTGGAAGGAATGATGCTAAAGCTGAAACTCCAGTACTTTGGCCACCTCATGGGAAGAGTTGACTCATTGGACAAGACTCTGATGCTAGGAGGGATTGGGGGCAGGAGGAGAAGGGGACGACAGAGGATGAGATGGCTGGATGGCATCACTGACTCGATGGACGTGAGTCTGAGTGAACTCTGGGAGTTGGTGATGGACAGGGATGCCTGGCGTGCTGCGATTCATGAGGTCGCAAAGAGTCGGACACGACTGAGCGATTGAATTGAAATGAAATTGCAACTATCACGGTGCTTCTAGGTGTGTCATTTTAACTTGCAAATTGAGAAGCAAGGTTTAGTTAAATTTGACTTGTCTGTCATTTTGGACCCATTTGATTTTAATCAGTTTATGTTATACCCTTGGGCTATCTCATTCTTTCAAAAGTTGTGCCCTGTCCCCTTTGTTCCTGTTTCACGCTTTTTCCTGAGCCCCTTCAGGGCCCAAAATGTTGCCTCTACAACATTTTGGATGGACAACCAGATAATAGCTGGCCCTTGGGAGGGAAATACTGTATAATATCCAATCCCTGTAGATATTCAGGCCTTCATCTTCCATGTTTCCTACAACGTGTGCAACAACAGTATCTCTCAGGGAACCTGCTATAGCAGGTGACTGGCACACAATGCCTGCTAGAAGCCCATCTGTTGGTGGCATCCTTCAAGGGCAATAGAGCTTCTGGGGATAATGTTTGCCACCTTGGGAGTCAGCCCTGTAGGCCTATTCCGCCCAAACCCTTACCACCCTTCTCCTAAAGTTACAAACATACCCCTGGATCAAATCTCCACTCCACTTTTATGGAACATCTGGTCTGTTGCTTCTTATCAATTTGTCCTTAAGCCACTTACTAACTTCTACAACTAGGACCCTGCCCCTTGTAGGCAACATTGCTCCACCCCACTTATTATTAAAATACTCGTAATCCCCCAATAGGACCAGATAACCCATTCCTTTGTCATTACTTCTGTTATTACCTAGAGGGAGTCTATGACAATGAAATGTTCACCATTGGAAACACCCTAAACTGCTCTTTTGGAGGACTAGGGGAAGAAATCAGTGACTTACATTCCCTCAGAGCAATAAGAGGATAAGGCTTATGGCTGTTTAGCCAGGTTCCCAGTTTCAGGGCACAGGCTTGCATTGCTTTACATCATGGTATCTATTCCCATCCATGGTGGAGAAGCCAGCAATGAGGTAAGATTACAATGCCTTAATCCTATCCAGCACTAGTCACGCTGGAGAGCCTGGGGATGCCCAACTCCAGCCTGGGTCCCAGGAGGTTGACCTGCCTCAACCTGCCTAAGGATCTGGTTCCTGGAAGGTTGCCACACCTCAGGCTGCTCAGGGATCCACCAGTCCAGGATCCCAGGAACTCAACCTGCTTCAACCTGCCTAGGATCAGGTCCTCGGGAGGTTGTCATGCCTCAACCTGCTTGGGGATTCACCAGTATAGGGGTGCCAGGAGGTTGACATGCCTCGACCTGCTGGGGGAATTTAATCTCCTGGAGGCTGTCACACCTCAGCCTGTCTGGGGATCTGCACCCTGACCTGGGAACACCTGGCTCTCAGGTTGCAACAGTACTGGGAAGGATAAGCTTCAGAAAGACTCACCCCTAAGAAAGTCCACCCATGGAAATAGAAAGAAGTCTATTAGTTGTGGGACTGTGACTGCTCTCAGCAATAACTCAGGAGTCCAATGAGAACCCCATTGCCTTTCTGGAAAGTCTAAAAGAGGCCCTCCAAAAGTTTACTAAACTGGACTTAGACTCTTACGAGGGACAGGTGATTTTAAAGGACAAATTCTTGTCCCAATGTACACCAGACTTCAGGATAAAGTTACAACAGCTACAGCAGGAAGACCCTGCTGCCTCTTAAGATGAGATGGTCCAGACAGCCACCAATACCTTTATAACAGAATTAGAGATGGAGGCCAATGCCCAGGAAAAGGAGAAAAGCAAAGAAACAAGGCATGCCCAGATGCTGGCCACCCTCCAAGGAAGCCCTATCTTCCTTGAAGGACAAGGAATGAGGCAAATGCCTAATCTAGACAGGTGGGACACTGGGCTAAGGAGTGTCCAAACCATGGTAAGTCTCCTAAAATGGCTTGCTACAAATGCCATCAATTGGGACATTGGGTGGCAATCTGCCCTCAGGACCCAAGAGCCTCAAGGTCAAGCGCCAAGCCTTCCCTCATGATGGTTCAACAGAACTGAAGTGGCCCACTCCACCCAGCCTGCTTGGATAGTCATCATGGGACTGGAGCCAAGGGGGCAACTGGATATGGCAGATAGGTCTGAGAATTTCTTGTTTGACATAGGGGCTACCTACTCTGTCCTGACCTCTTGTTCTAGAGCCTTTTCCTCCCAAACCTGTACCATTTTGGTTGCTACAGGAAAAATAATTAGAAAAAGATTCACCTGAGCACTTTGTTTCTGGGATGGACAAATATTTTCTCACCAATTTTTGGTGGTCCCTGAGTGTCCTACTCCCTTATTGGGAAGAGATTTTTCCCTGCCTTTGAAATCTTGCAGCTATTGCAGCCCTGATAGAAGATACTTTAATACTTTCTTTTGGGGGTAAACTATTTTTACCAGCCACAAGTGAAATAACTCTTGAATGGGAGAAGTCATTTATGGATGTCTGATCAAAGGATCCTCAGATATTAAGCAGTGTTGATGAAAAATCCAAGCCTGACTATATCCCCTTGTGAGGCTCTTAACCCAGCTACCCTCCTACCTACCCCTGAGGGCTCTCTGCCCTTTCACTCTTGCCAAGAAACTTTGGACCATTGGACAAAACCCCAAGAGGAGTTGTCAGAAGATCCTCTGACCAATCCTGAGGAAATTTGGTTCACTGATGGAAGCAGCTTTGTCTTAGATGGGAAAAGAAGAGCTGGATATGCAGTAGTCTCCTTTGAGACCATAGAGGCTAATCCTTTGCCACCAGGTACTTCAGCCCAACTGCCTGAGCTCATAACCCGGACTTGAGCTTTAGAGCTGGGAAAAGGAAAAAGAGTATCCATTTACACTGAATCTAAATATGCCTTTCTGGTGCTACTTGCACATGCTGCTATTTGGAAAGAAAGAGAAGACTTGACCACCCAAGGGTCTGCAACCAAAAATGGTGATCAAATCCTTAGGCTCTTGGAGGCAGTCCATCTATCTGCTGAGGTTTCAGTCTCCCATTGTAAAGGACACCAAGAAGGGAGCATGGAAATGGCATGAGGGAACCAAGCAGCTGATCAGGCACCCAAGAGAGCAGCAGTACAGAACAATGACCTAATAGGGGTTGCCACCTTAGCTCCACAGACTAATTTGCCAGAAACTCCTTCATATACTGAAGGTGAGACTCTTAAAGCTAAGAATGAAGGCTTTCCAGAGGATCATATGGGGTGGTTCCAAAACAAGGGGCTCCTTTTTCTGCCTGGGAACCTCCAGTGGAAGTTGGCTAACTCTTTACATGCCACTACTCATTTAGGGAGAAAGCCCTCCAAAGACTACTAGAAAGGACCTTCAGAAGAACAGGCCTCCAGAAGAATATAAAGCAAGTCTACCCAGGTCATTACAAAGTAACAATAGGACATCATTTACTTCTAAGGTGACCCAAGGACTCTCTAAAGCATTGAGTGTTACTTATTACCTGCCAGGAGGCCTCAGTCTTCGGAAAAAGTAGATAAAACCTAAGATAACCCAGGAGACCTCCTTGGGATGAAAGGAGGCTTTTTCAATAGCTCTCCTCTGCACCCGTATTGCCTCTAAGGAACAGGTTGGTTTTAGTCCTTATGAGATGCTGTGTGGGAGTCCTTTTGTTTATGTCAATGACCTCTTCCTAGATCCAGAGGCTCAGAGAGCCCCCCAGTCTTATACCATGGCTATTGGGCAATTCCAACAGGATATATGCTTGCAGGGTGTCAACCAGGAACCAAAAGATTCTAAAGAGCTACCACTATATGCTCCAGGGACTCAAGTCCTAATTAAAGTCTGGAAAGATGGGTCCCCAAAGGCTCAATCCCAGCCCACATGGAGGGCCCCTATCCTGTAATACTTTCTACCTCCACAGCAGCCAAGGTACCAGGACATGACTCCTGGATTCACTACTCATGGGTCAAGCTGTGGAAGAAAACAAAAGAGGACATTCAATACACCTGTGAGCCCTTGGGAGAGCTCAGATACCTATTCAGGACTACAAATGAGCACCATTCTAATGAACACCCCCAAAATTAAGTTTCTGGGGTTATGATTTCTCAGAATAGTTCTAAAACCCAACATAGCTTGGTAGGGGTTATACTCCAAAATAGACAGGAGATAGATCTCCTGACCCATGAGCAAGGAGGGACTTGAGGCATCTCGAATGAGACATGTTGTTTCTGGGTAAATATCTCCAGCTTAAGTTGAAGAAAGCTTCACAGCCCTCAAGAAAAGCACTCAGATCTTACAGGATCTCAAAGAATGAGTTGTAAAGTTCTTCAGGATAGCTACAATCTTTCTTTGGGGGCTCCTTCTCCTAGCAAGGGAATTTGGAGTTGGCTAATGCCCCTACTAATCCCTGTTATCACCATATTGATGCTGCTTATGATTGCTATTATTATTGTTGCTATTGCTATTGCTATTGCTATTATTATTATTATTATTATTATCAATTGTCTAACACATTTTGTCTCTGCCCAGGTCCACAAGCTCCAACATGCAATACCAGTTCAACAAGGATATATGAAACTACACCCAACCACAGAAAATATCACTCACCCTTAGATGGACACTGCTATAAAGACTCTGAGGCTTGAGAATAGCAAGAAGGGAGGCCAAATGCCCCTCACCATCCCAGCTCAGCAGGAAGTAGCCAGAGAAACCTCAGTCTCTCTACTCCCAAAGAATTGTACCTTCTATCTCTTGAGGGGGAATGTTAGATAGAATAGGAAAAAGGAGTCCAAAATGGTGATGGATAAAAGACAAAGAAAGGAGAAGCCCACAACAATGGAACAAAGGAAGGTCTGAGGACTGGAGTGAGAACCTCCAGGTGAAACAAACAGCCCTCCTGGCTAGCCCAGTCTTCATAGGGAAGGCTCAGGGGGAGGAGAAAAAAACATATAAAAAGAGGAACCAAAATTAAGCCCCTCCCTCTATTCTTTTGAGTCAGCCTGCCCTCATGCCTCAAAGATGCATTTTCCTTTGTTTGCCAAATAAAACTGAGCTGTAACAAAGTTGTAACACTGGTCCACCGTTTTAAATTTTTGCTGTGGCAAGATGGAACCAAGGAACTTACACACTCTCCCAACACTGTATTTAATAATTTCAGGATCAGAATGAACTTAGCTGAGCTGCCATCCTTCTGGTCTCAATTTATTCTAGAATAGGCATCCATTCTAGAGAGAGGAGTTAAGAATGTTGTCCAACCCTCTTGAAGAAGGCTGATTTCTGATGGTTATGAGCAAGAGTTTTGGTGTCAGGCCCAAATATGTTTTGTAGAGAATATAAATTTAGTTATCTTCTCTCATACTCAGATTTCTTATCTGCAAAGTGGAAATAATACTGCCTCTAAGAGTCATTGTGAAGACTCCAGGAAATAATATCTTTAAAATATTGATCTCAGTGCATGACATCTAATAAGCAGTTTCTAAGTAAGTATTTGTAGTATAATGGGCCAGATGTGTAACCTGAAAGACAAAAAGATGGATAAAAACTTATTCAAGTAAGCACAAAACTATGGCATTTGATGGTCCTTCTCACAGTGGCTGACTCAAGGATAAACATGTGACCTGAGCCAGGCCCCAAACTCCAAACCCAGGACTTTGGCTGGAGCTCCCAGTAGAGAGTAACTGTGCCTTAATGTTGCTGCTCTGTAAGGATATGAACCTGCAAGTGTGGAAGCATCCTCACTACCTCAGGTGAATGAGTCCAGTGCAGAAGGAAGAGGTGAAAAGGGAAAAGGAATGACCTCAGTCAGGCTCTGGATTCAACCTTGCCCCTGGAATTCTCAATGACCAAAGCCCTTAGTTATCCTTTCACCTAGTCTAGTTGAAGTTGGACTTCTATTGCTCACAATCAGAGATGGAACTTAGTTTGGGGCAGAGAGGAAAGACAGCAGGGAAGCAGGTGGAGGGAGGTGGTGCTACTTGGCTCTTCCTTCTCTCATTAGCCATGAAGGGAACCCATTCCCCTCAATTCTTTCTGGTTGCTGAATCCTTGCAAGGATGAAAAGTATCTAAATTAATAAGAATTACTCATCTATTAATATTTTGTTGTAGGTCTTCTGCCTTAGGACTTTGGAGGGGTACTCTTCCTACCCCCTTCTGATGCCTATGTCAGAAGCTTTCTCTATCTCCTTTATATTTTAATAAAACTTTATTACACAAAAGCTCTGAGCGATCCAGCCTCGTCTCTGGCCCCAGATTGAATTCTTCTCCTCCGGGGGCCAAGAATCCCGGCGTCGTGATTCAACAACAACCTTTCATCTTGGGGGCTCGTCCGGGATCCTTCAGGACAAGGTAAGGATGCTTGGAGCTCTAGTTCTTTGTTCTCTTAGCGAACACGTTTTTCTGCTGTGCTTTACTAACTCTACAGTGTGCTTGTTTGAATGGATGACATGCCCTGTGCGAAGCAAGTCAGGAGCCCTGCTCTGCGGTTCCATGGTGATCTCATGCGGCTTATGGCAAAAACCTGTCGGGGGTTTCTACCAACCTGCCAAGGCCAAGAGGCACCTAAGGTCTCCGTTGGGAACTGACCAGAAATGGGCAAAGCGTGTGGACTGAACTCTCCTTTCTCGGTCAGACTTTTCGGTCTCTTTGACCATTTCATAACTCCTTGGGAATTAGAAGTACTAACCTAGTCTATCGGATCATATACTTTCAAGGGACTTATTTTATTCAAAATTTTTAAATTATTTAAAAAATTAAAAAAAAAAAAAAAAGGACTTTGGAGAACAGGCTCTGTCCCTGTAGGATCTCGCATACAGATATCAGGTGGGATGTGAAACAAAAGAAGTCCTTCCATTTTCACTGAATGAAACAGACATGTTGTCCATTCATCAGGACCTCTTCCTTGTGTGAGATAGAAAAGAAACAGAGGAGATACAACTTGTTGCTGGAATGGATCAAATCATGCAAGTTGTCACTGCAGGGAAAGAACAAAAGGAAAATCTTCCTGTTCTCTGCCTACAAGAACCCACCATGTTCCTTCTTAACATTCTTTATCTACCACCTCTTACTATTTCCCTTGATGTTTATTATATGATGGCCCATTATATTTCTCATTTCAGGATTTGGAATAAGATAATTCAGAAACAATGAAGAGATTAAAATCTTTCTCACATCTTTGAAAGCAGGAAGGACATTCTAAATTTGCCAGAAGTTCAGGAGGAAAACTGGGAAAAGTTTCAGGGAGAAGGGCTACCTTGTCCATGGGCTAGCCTCTTTTCCTTCTCAAGAAAAGCCACTCTATTTTGAAGTCCAAGAAAGCATCCATCAAGACTGGCATCTTTCTGCTGCCTGCGATCTCCAACTTTCCAGTGAAGGATGGTCCTCTTTGTTCATGGAAGGAAGAGCCAAGTTTTAGTGGCAAAGTCAATTTCCCCAAGAATCAATCTTTGATATATTTTATTTTGTTTGTGACCAAATCTCAAACTCTTTTTGCAGAAACATTGCCTACTTAGAGTGACATTTTACATTAGTTCCAATCTAGCTGATATTTCATTTTAAAGATCATCCCTCCCCACTTTTCTATTGGCATAACTTCTGTTTTTGGTCACCTAAAACAGCAAACCCAAGGCCTCAGCAACATATAAAGTGGTTAAACAGAACAGGAATTAAGACACCTGGTTTCAAAGCAGACTGGGCTAGGCACATGGCTTTCCTGTAGATATTTGTCCATGTTTGTCCTGTTGTCCATCTTGGACAATTTATCTAACCTCTCCAGCCACAATACTTTCTCCATAGATTATTGTAGGGATTAAATGAAATAATATTTGCAAAACATTTATCATTACACCCAACACTATATAAGTGATTCAAAAAATTACTATGAACCTTTTTGTTACTACTATTAGTATTGCTACCATAAAAGTGGTTTGTTTTCCAGAAAACTCAAGCTCTCTCATACAAATTACTGTTCCTATAATGACTGATTCGTTTGAAGGAAACTTTAAGGCAAAATTTGCTAACCCACACCAGGCATTCTCTGCACTGCTCCTAGACTAGAGACTGTGGATTCCAAGAGTAAATAAGGAAATGGAAGGAAGAGAGAGGAATAGGCTTAGCATACTACACCTTGTCCAAAAACGAGCCCAAGCTCCTTGATGGTAGTTTGATGTTGATGATGATAAAAATGATGATGAATATGATGGTGATTACAATAAAGATGATAAAGAAGCTGGTGGTGATGGTGATAAGGCCGATAATGATGGTGGCGGTGGTGCTGCTGCTGCTAATATTAAAATGATGATGCGGCGCGACAGTGTGCAGAGCAAGGACGGCTACGATGTCCACAGAGCATGGCCCAGGAGGAGTGACCCCATAGCGGGTCAAAGGTGGTGGCCAGAAGTGCCAGGCTGCGACAGCGCAGGAGCAGCTGAGAGGAGCTACCTCCATCTGAGGCCAGGGGCGGTGGCCAGGAAGAGCTGCCCCACATCCAAGGAGCAGTGAGTCAGGAGTGCCAGAGGGCCTAGAGGAGCTATTCCACGTTCAAGGTTGGGAGGGAGGCAGTGAGGAGATATTCCTCATCCAAGGTAAGGAGCAGCTGCTGCGCTTTGGTGGAGCAGCTGTGAACAGATACCCCATGTCCAAGGTAAGAGAAACCCAAGTAAGACGGTAGGTGTTGCAAGAGGGCATCAGAGGGCGGACAAACTGAAACCATAATCACAGAAAACTAGTCAGTCTAATCACACTAGGACCACAGCCTTGTCTAACTCAGTGAAACTAAGCCATGCCCTGTGGGGCTACTGAAGATGGGTGGGCATGGTGGAAACGTCTGACAGAATGTGGTCCACTGGAGAAGGGAACAGCAAACCACTTCAGATTCTTGCCTTGAGAAACCCTAGAACAGTATGAAAAGGCAAAATGATAAGATACTGAAAGAGGAACTCCCCAGGTCATTAAGTGCCCAATATGCTACTGGAGATCAGTGGAGAAATAACTCAAGAAAGAATGAAGGGATGGAACCAAAGCAAAAACAACAACCAGTTGTGGATGTGACTGGTGATAGAAGCAAGGACTGATGCTGTAAAGGGCAATATTGCATAGGAACCTGAAATGTCAGGTCCATGAATCAAGGCAAATTGGAAGTGGTCAAACAAGAGATGGCAAGACTGAATGTCAACATTCTAGGAATCAGGGAACTAAAATAGACTGGAATAAGTGAATTTAACTTAGATGACCATTATATCTACTACTGCAGGCAGGAATCCCTTAGAAGAAATGGAGTAGCCATCATGGTCAACAGAAGAGTCTGAAATGCAGTACTTGGATACAGTCTCAAAAATGACACAATAATCTCTGTTCATTTCCTAGGCAAACCATTCAATATCACAATAATCCAAGTCTATGCCCCAACCAGTAATGCTGAAGAAGCTGAAGTCGAATGGTTCTATGGAGACCTACAAGACCTTTTAGAACTAACACCCAAAAAAGATGTCCTTTTCATTATAGGGGACTGGAATGCAAAAGTAGAAAGTCAAGAAACACCTGGAGTAACAGGCAAATTTGGCCTTGGAATGTGGAATGAAGCAGGGCAAAGACTAATAGAGTTTTGCTAAGAAAATGCACTGGTCATAGCAAGCACCCTCTTCCAACAACACAAGAGAAGACTCTACACATGGACATCACCAGATGGTCAACACCAAAATCAGATTGATTATATTCTTTGCAGCCAAAGTTGGAGAAGCTCTATACACTCAAAAAAAAAAAAAAAAAAGACCAGGAGCTGACTGTGGCTTGGATCATAAACTTCTTATTACCAAATTCAGACTGAAATTGAAGAAAGTAGGGAAAACCACTAGACCATTCAGGTATGACCTAAATCAAATCCCTTATGGTTATACAATGGAAGTGAGAAATAGATTTAAGGGCCTAGATCTGATAGATAGAGTGCCTGATGAACTATGGAATTAGGTTCATGACATTGTACAGGAGACAGGGATCAAGACCATCTCCATGGAAAAGAAATGCAAAAAAGCAAAATGGCTGTCTGAGGAAGCCTTACAAATAGCTGTGAAAAGAAGAGGAGTGAAAAGCCAAGGAGAAAAGGAAAGATATAAGCATCTGAATGCAGAGTTCCAAAGAATAGCAAGAAAAGATGAGAGAGCCTTCTTCAGCGATCAATGCAAAGAAATAGAGGAAAACAACAGAATGGGAAAGTCAAGACTTCTCCTCCAGGAAAGTATAGATACCAAGGGAACATTTCATGCAAAGATGGGCTCAATAAAGGACAAAAATGGTATGGACCAAATAGAAGCAGAAGATATTAAGAAGAGGTGCCAAGAATACACAGAAAAACTGTACAAAAAAGATCTTCGTGACCCGGATAATCACGATGGTGTGATCACTCATCTAGAGCCACACATCCTGGAATGTGAAGTCAAGTGGTCCTTAGAAAACATCACTATGAACAACGCTAGTGGAAGTGATGGAATTCCAGTTGCGCTATTTCAAATCTTGAAAGATGATGCTGTGAAAGTGCTGTACTCAATATGCCAGCAAATTTGGAAAACTCAGCAGTGGCCACAGGACTGCAAAAGGTCAGTTTTCATTCCAATCCCAAAGAAAGGCAATGCCAAAGAATCCTCAAAGTCCTGCACAATTGCACTCATCTCACATGCTAGTAAAGTAATGCTCAAAATTCTCCAAGCCAGGCTTCAGCAATAAGTGAACCGTGAACTTCCTGATGTTCAAGCTGGTTTTAGAAAAGGCAGAGGAACCAGAGATCAAATTGCCAACATCCACTGTATCATGGAAAAAGCAAGAGAGTTCCAGAAAAACATCTATTTCTGCTTTATTGACTATGCCAAAGCCTTTGACTATGTGGATCACAAGAAACTTTGGAAAATTCTGAAAGAGATGGGAATACCAGACCACCTGACCTGCCTCTTGAGAAACTCATATGCAGATCAGGAAACAACAGTTAGAACTGGACATGGGACAACAGACTGGTTCCAAATAGGAAAAGGAGTATGTCAAGGCTGTATATTGTCACCCTGCTTATTTAACTTCTATGCAGAGTACATCATGAGAAATGCTGGGCTGGAAGATGCACATGCTGGAATCAAGACTGCCGGGAGAAATATCAATAACCTCAGATATGCAGATGACACCACCTTTATGGCAGAAAGTGAAGAGGAACTAAAAAGCCTCTTGATGAAAGTGAAAGAGGAGAGTTAAAAAGTTGACTTAAAGCCTAGCATTCAGAAAACGAAGATCATGGCATCTGGTCCCATCACTTCATGGGAAAATAGATGGGGAAACAGTAGAAACAGTGTCAGACTTTTTAGGGGTGGAGGGAGGGGCTCCAACATCACTGCTGATGGTGACTGCAGCCATGAAATTAAAAGACGCTTACTCCTTGGAAGAAAATTTATGACCAACCGAAATAGCATATATAGAAAGATAGTAATGATGACCCTGTATGTGAGACAACAAAAGAGACACAGAGGTATAGAACGGACTTTTGGCCTCTGAGGGAGAGGGGGAGGGTGGGATGATTTGGGAGAATGGCATTGAAACATGTATACTATCATATAAGAAACGAAGCGTCAGTCTATGTTCAATACAGGATACACGATGCTTGGGGCTGGTGCATGGGGATGATCCAGAGAGATGATATGGGGAGGGGGCTTTGGCATTGGGAGATTGTGTACACCTGTGGCTGATTCATGTCAATGTATGGCAAAACGAATACAGTATTGTAACGTAGAATAAAGTATTAAAAAAAGAAGAAGAAAGAAGAAAATAAAATGTACCTCGGAGGGTGAACAAAAAAAAAAAAAAAAAAAAACTATATCTGGTTGCCCCAGTGAAAGATGTGCAGCAGAGCAGGAAATAGAAGAAACGATGGATGAAGAAGCAGAAACCTGTGGAACGTAAGAGCAAGTTGAAAAAAGGGAGTAAAAGTCAGTATTTATCAGCAAAATTTTTCTCAGACTACGAAAAGGTTGTTTCAAATTTGTTAGTTTCCCCTTCTTTAGGACCTCCTCTCTGCTGGCTCTGCCAACCCCCACAGGGAGAGTAGAGTGTGACACCAAGGGGACATGCCCACTTGGAGCCTGAATACCCTTCCCTCATCCTTCCTGGATATCAACAATCCTGAAATTTCTTGCTCAAGTACCACAAACAGTTCGCAAAACAGGTGGAATGGAGGAGCTTGGACTTGAAAACTGGTGTGTCAGTGAAGGAGAAGGTGAGGTGGTAGAGGAAGTGGGCTGCAGACCAGGGTGGGAATCTCAGTGCTGGCATTCCCTGGCATGAAATCCCAAGGAGTATGAAAATCCCAGGCATTTTAGGTCATTCTGAAGGTACTTTCGTCCAGTAAAACAAAGATTCCATCTACACATTTTTGTTTTTAGCCTAATGTGTACCTTTTTAGCCTAATGTGTACCTCCACATTAGCCTAATGTGTTTTTAGCCTAATGTGTACGGCTATATTGAGCCATACTGCCCTGGGTGCTGCAAATGTGAGGGCAGCAAGCCTTCCTTCTTGGGCAAGAGCAGGGGTTGGGGAGTTGGCTTCTGGGGGCTGAGAATCACATGCTTCCATATGAAGAGGAAGAAGCAGAATCCAGATTAAAACCCTTTGAGATACTAAACAATCTAGCAATTTCACTTCTATTTCCAAAGAAAACAAAAACACTAATATGAAAAGATAGATGCACCCCTGTTACTGTAGTATTACTTACAAAGTCAAGATATGGAAGCAATCTAAATATCAATAGATGAATGGATAAAGATGTGTAATATCTATACACACACACACACACACACACACTCACACACACACACACACTCACTGGAATATTAGCAGTAGAAAAGAATGCCATTTTCAACAACATAGATGGATCTAGAATATATTATGTTGTTAAATAATTCAGCAAGAAACATACAAATATCATATGATTTAACTCATAGGCAGAATCTAAAAACAAATGAACAAGCACAGCAAAATAAGCGGACTTATAAATTCAGAAAACAAACAAGTGGTTGGAGGGGAGAGGTGTAGGAGGATGAGTGAAATAGATAAGGGAGATTAAGAAGTACAAACTTTCAGTTACAAAATAAACTGGTCAAAGGGATGAAATGTATAGCATGAGAAATATAATCAATAAAATTGTAGTAACTTTGTATGGTGACATATGGTAACTAGATGTATCACTGTCATTTTGTAATGTATTAGAAATATCAAATCACTCTGTTGTATACCTGGAACTAACAGTGCTATAAGCCAATTATACTTCAATTTAAAAAATTAAAAAGGCAAAAAAATAAAAAGCAGAGACATTACTTTGCCAACAAAGGTCTGTCGTCAAGGCTATGGTTTTTCTGTGGTCATGTATGGATGTGAGAGTTGGTCTGTGAAGAAGGCTGAGTGCTGAAAAATTGATACTGTTGAACTGTGGTGTTGGAGAAGACTCTTGAGAGTCCCTTGGACTGCAAGGAAATCCAATCAGTCCATTCTGAAGGAGATCAGCCCTGGGATTTTTTTTTGGAGGGAATGATGCTGAAGCTGAAACTCCAGTACTTTGGCCACCTCATGCGAAGAGCTGACTCACTGGAAAAGACTCTTATGCTGGGAGGGATTGGGGGCAGGAGGAGAAGGGGATGACAGAGAATGAAATGGCTCGATGGCATCACTGACTTGATGGATGTGAGTCTGAGTGAACTCCGGGAGTTGGTGATGGACAGGGAGGCCTTGGCGTGCTGCGATTCATGGGGTCACAATGAGTTGGACACAACCGAGCAATGGAACTGAACTGAACTAATGATAATGGTGATGTTGTTAAACAATGAAAACACTATACTTTCATATGTTGTATTTCTGTAGTATTGGAAGGACATCAGCAAACACGTCGATAAAGGACACTATAGGCAAATTAAGGACAAAGAGATCTAACATCTTTTAGGAATCTTGCATGATTGGATCAGGATGAATTTGTTCATGCAGGAAATATTAATGAGAAAGTCTGAAAAGGATAAGCTAAGATTTTTCATTATTATTGCAGTATATAACAGATAGTAAATGTAAATATTTTTAATAGTAATAGTAGTTGACTTTTTCTTTTGGCTATTACTGTATGCCAACTACTGTGTTAATCATTTTGCATGTGTCATATCCCCTCTATTGTTGCCTTGAGAGGGTTGTGGGTTTTTTTTTCCCCCTGATTTTATAGATGAGGAAACTCAAAGAAGCTAAGTGCATGGAAATAGTAGCAGACACAGGATCTGAACCCAGACTTTCCCACTTCTAAAAAGAAGTCTGCTCCCAGGTATTATATGAGTAGACCAAATCCTTTGCCCCTGATGTTGGTGGAGGAGACAAAAGTAGAATGTTGGTGAGCAAGACAGACTTTTTTCCTTTTGTTGATCATTTGGTCACCCAAATTCAGGCCCTTTCAACCAAGCTACTGTTCTGGAGTTGTGTCTACTTCTGTTGGGGTGATAATTCTGACTACTTTTTATTTTTCACATCAGATTCCAGTATTTGTCACTGAGGCATAACTCACATACCCCAGTTCAGTTCAGTCACTCTGTCGTGTCTGACTCTTTGAGACTCAACGGACTGCAGCATGCCAAGCTTCCCTGTCCATCACCAACTCACGGAGTTCCCTCAAACTCATGTCCATCAAGTCGGTGTTGTCATCACCGACTGGAGTTTCAGCTTTAGCATCATTCCCTCCAAAGAAATCCTGGGGCTGATCTCCTTTGGAATGGACTGGTTGGATCTCCTCGCAGTCCAAGGGACTCTCAATTCTTCACGTTCAGCCTTATTCACAGACCAACTCTCATATCCATACATAACCACTGGAAAAACCATAGCATTGACTAGATGGAACTTTGTTGGCAAAGTAATGTCTCTGCTTTTGAATATGCTATCTAGGTTGGTCATAATTTTTCTTCCAAGGAGTAAGCATCTTTTAATTTTGTGGTTGCAGTCACCATCTGCAGTGATTTTGGAGTCCAAAAATGAAATCTGACACTGTTTCCACTGTTTCCCCATCTATTTCCCATGAAGTGATGGGAAAATGATGCCATGATCTTCATTTTCTGAATGTTGAGCTTTAAGCCAACTTTTTCACTCTTCTCTTTCACTTTCATTGAGAGGCTTTTTAGCTCCTCTTCACTTTCTGCCATAAGGGTGGTGTCATCTGCATGTCTGAGGTTATTGATATTTCTCCTGGCAATCTTGATTCCAGCATGTGCTTCTTCCCAGCATGTGCTTCTTCCAGCCCAGCATTTCTCATGATATAGTCTGCATATAAATTAAATAAGCAGGTTGACAATATACAGCCTTGACGTACTCCTTTTCCTGTTTGGAACCAGTCTGTTGTTCCATGTCCAGTTCTCACTGTTGCTTCCTGACCTGCATACAGGTTTCTCAAATCCTCCCTTTAAAAGTGTGCACCTCAGTGGTTTTTAGTTTATTCACACAGTTGTGCCACCATCACCACTAAAATTTTCAAGTGTTTCTGGAGTTATTATTATATATATATATTTTTTTCTTTTTTATGAGATGATGGGGTGCCACATGGCTTGCAGGATCTTAGTTCACCAGTCAGGAATGGAACCTGCACCCTTGGCAGTGAAAGTATGGAGTCTTAATGACTGAACTGCCAGGGAACTCCCTGGAGCTCTTATTGTAAATGTAAGATTTCTGGGAGAACTGAGGAAATATATAACCCTGCCTTGAAAGAATTTGTAATGGTTTGTAAACTTAAGGCTCCTCACTATTTATAATAAAAGAACAATATTCTGTAAGAATGTAATACATAAAACGCTAAGAAAGAAGAATTAACAAGCAGGGCTAGTGATGATAAGGGAGTCTTCTGTGGGGAGGCAGGCCTTGGAGATGAGGAAAAATTGGAGAAGTGGTGTGAGCAAGAGGGCATCAGATGCAAGAAACTGTCAGGCTAAACAGCCAAAGTGTTAAACTCTTGCTAAGCTAACTATTTTCCCTACTGAGAGACTAGCTGTGACTGCAATAGGAAATAGAAAAGAGATGAGATGAAGACGAGAGATATCAGCCAGAGATGGCCTGGCCTATTTGAAGGTAATTTATATAATAGTGACCAGCAGCTCCTCTCAGAAACTAGGGTGTGATGCTTATTGGTTTCAGCAGGATGTATGTTTTGCAGAGCAAAGACAGCATTTGGCTCTTAGTGGAAATTCCTGCTTTAAAAAGACATTTTGGAGAGAAAAAAAAAAAAAAATTGTTCCATTTTGAAATAAAGTGGGAGTGAAAGTCATGCCCCATGATGCTTCATGGTTAACAAAACTGCAAAGGCATTTCTGACTGGGCATAAAAGATTATTTTAAGCATCATCTCCTGGGCTTCTCAGTTACTAAGAGAATCCTGTCTCAGCTCAGCGGTGCAGACAGGCAAGTTGCCATGACAATCTTGCTAGGCCTGGTTGGAGGCTAAATACCACAGAGGTAGGAAATGCTGTCACTGCCTGACCCCTGAGCAGCTTGGCAGTGCCCCCTACTCCTGCAGCCAGTCACTCCTCCTGGACCCACCTCTGCTGCACAGTCCTTGCCACTAGGAGGCACAGGCGTGGCTGTGGGCATTCAAGGGTTAGTAGCTCAACCTGTTTGATGGTCAGTCTCCTCTTGTGTCCCAAAATGTGCTGCTCATGTTGAATTATGTTCAAGTCTTCCTGAATGCTCATAGTCCCTCAAGCCTGGCCTTTGTCTCTCCGAATAGAGGCTGCTCCTGCTGCTGCTGCTGCTAAGTTGCTTCAGTCGTGTCCAATTCTGTGTGACCCCATAGATGGCAGCCCACCAGGCTCCACCATCCCCAGGATTCCCCAGGCAAGAACACTGGAGTGGTTTGCCATTTCCTTCTCCAGTGCATGACAGTGAAAACTGAAAGTGAAGTTTTCTCAGTTATGTCTGACTCTTTGTGATCCCAAGGACTGCAGCCTACCAGACTCCTCCTTCCATGGGATTTTCCAGGCAAGAGTACTGGAGTGGGGGTGCCATTGTCTTCTCCCTGAATAGAGGAAACACTAGATATTTACCAAGAAGTTGCACTAGGAAGCAGGAGAAAATCTTGAATGAATCTTATTCTCTTTCCAGCCAGATTAGGTGTAGCCAGACATAATCTGAAGCTTTTTCACAGAGGACACCTATCATGGTATTGGTCAATCAACAATTGACCAGCAATTGATTAATCCCTGCAATTGCCTAGATGCCACTCTATCCTTTCATGTGGATGCACATAGTGTTTGTGAGCAACAGTACTTTCTAAAGATGGCAGTAAGTACGTCTTCCATCTCGTGTGCTCTTCAACAATGCGACTCAATGCTCACATTGAGGCATGGATCTATATTCTTCAAATCTGGACCAGTATGTGTCTGAAGTGAAGTAGTAACATAATTTCTAAGGTTAGGTCATAAAAGGTAACACAGCCTGCTGCTGCTGCTGCTAAGTCGCTTCAGTAGTGTCTGACTCTGTGCGACCCCATAGACGGCAGCCCACCAGGCTCCCCCGTCCCTGGGATTCCCCCGGCAAGAACACTGGAGTGGGTTGCTATTTCCTTCTCCAATGCATGAAAGTAAAAAGTGAAAGTGAAGTCACTCAGTCGTGTCCGACCCTCAGCGACGTCATGGACTGCAGCCTACCAGGCTCCTCCATCCATGGGATTTTCCAGGCAAGAGTACTGGAGTGGGGTGCCATTGCCTTCTCCAGTAACACAGCCTACATCTGGTATTCTTCGGATTCTTGCTTTTGGGATCCAATGCTCATGTTATGAGGAACTCCAAGCAACCACATGACAGGACCACCTACAGATATTCCAGAGAACAGCTTAGTAGAGGTCCTGACTGACAGGTAGCATCAAACACCAGACACGAAGTGAAGAAACCTTCAAAATACTTCAGTCCCATAGCTGACATCACCCAGTCTTCCATCATCTCAGCAGAGCTCCCAAACACAGCGAAGCAAAAACAAGTTGTCCTCACTATGCCCTTTCTCAATTCCTGATCAACAGAAAGCATGCAAAAATGAGTAATTGTTCTGTGCCTAACACTTTGTGATGATTTAGAGAAAGAGAAAGACATAACTGAACTGAATTCAGAGTTCCAGAGAATAGTAAGGAGAGATAAGAAGGCCTTTTTTCAACGAACAATGCAAAGAAATAGAGGAAAACAATAGAATGGGAAAGACTAGCGATCTCTTCAAGAAAACTGGAAATATAAGGGACTATTTCCAGCAAAGATGGGCATGATAAAGGACAGAAATAGTAAAGACCTAAACCAGAAGTAGAGATTAAGAAGAGGTGGCAAGAATACACAGAAGAATACCAAAAAAACCCTCTTTATGATCTGGATAACCATGATGATGTGCTCATTTACCTAGAGCCAGACATCCTGGAGTGTGAAGTCAAGCGAACCTTAGGAATCATTATTATACTTAAAGCCAGTGGAAGTAACAGAAGACCAGCTGAGCTATTTAAAATCCTGAAAGACTATAAAACATTGGTGAAAGAAATCAAAGAAGACACTAATGGAGAAATATACAGTGTTCATGGATTGGAAGAATCAATATAGTGAAAATGAGTATACTACCAAAAGCAATCTATAGATTCAATGCAAACCCTCTCAAGCTACCAACAGTATTTTTCACAGATCTAGAACAAATAATTTCACAATTTGTATGGAAATACAAAAACCTTGAATAGCCAAAGCAGTCTTGAGAAGAAGAATGGAACTGGAGGAATCAACCTGCCTGACTTCAGGCTCTACTACAAAGCCACAGTCATCAAGACAATATGGTACTGGCACAAAGACAGAAATATAGATCAATGGAACAAAATAGAAAGCCCACAGATAAATCCATGCACCTATGGACACCTTATCTTTGACAAAGGAGGCAAGAATATACAATGGAGAAAAGACAATCTCTTTAACAAGTCGTGCTGGGAAAACTGGTCTACTTCTGCTAAGTCACTTCAGTCATGTCTGATTCTGTGCGACCCCAGAGACGGCAGCCTACCAGGCTCCCCCGTCTCTGGGATTCTCCAGGCAAGAACACTGGAGTGGGTTGCCATTTCCTTCTCCAATGCATGAAAGTGAAAAGGGAAAGTGAAATCACTGAGTCATGCCTGACTCTTTGTGACCCCATTGACTGAAGCATACCAGGCTCCTCCATCCATGAGATTCTCCAGGCAAGAGTACTGGAGTGGGGTGCCATTGCCTTCTCCAGGGAAAACTGGTCAACCACTTGTAAAAGAATGAAACTAGAACACTTTCTAACACCATACACAAAATTAAACTCAAAATGGATTAAAGATCTAAACGTAAGAGCAGAAGCTATAAAACTCTTAGAGGAGAACATAGGCAAAACACTCTCTGACATAAATCACAGTAGGACCCTTTAAGACCCACCTCCCAGAATATTGGAAATAAAAGCAAAAATAAACAAATGGGACCTAATTAAAATTAAAAGCTTCTGCACAACAAAGGAAACTATAAGCAAGGTGAAAAGACAGCCTTCAGAATGGGAGAAAATAATAGCAAATGAAGCAACTGACAAATAATCTCAAAAATATACAAGCAACTCCTGCAGCTCAATTCCAGAAAAATAAATGACCCAATCAAAAAGTGGGCCAAAGACCTAAACAGACATTTCTCCAAAGAAGACATACAGATGGCTAACAAACACATGAAAAGATGCTCAACATCACTCATTATCAGAAAAATACAAATCAAAACTACAATGAGGTACCATTTCACACTAGTCAGAATGGTTGCTATTCAAAAGTCTACAAACAATAAATGCTAGAGAGGGAGTGGAGAAAAGGGAACCCTCCTGCACTAATAATGGGGATGCAAACTAGTGCAGCCACTATGGAGAACAGTGTGGAGATTCCTTGAAAAACTGGAAATAGAACTGCCTTATGACCCAGCAATCCCACTGCTGGGTGTACACACCAAACAAACCAGAATTGAAAGAGACACGTGTACCCCAATGTTCATTGCAGCACAGTTTATAATAGCCAGGACATGGAAGCAACCTAGATGTCCACCAGCAGATGAATGGATAAGAAAGCTATAGTACATTTGCACAATGGAATATTACTCAGCCATTAAAAAGAACACATTTGAATCAGTTCTAATGAGGGGGATGAAACTGGAGCCTATTTTACAGAGTGAAGTAAGTCAGAAAGGAAAACACCAATAAAGTACACTAACGCATATATATGGAATTTAGAAAGATGGTAATGATGACCCTGTATGCGAGACAGCAAAAGAGACACAGATGTATAGAACAGATTTTGGACTCTGTGGGAGAGGGTGAGGATGTGATGGTTTGGGAGAATAGCATTGAAACATGTATAATATCATATATGAAACGAATCACCAGTTCAGATTCGACACGATACAGGATACTCAGGGCTGGTGCACTGGGATGACCCAGAGGGATGGTATGGGGAGGGAGATGGGAGGGCAGTTCAGATGGGGAACCCATGGTGGATTCATGTTGATGTAAGGCAAAAACAATACAATATTGTAAAGTAATTAGCCTCCAATTAAAATAAATAAATTTATATTAAAAATAAATTAAATTAATTTTAAAACATAAAAATAAATAAAATCCTGAAAAATTGTGCTGTGGAAGTGCTTCACTCAATATGCCAGCAAATTTGGAAAACTCAGCAGTGGCCACAGGACTGGAAAAAGTCAGTTTTCATTCCAACCCCAAAGAAGGGTAATGCCAAAGAATGTTCAAACTATTGCACAATTGCACTGAATTCACATGCTAGCAAGTTATGCTCAAAATCCTTCAAGCTAGCCTTCAGCATTACATGAACCAAGAACTTCCAGATGTACAAGCTGGGTTTCAAAGCAGTACAGGAACCAGGGGTCAAATTGCCATCTGTCTGGATCATAGAGAAAGCAGGGGAATATCAGAAAAACACCTACTTCACTGACTATGATCACAACAAACTGTGGAAAATTCTTAAAGAGATGGGGAGTACAAGATCCCTTACTTGTCTCCTGAGAAAACCGTATGCAGGTCAAGAAACAATGGTTAGAACCGCATGTTGAACAACAGACTGGTTCAAAATTGTGAAAGATATATGACAAGGATGAATAGAAGAACTGTACAAAAAGATCTTCACCACCCGGATAATCACAATGATGTGATCACTCATCTAGAGCCACACATACTGGAATGTGAAGTCAAGTGGGCCTTAGACAGTATCACTACGAACAAAGCTAGTGGAGGTGAAGGAATTCCAGTAGAGCTATATCAAATCCTGAAAGATGATGCTGTGAAAGTGCTCCACTCAATATGCCAGCAAATTTGGAAAACTCAGCAGTGGCCACAGAACTACAAAAGGTCAGTTTTCATTCCAATCCCAAAGAAAGGCAATGCCAAAGAATCCTCAAACTACCACACAATTGCATTCATCTCACACGATAGCAAAGTAATGCTCAAAATTCTCCAAGCCAGGCTTCAGCAATACATGAACGGTGAACTTCATGATATTCAAGCTGGTTTTAGAGATCAAATTGCCAACACCACTGGATCATGGAAAAAGCAAGACAGTTCCAGAAAAACATCTATTTCTGCCTTATTGAGTATGCCAAAGCCTTTGACTATGTGGATCACAAGAAACTGTGGAAAATTCTTCAAGAGATGGGAATACCAGACCACTTGACCTGCCTCTTGAGAAACTCATATGCAGGTCAGGAAGCAACAGTTAGAACTGGACATGGGACAACAGACTGGTTCCAAATAGGAAAAGGAGTATGTCAAGGCTATATATTGTCACCCTGCTTATTTAATTTATATGCAGAGTACATCATGAGAAATGCTGGACTGTAAGAAACACAAGCTGGAATCAAGATTGCCGGGAGAAATATCAATAACCTCAGATATGCAGATGACACCACCCTTATGGCAGAAAGTAAAGAGGAACTAAAAGCCTCTTGATGAAAGTGAAAGAGGAAAGTGAAAAAGTTGACTTAAAGCCTAGCATTCAGAAAAAGATCATGGCATCTGGTCCCATCACTTCATGGGAAATAGATGGGGAAACAGTGGAAACAGTGTCAGACTTTTTTGGGGGGCTCCAAAATCACTGCAGATGGTGATTGCAGCCATGAAATTAAAAGACGCTTATTCCTGGGAAAAAGTTATGACCAATCTAGATAGTATATTCAAAAGCAGAGACATCACTTTGCCGACTAAGGTCTGTCTAGTCAAGGCTATGGTTTTTCCTGTGGTCATGTATGGATGTGAGAGTGGGACTGTGAAGAAGGCTGAGCGCCGAAGAATTGATGCTTTTGAACTGTGGTGTTTGAGAAGACTCTTGAGAGTCCCTTGGACTGCAAGGAGATCCAACTAGTCCAATCTGAAGGAGATCAACCTTGGGATTTCTTTGGAAGGAATGATGCTAAAGCTGAAACTCTAGTACTTTGTCCACCTCATGCGAAGAGTTGACTTATTGGAAAAGACTCTGATGCTGGGAGGGATTGGGGGCAGGAGGCGAAGGGGACGACCGAGGATGAGATGGCTGGATGGCATCTCGAACTCGATGGACGTGAGTCTGAGTGAACTCCGAGAGATGGTGATGAACAGGAGTCCTGGCATGCTGTGATTCATGGGGTCGCAAAGAGTCGGACACGACTGAGTGGCTGAACTGAACTGTAGTGATTAAATTAAGACAGTACTTCCCAGACCCATTTGTCAATCAGGAAATACTTGACAGCAGACAGAGCATGTTTTACTTTGATTTGGTTTAGCACTGATGTCTGCTAAAGATTTCTTCGCTGAAGGTTGCCATCATGGACTAGGAGAGTTCTCACACTAGGGGCAAAGGTTAGACTGACTGGCTGCCTCCTCAGGCCTCACAGACTGCCATGTGTGATATGGTCACTTAACAATTTTCCTCTCAGCGATATAGGAATTCCAATGCAAGGGTAATAACCTACTTGTCTTAGGGAATCAAAGAAACAGAATGGCTCTGCTGAGATTTATATCTTGGCCCTAAATAGTCAAAAGAACTGAAGTTGTAGTCTCTCTGTGTTTATTTTCTCAACTGTAAAATGGAGATAATTATAGTATTATCCTATAGGGTCATTATAAAAGATCAAATGAGGAAATACACCAAAGAGTGAACATGAATTCTGTTAGGAATCAGACTTCAGTGTTTAATTTATAATGGAATGCAACACAATACTTCTAACAGACCACACTCAAGGCCACACTCCAGTTAGAAAACAGTTCTTTCCTCAAAAATCTTATCCTCAAAACAGATCTGCTCTCTCACCATCATTATGCCTAGTTTCACGTTGTCCTTCTTACCTCCAACAAAATTACTGTGATGCCCAAATGCTGAACTTTTGCTGAATAGTATCCATTTCAAAAGAAGTCTGTTTCCTTCATGCCACCCAGTGTAAGTCCAAATATTATGACTCATTTGTAGGTGTATGCTCTCTCTTGCTGCAGGAAGCTAATGAAACTTAAATTTATGAATTCAAGTGTGCTCCCGGTAGTCTATGACTGAGACTTCCAGGGCTTCCACAATACTCATCCCATATTATAGCTCAAGAAATGCTAGCCATTTGCAGTTGTAGGCAAGTCTTTTTATTCCCAGCTGCTTTCATACAGCATAACTCAAGACATGCTTATTCAGTAAAAGGCTATTCTCAAATAACTGGGAGGCCAGGCTAGCATGAGCAAACAAAGATTTTGAAAACATTCTTTGTTTTCTAATTGTTATCTTTATAGAACAGTCCAAGTAGTTATCAGGAATTGACCATGGCCTGGACTTTTTAAGCCAGCATAGCCATATCTCAGATAAAAGAAGGTCTTAAAATAGCTTAAGTCTTTTTATTTCTGAATTTCTACAAGCACTCCTCTGACAAAGAAGGAAACAAAGTAATAGAATGAATACGCAAGATCACACATGGTGATTAGGCTGACTCTGAACCTAGGACAAGGGTTTATTTGTACCTAAAGTATATTAGGAATAAATGATTGTTCAAAATAATTTAGTAATCATTTACTCTCTCCAGGAATTTCTCCTGGTCAGGAATTCATGAGTTTCTTAGTTGGGTGGTTCAGGCTCAGTCTTTCATGATTGCAGTCATTTGAAATGTTGCCTGGAACCAGAGGAATCCCTTCCTAAGTGGTTAATTCCTATTTGGAAAGATGGTTCTTCTTCACATGGGCCCCTCCACAGGGATGTTTGAGTGCCTGCAGGACAAGACTGCTGGTTTGCCTCATACAGAGGTGTTCAAGAGCCCGAGACATACTAGCAATACCTTTTATGATCCACCCCAGAAGTCACACCACATCAGCTTGGCCATAGTCTACGACCATATGTCAGTCCTGTTTTAGTACCAATTCTTCCATCTGTTTTGGACCAGCACTGTCTGTATTTCTTCATCTGTAATATAAAAGTAACGACCTTCTTGTTTTGAACATAACCCAATATAAGAATATCAAGGGCTGCTTAGTACAATGAGCTGCCCCGCAACGGGCACTACTTAGAAGTGACTTCGCTTCCTTAAGAAGCCTGTCCCTCAGTTCAGTTCAGTCGCCCAGTCGTGTCCGACTCTTTGTGACCCCATGAATCGCAGCACGCCAGGCTTCCCTGTTCATCACCGTCTCCGGAGCCCACTCAGACTCACGTCCATCGAGTCCGTGATACCATCCAGCCTAGTTTGCCTCATTCTCTTAAAGTTTAAATTCCAAGAGTCAAGTTCTTTTTTCCACCCCATAGAGAGCCAGATCCTACCCACTCCACCCTACTCCGAGCCAAAATTAGGACTATTCCGGGAGGCGGAACTCTAGTTCTTAGAGCTGATCCCGGCACCGGCGCGCTTTGCGAGCGGACCGGAAATGGCTCCGGCAGTTCTTTTTCGTCCGGGAAGGCAGTGTGGGAGCCTGCGGGACAGCTTCGGACCGTTCACGGGACTGGGACACGGTCGCTGCGGCGCCCTGAAAGCCAAGCCGAGCGGCAGGGCGCCCGAGCGTGAAAGGGTTGCGCTCTCCCGGCCTCACCATGCCCAGTTGGAGGCTGCTGGCTTGGGCCGGCGCCCGGGTGCTGGACCGCGGCACGGGTGGCCTGGGCACTGCCCTGGGCTCGGGAAACAGGTGGGTGCTGGGAAGAGACGAGCGTGGGAGGTGATCCTTGCACTCGGCGGCCACGGGCTGTGGCTTGGCCCGGCCCAGGGAAGGAGGGAGCTCCGTCCAGGCCTGAAGAGTTAAGAATCACTACTCAAAGGACGTGCCCTTTGAAGGGGTAAAGGGGTAGATATTTTTATTTTCAAGGCTGATGAGCCAGCGACTGGCAGCAAGAAGTACCAACAGCAATAATATTATCTTCCAATTAGAGTGTTTATAATAAATGTTCTGTTAGGAAACATTAGGCGCCTTGGCTCATGTGGCCTCTTGAGAGCTGTTATCATCCGTTTTACAGATACCACTATTATTCCGTCCTATCATTATTCAGTTTTACAGATAAGAGTCTTACAGACAAGCGATTTGCCCAAGGTCACTTAACTAATAAGTGCAGAATTGAGACTAGCCTGGCTATATCTTCCTGTCTACAAAGAGATCTACCTCAGAAAGCTTTACTTCTTTCTGACCCTCCTCTCAAGAATTACACACCTGTTTCCTGACCTCTGTCCCCTAAAGTCTTTCTTGTGTGTTCAGCTAGTAGAGGTCAGGTCTTTTATGGATTTTTAGAATTTGCATACTCCATTTTTTCACCATTCCGAGGCTAGGCCATGTCATTACAGATAAGAGGTGAGCTCATCAGAAAAATATCAGTAAGCCCACATTCTGTTACCTTTACTGCATGTAAACTGTTATGGTACGTGTTCAAATGGGCCTGTGACTTTTCTTGTCTACATAGGACTACCCTGTTGGAAATCCATTTATCTCAGAGGAGAAAGGGAGAACTTTTCCTCCAATTAATGGTTAAAATATGAGCCCTGTTATTTTCATGAGGAATGTCAGTGAAAAAACTGGAACAGGATGCACACCTTTCCCTAAGGCCCTGACTATACTTTCCAGCTGATGTATCCTCCTGTACGTTAAATGGGAACCCTTTTGAATTGTGTTTTGTTCTCTAATTTTATTTTTGCAGAACAGAGATCTGGGTTTTGGTTAGAAGTCTCCATGGCAAGAGTGGTACTTGGTGGGATGAACATCTTTCTGAAGAGAATGTTTCCTTTGTTAAGCAATTGGTCTCTGATGAAAATAAAGCCCAGTTAACAAGTAAACTCTGTCCTCTGAAAGATGAGCCGTGGCCTATACATCCTTGGGAACCAGGTGGTTATTTTGTGTATGTTGTGTTCTCGTTGCCTGATTACTGTCTGACTGGCACATTTAAAGTCATAGTGACTTCTGGATAAATTTGTCATCTGTTTTTCATGACATAACTGTGTCTGTTTCATTGTGATTTGCTTTGCAAGTATATTTCCAGCATCCTAGTCTACTGTTAATGAATGTCTGATGATCATCAAAACTTCCTCAAGAAACTGCATAGTAGGTGAAAAGAGAATCATTCTGAAAATTTTTTTTTAATTTTCTTCAGATAAAAATAAAATAGAAAAGAAAAGCTGGAAGAGTGTGGTGAACTAAAATGTATCACTCAGAGATTTGCATTTGAGGTGTTCTAGCACTCAGTACCTGCCAAGCATAACCCCAGAATCAGCTCTTGGTACCAGACAGAGTGCTACATCCATCTGTGGCCAGACCAAAAAGCCTAAGACCTTTCCTGTTGAGGGTGTTGTCTTTGATTAGGGGTTATTGTAGCTGTCAAATTGTTTAATGACTAGACATCTTAGTGGAGCAACTTCATCAGTTTATACAACAAACTGAGTGTCATAGTAGATGCTAACATTTTTTAGCCACGTACCACTTATGTCATCTCTGTAACTCCAGCTAACTTCTTAGAATTTGAGTAGTAGATATTTCATGATTAATGAGATTGGATATGAATTGATACTAGGAAAGCAAGGCATAACGGTAGATTCATCATGCCCTCTATTAATTACCACTATTCTAAATACTAGAATAAATCACTTTAACTGTTTATTTTGTATAGTTCTCTTATATTTTTTGTTTTACAGAGATTTATTGAGTAACACTATGTCAGGCATGGTTGAAGGCACTTATATCTGAAAGGAACAGTTGTATTTTACTCTATGGCTATATCAGCATGTTTGTTATCTGCCTACTCCTTACATGAAACCAAAATTTAGGAAATCCTATAGTATCAAGTTGACAAATGTTGAAAAAAAATGTGTGAATACTGATTTGTCTTTAATTGCCAGGTTCCTCTAGAGTGGGCCTTATTGCACTGAAGCTAGGCATGATGCCTTTATGGACCAAAGATGGTAAGAAGCATGTGGTCACATTACTTCAGGTGAGAAAGAAATAAAAATAATAGCAAGTCTGTTGTGCATGCTGAGATCTATTTGTGCAAACCTATTGTGCAATAGACAATATTTGTATCCTGAAACGTGAACAAGAGGTAGAATGGAGCATAAATTCTGTTAAAGGATGTCAGTGAATGTTCTTACTCATGCCTGCATGGTAGCTTTTGGGATAACTGGAGCAATAAATTTAAAAAAAATTGTAACCTAACTTCTTACAGATCTACTAGTTTAACTCAGTCAGAAAAAAAGTCTCAGTCCCATCTTATTTTCATTTATTCGGTTCTTTCAACTCCAAGTTGTAATTTTGATCTTTTACTAACTCAGAGTGTAACACTTACCTGCAGAAGCAGCATTTTGTTGTCTGAAATAAGGTTAATGGTTAAGAATGTTGGCCCTGGAACCTGAATATCTCATATCTCAGTTACACCATTTCCTAGCTGTGTTCTTTGAAGCACTGCCTCATCTGTAAAAGATAGGATTTTATTCTTCAGGAGAAATCACTGTGACCTCCCTCAAAGGATTACTGTGAGGCTTGCACAAGATGATAAATGTCAGGCACTTAAAATTTAAAACAATGTTCAATGTCCAGCATTAGCTATTGCTGTCTTTATCATCATTATAAAAATCACTGGTAAGTTGAGGCCATCATTCTCCAGATCACTTTGAACAGCTCACTTCATCTGTGGAGTTAAGCCTTGGACAAGTGATTAGGCAAGTGATGGAGATTAAAGTGAGAGCCCATACATGGAAGTGCTTCCAGTACTGTCAGGCATGTCCTGCAAGCTTAGTAAGTTTTTACTGACTCTGAATAATCAAGGAAAGAATTATATCAATAATTTCTAGAAGTCTACAGAACTTTGGGAACTTTCAGGAGTGACGAGTGGGATTGTAAATTGGAACAACTACTTCAGGAAATAGCTTAGCATTAGGGAAAGTTGAGGTAGGTGAACCTGTGGTCTTCCAGTTTCACTCCTGAGTGTTACTAGAAAACTCAAACATCAGTTATAGCAGCATTACTCTTAATATGCCAAAACTAGAAATAACTCATGTTTCCATCATGGTAGAATGAATAAAGAAATCCTGGTATATGTACATGATAAAGAGCTGGGTGGCAGTGAAAATGCACAGAATGGAGCTGCAGAAAGCAGTGTGGGTGAACCTTACCAATAGAATCTTGAGCAAAAGCAGGAAAATCTGGAGGAGTCTGTGTGGTCTGACTCTATTTACATGAAGTTTCAACAGATAGCACTAAACTACAGGATTAAGCAGTGCTTTCAAAGGTAGTTATAATGAAACGTTGAATAAATGATTACCACATTGTCAAGAGGGATGGTTGTTTATTTGAAGGGCAGTGCTTCTCAAAATTTTCTGTACCTCAGAATCACCTAGGGGGTTCAGAAAACACAGCATCTGTTTTAGTAGGTTCTGGCAGGGGCCTGAGACCCTGCATTTTTAAATGGTTCCCAGGTGATGCTGATACAGCTTGTCTAGGGACCACACTTTGAGAACCATTGCTTAAGGGGTAAAAAGGACAGGGAGGAATGAGTGTGAGATGGGATTAGGAAGAGACACAGAGGTTTAGGGGATTTTTGATATGGGTAGTGGTTGCTTCTAAGCTGCTGCTAAGTCGCTTCAGTCATGTCCGACTCTGTGCGACCCCATAGACGGCAGCCTACTAGGCTCCCCATCCCTGGGATTCTCCAGGCAAGACCTCCAGAGTGGGTTGCCATTTCCTTCTCCAAGGCAGGAAAGTGAAAAGTAAAAGTGGTTATATGCATATTTTCTTTGTAAATACTCCATTTTGTTGTATATTTGTGTTTTATGCACATTATGTACTGTGGTTAATGGGTTTTTTAGATTGTGATTGGTTTTAGAGGGATTATGAGATCAGAAACTTTAGAGAATTCCTAACTGTCCTAGGGACTCAGTGTGGCTGGTATGTAATAACAGATATTCCAGCACATTAATTTTTTGTGTGTGTTTTTTGTTTTTAGGTTCAAGACTGTCATGTCCTAAAATATACTCCAAAGGAAAATCATAATGGAAAAATGGCAGCCCTGACTGTAGGAGGAAAAACTGTGTCACGTTTCCATGTAAGGATACATTTTCATTCCTAGAATACTGCATTTCATTAGCTTTAGATCTGAATTCTTTGAAATTCTGAATTAAGTTTTGAGGCTATCACATAGTCAGAAACTTGTCCTGGAGGTAAACTATGGATATGGGGGAAGACAGTCTGATAGAGGGGCTTCCCTGCAAGTAAAGAATCTGCCTGTGATGCGGGAGACCTGGATTCAGTCCCTGGGTTGGGAAGATCCCCTGGAGAAGGGAATGGCAACCCACTCCAGTATTCTTGCCTGGAGAATTCCATAGACAGAGAAGTCAGGGAGAGACAAGAAGGCCTTCTTCAATGAACAGTGTATAAAAATAGAGGAAAACAGAAGGAGAAAGACTAGAGATTTCTTCTGGAAAATTTGGAAATACCAAGGGAACATTTCACCCAAAGATGGGCACAATGAAGGACAGAAGTGGTAGAGATCTAGTAGATGCTGAAGAGATCAAGAAGAGATGGAAAGAACACACAGAAGGAGTGTACAAAAAGATCTTAATGAACTGAATAACTAATTCATGTTACCCAGAGCTAGGCATTCTGGATTGTGAAGTCAAGTGGGCCTTAGGAAGCACTGCTGTGAATAAAGCTAGTGGATGCAATGGAATTCCAGTTGAGCTATTCAGAACCCTAAAGGATGATGCCATCAAAGTGTTGCACTGAATATGTCAGCAAATCTGGAAGACCTAGCAGTGGCCACAAGACTGGAAAAGGTCAGTCCTCACCCTAGTTTCCATGAAGAGATGGGACTAAAGCATGTTTCATACTAAACATGTTTAGTACTAAAATACTAAAGAATATTCTAACCATCTGACAATTCCACTCATCTCCCATGCTACTAAGGTCATGCTTAAAATCTTGCTTGCTAGGCTTTAGCTTTATGTAAACCAAGAACTTCCAGACATCCATGCTGGGTTTAGAAAAGGCAAGGGAACCAGAACAAATTGCCAACGTTTCCTTAATCATAGAGAAAGCAAGGGAATCCCCAAAAACATCTACTCTATTTCGTTAACTTCGCTAAAGCCTTTGACTGTGTGGATCATAACAAACTGTGGAAAGCTCTTAAAGAGATGGGAATACTAGACCATCTTACCAGTCTGCTGAGAAATCTGTATGCAGGTCAGGAGCAACAGTTAGAATCCTGTATGGAACAACTGATTGGCTCAGGATTGAGAAAGGAGTATGACAGTGCTGTCTGCTGTCACCCTGTTTATTTAACTTATACACTGAGCACACCATGAGAAATGCCAGCCTGGATGAGTTACAAGCTGGAATCAAGATAGGCAGGGGAAACTACCTCAGATATGCAGATGATACCACTCTTATGGCAGAAAGTGAAGAGGAACTAAAGAACCTCTTGATGAGGGTGAAGGAGGAGAGTGAAAGGTAGGCTTAAACTAATTAGGAAAAAAACCCACTAAGATCTTGGCATCAGCCCCATTACTTCATGGTAAATAGAAGGGGGAAAAATGGAAGTAGTGGCAGATTTCCTCTTCTTGGGCTCTAAAATCACCATGGATGGTGATTGCAGCCATGAAAAAGAAGACGTTTGCTTTGTGGCAGGAGAACTATGACAAATCTAGGCAATGTGCTGAAAAGCCAAAACATTACTGTGCTGACAAAGATTAGTATATCAAGGCTTTCTTTCCAGTGGTCACATGTGGTTGTGAGAGCTGGACCCTAAAGAAGACAGCACCAGAGAATTGATGCCTTCAAACTGTGGTCTGGAGAAGACTCCTGAAAGTCCCTTGGACAGCAAGGAGATCAAACCAGTCAATCTTAAGGGATATCAACCCTGAATACTCATGGGAAGGAACTGATGCTAAAGCTGAAGTAACAGTATTTGGCCACCTGATGTAAAGAGCTGACTCACTGGAAAAGACTCTTATGCTGAGAAAGATTGAAGACAGGAGGGGAAGGGGACGACAGAGGATAAGATGGTTGGATGGCATCACCAATTCAGTGGACATAAGTTTGAGCAAGCTTTGCGAGATGGTGAAAGACAGGCAAACTTGGTGTGCTGCAATCCGTGGGATCACAAAGAAGTCAGACACGACTGAGCGACTGAACAACAATTCCCAAGTAGAATGCTGAGTTTGTAGTTTAAATGTGAAAACATCTGCACAATTAGTATTTTGGAGTTTTTTGGATAGCTAAAAGCAGAGAATACCTTTTAAGAAATGGTGATTTTCACTAATGGCTGCTGAAATGTCTTTACATTTACTAAAACATTACTTGTCTCTAGATTAATATTTTTATTATAAATTGTTTATGAAGTGAACATGAATGGAAATCAGGAGATAACCTGTGCTATGCAGCTGTCAAAACTAGCAAGTGTTTATCATTTACCTTTTATTTCCTTGTCATAGTTAATTTTTTAATTTAAAGTTTTAGTTGTCTTTTTTTTATTTCTGGCTGTGCTGGGTCTTCGCAGCTGTGCAGTCTTTTCTCTAGTTGCAGTGCACAGGCTTCTCATTGCAGTGGTTTCTCTTGTTGCCGAGCATGGGCCCTGGAGCGCTGGGTCTTTAGTAGTTGCTCCAGGGCTCTGGATTGCAGGCTCAATAGTTGTGGCCCATGGGCTTAGTTGCTCAAACTCTTATCTCTTGCATTGGAAGGAGGATTCTTTACCACTGAGCTACCAGGGAAGCCCCATAGTTAACCCTTCAGCAGTTGTTACATGCTGAGTATATAGGCATAAGTCTTTTACATTTATTAACCAATGAACTTTTTCAGACTCTAATAAGGATAAGTAACTCCCTCAGAGACACTCACTAATAAGAGGTAGACAGTCAGACTCCAATATCCTTACTTTCTTAATTGTCTCTTGATATCCACCCTTTGGAAACATACAGGGAAGGTGGACTAATAAATCAGCCATCTCAATATGGAACTATAAATGCAGCAAGCACACTGGCCAGTTCTGTTTGTGGAAATCTTAGGAGGTTTCACAGGGAGGAGACTAGAAGAAGGGCAGGTGTTAAAGGTATGCCAGGGGGAGTGGGCTTTATAGAAGCAGACCTGTGGAGGAGGATTGCTGCCTCAGGAGAAGAGGAGAAGGGCAGTGTGTCTGGATCTTAATCTGTGGTGGGGCTGGTGGGAGAGTGTGATAAAGGTGTGAAAGGTGGGGATGGAGTTTAGACTTTCTGAATTCTTTAAACAGAAAGTGAAAGTGTTAGTTGCTCAAGCTTGTCGACTCTTTGTAATTTCATGGACTGTAGCCTGCCAGGCTCCTCTATGTAATTCTTCAGGCAAGAATACTGGCATGGGTTGCGATTCCCTTTTCCAGGGGATCTTCCCAACTCAGGGACAGAACCTGAGTTTCTTACATTGCAGGCAGATTCTTTACTGTCTGAGCCATTACTACTCACTGCTTCAACCAGGGCGGTAGTCAGATTAGTCAGAGCTATGGTTTTTCCAGTAGTCATGTATGGATGTGAGAGCTGGACTATAAAGAGAGCTGAGTGCTGAAGAACTGATACTTTTGAACTGTGGTGTTGGAGAAGACTCTTGAGAGTCCCCTGGACTGCAAGGAGATCCAACCAGTCCATCCTAAAGGAACTCAGTCCTGAATATTCATTGGAAGGACTGATGCTGAAGCTGAAACTCCAGTACTTTGGCCACTTGATGTGAAGAACTGACTCATTTGGAAAGACCCTGATGCTGGGAAAGATTGAAGGCAGGAGGAGAAGGCGATGACAGAGGATGAGATGATTGGTTGGCCTGATGCTGGGAAAGATTGAAGGCGGGAGGAGAAGGCGATGACAGAGGATGAGATGATTGGTTGGCATCACCAACTCAATGGACATGAGTTTGAGTAAACTCCAGGAGTTGGTGATGAACAGGGGAGGCTTGGTGTGCTGCAGTCCATGGGGTTGCAAAGGGTGGGACATGACTGAGCGACTGAACTGAACTGTAGTCATATTGTTATCATGGTTAACAAAATTAGAAGATCCCTCATGCTGGGAGGACATTTAAGGGGTGAGCCCTCTGGGAGAGTTGATTAAAGTCTTTTGCACTGGAGCAATTGCTTTGGGTTTGGGAGAGGCAAGCATTATAAAAGACCAGGTGAGGATGAGCTGGTGGGACAGGACCCAGCAGGTCAGTGCTGATGCTGTGACCTGGGACAGAGACAAGGAACGGATTGCTTTGGAGGAAAGATGTAAAGAGTTTACAGAAAAGGCAGGTGGAACTGTCCTGTAGGTAGTGGGGTATGTGTGCTAAGTCACTTCAGTCGTATTTGACTCTTTGTGACTCCATGGACTACAGCCCTTTAGGATCCTCTGTCCATGGGGATTCTCGGTTGTCATGACTCCTCCAGGAAATCTCCCAGACCCAGGAATAGAATCTCTTATGTCTCTTGCATTGGCAGGCAGATTCTTTACCACTAGCACCACATGGGATATACTGATCAGTATATTGGCAATGGTTGAAGTCCTATGGTTTAATAGGCCTGTCTCATAAATATTACTTGTTTTTACATATTATGGTACTATGTTTAGCTTATTTTTCATTAAGACTTCATAGTAATATCTGCTACTCTTGATAGTTTATTGACTAATAATTATGGGGTTCAGATAAGGTAGTTAAAAGTACAATGTGATATTTTTGGAAACTTTTTAAAAAATGTCAAATGTTTGAATTTTTAAGTGTAAATATTTGCCAGAGCTCCTGTGAATCATGAACAATTCTTTGGTTTGCTAGATACCACTGTTTTCTAATTGATTATATTTCTGTGTTTTTGTTAGGACTAGCACTGTCATCTTTGTTTCATTACCAATTTTGTAAATTTCTGGCTCTGTAGCCTCCATATTTGTAAACCGGGTGTCATATTGGGGTAATCCATTCTGCTGTAGCAGATTTGTGAACATTACTTCCTCAGGACTATGAGACAGTGGGAAATGAGTGGGCATGGCATCAGAAGAGCTGAGTTCTGTTTCTGTGGCTGCCATTAGCTCCTTCACTCCACCTTTCAGAACATCCATTTTCTTACCCACCAAAGCAAGCAATTGGAGTTGATGGTCTCTGAATTCTCTCCTAGTTCTAGAAGTTTCACACTGATTCTCAAATACTTGAGTTTTTAACAAAAAACAAAAGTTCCCCTCCTACTTGCCAGCTCAATTTATTTATTTTCCTTAATGATGAAGACAGTCTTGTTGATAAAATCTTAATAGCTAAACTATTAGAGAAATGTTAGTACTTTTATTTCTACTTTTGTACTTGAAACTGGTCTTCATACCTTAAATTTTATCTCACCAGTGAATGTATAGCACAGCAGGATGCTGATTTGGATGCTGATTCTTATACTGTGGTGAATTTTAACCCCATAAATGACATGAATTTTTAAAACTATTCACTACTGTGGTATAGGAAGTGCTTCAGAGGCTCATTTATTCTTCAAGATATTAATTTTCTAGGTCCAGAGGTCATGTATTGTAATATTAAGAAACAAATTTGTCTTTGTATGACCTTTTGTCAGAATAGGATGTGAAAATGAAGTTCTAGAATTCTTTAGAAGTAAAGCATTTTCGTTCAGAAAGAAAGATTTTTGAAATTCAATGTATACAAACTTCAAACTTTCATTTGCACATTGTAACCCTCAGTGAAACTGCAAGTAGATTGATTTTAGAGGGTCTGAGAGAGAGAGAGATCTATGAATATTAAATAGTGTAGCATTTTACAATGAGTTGATTGCATCAGTTTTATTTATACTCAGGCTGGAATGTTATTTTTCTTAATCTGTAAAGAATTTATGCCTCCAAGAAATGAGACTACTTGGCTTTTGCTATTTGTGTACCATATTATAAATAAAAACTGATGTGGTACATAATGTTTTGAATAAGGAAGTTTAAGTGGCCTTACAAGTTGATTAAATCAATTCATATTTGGGGCAGAGAAGCATTTTCATTGTAAGAAGGATAATTGAAGAGAACTTTGAAGAGGGGGAAAAAAATGCAACCTTGTAGATGGGATTATCCAAGTGTGACACTGCTGTCAGTCTTTTAAATTGCCTTTGAAATCATTTATTTGGAAGTTAGAAAAAAAAAACCCTCTGTAACACTGCTGTTGACTTCACCTCAGCTTGAACATTTGGTTTTTCTCAGGACAGATGCCTGATTAGTTTTATGATATTTTAAAAGAAAAAAATTATTCAACTTCAGTGAAATTGGAAGATAATCAGGAAGTATGTATTACCTTTGTCCTCCTTATGTCTCAGTCTAGAGTTACTTAGTCAAGATGTTTATCTTTTCCATTTTATATTACTAAAAAATGTACAAGATTTTTCTCATAAGCCTCCTGGAATACATAAAAACTGATATTAATAAAATATGTTTTTTAAATTGCCAAGTAGAATATGTGAAGGTCAAATATAAAATTGAAATTGTGGTCTAAAATTCAATAAATTTGAATCTGATACATCAGGGAAATAATTTTAAGTATCCACATTTTTAGATGTTTTATTGAAGTTAAATTGATCTAAAACACTGTTAGTTACAGATGTGCAACATAGTGATTGAGTATTTCAATCATTTCAATCATTACAAAATGATCAGTATAGTTACCATCCATTGCCATGAAAACTCATTACAAGATTGTTGACTATATTCGACATGCTATACATTTCATCCTCAAGACTCACTTATTTTGTAACTGGAAGTTTACCTCTTAACTTCCCTCACTATTCCATTCATCCCCCAGCCCCACCCATCTGGCAACCACCTGTTTGTTATCTCTATCTATGAGTCTGTTTCTGCTTTGTTACCTTCCATTCATTTGTTTTTGAGATTCTGCATATAAGTGAAATCGTATGGTATTTGTCTTTCTCCATCTGACTTACTTCACTTTGCATAATATCCTCTAGACCCATCCATGTTGTTGCAAATGGCAAGATTTTTTTTCATGGCTGAGTAATATTCCATTGTGGTGTGTGTGTGTGTACATATGTGCATGTGTACACAAAGACATATCTTCCTTATCCATTCATCTGTTGACAGACACTTAGGTTGCTTTCATATCTTAGCTATTGTAAATAATGCTGTGGTGAAAATAGATGTGCATATATCTTTTCCTATGAGTGTTTTGGTTTTCTTTAGACAAATACTCAGAAATAGAGTAACTTACATAATATGGTGTTTCTATTTTTAATTTTGGGGGAACCTCCATGTTGTTTTCCATAGTGGCTGCACCAGTTTATGTTCCTGTCAACAGTGCATGAGTGTTCCCTTTTCTCCACATCCTCTACAGTACTTGTTATTTTTTGTCTTTTTGATACTAGCCATTCTGACAGGGGGAGACAATATCTTCTTGTTTTATTTGCATTTCCCTGAAGAGGAGAGTGAAGAAGTTGGCTTAAAGCTCAACATTCAGAAAACGAAGGTCATGGCATCTGGTCCCATCACTTCATGGGAAATAGATGGGGAAACAGTGGAACAGTGGCTGACTTTATTTTGGGGGGCTCCAAAATCACTGCAGATAGTGACTGCAGCCATGAGGTTAAGACACTTACTCCGTGGAAGGAAAGTTATGATCAACCTAGACAGTATATTAAAAAGCAGAGACATTAGTTTTCCAACAGAGGTCCATCTAGTCAAGGCTATGGTTTTTCCAGTGGTCATCTATGGATGTGAGAGTTGGACTGTGAAGAAAGCTGAGCACCGAAGAATTGATGCTTTTGGACTGTGGTGTTGGAGAAGATTCTTGAGAGTCCCTTGGACTGCAAGGAGATCCAACCAGTCCATCCTAAAGAGATCGGTCCTGGGTGTTCATTGGAAGGCTGATGCTGAAGCTGAAACTCTAGTACTTTGGCCACCTCATGTGAAGAGTTGACTCATTGGAAAAGACCCTGATGCTGGGGAAGATTGAAGGTAGGAGGAGAAGGGGACGACAGAGGATGAGATGGCTGGATGGCATCACCGACTCAATGGACATGAGTTTGGGTAAACTCTGTGAGTTGGTGATGGACAGAGAGGCCTGGTGTGCTGCAGTTCATGGGGTCACAAAGAGTCAGACACGACTGAGCGACTGAACTGAACTGAACTGATGAGTAATGTGTACATTTTTTTTTCATGTGTCTTTTGGTCATCTGTATGTCTTTGAAAAAAATGACTGTTCATGTCTACTGTTAATTTGTTAATCAGGTTGTTGGGTTTCTTTTGCTGTTGAGTTGTATAAATTCTTTAAAATTTTGAATGTTGACCCCTTATCAGATTCATCTTTTACAAATATCTTCTCCCATTGAGAGGGTGGTCTTTTTGTCTTATTAATAGTTTTCTTCACTGTACAAAAACTTTTAGGTTGATGTAGTCCCATTTATATTTTTGCTTTTGTTTCCCTTGCCTGAGGAGACAGATCCAAAATAGCTTTGCTAAGATCTACGTTAAAGATCATAATGTCTATGCTTTCTCTGGAGTTTTCTGGTTTCAGCTCTTAGGTTTAAGTCTTTAATTAATTTTGAGTTTATTTTTGGATATGATATGAGGAGGTAATCCAGTTTGATTCTTTGGCATGTAGCTGTCCAGTTTTCCCAAAACCATTTGTTGAAGAGGCTGTCTTTTCCCCTTTATATTTTCTTGCCACTTTTGTCATAGATTCAGGTCAGTTCAGTCACTCAGTCTTGTCCGACTCTTTGCGACCCCATGAATCGCAGCACGCCAGGACTCCTGTCCATCACCAACTCCAGAGTTCACTCAGACCCACATCCATCGAGTCAGTGATGCCATCCAGCCATCTCATCCTCTGTCGTCCCCTTCTCCTCCTGCCCCCAATCCCTCCCAGCATCAGAGTCTTTTCCAATGAGTCAACTCTTCACATGAGGTGGCCAAAGTACTGGAGTTTCAGCTTTAGCATCATTCCTTCCAGAGAAATCCCAGGGCTGATCTTCAGAATGGACCGGTTGGATCTCCTTGTAGTCCAAGGGACTCTCAAGAGTCTTCTCCAACACCACAGTTCAAAAGCATCAATTGACCATTTAACTATGGGTTTATTTCTGGGGTCTCTATCCTGTTCTGTTGATATATGTGTCTGTTTTTATGCCAGTACTTCATTGTTTTGATTACCACAGCTTTGTATAGAGTTTAAAATCAGGGAGCATTATACTTCCAGCTTTGTTCTTTCTAAAAATTGTTTTGTCTATTCTGGGTCTTTTGTATTTCCATATAAATTTTAGGATTTCTCTTTTGGGTCTATGAACAAAGCCATAGGTATTTTGATTGAGATTACATTGAATATTTCCATGGCATCGGGTTCACTTCAGTTTAGTCACTCAGTTGTTTCGGACTCTTTGCAACCCCATGGACTGCAGCACACCAGGCCTCCCTGTCATTAACCAACTCCTGGAGTTTACCCAAACTCATGTCCATTGAGTCAGTGATGCCATCCAACCATCTCATCCTCTGTTGTTCTCTTCTCCTCCTGCCCTCAATCTTCCCCAGCATCAGGGGATTTTCAAATGAGTTAGTTCTTTGCATCAGGTGGCCCAAGTATTGGAGTTTCAGCTTCAACAACAGTCCCACCAATGAACACCCAGGACTGATCTCCTTTAGAATGGATTGGTTGGATCGCCTTGCAGTCCAAGGGAATCACAAGAGTCCTCTCCAGTACTGCAGTTCAAAAGCATCACTTCTTTGGTGCTCAGCTTTTTCCAGTCCAACTCACATCCATACATGACTACTGGAAAAACCATAACCCTGATGAGACAGATATTTGTTGGCAAGTAATGTCTCTGCATTTTCATATGCTGTCTAGGTTGCTCATAACTTTCCTTCCATGGAGTGTCTTTTAATTTCATGGCTGCAGTCACCATCTGCAGTGATTTTGGAGCACAGTCAGCCACTGTTTCCCCATCTATTTGCCATGAAATGATGGGACCAGATGCCATGGTCTTAGTTTTCTGAATGTTGAGCTTTAAGCCAACTTTTTCACTCTCCTCTTTCACTTTCATCAAGAAGCTCTTTAGTTCTTCTTCACTTTCTACTGTTAAGAGTGGTATCATCTGCATATCTGAGTTATTGATATTTCTCCCGGCAGTCTTGATTCCAGCTTGTGTTTCTTCCAGTCTAGTGTTTCTCATGATGTACTCTGCATAGAAGTTAAATAAGCAGGGTGACAATATACAGCCTTGACATACTCCTTTTCCTATTTGGAACCAGTCTGTTGTTCCATGTCCAGTTCTAACTATTGCTTCCAGACCTCCATGCAGATTTCTCAAGAGGCAAGTCATGTTATCTGGTGTTCCCATCTCTTTCAGAATTTTCCACAGTTTGTTGTGATCCACACAGTCAAAGGCTTTGGCATAGTCAATAAAGCAGAAATAGATGTTTTTCTGGAACTCTCTTGCTTTTTCAATGATCCAGTGGATGTTGTCAATTTGATCTCCGGTTCCTCTGCCTTTTCTAAACCAGCTTGAACCTCTGGAAGTTCATGGTTCATATATTGCTGAAGCCTGGCTTGGAGAATTTTGAGCCTTATTTTGCTAGCGTGTGAGATGAGTGCAATTGTGCAGTAGTTTGAGCATTCTTGGCATTGCCTTTCTTTGGGATTGGAATGAAAACTGACCTTTTCCAGTCCTATGGCCACTACTGAGTTTTCCAAATTTGCTGGCATATTGAGTGCAACACTTTCACAACATCATCTTTCAGGATTTGAAATGGCTCAACTGGAATTTCATCACCTCCACTAGCTTTGTTTGTAGTAATGCTTTCTAAGGCCCACTTGACTTCACACTCTAGGATGTCCGGCTCTAGATGAGTGATCACACCATTGTGATTATCTGGGTCATGAAGATCTTTTTTGTACAGTTCTTCCGTGTATTCTTGCCACCTCTTCTTAATATCTTATGCTTCTGTCAGGTACATACCATTTCTGTCCTTTATTGAGCCCATCTTTGCATGAAATGTTCTCTTGGTATCTCTAATTTTCTTGAAGAGATCTCTAGTCTTTCCTATTCTGTTGTTTTCCTCTATTTCTTTGCATTGATCGCTGAGGAACACTTTCTTATCTTTCCTTACAGTTCTTTGGAACTTTGCATTCAATGGGTATATCTTTCCTTTTCTCCTTTGCTTTTGGCTTCCCTTCTTTTCACAGCTATTTGTAAGGCCTCCTTAGACTGCCATTTTGCTTTTTCAGTTCTTTTTCTTGGGGATGGTCTTGCTTCCTGTCTCCTATACGAGGTGACGAACCTCCGTCCATAATTCATCAGGCACTCTGTCTATCAGATCTAGTCCCTTAAATCTATTTCTCACTTCTGCTGTATAATTATAAGGGATTTGATTTAGGTCATACCTGAATGGTCTAGTGCTTTCCCCACTTCTTCATTTTAAGTCTGAATTTGGCAATAAGGAGTCTATGATCTGAGCCACAATCAGCTCCCAGTCTTATTTTTGCTGACTGTATAGAGCTTCTCCATCTTTGGCTGCAAAGATATAATGAATCTAATTTTAGTGTTGGCCATCTGGTGATCTCCATGTGTAGAATCTTCTCTTATGTTGTTGGAAGAGAGTGTTTGCTATGACCAGTGCATTTTCTGGGCAAAATTCAATTAGCCTTTGCCCTGCTTCATTCTGTATTTAGGGCCAAATTTGCCAGTTACTCCAGGTATTTCTTGACTTCCTACTCTTGCATTCCAGTCCCCTATAATGAAAAGGACTCTTTTGGGGGTGTTAGTTCTAAAAGGTCTTTTAGATCTTCATAGAATCATTCAGCTTCAGCTTCTTCAGCATTACTGGTTGGGGCATAGACTTGGATTACCATGATATTGAATGGTTTGCCTTAGAAATGAACAGAGATCATTCTGTCATTTTTGAGATTGCATCCAAGTACTGTATTTCAGACTCTTGTTGACTATGATGGCTACTCCATTTCTTCTGAGGGATTCCTGCCTGCAGTAATAGATATAATGGTCATCTGAGTTAAATTCACCCATTCCATTCCATTTTAGTTCGCTGATTCCTAGAATGTTGATGTTCAATCTTGCCATCTCTTGTTTGACCACTTCCAATTTGCTTTGATTCATAGACCTAACATTCCATGTTCCTATGTAATATTGCTCTTTACATCATTGAAACTTGCTTCTATAACCAGTCACATCCACAACTGGTTGTTGTTTTTGCTTTGGCTCCATCCCTTCATTCTTTCTGGAGTTCTTTCTCCACTGTTCTCCAGTAGCATATTGGGCACCTACCAACCTGGGGAGTTCATCTCAGTGTCCTATCTTTTTGCCTTTTCATACTGCTTAAGGAGTTCTCAAGGCAAGAATACTGAAGTGCTTTGCCATTCCCTTCTCCAGTGGACTACATTTTGTCAGAACTCTCCACCATTCCCCATCATCTTGGGTGGCCCTATACAGCATGGCTTAGTTTCATTGAGTTAGACAAGGCTGCGGTCCATGTGATCAGATTGGCTAGTTTTCTGTGATTATGGTTTCAGTCTGTCTGCCCTCTGATGCCTACTGTCTTACTGGGATTTCTCTTCCCTTGGACGTGGGTTATCTCTTCATGGCTGCTCCAGCAAAGTGTCACCGTTGCACCTTACCTTGGATGTGGAGTGTCTCTTCACAGCTGCCGCTCCTGACCTTGGATGTGGGGTATCGCCTCTCGGCTGCTCTCTGCACAGCATGCCTCTACTCCTAGGGTAGTATGGTTATCGTCACAGAATTCTTTCAGTCCATTATCACAATATATCTTTCCATTTCTTTGTGTCATCTTCAGTTTCTTTCATCAGTGTCTTTTAGTTGTCCAATATAGATTTATTCCTAGGTTTTGGGGGGTTTTTTGGGGTACAGTTGCATATGGAATTTTTTTTTCTTAATTTCTCTCTCTTCTTTGTTAGTATGTAGAAAAACAAATTTCTGTGTATTAATTTTGTTTGCTGCCACTTTTCTGAATTCCTTTTTCTAAAAGTTAAAAAAATTTTTTCCATATATACTATCATGTCATCTGCAAACAGTGATAGTTTTACTTGTTCCTTTCCTGTCTGGATTCCTTTTATTTCTCTTTAAAGGAACTATATTTTTAAGCGAAAACTTTTGTGTTTGCTTTCATAAAAGAAGTGAGTATGATTAAAGTTGAAAAGCAGGGTCCTTGGTGATGTTGAATATCAGTCTTAGATTTCAGCATATGGGAAGTGAAACCATAGAGAGTGATAGGAATGAATGTATATTATCACTCTTGGAAGAAAGGACAGCATGACTTCTCAGTATTTGTTACATGGTCTCACTGTGGGGCTCCAGGGAGATTCTCAGGTGGGGAAAGTGGGTGGCATCTGGACTGATCCAAAACTAAAGTTCTCTGCCTTCAGGCCAGTGCCACCCAATTTCATGTCACCTAAGGGCAGCCTACTCAGTAAGTTATAAAGGGGCACAGTTCATACTTCCAACTGAAATTAGCAAGTACCTTAAGTTTGCTGGATATTCAAATATATGTTCTTCAGATAAGAGCAGCTTGTCACTGGAGCTGGGACTGAGCATGTATTTAACAGAAAGTGGTACGTAGTGGGAGGAGATTATGGACCAAGAGACTGAGATAGGCAGGCACAGGTAAGCATATATAGAGTACTATGACTCATCAGGGCCCTGCAAGTGCTTTGTGTAGGATCAGAGAGGAAGCTGAGGGAGAGGGAACAGCAGAAAAATAAATACTCTTGATTATATTCTCATGAAAGAGGCTCTTCACATCAGGAAATGTAAAGTTGTACAATTTTTTGGGTAAGTCTTATAGCAATCTATGTCAAGAGTGTTAATTTAAAAGATACTAGGACATTATGTTAAGGAAATAAGTTGTCCATAAAATCTTCTATTCAAGAATACTCACAATAGCACACACAAAAAAGTGAGAGTGAAGGGAAGAGCAGACAGCAGGACCTACCAGGAGCTGGAGATGGAATAGCCATTAAAGTGCCATTAAAGTGTCTGCTCTCTGGAAGCGAACATTTTGGTGCAATTGTGTGTGAGTCAGAAGCTCTTGTACAGAAAATAAACAACTCAAAAAATATTATATGACGAATGGAGGGAAGTGCTTTGAAGATTAATAAAGTGAACTCATGGCATTGCAAGAGACAGAAAATGGTGCTATCTATTTTAGGTAGAATAATTAGGAAACGTAGGTTGATATTTGGGTGGAGACCTGAATAAAATGGGGGAGCATATCATACCAAAATCTGGCAAAGGCGTGAGGAGAGACATAAGTGAGGGAGGTTAAGAGGTACAGACTTCCAGTTGCAAAATAGAGTCATGGGTATGAAATGTACAGTGTGGGGAAGACAGTCAGTAATTATATAATATCTTTGTATGTGACAGATGGTAACTAGGCTTATCATATTGTATCTTATGTAATGTATAGGAATATTGTATCACTTTGTTTTATACCAGGAACTAACAGTGTTCTGGGTCAGTTATACTTTAACAAACAAATTTATAGAAAAAGTTTTCAGATTTGTGCCTACCAGAGGCAGGTGATAGGGGAAAGGGGAATTGGATGAAGTCAGTAAAAAGGTACAAGCTTTCAGTTATAAGGTAAATAAATACCAGGGTTAAAATGTACAATATAATTAATACTACTGTGCATTACATGTGAAAGCTTATCTTCTAAGAGTTTTCATCAAAAAGAAAAAAGTTGTTTCCTTTAATTTGTAATCAGCATGAGATGATGAATGTTCACTAAACTTATTCTGATAATCATTCTGTGATGTATATAAGTCAAATCATTATCCTGTACACCTTAAACTTACACAGTATTCTATGTCAGAAATAGAAACAAATGGGCCAAATTTTGATAATTATTGACTCAGAATGTCAGCATATGTTTGAAATTTTCCTTAACAAAAGTATATTCCTAAATTTAAGTAAAGTAAATCTCCTGTCTACAGTGGATAGAAGTGGTACAAACTTAAAAAGAACAGACATGTTAAATTTGCATAACATATAGAATTCATATAAAATCTATAACCTACTGGGGAAGAAGATTGAAATCCTGGAAAAACATAGGAAATGTTTCCTTCTTGCCCTTTTAAAATAGTGAGGCAGACATTTTCCACAGCTGTAAATAGGATAGGCAGTTTAAGACTTTGAAGAGGAAAAGGGAAAGGGAAAACAAATCTGGCAGAATGGCCTTCTAGGCAGAGGGCCAGTAGGTGTAGAGGACCTGAGGTTGTTGTTAGGTGAGTTCTTAGACTGGTAAGGAGCACATTGTCCCTGAGGCAGGGGAAGTTGGGAGAGTAGGTGGTGTTAGAACCTTGTAAACCATGGTGAGGACTTAGGACTTGATTCTGCATAAGATGCACACCTTTGTGGAGATTGATGTAGCTTGAGTTTAGAAGGATCATGCCAGCCTGTGAATGGAAAATAGACCAGTGAGTCAGTCAGGATTATGGAAGCTGAAGAACTAATAGGAGGCTACTGAAATAATCCAGACAATATACAGTTGGCTGGGATGGGGGGTGAAAAGTAGCTGATGTGACCTGTGTGTTTAAATAGAGGCTCCAGGAATGGCTGTTGGATGGACATGAGATGTACAAAAGAGAGGGAGTTGTAGGTGACCACAGGATTTTTACTCCAGTACTTTGGCCACCTCATGTGAAGAGTTGACTCATTGGAAAAGACTGTGATGCTAGGAGGGATTGGGGGCAGGAGGAGAAGGGGACGACCGAGGATGAGATGGCTGGATGGCATCACTGACTCGATGGACGTGAGTCTGAGTGAACTCCGGGAGTTGGTGACAGACAGGGAGGCCTGGCGTGCTGTGATTCATGGGGTCACAAAGAGTCGGACACGACTGAGTGACTGAACTGAACGGAACTGAACAGGAGTTTTGGTCTAAACATAAGTACAGAGCTGCTGTTGAAACTCAGAAAAAGAGGCGAGCAGACCTCATAGAGTAAGAGGCATGCTGAGTTCCAATTTAAGATGTGTTGAACTTGAGCTGTTCTATGATATCAAAGTGAAATGTTGACTTGGGAGTAGGGCCAAAGAATCTGTAGTTCAGAGTCGAATCTGGGATGGATATTGGAGAAGTGGGTCATTAACTTGTGCAAAAACCAGAGGGTAGTAGCTAGAAGTCAAGTGGAGGCCTTCCAAGGAGAGAGTGACCGCCTGTGCCCATTTTTGCTCACGCACTTGCCTGGAAAATCCCATGGACAGAGGAGCCTGGTAGGCTGCAGTCCATGAGGTCACTAAGAGTTGGGCACGACTGAGCGACTGAGCGACTTCACTTTTCACTTTTCACTTTCATGCATTGGAGAAGGAAATGGTAACCCACTCCAGTGTTCTTGCCTAGAGAACCCCAGGGATGGAGCCTGGTGGGCTGCCATCTATGGGGTTGCAGAGTCGGACACAACTGAAGCGACTTAGCAGCTGCACCAGTGTGTTTGGTGATTTTAACCAGTGTGTTTCACAGGGGCTAGAAGCCCCTAGTGAAAGTGGGTTTGAGAAAGGGAGGAGTGTTTGTGGCTGAAAAAAAGCTTTTGTTTTAATGTGAGTTATTGTGATTCTTTGATGCTGATAGGAAATTTCCAGTGGAAAGGGAGAAATTATTGATTCAAGAGGTGGTGGGGACAATTTCAGGAGTAAAGCCACTGAACTGGTGAGAGGGCTTAAGAATTAGTACACAGTGGAGGATTTGGCTTTAATGAGAGCATCTACAGTTCATCTGTCATTGTGGTTCCCAGCCCCAGATTCACATCAGAAATATATGGAATGCTGAAAACACACTGCTGCCTGGCTGCCCCCTAGACCAGTGAAGTTACAGGCTCCAAGCTGAGGCCTTCGCACTGGTGTTCTCTGAGAGCTCCCTCTGTGCCTCTTGGCACCTGGAGAGGGGTGGGAGGGACGACAGTGTGTAAGGCTGGTGCAGGCGGTTTGATCAGCTTGGTGAAAAAGCTTGGGGAAGGTCTCTCAGTTTTATTTTTTCAGTGAAGTGAGAAGCAACATTATCAGCTCAAAGTGGGGAGGAGAAGGGAAGAGTGTGATGGATGAAACTCTCACCTCCCTTAAATAAGGGTAATGGGGTACTCTTTGTTCATTAGGGAAGCAGAGTGCACTCTGATTTGTTTTCTGGGCCGTTAGTAACTTAATTTAGATTTGTATGCATTAAATTCCACATTTTTATTAAATTTCCTATGCATTAAATTCCACATATTTAATGTGTTGTTTATATGTGCTGCTTTTCCTCTAGAAATCTACATCTATATTGGAATTTTACCAAGAACTTGGATTGCCACCAAAGCAGAAAGTTAAAATATTTAACGTAACAGATAATGCTGTTATTAAGCCAGGTAATCTGAGATCGGGGAGAGGAGGGGGGGTAAAAATACCCAAGTATGTGATTTGTTTAATGTCAGCCCTTTCAATAAAGTTGATTTCACAATGCAAAGTCCCAAACATTTATTTTTAAATATAAAACCATGTCTGATTTAATCACTAGGGACAAACAGGTCTTTTTCTTTTTTAAGTGGAAGGAATTGTAGAGAACTCTTTGTTTTCCATGAAAGAAGGAGGAACGCTTTTGTTTTTAATGTACAGAGTGTTTCACATTTGGAAAAGCCTCTCCAAGTAAGTGAACTTTTAAAATGTGAAGTTCGCTATTTGTATGCTGGTATTTTACTAAGTGAGGAATAGATTCTCACTGTGATAGAATAAGAAAATACAGCCAGAAAGAGAAAAGTGACCATGGCACCTCAATGTAAAGATTCTTACTTTAAAATTCCAAAGTATTTTACCTACTCCATGGAATATCAAAAGTCAGATTTGGCAATATGTTTATATTGGTTAACATAGTTAATGGCATTTTGATGTCTTTAAACTTTAGAAAAGCTTCCTAATGTCTTGAACTTGAGTTCTAGAAGTAGACTGTAGAAGGATATTTTAAGATCTGATATTTTAATACCTGAACTGAATTTCTTGAGGTAGAATACAGTTTCGGTAGGCCTTGTTAATTGGGGTAATAGAGTTAACCTTGAAAAAAGCTAGAATTGAAGGTTTTTTTTTTTTTAAGAACAAATTTTTCATCTTTGAGGTAAAGTAAATGGAGTTACCTAGTATAAGCATGAAGTCTGTGTTAACTTTGCTATAGCTCAAACTCTATTTTGAGCTATATTTTGGGGTTTTTTGTGGGTGAAAAATGGCCAAATATCAATTCAGGTGATTTCAGCCTCGTAGAAATTTGATCATTTTCAATCTCTCTATTTTTCTTAATTCAAGGTTTTTCTCTGCCCATATAAATCACGTTGGGTCCTACTTAAAGGACCCTACTGAAACCCTGCAACACTTTTCTCCTTGTTTTGAAACAAATACAAATTAGCTTTTGATTATATTCTCTACTACACTGGTTCCAGTTTTTTTTTCTTGAAGTCTTACTGAGTGATAATAATGTTGATTCCTGTTTTTGGATAACTTATTTCCAATAGGGAAAAAGAAAAGCCTTGATATCCTATGTTTTTTGAGTCATTCTCTTATTTTTATTTTTCTTATTAGAAATGGGAAATATATCTTAATATATTGTTATTTGCAAGAAAAAAACAAAGAGTATCATGTATTTACCAGCAGGAACAGTGCTGTCACAGGAGTTGCCTGTTTTACCCAGCGTCATGGTGGCCTGTGAAGGCACAAGCACGGCAGTGGCTGTGGGCTGCTGACCACCCTAGCACCGTGTGCCTCATGCTTCAGCCTCCGCACTGTCCATTAAAATGCATTTATTGAGCTATTTTATTGTTGATGTTTCTAATCAGTAAAATTGCAGAAGAGACTATCCTGACATTTTGAAATCTGATAGCTAGAAAGCTTCCTATCTAGTTTGTTTAATGAAGTTGTTTCTGAGCTGACAAATTTCATATTGATTTTTTGTTTTCTTTCATAAAGGCACTCCTCTTTATGCTGCTCACTTTCGCCCAGGACAATATGTGGATGTCACAGCCAAAACGTAGGTCCACGTAACAGATTTTTTTCCTTTTGTTTTCCTTGTATATTAAAAAACAGCAGAGTGAAAGAAGTGCAGTCTTTCAAAGTCAGTGGATAAAAGATTAAGTAATCATTATTCTCATTCATTATTCTAATCTTTAATGTAACTGATGATACCAGTTTTTAAATTGCACTGAATTAGTTGTGCATGAAGAGTTTACATTTTAAATTGAGATGTGTGCTCCTTGAGATGGGACTAAGAGAAAGGTTGCATTACTCAAGTTCCTTGTGGGCTGAGCCCACATCTATTTGAAGACAAAAGGCTATGTATATTATGCTGGTAAAAGTTACAGGAAGCAGTTAAATTACAAATATCTTGTACTGTAGAGCATTTTGGAACTGTGTTAAAATCCTGTCAGAAACTGGAAGAAGAAAACAGAATCACACCTTAGGCCTCTTCAGTAGCATGACATCATCTCTTGGCGCTAGAAGGGACAAAATATTTTGTCACATGTAAAGAAGAGTTCAGATTTGGTAGAAATGAACACTTAATTGTCACTAACAGAAATGCTGACTTTGAATCATACTTTAAGTTCCACACTGGCTAGGTAATCTGCAGGAAACTTCAGAACTTATAGAAGTAGTTTTTTAAAAATCAGTTGTGACAAACTAGAGGCGTGGAATGGGAAGGGCAGGGGAGGCTCAAGTGGAAGTGGGTGTATGTATACTTCAGCTAATTCACATTGTATGGCAGAAACCAACACAACATTGTAAAGCAGTTATCCTCCAGTTAAACATTTTTAAAAATCAGTTGATGTTATCTCACTATGGAATAAAACCACCAAGCCCTTTTCAGTATCATTTCTTATAATCCATATGATCTAGGCTAAGCTTAACTCCAGACATCAGCTCCCGTCTATTCTTTTGTTTGGCTTGGCTTGTGAGATCTTAAGTTCCCCTATAGGGACTGAACCCCCAATCTATGGTAGTGAAAGCGCCTAGTCCTAACCACTGGACTTGCCAGGGAATTCCCAAGTTCTCATTCACTCTTATTTCTTGTTCTGTTAACACTGAGGACAGTTTCACTGCTTTATGTGTTTCAGTTTTCCTTTTGTCATTTGACAAGGTATGCAGCTTATGTTCCGGGAATATTCTGACTGAGAACCGTTTGAAAATGAAAATATCCTAGAGGTGCTCTGGGATAACCTTAGATCACAGTGACTGAGCCAGAGCTGCTGCTTGTATCCACGGAAACCAGATAAATCTAGTGTCAGTTTCCTAAATGCAGTCAGATACTTCTTTGCTTCCTCATTATTATTACCTACTTTCTAATATGGGCCATGGCACACAGGTCCTAGGGACCTTAGGTTTTGATTAGCTATTTAGAAATGGAGGAGGGTTGGCCTGGAGAGGAAAATAAGGCTTTAAAGAGACTCTGAACCATCCTTCTCTTCTCCCTTCTTCCTGATGGTTGTGAACTCATTCCTACTTGTTGGGGCCTCTGAAATTACTGGTCTCGTGGTAACGTTTGTCCTGCGTGCCCTTGTGAAGAAGTCACAATATTGGAGCTGTAAAGCTTGGTTTGGTTAGATAGGGATACATGCATTATGAATCAGATGGTTTTACTTTTAAACTCCTAAATTATTACACATAATAAAATACTTCACAGTAATTTGTTAACTTACAGATAATAATGTGTGCTTTCTACTACATATTTTGTAGGGTAAATGAGATATTCAGGAAGCCCCACAAAATCAGTTTCCTTTGTTAACAGATGCCTTGTGGCAGTGTTTGTGACTAGCTTGGATTGGAGCCTAGCCTTTTTAGTATCTTTGTTCTGTAGATGCTTTTATTTCATATGCTGTTGTTGGTTTCTTTGACTTCTTTTTTTTTTAAATTTTTAATTAAAGGAAAATTGCTTTACCATGTTGTGTTGTTTTCTGCCATCCAGCAAGGCAAATCAGCCAACGTTATACATAACTTCCCTCTTGAGCCTCCCTCCCCACCCCCCCATTCCTTAACTTCTTAGAAGCTGTTTTTAAAACTTCAGCCTTTTGTGAGAGTGTGTTGGTTTTGTGTTTTAAGAGCATGTGTCTAGAAGACAAGAGTGTGTATAGCCATGTGCATTTCAGCCTCAGGACTAAACAGCTGATGAGAACTGAGAGAGAGAACTAGCCTTAGGCTTTAGATTAGTTGACATGCACCTGTGGAGAAGGGGGACCTTCATTTGTTGTGTGGCTGCTGTACCACCTTCTGTTTGACTGTATAATGTGTGCACAGTACTGTAGTGTATGTACCTTTGGGGGTATTACCTGAGATCAAAATGAAACACACTGATCTTTTGCTAAATGTTGGTGATAACTGTAGTTTCCATAGCTGGCGTGTTATTAGGGCCTCAGGGTGCTTGTAAGTGCTTTCAAATGTACAGAACTCTGTCCTCCTCATGTGGAGACGTTTTGGATCTCTCCTGAGCAGGCTTGCATCTAAGCTGCACACAGTCTTGGTGGCAGCTGTCACTGCCATTGAAGTTCCCCATATGTGTGTGTACCTGTGCACATGAATGCACACATGAATCTGCTTGCTTTTCTTTCTCCTCTTTAAATTCTTCTATCTCCTTTCCATGATGCTTCTCACGTTTTGAACAGTACCCCCAGCTTGGAGTTTTAGTCCTTTACAGCCAGTGAGAATGTTTTTTCTTGGTTGACTATAAATGGAACCATTATCTTTTAAACATAGGCTCCAAGCTGTGGCAGTCAACTTTGTCCTCCTTTTTGTACTTTGTCCTCCTTTTGCAGCCCCTGTTTTAAAATTTTGAAACTTCTGGATTCCATCATCTTGATTATCAATGATGTTATAGATTTACACACTGGAGAAAAAGTGTTGCACTGACATAGTTAGGTCAGATGAGGGACAAGGGTTCATAGCCTGGAGCATCCGTTCCCACGCTTGAGTGGGCTTCAGCATCTCCAAGAAGGCTTGTTAAACAATCTTCTATCTACTACCAATCTTCAGATTCATTAGATCTGGAGAAGTACCTGAGAATTCGCATTTCCAACGAGTTGCCAGGTTGTGTGGATGCTGCTGGTCCAGGGACCACACTGAGAACCACTGGACTGAAGAACAGTCAGGAGCTCATCAGTGAACTTGCCTAGCTGTGCTCCTTTACCCAGCACAGAGTTCCAGTGCCTGCCTTTTCTCAGCTCTACTCAAATTAGTCCTGTGAAATCTGTATGCAGGTCAAGAAGCAACAGTTAGAACCAGACATGGAACAATAGACTGATTCCAAATTGGGAAAGGAATATGTCAAGGCTGAATATTGTCACCCTGCTTATTTAACTTATATGCAGAGTAAATCATGTAAAATGCTGAGCTGGATGAAGCACAAGCTGGAATCAAGATTGCCAGGAGAAATATCAATAACCTCAGATATGCAGGTGACACCACCCTCAGGGCAGAAAGTGAAGAACTAAAGAGCCTCTTGATAAATGTGAAAGAGGAGCATGAAAAGTTGGCTTAAAACTCAGCATTCAAAAACAAAAGATCATGGCATCTGGTTCCATCACTCCATGGTGATTAGATGAGGAAACAGTGGAAACAGTGGCTGACTTTATTTTTTTGTGCTCCAAAATCACTGCAGATGGTGACTGCAGCCATGAAATTTAAAAGATGCTTGCTCCTTGGAAGAAAAGCTATGACCAACCTAGACAACATATTAAAAAGCAGAGACATTACTTTGCCAACAAAGGTCCATCTAGTCAAAGCTGTGGTTTTTCCAGTAGTCATGTATGGATGTGAGAGATGGATCATAAAGAAAGCTGAGCACCAAAAATTGATGCTTTTGAAATGTGATGTTGGAGAAGATTCTTGAGAGACCCTTGGACTGTAAGGCAATCCAACCAGTCAATCCTAAAGGAAATCAGTCCTGAATATTCATTGGAAAGACTGATGCTAAAGCTGAAGTTCCAATACTTTGGCCACCTGATGTGAAGAGCTGACCCACTGGGAAAGATTGAAGGCAGGAGATGGGGATGACAGAGGATGAGATGGTTGGATGGTATCACCGACTCTATGGACATGTATTTGAGCAAGCTCCGGGGTTGGTGATGGACAGGGAATCCTGGTGTGCTGCAGTCTATGGGGTCGGACATGACTGCACAACTGAACTGAACTGAACTCAAATGATAACATATAAACATCTGTTTTAAAGTATGCAAGTCTAGTCAATCTGATTTCAAATAACACTGCAGTAAAAGTAAGCCTGTGTATTACCCACATTTTAGTTAGCATGAAACTGAAAACTGGTCTCCTTAGTAACTGGCTTCATCATCTTTCCATTAGAGATTAATTTGAGACTTGTTTCTAATTGAAATTTATTTTTGTCATGTTGTAATAATTCAATATAATTGTTAAGTCTACACTTATATTTTGAGTATTTCAAATTTTTTACCATATACTTTCAGTTTTAATTACTGGATTAAATATATGTTAGAAATAACTTAAGAAAAATTTAAAATGGAAAAATACTAATTTAAGAAAATATAGTGTTAAAATCTATCTACTTGAAGAATGAAATTGTCTACAGACATTTTCTTTTAAGTGACCAGTAACCAACACTAGCAACCTCCTTTCTTTTTACATTTGTAAAACATTTTATTTATTTTTAATTGGAGGATAATTACTTTACAGTACTGCTTTGGTTTCTGCCATGCATCAACGTGAATCAGCCATAGGTGTACATATGTCCCTTCCCTCTTGAACCTCTGTCCCACCCCCTGTAGGTTGTCACAAAGCCCCAGCTCGCGTTCCCTGGGTCATACAGCAAATTCCCACTGGCTCTCTGTTTTACATATGGTAAATGTATGTGTTTTCACACTATTGTCTCCATTTGTCTCACCCTTTCCTTCGCCCACTGTGTCCTCAGATCTGTTCCCTATGTCTGCATCTCCATTGCTGTTCTGTAAATAGGTTCATTAGTACCATCTTTCTACAGTCCATATATGTGCATTAATAGTTGATATTTTTGTCTTTCTGACTTACTTCATTCTGCATAATAGGCTCTAGGTTCATCTGCCTCATTAGAACGGACTCAAATGTGTTCCTTTTATGGCTGGGAGCCTCTTTTTGAAGACTTCCTCAAATTGTCTTTTCACTATGTAATTATCTTTAATGTCCAGAGTTTGTAATTCAGCGGCCAGAGCCTTCTCCCAGATTGAAGTTTATAAATTCTCAATTGGCTTGTGAGGCTAGTAGGAGTACTTTTTCTTGTCTAATATGGTTTCTGGGAAAATTTCATTCAAGTCCTCAGTGGTCATCGGATCAAGTGTTATTATGTTCCTCATCTTCTCCAGCTCTTTCTCATATTCCTCACTTCTGGTCTTTGAGAGAGAGCAGAAACTCAGCACAGCTTTTCACATCTTCTTTTCTTCAGTGTCTACCTGGGCAGTGTATTTATCCTCTGGCATAGGAACCTTCAGGGCATTAACTTCTTCTCAAAGTCATCTTTCAAGCCAGCCTTTGCCACATTGGCCTTGTAAGCCCAGTCAATGGCAGGTGGTTTCTCAGGCAGGTTAGCCAACCTGGAGGTGAGGGTCTCATTCCAGAATTTCAAGGTTTCCCTGGTGGTTCAGACGGTAAAGCATCTGCCTACAATGCAGGAGATCTGGGTTCAATCTCTAGGTCAGGATGATCCTCTGGAGAGGGACATGGCAACCCACTCCAGTACTCTTGCCTGGAAAATCCCATGGATGGAGGAGCCTGGTACGCTACAGTCTATGGGGTTGCAAAGAGTCGGACACAACTGAGCAATGACTTCACTTTGGGAGATAATCTCTGTGAAAGCTACCCAGTCAGTGGCTTTTAGAGCAAGTTTCCATCCAACCATCTTGAGGACCTTTATTGACCCGGGGCCCACAGTCCACAACAGGCTTCCCTACACTTGTAAAATGTTCCTCTTTTAATGATTACATTGGGAAATCTGTTTACATTGAAAACAAAATTATATTTACCTGTGCTGTATTTTTTAAACCAGAAATAGTTTTTATCTAAAGAGTCTGAGAATACAAATTCTATTTATATTATGTGGGAAAGATCTTTAACATCTAATATATAAAACTTTTCTATCAAAATAATTTTTCAGTTTTCATTATTCTATAAATAGACAATAAGTCTCAGTCTTTGAAATGTATCAGTTTTATGTGATTTATTCTAATTAAAGTCTAGCATATATAATGATGCATTCCCCACACCACCACAACTGCCTCTAGGCAGTGGTATTACCTAGTGTACTGGGACCCTTTTAAAGACTATATTCTTGTTCTATAATGGCAATTATGTTCCACTGTTATTTCTAACAGATGATGGGTTTGGAGGTTCAACGTTTTCCCTTTCTTTCTCTCTCAGTTTTGAGGAGGAAACATCTCTAGATATGTAGAAAGAGTCACTAAGATAAAGTATGACTGTTGATTCTACCCTTAACATATGATGTTTAGTCCATTGTTTTCTGTTGAATTCTAGCAGTGCTTATTTTAACTTTTGAGTTTTTCTTTTTCTTTTTTTTAGAGGAGAAAACTCAGGAAGGAATGAAAGTAACATAAACAAAAAGAAAACTATAAATACACATTCTGCATTGTTTAGGAGAAAAATGTTAGGTCTCTCTTAAAGAACTTCAAGACACTGGTGATGGTGCTGAGCCCATACTGGGGGCATGGGACACTTTCCTGCCAGGTGTCTTACTGAACTTTGAATTCATGACAGTGGCATGCCTAAAGTAATTTCTCAAATCTCAGATTGAAATCAGGAAACAGTTCATTCAGTTACTTAAAAGATTTTTTTCTTTCTGTATGTAAGATCATCTAAAAAGTCTGTCTGTGAGTCTGGGCTAATGAAAACAACCTATATATTTTCAGGCATAATCTTATTACTTAAATAGCAATTTCTGTCATAATCTTGCTTTTTTTGACGTTATCAGTGTCCTTTAAATTCTCATTACCCTTTGGCTCACAATAAGAAAAATATATGTGTATGCTCAGTTATGCTCTACTCTTTGTGACCCAGTGGACTGTAGCCCACCAAGCTCCTCTGTTCATGGGATTTCCCAGGGAAGAATACTGGAATGGGTGGCCATTTCCTTTTCCAGGGGATCTTCCTGACCCAAGGATTGAACCCACATCTCTTGTGTCTCCTGCATTCTTTACCACTGAGATTCTTTACCACTGAGCCACCTGGGAAGCCCAAAGAGAAGCAGCTGCCAGGAGAGACAGACAGGGTACTTACTTTGATAATGTTGTTACTGGTAGTAAAAATGAAAGGAGTAGGGAAGAGTTAATTTGGGTTCTTTCATTAAAACATCAAAATATGTACAGAAATATTGTCCATCAGAGCCTTCAGGTGATTAAAAAGCTAGGTAGGTTCTTAACAAAGCAGAGACTCTTTTGAGCTGTGTGCTCAGTCCTGCATCCTGTTCAGAGAAGGGTGCTTCCACACGGTCAGAAATTCGAGGGAAAACAAGATACATGCTGCCTTCAGCCCTGCACACTTTAATAAGCTACTTTACTTCCTGGTTATTCAAAGCAGTAAAATTTTAAGCATACTAGTGAAAAAGTTTCTAAATGAGTAAACTATAGAGGGAAATAGTCTCTGTGAAAAAACAATGTTTTCAGCAGTCAAAGTGAGGTGGTCTAGGGAGCGTGGTCAAAGCGTGCCTCTGCTTCTCAGCAGCGCTGTGCCCTAGACAGCTTTCTTAGCCTATGTCACCTCATCTTTGTTGTTCAGTTGCTTAGTTATGTCCAGCTCTTTGCCACCCCACGGACTGCAGCACACCAGGCTTCCCTGTCCTTCACTGTCTCCTGGAGTTTGCTCACACTCATGTCCATTGAATCAGTGATGCCATCCATCCATCTCATCCTCTGTCTCCCCCCTTCTCCTGACTTCAATCTTTTGCAGCATCACGGTCCTTTCCAATGAGTTGGCTCTTCGCATCAGGGGCCAAAGTATTGGAGCTTCAGCATCAGTCCTTCCAATGAATATTCAGGGTTGATTTCCTTTAGGATGGACTGGTTTGATCTCCTTGCTGTCCACAGGACTCTTAAAGAGTCTTCTCTAAAATCAATTCTTTAGCGCTCAGCCTTCTTTATGGTCCAACTCTCACATCCATACATGACTATTGGGAAAGCCATAGCTTTGACTATATGGACCTTTATTGGCAAAGTGATAACTCGCCTGTTTTCATAAGTTGTCTAGATTGCTCATAGCTTTCCTTCCAAGCAGCAAGCGTCTTTTGATTTCATGACTGTAGTCACTGTTCGCAGTGATTTTGGAGCCCAAGAAAATAAAGTCTCTCACTGTTGCCATTTTTTCCCCATTGTGTTTGCCATGAAGTGATGGGACTGAATGCCATGATCTTTGCTTTTTGAATGTTGAGTTTTAAGCCAGCTTTTTCACTCAACCTCTTTCACTTTCTTCAAGAGCCTCATCTTTAACATGATACTAATCATCAGTTCAGTCGCTCAGTAGTGTCTGACTCTTTGCGACCCCATGAATCGCAGCACGCCAGGCCTCCCTATCCATCACCAACTGCCAGAGTTCACTCAGACTCACGTCCATCGAGCCAGTGATGCCATCCAGCTATCTCATCCTCTGTCGTCCCCTTCTCCTCCTGCCCCCAGTCCCTCCTAGCATCAGAGTCTTTTCCAATGAGTCAACTCTTCTAATGTTAAGATTGAATGAAATAATGCACATAAGGCTCTTAGCTCAAGATCTGGGATGTAGTAAATGCTTGAAAGTATTGGCTGCTGTCACTATTACTGTTTTTTCATTTATTTCAAATGTTTTGTTTTGGTTTCAAAATTTTAAAGGAAAAATCTATGTTTTCCTCAATAGGAAATATCTTATTAAATGAATTAACTACATTAAGCTATTTAGAATTCAATTGTGGTATTTTCTAATACATCAAGTTATTGCCTCTTAAACTGTTTTGTATAGCCAAGTAGTAACCTTACAAAGCACTCTAGGTAATATTAAGAATATATAATACCTGCCACATCCAGAATTTACAGTGTAATGAGGATACCCTTGAAATAGCTCCATGCTTCTCTGATATGCTACTTTATTTTTGCTTTACTGTTTATCAGGAGGCAGTGTGACCTGGGTTGAAAGCATAACAGGATGCTTTCATTTACCAAGGATTTAACCTTGGGCAAGGGGCTTAACTTCTCTGGATACATTTCATTATCTTTAACATAAAGGTTTAGGATTAAATGGTTTCTAAGTTTCTTCTTTTTTTTAAATGTGGGTTTTGGGTTTTTTTAATTTTTATTTAGTTTTTTTTTTTTAAGTACAGTTGATTGACAATATTATGTTAGTTTCAGGTGTACAGCAAAGTGAGTTAGATATATACATCCTTTTTCATATTTTTTTTCCTTATGGTTTATCACAGGATACTAAATATAGTTCCCTGTACTATGTGGTGGGATCTTGTTGATTATCTGTTGTATATATAGTAGTTTGTATGTACTAATCCCAAACTCCTAATTTATCCCTCTCCTACCCTTTTCCCCTTTGGTAACCGTAAGTTTATGTTCTGTATCTGTGAGTCTATTTCTGTTATAAATAAGTTCATTTGTATCATTTTTTTAGATTGTACATATTTCTAAATTCCTTTCAGTTATATAAATCTGTTTCCAAAAAATAATCCCTCAGTTTCCCCAAATGGCATAATTCACTGTTTTCTATATTAATGAAGAAGTAATACTCAGAAAACTGTTTTGTCTCGTCATGATGTTACAGAATTATTTCAGTTTTTTGTTTTGAGAAAAGCAGACTGAACTTAGGACAGCAAACATGGTGTCTGGGTTTAATTAGGACAGCCAGAAAATGCTCCCTTCTATAAAAGGGCCCAAAAGAATCACTGCACAGTTGGCTCTTTGTCCTACTGAATGAGGGGCTTTCCTGGTGGCTCAGATGGTAAAGAATCTGCCTGCAGTGCAGGAGACGCAGGTTCAGTCCCTATGTCAGGAAGATCCCCTGGAGAAGGAACAGCAACCCACTCTAGTATTCTTGCCTGGAGAATCCCGTGGACAGAGGAGCCTGGCAGGATACAGTCCATAGGGTCACAAAAGAGTCGGACACAGCTTAGCAACTTAAACAACTATTGAATGATCTAGATTTAATGTCAGAAAGCTGTAAGCAGTGCACACTTAGCAGTCAGTTGTTGATAAAAATACTCCTAGACATTGATAGTTTATAGCTTTATAGTTTTTCGACAGAAACAGAATACCTCCTGTTCAGGTCACACTGTCACAAATTCATCATGGAGAGTAACAGCCAAACAGATCTTCCATGCTAGCTTTTACCTTGTGTGTGATGAAATGCAGAGCACCTGAAACATTCCACGATGACTTACCTATGTGCTCAGGAGCTGTTTACATCTCTGATTGAGTAGTTAGACAGGAACACTGCATTGGGTAGAAACTGACTTCAGACATTTACAGGGGTCTTCAGTGGCCAGGGTAAGACTTCAAAATTCAGAAGGGATGGACTTGAAAGTAGTCCTCACCTATAGACCTTATTTTGTCCTCATATACAAGTGTATCCAAAACCATGCAGTCAAAGGCAGTTACCCACTAAGTAGGGAAATATTTGATGGGTGTGTATTAAATCTTTATATCTGCTGGTGGACATTTAGGTGTTTGTCAGAGTGTGACAGGAAATGAAATTCATAGTAATAATATCTGGAGATTGATGGAATACAGTTAGAAACACTAAATTATGCATTCTCTTCTGCAAGGTTCTTAACAGTCAGACCTTCACACCCTTCCTCCCCTTTTCTTAATATAATCTTAAACTTTTATTAAAAAGCCCATTATATATAGCATTTGGAAACTGTAGGATCAAATCAAGGAAATAATTATTTCTTCACAGTTAAAGCCAGTAACAGGGTAACTCTGAGTTCTCAAGATAGGGTGCTACTTTTAGATGCTGCACAATCCCCGAGCTTCATGAACTTAAAGTACAGTGAGCAAAAACACTGAGAAACAAGGACAATAAAGTCTAAATTTAAATCATATCTCTGAGATTTTTTGAAATTTTGTTTTAGCAAGTATGAATGCTGTAAATAAAGTACACTTTTATGTTTTCCTTTATCACATATGTTTCAGTAGATTTGGACCTTAACATTGTGTTCTAGCTGATTTGAATTTTCCTTTCTTTCATTTACTCTGCTGTCATTAACTAAAAATGGCAGCAAAAAGGGTGGGTGAGATTAAAGAATATTATGTATTTCATATCCCTTTTAGTGAGATGAAGGTTTTATTTTATGCAACCTGTGAAAATCCTATGTTGGAACTGTGCGTGGGTATACTAAGTGTATATTCCTTCATTTCCTGCTTTTGTCTTGTTTTTTGTTCTCCAGTTGGGTGACAACTGAGAGAAACAAAGGAATAGACACCTGTTCTGCACCCCCACCCCCCACCCCAGAGCAACAGGTGCCTTTTGTTCTCTGTGGTCTCAATTCAGCCAGTGATTTGTCACATCATGTGTGTCCTGTCCTTTTGTTTAAAGGTTATTTATTGAAGAGGCTCCCATTATATGCAGTATAACAACATGATGTGTTCTAGAACTAGATTGAAAAACAGTCTGTAATTAGCTGACAGTAATTAACACTTTCAAGATACCACTTTGATTTTGTAATCATCTGCTGGTAAAATGAGGTAAATTATCTTCTGAAATTTACCCAGAATGTTTTTTTTTTACCAGTGCACACTTGCACGCTCTCTCTGTAAGCAGGAGCTGAATCAGTTTGAGAACTCAGAAGGTACCAACAAACTTCCTACCAAGAAGGACCACTGTTAGTATTTTGAAACCATGCTCACTTCAGATTTGGCATTGCCACTCCCTTCCCTTTTTTTCTTTAAAGTGTTATTTGTGGAACAGTATCGTAAGTTCAAATGACTTTTAGATACTTTTCTATTTTTAAATTGCAAAGCATTTATTTTTCAAACACATTCTAAAATTCAGTGTTAAGTTTCTGAAGCAAAACTGCAGTGAAATTTTTTATTACTTACTTCCTAGATGCTAATCTGGTAAAGTTTATGGTGACTTTTCAGTGAATATTGAAATTCACTAAATTTCTACTTTACCTCTTTGATCAAGGATAAGCAGTATTTTGAGTTCTTGAGTCCAAAAAGAATTATGTACAGACACGCCTTAGATATGTTACAGTTCAGTTCCAGACCATTGTGGTAAAGCAAGTCAAACAAATTTTTCATTTCCTAGTGCATGTAGAAGTTATGTTTACACTGTAGTATAGTCTGTTAAGTATGCAATAACATTACGTCTAAAAAAACAATTTATGTGCCTTAATTTAATCACACTTCTGGCTTAAAAAGAAACCGTCGTCTGATCACACAAGGTTGCCACAAAGCTTTCAAACTGTAAAATCCACAGCATTTGTGGAGTACAATAAAGCAAGGTATTGCTGGTCAGTGTATGTCATAAGTGATGTGTTAGTTGATTAATGTGAAAAAAAGCTACATTTAAATTATTCATATACAAATAGCTTTGACCTGTGATTTGATAATATTCAGCTGTTATAGCCTATAAATATTCATATTGTTTTTATGTTGGTAACATCTTAATTTGGCTAAAACAAGTCATCTTAGGTGGGCTTATTTACTTCAATCCATTATTCTCTGATGATTATTTATTTAGTGATAGCTTTGTTAAATTAAGGGAACATAACATTAAGAAATGCTGCCATATTAATATCTAATGAAAGGTAGAGAAATTGTTTTTATTTTAAGGATCTATAAAATATGCCTGGTAGAGTCTTAAAACTCATTCTAGGCATTTCTTTGTACCAATCGTCCTCATATATTTGACAATCAGAGACAAACTTTAATACTGTTTGAACCTTAGTCTACATTGCATGATGTTTCTCTAGTTAGCAGAATTTGAAAATAGAATAGTTTTGTTTAAAAATTGAAATATTAGACTTTTAAGAAATTGTTAATGTCTGATTTTATTTCTCCATTGGCTTTTGATTCAGACTTTGAAACCAAGATCCAACTTCTCATCTTGCTGAGCATTTAAGGCATTATTAATATTTTATTTCATGTTCTATTGTATATTCCTGCCTAGAGTTTTAAAACACAATAGCCTGAAACAATAAGTATTTATTACCTCACAGTTTCTGTGATCATGACTCCTAGTACAACTTAGCTGGGTACTTCTGGCTCAGGGTCTCTCACAAAGCTGCAGCCGACGCATCACTCTAGACTGCAGTCATCTCCAAGTTCAACTTGGGGATAATTACCTACCAAGCTCATTAATGTGGCTACTGGTGAGCATCAGGCCACAGTTGTTGGCTACAGAGGTCTTTGCTGCATGACTCTCAATAGGATAGCTTATGTTATGGCACCTGGCTTCTTTCAGAGCTGAGAGCACAGAGATGAAGCCAGTCTCTTTGTAATGTGGAGTCAGAGGTGATGTTTATCACTTCTGCCATAGTTTATTGTTTAGAGGTGAGTTGCTGGTCTACACAGACTCAACGGGAGGTGATTGATCATACAGGGCCGTGCATACTGGGAGGTAGGGGATTTTTGTTTGTTTGTTTTGCTTTTTGAATTTTTATTGGAGTACAGTTGCTTTACAGGAGGTGAGGTTCTTAATGGTTGCCTGCTGCATCTCTTGCAAGTAACTTCTTTGTCCCATTTTTACTGTGTTGTTACATAGGATTAACTTGCTGTTGTCTTGAAGTGAAGTGAAGTCGCTCAGTCGTGTCCGACTCCTTGCGACGCCATGGACTGTAGCCTACCAGGCTCCTCCCTCCATGGGATTCTCCAGGCAAGAGTACTGGAATGGGTTGCCATTCCCTTCTCCAGGGGATCTTCCCGACCCAGGGATTGAACCCAGGTCTCCCGCATTGCAGGCAGATGCTTTAACCATGATCTGTATATAGAATGAGACTCCAGGAAATGGTGCAATCAGGAGAAAGATAAAGGCATGTTCATTTGTAATTTTGCTTATATGGCCTTTTCTAGTTATTTAGATGAGGAACTTTGCTGAAACTCTAAAATACTACCAAAGTATGCAGTAGGGGATATTTTACCTCTCTTCATTATGTAAATTGTAACCAGTTTATCTTGCTCAGTATTGGTAAAGGTTTTCAAGGTGTCATGAAACGATGGGGATTTAAAGGCCAGCCAGCTACTCACGGTCAAACAAAAACCCACAGGAGGCCAGGAGCTATTTCAACTGGTGTAAGTATAAGTTAGTGATCCTCTTTTTAGTGGTGAAGATTCAGAGTTTGTGCATATGGTGCTTTGGTCTGTCTTTGGGATCAAGTTACATTATTTGAATCTTATTTCAGATGGCTCTTAGTAAAAGTCACACTTCTATGGGTTCTGGCCTTTTTACTTTTCAAAGCCAGACGTGAATTATCTGGTTATATCCTATGTACTTACAGCCAATGTTCCCAGTTCTATCTGCCTACTTTCTTTCCCATCTCTGCTTCCCATGCTATACTCTGAAGTCTGCTAAAGTGATCAGGAATCAGAGTGCCATTCCATCTGGCCTCACTGGTTCCTTAACAGATTTGTTTCTGCCTTAAAAGAGAACATTGGTAAAAATTGTCAAGGACAATATAATGATAAAGGGGAAAGCAGTAGAGAAAGAAGTGAGAAATAGACAATAGGGGCATAGGAAGGAGAGAAGGAGTTTTCTACTGCTAATTCAGGCCTAGTGAACACCTCTCCCTAAGGTATAGCATAAAGAACCTGGGGGAATGTTACTCTTTGGAGGATCAGAGGATGCAAGGTCAATTCTAAAGCTTGATAATGTATTCTACTTCTTATAAGAGAGCTACAGTTTAAAAACACTCGAGTTAATTTCTCACCTAGCAGATTGTGCTGTCAAGCTGTTTAATTTTTTCCACTCTCTTGGCAAGGATGTTCTCTCATCCATTGCTGATGGAAATATAAAAGGATGTATTCTTTATGGGGGAAATGTGATATCTAACAAACTACCCATGTATTTTGCTTTTGACACAGCAGTCCTACTTCTCAGAATTTACCCGAAAGATATTCTCCCCAAAATATAAAGATGCATTTGTACAAAATTAGTCATTGTAACATTATTTGTAATTTATAAGCATAAATGTCCATACTTGGGAGTTCAGATGAACTCATCCAAACTCCCAGGTATAGTGGAATACTGTGCAGCTGAAAAACAAACAGCAAGGTCATTGTGAAACAATGACATGATTTCCAGGATATAACAAATGCACACATTACCTGCTTATTTTTGCAAAAAGAAGGATGCAAAAGATAAACCAGAAACTAATAAGATTGATTGCCTACTGAGAATGAGTTAGATTAGAGTTGAAGAGCTCAGTAGTGGCAGCAGTGAGACTGAAGATATACTTTTTTATTACACTTTTACTTTGGAACCATGTAATGTTTTACATATTCAAAGTAAAATAAAAACAGAGTTGGAGGGATCCATAATGGAATATATTTAGAAAATGAACCTATTTCAGATGAGTAACAGACCCTCACTAAAGTGGAGGACTGGAGTGGACTAACTCAAGTAACTTGTGAACACAGTTGTTGGCTGAATACCCAGAATCTAAATTTAAAATGTTCTGTGTGCAAGTATTGAGTTCTAATTATGTTTTTGAAGTAGTGTTAATTAGCAATTCTGAGATAATTTTCTGTGAACTGTAGGATTGACCAGATGAATAAATATGTTGATAATGGAAGCCAAGTTTCTCACTGTTTGGAGATAACTGAGTCTGTCCTTCAGTCACTCTGCAGAAAGATAGTAACATCAGAAGCAGGGGTGGGAGAGTAGGACCATTCCAGCTGCAGTGGATAGATGGAGTTCAAGTCAGTTATTACAGAAGATTCGTGAAAACAGGCCAGGCAGTCACATTTTTCTTTGAATGATAGTGAGATGTGTTTGTATGTCCTTCTTAACACCTCATTTGCTGCTCTCTCTTGTTACTGAAGTTTTCTCCTAAAGCTGTTCTCGGTCTGTGTTTTTATTGTTCTAATCTAATTTAGAAAGGGAATTTTCTAGGGGTAAATGTGACTAAATCCATGTTTAGTTTTTTACTGGGGCCTAGCAAAATGGGAGGGTGTGAAATATTTTTATGACTTATTTCTTATTTGCATTTTGGTTTGATTGGTACTGTTGGAAATTGAGAAGCACTACTTGAAAAGTGCTAATTTGGGTTCTCTTCTTTAGGATGTTGCCAGAGTCTGGCCTGGAACTAAAATGCCTGGACAGTTGGGGAATGTGGATAGGACAGCATTTGGACTAAAAGTAAGTTTCTGAAGCGACTCTTTTTAGGAATAAATTAATGCCTAAATGCAAATGCAACAGTATATGTATTTAACATGTGTCAGTGTATGGTTTTACAATTATTGAGGGGTGGGGCTGTATGAGCTGTGTGTGTCCATGCATTGGAGTTGCTATCATATGTATTCATTTAATGTCCAAGCCTTGGAAAATGTACTCATTAAAAAGAAAAAGTTAATTATCTATTATTTGACCTGGAAGATTTCCACAAGGTGTTATATGAAAAAATAAATATTCAGACCATTATGTGTAATACTCTTATAATAAACTTAAGCTCCCTACATACATGTTGCCACGCCATGAAAACACAGAGTAGATAGTTATATACCAGATTATTTTTATTAAATGTCAAATGTGTGGATGGATGTGGGTGAGGAAAATAAAGAGAGGGAGACAATAGAGACAATCAAAATAGGAAAAAGTACTCAAAAGCATTGTGCTATACATCCATTGTTGTAAAATAATTATATATTTAAAAGGGGAGTTAAGTTCACTCTCTTTGAACTTGAGGCATATATGTAATATCTAAGTGAAAATGAGTTATAGATAATAGGTGCCGTATAATTATATTTTTATTAAAATAACTAATCTGTGTATATGTATGAAACACATAGAAAGTACAAAGAAAAAAATAAGCCATTCAAAAGAACCACCTCCAAAGATAATCATTGGTAACATTTTGGTGCACATTCTTTCATTCTTGTTCTAGATATATGTTATTTATAAATTTTAACCAGCAAAGTTTTTTTAATTTTATATAATTAAATCTGAGATTATTTTTCCTCTTCTATTACTTTTATATGTGACAGTTCAGTTCAGTCACTCACTCATGTCCAACTCTTTGTGACTCCATGAACTGCAGCATGCCAGGCTTCCCTGTCCATCACCAAATCCCAGAGCTTACTCAAACTTATGTCCATCAAGTTGATGATGCCATCCAACCATCTCATCCTCTGTCATCCCCTTCTCTTCCCACCTTCAATCTTTCCCAGCATCAAGGTCTTTTCCAATGAGTCAGTTCTTCACATCAGGTGGCCAAAATATTGGAGTTTCAGCTTCAGCATCAGTCCTTCCAATGAATATTCAGGACTGATTTCTTGTAAGATTGACTGATTTGATCTCCTTGCAGTCCAAGGGACTCTCAAGGGTTTTCTCCAACACCACAGTTGAAAAGCATCAGCCCTTCGGCACTCAGGTTTCTTTATAGTCCAACTCTCACATCCATACATGACTACTAGAAAAACCGTAGCTTTGACTAGATGGACCTTTGTTGACAAATCTGCTTTTTAATATGCTGTCTAGGTTGGTCATAGCTTTTCTTCCAAGGAGCAAGCATCTTTTAATTTCATGGCTGCAGTCACCATCTGCAGTGATATTGGAGCCCAGAGAAATAGTCTCTCACTATTTCCATTGTTTCCCCTATCTATTTGCCATGAAGTGATGGGACTGGATGCCATGATCTTCGTTTTCTGAATGTTGAGTTCTAAGGCAACTCTTTCACTCTCCTCTTTATACAGACATCTATTTGTATCTACTGTTTGTATTTTCTTTTCGTGTGTGTGACAGGAGAGATTTTGGTTTCCCTAGTATTTAACATTTACCCATGAGGTGTGGATCAAACTGGATTTTCCTCTAAACCCTTTCTCAGTACTATTTCTTGACTATTCTCACTTGTGTAAATGTTTTCCCCACCTAAAGATCTGTTTGAAGGCCATCTGCTTAGCACACTTTTTTAAAAAATTAGACCCAGAGAGATGATGGCTTCCTAGTTTCTAGTTGCAAGCTCATATTAACTAAAAACAAACTTGAATTTCCACTTGTTACTCTTAATGGTGCCAGCAGAATATTGAGATATCCTAGTAGTCTTGATTGTTCAGTCACATTTATAATTAAAATGAGAGTTTTCTACCACTTAACATGAGACATGTGTTGTGGTATTACAACACAAGTCATCCATAGGATTTGAATTTTTATTCTCATTCAATATTTTGAGTTGCTAACATGATTATGACTCCAGGCTACTTATAGCCTCAGCTTTTGTTTGTATTAATGTAAGTGTATTCTTATACTTTCAACTCTTAAAGTTTGATTTTATTTCTACTTTAGGTGTGGCGAATAAACACAAAGCACAATATAATCTATGTCAATGGTTCTGTGCCTGGACACAGAAATTGCTTGGTAAAGGTATGTGTAACGGTCTTTATTTTCTCTTGTTCAGAGATGTGAATGTGTGCCATGAGTTCTCGTCTCACCCATATGTGACTTGAAAATAAGTAGCTCTTTCCCCACGTGTTCTTTGCTAATTTTTCTGCTTATGTAGTAGCACCTGAGTGAGAAAATTGCATAAAATAAACCTATAGGTTACGTCTCTAAAACCATAAGCCTACACAAAGGGTAGGTCTAGTAAGAGGCTCTTTTCTTTTTTTTTTTTTTTTTTTTTATGGCCTGTATTGGAATTTTTAATGCCAGAAAGTACACCTAGATAACATTTGTCTGTAAATATAAATTATCATTATTATTACCTTAAGCCAACCTTTAATTGGTCTTGGAAAGTCACCAACTTGATTATTATTCAGTTAACAGTAAATATCACAAGCGAATGTAATCTGGTTTACTGTCTCACTGTCACAGGTATTAATTATTTCTAAATCCAGAATCCCTGTACTGCCATTACCAATTGCAAATTATTTCTTAAAACTGTAATTAAAAGGGTAATAAAAAGTACAGTAATTTTTAAGGATTTCATTTCTCAATTTTTAATATGAGATCTAAATTGAATGCCTTTCTTACAGTTTAGGATAGGCCAATATATGTTAAAAGTTTTGGTGCAATGAAATTAATCAAATTTTTTTAATTGCTCTTAACATTGATAAAGGCTTTGAATCTTGACCTTGCTATTGCTTCAATCAGGAATTCTCAAACATGGGCCAGTGAACCTTCATAAAATGTATTATCATATTTTGGAGGCCATTTAGTCTTCTAGGGTTTTTAAAAATTTTAAAGGATCATGAAATGGAGGCTCTTTAGAAATACAAAAAGGTTATTAGCAAAACTACTTATTAAAAATACCAATATATCTCTGTCCTTCCAAAAACTTTTTCATTTTCAGAGAGTACTTTGACATGGGAACTGGAATTATGTGAGGTGAAAGTTAAATGAGAGTCAACAAGAAAGGTGGTTTGAAGTGGATACTTTGAGAGATTTATTATTATTACTAACATTGCTCTGTCTTTTCCTTGAAAATGTATTTTTGTGTTCAAACATGAAGAGAAGAAAACATGTTATACAAGATAGACTTGAAAAAAATTCTTAAGCTCTTAGAGACTTTTTTTCCCATCAAATAAAAACAAAATAAATATTCAACCTGGGATTTAAGTCAACATAATACAAAATGATAGATCACTTTTGAATTCTGAATTGTCCATTCTGAAGAATGAACTTGTGATAGAAGTGTATCAGCAGTTCCCAGAAATAGGCTCTTCATTAATTTTCTACAACAAAATAGGCTGAAACTTAAATCCTAGATTTTTCCAGTCAGGTAAAGTAGGTTGCATTACTAGCATAAGGTACCAAATTTGTTTCAGTCTTACAGTAATTAAAATTCACTTTCTGGCTTCCCTGGTGGCTCAGATGGTAAAGAATCCACTTGCAGTGCAGGCGCCCTGGGTTCGATCCCTGGGTTGGAAAGATCCCTGGAGGAGGGCATGGCAACCCACTCCAGTATTCTTGCCTAGAGAATCTCATGGACAGAGGAGCCCGGCAGGCTGCAGTCCGTATGGTCACAAAGAGTTGGGCATGACTAAGTGACTAACATTTTCACTTTTCTGGAACTCTTTACTTCTCTGATTGAGTTCTCTCTCTCTCTTTTTTTTTTTAAGAAAAAAATATATTTGATTAATTATTGCAAGATTTGGGCAGGTTTTTGTTTTTTGTTTTGTTTTGGTTTTGGTTTTCAGGTTTTTAGGTTTAGGTGTTTCCAAGCTCCAGGTCACCCAAGTCATATTGGTACTGGAAGCCAGCAGATTGTCACTCTGCTTCTCCTAACATTTTGGCCTCAGAATTCAATGCATTCCTACCTCCAGATTTTGTTGTCATTTCAAATCACAACCTAATAAAAGAGAAAAAAGGAAAATGACCATTTTTTGTAATAAATTATACTGGATAGCAGGTGAAATTTTAAACATTGCCAAATCCTCCTTTTCTCTCCATTTGCTATATACAGTTCTTGGCTAGCTTCCAGCTAAGAATTGCTCAGGTTTACCTCACTGTTGTCCTTGACACCAGCAGGGATGAATAGGTCATCTACCTTGAAATACCACATGTACAGGGTTCAGATCTGGTTGTTATAAACAGTTTACAATCAACAACACTTAATATTTAGATTTTCCATCCACTTCAACAAAGATTGCCTCCAAAAACTCAATCCACTTAATGACTGATGGCTTGCTATCACTGAAGATGTTCAGAAAGTACACTGAAGGCAATTCCAAAAGAGGAATCCAAATACATTTTGAGAAACTGTACCATCAGAGAAATGTCTGGCCACTTTGAAGTGTTAACACACTAGTGAATATATTTCCAACAGACAGATTTTGATAAAAGAACTCATCTTGAAAAAGTCTTTGAAATACAGTATCCTTTAACTGTCTTTTATAACCTTAAATGTGCATCCCAAATATTAAAGTGTGGGTTTAGGGGAGTGTTTTGTGAGCTTGTGCTTTAAATGTCAAAAGTTTAGTAAATCTTCTGAAAATATTCATCTCACTTTGTCCATTCTTCCCAATGATTCTATAGCAGGTGAATAAGCCCCTTGTCCTTGGAGGTCTAGGCTCTTCTTGCTGGATGGGCAGCCTCATTAATTCACTCACTCCACAGGAGCTTTTGGCTCCATCAGAATACAGAGTACTAGGCTGCCAATAACTGTTTTTTTCATTCTAAAGTTAGTAAGTGTCTTAGGGATAATAAAACCTGTTTAATCAATGTAAGCTTTTTGTTGTTGGAATTCACTAAATGTATTAAGAGAGCCTAAAGAACTGTTTTCTACAACATAATATACTTACTTATGCATTTGTGCTTGTCCCTATATCCTGATTTATAATGTGAGTTTATTTTCAGTTTTGCCTGTTTCGTGTATGTGTGTTCTACCTCCAGCTTTCCTAAAAAGGAATTGAACTGGTTTGCCAATATACATAAATATAAAAGAATGTAAGAGAGACTCCTGAAGGCAGGGAAATAATAAAGCCAGTGGTAAGATTCAGTACACAAAAACATGTACCAGCAACTTTGGCAAAAGATAGTGGAGTAGAGGGACCTTGAGTTCACCTCTTATGAGTATACCAAAATCACAATTAACTACTGACCAACCATCAATTTAAAAAAAAGACTGGAACCTCCCCAAAACAATACTCTACATCCAATGATATAAAGAAGAAACCACAATGAGATGGTAGAGAGTACACTTGTGATATAATCAAATCCTTTACCACCTGGCTACCCACAAACTGGAGAATGAGTATATCACAGAAGTTCTTCCACAGGAGTAAGTTCTGAACCTCCCCAGGCCTAACATCAGAAAGAGGAGCTCCCAGAGCATTTGGCTTTGAAGGCCAGCAGAGCTTGATAGCAGGAGCTCCACAGGACTGGGGGAGGCAGAGACCTTACTCTTGAAGGGAACATGCAAAATCTCATGTGCACCTGGAACCATGGCAAAAGCAGTAATTTCATAGGAGCCTGGGTCAGACCTACCTGGTGGTCTTGGAGAGGATTTCCTGGAAGTTGCCAAGCCGCTGTGGTTCAATCTGGGGATGTAAAAACCAGTGGCAGATATATTATGGAGTATTCATCATGAACTCTCATTGGAGGCTGGTGTCTTGCTTGGGTCATTAGTACAAAGACCTGGCCCCACCCAACAGCCTGTAGGCTCCAGCGCTAGGACACCTGGAGACCAAGCAACCAAGTGGGCAAAGACACAGCTGCATCCATCAACAGACAGGCTGCCTAAAGACTTCCTGAGCCGATAGCCACCTTTGACATACCTCTTGACACAGGCCTACCCACCAGAGGACCAAGAACCAGTTCTACCCATCAGTGAGCAGTGACCAACCCCTCTCCCTCCAAGAAGCCTGCACAAGCTTATAGAGCAGCCCCATCCAGCAAGGGACAGATACCAGAAACAAGAAAACTAAATCACACAGCCTATGGAACTGAGCCTGCAAACTGATCAGACTGTCTGCTGGGACTAACTGATCCCTGAGCCTTTGATGATGAGCTAGGAGTGTACTGCTGGGATACACAGGACGTCCCATACAGAGGGCCACTTCTCCAACATTGAGAAACCTAACTAACCTATCACTTACAAAGAAATACAAGTAGAAATTTAAACAGAATGAGGCAACAGAAGAGTATGTTTCAGATGGAGGAACAAGATAAAACCCCAGAAGAAAACTAAATGAAGTTTAGGCTTTGTATTCAAGGAGTTCAAAGTAATGATTAAAAGATTATCCAAGAACTTAGAAAAGAATGGATATGCAGAGCAAGTAGTTAGAAGTTTTTAACAGAAAGCAAGTAAACAGAGATGAATAATAAGGACAGTTGAAGAGACCTTTGGACCAACATCAGGTACACTAACATTCTTATTATAGGGATCATAGAAGAGAGGGCATGAGAAAATATTTGAAGAGGTAGCTTCAAATACCTGAACATTTCCATAACCTGAGAAAGGAAATAATTACCCAAGCCCAGGAAGTGAAGGACTAACCCAAAGAGGGACACACCAGGACACATAAGAATCAAACTGACAATAAATAGAGAAAATATTAACAGCTACAAGGGAAAAACTATAACATACAAGTGAATTCCCATAAGACTGTGCTGATTTTTGAATAGAAATTCTGCAGGCCAGAAAAGAGTGGCATGATACATTTAAAGTGATGAAAAAATCTACAAACAAGGATACCCAGCAAGACTCTCATTCACATTTGATGGAGAACTCAGAAGCTTTAAAGACAAGCAAAGATAAAGATTTCAGCATCACCAAACCAGCTTTATAGCAGATACTGAAGACTCTTGAGAGTCCCTTGGACTGCAAGGAGATCCAGCCAGTTCATTCTAAAGGAGATCAGCCCTCAGTGCTCTTTGGAAGGAATGATGCTAAAGCTGAAACTCCAGTCCTTTGGCCACCTCACGCAGAGTTGACTCTTTGGAAAAGACGCTGATTCTGGGAGGAATTAGGGGCAGGAGGAAAAGGGGACGACAGAGGATGAGATGGCTGGATGGCATCACCGACTCGATGGACATGAGTTTGAGTGAACTCCAGGAGATGGTGATAGACAGGGAGGCCTGGCGTGCTATAATTCATGGGGTCACAAAGAGTCAGACACAACTGAGCAACTGAACTGAACTGAACTGAAAGGAAGTTATCTCAGCAGAAAAGAAAAGGCCGCAACTAGAAACAAGAAAATTATGAAATGGAAAAGCTCACTGATAAACAGTGAGCAGACATACAATAAAGGTAGGAAATCATCCACACAAACTAATAGGGAGGTTAAAAGACAAATTTAGTAAAATCATCTGTATCCACAATATACAGTTAAGGGATCCATAAAACAATTAGATGTAAAATATGATATAGAAAAAACCAGTAATCATGATGGGAGAAGAGTACTAATGTGGGGCATATAAAATGCAATTGAAATTACAAAATCAGCAGCTTAATCATATGTATATAGCTGATGTACCAAAACCTCATGGCAATCACAAACCAAAAATATATAATCTATATATATACACAAATAGCTTTACCATCTGAGCTGTAGGACTTCTCCATAGCTCAGATGGTAGGAATCTGCCTGGAATGCAGGAGACCTGGGTTCAATCTCTGGGTCAGGAAAATCCCCTGGAGGAGGAACTGGCAACCCACTCTAGTATTCTTGCCTGGACAATTCCATGGACAGAGGAGCCTGGCAGGCTACAATACATGGAATTGCAAAAGAGTTGGACACAACTAAGTGACTAACACATATACAAAAGTAAAAGGAACCCAAACAGCACTAAAGGTAATCATCAAATCACAAGATCAGAGAACAGAAGAAAGTGGTAAGGGTGGAGGGAGACCCACAGAAGTCCACAACAGTTAACAAAGTGACAGTAAGAACATATATTGATAATTAACTTAAATGCAAGAGTACATCATGAGAAATGCTGGACTGGATGAAGCACAAGCTAGAATCAGGATTGCTGAGAGAAATATCAATAACCTCAGATATGCACTTCAGATGACACCACTTTTATAGCAAAAATGAAGAACTAAAAAGCCTCTTGATGAAAGTGAGAGAGGAGAATGAAAAAGTTGGCTTAAAACTCAACATTCAGAAAACTAAGATCATGGTGTCTGGTCCCATCACTTCATGGCAAATAGGTGGGAACCAAGGGAAACAGTGACAGACTTTATTTTGGGGGGCTTCAAAATCACTGCATGTGTTGACTGCAGCCATGAAATTAAAAGGCACTTGCTCCTTGGAAGAAAAGCTATGACCAACCTAGAGAGCATATTAAAAAGCAGAGACATTACTTTGCCAACAAAGGTCTGTCTAGTCAAAGCAATGATTTTTCCAGTGGTCATGTATGGATGTGAGAGTTGGACCATAAAGTTGAGTGCTGAACTGTGGTGTTGGAGAAGACTCTTGAGAGTCCCTTGGACTGCAAGGAGATCCAACCAGTCCATCCTAAAGAAAATCAGTCCTGAATATTCATTGGAAAGACTGATGTTGAAGCTGAAACTCCAATACTTTGGCCACCTGATGCGAAGAGACCCTGCCTGATGCTGGAAAAGATTGAAGGTGGGAGGAGAAGGGGATGACAGAGGATGAAAGGCTTGGGTGACATCACCGACTTAATGGATACGAGTTTGAGTAAGCCCGGGAGTTGGTGATGGACAGGGATGCCTGGTGTGCTGTAGTCCATGGGGTCACAAACAGTTGGACACAACTGAGCAACTGAATGGAACTGAAGGGGATTAATTGCTCTAATCAGAAGGCATAGACTGGCTAAGTGGATAAAGAAACTAGACCTATATATGTGTTGTCTAGAGGAAACCCACTTCAGTTCTAGAGACATACAAACTGAAAGCAGTAGGATGGAAAAAGACATTCCATGCAAATGGAAATTAAAAGAAAGCTGGAGTAGCAATATTCATATCAGACCACTTTTAAAAATAAATGTTGAAAGAGAAGAAGAAGGAAATTACATAATGATCAAGGAAAGAAGATGTAACAATTGTGAGTATATACACACCCAACATAAGAGCACCGCAACAAGTAAGACAGATATTAATAGACATAAAAGTGGAAACTGACAGTAACACTAGTGGGGAATTTTAATGCCCCACTTACATCAATGGACAGATCATCCAGACAAGAAAAAAGGCCTTAAATGACACATTAGACCAGATGGAAATATACGTTTCAAGGGCACATGTACCATTCTTCAGGTTTGGTCATGTGTTGGGTCACAAAGCAAGCCTTGGTAATTTTAAGAAAACTGAAATTGCATCAGGCATCTTTTCTGATCACAATGCTATGAGATTAGAAAGCAACCAGGGAATTCTCTAGTGATACAGTGGTAGGACTCAGCACTTTCTCTGCTGAGGATGTGAATTCATTCTTTGGCCATGGAACTGATACACCACAAGCTGTTTGATGCAGACAATGAAAAAGAAAACAACCACAAGAAAAAAATTAAAAACATAACATGTGAAAGCTAAATAATATGCTGCTAAACAACCAATGGATCACTGAAGAAATAAAAAAATACCTAGAGAAAAATGAAAATGAAGTCATGATGATTGAAAATCTATTGAACAAAAGCAGTTCTAAGAAGGAAGTCTGTAAGTGTACAAACTTGCCTTAGGAAATAAGAAAAATATCAACATAGCCTTATACCTAAAACAACTAGAGAAAGAAAAACAATTGAAATCCAATTAATAGAAAATAAGAAATCATGAAGATCAGAGCAGAAATAAATAGACACTAAAAACCAAAAAAATGTAGAAAAGATCAATGAAACTAAAAGCTGATTCTTTAAAAAGATAAACAAAGCTGATAAACTTCTAGCTAGATTCATTATGGGGAAAAAAAAGGAGAGGACCCAAATCAGAAATGATAAAGCAGAAGTTAAAGCCTATACCACAGAAATACAAAAGACCATAAGAGGCTGCTACAAGCATTACAGAAGGAAATGGCAACCCACTCAAGTATTCTGGCCTGGAGAATCCCATGGATGGGGGAGCCTGGTATGCGTCCATGGGGTTGCAAGAGTTGGACATGACTTAGCGACTAAATCACCACCACAAGCAAGTATAAAATAAAATGGACATAAAATGGACAACCTGGAAGAAATGGAAAAATTCTTAAGATGCAGCCTCCCAAGACTAAGCAAGGAAGAAACAGAAAATATGAACAGACCAATTACCAGTACTGAAATTGAAGCAGTAATTTTAAAACTGAACAGACAAAAGTCCAGGACCAGATAACTACACAGAAAAATTGTATCAAACATTTAAAGAAGAGTTAACACCTATCCTTCTGAAGCAGTTTCAGAAAATTACAGAGGAACAAGCACTTCTGAACTCATTCTATGAAGCTACTATCACCCTGGGCTTCCCAGGAGGTGCTAGCGGTAAAGAACCTGCCGGCCAATACAGGAGATATGAGACGCAGGTTCAGTCCCTGGGTTGGGAAGATCCCCTGGAGAAGGGCATGGCAACCCACTCCAGTATTCTTGACTGGAGAATTCCATAGACAGAGGAGCCTGGCAGGCTACAAGTCCATAGGATCACACAGAGTCAGACACGAGTGAAGCAACTTAGCACACATTGACCATCGCCCTGATACCAAAATCAAAGATAATTACAAAAAAAAGAAAATTACAGGCCAATATCACTGATGATCATAGATGCAAAGCTCCCCAATAAAATTAATTTAAAAAAAAAATCTAGCCAGCTGAATCCAAAAATATATTAAAAGGATCATACATCACAATCAGTTGGGATTTATCCCAAGGATGTAATGATTTTTCAGTATCAGCAAATCAATTAATATCATACAGCACATTAACAAGTTGAAGAATAAAAACAATATGGTCATCTCAGTACATGCAGAAAAAGCTTTTGATAAAATTCAACATCCATTTATGGTAAAACTCTCCAGAAAGCAGCCATTGAGGGAACCTGCCTCAATGTAATAAAGGCCATATGTGACAAACCCACAGCTAGCATCATAATCAACAGCAAAAAAGCTGAAAGCGTTTCCTCTAAGATCATGCAGAAGACAAGTACCCACTCTTGCCACTTCTATTCAACATAGTTTTGGAATTTCTGGCCACGGCAATCAGAATAAAAAGAATCCAGATTGCAAAAGAAGTAATAAAAGTATCACTGTTTGCAGATGAAATGAGACTATACATAGAAAATTCTGAAGATGCTATCAGAAAACTACTAGATCTCATCAATGAATTTGGTAAAATTGCAGGATGCAAAATTAATACACAGAAGTCTGTTGTACTTCTTTACACTAACAATAAAAATCAGATGATAAAATTATGGAAATAATCTCACTTACCATCACATCAAAAAGAATAAAATACTTGGGAACACACTTACTAAAGGAGAGGAAATACCTATACTCAAAAAACTGAGATGCTGATGAAGAAAATTGAAGAAGACACAAACAGATGGAAAGATATACCATGTTCTTGGATTGGAGGTATCAACATTATTAAAATGATCATACTATCCAAGGCAATCTATACACTCAATGTATTCCCTACGAAATTTACAATGACATTTTTCATAGAACTAGAAAAGAAATTTTAAATTTTGTATGGAAATGCAACATCCAAGATAGGCAAATTCAATCTTGAGAAAGAAGTACAGAGCTGAAGGAATCAGGTTCCCTGACTTTATACTACAAAGTTACAGTAATCCATACAGTTTGGTACCGGCACAAAGACAGACATATAGATCAATGGAATAGAATAGAAAACCCAAAATAAAGCTACACTCCTATGATCAGCTAACCTACATAAAAATAGCAATAATGTACAATGGAGAAATATAGTCTTTTCAATAAGTAGTGCGGTAAAATTGGACAACTGCATGTACAAGACTAGAACATTCTCTAACACCATTTACAGAAATGAATTAAATATTTAAAAATAATATAGGATGCTATAAACTTGTACAGGAAAACAGGCAGAACACTCTGACATAAATCGCAGCAATATCTTTTTGATCCATCTCATACAGTAATAGAAATACAAAAATTAACAAATGGAACCTAATGAAATTTAAAAGTTTTTCACAACAAAGGAAACCATAAACAAAGTGAAAAAACAATCTGGAGAATGGGAGAAAATATTTGCAAATGATGCTACCAACAGAGAATAATTTCCAAAATATATAAACAGCTCATACAGCTCAACTTCCAAAAAACAACCCAATCAAATAACAGGCAAAAGATCTAAGCAGGCATTTCTCGAAAGAAGTCATACAGATAGCTAAAAGGCATATGGAAAAAAAAAAAAAAACAACCTCGCTAATTAGTAGGGAAATGCACATCAAAACTATAGTGAGGAAGTCACCTCATACCAGTCAGAATGACCATCATTAAAATGTCTATCAGTCATAAATGCTGGAGTTGATATGGAGATAAGGGAACCCTCGTACACTGTTGGTGCGAATGTAAATTGGTGCAGCTACTATAGGAAACAGTATGGAAATTCCTTAAACTAAAAATCTGAGTTACCATATAGCCCAGCAGTCTGACTCCTGGATGTATAACCAGAGAAAATGATAATTCAAAGGGGTACATGCTTGCCATTGTTCATCACAACCCTATTTATAGTAGCCAAGACATGGAAACAACCTAAATGTACATTGAAGAGATATAAAGAATCCATGGTACATTTATACAGTGGAAAATTGTGTGTGTGTGTGTGCATGCACTCAACTCAGTCATGTCCAACTCTTTGCAACCCCATGAGCTATAACCCACCAGGCTCCTCTGTCCATGGAGTTTTCCTGGCAAGAATACTGGAGTGGGTTGCCATTTCCTATTCCAGGGGATCTTCCCAATCCTGGGATCAAGTGTGTGTCTCCTGCATTGACAGGATTCTTTACCACTGCATCACCTGGGAAGCCCACGGTGGAATATTACTCAGCTGTAAAAAAAAGAAAATGCCATTTGCAGCAACATGGATGAAGAGATTACCATACTAAGTCAAACAAAGAGAAATACCATATGTCACTTATATGTGGCATCTAAAAAAAAATGATATAAATGAACTTATTTACAAAAATAGAAATAGACTCACAAACATAGAACACAAACTTGTGGTTACCAAAAGGGAAAAGAATAGGAGAGGGATAAATTAGCAGTTTGGAATTAGCAGATGCAAACTGCTAAATATCAAAATAGATAACCAGCAAGGACCTACTGGTATGGCAAAGGGAAGTATACTCAATATCTTGCAGTAAATTACCACAGAAAGTTTTGTTGTTCTCTTTATTGTATATTTGCTTGGGTTTTCTTTTATAAATTCTGAGACAGTTTAATTGGTAAGAATATCTTTTTTTTCCAAGTTAAAGTTGAACCCAGGATTAGAGAATTGGAAAACAAATTAAAACAAGTGTTTCCTTTTAGGCAAGTGACTGATAATTTCTAACAATTTTAATGAGAGATATGAATATAGATGTTTTTCTGTACTTTGCTATTCCTAGCAGCTGTGTACTAACGTCAACCAAATTACTCATTTCTTATTGCCAAAATGTCTTATTTTTAATCTGTGTATAATTAACATGTATTTTTTTAATTTATCTCTGAATGGAGGTTGTGGAATGAGTCAGAAGTTTTAAAGAATCCAGTAATATTTTCCAAAAATATAACAACATTTTAGATCATATCAATATCTATGTTATTCCTCAGTTTATGAATTCACAAGTATAATTAGAATATTTTTTAGAATATAAAGACTAGTTAATATAGCTAATTTAGAGACTCTGGCATTATTATTGTTTTTTGTTAAATACTACTCTAGCTACTCAGAGAGAACACTACTTGTTAAATATATGCTAATTTCCTTAATAAAACTTGTTATTTGGGGTTATGTGTTAGAATTTGGGGTTATTTGTTAGAATTAAGACTAACAAAAGTACTAGATAAATTTTATTTTCTTTAATCTGAGCTCAAAAAATTATATGGTAGAATATAGAATAATAATAACATTGGGTTGGCAAAAAAGTTGGTTCAGTTCAGTTTTTTCCATAAGATAGTTCTAATAGCATTTGTGTGGGTTTGTGCTCAGTCTCTTCAGTTGTGTCCGACTGTGCAATCCTATGGACTGTAGCCCACCAGGCTCCTCTATCCATGGGATTCTCATGAGGTAGTTGGTTAACTTGAAGTCTATGTTTCTGTCATTGGATTAGTTAAGTTTATTGGAATAAATATATACATACACATATATAAAGTAAGAGGAACTCAGTGTATAACAGCTATATTATTCACATTAGAAAATGTAGAAACTAAAAACAAAAAATAAACAAAATGCAAAGACAGATATTCTAGGATTATGAATAAGTAAACCAGGCTATCTTTATTTAAATAACTTATTAATAAGATCTTTGCTTTCCCCACCCCCCAGATCAAAGATTCTGTACTGCCTGCATATAAGGATTTCTGTAAAAATCTACCATTTCCAACATATTTCCCTGATGGGGACGAAAAGGAGCTACCAGAAGATTTGTATGATGAAGAAGTGTGTCAGCCTGGATCACCTTCTATTACATTTGCTTGACTTCATTGGACATGAGAGAACCCCACATATGCTGTGAATTCTGATGAGCCAGAACAGTAATATAACCAGGAATTATGGGGTTTTTCCTTACTTAAAACATACCACATAACCACATGGTTCTCTTTTACTGTGTATTTCTCAAATTATCTTAAATGTTTATAAATTTAACTTCTACTAAAGATTTGTCTGTCTTTGTGAAAGGGTGGTTGTGGAACGGTGTCAAGTCATATGGAGTCTAGATAACTTATCTAGATTAAAGAAAAAAGAAAACCATTTCTTGAACCTCAAAAACAGGAATTCAGATCTTTATCTAAATTATAGAAATGTTTATGTTATAGTTAAAGGCCTGACACATAATAAAATCACAAATTATGGGTCTTATATATTATACTTGTTTTGGGAGGTATAGTTATTTTTTAGCTTGGTGATTCAACTATAACTTTTTTGTTTTGTTTTGTTTTGGCTGTGTCTCACAGCATATAGTGGTTAAGGCTCTGCACTGAATCACCAGGGAAGTCTTGTAATCATTTTTCCTTGATGCCTTCCAAAAGAGATTTGAAACAACCTGGATGTGCATTCAACAAACTTATTAACCACCTGTTACTCAAAATGTTAATAATAGCTCCTGGGTTTCTCTTCACTGTATGAAATGAAAATATTTACTAATGGCTACTCGTGACAGATAATTAAGCCTAACAATGTTAGTGTCATGCTCATGTTCAGTTGTTCAATCATGTCAGACTCTGCAATTTTATGGACTGTAGCCTGCCAGACTCTCAGTCTATGGAATTTTCCAGGCAAAGATACTGGAGTGGGTTACCATTTCCCGTTCCAGAGGATATTCCCAACCCAGAGATCAAACCCGAGTCTCTCGTAACTCCTGCATTGGCAAGCAGATTCTTTACCTCTGAGCCATGCTCTAGGCCAATGTAAGTATAAGCAGGCCTTACTTAACTATTGGATTTCCTCTGGACTAGATTCCTAAGGATACACAGAATTTTAACTTTTAAACTTCAGGTGTCTTCTAAGACTTGATTCACATAGCCTCCCAAGAGACTTACTAACCACAGTGTTACACCTTTTAATAACGAATTTATTAGTTACCAGGAAATCACACAAAGACCTACCAGTATTTGGGGGTCCACATTGCATTTCTCATTCTTAATTTTAAATCCAGCTGAAGCCACATCTCAAGTTTTCATTTATACTTCATCTAATTTTATTAAAGATTTGTAGTAGTTGACAGATCCATGTGTTAAAATAGTAAAGTAAGGAGAAAACGTAGGATGATATAAATTAGTATAAGTGGGGGGTTGAGAAGAAATGGTACCAATATAATACAGTTGAGCAGGCTGTGGCCTGACTTGAACAGGTTTGGCTCTGAGCTTCCTGGATAGCAAAGTAAAACAAATAACATTGATTTGTTTCATGTTTCTCATTAATTACGAGGTCCTCAAGAGGAGTAATTTTAAACTGCAATAAATCTTGTTTAGCACATTTTTTATTAAAAAGAATTTATCAAGCTAGAAATTTCTGAACTTGTTAAAAATAAACATATTCAAGGGTAAAATATTAGACACATTGTTGTCAGAGACTAAGTAAGGCTATTCTTTACTACTTCTAGACAACACTGGTTTTGGAGATCTTAGCCAATGCAGTAAAACAAGAAAGAGTAGTGATACAGATGCAGGGATATGAGAATAAGTCTCATTTGTAAGAAATATGATCTACCCAGAAGATTTAAGACAGTCAACTGATAAGCTGTCAGAACAAATGAAGACAGTTCTGGTGACTAAATACAACATCAATATACAAACATGGACAGAGGAGCCTACTGGGGTACAGTCCATGGGTCGCAAAGAGTCAGACATGACTGAGTGACTAACACACTTTATACAAACATATAATAGCAATATTAGGAAATTCTGTGATATGGAAGTGAATACCATCCACAGCAGCAATTTTTTAAAAGTTACTGAGGAAAGAAGCCTAACATATTCTGAGGTCTTACTGGAGAACTAAAAATGTAATTGAAGGACATGAAAGAAAACGATGATGGTCCTCTCTGTTATTTAAGTTATGAATGAGAAGATGTAATATTGTAAAGAATTTAGCCTAATCCTATTTTTAAAATCTCAATATGACTTACCATAGAACTGTTCAAACTGATTGTAAAAATGGAATGAATGCATAAATTTAAGAATAACCAAAACTTAAAATGGTACCCATTCTTTGAGTTTGCCCCATTGTTTGTTTAGGGATTATTTATACCTATTTAATTTTGAAATTCAGAATATTGTGTACATCAATTCACTCCTTTAATTAACCGCATTTGACCAAAAGATTTTAGTAAACTTATAGATGTGTCAAGGTTGCTGATAAAATGATGGGAAGTAGTTGTTAACCTACAAGACAGATGAACAGTTATTGCTGGAGAACATAAAATCTTGTTTCTGAATAAGATATTTGCTGATATTTGTATCAGGAGTCCCCAACCTCTTCTGAATGAAAAACTGTTTAATTTCCCAGAAGCCACTGATGGGGGAAATCATTACTCAGGAAGGATGCTTTATGCAGTGCAGGAGACGAATCATATCATCTGAAAGTAGCCAGATGACAGAAGGGCAGGATATGTGCCCTTTTGAAGAAGGCAGGAAATCCTCTACACCAGAGAACCTGCCCCAGACCCATCATCATCTTTCACCAGAGTCTGTGTTATCCAGTCCAATCCAGCAAACCAGGAGATGAGTTGTTGGGTCAAGGAAAGCCAGCAGACCAAGATGGTGGGCTCACGTCCCCAAAAAGCAATGTTGCCTAAATTAGAATTCAAGTTTCTTTTATACTAAAAGAGTAGGGAGTCAAACACCCCACTGGTTCTGATCAGACTCTTGAGAGGATGTTTTAATTTCTTCTGCAGTCATTCACAGGTGGGCCTGGTCAGGGTGTTTCCTCTGAGCTAAACAGAGGTATTTTAGCTTAATGCTAATTACCTGCTAGGCAGGGTTCCCAGAGATGGGCCGTTATGTATAATTTAACCTTATAGGCAGCATGCCTTTAGTGATTAACTTATAACAGAAAACAAAGTTTCTTACCCATTAAAATTCTCTACAGTCAGTGTCCGTTCCCGTGAGAAGAGGGACAAAGACAGTTGTGGCTCTTTCCTGCTGAACAGGGGCAATGAATATTCTTGAGAAATTTTTAGTAGTAATATAGTCTTTCCTTTATTATCTACAACTATTTAGACCTGATGGAAACTCTAGCTCTTTGTTTCTAGTTTGTAATTGAACATAGGATTGGGCATAGGGATGGACTTGGGTTCTAGTTCTCAACACATATATACTAAATGCCTATGCTATAAAATAAAATACATTGACTCCTCTCCAGCCATAATGAAATTACCATTTACTTCAGTTGTATAGGCAGACCTATTGGCGGCAAATTCATGAGGAATGTTTAGTATAATCTGCAAAGTTTTAATATCATTGTCAACTTCTAGGTCTCTCAGAACATTTATAGACATCCCATCTAGGTAGATGCCTAGAAAAAACAACCATACAATATTTCAAAGCGATTTAATTTAATCCTATTTCTGAGAGCGACTGATCCGGAGCAAGCCCTGTTGTTGTCATTGTTCAGTCGCTAAGTCATGTGACTCTTTATGAACCCATGGACTGTAGCATGCCAGGTTTATCTGTCCTCCACTATCTCCCAGAGTCTGCTCAGATTCATATCCATTGAGTCAGTGATGCTATCTAAACATCTTATCTTCTGTTGCCCCAGTCTTCTCCTGCTCTTAATCTTTCACAGCATCAAGGTCTTTTCTAATGAGTTAGCTATTCACATCAGGTGGCCAGAGTTTTGGAACTTCACCTTTAGCAACAGTCCTTCCAGTGAATATTCAGGGTTGATATCCTTTAGAATTGGCTGGTTTGATCTCTTTGCAGTCCAAGGAACTCTCAAGAGTTTTCTCCAGCCCCGCAATTTGAAAGCATAAATTCTTCAGCAATCAACTTTCCTTATGGACCAATTCTCACATCTGTACATGATTACTAGGAAAACCATAGCATTGACTATATGGAACTTTGTCAGCAAAGTGATGTCTCTGCTTTTTAATATTTAATCTAGGTTTCTATAGCGATCCTTACGAGGAACAAATGTCTGAACATCATGGCTACAATCAATGTCCACAATGATTTTGGAGCCCAAAAAGTAAAATCTGTCACTACTTCCACTTTGTCCCTTCTGTTTTCCAAGAAGTGATGGGAACAGATGTTATGATCTTAGCTTTTTTTGTTTATTTTAATTGGAGGCTAATTGCTTTACAATATTGGGGGGAGTGCCATTCATTGACATAAATCAGCCATGGGTGTACATGTGTCCTCCCATTCCTGAGCTCCACCCGCCCCCACTCCCCACCCCATCCCTCTGAGTTGTCCCAGAGCACCAGCTTTGAGTGCCCTATTCATGCAACAATTTGCACTGGTCATCTATTTTATATATGGTAATATACATGTCTCAATGCTAGTCTCAAATCATCCCACCCTCATCTTTTCCCATGGAGTCCAAAAGTCTGTTCTTTACATCTGTGTCTCTTTTGCTGTCTTGCATATAGGGTCATCACCATCTTTCTAAATTCCATATATATGTGTTAATATACTGTATTGATGTTTGTTTCAGATTTACTTCACTCTGTATAATAAGCTCCAGTTTCATTCACCTCATTAGAACTGACTCAAGTGTGTGCTTTTTTATAGCTGAGTAATATCCCATTGTGTATATGTACCACTACTTCCTTATCCATTCATATGCTGATGGCCATCTAGGTTGCTTCCATGTCCTAGCTGTTGTAAACAGTGCTGCAATGAACACTGGAGTACATGTGTCTCTTTGAGTTCTCGTTTCCCTAGTGTGTATGCCCAGCAGTGGAATTGCTGGGTCTTATGGCAGTTCTATTTCCAGTTTTTCAAGGAATCTCCACACTGTTCTCCATAGTGGCTGTACTAGTTTTCATTCACACCAACAGTGTAAGAGGGTTTCCTTTTCTCCACACCCTCTCCAGCATTTATTGTTTGTTGACTTTTTGATGGCAGCCATTCTGACTGTCATGAGATGGTACCTCATTGTGGTTTTGATTTGCATTTCTCTGATAATGAGTGATATTGAGCATCTTCTCATGTGTTTGTTAGCCATTTGTATATCTCTTTGGAGAAATGTCTGTTTAGTTCTTTGCCCTACTTTTTGATTGAGTAGTTTATTTTTCTGGTATTGAGCTACATGAGCTGTTTGTATATTTTGGAGATTAATTCTTTGTCAGTTGTTTCATTTGCTATTATTTTCTCCCATTCCAAAGGCTGCCTTTCACCTTGCTTACAGTTTACTTTGTTGTGCAAAAAGTTTAATTAGGTCCCACTTGTTTATTTTTGTTTTTATTTCCATTACTCTGGAAAGTGGGTCATAGAGAATATTGCTGTGATTTATGTCAGGGAATGTTCTGCCTATGTTTTCCTCTAAGAGTTTTATAGTTTCTGGTCTTACATTTAGATCTTTAATCCATTTTGAGTTTATTTTTATGTATGATGTTAGTGTTCTAGTTTCATTGTTTTACAGGTGGTTGACCAGTTTTCCCAGCACCACTTGTTAAAGAGATTCCCTTTGCTCCATTGTATATTTTTGCCTCCTTTGTTAAAGATAAGGCATCCATAGGTGCTTTCTATTTTATTCCATCTGTCTTTGTGCCTGTACCATATCGTCTTGATGACTGTAGCTTTGTGGTATAGTCTGAAATGAGGAAGGTTGATTCCTCCAGTTCCATTCTTCTTTCTCAAGATTGATTTTGCTATTCAAAGTATTTTGTGTTTCCATACAAATTGTGAAATTATTTGTTCAAGTTCTGTGAAAAATGCCGTTGGTAGCTTGGTAGGGATTGCATTGAATCTATAGATTGCTTTGAGTAGTAAACTCATTTTCATTATATTGATTCTTCCAATCCAGGAACATGATATATTTCTCCATCTATTTGTGTCATCTTTGATTTCTTTGATCAGCGTTTTATAGTTTTCTACATGTAGGTCTATCATTTCTTTAGGTAAATTTATTTCTAAGTATTTTATTCTTTTTGTTGTAATGGTGAATGGCATTGTTTCCTTAATTTCTTCCTGTTTTTTTCATTGTTAGTGTATAGAAATGCAAGAGATTTCTGTGTATTAATTTTATATCCTGCAACTTTACTATGTTCATTGATTAGCTCTGTAATTTTCTGGTGCTGTCTGTAGGTTTTCTATGTAGAGGATCAGGTCATCTGCAAACAGTGAAAGTTTTACTTCATTTCCAATCTGGATTCCTTTTATTTCTTTCTCTTCTCTGATTGCTGTGGCTAGGACTTCAAAAACTATGTTGGATAGTATGGTGAGAGTGGGCACCCTTGCCTTAGTCCTAATTTTAGAGGAAATGCCTTCAATTTTTCACCATTGAAGATAATGTTTGCTGTAGGTTTGTCATTTATGGCTTCTATCATGTTTTGTATGTTCCTTCTTTGCCTGCTTTCTGGAGAATTTTTATTGTAAATGGATGTTGATTTTGTCAAAGGCTTTCTTTGCATCTGTTGAGAAAATCATATGGTTTTTATCTTTCAATTTGTTAATATGGTGTATCATATTGATTGATTTGCAAATACTGAAGAATCCCTGCATTCCTGGGATAAAGTCCACTTGGTCATGATGTATGTATGATCTTTCTAATGTGTTGTTGGATTCTGCTTGCTAGAATTTTGTGAAGGATTTTTGCATGTATGTTCATCAGTGATACTGGCCTGTAGTTTTCTTGTTTTGTGGCATCTCTGTCTGGCTTTGGTATCAGGGTGATGGCAGCCTCATAGAATGAGTTTGGAAGTTTACCTTCCTCTGCAATTTCCTGGAATAGTTTGAGTAAGATATGTGTTGGCTTGTGTCTAAATTTTTGGTAGGATTCACCTGTGAAGCCATCTAGTCCTGGGCTTTTGTTGGAAGATTTTTACTCAGTTTCGATTTCCATCCTTAAAATGAGTCTGTTAAGATTTTCTACTTTTCCTGGTTGAGTGCTTGTTGTGAACTTTGTCCATTTCTTCCAAATTGTCCATTTTGGGGGCATATAATTGCTCATAGTGGTCTCTTACCATCTTTCGTATTTCTGTATTGTCTCTTGTGAGTTCTCCATTTTCATTCCTAATTTTATTCATTTGATTCTTCTCCCCATGTCCTTTTTTTTTTTTTTTTTTAATGAATCTGGCTAATGGTTTCTCTATTTTATTTATCTTCTCAAAGAACCAGCTTTTAGTTTTTGGTATGGTCTCTTTCACTTCTTTTCATTTATTTCTATTCTCATTTGTATGATTTCATTCCTTCTATTAACTTTGGGGTTTTTCTTTTCTTCTTTTTCTAGTTTCATTAGGTGTAAAGTTAGGTTGTTTATTTGATGTTTCTCTTGTTTCTTAAGTTAGGTTGTTTATTTGATGTTTCTCTTGTTTCTTAAGGTAGACTTCTATTGCTATGAACTTTGTATTGCTCTTAGTATTGCTTTTACTGAATTCCATAGGTTTCAGATTGTTGTGTTTCCATTTTCATTTGTTTCTATGCATATTTCCATTTCCTCTTGATTTCTTCCATGATCTGTTGATTATTCAGAAGCATGTTGTTTAGTCTCCATATGTTTGTGGTTTTAATAGTTGTTGTTTGTTTTTTTTTTCCCCTGTGCTGCTGCTGCTAAGTCGCTTCAGTCGTATCCGACTCTGTGTGACCCATAGATGGCAGCCCACCAGGCTCCCCATCCCTGGGATTCTCCAGACAAGACACTGGAGTAGGTTGCCTTCTTGCCATTTCCTTCTCCAGTGCATGAAAGTGAAAAGTGAAAGTGAAGTCGCTCAATCGTGTCCAACTCTTCCCGATCCCGTGGACTGCAGCCTACCAGGCTCCTCTGCCCATGGAATTTTCCAGGCAAGAGTACTGGAGTGGGTTGCCATTGCCTTCTGTAGTTGACATCTAATCTTACTGCATTGTGATCAGAAAAGATTCTTGAAATGATTTCAGTTTTTTAAAAGTCACTAAGGCTAGATTTATAGCCCAGGATATGATCATCATTCTTACCTGCTTCTTCACAGAATAGCCACCATAAAACCATAAATATCTATTGATCACCTCTAACCTTTAACAGGATGCCTTTTTGCCTTGGCCTCCACCAACAGGACTGATTCTCGGTTGAGGCTTTTGGTGATTATAGGAACGAAGTGGAATCTTCTGTTGGTTTCTTCCATTTGACATCAGTAAAACTTTTAAACATCACAAAATTGATTCAGCTGTAAATGGAGAAGCATTAGCAAAAAAAAATGAAACCAAGAACCCAGAGGACAGACAACCCTCAAGTTTGGTCTTGGGGTTTTACGTATACAATGACATTGGAGACCATAAATGATGTAATTAACACAGCAAGTTTAGCAGAGCATGGTGCACAGGATTCCAGGATAACCCTACCTAAACCTGTTGTGGAGATCCTAACAGGTATTCTGGCCACATATTTTTACAATAAAACATCATCATCTCACTCATGGGTTAATTTATGTAATCAGAAATTAAGATCACTTATCCAAAATCCACCTGAGAGGACTTTCTCTAAGGAATAGTTGAAATATTACTCTTTTTAAGACAGAAATTCAAGACAAAACACAAATGGCACATACAAATACTAGCATTCAAAGAAGCAAATGAACCAGTTCACAAATCAAGTAGAAGTCTAACAACTCTTTCCTCCCTCCAAAATGTACTCCAAACAAAGGTATTTTACCTTAATGCTCATTTCCTGGGAGGCAGGGTTCCCAAAGATGGGCTGTTATGTAAAATAGGCCATTATGTAAAATAGGCCATTATGTAAAATTTGTAGGCAACATGCCTTTGGTGATTAACTCAGTCAAATACAAAGGTTCTTCCCTACTATAACTGTAGATGGACTGTGTGTCTGCATTTGCGTTTGAAGGAGAAATTTTCTGATCACCTCTTAGGATCACAAATGTGAGTCCTGCCACTTATAGCCAAACAGGGAGCAGAACATCCACTCCACCCCACTCCCTACCACCAGCACCTTGTACAGGCCCCATTCCTGCAGAATATTTCAGTTGCCTAGAAATGACATGAGTTCTCCTGAGCCAAGTGGTAGAGGAGGATGCCTTCTCTATCCTTAAGGGATACAAAAGCCCAAGTCTTCCTGGGCTTGGGCTTGACACTAAGCAAAACACATGTAATCTGCTAAGAAACTTGGGTCACAATTTCCAGCTCCAGCTTTTTTCATCCAATATTTAACTTGAGGAAAACAGAACTTTGCCTGCTATAGATAAGCAGTACATGGTCTGGACACGGACCATTCACCTGCCTTTCTGTTTAGAGCCCATGCAGTAACACTGGCCAACTCCTGAGCTGTGTTGGCTGCTGGGTAGGTGGGAAGACATGGAGTTCAAGTGGGTTTGAACTTGATCTACTGTTTTAGATTTTGTCTTGAAATGTGGGAACTTTCTGTAACCAAATTTCTTTCAGATCAGACATTTCTTCCTTAGTTGGTAATAGCTATTAGTTATAAAATTGGTAAATACTGGACCTTCTATAAATTCTGAAACTCTCAGGAAGGCCAATTGGTCAAAACATACCTGCTTTAGCATTATTCACAATAGCCAAGGTAAGAAAGCCTAAATGTACATTGACAGAGGAATGGATGAAGAGAGAGAGAGAGAGAGAGAGAGAGGGGAGAGAGAATACTGTTGAGCCATAAAAAAGAAGGAAGTAATGCCATTTGTAGCAATATGGACGCAACTGAAGCCATGAAATTAAAAGACACTCGCTCCTTGGAAGAAAAGCTATGACAAACCTAGATAGCATATTAAAAAGCAGAGACATTACTTTACCAACAAAAGTCTGTGTAGTCAAAGCTATGGTTTTTCCAGTAGTTATGTATGGATGTGAGAGTTGGACCATAAAGAATGCTGAGCACCGAAGAATTGATGCTTCTGAACTGTGGTGTTGGAAAAGACTCTTGAGAGTCCCTTGGACTGCAAGGAGATCAAACCAGCCAATCATAAAGGAAATCAGTCCTGAATATTCATTGAAAGGACTGATGCTGAAACTGAAGCTCCCCACCTAATGCGAAGAACTGACTCACTGGAAAAGACCCTGATGCTGGGAAAGATTGAAGGCAGGACGAGAAGGGGATGACGGAGAGTGAGATGGTTGGATGGCATTACCAACTCATTAGACATGAGTTTGAGCAAGCTCTGGGAGATAGTGAAGTACAGGGTAGCCTGGTGTGCTGCAGTCCATGAAGTTGCCAAGTTGGACACAACTGAGTGACTGAACTGAACTGGATGCAACTAGAGATTATAATACTAAACAAATCAGAAAGAGAAAGACAAATACCATAAAATATCACTTATGTGTGGAATCTAAAATATGACGCAAACTGATGTACAAAACAGGAAGAGACATAGAAAACAGACTTGTGGTTGCCAAGAGGGAGGGGAGGCAGGGGAGGGGTGGATTGGGAGTTGGGATTAGCAAATGCAAACTATTGTATATAGAATGCATAGGCAACAGGTCCTATATAGCACAAGGAACAATATCCTGTGATAAACCATAGTGGAGAAGAGTATGAAGTGAAGTAAAGTGAAGTCACTCAGTCGTGTCCGACTTGTGACCCTATGGACTGTAGCCCTACCAGGCTCCTCCATCCATGGGGTTTTCCAGGCAAGAGTACTGGAGTGGGTTGCCATTTCCTTCTCCAGGGGATCTTCCCTACCCAGGGATCGAACCCAGGTCTCCCACATTGTAGGCAGATGCTTTACCATCTGAGCCACCAGAGAAGTCCACCAGGAGAAGAGTATATATACCTGAATTATGTTTCTGTACTGAAGAAATTAACAGAACATTGTAAATCAGCTATATTTCAATAAAAATATTTTTGTAATGCCTATAAGTGTGAGTTTTGGCTGAAAGTCACTACTTTGAAAATCCCCTCCCCATACTCTTGCAGGAAGTATGGCAGGAGAATGGGCTTGTGGTGATCTGGTTTCTATCATTTATTTCATAGTGAAGCACCTTTGTGATGAGATGGGGAACATTACTGATACCGGTGTTGCTAAACTGCTATCCCTAAAGCAGGTAAACACAGAAGGTAAAGCAGGTAAAGACAGAAGTAGGTCTTGTGCTGTGAAGCCCCCTTAGACAAACATCTTTAGTTGGGAGCTTTGTAATCACATGTCACTTGTTGGCTACCTATCTTCTCTACAGGAACTAGTTCTTCACAGAAGAGTTTACTTGACTAATGATGAATGAGGGCTTCCCTGGTGGCTCAGAGGTTAAAGCATCTGCCTCCAATGTGAGAGACCCGGGTTTGATACCTGGGTTGGGAAGATCCCCTGGAGAAGGAAATGGCAATCCACTCCAGTATTCTTTCCTGGAGAATCCCATGGATGGAGAAGCCTAGTAGGTTACAGTCCACAGGGTCTCAAAGAGTCGGACACGACTGAGCGACTTCACCTCACCTCACCTCACCTCAATGATGAATGAAGTTTCCTCTGCTTTCAGAGATTTTCTATCAAGTTGACTCCTCTGTAATGTGAAACCGTTCCCCTTCAGCTTCCAGTGTTACTGCTGTATCTGTTATACAGCCAGATCTGCCAGTTTCCAATCATAACTCCCGAGGACTAATGGGAACTAGTCCCCCAAAACAATAATGATCCGTCAAAGCATATGGTACAAGACTATACTCATCCTGCCTCTAGCAACTGCCCAGGCTCCCCTGAAGTGAGAGGACCCAACAGACATGTCATATCTCTTTTGGAAAACAGCCAAAGTCCTAGTTGTGCATGATTGCCAGCCTCCACCCCATCGTTTGCTTTCCTGCTTTTAAATTTTGCTTTCAAAGAACTTACAGCAGTCCCTGTCATGCATCATTTTTCATTCTTTTTAAATTAATGAGGTAGCCTGCTCAAGTTAGATGAGCCAAATTAATCTCAATGAATGCAACTCATAACACCATAAAAGTAAATAAATGACTTTAACTCCACTTGCCTCGCGTGGGAGTTGCCTAATTGTTCTTTCTTGACATTTGACAGAAAGAGTGAAAGTGACAGTTGTGGTCCTGCTTCTCCTAAAACAGATTTTTTACGAACATCAAGTATGTGTCAAGACATTTAGAATGTTTGCTGTTATTTTTAAAGAAAAAGGATGAGATGTCCATCAAGTTCTGCCACTGCACTGAGTTTGCTTTATTTGAGAAGGAACTAAACACTGCATCACAAAAGTCCTGACAAAAATGCATGGATGACTGTATTAATCCACTCATCAGAATGAGTAATAATAAATGATTATCTTGGGTATCCAATAAAGATGTACTTATCTAAAATAGTGTGTTGAGATGATGAAGCAAAGATGGCATCAGAACTATTGGTTGACTGTCCATTTTTATCTGTTAACTGCAAAAACATTGAACGTGATGTTTCACCTCATAAAGGAGTACTGGGAATTATAAGGAGGGGGCCCCTCCCTCCTCCAACAGAGAGTTATACCAGCTGCCAGTAACCGCCAGCCTGACGCTAAAATGTCATCTTAAGGAAGAGAACTGAGTTATAGTATGCACAGAGGATGTAGGTATTTAGGAAAACATGAGTCAAAGCAGAGGAAGTTGGCAAAGGCAAAGAACTGATGAAAAAGAAGTAAATAAGGAAAAGATTTATTCTATAAAAACTATAGACTACCTGTAAAACTAGAACAAGCAGCATCTCCTCCCTGTGTACATGGTTCCTTTTCTCTAGTCAGTAACCATGAGGATGCCCTTACCATGGGAATAATAGAATAGTACTGTGATTTAATGAACCAAAGTTCTTTGTTAAATGCCACTTCCTAGGACTTTCCTGGTTGTTCAGTGGTTAAGAATCCACCTTCCAATACCAAGGACAAAAGTTCAATCCCTGATCAGGGAACTAAGATCCCACATGTTATGGGGCAGCTAAGCCCCTGCACCACAACTAGAGAGCCCACATGATGCAATGAAACCCTATGCAGCAAAATAAATAAAAACATGGTTTTTAAATGCCATTTCTCATAAAAAGATAGGTTCAAGGATCTGGTCCCCAGGGGTCATCAAGATGTGTTTTTATGATGAGGTTCATCCAAACTATGTCACACACAAGAAACACCTTCACCTGACACAGTGCTTGTCAATGTTGGCTGCACCTTAGAACCACACAGGGAGCTTCTAAACCCTAGCCCAGTGTCCTCAGAATCTCTGGGGCTGGTCACCAGATGCCCGTGTTTCTTAAGTCTCGGGTAATACAATGCACAGTGGAGATTCAGAACCCCTAGCACAATACACAGACAGGCAAGTCATGTAGGACACCTCTGCCAATTATTGGGGAACCTCCCTAGAGCAAATCACATTGGAGGAAATTTTATTAAAATGTAATAACAGGGACTTTCCTGGTGGACCAGTGACTAAGATTCCATTCTCCCAGTGCAGGGAACTGGGTTTGATCCCTGGTCAGAGAACTAGAGCCCACATACTGCAACTAAAGAGCCAGCGTGCCACAGAGAAGACCCAGTGCAGGCAGATAAATGAATTGTTTTTAATAAAAAAAAATGTAGTAATAGTAACGTGTATATGTACACAGTACTACTTTATATTATAACGTGTTTTTACATCCTTGTGAGAGTGCCCCCCAGGAAAATGCTTAACACTATACACATGTTAGATGTGGTCAGTCTGGAACTTCCCCAGGGGTCCAGTGTTTAAGATTCTGTGTTTCCACTGCAGGGAACAAGGGGTCAGTCGCTGGTCAGGGAACTAAGCTCTCACATGTCTCACAGCCAAAAACTAAATAAATAAATAAGATGTAATCAGCCTGTTTGTTCACTAAGGAATGGTGGGCCCGGGATGAGGTCAGGTCTCAGCAAACAAGTGGTGGCAGACCTTATGCCAGAATCGGGCCCCTGACTTTCCTGTGACAACCTGGGAGTTGGGATTATCTCCTGACTCCTGACTCTTTTAGTCAGAAGATCTCCCTAAAAGACTGACACATTTGGTTTCCTCTGTTATGAGCTGTGACTTAGCCTCATATGCAAATATGTATTAAAAATTGCTCTAAGTTGCCTTAGAAATATGTTGCTTCAGTATCACCATGGTAAGGTCATGAGTGAAACAAGCTCAGTTTCAGCTCATCTGAAGTTTTCGAAGTTTTGTTACTGTTTTTGTAAAATTTGCAATTGTATTTTCATTTGTCCTGCACTTGCAGCAAGTATCAGAGGTTTAGGAAAAACTACTGAGAGGAGAAATGGAAACAAAGAGAACTTTATGAACTTAGTTTCTTTGGATACAAATTGGAATAGATGTGAAAGTGGAAGGTTTTGGGTGGGGATGAAGCTGACTGACTGATCAGTGAGTCCCTCTCTCAGGCCTCATCAGGGCTTCTCTCCCCTCAGGACTCAAAGGTAATAACCGCATGACAGTTACTGAACTCACCAATGTCAGATGTTTTTCACACAGCCTCTCATTTAATCCTCAACCACCCTGCAAGTCTGTTGTTACCACCTCTACTTGTAGATGAGGATTTGTGACTCAGAGACTATGTGCCATCTCCAAATCAAATATCCAGTGAATGGCCAAGCTGGGCTGAGAGCTGAAAGCCGCTCCCTGGGGACTTGTGGCCCTGCATTCTGGGCAGGGCTTTGTAATCATTCTGGTGGAAAAGCCTTCTCTTCAGCTGTGGAGAGAGGGGAGTCCCTTTCCCCTGGCCATACCTTTTGACATAATTTAGACAACTTTTCTGGAAGGCAGTTTCTCCCAAGTCTGCAGAAGAAAAGGTGGGTGTCATGTCTCTTAAACTTGCCACTTCTCACCTCTTCTCCCATCACTTGAGATGGGAAGAGAGTGGAAAGAAGACTGGTTCACAAGAGCCAGGCCTGATGAGAACTGTGTGGGAGTGAGTGTTGGAAGAAGGCCTTGAGTGTGGGATCACCTCCCGCTAGACTGGAGCTCTGATTGACACCACTCATATTCACAGCTGAGCTTTCATGGCGGAGCTGCCTGAGCTTCCCATCTTCAAAGAGTGAGAGGGCTGAACATGCATCTGAGCAGTCAGATGCAGACGGTGGTGAATATGTGGTGATGTAACACTCCATGTCACAAGTCAAAATAGTTACAATACCCTCTCAATCAACTCCAAAATTACTGTTTTCACCTGAGCAAAAGTCTTAAGCCTACTAAGAAATATTGATTAGACCTGCAAAATAGCTTCAGGTAGTAAAACTGTATAAAGCCCTGAAGTTCCAGAATACCAGTTGTCATACCAGCTAAACTGCTGAACCAACTTCTTTGAAAATGAGCATTGATTCAAAATCTCATTGAATACAGAACAGTTGCAGCTTTTTAAGGGTGCCATCCCAATTTTCTCTGCAACTAATGAGGGGGGTAGGACACTGGACAGGAAGATAGGCACTTTTGGCCTCTGTGCCTTTTCATGGCTGGGTGGCCTATGAAGAATGTATGGATTCAGGTCAGTTCAGTCACTCAGTGGTGTCTGACTCTTTGTGACACCATGGACTGCGGTGTGCCAGGCCACCCTATCCATCCAACACCCTACCAACACCCAGAGTATACTCAAACTCACGTCCATCAAGTGGTGATGCCATCCAGCCATCTCATCCTCTGTCGTCCCTTTCTCCTCCTGCCCCCAGTCCCTCCCAGCATCACGGTCTTTTCCAATAAGTCAACTCTTCACATGAGGTGGCCAAAGTATTGGAGTTTCAGCTTTAGCATCAGTCCTTCCAATGAACACCCAGGACTGATCTCCTTCAGAATGGACTGGTTGGATCTCCTTAGAGTCCAAGGGACTCTCAAGAGTCTTCTCCAACACTACAGTTCAAAAGCATCAGTTTTTCAGTGCTCAGCCTTCTTTATCGTCCAGCTCCCACATCAATACATGACAACTGAAAAAAACTTTTTGACTATACAGACCTTGTCAGGAAAGTAATGCTGCTGCCTTTTAATACATTGTCTAGGTGTGTCAATTGTGTGGTAGTTTCAGCATTCTTGGGCATTGCCTTTTTTGGGGATTGGAATGAAAACGGACCTATTCCAGTCCTGTGGCCACTGCTGAGTTTTCCAAATTTGCAGGCATATTAAGTGCAGCACTTTCACAGCATCATCTTTCAAGGATTTGAAACAGCACAATTGGAATTCCACCACCTTCACTAGCTTTGTTCATAGAGATGCTTTCTAAGGCACACTTGACTTCCCGTTCCAGGATGTTTGGCTCTAGATGAGTGATCACACCATCGTGATTATCCAGGTCGTGAAGATCTTTTTGTACAGTTCTTCCGTGTATTCTTGCCACCTCTTCTTAATATCTTCTGCTTCTGTTAGGTCCAGACCATTTCTGTCCTTGATGGAGCCCATCTTTGCATGAAAAGTTCCCTTGGTATCTCTAATTTTCTTGAAGAGATCTCTAGTCTTTCCCATTCTGTTGTTTTCCTCTATTTCTTTGCATTGATAGATGAAGAAGGATTTCTTATCTCTTCTTGTTATTCTGTATGCAGGTCAGGAAACAACACTTAGAACTGGACATGGAACAACAGACTGGTTCCAAATAGGAAAAGGAGTACGTCAAGGCTGTGTACTGTCGCCCTGCTTATTTAACTTCTATGCAGAGTACATCATGAGAAACGCTGGACTGGAAGAAACACAAGCTGGAATCAAGATTGCTGGGAGAAATATCAATAACCTCAGATATGAAGATGACACCATCTTTAAGGCAGAAAGTGAAGAGGAGCTAAAAAGCCTCTTGATGAAAGTGAAAGAAGAGAGTTAAAAGTTGGCTTAAGGCTCAACATTCAGAAAATGAAGATCATGGCATCTGGTCCCATCACTTCATGGGAAATAGATGGGGAAACAGTGGAAAGTGTCAGACTTTATTTTTGGGGGACTCCTAAGTGACTGCAGGTGGTGACTGCAGCCATGAAATTAGAAGATGCTTAGTCCTTGGAAGAAAAGTTATGACCAACCTAGATAGTATATTCAAAAGCAGAGACATCACTTTGTTGACTAAGGTCCATCTAGTCAAGGCTATGGTTTTTCCTGTGGTCATGTATGGATGTGAGAGTGGGACTGTGAAGAAGGCTGAGTGCCAAAGAATTGATGCTTTTGAACTGTGGTGTTGGAAAAGACTCTTGAGAGTCCCTTGGACTGCAAGGAGATCCAACCAGTCCATTCTGAAGGAGATCAGCCCTGGGATTTCTTTGGAAGGAATGATGCTAAAGCTGAAACTCCAGTACTTTGGCCACCTCATGAGAAGTGTTGACTCACTGGAAATACTCTGATGCTGGGAGGGATTGGGGGCAAGAGGAGAAGGGAACAACAGAGGATGAGATGGCTGGGTGGCATCACTGACTCGATGGACGTGAGTCTGAGTGAACTCCAAGAGATGGTAATGAACAGGGAGACCTGGTGTGCTGCGATTCATGGGGTCGCAAAGAGTTGGACACAACTGAGCGACTGAACTGAACTGAACTGAACTTGCTATTCTTCGGAACTCTGCGTTCAGATGCTTATATCTTTCCTTTTCTCCTTTGCTTTTCACTTCTCTTCTTTCACAGCTATTTGGAAGGCCTCCCCAGACAGCCACTTTGCTTTTTTGCATTTCTTTTCCATGGGGATGGTCTTGATCCCTGTCTCCAGTACAATGTCATGAACCTCATTTCATTGTTCATCAGGCACTCTATCTATCAGATCTAGGCCCTTAAATCTGTTTCTCACTTCCACTGTATAATCATAAGGGATTTGATTTAGGTCATACCTGAATGGTCTAGTGGTTTTCCCTACTTTCTTCGATTTGAGTCTGAATTTAGCAATAAAGAGTTCATGATCTGAGCCAGAGTCAGCTCCTGGTCTTGTTTTTGTTGACTGAATAGAGCTTCTCCATCTTTGGCTGCAAAGAATATAATCAATCTGATTTCGGTGTTGACCATCTGGTGATGTCCATGTGTAGAGTCTTCTCTTGTGTTGTTGGAAGAGGGTGTTTGCTATGACCAGTGCATTTTCTTGGTAAAACTCTATTAGTCTTTGCCCTGCTTCATTCCATACTCCAAGGCCAAATTTGCCTGTTACTCTAGGTGTTTCTTGACTTCCTACTTTTGCATTCCAGTCTCTTATAATGAAAAGGACATCTTTTTGGGTGTTAGTTCTAAAAGGTCTTATAGGTCATAGAACCGTTCAGCTTCTTCAGTGTTACCGGTTGGGGCATAGACTTGGATAACTGTGATATTGAATGGTTTGCCTTGGAGATGAACAGAGATCATTCTGTCATTTTTGAGATTGCATCCAAGTGCTGTATTTCAGACTCTTTTGTTGTCCATAGTGGCTACTCCATTTATTCAGAGGGATTCCTGCCTGCAGTAGTAGATATAATGGTCAGTGAAGTGAAGTCACTCAGTCCTGTCTGACTCTTTGCTACCCCATGGACTGTAGCCTACCATGCTCTTCCACCGATGGGATTTTCCAGGCAATAGTCCTGGAGTGGCTTGCCATTTAATCTGAGTTAAATTCACCCATTCCAGTCCATTTTAGTTTGCTGATTCCTAGAATGTCGTCGTTCACTCTTGCCATCTCCTGTTTGACCACTTCCAATTTGCCTTGATTCATGGACCTGACATTCCAGGTTCCTATGCAATATTGCTCTTTACAGCATCGAACCTTGCTTCTATCAGCAGTCACATCCACAGCTGGATATAGTTTTTGCTTTGTCTCCATTCCTTCATTCTTTCTGGAGTTATTTCTCCACTGATCTCCAGTAGCATATTGGGCACTTACTGACCTGGGGAGTTTCTCGTTCAATATCCCATCATTTCGCCTTTTCATACTGTTCATGGGGTTCTCAAGGCAAGAATACTAAAGTGGTTTGCCATTCCCTTCTCCAGTGGACCACATTCTGTCAGACCTCTCCACCATGACTCACCTGTCTTGGGTTACCCTGCAGGCATGGCTTAGTTTCATTGAGTTAGACAAGGATGTGGTCCTAGTGTGATTAGATTGACTAGTTTTCTGTGAGTATCGTTTCAGTGTGTCTGCCCTCTGATGCCGTCTTGCAACACCTACCATCTTACATGGTTTTCTCTTAGCTTGGGCCACAGGACTGGAAAAGGTCAGCTTTCATTCCAATCCCAAGGAAAGACCATGGCAAAGAATGCTCAGACTACCACACAATTGCACTCATCTCACATGCTAGTAAGTTCAGTTCAGTCAGTTCAGTTCAGTTGCTCAGTCATGTCCGACTCTTTCACCCCATGAATCACAGCACGCCCCCTGTTCATCACCATCTCCCGGAGTTCACTCAGACTCACATCCATCGAGTCCATGATGCCATCCAGCCATCTCATCCTCTGTCGTCCCCTTCTCCGCTTGCCCCCAATCCCTCCCATCATCAGAGTCTTTTCCAGTGAGTTAACTCTTCTCATGAGGTGGCCAAAGTACTGGAGTTTCAGCTTTAGCATCATTCCTTCCAAAGAAATCCCAGGTCTGATCTCCTTCAGAATGGACTGCTAGTAAAGATGCCCAAAATTCTCCAAGCCAGGCTTCAGCAATACATGAACCGTGAAATTCCTGATGTTCAAGCTGGTTTTAGAAAAGGCAGAGGAACCAGAGATCAAATTGCCAACATCCGCTGGATCATCAAAAAAGCAAAAGAGTTCCAGAGAAACATCTATTTGTGCTTTATTGACTATACCAAAGCCTTTGACTGTGTGGATCACAATAAACTGTGGAACATTCTGAAAGAGATGGGAATACCAGACCACTTGACCTGCCTCTTGAGAAATCTGTATGCAGGACAGGAAGCAACAGTTAGAACTGGACATGAAACAACAGACTGGTTCCAAATAGGAAAAGGAGTACGTCAAGGCTGTATATTGTCACCCTGTTTATTTAACTTATATATAGAGTGCATCAGGACAAATGCTGGACTGGAACAAACACAAGCTGGAATCAAGACTGCCGGGAGAAATATCAGTAACCTCAGATATGCAGATGACACCATCGGCCCCCCCCTTATGGCAGAAAGTGAAGAGGAACTAAAAGCCTCTTGATATAAGTGAAAGAGGGGAGTGAAAAAGTTGGCTTAAAGCTCAACGTTCAGAAAACGAAGATCATGGCATCCAGTCCCTTCACTTCATGGGAAATAGATGGGGCAACAGTGGAAACAGTGTCAGACTTTATTTTTTGGAGGCTCCAAAATTACTGCAGATGGTGACTGCAGCCATGAAATTAAAAGACGCTTGCTGCTTGGAAGAAAAGTGATGACCAACCTAGATAGTATATTCAAAAGCAGAGATATTATTTTGCAGACTAATGTCCGTCTAGTCAAGGCTATGGTTTCCCAGTGGCCATGTATGGATGTGAGAATTGGACTGTGATGAAGGCTGAGTGCCAAAGAATTGATGCGTTTGAACTGTGGTATTGGAGAAGACTCTTGAGAGTCCCTTGGACTGCAAGGAGATCCAACCAGTCTATTCTGAAAGAGATCAAACCTGGGTGTTCTTTGGAAAGAATGATGCTAAAGCTGAAACTCCAGTACTTTGGCCACCTCATGAGAAGAGTTGACTCATTGGAAAAGACTCTGATGCTGGGAGGGATTGGGGGCAGGAGGAGAAGGGGACGACAGAGGATGAGATGGCTGGATGGCATCATGGATTCGATGGACATGAGTCTGAGTGAACTCCGGGAGTTGGTGATGGACAGGGAGGCCTGGTGTGCTGTGATTCATGGGGTCACAAAGAGTCGGACACGACTGAGTGAGTGAACTGACTGAACTGACTAGGTCTGTCATTGCTTTCCTTCCAAAGAACAAGTGCCTTTTAATTTTATCATTGCAGTCACAGTCCACAGTGATTTTGGAGACAAAGAAAGTAAAATTCGTCACTGCTTCCACTTTTTCTCTTTCTATTTGCCATGAAATAGTGGGACTGGATGCCACGATCTTAGGTTTTCTGTTTTTTTTTTTTTAATTTTGAGTTTCATCTTCATCAAGAGGCTCTTTAGCTCCTCTTCGCTTTTGCCGTTAGATCGGTATCATCTACATATCTGAGGTTACTGATATTTTTCCTGGCAATCTTGATTCCAGCTTATGATTCATTCAGCCCAGCAATTCACTTGATGTACTCTGCATAGATGTGCAATAAGCAGGGTGGCAATATCCAGTCTTGTCATACTCCCTTTCCCAACTTCGATCCAGTCAATTGTTTCATGTCCAGTTCTAACTGTGCTTCTTGATTTGCATATAGGTTTCTTAGGAGACAGGTAAGGTGATCTAGTATTTACATCTCTTTAAGAAAAAAATTTTCACACTGTGATCCACATAGTCAAAGTGTTTAGATAGTCCATGAAGCAGAAACAGATGTTTTTCTGGAATTCTCTTACTTTCTCTATGATCCAAAGAATGTTTTCAATTTAACCTCTGGTTCCTCTGCCTTTTCTAAATCCAGCTTGTATGTGAGAAATTCTTGGTTCACATACTACTGAAGTCTATCTTGAAGGATTCTGAACATAACCTTGCTAGCAAGAACACAACTGTACAGTAGTTGGAACATTTGTCAACATTGCCCTTCTTTGGGACTGGAATGAAAACTAACCTTTTCCAGTTCTGTGGCCACTGTTGAGTTTTCCAAATTTTGCTAACATATTGAGTGCAGCACTTTAAGAACATCACCTTTTAGGATTTTAAATACTCAGCTAGGATTCTATCACCTCCTTTAGCTTTGTTCGTAGTAATGCTTACTAAGGTCCATTTGACTTCACATTCCAGGATGTCTGGCTCTAGGTGAGTGATCACACCATCGTGATTATCTGGATCATGAAGATCTTTTTATATTGTTCTTCTGTGTATTTTTGTCACCTCTTCTTAATTTCCTCTGCTTCTGTTAAGTCCTTACCATTTCTGTCCTTTATTGTGCCCATTCTTGCATGAAATACTCCTTTGATATCTCCAATTTTCTTGAAGAGATCACTATTCTTTCCCATTCTGTTGTTTTCCTCTATTTCTTCACATTGTTCACTTTAGAAGACTTGCTTATCTCTCCTTGCTATTCTCTGGACCTCTGCATTCAGATGGATATATCTTTCCTTTTCTCTCTTGCCTTTTGCTTCTCTTCTTTCCTCGGCTATCTGGAAAGCCTCCTCAGACAATCAGTTTGCCATTTTGCATTTCTTTTTCTTTGAGATGATTTTGGTCACTGACTCGTGTACAATGTTATGAACCTCTGTCCATAGTTTTTCAGGCACTCTGTCTACCAAATCCAATACCTTGAATCTGTGCATCACCTCCACTGTATAATCATAAGCGATTTGATTTAGTCATAACTGAATAGCCTAGTGGTTTTCCCTACTATCTTCAATTTAAGTCTGAATTTTGCAACAAGGTGCTCATGATCAGTTCCAAACTGTTTTTACAGACAATATAGGACTTTTCCATCTTTGGATGCAAAGAACATAATTAATCTGATTTTGGTATTGACTATCTGGTGATGTCCATGTGTAGAGTCTCTTGTGTTGTTGGAAAAGGATGTTTGTTATGACCAGCGTGTTCATTTGACAAAACTCTGTTAGCCTTTGCCCTGCTTCATTTTTTACTCCAAGGCCAAACTTTCCTGTTATCTCTTGACTTTGTACTTTTGCATTCCAATCCACTATGATGAAAAGAACATCTTTTGGGGGTATTAGTTCTAGAAGGTGTTGGAAGTCTTCATAGATTCAGTCAACTTCAGTTTCTTCAGCATCAGTTGTTGGGGTATAGACTTGGATTACTGTGATATTGAATGATTTGCCCTGGAAAGAAACCAAGATCATTCTGTCATTTTTGAGGTTGCATCCAACTACTGCATTTTGGACTCTTTTGTTGACTATGAGGGCTACTCCATTTCTTCAAGGGATTCTTGCCCACAGTAGTAGATATAATGGTCATCTGAATTAAATTCACCCTTTCCCATCCATTTTAGTTCACTGATTCCTAAAGATGTCGATGTTCACTCTTGCCATCTCCTGTTTAACCACATAAGAGGACACAAAAGAAAAGGAGTAACTATATTTTAAAAATAGACTGTGGTATAAAATATTTTATTACCAAAAAAAATTGTTTGAAGAAAAAAACATTTCATGATCCCACCTTGTAGCATTACTGACTATTAACATCTTCTAGAGCTTCAGTGCCTATATATGTGTACATTTGTGTAATATATAAGATTATACTGTGAATGCTGTTTCATAGTATTTTGTCAGTAGATAATTCATCTTTCACTGTCTTAAAATTTGAAGGCTTTTGTTTTTTCAGTTGGAAACAGGCCTATGATGGGCATCCTTATAGCTAAACATTTGTGAACATCATTCATTGTTCTTAAGTAAATTACTGAAAGGGAAATGAATGAATCAAAGATGTGCAATATCAAATTTCCCCTCAGGAAGACTGTACCATGTTACATTTGCTCAAAATCTCCTCTATTGAAGACAAGAGTAACTGGTCCCCTAGGCAACAACATGGATGGGCCTGGAGATTATCACATTAAGTGAAATAAGCTTCCCTGATAGCTCAGAATCTGCCAGCAATGTAGGAGATCTTGGTTTGATTCCTTGGTTGGGAAGATCCACTGAAGAAGGGATAGTAATTCTTGGGCTTCCCTTGTCGCTAAGCTGGTAAAGAATCCTCATGCAGTGTGGGAGACCTCGGTTTGATCCCTGGGTTGGGAAGATCCCCTGGAGAAGGGAAAGGCTACCCACTCCAGTATTCTGGCCTGGAGAGTTCCATGGATTGTATAAACAGTCAATGAGGTCACAAAGAGTCAGACACGACTGAGCGACTTTCTCTTTTCAAGTCAAATAGAGGAAGACAAATACCACAGGATATCACTTATATGTGGAATCTAGAATCTGATGCAAATGAACTTATCTTCAAAATAAAAACAGACTCACTCACAGACATACAGAACAGACTTATAGTTGTTAGGGTGGTGGGGAGATGAATTGGGAGTTAGGAGTTAACAGATGCAAACTGTTATGTATAGAATGGATAAATAACAAGGTTCTACTGTATATCCAAATTTTTGCTTTTGTTTTTACATTAAATTGAGAAAAACAAAGTGCACCCCCCCATGGATTGCTTATGAGTTAAAAGGGAAAATGCTAACTATACAATAATTACCAGGTGATCAAAATTTCACTGAGGGCCAAATGAATATTGTGAAGCAATATAATACAAACAGATATATACAAACAGACATAATACATTGAGACAAAATGTCACTTCTGCCATATCCCAGCTGGAATATGTAATTTGAATTTAATCATTTAGGAATGTCAGGCAATTTCCCCCAAAGGAAAAATGGACTAAATGCTTTCAAAACACGTCAAGTGCATTAAAACAAAAAGATTGGGTATAGATACCAGGTTAAAAGAGATTAGAGACATGATAACCAAATGTAATACCTGATCCTAAACTAGATCCTGTATAGGAGCAGGAAGAGGTGGGAAGGGTTCAAGAGAGAACATTACTGGGGCAATTGGTAAAACTGGAACATGGGCTTTATTTTTTGTTATATTTTAGTATAGTTGGATGTGACGGACTGCCCAGGAAGCGCGGTGGCTGCGACAGACCATGCAGGAAGTGCATCGGAAAGGAATTACCCCACGTCCAAGGTCAAGGGCAGCAGCCGAGAGGAGCTACCCCACTTCCGAGGAATGGTAGCTGCGCAGGCACAGGAGGGCCAATAGACCTACTCCACGTTCAAGGTCAAGAGAGGCAACTCGTCCAAGGTAAGGAGCAGCAGCTGCACTTTGAAGGAACAGCCGTGAGGAGATACCCCACGATCAAGTAAGATGGTAGGTGTTGGGAGAGGGTATCAGAGGGCAGACACACTGAAACCATAATCACAGAAAACTAGCCAATCTAATCACACAGACCACAGTCTTGTCTAACTCAATGAAACTAAGCCCTGCCATGTAGGGCCACCCAAGACAGATGAGTCATGGTGGAGAGGCCTGACAGAATGTGGTCAGCTGGAGAAGGGAATGGCAAAGCACTTCAGTATTCTTGCCTTGAGAACCCCATGAACAGTATGAATAGGAAAAATGATAGGATACTGAAAGAGAAATTCCCCAGGTCGGTAAGTGCCCAATATGCCACTGGAGATCAGTGGGGAAAAAAACTCCAGAAAGAATGAAGGGATGGAGCCAAACAAAAACAATACCCAGTTGTGCATGTGACTGGTGATAGGAGCAAGATTCAATGCTGTAAAGAGCAATATTGCATAAGAACCTGGAATGTCAGGTCCATGAATCAAGGCAAATTGGAAGTGGTCAAACAGGAGATGGCACGAGTGAATGTTGACATTCTAGTAATCAGCGAACTAAAATGGACTGGAATGGGTGAATTTAACTCAGATGACCATTATATCTACTACTGCTGGCAGGAATCCCTTAGAAGAAATGGAGTAGCCATCATGGTCAACAAAAGAGTCCGAAATGCAGTACTTGGATGCAATCTCAAAAATGACAGAATGATCTCTGTTCATTTCCAAAGCAAACTTCAATATCACGGTAATCCAAGCCTATGCCCCAACCAGTAACGCTGAAGAAGCTGAAGCTGAACGGTTCTATGAAGACCTACAAGACATTTTAGAACTAACCAAAAAAGATGTCCTTTTTATTATAGGGGACAAGAAACACCAAGAGTAATAGGCAAATTAGGCCTTGGAGTATGGAATGAAACAGGGCAAAAGCTTATAGACTTTTGCCAAGAGAGCTCACTGGTCATAGCAAACACCCTCTTCCAACAACACAAGAGAAGACTCTATACATGGACATCACCAGATGGTCAACATTGAAATCATATTGATTATATTCTTGGCAGCCAAAGATGGAGAAGCTCTATACAGTGAGTAAAAACAAGACTGGGAGCTGACTGTGGCTCAGATCATGAACACCTTATTGCCAAATTCAGACTTAAATTTGAGTGTGGGTAAAACCACTAGACCATTCAGGTATGACCTAAATCAAGTCCCTTATGATTATACAGTGGAATTGAGAAACAGATTTAAGGGCCTAGATCTGATAGACAGAGTGCCTGATGAGCTGTGGATGGATGGAGGTTAGTGACATTGTACAGGAGACAGGGATCAAGAGCATCCCCAAAAAGAAATGCAAAAAAGAAAAATGGCTCTCTGGGAAGGCCTTACAAATAGCTGTGAAAAGAAGACAAGTGAACAGCAAAGGAGAAAAGGAGAGATATAAGCATCTGAATGCAGAGTTCCAAAAAATAGCAAGAAGAGATAAGAAAGCCTTCCTCAGCAATCAATGCAAAGAAATAGAGGAAAACAACAGAATGAGAAAGACTAGAGATCTCTTCAAGAAAATTAGAGATACCAAGGGAACATGCAAAGATGGGCTCAATAAAGGACAGAAATGGTATGGACCTAACAGAAGCAGAAGATATTATGAGGTGGCAAGAATACACAGAAGAATTGTACAAAAAGATCACAACCCAGATAATCACAATGGAGTAATCACTCACCTAGAGCCAGACATCCTGGAATGTGACGTCAAGTGGGCCTTAGAGAACATCACTACAAACAAAGCTAGTGGAGGTGATGGAATTCCAGTGGAGCTATTTCAAATCCTGAAAGATGATGCTGTGAAAGTGCTGCACTCAATATGCAAGTAAAGTTGGAAAACTCAGCAATGGCCATAAGACTGGAAAAGGTCAGTTTTCATTCCAATCCCAAAGAAAGGCAATGCCAAAGAATTCTCAAACTACCGCACAATTGCACTCATCTCACACGCTAGTAAAGTAATGCTCAAAATTCTCCAAGCCAGGCTTCAATAATACATGAACAGTGAACTTCCAGATGTTCAAGCTGGTTTTAGAAAATGCAGAAGAACTAGAGATCAAATTGACAACATCTGCTGGATCATCTGAAAAGCAAGAGAGTTCCAGAAAAACATCTATTTCTGCCTTATTGATTATGCCAAAGCCTTTGACTGTGTGGATCACAATAAACTGTGGAAAATTCTGAAAGAGATGGGAATACTAGACCACCTGACCTGCCTCTTGAGAAACCTATGTGCAAGTCAGGAAGCAACAGTTAGAGCTGGACATGTAACAACAGACTAATTCCAAGTAGGAAAAGAAGTACATCAAGGCTGTATATTGTCACTCTGCTTATTTAACTTATATGTAGAGTACATCATGAGAAATGCTGGGCTGGAAGAAGCACAAGCTGGAATCAAGATTGCGGGAGAAATATCAATCATCTCAGATATGCAGATCCTTATGGCAGAAAGTGAAGATGAACAAAAAAGCCTCTGGATGAAAGTGAAAGAGGAGAGTGAAAAAGTTGGCTTAAAGCTCAACATTCAGAAAACGAAGATCATGGCATCTGGTCCCATCACTTCATGGGAAATAGATGGGGAAACAGTGTCAGACTTCATTTTGGGAGGCTCAAAAATCACTGCAGATGGTGATTGTAGCCATGAAATTAAAAGACACTTGCTCCTTGGAAGGAAAGTTATGACCAACCTAGACAGCATATTAAAAGTAGAGACATTACTTTGCAAGTAAAGGTCCGTCTAGTCAAGATTATGGCTTTTCCAGTGGTCATGTATGGATGTGAAAGTTGGACTGTGAAAAAAGCTGAGCACTGAAGAATTGAAGCTTTTGAACTGTTGTGTTGGAGAAGACCCTTGAGAGTCCCTTGGACTGCAAGGAGATCCAATCAGTGCATCCTAAAGGAGATCAGTCCTGGGTGTTCATGGGGGAGGACTGATGCTAAAGCTGAAACTGCAATACTTTGGCCACCTCATGCGAAAAGTTGTTGACTCATTGGAAAAGACCCTGATTCTGGGAGGGGTTGGGGGCAGGATGAGAAGGGGACAACAGAGGATGAGATGGCTGGATGGCATCACCAACTCAATGGACATGAGTTTGGGTAAACTCTGAAAATTTGAGATGGACAGGGAGGGCTGGCTGCTGTGATTCATGGAGTCACAAAGAGTCAGACACAACTGAGCGACTGAACTGAACTGAACTGATTTACAATGTTAGTTTCAGATTTATAGCAAATTATATGATTATACCTATCATATGTATTTATGTATATGTATATTCTTTTCTATATTCTTTCCCCCATGCTGTTGCTGCTGTTTAGCTGCTAAGTCATTTGCCACATTTTTGTGACCCCATGGGTGTAGCCCACCAGGTCCTCTGTCCATGGAATTCTTCAGGCAAGAATCCTGGAGTGAGTGGCCATTCTCTTCTCCAGGGGATCTTCCTGACCTTAGAATTCAACCTGAGTCTCTTGGATCTCTTGCATTGACAGGCAGATTCTTTACCATTGGGAAGCCTTTAAGCTCTCTCCCAAATCACCTAGGATTATACATTGGAAGTGATAAATAGATTCAAGGGATTAGATCTGATAGAGAATGCCTGATGAGCTACAGAGGTTCAGGGGTTCTTAACACTGTGCAGAAGGCAGTGATCAAAACCATCTTCAAGAAAAAGAAATGCAAAATGGCAAAATAGTTGCCTGAGGAGACCTTACAAATAGCTGAGAAAAGAGAAGTGAAAGGCAAAGAAGAAAAGGAAAGATATACCAATTTGAATGCAGAGTTCCAAAGAATAGCAAGGAGAGATAAGAAAGCCTTCCTAAGGATCAATGTGAAGAAATAGAGGAAAACAACAGAATGGGAAAAACTACAGTTCTCTTCAAGAAAATTAGAGATACCAAAAGAACATTTCATGCAAAGATGGGCACAACGAATGACAGAAATGGTTAGGTATGGACCTAACAGAAGCAGAAGATATTAAGAGGTGGCAAGAATACACAGAAGAATTGTACAAAAAAAGATCACGACCCAAATAATCACGATGATGTAATCACTCACCTAGAGCCAGACATCCTGGAATGTGAAGTCAAGTGGGCCTTAGAGAGCATCACTACAAACAAAGCTAGTGGAGGTGATGGAATTCCAGCTGAACTATTTCAAGTCCTAAATGATAATGCTGTGAAAGTGCTGCACTCAATATGTCAGCAAATTTGGAAAACTCTGCAGTGACTACAGGACTGGAAAAGGTCAGTTTTCATTCCAATCCCAAAGAAAAGCAGTGCCAAAGAATGCTCAAAGTACCGCACAACTGCACTTGTCACACACACACAAGTGAAGTATTGCTCAAAATTCTCCAAGCCAGGCTTCAACAGTACATGAACCATGAACTTCCAGATGTTCAAACTGGTTTTAGAAAAGGCAGAAGAACCAGAGATCAAATTGCCAGCACCCATTGGATCATATAAAAAGCAAGAGAATTCCAGAAAAACATCTGCTTCATTGACTACACTAAAGCCTTTGGCTCTCTGGATCATAACAAACTGGAAAATTCTTCAAGAGATAGGAATACAAGAGCACCTGAGAAATCTGTATGCAGTCCAAGGAGCAACAATTAGAACTGGACATGGAACAGCAGACTGAATGCAAATAGAGAAAGGAGCACATAAAGGCTGTGTATTGTCGTCCTATTTATTTAATTTATGTGCAGAGTACATCATGTGAAATGTGAGACTGGATGAAGCACAAGTTGGAATCAAGATTGCCAGGAGAAATATCAATAACCTCAGATATGCAGATGACACCACACTTGTGGCAGAAAGTGAAGAACTAAAGAGCCTCTTGATGGTGAAAGTGAAAGAGAAGAGTAAAAACGCTGGCTTAAAACTCAACATTCAGAAAATGAAGATCATGGCATCCGGTCCCATCACTTCATGGGAAATAGATGGGGAAACAGTGGAAACAGTGTCAGACTTTATTTTTAGGGGCTCCAAAATCACTGCAGATGGTGACTGCAGCCATGAAATTAAAAGACGTTGCTCCTTGGAAGAAAAGCTATGACCAACCTAGATAGCTTATTAAAAAGCAGAGACATTACTTTGCCAACAAAGGCCTATCTAGTCAAAGCTATGGTTTTTCCAATAGTCATGTATGGATGTGAGAGTTGGACTATAAAGAAAGCTGAGCACTGAAGAATTGATGCTTTTGAACTGTGGTGTTGGGAAACTCTTGAGAGTCCCTTGGACTGCAAGGAGATCTAACCAGTCCATCCTAAGGAACTCAGTCCTGAATATTCATTGGAAGGACTGATGCTGAATCTGAAACTCCAGTACTTTGGCCACCTGATGTGAAGAACTGACTCACTGAGAAGACCTTGCTTCTGGAGAAGATTGAAGGCAGGAGAAAGGAATCACAGAGGATGAGATGGTTGGATGGCATCACCAACTCAATGGACATGAGTCTGAGTAAACTCCAGAAGTTGGTGATGGACAGGGGAGGCCTGGCGTGCTGCAGTCCATGGGGTCGCCAAGGGTCAGGCATAACTGAGCAACTGAACTGAACACCTCCAAAGCACTGACTTTCCAGAAATGTGTTTTGTATCTCTATTTATTCAGAAAAGTACCTTTGTTTACTTATTGAGCACCTATGATTCATCAGCATCATGCTTGGCTCTGTGGAATCTAGCAGGAAACCAGATAGAGGATGTTTCTGCACCTGCCCCTCAAACCTCCCCCAGAGCTGACTTTCTCAGGACTGGGTGGCAGGCTCTTGTCATCTGCCTTACCCAGGGTCAGCCACTGCTCTTCTGCTCTAGCTTGCACCCTTGTGATGGTCAGGCCCTGGTAGCTTCCTTGCAGCATCAGTATTTTATTATTTTATTTTCTCCTGAGTTGTATGAATTTGGGAAGCATATATTTATTCCAGAGTCTTTCTTTTCTTTTACTAAGACAACTATAACATGGGAAAAAGAAAATACAATATATTCAAGGTCATGAAAATAGAAACTGTTGTCATTTTTAAAACATCACAGCAAATGTAATGGAATTTCAATGTAAATTATTTAGCATCCATGAAAGAATCCCCCAAAGATTATCCCACTTTTAAAGTAGGTCAGACTCTGGGCTATGTGTCTCTAGACTGTACCTAACTGAAATTCAACTTTGCTTAGTGCTCTTGCATTTAAATGATTTTGACATGAAATTTTAATTAGTCTTCAAAAAGCATTGTATGTCTGCTTCTGGGAGATGAGGAATTTGGTAACCCTGACTTTTTGTTTCTGGATGTTACACCAGCAGAGCCAGTGTAATGAAAGATGGGGTTTTCTTGCCCTTCATGCCTGGTCAGTTGTGTAAGGTGAAAAAGAGAAAAGTTGCGCTTGACATCTGGGAGCTGGCCTGGTGCTCTCTGCTGGGCTGTGGGTCCTCTGACCATCAACATCAGACGAGGCCATTCTGTGATGCTGATGGGTAGAGACAAAAACAAGACCACCCTACGGTAATGTCTGAACACAGACAAATTGTGATCATCATCCAAATCATAGTGACTGATATTCCCTATCCTGGTTTTCCAAACATCAGCCCTGGTCTTTTCCTCCCCACTTCTAGGTAAGATTACTTGGGTATACAATCACAGAATTCCCCTAGCACATAGATCTCCCAGCAACTCAGGATCTAATTGTGGAATGGATCTCCTAATATCTGATTCTATATATCCTCTTCTTGGACTACCATTTCCCATTCTTCTGGCCTGACCTCAGATGCATGGATCTTACAGATGCAAAGCCAGGTTTTCCACCTTCCCCAGGCCTGGCCTCTGCCACTGGGAGGCTGGAGAAACTCACCTTAGGCTCACTGGCAGGATGACTACTGACTCTCCCACATGCTTTCAGGCTGTGGGACATACCAGGCAGGCGATTTCCCCAGAATGATTTGAGTTGTTCAACCTTGAGGGAAGGGAAGAGGGGTTTGAGATAGAAGAGAAAGATTCTAGGGGAACATACAGGAAGGAAAGGGGATCAGGAGTGAAGGGTCATTTTCAGAAACACTTTCTTCCAGTGGAAGAAAGTCTCACTTTCTTAGAAAGAAAAATTCCTTTTGGAAGTGTGACTTTTACACCTCACCCTCCAAAATCCTAACCATCCCATTCATCCTATCCCTTTACATAAATTCTTTATATTTTAGAAAGATGTTAATTTCATTTAAAAAAAAAAAAAGCACTACCAACTAACTTAGTGCTGCCATTGTTCACAGGGGTAGAGAGTCTCATAACACCTGGTCTCTGGAGAGCTCACTCTTGTTGCTACCCCCATAGCACTAGCCAGCCTGGAATCACCCCCTTCAATCCTAAAGCCCTTTGCCTCATCCCATGTGCCATCTCTCTACTCTCAGCTCATCTGAGAATATGAGCTGAGAATATGAGCTGAGAATATCTCTTCTCTTAATTTGGCCCAGTCTAGAGGCTTCTTCTTTCAAACTCCCCAGTCACTTGCCTCTTTCCCAAAGACACTGCAGTGTTAATAAAAAAATTTCTGCTCAAGCCACAGTCACAAAGCATCTAGTGGTAATGCCCATATATGGCAGTAGGAAGGCATTCTTCCTTATAGAGTGTGGTAGACTGGAAAACGGGCCCCCAAAGATATACCTGTTCTAATCCTTGGAAGCTGTGAAAGTTACCTTATCTGGCAAAGCAGAACTTTGAGAAGTGATGAAGTTGAGGATTTCGAGATGGGGAGATTGTTCTGGATAAGGCAGAAGAAAAGCAGACTGAGGGTGGAGGGAGGGATTACAGGAGTGCAGCCACACAACAAGGAAGACCCACAGCCCCCAGAGGTTGCAAGAGGCAGGAATGGATTCACACCTGGAGACCCCAGAGGAAGCCCAACAGGCTGACGCCTTAATATAGACCTCTGCCCCTAAACTGGAGAAAATATATTTCTCTCTGAGCCACCGAGATCGTGATAGTTTGTCACAGCCACCCTAGGAAACCAGTGCAGGGAGGTCCCACCTCCCCATCTCCTGCCTCAGCTGTAGCTTCCTCTAGAGGCAGCCCCAACTCTGTCAGCAAGCTGGGGAGCAGCCTGCCTGGAGCAGAGAATGGGCACTAGACACAAAAAGACAAAGAAATGTGTGCAGAGCTGCAAAGGGATTCCAGCTGAAGTGTTTGTTTCTGTTCTTGACTTCTCCCTAGGCAATGAGGGTTTCTACCCAACAAGAGGCAGAAAGTATATTACTTCAGATGAACCAGAAGTGCTCAGCTACAAATCAGCTTCTTTGGAGGCGGGGGGACATTTTTGGAATAGAAAAAGTTTAAAGGAATGCCTTCAGGGGGTGACCTTTCTTGAAATGTCATGGCCTGTGCAAACTCCCAGTGTTCAATTTGGAAAATGAAGAGCTACATGGCAGGAGAGGAAGGCACAGGATAAGCTGATGGTAATGAGGGCTGTTGGTTTAAAAGAGGCTGGAAGCACCAGAGGCTGAAACTGTTTGCAGAAAACTGCTTTCTTTCCTTAGTTCACCTAAACGCAGTGTTGTCCAGCAGGAGCTGCGGAACCAAAACCTTTCAATGAATAAAAATGTTTCTAGCTTTTCAGACCTACCCCTTCCCAGGCTAGTGTGAATGGCAAAAATTAATACCTTTGGGGGACTGTGAGCTATGCTGTGCCCAAAAGGAATCTGGGATCTCTTAAATCTATGCTCCTTTCTCTTAATAGTTACTTTTCAAAATTAAAATGTATAAGCATCTTACAGAAAATTTGTAAAATAGGGAATAGAAGGGGAAAAATCACACACCCATCTCTCTAATGCACCTATCCACTGATGGAATTTCAGAATATTTCCCTCTTCCACAGCATTGCTCTTTGATTTTAGAAAACTGTAATCAGAGAGGACTAGATTGTCAAATTCTGAGAGCTTGCACCTGACCACCCACTCTGAGACAGTTACCTGTCACCTCTCCCTGTTTTCAATGTTCCTTGTAGTCCACATCATCTTTTGCAACACTCACCTGCAGTCCAGTCACAGACATTATAGGCAAAAGGGACAACAAGAAGGGGATTAAAAATTGGTATAGACTGCCAAGCAAAATCAAGCTCAATTTGGATAAATGGTGTTCATTAGTAATGTTAAATCCAAGTGGAAAAAGTGAAAACACTGACTTTATACAGTTGATTCTCATTGTTCATGGATTTGTGAATTTGCCTACATGCCAAACTGCCTCTGTAACCTGACAATCAATACTCATAGCCCTGTGGTCATTTACAGACACACAGGAAGGAGTAAAAACCTTAAGACTGCCACATGTTCCCAGTCGAGGTCACACAAAGTGACACTATCTCCTTATTTCAGTTCCTCCTGTAAACAAGGGTCTTTATGATGTCTATTTAGTGCTATATTTGTACATTTTTGCACTATGTGTTGGTGATTTTGCTATTTTCTGAGCCTAGTGCTAAAGTGCTGTCCAGGTCCCAAATGCAGAAGGCTGCAATGAAGCTTACAGGGAAAATGCATGTGTTAGGGGAGCTCCATTCCAGCATAATTTCTAGTGCTGTTAGGCATAAGTTCAGCCTTTATGAATCAACCAAATATATTAAATTGTGTCTTTAAACAGAAACACACAGTAAATAAAGTATGTATCAGTTGATTGACAAAAACACTATGACTAGAAGACCAGAACTCTAATCCCGTACTTCCACCAGCGGTGGGTGGAGGGTGGGGGGTGGTTCCAGGTTCATGAATCCAGTGTCCATGGCAGCTTTATAGAACATCAGGACCACAAATAGCAAGATTCAATTAGACACCTTTTTAAAAATGCTTTCCTTAAAATAAAAAAAACTAACTAAAAATAGAGTTGCCATACGATTCTACAGTCCCACTCCTGGGCATATATCTGGCAAAAATTCTAATTTGAAAATATACATGTAACCCTGTGTTCATAACAGCACTATTTACAATAGCCAGGACACAGAAACTGCCTAAATGTCCATTAACAGATGAATGGACAAAGAAGATATGGTACATATGTACGATGGAATATTATTCAACCATAAAAAATGAACTAATGCTATCTGCGGCAGCATGGATGGACCTAGGGATTATGAAACTAAGTGAAGTAGGTCAGACAAAGTACCATATGATATCACTCGTATGTAGAATCTAAAATATGGCACAAATGAACTAATTTATGAAATGGAATCACAGACAGGGAAAATAGACCAGGGTGGGGTCTGGAAAGCTTGAAAGTTTGGAGGTAGCAGATGCGAACTACTATATATAGGATGGATAAACAGCAAGTTCCTGTTGTACATGTGAATGAATGTGTTAGTCACTCAATCATGTCTGACTCTTTGTGACCCCATGGGCTATAGTCTGCCAGACTCCTTTGTCCATGGGATTTCCCAAGCAAGAATACTGGAGTGGGTTGCCACTTCCTTCTCCAGGTAATCTTCCTGACCCAGGGATCAAACTCAGGTCTCCTGCATTGCAGATGAACTCTTTACCATCTGAGCCACAGGAAAGTTGTACATACAGGGAACTATATGCAATGTTGTTGTTCAGTCTCTAAGTCATGTATAGCACAGCAGACCTCTCTATCCTTCACCATCTCCCCGAAGTTTGTTCAAACCCATATCCATTGAGTTGGTGATGCCATCCTCATTCTCCCTTCTCCTCCTGCCTTCAATCTTTTCAGCATCATGGTCTTTCCAGTGAGATGGCTCTTCACACCAGGTGGCTGAAGTGCTGGAGCTTCAGCTTCAGTATCAGTCTTTCCAATGAATATTCAGGGTTGATTTCCCTCAGCATTGACTGGTTTGATCTCCTTGCAGTCCAAGGGACTCTCAAGTCTTCTCCAGCACTGCAGTCCAAAAGCATCAATTCTGTGGGCTCAGCTTTCCTTATGGTCCAACTCTCACATCCATACATGACAAGTGAAAAAAAACATAGCTTTGACTATATGGACCTTTGTTAGCAAAGTGATGTCCCTGTTTTTGAATATGCTGTCTAGAATTGCAACAGCTTTCCTTGTAAAAAGCAAGCATCTTTTAATTTCATGGCAGCAATGATTTTGGAGCCCAAGGAAATAAATTCTTTTACTGTTTCCACATTTTCCCCTTCTATTTGCCATGAAATGATGGGACTGAATGCCACGATCTTAGTTTCTTGAACACTGAATTTTAAGCCAGCCTTTTCACTCTCTCTTTCACCTTCATCAAGAGGCTCTTTAGTTCCTCTTCACTTTATGCCATTAGGGTGGTATCATCTGCATATCTGAGGTTGTTGATATTTCTCCTGGAAATCTTGAATCCAGCTTGTTCATCCAGCCAAGCATTGCACACGATGTACTCTCAGTTCAGTTCACTCACTCAGTCATGTCCGACTCTTTGCAGCCTCATGGACTGCGGCTTGCCAGGCTTCCCTGTCCTCCACAAATTCCCAGAGCTTGCACAAACTTATGTCCATCGAGTTGGTGATGTCATCCAACCATCTCATCCTCTGTCATGCCCTTCTCCTCCTCCCTTCAATCTTTCCCATCATCAGGGTCTTTCCCAATGAGTCAGTTCTTTGCATCAGGTGGCCAAAGTATTGGAGTTTCAGCTTCAGCATCAGTCCTTCCAATGAATATTCAAGACTGATTTCCTTTAGGATGGACTGGTTTGATCTCCTTGCAGTCCAAAGGACTCTCAAGAGTCTTCTCCAACACCATAATTCAAAAGAGCATCTATGCTTTGGCCCTCAGCCTTCTTTATGGTCCAACTCTCACATCTATTCATGACTACTGGAAAAATCATAGCTTTGACTAGATGGACCTTTGTCAGTTAAGTAATGTCTCTGCTTTTTAATATGCTGTCTAGATTTGTCATAGCTTTTCTTCCAAGGGGCAAGCGTCTTTTAATTTCATGGCTGGAGTCACCATCTGCAGTGATTTTGGAGCCTCCAAAAATAAAGTCTGTCACTGTTACCATTATTTCCCCATCTATTTGCCATGAAGTGATTGGATGTACTCTGAATATGTTCAACAAGGAAGGTGGCAATATATAGCCTTGATGTACTCCTTTCCTGATTTTGAACCAGTCTGTTGTTTCATGTCCAGTTCTAACTCTTGCTTCTTGTCTTGCATACGGGTTTCTCAAGAGACAGGTAAGGTGATCTGGTATTTCCATCTCTTTAAGAATTTTCCACAGTTTTGTGTGTGTGTGTGTGTGTGTGTGTGTGTGTGTGTGTGTGATCCACACACTCAAAGGCTTCAGTGTAGTAATGAAGCAGAAGTAGATGTTTTTCTGGAATTCCCTTGCTTTCTCTATGATCCAATGAGTGTTGGCCTTTTGACCTCTGGTTTCTCTGCTTCTTCAAAATCCAGTTTATACTTTTGGAATTTCTCAGTTCACATACTGCTGAGGCCTAGCTTGAAGGATTCTGAGCAAAACATTTTTAGCGTATGAAATGAGCACAATTGTATGGTAGTTGGAACATTCATTGTCATTGCCTTTCTTTGGATTGGAATGAAAACTGACCTTTTCCAGTCCTGTGATCACTGCTGAGTTTTCCTAATTTGCTGACATATTGTGTGCAGCACTTTCACAGCATCATGTTTTAGGATTTGGAATAGTTCAGCTAAAATTTCATCACCTCCACTAGCTTTGTTCATTGTAATTCTTCCTAAGGTTCGCTTAATTTCAGATTGCAGGATGTCTGGCTCTAGGTGAGTGATTACACCATCGTGATTATCTGGGTCATGAAGATCTTTTTGTACAGTTCTGTCTATTCTTGTCACCTCTTAATCTTTTCTGCTTCTGTTAGGTCTTTACTATTTCTTTTATCATGCCAATTCTTGTGTGAAATATTCCCTTGATATTTCCAATTTTCTTGAAAGATCTCTAGTCTTTTCTGTTCTGTTGATTTCCTCTATTTCTTTGCATTGTTGATTTATGAAGGTATCCTTATCTCTCCTTGCTACTCTCTTGAGATCTGCATTTGGTTGGATATATCCTTCCCTTTCTCTATTGCCTTTCACTTCTCTCGTTTCCTCAGTTATTTGTAAAGCCTTCTCAGACAACCACTTTGCTTTCTTGTATTTCATTTCCTTTGGGATGGCTTTGGTCATTGCCTCTTGTACAATGTTACAAACTTCTGTTCATAGTTCTTCAGGCCCTCTGTCTACCAGATCTAATCCCTTGAATCTATTCATCACCTCCACTGTAACATCATAAAGGATTTGATTTAGGTTGTACCTGAATGCCTAGTGGTTTTCCCTACTTTCTTCAATTTAAGCTCTAATTTTGTAATAAGGAGCTCATGATCTGAGCCATAGTCAGCTCCAGGTCTTATTTTTGTTGATGGTATAAAGCTTCCCCATCTTGGCTACAAAACTGGGGGTGCTCATCTTCTGGTGTCATATCTTTTGCCTTTTCATACTGTTCATGGAGTTCTTACAACAAGAATACTGGAGGGGGTTGCCATTTTTATTTCCAAGGAACCACAGTTTGTTATGCTTCATTGAATTACACAAGCCCCTTCTGCATGACAAGGCTGAGATCCATGAAGGAACGTTACACATAGCGTGCGTATATACCACATTTTTTTCATTGATTCATCTGTCGATATATACTTGGATTGTTTCTACCTTTTAGTTATTGTGAACAATTCTATTATGAATGAAGAAGTGAAGTGAAGTTGCTCAGGTATGTCTGACTCTTTGTGACCCTGTGGACTGTAGCCCATCAGGCTCCTCCGTCCATGGGATTCTCCAGGCAAGAATACTGTAGTGGGTTGCCATTTCCTTCTCCAGGGGACCTTCCTGACCCAGGGTTCAAAGCCAGATCTCCCACATTGCAAGCAGATGCTTTAACCTTTAAGCCACCAGGGAAGCCTGTGTTTAGATCCCTCTTTCCGTTATTCTGGGTCTATACCTAGAAGTGGAATTACTTGATCATTTGGCAATGCTACGTTTACTTTTTTTTTTTTTTTTTTGACAAAGCTGCTAGTAATGCTTTTAAGATAGCCCTTCAAAGTCACCTCTATCAGGGGGTGAACTTTTACCTCTCCCTGCTTCCTTTACTTTCTCTCTGAATGTTGATGTAATGACTGGAGCTTCAGAAACTGTCCTAGAGTGCTCGCTTCGGCAGCACATATACTAAAATTGGAACGATACAGAGAAGATTAGCATGGCCCCTGCGCAAGGATGACACGCAAATTCGTGAAGCGTTCCATATTTTTTCTAGCCAATTAGTAGATGCCAAGAAACCCTTGCAACCCATCCGCCCTTGCCAACTCCCTGTCTTTGTTCTAAGTCTATAAATACTGCTGTAATTCAGGGCTCAGGGCCCTCTTGCCTTACTCCACTGTATTGGATGTGGCAGGGTGCCCTAAGTCGCGTTAGCAATAAATAAACTCCCTTCTTGCGCTTTGCAAAAAAAAAAAAAAAAAAGAAACTGTCCTAGAATTGAAGGCACTTTGAGAATGGGGACTAGGCACTAAAAACAAAGAGGAAAGTTTCCCTGGTCACATCATGAAGTGTGCTACAGAGATGGTGATGACCAGGTATCCTTCATGTGAGAGAAAAATCCAGCCCCTCATTTGTCTTGCGAAGTTAGAGTGCTCTCTGATACTTAGCCAATACTGGTCCTGACACACCTCCCTTAGTACTGACCTCCATCCTGTGGTAACATTGGTTGGATCAGAAACACTGGTTTGCATCTGCTAACTCTGAACTTCTACTCCTTCCCTCTCCCACCACCTCTCCCCCTTGGCATCCACAAATCAGTGAACACTTGTGATTCTTTTATGTTCACATGATATTTCTCTTTATCTTTCTGACTTACTTTACTTAGCAGGATAATCTCTAGGTCCATCCATGTTGCTACAAATGGCATTATTTCATTCTTTTTATGGCTGATAAGTATTCTTTTGTATATGTGTGTGTGTGTGTGTGTGTGTGTGTGTGTGTGTGTAGGGAAAACCACTAGACCATTCAGGTATGACCTAAATCAAACCCCTTATGATTATATAGTGGAAGTGAGAAATAGATTTAAGAGCCTAGATCTGACAGACAGAGTGCCTGATGAACTATGGAATGAGGTTTGTGACATTGTACAGGAGACAGGGATCAAGACCATCCCCATGGAAAAGAAATGCAAAAAGCAAAATGGCTGTCTGGGGAGGCCTTACAAATAGCTGTGAAAAGAAGACAAGTGAAAAGCAAATGAGAAAAGGAAACATATAAGCATCTGAAAGATATAAGCACCTTATATCCAAAAATAGCAAGGAGAGATAAGAAAGCCTTCCTCAGCAATCAATGCAAATAGAGGAAAACAACAGAATGGGAAAGACTAGAGATCTCTTCAAGAAAATTAGAGATATCAAGGGAACATGCAAGATGGGCTCGATAAAGGACAGAAATGGTATGGACCTAACAGAAGCAGAAGATATTAAGAGGTGGCAAGAATACACAGAAACATTGTACAAAAAAGATTGTCATGACCCAGATAATCACAATGGTGTAATCACTCACCTAGAGCCAGACATCCTGGAATGTGAAGTCAAGTGGGCCTTAGAGAGCATCATTACGAACAAAGCTAGTGGAGGTGATGGAATTCCAGTTGAGCTGTTTCAAATCCTGAAAGATGATGCTGTGAAAGTGCTGCACTCAATATGCAAGTAAAGTTGGAAAACTCAGCATTGGCCACAGGACTGGAAAAGGTAAGTTTTCATTCCAATCCCAAAAAAGGCAATGCCAAAGAATGCTCAAACTACCGCACAATTGCACTCATCTCACATGCTAGTAAAGAAATGCTCAAAATTCTCCAAGCCAGGCTTCAGCAATACATGAACCATGAACTTCCTGATGTTCAAGTTGGTTTTAGAAAAGGCAGAGGAACCAGAGATCAAATTGCCAACATCCGCTGGATCATGGAAAAAGCAAGAGAGTTCCAGAAAAACATCTCTTTCTGCTTTATTGACTATGCCAAAGCCTTTGACTGTGTGGATCACAATAAACTGTGGAAAATTCTGAGAGAGATGAGAATACCAGACCACCTGACCTGCCTCTTGAGAAATCTATGCAGGCCAGGAAGCAAGAGTTAGAACTGGACATGGAACAACAGACCGGTTCCAAATAGGAAAAGGAGTACATCAAGTCTGTATATTGTCACCCTGCTCATTTAACTTCTATGCAGAGTACATCATGAGAAACGCTGGACTGGAAGAAACACAAATTGGAATCAAGATTGCCGGGAGAAATATCAGTAACCTCAGATATGCATATGATACCACCCTTATGGCAGAAAGTGAGGAGGACCTAAAAAGCCTCTTGATGAAAGTGAAAGAAGAGAGTGAAAAAGTTGGCTTAAAGCTCAGCATTCAGAAAACGAAGATCATGGCACCCATTCCCATCACTTCATGGGAAATAGATGGGGAAACAGTGGAAACAGTGTCAGACTTTATTTTTTCAGGCTCCAAAATTACTGCAGATGGTGACTGCAGCCATGAAATTAAAAGACGCTTACTCCTTGGAAGAAAAGTTATGACCAACCTAGATAGTATATTCAAAAGCAGAGACATTACTTTGCTGACTAAGGTCCATCTAGTCAAGGCTATGGTTCTTCCTGTGGTCATGTATGGATGTGAGAGTTGGACTGCGAAGAAGGCTGAGTGCCAAAGAATTGATGCTTTTGAACTGTGGTGTTGGAGAAGACTCTTGAGAGTTCCTTGGACTGCAAGGAGGTCCAACCAGTCCATTCTGAAGGAGATCAGGCCTGGGATTTCTTTGGAAGGAATGATGCTAAAGCTGAAACTCCAGTACTTTGGCCACCTCATGCAGAGTTGACTCATTGGAAAAGATTCTGATGTTGGGAAGGACTGGGGGCAGGAGGAGAAGGGGACAACTGAGGATGAGATGGCTGGATGGCATCACTGACTCGATGGACGTGAGTCTGAGTGAACTCTGGGAGTTGGTGATGGACAGGAAGGCCTGGCGTGGTGCAATTCATGGGGTCCAAGGAGTCACACGACTGAGCGACTGAACTGAACTGATATATGTATATCACATTTTCTTTATTCGTTCATCTGTTGATAGGCATTTAGCTTGTTTCCACATCTTGGCTGTTATGAATAGTGCTGCTATGAACATAATGATGCATGTATCTTTTGAATTATGGCTTTGTCTGGGTATATGCCCGAGAGTGAGATTTAGAGGCATTCCTATTACTTTAAACTTTGTGCTATGTTGCCTGTGCTTAGTCACACTGCTCTGCACCTTTTGTAAAAGAATGTTGTCTATAGCCTGAAATATAGAGGAGAGCCTATTCTCAGGACTCTGACCTTTATGAGTCAGATGTAAAAGTTGCAAAAAAAAAAAAAAAAAACAATATTTATTGGAGGTTTACATAAAGATCATGACCTGATGAACATGATATAAGAACAAAGGATTCCAACACCAAAAATTTAGTAACAACTAATCAGGTCCCTCCCTTTCCTTGCCTTAAAAATACTTTGCTGAAACCCTACAGGGGGTTCTGGGTTTGGGGGCATGGAGCTACCTTCTCCTTTCATGGCCCTGCAACACACCACTTGCATTTTGTGGTTTTTAGACAGTTATTGTGTGGATTAACTAAGAAAATGCATCTGGAGGGCCTGGCAAAAGGAAGGGCATAGGCTAATAACATTATTATAATTCTTCTTTTGGCAAAAGTCTCTCCATTCAACTTCACACAGTGATTCACATAAAAGACCTCCTTAACAAGGACACATGATGCAACAAACACTAGGATTTATGTGTATTTTCCCATTTAATCTTCCTGGGAAACTTACAAGGTGGTTGCCATTAATATCCATTTTACAGATGTGAAACTTGAGGTTCAGAGAGATTGAGTAACTTGCTCAAAGCCCATAAGTCATGCAGCCAAGCTTCAAATCTGGGTCTTTCTGTGTCCAGACCGTGAAATAATAAGAAATACATGTACTTGTCTCTGCTTCAAGATTCTAACACAGAGTTCCTAAAATCCTTGTAGATAGGGTGGCTGGGAGAATCTTTAGTAGTAATATTTAGTCTTTTTGACCCTTGTTCCTGATACCGAGTTTCTAAATCCCCTGGAATTTCCTGGAAGGTAAGAATATCTTTTGTTTAAATAAGGTGACTCTATATGGGCTCTTGGATGAGGGCTGATCACAGGGAAGACCAAGCCATGATTAAAAGCTTGGAACTTTCAGCCCCTCTCTTCATTCTCCAAAGAGGGGAGAGGGACTGGAATCAGAGTTCCTAATTGATCGTGGCTATGCGATGTTCAGTCCAGTCCAGTCATTCAGTCATGTCCAACTCTTTGTGACCCCATGGTCTGCAGCACGCCAGGCATTCCTATCCATCACCAGCTCCCAGAGCTTATGCAAACTCAAGTCCATTGAGTCCATCCAACCATCTCATCCTCTGTCATCCCATTCTCTTCCCACCTTCAATCTTTCCCAGAATCAGGGTCTTTTCAAATGGGTCAGTTCTTCACATCAGGTGGCCAAAGTATTGGAGTTTCAGCTTCAGCATCAGTCCTTCCAATGAATATTCAGGATTGATTTCCAGTAAAATTGACTGGTTTGATCTCCTTGCAGTCCAAAGGACTCTCAAGAGTCTTTTCCAACACCACAGTTCAAAAGCATCAATTCTTCAATGCTCAGCTTTCTTTATACTCCACCTCTCACATCCATACATGACTACTAGAAAAACCATAGCCTTGACTAGATGGACCATTTTGGGCAAAGTAATGTCTCTGATTTTTAATATTCTGTCTAGATTGGTTATTATTTTATAAGCATCTTTTAATTTCATGGCTGCAGTCACCATCTACAGTGATTTTGGAGCCAAAAAAAAACCAATAAAGTCAGCCACCATTTCCATTGTTTTCCCATCTATTTGCCATAAAGTAATGGGACCAGATGCCATGGTCTTAGTTTTCTGAATGTTGAGCTTTAAGCCAACTTTTTCACTCTCCTCTTTCACTTTCATCAAGAGGCTCTTTAGTTTTTCTTCACTTTCTGCCTTAAGGGTGGTGTCATCTGCATACCTGGGGTTATTGATATTTCTCCCGGCAATCTTGATTTCAGCTTGTGCTTCATCCAGCCTAGCATTTCTCATGATGTACTCTGCATATAAGTTAAATAAGCATGGTGACAATATACAGCCTTGACGTACTCTTTTTCCTATTTGGCATCAGTCTGTTGTTCCATGTCCAGTTCTAACTGTTGTTTCCTAAACTGCATATAGATTTCTGAAGACGCAGGTCAGGTGATCTGGTATTCCCATCTCTTTCAGAATGTTCCACAGTTTATTATGATCCACACTGTTAAAGGCTTTGGCATAGTCAATAAAGGGGAAATAGATGTTTTTCTGGAGTTCTCTTGCCTTTTGATGATCCAATAGATGTTGGCGATTTGATCTCTGGTTCCTCTGCCTTTCCTAAGTCCAGCTTGAACATCTGGAAGTCTGGGTTCATGTATTATTGAAGCCTGGCTTGGAGAATTTTGAGTATTACTTTACTATGTGATGAGGTTTCATAAAAATCTCAATAGTACATATGGGGAACTTCTGGGTTAGCAAACACATCCAGGTACTGGGCTATTTGCACACCTGTCAGGGAGGAAGAACTTCCCCTACCTCTCCTGGGTTCTTGCAGCTGGACTAATAATGAAATTAACACAGGACAGATTAACAGGAGGAAAAGAAACAGTTTAAATGGTGAGCATGAAGGTCTCATAGAAATGGTACCTACAAAATGGCCAAAGCAGACAGCTTTTATACTTTTAGACAAAGAAACAGTAAATTTGAAAGGAATTGACAAGACAAACTTAGGTTTGGGTGCTTAATTGGTTCTGTGAGCTGTTCTAGAAAATAATGCCATCCAGGGAAGGGACTGTGCAAACATCCAATTTGTAAGCAAGTTGGATAGAAGTTGTGTGTGACCTGGGGACCTACTGCATGTGACTGGCTTCTATCATTCAAGGGACAGTCATGTGGAACTTAGCTCCTAACCTTCAGGGTCTGTGCTAACTCCAGTTAGTGTCAGACTTGAACTGAATTGTGGAACACTCAGCAGGTGGCCGAGAATTACTTGGTGAAGGAAAAATGCCCAGACACTTGGGGACCAGAAGTGTCAGACCAGTGTTCTGTGTGGAGGAGCGAGAAGCTCAGTGTGTGCCCATCCTGGACAAGCCTCAGAGTCTGACCACTTTGCTGCACAGCCCCCATGCCCCTGGCTCTGTCCCCATATCAAACCCTTCCCAAAGTAGCAGGGAATGAAATGATGATTGCTAGTTTAATACTAGGCAGGGAAAGCCACAGGGAGGATGCAGATACAGATCAGTATCTGCTTCTATTATCTATGTTTACTGATTTTGGCTTAGAAAAGATAATCCTCAACACATGCCCTGGATCAAACTAGGGCATGACTAAAGAGTGCAACTGCTCTCAAGTGAAGCTCCTCTGGGTACCCCAGGGGCTGGAAATACAGAGAAGGGGGAGGAGGAACAGAGTGCAGGTCAACCGGACAGGACAGTGGGAGCCAGAAGGGACAGTGAGGGGCAAAACCCAGGCAGCCACTGTGCTGGGGACTTCTAAGAACAGGGATCCCTGGTATCTGGTGTTTACTGACCTGCTGGTCTGAGCCAGGAGCCCAGCCCCACAGTGCAAATGTTGGTAGCAGAGACTTCATGGGAGTGTGGGTGCTTTGGGAGGCATCAGGGAAAGGAGGTGGGGGCTGATGTTTGGGGGGCTGAGCACATCCAAAAGTAGGAATGGCCACAAGAGACAGAATGGGATCCAGAAGTGAGAAAAAAACAGGAAATCAGACTGTGATAAGTAGAAGAAACACGTGCCCTTAAGAGAATCCCCCAAAGGCTAAGGAAGCCAAGATTTTGGACTTGACACATCCAGGTGGCACTAGGTCAGACTGATTGGAAACTGGCTAGGTGCCTCCAGCTCAGTGTCTGCTGCTTCTGCAATGGCAGAGCCTAGATGTCCTCTGAACAGGTCCCTTCAAGAATCCTAATTGGAAAGAGAGATAGTGCCCCATCCCAAGTTACCTGAGAGAGAGAAAGTGCATGTGTGTATATACATGGGGGTGTGTGCATGTGTGTGTCTGTGTATGCATACATGTTATTGAGAGGTTGTTGTTGAATTACGGGATTCTTGGCCGCCGGAGGAGAAGAATTCAATCCGGGGCTAGAGACAAGGCTTGATCGCTCAGAGCTTTTGTGTAACAAAGTTTTATTAAAGTATAAAGGAGATAGAGAAAGCTTCTGACACAGGCATCAGAAGGGGGCAGAAAGAGTACCCCCTGCTAGTCTTTAGCTGGATGTTATATAGTCACCAGCAGTCTGTTAATGAAAGAAAGGAATGTCCCATAAGATGTATTTTGGGATAACCTTGGCTCCAAATGGTTTATCTTGGGCCATAAAATGATTAACTTGAATCTTGAAGAAGGGCAGATCACCATACAAATAGTTTCATTTACATAGATTAGAGGAACAATATCAGAGTATAACATACTGGTTTATGAAGTAGATTCTGGGCCCAAAAGGTGGAACCGACTTGAAGACAGAATTTGGAGTAAATACATTCGGAGAAGGCAAAATCTCATGGATGGAGGAGCCTGGTAGGCTGCAGTCCATGGGGCTGCTGAGTGAGATACGACTGAGCAACTTCACTTTCACTTTTCGCTTTCATGCTTTGGAGAAGGAAATGGCAACCCACTCCGGTGTTCTTGCCTGGAGAATCCCAGGGATGGGGGAGCCTGGTGGGCTGCCATCTATGGGGTCACACAGAGTCGGACATGACTGAGGCGACTTAGCAGCAGCAGCAGCAGCAGCAGCAGCACAGTACCTTAGCATAGCTTAAGATAAACATTTCCATAAGAAAAAGGCAATGGTTAACTTCAGGTGAAACCAGGTGTCATTATGACAACACAGAATTTTAAGAGAAACCTCCTTTTAAATTTGTATAGAGAAGGAAAAAGTATCGCTAGTTTGTTTCCTCCTGCCGCTTAAGAGAGATAAAATGTCTGACACTTGCAGGCTATTTCCTCCGTTTGGAGACCCCTGGCCTTCCTGCCTGTTACCCTCTCATTATGTGTGTGTATGTGTAGGGGCAAGGAGGATTTTCTGGGACTGGAGTTGACCCTGCCTTCCCCTCCCCTTGTGCTAAACCTTCAAGAGCTGAGGAGGGGGAACTGCAGAGAGAGGGCTGCTGAGGGCTGAAGGGAATCACGCCTATGAGTGAGCCCTGCCAGGACCTAACATTTTCCCTTCTCCAGCCACAGTAAAAATAAATGCTCCTGCCATTAATAAAACTAGGCCTTGCCTGCCAATGAACACCTCTGCAGAGGAGCCACCTGGAGGGAGAAATACACAGGGACTTATCAGCTATCCATCTTCCAGACCACTTTTCTCAAAGGCCCTGTGGGAAGCCCTCACATACCACCCAGAAGAGAACCTGCTAAGTTCTTCTGAGTGGCAGAAAGCAGGTGGGTAAAGGGACAGAGGGCTTCCCTACTGGCTCAGACAGTAAAGCGTCTGCCTGCAATCCCTGACCCTCTCCTGGCCATCCCCCTCATCAAACCAGACACCCCCTATTCCATCTGCCTCTTCCCCCAACACATACAGTGACACGGAGAGGCAAGAAGGAAAAGCAGGTGTGACAGGGCCCGTCCCACTTCCACAGCACAGACAAAGCTAATCCCACCTGGATCCTGCCTTCCCAGGGTAGGAGGCAGCAGCCTGGAGCAGGAAGACTAGACATCCTGGGGTGCACACCCGGCCCAGCACCTGTGAGATGGGAGGCATTGTGAAAGCAGCAACCCCTGATGCCTATTTCCTCACCAGTAGAAATAGTGGTTGTGGGAGTTGTTTAGAATATCTCACCTCAAAACATGCCATTTGGGCATATTGATAATTCTGAATTAAAGATATTTGAGAGGCAGCCAGTAAAAGACACTCTGGATCTTCCACATGAAATGTACCTTCCCAATGCCGGGAAGGGAGAAGGCACTCTCATCACCATAAGTAAGGAATACAGAGCCCAGTAGTCGTATGAACAAACCTGTTCCTTCTTCACCAGTTCACTGCCCCAAGGCCAAACCCCTTGTCTTGTCAATTCTTCATAAATATATCATTTCTTTGTCTAAAATGTACAAAAGCCTCCTGCTTTGGTCACTTCTTTGAGCCTCCTATTTTTATTTTTATGGGACACATAGTAAATTAAATTTCTTTTCCCCCACTCTCAGTCTTATGTCAATTTAATTGTTAGACCAGCCAAATGATCTAGAAAGGAAGAAGAGAAGTTTCCCTCCTTCCCTACTGTGCTCACAGTGGGGCTGTAAGGATAAGATTGTGAACATGACACGCGTGGAGTAGAGCTGTGTTCAGCAGACAGCAGTTTACATTTTCTCTGGAAAACCCAAAGTCCTCCCCACCACTTACTCTTTCCCCCAAGTCAACTTGAAAAAGCAATAGAGGGTCATGTTGTGACTTCAAGAAAAGTCAGTATTTGTAAGCATACACCATGATTTGCACAGGTTGTTGTTCAGTCACTCAGTCATGTCTGATTCTTTACAACCCCATGGACTGCCGCATGCCAGGCTTCCCTGTCCTTCACTATTGCCCGGAGTTTGCTCAAACTCATGTCCATTGAGTCAGTGTTGCCATCCGACCATCTCTGTCCTGTCATCCCCTTCTCCTCCTGCCTTCAATCTTTCCCAGCATCAAGGACTTTTCTAATAAGTCGGCTCTTCACATTAGGTGGCCAAAGTATTGGAGCTTTGGAGCTCCCATTTCAGCATTAGCCCTTCCAATGAGTATTCAGAACTGATTTCTTTTAGGATTGACTGGTTTGATCTTGGAGTCCAAGAGTCTTCTCTGATCCCACAATTCAAAAGAATCTATGCTTGGTCCCTCAGCCTTCTTTATAGTTCAACTCTCACATCCATACATGATTACTAGAAAAACAATAGCTTTGACTAGACAGACCTTTGTGGTAAAATAATGTCTCTGCTTGCTAATACACTGTCTAGGTTTGTCATAGCTTTTTCTTCCAAGGAGCAAGAGTCTTTTAATTTCATGGCTGCAGTCACCATCAGCAATGATTTTGGAGCCCAAGAAAATAAAATCTGTTACTGTTTCCATTTTTTCCCATCTATTTGCCAGGAAGTAATGGGACTGGATGCCATGATCATAGTTTCTGAATGCTGAGTTTTAAGTACAGGCTGTGGACCTTCCTAAAAAACAGCTTCTGAAGTCAAGTGGGCCTTAGAAAGAATCACTATGAACAAAGCTAGTAGAGGTGATGGAATTCCAGTAGAGCTATTTCAAATCCTGAAAGATGATGCTGTGAAAGTGTTTCACTCAATATGCCAACAAATTTGAAAAACTCAGCAGTGGCCACAGGACTGGAAAAGGTCAGTTTTCATTCCAATCCCAAAGAAAGGCAATGCCAAAGATTGCTCAAACTACCACACAATTGCACCCAGCTCACATGCTAGTAAAGAAATGCTCAAAATTCTCCAAGCTAGCCTTCAGCAATATGTGAACCATGAACTTCCTGATGTTCAAGCTGGTTTTAGAAAAGGCAGAGGAACCAGACATCAAATTGCCAACATTTGCTGGATCATGGAAAAAGCAAGAGAGTTCCATAAAAACATCTATTTCTGCTTTATTGACTATGCCAAAGCCTTTGACGGTGTGGATCACAATAAACTGTGGAACATTCTGAGAGAGATGAGAATACCAGACCACCTGACCTGCCTCTTGAGAAATCTGTATGCAGGTCAGGAAGCAACAGTTAGAACTGGACATGGAACCACAGACTGGTTCCAAATAGGAAAAGGAGTACGTCAAGTCTGTATATTGTCATCCTGCTTATTTAATTTATATGCAGAGTACATCATGAGAAATGCCGGACTGAAAGAAACACAAGCTGGAATCAAGATTGCAGGGAGAAATATCAATAACCTCAGATACGCAGATGACACCACCCTTATGGCAGAAAGTGAAGAGGAGCTAAAAAGCTTCTTGATGAGAGTGAAAAAGTTGGCTTGACACTCAACATTCAAAAACGAAGATCATGACATCCGGTCCCATCACTTCATGGGAAATAGATGGGGAAAGTGTCAGATTTGATTTTGGGGGCTCCAAAATCAGTGCAGATGGTGATTGCAGCCATGAAATTAAAAGACGCTTACTCGTTGGAAGAAAAGCTATGACCAACCTAGATAGCATATTCAAAAGCAGAGACATTACTTTGCCGACTAAGGTCTGTCTAGTCAAGGCTATGGTTTTTCCGGTGGTCATGTATGGATGTGAGAGTTGGACTGTGAAGAAGGCTGAGTGCCGAAGAATTGATGCTTTTGAACTGTGGTGTTGGAGAAGACTCTTGAGAGTCCCTTGGACTGCAAGGAGATCCAACCAGTCCATTCTGAAGGAGATCAGCCCTGGGATTTCTTTGGAGGAAATGATGCTGAAGCTGAAACTCCAATACTTTGGCCACATCATGGGAAGAGTTGACTCACTGGAAAAGATTCTGATGCTGGGAAGGATTGGGAGCAGGAGAAGGGGACGACAGAGGATGAGATGGCTGGATGGCATCAGTGACTCGATGGACGCAAGTCTGAGTGAACTCCGGGAGTTGGTGATGGACAGGGAGGCCTGGCGTGCTGTGATTCATGGGGTCGCAGAGTCGGACACGACTGAGTGATTGAACTGAACTGACATGAACTGAACAAAACAGTGGTGTGGGGATGGGACAAGAAGCCCATCCTCCTGTTGCAGGGAAGAAAGTGCATCCAAGTCCCTGGGACAGGCCACCAAGGGTAGGTTTTTGGCTTTTGCAGGAAAGAATTAGAGAGCAAGCCATAGTAAAGTGAAAGATTTATTCATGGATATGCACACTTCATAAAGGGTGGGCCATTTTAGAAGATAACAGGCACTAAGGTATGGGGTTGTCAGTTTTATAGGGGTGGATAATTTATAGATTAAAAATAGGAGGATTATTCCAGCTATTTTGAGGAGCGGGTGGGGATTTCCAGGAATTGGGGCACCACCCACAGTTTTACCTTTATAGTCATGGCATCTACGGTGTGTCAGTTAGAGTACTGATGTGTTACAACAAGTATGTGCTGAGGCTCAGGGTCAAAGGGAAGTTGATTCATCCACCATCTTGGACTTATTTGATTATAATCAGTTTATGTCCCCCTTAAACCAAGGTTTAAACCCTCTTGCAACAACATAAGAGAAGACTCTACACATGGACATGACCAGATAATAAATACCAAGATCAGATTGATGATATTCTTTGCAGCCAAAGATGGAGAAGCTATATACAGTCAGCAAAAACAAGGCTGGGAGCTGACTGTGGCTCAGATCATAAACCCTTATTGCCAAATTCAGACTTAAATTGAAGAAAGTAGGCAAAACCACTAGACCATTCAGGCATGACTTAAATCAAATCCCTTATGATTATACCATGGAGGTGACAAATAGATTCAAGGGGTTAGTTCTGATAGACAGAGTGCCTGATGAACTATGGATGGAAGTTCATGCCATTGTACAGGAGGCAGTGATCAAGACCATCCCCAAGAAAAAGAAATGCAAAAAGGCAAAATGGTAGTCTGAGGAGGCCTTACATATAGCTGAGAAAAGAAGAGAAGCTAAAGGCAAAGGAGAAAAGGAAAGATATACCCATTTGAATGCAGAGTTCCAAAGAACAACAAGGAGAGATAAGAAAGCCTTCCTCAGTGATCAATGCAAAGAAATAGAAGAAAATAATAGAATGGGAAAGACTAGAGATCTCTTCAAGAAAATTAGAGATACCAAGGGAACGTTTCATGCAAAGATGGGCACAATGAAAGACAGAAACTGTATCGACCTAACAGAAGCAGAAAATATTAAGAAGAGGTAGTGAGAATACACAGAAGAACTATACAAAAAAGATCTTCAAGACCCAGATTACCACAATGGTGTGATCACTCACCTAGAGCCAGACATCCCTGAATGCAAAGTCAAGTGGGCCTTAGGAAGCATCATGACATGCTAGTGGAGTTTAGCATCCACATATCTAGTGGAGGTGATGGAATTCCAGTTGAGCTGTTTCAAATCCTGCAAGATGATGCTGTGAAAGTGCTGCACTCAATATGCCAGCAAATTTGGAAAACTCAGCAGTGGCCACAGGACTGGAAAAAGTTAGTTTTCATTCCAATCCCAAAGAAAGGCAATGCCAAAGAATGCTCAAACTACTGCACAGTTGCACTCAGCTCACATGCTAGTAAAGTAATACTCAAAATTCTCCAAGCCAGCCTTCAGCAATATGTGAACCGTGAACTTCCAGATGTTCAAGCTGGTTTTAGAAAAGGCAGAAGAACCAGACATCAAAATGCTAACATATGTTGGATCATCAAAAAATCAAGAGAGTTTTAAAAAACATCTATTTCTGCTTTATTGACTATGCCAAAGCCTTTGACTGTGTGGATCACAATAAACTGTGGAAAATTCTGAAAGAAATGGGAATACCAGAGCACCTGACCTGCCTCCTGAGAAATCTGTATGCAGGTCAAAAAGTAATAGCTAGAACTGGATATGGAACAACAGACTAGTTCCAAATCAGGAAAGGAGTATGTCAAGGCTGTATGTCATCACCCTGCTTGTTTAACTTATATGTAGAGTACCTCATATGAAATGCCAGGATGGATGAAACACAAGCTGGAATCAAGATTGGCAGAAGAAAACTTGCCAGCTATATGAGTAATACACCTTAGAAATGTTGCCCCAGTCGAGACTTTGGTTAACAACTGATTTTAACCTCATAAGAAATACCACGCTAAACCATTCAGCCAATTTGATCCCAAACTCTTCACCCATGGGACTTAAAACCAACCAGGACCCTATGGAGCCCCCTCTGGTACAAATCCTTTCTGTTTACCCAGTTTCACTGCCAAAATCTTGGCTCTCTATGCATCAGTGACAAAAGAAACATCAAGACAGAGTTCTGGAGGAGAAAGGAAGACTGTTTTTATTACTTTGCCAGGCAAAGGAGGAACATAGTACCTTGAGAACTGTGCCCCTCCGTCCCTGGTGAGTAGGGGAAAGTTATGTAGTTAGGCAGGAGTATGTGATAAGAATCAAGGCAGGAATAGTCCTCTATTCTTTTTTCTTCAATTGCAAAAGGGCAAAGTTGCTGACAAGTTAGGGTGTGGACAGGATCCTAGGTTTCAACCCTGAATATTCATTGGAAGGACTGATGCTGAAACTCCAACACTTTAGTCACCTTATGTGAACAGTCAACTCATTGGGAAAGACCCTGGTGCTGGGAAAGATTGAAGACAAGAGGAGAAAGGGACAACATAGGATGAGATGGTTGGATGGCATCACTGACTCAGTGGGCATGAGTTTGAGGAAACTCTGGGAAATACTGAAGGACAGAGATGCTTTGCATGCTTCAGTCCATGGAGTCACAGAGAGTCAGACATGACTGAGCAACTGAACAACAGCCAGGATCCTAGGTGATCTATCCCTTAATCTTGATGAGCCTCTGACTCAGTTGGTTTTGTTGCTGCCTCTTTCTTGGTTAATAACTGTTCTGCCCTTTGGAACACAGAGAAGGTCATGGAGGCTGGAGTTCTCCATGCTTTTGAGGAATGAGGGACAACAAGTCTTCTGAGCCCTGGAGTCCCACAGGGCCCTGCTCAGCATCAATTTCTTGTTTGTAGAAGATAGGTTCATTCAGCTTCCTTGACCTTCCCTGAATTCTAAAAGACAGGCTAAAACAGAAAAGTTATGACCAACCTAGAGAGTATATTAAAAAGCAGAGACATTACTTTGCCTGCAATGGTCCATCTAGTCAAGGCTATGGTTTTTCCAGTAGTCATGTATGGATGTCAGAGCTTTACCATAAAGAAAGCTGAGTGACAAAGAATTAATGCTTTTGAACTGTGGTATTGGAGAAGACTCTTGAGAGTCCCTTGGACTGCAAGGAGATCCAACCAGTCCATCCTAAAGGAAATCAGTCCTGAATATTCTTTTGAAGGACTGATGTTGAAACTCCAATACTTTGGACACCTGATGCAAAGAACTGTCTCATTTGAAAAGACCCTTATGCTGGGAAAGATAGAAGGTGGGATGAGATGGGGATGACAGAGGATGAGATGGTTGGATGGACTCAATGGACATGAGTTTGTATAACCTCTGGGAGCTGGTGATGAACAGGGAGGCCTGGCATGCTGCAGTCCAAGGGGTCGCAAAGAGTCTGGGTGACTGAACTGACTGAACTGAAAACATTTGCTGATCAGGGAAAAGAGGAGATACAGAAACTAGGGGGAAGCAGCCAAGAAACAATAGTGCAGCTCTGAGGCAAAATCTTGGTTCCTCCTTGAGGGATTATACATAATATTATCTATGAGTTCTTTAAGCACAGGCAGCTGCAACCAGCGCACTAAGCTCAGGCGGCTGCGACCAGTGCACTAAGCACGGCCAAGAAGAACTACCCCACGTCCAAGGTCAGGGGCAGAAGCCTGGAGGACTCCAGGCCCGAAGGGCAGTGGCCAAGAGGAGTTACCACACATCCAAGGTGAGGGGCAGCGGCTGAGAGTGCAAGGCTGCGACAGCGCAGGAATGGCCCAGAGGAGCCACCCCCTCGTCCGAGGCCAGGGGGCGGCGGCTGGGAGGAGCAACCCCACGTCCAAGGAGCAGGGGCTGCGTGGGTGCAGGAGGGCCTAGAGGAGCCATCCCATGTTGAAGGTCAGGAAGGGTGGGGTGAGGAGATACACCTCATCCAAGGTAAGGAGCAGTGGCTGCGCTTTGCTGGAGCAGCCATGAAGAGATACCCCACACCCAAGGTAAAAGAAACCGAAGTAAGATGGTAGGTGTTACAAGAGGGCATCAGAGGGCAGACACACTGAAACCATACTCACAGAAAACTAGTCAATCTAATCACACTAGGAGCACAGCCTTGTCTAACTCAAAGAAACTAAGCCATGCCTGTGGGGCAACCCAAGACAGGCGGGTCATGGTGGAAAGGTCTGACAGAATGAGGTCCACTGGAGAAGGGACCTCTTCAGAAGGGACCACTTCAGTATTTTTGCCTTGAAAACCCTATAAACAGAATGAAAAGGCAAAATGATAGGATACTGAAAGAGAAACTCACCAGGTTAGTAGGTACCCAAATTGCTGCTGGAGATCAGTGGAGAAATAACTCTAGAAAGAATGAAGGGATCGAGCCATGGCAAAAACAGTATCCAGCTGTGGGTGTGACTGGTGATAGAAGCAAGGTCCGATGATATAAAGAGAAATATTGCATAGGAACCTAGAATGTCAGGTCCATGAATCAAGGCAAATTGGAAGTGGTCAAAAAGAGATGGCAAGAGTGAACGTCGGCATTCTAGGAATCAGTGAACTAAAATGGACTGGAATGGGTGAATTTAATTCAGATGACCATTATATCTACGACTGTGGGCAGGAATCCCTCAGAAGAAATGGTGTAGCCATCATGGTCAACAAAAGAGTCCGAAATGCAGTACTTGGATGCAGTCTCCAAAACAACAGAATGATTCTGCCCCCCAAGGCAACCATTCAATATCACGGTATCCAAGTCTATGCCCCAAACAGTAACCAGAAGTTGAACAGTTCTATGAGCCTACAAGACCTTTAGAACTAACACCCCAAAAGATGTCATTTTCATTATCAGTTCAGTTCTGTTGTTCAGTCGTGTCCGATTCTTTGCGAACCCATGAATCACAGCACGCCAGGGCTCCCTGTTTATTACCATCACTCGGACTTCACTCAGACTCATGTCCATCGAGTCAGTGATGCCATCCAGCCATCTCATCCTCGGTCATCCCCTTCTCCTCCTGCCCCCAATCCCTCCCAGCATCAGAGTCTTTTCCAATGAGTCAACTCTTCACATGACATGGCCAAAGTACTGGAGTTTCATCTTTAGCATCATTTCTTCCAAAGAAATCCCAGGGTTGATCTCCTTCAGAATGGACTGGTTGGATCTCCTTGTAGTCCAAGGGTCTCTCAAGAGTCTTCTCCAACACCACAGTTCAAAAGCATCAATTCTTCCGCGCTCAGCTTTGTTCACAGTAGAGCTCTCACATCCATACATGACCACAGGAAAAACCATAGCCTTGACTAGACAGACCTTATTCGAAAAAGTAATGTCTCTGCTTTTGAATATGCTATATAGGTTGTTCATAACTTTCTTCCAAGAAGTAAGCGTCTTTTAATTTCATGGCTGCAGTCACCATCTGCAGTGATTTTGGAGCCCCCCAAAATAAAGTCTGACACAGTTTCCACTGTTTCCCCATCTATTTCCCATGAAGTGATGGGACCGGATGCCATGATCTTTGTTTTCCGAATGTTGAGCTTTAAGCCAACTTTTTCACTCTCCTCTTTGACTTTCATCAAGAGGCTTTTTAGGTCCTCCTCACTTTCTGCCATAATGATGGTGTCATCTGCACATCTGAGGTTATTGATATTTCTCTCAGCAATCTTGATTCCAGCTTGTATTTCTTCCCGTCCAGCGTTCTCATGATGTATTCTGCATATAAGTTAAATAAGCAGGGTGACAATATACAGCCTTGACGTACTCCTTTCCTTATTTGGAAACAGTCTGTTGTTCCATGTCCAGTTCTAACTGTTGCTTCCTGGCCTACATACAGATTTCTCAAGAGGCAGGTTAGGTGGTCTGGAATTCCCATCTCTTTCAGAATTTTCAAAGGTTTATTGTGATTCTCACAGTCAAAGGCTTTCGCATAGTCAACAAAGCAGAAATAGATGTTTTTCTGGAACTCTCTTGCTTTTTCCATGATCCAGTGGATGTTGGCAATTTGATGTCTGGTTCCTCTGCTTTTCTAAAACCAGCTTGAACATCAGGGAGTTCACAGTTCATGTACTGCTAAAGCCTGGCTTGGAGAATTTTGAGTATTACTTTACTAGCATGTGAGATGATTGCAAGTGTGTGGTATTTTGACCAGTCTTTGGCATTGTCTTTCTTTGGGATTGGAATGAAAACTAACCTTTTCCAGTCATGTGGCCACTGCTGAGTTTTCCAAATTTTTGGCATATTGAATGCAGCAATTTCACAGCATCATCTTTCAGGATTTGAAACAGCTCAACTGGAATCCATCACCTCCACTAGCTTTGCTCATAGTGATGCTTTCTAAGGCCCACTTGACTTCACATTCCAAAGGGACTGGAATGCAAACGTAGGAAGTCAAGAAACACCAGGAGTAACAGGCAAATTTGTCCTTGGAGTACGGAATGAAGCAGGGCAAAGACTAATAGAGTTTTGCCAAGAAAATGCACTGGTCATAACAAACACCCTCTTCCAACAACACAAGAGAAGACTCTACACATGGATATCACCCGATGGTCAACACTGAAATTAGATTGATTATATTGTTGCAGCCAAAGACGGAGAAAATCTACCCAGTCAACAAAAACAAGACCAGGAGCTGACTGTGGCTCAAATCATGAACTCCTTATTGCCAATTCAGATTTAAACTGAAGAATGTAGGGAAAACTTCTAGACTATCCAGGTATGACCTAAATCAAATCACTTATGATTATACAATGAAAGTGAGAAATAGATTTAAGGGCCTAGATCTGATAGATAGAGTGCCTGATGAACTATGGAATGAGGTTCTTGACATTGTACGTGAGACAGGGATCAAGACGAAACCCATGGAAAAGAAATGCAAACAAGCAAATTGGCTTTCTGGGGAGGCCTTACAAATAGCTGTGAATAGATGAGAGGTGAAAAGCAAAGGGGAAAAGGAAAGATATAAGCATCTGAATGCAGAGTTCCAAAGAATAGCAAGAAGAGATAAAAAGCCTTCTTCAATGATCAATGCAAAGAAATAGAGGAAAACAACTGAATGGGCATGGCACCCCCACTCCAGTACTCTTGCCTGGAGAATCCCATGGATGGAGGAGCCTGATGGGCTGCAGTCCATGGGGTCGCTAGGAGTCAGACACTACTGAGTGACTTCTCTTTCACTTTTCACTTTCATGCATTGGAGAAGGAAATGGCAACCCACTCTAGTGTTCTTGCCTGGAGAATCCCAGGGACAGGGAAACCTGGTGGGCTGCCGTCTATGGGGTCACACAGAGTTGGGCACGACTGAAGACTTAGCAGCAGAGATCTCGTCAAGACAATTAGAGATACCAAGGGAATATTTCGTGCAAAGATGGGCTTGGTAAAGGACAGAAATGGTATGGACCTAACAGAAGCAGAAGATATTAAGAAGAGGTGGTAAGAATACACAGAAGAACTGTACAAAAAAGATCTTCACAATCTAGATAATCATGATGATGTGATCACTCATCTAGAGCCAGACATCCTGGACTGTGAAGAAAGTGGGCCTTAGAAAGCATCACTATGAACAAGGCTAGTGGAGGAGATGGAATTCAGGTTGAGCTATTTCAAATCCTGAAAGATGATGCTGTGAAACTGGTGCACTCAGTATGCCAGCAAATTTTCAAAACTCAGCAGTGACCAATAGGACTGGAAAAGGTCAGTTTTCATTCCAATCCCAAAGAAAGGGAATGCCAAAGAATGCTCAAACTACTGCACAATTGCACTCATCTCACATGCTAGTAAAGTAAGGCTCAAAATTCTCCAAGTTAGGCTTCAGCAATACGTGAACCGTGAACTCCCTGATGTTCAAGCTGGTTTCAGAAAAGGCAGAGGAACCAGAGATCAAATTGCCAATATCCACTGGATCATGGAAAAAGCAAGAGAGTTCCAGAAAAACATCTATTTCTGCTTTGTTGACTGTGCCAAAGCCTTTGAGTGTGTGGATCACAATAAACTGTGGAAAATTCTGAAAGAGATGGGAATACCCGACCACCTGACCTGCCTCTTGAGAAATCTGTTTGCAGGTCAGGAAGTAACAGTTAGAACTGGACATGGAACCACAGATGGGTTCCAAATTGGGAAAGGAGTACGTCAAGGCTGTATATTGTCACCTTGCTTATTTAACATCATGGGAAACCCTGGACTGGAAGAAACACAAGCTAGAATCAAGATTTCTGGGAGGAATATCAATAACCTCAGATATGCAGATGATACCACCCTTATGGCAGAAAGTGAAAAGGAACTAAAAAGCTTCCTGATGAAAGTGAAAGTGGAGAGTGAAAAAGTTGGCTTAAAGCTCAACATTCAGAAAACGAAAATCATGGCATCTGGTCCCGTCACTTCATGGGAAATAGACAGAGAAACAGTGGAAACTGTCAGACTTTATTTTGGGGGGCTTCAAAATCACTGGAAATAGTGACTGCAGCCATGAAATTAGAAGACACTTACTCCTTGGAAGGAATGTTATGAACAACCTAGATAGCATACAGCAGAGACATCACTTTGTTGACTAAGGTCCGTCTAGTCAAGGCTATGGTTTTTCCTGTGGTCATGTATGGATGTGAGAGCTGGACTGTGAAGAAGGCTGAGCTCCGAAGAATTGATGCTTTTGAACTGTGGTGTTGGAGAAGACTCTTGAGAGTCCCTTGGACTGCAAGGAGATCCAACCAGTCCATTCTGAAGGAGATCAGCCCTGGGATTTCTTTGGAAGGAATGATGCTGAAGCTGAAACTCCAATACTTTGGACACATCATGTGAAGAGTTGTCATTGGAAAAGACTCTGATGCTGGGAGGGATTGGGGGCAGGAGAAGGGGACGACTGAAGATGAGATGGCTGATGGCATCACTGACTCTATGGATGTGAATCTGAGTGTACCCCGGGAGTTGGTGATGGACAGAGAGGCCTGGCATGCTTTGATTTATGGAGTTGCAAGAGTCGGACATGACTGAGCGACTGAGTTGAACTGAACTGAACAGAGTTAAGGCTCCCACCCAGGATGAGGATGGTTACTTTAGACTCAGCACAAGATTCCTGGAGAACCACCCTGTTACCTTACCACCAACAAATCAAACATTCTGCAACTCTCACTACAGATTTGCCTATGAAATCTTTTTCCCAAAAACTATCAAGGACTTAGTGGTTTTTGAGCATCAGTCACCTGTCTCCTTGCATAGCTCTGCAATAATCCTTTCTCTCTTCCAAACTCAAAAGTTTGCACGTTCTGGTTTGGTTCTGTAACACTGTGAGGCATCATAAATTATTACTTGCTTTAGGTCACTAAGTATTGGAGAGATATGTTTAGCAGTAATATAAAACCAATAAATGATTTATACATCAAAAGTCACGTAAAATTTCACTTGAAGAACTCTGTTGCATCAAAGAAAACAATACCAAGCAAAGAAACTTTACAGAGTATTCATGTAACCCAACTTTCTTTTCTTAAATTTATTTATTAATTGAAGGATAATTGCCTCATAGAATTATGTTGTTTTCTGTCAAACCTCGGCATGAATCAGCCTCCATTCAGTTCAGTTGCTCAGTCGTGTCTAACTCTTTGCAAATCCATTTTTCGCAGCAGGCCAAGTCTCCCTGTTCATCACCATCTCCCAGAGTTCACTCAAACTCTCGTCCATCAAGTCACTGATGCCATCCAGCCATCTTATCCTCGGTCGTCCCCTTCTCCTCCTGCCCCAAATCCCTCCCAGCATCAGAGTCTTTTCCAGTGAGTCAACTCTTCCCATGATGTGGCCAAAGTATTGGAGTTTCAGCTTCAGCATCATTTCCTCCAAAGAAATCCCAGGACTGATCTCCTTCAGAATGGACTGGTTGGATCTCCTTGCAGTCCAAGGGACTCTCAAGAGTCTTCTCCAACACCACAGTTCAAAAGCATCAATTCTTCAGCGCTCAGCTTTCTTCACAGTCCAGCTCTCACATCCATACATGACCACTGGAAAAACCATAGCCTTGACTAGATGGAACTTTGTTGGTAAAGTAATGTCTCTGCTTTTGAATATGCTATCTAGGTTGGTCATAACTTTTCTTCCAAGGAGTAAGTGTCTTTCAATTTCATGGCTGCAATCACCATCTGCAGTGATTCTGAAGCCCATAAAAATGAAGTCTGATACTGTTTCCACTGTTTCCCCATCTATTTCCCATGAAGTGATGGGACCAGATGCCATGATCTTCATTTTCTGAATGTTGAGCTTTAAGCTCCTGAGAGTTTTCTGCTTTCTCATTTCTTTGACGATTAAGTTATAGATGAATCTCATTTTCCAAGTTATTTAAAGGTGGACGGTATCACAACTCAAATTTTCAGTTCAAAATATTACAGAGGTGAAGGGAAGTGAAGTGAAGTCACTCAGTCGTGTCCGACTCTTTGTAACCCCATGGACTGTAGCCTACCAGGCTCCTCCGTCCATGTGATTTGCCAGGCAAGAGTACTGGAGTGGGTTGTCATTGCCTTCTCCATCAATAAGCACCTGAGCCTCAGTAAATCCATACACCAGGCAAGTGATTCAAATTAAAAGAGCAAGAGTTCAAGTTTCAAGCTAGGCTTTGGCTAGGTTCAAGTCCCGCCTGAGTTATGCAGTTCCAATACCAAGAGTTGAAGTAAATGGCAAGAGGTTAGTGGTTATTACCGTCCTGAATGTAAGACATGATGAGTGAAACTTCAAGAGTCTGTGTTTAAAAAAAAAAAAATTTATAAACAAATGTAAAACTGATCAATCCATTAACTAAAAGCTTTGCTACCCCATCATGGCAATTTCTCAGACACCAAATCAGTGATTTGCAACATAAATAAAGCAATCAGTGATGAAAATAGAAAGCTTCCAGCAAAATCCACTTCTGAGAGCTGCTGCCAAAGGGAGAAGAAAAAGCATTTTCAAGCTAAAATTTGGACTGCAAATAAGCTGCAAATGATCACCTCTCTCTGAAACCCAGTGGTTAATTATACTGTTTCACAGCAAGGTGTGTACAGATACATCCCAGATAAAAGAAATAAATGTACATTCAGAGAGAATTCAAACCACAATTCCTTTGATCGTGTATCACTCGTTTCTTTTTCTCAAGCACAGACCAGGTTGCAAATATACACTGACTTCCTTCAGTAGAGGTTGTGAAATTGCTGGAAAATGGCTGAGGATCTTTGACTTGTCTCTTCAAAGGACTAGTTCCCAAGTCTCTCCTTTCAACACTCCCTGCTCACTGCTATTTAAGCTACCACCTGGAAGCATATTCAGCATGTGGGACCAGCTCTAAAACTTGCTGGAGTTCTTGTTTCTTCCTTGGTCTCTGTGAGTAGCAAAGACATGTAAGATCCTACACATGCAGGTTCTGGGGGCTGCTGCACAGCTCTACATGGAAGCTCGATTCTCTGTACTCAAAATATGACTTATGATTTCATTTTCATATAAACACATCTACTCACAATCCTAGGAAGCGAGAATAGAAGTTTTTAAACAATTAAAATGAGTATAGTAGCTCATGTTGAAATGAAGCAGGATCCTGTGGTTCTCCTGGATACAAATCCTTTCTGTGTCCCCTCTTTCTTGTTTGTAGGAAATAGGTTTAATTCAGTCTCTTTGACTTTCCCTGAGTTTCAGACAGGGAAGAGAGCAGATGCAGAAATAAAGGAGGAGGAGTAAGAAAAGTTTAAAAATAGTGTGACCTTGGGGCAGGGTCCTGGTCCCTCCTCAAGGAGTATACATAACAGTATCTTTGAACAGAACTAAAACCTCTATCAAAATGGAAGATGCTAACCACTTGGTGACATACTCTATTCCAGAGACAAGGTCACCATTCAATAACCTTGAGAACCATTGAACCCGTCCCAAGACCACCTGATGACAGATGATTGAAGGAGTGAAGGCCCTGCATGCACCCTGATCCTTATCAGCACCTCTGCCTCTTGACTACAAAACTCCTCACAATCCACTTACTCCACCCCCGGTTGGGACATACAGTTTTGAGGGCATTAGCCTGCTGCAGCCCCCTTTGCCTGGCAAAGCAATAAAACTATTCATTTCTACGTCATCCAAAATTGTATCTTTGAGATTCAATTTGGTGCTGGTTGCACAGAGGCCAGATTTCTGCATCACACATGGACTAAAAATATTCCAGAAGTTTTTTAATGTGACTCCTTTGCCCAGTCTTAAGCTCTAGTCCACACCATGGAGCCAGATTAAGCTTTCCATTGTACAGCTCAGGCTATATGACCCCCATGTTTAAAACTCTTCAATAGTTGCCTCCTCTTGATGCAAGAAGGTTCGAATGCATTAGGTTGGTATCCCAGGCCTCTTACAATCATACCCCAACCTCTCTAGATCTATCCTTGACTTCAGGTAGACAGTAGGTACCTAGTTAATGTTTGGTAACAAATGGATGATTAAACTCATTAATATCATTTACCTGAATATAATGGCTTACTTTCTGCTCTTAAAAGTAAGAGCTGTTGTCCCTTTCCCTTATTAGGTATCCCACTTAAAGTATTTCTCATTTGGCTTTCCCCAGGAGTAGAGCCCAAGACAGGGATTCAGGGATACTATTTTGAGAAATAATCTGAGAAAAGTCCAGCAAAGCAGTAAGAGAGCAGTGTGACAGAGGATATGTAATGAAGCCAGTTCCCATGGTAATAACTGTGGATCCAAACAGAACCCCGCACCCCATCCCCCAAAGTACAAAGGCCTCTCCATGTTTATAGGAAAGCTGAAGTCTCCATGCCTCTTTAAGTCACAAAAGAGCAGGTTCAACCAGCTAATAATTAGGACAATAGAGTCACAAACTTAGGATCTGATGAATATTCCTGTATTGTCTTACAGATCCTGTAACTTCCACCAGAGGGGAAAAGCTAACTTCATGATGACCAGACTGTAGCTGACTTAAGCTGCTCCATCTTGAGAAGTACAGAACTCATGGCTAGTACAATTCCAAGAACTAGCCTTAGGAGAGTGGGGTTAACACTATTACTCATAATAATCTATATCTTTTGGTAGCCTCTTCTGCCTGTATATGTAAGTGGGCAGCTGTCAGCAAAGAGATGCTGGGAGCGGTAGCTCAGCTGGTAAAGAATCCAGCTGCAATGCAAGAGACCCTGGTTCGATTCCTGGGTCAGGAAGATCCTCTGGAGAAGGGATGGGTTACCCACTCCAGTATTCTTGGGCTTCCCTGGAGGCTCAGCTGGTAAAGAATCTGCCTGCAATGTGGGAGACCTGGGTTCAATCCCCGAGTTGAGAAGATGCCCTGAAGAAGGGAAAGGCTACTCATTCCAGTATTCTTGTCTGCAGAATTTCATGGACTTTACAGTTCATGGGGTTGCAAAGAATTGGCTTTCACTTTCACATTGGCATTTTCCAGTCTAAGACTATGGCAATCTGTGTCAGCATGAAGTTACAGAAAACAGACTTTCACCCATTTTTCCAAAGAAACAAAATGATGTTCTGAGAAGTGGGGATTTGTAAGCACCTTTTGGCAGGGAAAAAAAAAAAAAAAACCCTCTGTAGGAAAGAGTTCCCTGCATGAGGCCCCATTTCTCTTCACTAATCTTAAATCAGAAATCCCCATCTACTCATCTCTGGCTCTAGCATACTTTTCAAATATTTTGATCACACAATACTTTGCCTAACTTATTGGCTCTTTCTATAGATCAAAAAATAGAATAAGGAATTAACAGATGACCAGATCTGTTCCTCTTCCTGTCAATATTCTCATGAAGAAACTGAGTGAAATAACATCTGAAGAAAGATTGGGAGAAATCAATAAGCCTGCACACAGTAGGGGATGGTGATGTCTCTCCCTCCATCTCAATGAGTAACTGAGATTACTTCCTAGTTTCCCTTTAGAAGCTTTCATGGCTGAGCAGAATCTTCAGAGATGGTTTTGGGGGACCCTGTGTTCACCATCTCCCCAGATAGCCAGGTTTCTGACTAAAAGTAACTTTCCTCTCTACCATCATCTGTGAGTATTGATTTTGTAAAGAGCAAGAAGCAAGAGAATCTGTGGGATCAGATTCCATAACAACTGGAGATTGCTTCTACTCTGTGTCCTGAGGAATAGAAGAAGACTGCCTTCAGAGTTCTCCCAACCAAGAGGTGAGAACATGGTGTGTATTTATTGACTAATTCCCCATCTATTACTTGAGTTGAGTGTTGCTTCTGTGGACATTGTCTCCTGACACTTGCAGCTGCTCTGCACATGGCTCTCTCCTCCAGACAGAAATGCTCAAGGAAAGTCACAAGCCTTCCCAGCAAGCAGCCTTTAGGGCACCAAAAGCCCAGGCTGTAATCCTGCAGAAATTCTGAACCAAATGATTCAGTGTATTTCCTGCACATTAAAACAGGCTCCTCTCTTTTAACATTGCTCTTTCAGAAGCCAAATTTTTTTTTCTGATTATATTCTAGCACTATTGAGTTCTATTGCAGTCCTAGATTTAGGCAATATGGCTTTAGAATATATTGAAGGGTCTCAGGAGTCTGGACTCATCAGTGTTTGGCAATATAGGCAGTTAGATATCTGCAGTTTTTTTTTTTTTTTTAAAGATTGTATAATGTGTCAATTACAAGCAAAATGAGATTGGTTGGGACTCCTGATTGCCTTCATGTCATTACTTCTCTGTGCATTTAATGTGCTCCCTTTGGGTGTTATTTAGCATTGCAAGTTACAGTATGGAGAAGCAGAGCAGAGGGAGGAAGGAGGCCAAATGCTGGAAACCTGAATCATCTTCATTAAAATATACTCTGCATGTAAATGAGGAAAGAAATTGGGAGGCTCATGTCTCTCTGCAGGAAATACTTGAAAACCAATCACAAACAGGTCACTGTTCATCTCTGGGATGGAAGAGGACCAGATCAAACGTGGTTTTGGAAATACATTGAGTCACGAGAAATTTCAAGTGGTGATAAAATTGAACTACAGTTGTCTCCAATACAAGTGTAACAAGGCTTGTAACCAAGCAGGATCCTTCAGGACTTTCCCTGAACACACCCCTTTGCCACATCCTGTGCCATAGCTCTTTTCCAAAGTACCCAGTTAACACTATCTCATGCATATATCCTGAGTTTTTCAGATCCTAAAACCAACACCAAAAGTGTTACAGGAAAGGGGATCTCCTTCCCAGGCCCAAAAGTAGGCTCTTATCTAACACTCAGAAATGAATTGTCCAAGGAGACATACATGCTGACAAAGTACCTCTTTATTGGGAAGGGGCTCCCAGGCAGAAAGCAGTAGGGTAAGGGAACCCAGGAGAGCTGCCCTGCTGCATGGCTTGAAGTCTTGGGTTTTATGGTGATGGGATTAGTTTCTGGATTGTCTTTGGCCAATCATTATGACTCGAGGTCCTTCCCGGTGATACACACATTGCTCGGCCAAGATCAATGTCAATGAGAGGGATTCTGGGGGTGGAAGGGCACATGGCATCTCCTGTTGACCTTTCCCAAACTCTTCCAATTGATGGTGGCTTGTTAGTTCCATGTTCCTTACCAGGACTTCCTGTCATAACATAATTCACACAAATGATTACTATGGTACCTGATCAGGGTGGGAGGCTTCAGTCAGGTGCTTCCCCTATCAAAAGGAAAAAATTAGTGAGGACTTCCCTGATGGTCCAGTGGCCAAGATTCTGTGCTTCCAATGCAGGGGATCTGGCTTTGATCCCTGGTCAGAGAACCAGATTTCACATGCCGCAAATAAAAGATCTCACATGTCACAACTTAGACCTAGTACAGCCAAATATAATAAATAAAAATAAATATTAATGGAGGCCCCAGACCTACTGGCATCTACGGATTGATAATGTTAACTGCTCTGTTATCTCAAAATCAACCAATCAAAGAATCATGCAGGAGCTGATCACATACCTAGAACTCCTCTCTCTCACTTGGCCTTGAAAAAGCCTTGCTGAATCCCTTCAGGGAGTTTGGGGTTTGGGGGACATGAGTCACACACCTTGTGTGACCCTGCAATAAACCTTGTTCTGTTCAACCTCTGATGTTTTGGTTTGTTTGGCCTCACTGAGCATTAGGCACATGGACTTGTGTTTGGAAGAGGTTAACTCCCCATTCAGTTGGGGGTTATACTTGGAGAAATGCTGTCATCTGTGGATTTATTACCCCCAAACTGAGCTCACCTCTTGGTGAGTGTTGAGCCAAAAGACACAGCCAAGCCAAAGAGCAGAAGAAAGAAGGACTTATTACTTGTAGCAACTAAAGAGATCACCAGAAATCTTTCCCAAAGTAGTATCACCTTGAACAGCAAACCTGGGGAAGTTTTAGGGTAAAGGTATTTGCATATTCATGAAGGGCTTTGAAGGGTGAGGCAGCAGCCAAGAGGAGCTACCCCACTTCCAAGGTAAGGACTGCCTGCTACACTTTGCTGGAGCAGCTGTGAAGAGATACCCCACGTCCAAGGTAAGAGAAACCCAAGTAAGATGATAGGTGCTGTGAGAGGGCATCAGAGAGCAAGCAGATTGAAACTACAATCACAGACAACAAACCAATCTGATCACATGGACCGCAGCCTTCTCTAACTCAATGAAACTGAGCCATGCCATGTTGAGCCACCCAAGACAGATGGCTCATGGTGGAGAGGTCTGACAGATGTGTTCGACTGGAGAAGGGAATAGAAAACAACTTCAGTATTCTTGCCTCAAGAACCCCATGAACAGTATAAAAAGGCAAAATATAGGACACTGAAAGATGAACTCGCCAGGTCTGTAGATGCCCAATATGCTACTGGAGATCAGTGAAGATATAACTCCAGAAAGAATGAAGGGATGGAGCCAAAGCAAAAACAACACCCAGTTATGGACGGGACAGGTGATAGAAGCAAGAATCAATGCAGTAAAGAGCAATATTGCACAGGAACCTGGAATGTTAAGTCCATGAATCAAGGCAAATTGGAAGTGGTCAAACAGGAGACGACAAGAGTGAACATCAACATTCGAGGAATCACAGAACTAAGATGGATTGAAATGGGTGAATTTAACTCAGATGACCATTATATCTACTACTGTGGGCAGGAATCCCTTAGAAAAAATGGAGTAACCATCATAGTCAACAAAAGAGTCTGAAATGCAGTACTTGGATACAGTCTCCAAAATGACAGAATGATTTCTGTTCATTTCCAAGGCAAACCATACAACATCACAGTAATCCAAGTCTATGCCCCGACCAGTAACACTGAAGAACCTGAAGTTGAACAGTTCTATGAAGACCTACAAGACCTTTTAGAACTAACACCTAAGAAAAGTCCTTTTCATTATAGGCGACTAGAATGCAAAAATAAGGAGTCAAGAAACACCTGGATAACAGGCAAATTTGGCCTTGTAGTACAGAATGAAGCAGAGCAAAGGCTAACAGAGTTCTGACAAGAGAACGCACTGGTCATAGCAAACATTCTTTTCCAACAACACAAGAGAAGACTCTACACATGGACATCACCAGATGGTCAATACCAAAATCAGTTTGATTATATTCTTTGTAGCCAAAGATGGAGAAGCTCTATACAGTCAACAAAAAGAAGACCAGGAGCTGTCTGTGGCTCGGATCATGAATTCCTTATTGCCAAATTCAGACTTAAATTGAAGAAAGTGGGGAAAACCACTAGACCATTCAGGTATGCCCTAAATTAAATCCGTTATGACTAAACAGTGGAAGTGAGAAATAGGGACTAGCTCTGATAGACAGAGTGCCTGATGAACTATGGACAGAGGTTTGCAACATTGTACAGGAGACAGAAATCAAGACCATCCCCAAGAAAAAGCAATACAAAAAAGCAAAATGGCTGTCTGAGGAAGCCTTACAAATAGCTGTGAAAAGACGAGAAACAAAAAGCAAAGGAGAAAAGGATAAATATATCCACTTGAATGCAGAGTTCCAAAGAATAGCCTTCCTCAACAATCAATGCAAAGAAATAGAGGAAAACAATAGAAGGGGAAAGACTAGAGATCTCCTCAAGAAAATTAGAGATACCAAGGGAACATTTCATGCAAAGATGGGCTCGAAGAAGGACAGAATGGTATGGACCTGAGAGAAGAAGAAGTTATTAAGAAGGGGTGGCAACAATACACAGAAGAACTACACAAAAAAAATATCTTCAGGTTCCAGTTAATCACGATGGTGTTGTCACTCACCTACAGCCAGACATCCTGGAATGTGAAGTCAGATGGGCCTTAGAAAGCATCACTACAAAGAAAGCTAATGGAGGTGATGGAATTCCAGTTGAGCTATTTTAAACCCTAAAAGATGATGCTGTGAAACTGCTGCACTCACTATATCAGCAAATTTGGAAAACTCAGCAGTGGCCACAGGACTGCAAAAGGTCAGTTTTCATTCAAGTCCAAAAGAAAGGCAATGCCAAAGAATGCTCAAACTACCATACAATTGCACTCATCTCACATGCTAGTAAAGTAATGCTCAAAATTCTCCAAGCCAGGCTTCAGCAATACGTGAACCATGAACTTCCAGATGTTCAAGCTGGTTTTACAAAAGGCAGAGGAACCAGAGATCAAATTGCCAGCATCTGCTGGATCATCAAAAAAAGAAACGGAGTTCCAGAAACACATCTATTTCTGCTTTATTGACTATGCCAAAGCCTTTGACTGTGTGGATCACAATAAACTGTGGAACATTATGAAAGAGATGGGAATACTAGACCACCTAACCTGACTCTTGAGAAACCTGTATACAGGTCAGGAAGCAAGAGTTAGAACTGGACATGGAACAACAGACTGGTTCCAAAGAGGGAAGGAGTCCGTCAAGGCTGTATACTGTCATGCTGCTTATTTAACTTATATGCAGAGTACATCATGAGAAATGCTGGGCTGAAGGAAGCACAAGCTGGAATTAAGATTTCTTGCAGAAACATCAGTAACCTCAGATATGCAGATGACACCACCCTTATGGCAGAAAGTGAAGAGGAGCTAAAAAGCCTCTTGATGAAAGTGAAAGAGGAGAGTGAAAAAGTTGGCTTAAAGCTCAACATTCAGAAAACGAAGATCATGGCACCCATTCCCATCACTTCATGGCAAATAGATGGGAAACAGAAGAAACGGTGGCTCGTTTTAATTTTCTGGGCTCCAAAATCACTGCAGATGGTGATTGCAGCAAAGAAATTTAAAGACGCTTGCTCCTTGGAAGAAAAGTTATGACTAATCTAGACAGCATATTAAAAAGCAAAGACATTACTTTACCAACAGATGTCCATCTCGTCAAATTTTTCCAGTAGTCCTGTATGGATGTGAGAGTTGGACTGTGAAGAAAGCTGAGCGCTGAAGAATTGATGCTTTTGCTCTGTGGTGTTGGAGAAGACTCTTGAGAGTCCCTTGGACTGCAAGGAGATCCAACCAGTCCATCCTAAAGGAAATCAGTCCTGGGTGTTCATTGGAAGGACTGATGCTAAAGCTGAAACTCCAATAATTTGGCCACCTGATGCGGAGAGCTAGCTCATTTGAAAAGACCCTGATGCTGGGAAAGATTGAGGGCAGGAGGAGAAGGGGACGACAGAGGATGAGATGGTTGGATGGCATCATCAACTCGATGGACATGGGTTTGGGTGGACTTTGGGTGTTGCTGATGGACAGGGAGGCCTGCTGTGCTGTGGTTCATGGGGTCACAAAGAGTCGGACACGACTGAGGGACTGAACTGAACTGAACTGAAGGGGCTTCTGTGGTGTACACACATTCATGAAGAGGCTGGGGCAGAAGCGAATCAGCACAGAATTGGGGCAAAGGTCAACAGAGTCTACGCAATTATTGGTTACATTCAGGAGGGTCCAGAAAGGTCAACATAATCATCCCTTAGGTCCAGTTGATCTGGGTGGTTAAGCTTCAGGCAAATTTTTATCTTTGAAACAGAACTGGGAAACTTTACACCTAATTTATTTTCTTTGCTATTGTTACTCCTCTTGCCTGATAACAGTCTTTGTTCTTTTGTTCCTTTAAGATCACTAATTACTGAAATCTGTTCAGGGGAAGCATTAAAGTCAGGCTCAGATATCAAAATGGCTTGGATACCAAAATGGGTTTTTACCAGAAAGTAATGCCTGTTTCCCCTTCCTCGGGATCCCCTATCTTATCTGCTTACAGATTTACAAACCCTTCACTGTTTGCCTCTGAGCCCCTTTCAAGCACCCTTCTTACCTCCCTGGGTTCTAGTGTTCTTAGAGGCTTCTTCAGATTTGCAGTGATACTCAAGAACAGTTGTTCTCAAACTTGCTGCTGCTGCTGCTGCTGCTGCTGCTAAGTCACTTCAGTCATGTCCGACTTTGTGTGACCCCATAGATGGCAGCCCACCAGGCTCCCCTATCCCTGGGATTTTACAGGCAAGAATACTGGAGTGGGTTGCCATTTCCTTCTTCAGGGCCTCTTTCCGACCCAGGAATTGAACCCAGGTCTCCTGCAAAGAGTCAGACACGACTGAGAGACTTCACTTTCATTTTCACTCCTGCATTGCAGGCAAATTCTTTACTGACTAAGCTATGAGGGAAGCCCTTCAATTCCAATACGTTTCTCCAAAACTGAACTCTTGATCCAGCTTTCAGAGTCTCAGAAAGTAGTGATGGAGAGGAGCAAACGGAATGTGAAAGGATTTTAGTCCCTGGGCAAGAGTGCAAAAAAGTTCTCACATCATTACTGGAATTTTTCATGGCCAAGGAGTGATAGGATTAGGACAGTCCTTCTGCTAAATCCCATTAGAATGCAAATTTCCCAGAGAAAGATAGCATCACCTCAATTTGTATCAAGCCTTATCATCTTTGTGTGACTAATTTGTCACTCCTCTTGCAGAGGATAAACTGCAACCTGTGCTATTGCTTTGTTAAACAAGGTCATGCTGCTTCTCCAGCCCAGCCCCTCCCTCACACATGACAGTACTGCTACAGCTTACAGCTTTCTAAGAGGGATTTAAGTGTGAGAACACTCATTTTTAAACATTGGGACTAATTCATACTAAATGAAAAAAAAAAAAAAACCCTCCAAGGCAGGGGTTGGGGGAGAAGAAAAGGAAAAACAAAGGAAAAACGAGGTCAACCCTTGCAGTAATCTTGAAACTTCTAGACTAGGATGTTTAGACATTAATCCATTCTTAACATTAGTCCTATTAGGGTAAGTGAGAGTTTTCCCATTTTGCAGACTAGAAAACTGAGCCTCCATGGCATGGAATTTGCTCCCAATTAGTCTGAGATCTTGGGCCTGAGTTTCTCTATCTGTAAAATGAGGAAGAAGAGGTTTCTGAGCCCCCTGAAGTTGAATGTGAAGGTCTGAACAAGTTAATGTGTGTGTATTTTTCTCAGAAAAGAATGAAAAAACTTCATCATATTCTCGAAAATGTCCCTGACCCAAACAACTTGAGCATCACCATCCCAGGCAGGATAAAGGATGAGAAATTTACAGAAGGTTGTTAGATGTCCAATAAACATGAAAAAACCACTCAATATAACTGCAGTCAGGGAAATGCCTGTGAAAGGGGTTTATTTCAAAGATAAGCCAAGTGGATCCAAGGACTTGAGGTGGTGAAGCAAAGCTGCAAATGGGTCATTCAGTCAGTTATGGCTGCTTTGACGTCTGCGTCTCTTCTGTTTAACATCTGTGGTCACCCTAACACTAATCCCCTGGCTGCATGTTTTCTGTGCACAGCCTTCAAGGAACAATTATAAAGCTCAGTGTATCAGGATATAATTCAAGGCCAATTCTAGCTGTTTGAAAATATTTTCTATCTTTTGATTCATTTTGTAACATCCTACCTCCTCTCTACAGCAAAAGGATTTTCAGTGATAACTATGAATTGAAACTGATGATGATAATGATCAGAAGGAAATGCAGAATGTTTCTATTCTAACAGTAAATGTTTCTGTTGTTAAATCGCATGTGCCTAATTATGTCAGTAAATAAATTTTAAACTAAAGAAGGATTATATTACAAAAGATAAAAGATAATATTTTAAAATATATTGGTACAATTTTTGAAAAAGAAAAATTACCTGCTCCACCTTAATGATGAAATAACATTATAGTTCTTGTGCTTAAACCCTAACTTTTGAAAATGTCAATGAGTTGGTCAAAATTTGCATCTTCATGTTAAATAGAATATCCAGATTTGTCTACCAATCTCTTCACTTACAATTCACAGAAGACAGTTTTTATTAATTTTTTTAAGATTTTTTTGATGTGAACCTTTGGTAAAGCCTTTATTGAATTTGTTACAACATTGCTCTGGTTTATTTATCTTTTGGTTTTTTGGTGCCTACCCATATGGGTCTTAACACCCAATGAAGGATCAAACTCACACTTAACTGCTCTAGGAGGTGAAGTCTTAACCACCAGCCTGCCAGGGAAGTCCCAGGTTTATTCATTTTAATTCTGAAAGTTTTCTTTCACCTGAAGTAAGTTATTCAAATCATTAAGAAAAGTCTTAAAGGTAAACTTGACTGATTCATAAAAACCTTAATTTATAATGAATTTCAGAAACTGCAGCATTCTCCACATCTTTATTTCTTCAGGATTGTTCTCAGTGGTTTTCATATGTCTCTGTAGCTGAAACATTTCCCTTGAAAGAGTTTCACCAGGTTCATCATAAGTGAGAGATCTTATTCTTAGGTAGATTGATAAGAAGACCAGGGCCCTTGAGGAGGAGGAATGGGCAAACTTCTTTTTCCTACATTCCTTCATCTTAATCACCCAAGACTTTTCTTCTTAAGCTCTGAGTTATGGCAACAATCTATTTAGCCTAAGATTAACTTTCTTTAAGCCCAGAGCTTATGATAACACAACAAAACAACACATCTTGCTTGAGTATGTTTTTCCTTAAGCTCTGTGTTAGTAATTTTACAACAGTGTATCTTGCTCAAGGATATGTTTCCCCTTAACAAAAACCTTCTGAGTAATCCTCTTATATTAAGATGTGTGTTGTGGGAGTGGGTCTGGTAAGACCTTTACAAACTTGAGATATTCATTTGATCTACTGCTTGTAACCAATTGAAAAAGTGGACTTCCTTGGCAGCTGAGTTGGTAAAGAATCAGCCTGCAATGTGGGAGGCCTGGGTTCAATCCTTGGGTTGGGAAGATCCCCTGAAGAAGAGAACAGCTATCTACTCCAGTGTTCTGGCCTGAAGAATTCCATGGACTGTATAGATCATGGGATCGCAAAGAGTACTACATGACTGATCAACTTTCACACAATTGAAAAAGTATATAAAGTTCCACTCAAACTCGTGAGGTGGGCACTCTCTCCCCCTTCTGATGTCTGTATCAGAAGCTTTCTCTGCCAGGGGCCAGCGTGAGGAACTCCGCCCATGGCAAAGGTCATGAGGAAGGAGGCTTCAGCATACACAAAGGCAAGATCAAGCCTCAGGAAACCCCCTGCTTCAAAGCATCCACCCCAAAACCAGAGTCTGTTTAGTGCTCTCACCTACACCTTTGACTTTATGGGAGGCTCTCCCCGGTAACCGTTTCTCTCGGAGAAGGAGTAAACGTGCAGCTCCAAGGCAATAAAAATTCCTAGGAGTGACAGGAGTGTTTCGACTGAAGGTTATCTAGCCTGCCTGTATAGGTTCGCCCAGCCACATGTGATTGTTTACAGCTTCCCGAACGTGAGAGCCACGAGATGTTTCAGACTTACTAAAGGCAAATTCTTTTGGAAAGTTAGAAATTATTAGTATAGTGGGTTGGTTAGGAATTATAGTGAAGGATTTTTCACTTGTTGTGCCAATAATTGCTGCTAATTCCCTGCCCTGGGTGTGACAAGGGTGTCTCAGGTCAAACCTCCTGCTAACAAACTAGCTTGTGTGAGAGGATTATCCATACTCCTGCCCCTAGGCACATGATTGTTTACTACCTCTCAACCATAAACAGCACAGAGTTTTGAAGTATTTTGAGAGTCTTAATTAGCATAGGGCTTTTCTCATTGTTGAGTCAATGATTGCCTCCAGGCCTCCATATCCTTAGGCACTTGGGAATATATTAATCAATATATTTGGAATATAAAAGGAAATATAGTGGGTTTTGATGTTAGCAATACGACTTTTTGAGTTAATGAATTTTCTCTTTTGTTATAGATCACTGTACTTTGTTATAAATCATTGTGTCCTTGCTATGTAAAAATGTAACTTTATCACTATCTTAAGACTAAATAGATCTTAAGGGGAACATTGGTGAAAGGATTTTCATTTGTTGGGCTGATGTTTGCTGCTAAATCTCCATATTCCCTGCTCTTATAATGAATATAACTAGCATATAGGAGAAATAAGTATTAACCTTTAAGATTATTCATGTTAACCTTGGGTTAAATAAATTCCTTTCTTGATTGTAACTCACTATACCCTTGCCCTATAGGAATGCAACTTTATTTGGAGGGTGGTGCCTGGTTTGAGAAAAAAACACCCTTGGAAAAAATAAGTTTTTGGTTATCAGAAAGAAAGGGTTGTAAATGTCAGCAAGCCTCATGGCCAGAAGATGATGTAAAACCCCTAAGACCTTTTTTTTTAATGTAAAGCACCTAATTTTGATAAAGGTCAGGACTGCTGACCCCCACGTGACTCTGTATTCATCCCTATATGTAACAAAGGTATATAAGAAAACCTGAAAAATAAAGAAATGGGATCAGTTCCTGGAAAGACTGATTCCCCCATGTCATTTCTTTCTTGCTCACGTTTTTCAGGCTGAATTATTCAGCCTCTTTTTCTCCACTAATATTTCCTACTACACTATCTGTTTCTAATCTCTCTATATATCTGTAATTAAAGATGTATTTTTCCTAGGACGCCGATTCTGTCCCCACCTTCGAATCACCCTGGATCCACCGGGGCTGGACCCTGGCATTTCTCTGTCCCTTTTTCACTTTAATAAAACTTTTGACACACAAAGCTCTGAGTGACTGAAGCTATACCTTTGGTCCCAAAGCAAAATTCTCTCCTTTGAAGATCAGGAATCCAATACCATTCACAATAAGCTATCAATAAGTTTCTAATGTGTGTGTGCATGGTCGGCTGGAGTTTTATATCTTTGTTGAACTGGCACTGCATGTTGTAGCTTGTTGACCTGGGCAGAGACAAAACAAGTTAGACAACTGACAGTACATGGAATAATCATAAGCATCACAAGAACTAGTAGGGGTATTAGTCAATTTTAAATTCACATCGCCAGGACGGATCAAGTCCCTCCTTGTTCAGGGGTCAGATCTATCTCCTGTCTGTTTTGGAGTACAATCTCTGTCAAGCTGTGTTGGCTGTGTAGAGCTATCCTGAGAAATCTTATCCCCAGATTTTGGGGGTGTTCATCAGAATGGCACTCATTTGCAGTCCTGAATAGGTATCTGAGATCTCCCAGGGGCTCACAGGTGTACTGAGTGTCCTCTTCTGTCTTCTTCCATGGCTTGACTCGTGAGTAGTGAATCCAGGAGTCATGTCCTGGTAACTTGACTGCTGTGGGGGTAGAAAGTATTACAGGGTAGGGGCCCTTCCATGTGGGCTGGAGTTGAGCATTTGAAGACCCATCTTTCCAGACTTTAATTAGGACTTGAGTCCCTGGAGCATATAGTGGTGACTCCTTAGAATCTTTTGGGTCCTTGTTTATACCCCACAAGCGTATATCCTGTTGGAATTGCCCAGTGGCCATGGTATAAGACTGGAGGGTCTGAACCTCTGGATCTAGGAAGAGGTCATTGACATAAATAAAAGGTCTCCCCTATAGCATCTCATAAGGACTAAGACCAAGCTGTTCCTTAGGGGCAATGCGGGTGCGGAGGAGAGCTATTGGTAAAGCTTCCTTCCATCCCAGGGAGGTCTCCTGGGTTATCTTTTTATAGCTGATTTTCTCCAGGCACAATGGAGATAATAAGTAATGCCCAATGCTTTTGAGACCTCTTGGGTGACCTTAGAAGTAAATGATGTCCCATTGTCACTTTGTAATGACCTGGGCAGACCAAATCCTGGAATAATTTCATGGAGCAGTTTTTTTTTACCACCTCCTCAGCCTTTTCAGTGCAGGTGGGAAAGCCTTCAATCCATCTTGTGACTCTATCTATCATGACTAATAGGTATTTATACCCTTGAGAAACTGGCATCTGGGTGAAGTCCATCTGCCAGTCCTCTCCTGGGTATGTTCCATGTCGTTGGATGGGCTGAGCCAGCTGGGGTCTTCGAGCTCCTTGGGGGTTGTTTAATTGGCAAGTGGGACAAGAGGAGACCACCTGTCTTATAGTTGTTTTGAAGCCTGTTCCTCTGAAGGACCTTTCTAGTAGTCTTTGGAGGGCCTTTTCTCCCTAAATGAGTAGTGGCATTTAAGGAGTTAACCAACTTCCATTGGAGGTTCCCAGGCAGAAAAAGGAGTCCCTCCTTTTGGAACCACCCTATATGATCTTCTTGAAAGCCCTCGCTCTTAGCTTTAAGAGTCTCACCCTCAGTATATGGAGTTTCTGGCAAATTAGTCCGTGGCACTAAGTTGGAAACCCCTATTAGGTCATGGTTCTGTAATGCTGCTCTCCTAGCTGCCTGATCAGCTGCTTGGTTCCCTGGTGCCACTTCTGTGTCCCCTTTTGGTGTCCTTTACAGTGGGAGACTGAAACCTCCGTGGGCAGATGGACTGCCTCCAAGAGTTGAAGAATTTGATCACCATATTTGATTGGGGACTCTCGGGTGGTCAAGTGGCCCCTTTCTTTCCAAATAGCCGCATGTGCATATAGCACCAGAAAGGCATACTTGGAATCAGTGTAAATGGCTATTCTTTTTCCTTTTCCCAGCTCTAAAGCTCGAGTCAGGGCTATGAGCTCAGCTAATTGGGCTGAAGTACCTGGTAGCAGAGGCTTAGCCTCTATGGTCTCAAAATTGGAGACTACTGCATACCCGGCTCTTCTTTTTCCATCCAAGACAAAGCTGTTTCCATCAGTGTACCAGATTTCCTCAGGATTGGTGAGAGGATCTTCTGACAATCCTTCTCGGGGTTTTATCCAGTGGTCCAAGGTTTCAAGACAAGAGTGAAAGGGGAGAGATCCCTCGGGGGTAGGCAGGAGGGTGGCTGGGTTAAGAAACTCACAAGGGGATATAGTGAGGCCTGGATTTTCCATCAGCATTACTTGATACCTGAGGATTCTTTGATCAGACATCATCCATAAATGGCCTTCCCATTTAGGAGTTGTTTTACTTGGTGGTTGGTAAAAATAGTTAGTTTTCCCCCAAAGGAGAGTTTTAAAGCATCTTCTATCATGATTACAATAGCTGCAAGATTTCGAAGGCAGCGGGGGCCAGCCTCGGGTAGCTGGATCAAGCTTTTTGGATAAGTAAGCTACAGGCTGGGGCTCAGATCCCAACCTTTGAGTTAACACTCCCAAGGCTATTCCCTCTCTTTCATGGACATAAAGTTGGAATGCCTTCTCTGGGTCTGGCAACCTCAAGGCAGGTGCCTGCGTTAAGGCCTGTTTTAGTGTAGCCTCTGCCTTCTTTTGAGGAGTTCCCCACATCAGCGGGATTGAATCATCTCGTCCCTTTAAGCTTTCATATAAGGGCTGGGCAATTAGACCATAGTTGGGTATCCAGATTCTACAATATCCAGTTAGCCCCAGGAAAGCTCGCAATTGTTTTCGAGTCATGGGGGAGGGCAACTGGAGGATTCCTTGTACCCGATCAGAGGACAGCCTCCTGGTCCTGTGTGTAATCTGAACTCCCAGGTAAGTAACCTTTGTCTCGACCATCTGTGCCTTAGCACGGGAGACCTTATATCCTCTTTCTGCCAAAGTTTAGAACCTGAATTGCATGTTGTTGGGCTTTTTTCTCATCTGGAGAGCAGATTAGTAGGTCATCTACATACTGTAATATTTTCCCATTAGGTCCCAGGTCCAGATCTAGGAGATCCCAGCTAAGGGCCTGTCCAAACAGGTGGGGGCTATCTCTGAACCCCTGAGGTAACACTGTCCAAGTCATCTGTTGGTGTTTTTCTCCTGGGGCCTCCCACTCAAAGGCAAAAAGATATTGGGATTCTTTAGCCAGTGGTATGTGGAAAAAAATGCATCTTTGAGATCCAAGACTGTAAACCACTTGGCACTGGGTGGGGTTTCTTTCAAGATTACATAGGGATTGGGTACTGTGGGATGGAGGAGGACTATAGCTTCATTTATGATCTGGAGATCTTGACCATTCGCCAGGTTCCGTCTTTTTTTCTTTACCGAGAGGATTGGGGTGTTACATGGTGAACTGGTGGGGACCAATAGCCCACAAGCAAGGAATTTCTTTATTAAAGGCTGTAGTCCCTCCTGAGCCTCTCTTTTGAGAGGGTATTGTTTCTGGTTAGGATACCGAGTGGGATCTCGGAGGACAATGATGACCGGTCAGCTTGGTGGGCTCGTCCAGGAGTCCCCTGGCCCCACACCTGGGGGTTAATTTTGTCCTCCCATAGTTTTGGTCTCTCTCTATTGTAGAGGGTGCAATGGGTTCTTCAGTAGCAACCAGGAGCTGCAGGGCTCTAGGGGCTGAAAAGCTTTCCATCACAAGGGTGGTCCCCAGTTTAGTGAGTATATCTCTTCCCAATAAGGGAGTAGGACACTCAGGGACCACCAGAAACTAGTGGGAAAATATTTGTCCATCCCAGCAACAAAGAAGTGCTCGGGTGACTCTTTTAGCAGTTGCTTTTCCTGTAGCACCCAAAACGGTACAGGTTTGGGAGGAGAAGGGTCCGGAGTAAGAGATCAAGACAGAGTAGGTAGCCCCTGTGTCAACCAAGAAATTATCGGACCTACATGCCACATCCAGTTGCACCCTTGGCTCCAGCCCCGTGATGGTTATCTGTGACAGGCGGGCTGGCTGGAACGGGCCACTTCAGTCCTCTTGAACCATCGTGAGGGTAGGCATGGCGCTTGACCTTGAGGCTCTTGGGTCCCAAGGGCAGAGTGCCTCCCAATGTCCCAGTTGATAGCATTTGTGGCAAGCCGTTCTAGGAGACTTGTTACGGTTTGGACACTCTGGCCCAATGCCCTACCTGTCTACAGATCAGGCATTTGCCTCGTGCCTTGTCCTTCAAGGACTCGGGGTTTGCCATAGAGCTTCTCTGTAGGGCGGCCAGCATCTGGGCATGCCTTGTCTCTTTCTTTCTCTCCTCCTGGGCCTTGGCCTCCTTCTCCTGTTCTCTGTTATAAAAGGTATTGGTGGCTGTCTGGACCATCTCATCTAAAGAGGCAGCGGGGTCCTGCTGTTGTAATTGTAACTTAATTAACTTTTGGAGTGCCTCTTTTAGCCTTTCCAGAAAGGCAATGGGGTTCTCTTTGGGCTCCTGAGTTATTGCTGAGACTGGGCACAGTCCCACAAGCAATAGGCTTCCTTCTGTTTCCATGGGTGGACTTCCTTAAGGGTGAGTCTGTCTGAAGCTTATCCTTCCCAGAACTGTTGCAACCTAAGAGCCAGGTGTCCCTGGGTCAGGGTGCAGATCCCCAGGCAGGCTGAGGCGTGACAGCCTCCTGGAGATCAAATCCCTGGGCAGGCCGAGGCGTGATGGCCTCCCGAGAATTGAGTCCCTGGGCAGGTCGAGGCGTGACGACCTCCTGGGACCCCTGGGACTAGCGGATCCCCGAGCAGGTTGAGGCGTGACAACCTCTCGAGGACCTGATTCCCTAGGCAGGTCAAGGCGTGATGACCTCCTGGGACCCCCGGACTGGAGTTTGGGCATCCCCAAGGTCTCCAGTGTAACCAGTGCTGGGTAGGATTAGGGGTTGGATATTATAGAGTATTTCCCTCCCAAGGCCAGCTATTTTCTGGTTGTCTCTCCAGAAGATTGTAGAGGCAACCTTTTGGGTCTGGATGGGGCTCAGGCAAAGAGCATGAAACAGGAGGGAAGGGGGAAGAGCACAACCTTTGAAAGAATGACATAGCACAAGGGGATAATGTAAACCAATTAAAACCAATTGGGTCCAAGATGAAAAGTAAAATTCAAGTACTTAATCCCCAATTATAAACCAACGGACTCACCCAGAGGTGGCAGGACAGCTCCAAGACAAAACCAAGACAAAAGAGGGGGAGTGGGTGGTTCCCCAAAGGTAGGGATGATCCTCACACTCATTAGCATATGAATTCCACTGCTTCACAAAACCTAGCCAGGCCTAATATCATGACCCCAGCCCTTGCCCTTGGCAATGGTTCACACTCTGAAGAGTGGCTTCCCTCTGGATCCTATCAAATCCACCTTTATCCCTTTGTCTCTCAATGAATTTTTGCAATGAGACATCAGGGCCTGAGTTTCATTAGTTTTGGCCGAGGTTGAGTCCCGGAAGAGAGCTGAAGGACAGGAGGAAAAAGCAGTGGGAAAAACGTGCCAAGGAGTCCCCTTCATAGCCCACTGGAAATTTGCTAAATATCTGACCGGTGCTCAGTTTCATTGGTCTGATCCTTGGCACAGAGAAGAGAAAGGACATAAGAACCCCCACCGGCTTGTGTAACAGCTACTGGGGCTCAGCAGACAGCGCCTTTGGGACGTGCTGAGGAGTAGCCTCTCCAGAGGCCCTCAATTGTGCCTCCTGCCGCCCGCATGTTTGCAGGAGGTTCAAGGAAACAAGAAATGAGAGATTGTAAAGGAATTAAGATTTCATTAGGCATGTCCCTCCAGCGAGGACGTCTTACCTTAACTGGAGGTCCTCTGGGATCTGAGACTGGGCCACGTGAGCTTTCTGCTGAGTTTGTTTCGCTGTCCCGGTTTCCAGCATGATGGGCCTTCCCCTGCGCTGGGTTTTCTTCGCGTTCTGCCTCTCCCGTGGGAGCTTCGCTGAGCTGGGCTCCTGCTGTGCCTGGCCTCTTCTGCGGGAGGTTGTTTCAGCCAGGTTACATCCGAGTCACGGGACCATAGATGTCACGCGAGTGTATGTTCCCCGGTTCTTTGTCTCGTCACAACAAAGATTTGGAGCAATGGATATTAGAGCCCTCGGGCGCGTCACAGCTCTCAGGTCTTGGACAGACTGTGTTACAGCTCTTAGGCAAATCAGTGTTACAGCTCCATTTTATTTAGAAGATAGCAGGAGAATGGGAGAAAGAGAGAGAGAGGGGGAGAGGGAGAGAGAAAGAGTGCTCACACACAGGCAGGAGAGAGAGAGAGAGAGAGAGTGCTTTGGCTCTTCCTTTTATGTTTTCTTCCACCTGGGCCCGCCCTATGCAAATTGGACTTAGCCAGGAGTGCTGTTTGTTCTACCTGAAGTCTTCACTCTGGTCCTTGGACCTTCCTTTGACCGTCCTTGTTTTTTATTTAGTCACCACCATTTTGGACTCCGTTTCCCTGTTCTACCTACCTAACAGTTCCAAATCAAGAAAGGAGTACGTCAAGGCTGTATATTGTCACCCTGCACATCATGTGAAATGCCAGGCTGGATGAAGCACAATTTGGAATCAAGATTACTGGGAGAAATATGAATAACCTCAGATACGCAGATGACACCACCCTTATGGGAGAAAGCGAAGGGGAACTAAAGAGCCTCTAGATAAAAGTGAAAGAGGAGAGTGAAAAAGTTGACTTAAAATCAACATTCAGAAAACAAAGATCATGGCATCCAGTCCCATCACTTCATGCAAATAGATGGGGAAACAATGGAAACAGTGAAGACTTTATTTTCTTAGGCTCCAAAATCACTGCAGATGTTGACTGCAGCCATGAAGTTAAAAGACACTTGCTCCTTAGAAAAAGAAAAACTATGACCAACCTACACAGCACATTAAAAACCAGAAACATTACTTTTCCAACAAAGGTCCATCTAGTCAAAGCTATGGTTTTTCCAGTAGTCATGTATGGATGTGAAAGTTGGACTATAAAGAAAGCTGAGTGCTAAAAACTGATGCTTTTGAACTGTGGTGTTGGAGAAGACTCTTGAGAGTCCCTTGAACTGCAAGGAGTCAAGGAGTGAATCATAAAGCAAATCAGTCCTGAATATTCATTGGAAGGACTGATGCTGAAGCTGAAACTCCAATACTTTGGCCACCTGATGCAAATAACTGACTCATTGGAAAAGACCCTGATGCTGAGAAAGATTGAAGGTGGGAGGAGAAGGGGATGACAGAGGAGGAGATGGTTGGATGGCATCACTGACTCAATGGACATGAGTTTGAGTAAACTCTGGGAGTTGGTGATGGACAGGGAAGACTGATGTGCTGCAGTTCATGGGGTCACAAAGAGTCAGATACAACTGAGCAACTGAACCAAACTGAATTCTTCAATGTGTGGTACCACAAGGGCTGAAGGCACAAGCCACACCTGAATTGCACTAAGATTATTGAGAACCATCGTAATTCACTTGTGAAACAAATATGTGTGGCTGAATTCATGTGCATTTGAGGCCAGTTGTGTAGCTGGGATGTGATGTTTACATGTATTATTAAAACTCAACAGTACCCACAGCAATAGTTTAGAATGTAGGCAAACAAAAGATTTTTAATATTTATTTTATTGAAGTGTTGATTTACAATGCTGTGTTAATTTCCACTATATTGCAAAGTGGTTCAGTTATACATATAAATTCTTTCATTTTCTTTTCCATTATGATTTATCACAGGATATTGAATATAGTTCCCTGTGCCATACATTAGAACTTATTTGTTTATTCACTCTATATATAATAGTTTACATCTGCTAATCTCAAACTCCCAATCCCTCATTTCTCAAACCAACTCCCCCTTGGCAACCACAGTCTGTTCTCTATGTCTGAGAGTCTGTTTCTGTTTTGTACATAAATTCATTTGTGTCATATTTTACATTTCACAAATAAGTGATATGGTATTTGATATGGTATTTGTCTTCCTCTTTCTGACTTACTTCACTTAGCATGATCATCTCTAGGGCCATTCATCTTGCTGTAAATGACATTATTTCCATCTTTTTTATGGCTGAGTAGCATTCCATTGTATATATGCACCACATCTTCTTTTTTTTTTTTTTTTTTTTTTGCTGTGCTGGGTCTTTGTAGCCGTGTGTGGTTTTCTTCAGTTGTGGAGCACAGGTTGTAAAATGGGCTCAGTAGTTGTGCCACACGGGCTTGGTTGCCCTGTGGCATGTGGAACCTTAGTTACCTGACCAGGAGTGGAACCTGGGTCATCTGCACTGGAAGGCAGATTCTCAACCACTGGACCACCAGGAAGTCCCAGCACCACATCTTCTTTATCCAGTCGTCTGTCCATGGACACTTAGGTTGTTTCCATATCTCAGTTATTATGAATAGTGCTGCTGTGAACATAGGGGTACATTTATCTTTTTGAATTATAATTTTTTCGGGATATATACCCACGAGTGGGATTGCTGGAGTTTATTGCATCTCTACTGTTACTTTTTTGAGGAACCTCCATACTGTGTTGCATAGTGGCCAGACCAGTTTATGTTCCCACCAACAGCAACAAAAGATTTTTGAGAGAGGAGTACATTATCAGTAACATTGTTATAATGGCCTACATGTGGTGATTGCTAAAAGCAAACTGATCTTGTTTTCAATCTTTCATTGCCTGTACCTTGGCAACTACTCTCACAGGAGTCAGTATGCCACTGTTGAGAGACACCACTTTTAATCATAATTCTAAAAAAAGTCCAGAAGAGTAATAGTGAAAGGGTAACAGGCAGGAAGGCCAGGGGTCTTGAAACAGAGGAAATAGGCTGTAAGCATCAGACATTTTTTATCTCTCCCTTAATTGGCAGGAGAAAACAAACTATAGGTGTCAGATTTTATTTTTTCCTTCTCCATACAAAATTAAAAGGAAGTTTCCTGTGGAAATGTTTTTCTTAAGCTATGTTAATGAAACTATGTCTTTGCTTTGGAATTTGCCTTTCTTCAAAATGGTTCCACTGAAGGCTAACTTTTTTGTTTTCGCATACCTTGGATTACCTAGCTAGCATATTGAAACGTATAGACATTTCTTTGCCAACAAAGGTCCATCTAGTCAAGCCTATGGTTTTTCCTGTGGTCATGTATGGATGTGAGAGTTGGACTGTGAAGAAGGCTGAGCGCCAAAGAATTGATGCTTTTGAACTGTGGTGTTGGAGAAGACTCTTGAGAGACCCTTGGACTGCAAGAAGATCCAACCAGTCCATCCTGAAGGAGATCAGCCCTGGGATTTCTTTGGAGGAAATGATGCTGAAGCTGAAACTCCAGTACTTTGGCCACCTCATGTGAACAGTTGACTCAATGGAAAAGACCCTATTGCTGGGAGGGATTGGAGGCAGGAGGAGAAGGGGACGACCGAGGATGAGATGGCTGGATGGCATCACTAACTCGATGGATGTGTCTGAGTGAACTCCAGGAGTTGGTGATGGACAGGGATGCCTGGCGTGCTGCGATTCATGGGGTCGCAAGATTCGGACATGACTGACTGACTGAACTGAACTGGGTTAATAATAACTCAGCAAATCAGTACTCATATTAATTATTTTATGGCTGGAGGATGAAATACCTCATGACATCCTGTCTCAAAATGCTTATTGTGAGACAGGGGCCTGGTGAAACTCTGACAGCCTTGAGGTGTCTCTCTTATCTGATTAATAGCTTTCTAACAGAGATAAAACAGCTTGCTAAAACTAGCTAGGAGGTGGGGGAAGGATTCTCCTTCTCCCTTCTAATGTCTATGTCAGAAGATTTCTCTGTCCCTTATCATTTTAATAAAACTCTGCTACACAAAAGCAGAAAGGGTGAATTTAACTCAGATGACCATTATATCTACTACTGTGAGCAGGAATCCCTTAGAAGAAATGGAATAGCCATCATAGTCAACAAAAGAGTCTGAAATGCAGTACTTGAATGCAATCTCAAAATCAACAGAATGATCTCCGTTAGTTTCCAAGGCAAACCATACAATATCATGGTAATCCAAGTCTATGCCCCAACCAGTAACACTGAAGAAATGGAAGTTGAATGGTTCTATGAAGACCTACAAGACCTTTTAGAACTAACACCTCAAAAGATGCTCTTTTCATTATAGGGGACTGGAATGCAAAAGTAAGAATTCAAGAAACACCTGGAATAACAGCAAATTTGGCCTTGCAAGAATACAGAATGAAGCAGGGCAAAGGCTAATAGAGTTTTGCCAAGAGAACACACTAGTCATAGCAAACACCCTCTTCCAAAAACACAAGAGAAGGCACATGGATATCATCAGATGGGCAACACTGAAATCAGATTGACTATATTCTTTGCAGCCAAAGATGGAGAAACTCTATACAGTCAGCAAAAACAAGACCCAGAGCTGACTCAGATCATGAACTCCTTATTGCCAAATTCATACTTAAATTGAAGAAAGTGGGGAAAACCACTAAACCATTTAGGTATGACCTAAATCAAATCCCTTATGATTATACAGTGGAAGTAGGAAATAGATTTAAGGGACTAGATCTGTTAGACAGAATGTCTGATGAACTATGGACAGAGGATGTGACATCGTACAGGAGACAGGGATCAAGAGCATCCTCAAGGGAAAAAAAATGCAAAAATCAAAATGACTGTCTGAGGAGGCCTTACAAATAGCTGAGAAAAAGGAGAAGCCAAAAACAAAGGAGAAAAGGAAAGATATCCATTTGAATGCAGAGTTCCAAAGAATAGCAAGGAGAGATAAGAAAGCCTTTCTCAACATCAATGCAAAGAAATAAAGGAAAACAATAGAATGGGACAGCCTAGAGATCTCTTTAAGAAAATTAGAGATACCAAGGGGACATTTCATGCAAATATGTGCTCAATAGGGGACATAAACGGTATGGAGCTAACAGAAGCAGAAGATATTAATAAGAGATGGCAAGAATATATAGAAAGACTATACAGAAAAGACCTTCATGTACAGTTAATCATGATAGTGTGATGACTCACCGAGAGCCAGACATCTTGGAATGTGAAGACAAGTGGGCCTTAGGAAGCATCACTACAAACAAAGCTAGTAGAGGTGATGGAATTCCAGTTGAGCTATTTCAAATCCTGAAAGATGATGCTGTGAAAGTGCTGCACTCTATGCCAGCAAATTTGGAAAACTCAGAGTGGCCATAGGACTGGAAAAGGTCAGTTTTCGTTCCAATTCCAAAGAAAGTAAATGCCAAAGAATGCTCAAACTACCACACAATCACACTCATCTCACACACTAGTAAAGTAAGGCTCAAAATTCTCCAAGCCAGGCTTCAGCAATACGTGAACCATGAACTTCCAGATGTTCAAGCTGGTTTTAGAAAAGGCAAAGAAACCAGAGATCAAATTGCCAACATCTGCTGGATCATGGAAAAAGCAAGAGAGTTCCAGAAAAACATCTATTTCTACTTTATTGACTATGCCAAAGCCTTTGACTATGTGGATCACAATAAACTGTGGAAAATTCTGAAAGAGATGGGAATACCAGACCACCTGACCTACCTCTTGAGAAATCTGTATGCAAGCCAGGAGGCAGCAGTTAGAACTGGACATGGCACAATAGACTGGTTCCAAATAGGAAAAGAGTGTGTCAAGGCTGTATATTGTCACCCTGCTTATTTAACTTATATGCAGAATACATCATGAGAAATGCTGGGCTGAATGAAACACAAGCTGGAATCAGGATTGCCAGGAGAAATATCAATAACCTCAGATATGCAGATGATACCACCTTTATGGCAGAAAGTGAAGAACTAAAGAGACTCTTGAAGAAAGAGGAGAGTGAAAATGTTGGCTTAAAGATCAACATCCAGAAAACAAAGATCATGGCATCCAGTCCCATCACTTCATGGAAAATAGATGGGAAACAGTGGAAACTGTGGCTGACTTTATTTGAGGCGGGGTGGGGGGAGCTCCAAAGTCATTGCAGATGGTGATTGCAGCCATGAAATGAAATTAAAAGATGCTTACTCCTTGGAAGGGAAGTTATGACCAACCTAGACAGCATATTAAAAAGAAGAGACATTACTTTGCCAACAAAGGTCCGTCTAGTCAAGGCTATGGTTTTTCCAGTAGTCATGTATGGATGTGAAAGTTGGACTATAAAGAAAGCTGAGTGCAGAAGAATTGATGCTTTTGAACTGTGATATTGTTTAAGACTCTTGAGAGTCCCTTGGACTCCAAGGAAATCCAGCCAGCCCATCCTAAAGGAGCTCATTCCTGGGTGTTCATTGGAAAGACAGATGTTGAAGCTGAAAGTCCAATATTTTGGCCACCTGATACCAAGAGCTGACTCATTTGAAAAGACCCTGATGTTGAGAAAGATTGAGGGCAGGAGGAGAAGGGGACGACAGAGGATGAGACGGTTGGATGGCATCACCAAATCAATGGACATGGGTTTCGGTTGGCTCTGGGAGTTGGTGATGGACAGGGAGGCCTGGTGTGCTGCAGTTCATGGGGTCACAAAGAGTTGGACAGACTGAGCAAGTGAACTGAACTGAACTGAACTGATACAAAAGCTCTTGAGTCAGCAATCCTGGCCCCTGGTCCCAAAGCTAAATCTTCGGAGATCACGAATCTGACACTCTTCATCATAAGCTGTCAGTAGCACCTAATGCTGGGTAGAATGTGGAGTGTCTGGAGACAGTGGGGGAAGGCAGAATATACTCACTCATTACTGGAGGAAATGGGGGTCAGTCTTACCTTTGGGCTGGAATCTGGTAATATCTATGAAAATTGAACATAAAAATGCTTTTTAATCCAATCACCCAACCCCTGTGAAAGAGGCTGAAGGCACCTCAAAATCTGTCTTATATGTGAACAGTGAAATTCCACAAGGCCACAAACAAGAATAGGTTAGATCTAGATTGGCTGACTCAGAAGTATTTCCACAATGTTTTATTAACAGAAGAAAAGCAAGTGTTTACCAACAGCAAACCTTTCTACATGTGATATGAAACTTCCCATGAGGGTAAGAGCATAGGGGAAGGCCCAGAAGGGCTCCTACACACCTGGCTTATCCCAGTGAGAGAGGGGAGAGGTCAAGCTAGAAAAAAAATGAGCCATAGACAAGAGAATAACCAAAACAGCACATAAAACATTCCTTTTATATAAAATTTCATGTATTTGTTCACTGTCCCAGAGAACTGTGGAAAAAAGGCCAAGCTACTCAAGGCCACCAATCAGAACTTTCTGTGATGATGGAAACATTTTCTGTTTGTGCTTTGTCCTCCAAACCAGTAGCCAGGAGACGCATGTGGCTACTGAGCCTGTGAAATGTGGTAAGTGTGACCAAGGAAACAAATCTTTATTTAATTTTAATTAAATTTAAGGAGCTAATACATTTATAGACAATGGTTTACCATCAACAGTACAGTTGCTTTTTAAAGAAAGTTCTTTTCAATTATGCTGGGTTCTTGTCGCTGCATGAGGGCTTTCAATAGTTGCAGTGTGCAGATTCTCATTGTGGTGGCTTCTCTTGTGGAACACGGGCTCTAGGGCACAAGGGCTTCAGTAGTTGTGGCATTTAGGCTCATTGCCCCACAGCATGTGGAATCTGCCCGGACCAGCAATCAAACCTGTGCCCCTGCATTGGCAGGCAGATTATTAACCACTGGACCACCAGGGAAGTCCTATTTTTTTTTTTTCTATTCTTCTATAGTGTTTGGAGTGGTTCTACGATGAAACTATTATGTAATCAATAAAATAAATAAATAAAATTAAAAGCCTGTAGAGAAACAGTATGTGTGATGATTAAGAGTTCAGATTTAGATCCACACAACCTGGTTCAAATCCTTGGTTATCATTTGGGGCAAATTACTTAGCCTCAGATTACATTCTCTACTATGCCTTAGTCTCTTCACCAATAAAAGGGGTACAATCATAGTACCTACCTCATGGGATTATTGTGAGGATGAAGTGAGTCTGCACATGAGGAGGTCTTAAGGCCAACTCCTGGTACATGATGTTTGTTAAGTATTTGCAAATGTAAGTATTCAGCTCAGTTCAGTCACTCAGTCATGTCCAGCTCTTTGAGACCTCTTGGACTGCAGCACACCAGGCTTCCCTGTCCATCACCAACTCCCAGAGCTTATTCAAAGGCATGTCCATCAAGTCGGTGATGCCATCCAACCATCTCATCCTCTGTCATCCCCTTCTCCTCCTGCCTTCAATCTTTCCCAGTATTGGGGTCTTTTCCAGTGAGTCAGTTCTTCATATCAGTATTACCCAGGGTTTAGTTGCAAGTGGTAGGAGACTTTGGCCAAAGGATGTACTAATTGGACACTTATTGGCTTGCAAAAATGTTGAGATGTCTGGAGGACCAGGTGTCAAGCCCAGGAACTGATCCCTCACTGCTGTTCTGATACCAACCTAAGTTGTTGGGGGCCATTGCTTCCCTTTATAACCAAAAGTAGGGTCCTGCTGCTCACTCTTAAAGAGCCCTGAAAGAGCAATATTGGTGGAAAGGAAAGTTTGCTTTATTTGGATGCTGGTAATGTGGGGTGGGGGAGCAGTGCCTGTCCAAAGTCTGACCACCCTCCTCTGCCCTTGACAGTCAGTGGACAAGAACTTTTCTAGGCTTAGGATAGTGGCTACAGGCAGAAAGAGCACAGTCAGTTCTGTCATCTTGAAATTGGTCATCAGTGGTCTGACAACACCTTGATTGTTTTAGATACAGTTAATCTTAAGTTCCAAGGTAAGTTTGTTCCCATTTTCTCAAGGCCAGTACTCAGAATAGTGGCAGCTTATGTAATGGCTTCAGTCTGGTCATCATATAGTTGATTTCTTCTACCTGGGAGTTTCAGTATCTATAAGGCAGCTCACAGGATATGGCTCAGAATTTATAGAAAAACTATTACCAAACTAGACAGCATATTAAAAAGCAGAGACGTTACTTTACCAACAAAGGTCCACATAGTCAAAGCTATGGTTTTCCAGTAGTTACCTATGGATGTGAGAGTTGGACTACAAAGAAAGTTGAGCGCCGAAGAACTAATGCTTTTGAACTGTGATGCTGGGGAAGACTCTTGAGAGTCCCTTGGACTGCAAGGAGATTAAGCCAGTCAATCCTAAAGGAAATCAGTCCTGAATATTCATTGGAAGGACTGCTGCTGAAGCGCCAATACTTTGGCCATGAGATGTGAAGAACTAACTCCTTGTAAAAGACTCTGATGTTGGGGAAGATTGCAGGCAGGAGAAGGGGATGGCAGAGGATGAGATGATTAAATGGCATCACTGACTCGATGGAGATGAGTTTGAGCAAGCTCTGGGAGTTGGTTTCGGATGGGGAAGCCTGGTGTGCAGCATTTCATGAGGTAACCAAGAGTCAGACACTACTGGGCAACTGAACTGAACTGATGATCTATAGCCCTTGAGAAAGAATTAAAGGTCCTTGATTGCGCTTAATTATTATTTTGTCTTCCTTTGTTTTTGCATGTTCTCACTTCTCTAGTTAAACTTCTTCAAGGCAGGCAGAGGACATAGAGGGGTGAGGGGAGGAGCATAGGGTCCTGCTTTGTTTCACCTTTGGTTCCCAAGTGAAAGTCCTATCAAGTGCATTAGGTTGGCACAGCCTAGATCATGAATCTGGACCAGAGCTCTGGCTGAAAGGAGTCTGTACTAGCAAGTCCCCTATTTTGTTAATTCAGCTCCTGTCAGGAGGTGGCTCTATGATGGGAGTGCAAGGGGGCATACTAGTTGCTTCAGTTGTCTGACTCTTTGTGACCTTGTGGACTGTAGCCCACCTGTCTGTAGCCCACCTGACCATAGCCCAGCCCTCCTCTGTCCATGGGATTCTCTAGGCAAGAATACTGGAGTGCATAGCCAAGCCCTTCTCAAAGGGAGCTTCCTGACCAGGGAATGACCCACATCTATTGTGTCTCCTATATTAGTAGGTGGATTCTTTACCATTAGCACTATCTGGGGGAAGCCCTTTCAGAAGTGAGACAACAATATTCCAGTAGATGAAAACTACTTCTCACCATGTTTGTGCTGTACATAAAAAGGCCACCCAGATGGGACACTCAGAATGTGGGTTCAAGGACACATAAACCCTGAGTGGTGAGTGTTCAAGATCATTGGAAACAGGGGCTCTGCTATTCACAATCATGCAATAACACTTTATGAGGAGCTACTACTTCTAGCTGTGTGAACTTGGGCTTACCCCTATACTTTGGCTGTGTCTCAGTCTCCTCTTCTATAGAATGAATGTCATGTTAATAGAATGTTCTTCTATGATCATGAAGTTATTAGCAGATTGCATGGTCATATCTGAAGCACTTAGAGCACTGCATAGCCATACATCAAGTTATATAAAGGTGTTTTGACAGGTAAATAAAATTTTCATTGGACTGGCTCCTTTCTCAAGATATTTAAAAATTTTTGTTCCCAATAAAAAGACTGCCCTTACTTACTGCTTTCACCAGAATTCACAGAGCAAGTTTTATACTGGTAAGTACTAGGACAGGATTCCTACTTCTCCTTTACCATTGGCATTTTTTCCTCTCTTTACACATGGTGGGTTGAAGAATTTACATAATAGATCCTGCTGGATATTCTAAGCAAGGTCACACAGGTTAGCAAGAGAAAGATGTATTTGGCTTAGAGACACTTGTGATAGGCCTGAATAATGCCCTTCAAAAGATGTCCCATGGTAATTCCCAGAACCTGGGGATTCACCAGAACCTGGTGACTATATTACTTGACATATATATATAATAAGGTACGTGTGATTAAGTTAAGGACCTTGAGATGGGAAGATTATCCTAGATTATCCTGGTAGGCCAATATAATCATCAGAATCTGTATAAGAGGCAGGTGGGAGGTCAGAGAGGAGGGAAGATGCTACAGTGCTGACTTTGAAGATGAAAGGAGGGGCTGTGAGTCAAAGAATGGAGGCAGCCCATAGAAGCTGGTAAATGCAAAATAAACCAGAGTCTCCTTTAAGCCTCCAGAAGGAATGCAGCCTTGATTTTAGACTTCAGACCTCTGGAACCATAAGATGGTAAAATTGTGTTGTTTAAACTCGCTAACTTCACACAAATTAGTTACAGTATGAAGCATAATACAATGCTCTCTATACCGAAGACTTTCTCCAGATGATCCATGAAAGTTTAGATGACTTGTCTTTTCCGAAGATGCTCAGAATGAACCAAGAACAATGGGGCGTGTGGTTTTTTTCTTTGTTTTGTTCTTTTTAAAGAAAGATTTAGCATCATCCTCTGGACTCTGCCTTGTGATCAACTAAGAACAAGATCATTTGCCATGTGGTCATGGATTGCATCTGCAGATGTTTCCAAACATAGTAGCAAATTCTCTCCTTAGAACATACTTGAAAAGTTCCGGTTTTTCTCTTGTGCCATTCCTTCTATTGTTTTTGTTGACTTGTTACCTAAATCTTTTGTTTACATTTCTACAAATCTATATAATAGTACTGACAACTACCCTGTATCACAAACCTTCTGTGTATCAGGCACTGACCAAAGCAGAACAAACATGCATTCACTCATTTCATCTCCACAATAACCTGTGGAAGAAGACCCTGCAATTATGCCCAGTTTGCAGATGAGGAAACCAAGGCAAAGAGAGAATAAGCAACTTTCCCAAAGTAAAATAGCTTCATAGTAAGTCATGCTTCAAAACCAGGTCATAAGCCTAACTGCTCATAACTATAAAGTTCCTCAGGGCCAAGACCCACTGTTACTCTTGTTTTACCCTCCCTCGCTCCCATCCGCCATGCCTAGCGCATTTATTGAGCTCCTGTTACTGCTAGCACTGGGGAGACTCTTCCACATCATCTGTACTATAATCTCAAGCGCCTTATCCAAGGCCCTACAAATACAAATGTGGAAGAGCTTTCCAAGCCACCCAGCTGAATTACAGATATGAGAGCCCTGGAGGTGGAGCCAGCAATCTGACTGGAGCCTTAGCTCTCCCCGCTTTTCACAACAGAGAAACTTGTACCAGCCTCTTTACCGTCATTGTCCCTGCCACTTCACTTCTAAGATGGGGGTGATCAAACCTACTTTGTAGGCATTTCAGTCTCCTCCTGGATGGGGTTGGTGGCACATCGAAGCTGGGAGACAGACCTGGCTCCCCTCAGAGCAGCAGCAGGTGTCTGAGGCTTCTTGATGGAGCAGAGCTCTGGAGGGCACTCTATCCTTTCCCCAGTGAAGCCCAGTTCCTATCTTCCTTCCTGGCCTTCTCCAAGAGGAGTTACCTTCCAGCTGGAAATGTTGATTACTTCCTTCCAGGGAGCAGCACCACATCACCTACCCCAGCTCTCATACCATTCATTAGGTGCAAATTCTGTTTCTCCCCTCCATCCACTCCTCAATCAGGGTCTTGTTGCCACAGGCATTGGCAGCGCCTTAGAAAAACCCTCACTGTCACATGTGAATGGGGGACTGCAGGCTCACACACTACCTGACCCTTTCCTTCACCATGGTTCCAGACACCTATCCAAGCACTGAAGGAAATTTGAAGATGAAAGGGCTATGGGACCTTTATATGTGAGAGGAGGGAACAGGTCCCAGTCCCTGGGAAATAGACATGCCACCAGTTTCTACTGCTTCTCTGACCCAAAGATCAGGGGAGAAATGAGGCAGCCCAGAGCAACCTCTAACCTCAACTCTAGGAACCAGAATGGATTCTCAGCCACCTCCCAAATTATTCAAAATATACTTCAGGAGACATCAGCCAAGCTGGCGGAGTAGAAAGAACTGAGCTTACCTCCTCTCACGAGTACACCAAAATCACAATTATCTACAGGACATCAATGAAGAAGATCAGAACTTACCAGAGAGGACTTTCTACAGTGAAACACAAAGAAGGAACCACAACAAGATAGGGAGGGGGGGTACACTCGAGATACTGTCAAGGCCTGTACCCCCAGGCGCAGGATCCACAAGCGAGAATGAATATAGTGTGTAGGTTATTCCACAGGAAGGAGAGTTCTGAGCTCTTCCCAGCCCAGGGGCTCTGCAGCAGGAAGACCAGCCCCCAGTTGTTGTTCATTCACTCAGTCATGTCCAACTCTTTGCAACTCCATGGACTGCAGCACACCAGGCCTCCCTGTCCTTCACCATCTCTCAGGTTTAACTTCAGCAGCCCCAAAGGCCTGGGTTGATTAGAGACAGCACTCTTAAAGGATATACCTGAAACCAACACAACATTGTAAGTTTACTTCAGGTTTTTTTTTTTTTAAACGGGTTAAAAAAAAAAAAAGACTGACACATTTCACAGTACCTAAGCTTCACTTAAAAAAAAAAATGTTGAACCTCTACCTACTACTCCTATGTGTTCTGAACCCTTTAGGGTAGAGTATGCTGGCATCTGCATGTTACTTCTAATTATATCACAAAAATATGATGAAATGAGGGCTGGATAAAGGGAAGGATAGATGACTGCAGATATAAGAGAACAAGTGCAGGAAAATCTTAGTAGTAAAATCTAGATAGCAAGTATTTGGCTACCTTCTGTACAATTCTTACAATTTTTATTTATGTTTGAAACTTCTTATAACAAAATGTTAGAGAAAACATGTGGGCATTTATATAAATAGGTGACTGTACTCAGGGTAGGGTAGTCATATATGGATGTGAGAGTTAGACTATAAAGAAAGCTGAGCACCAAAGAATTGATGCTTTTAAACTATGGTGTTGGAGGAGATTCTTGAGTGTCCCTTGGACTACAAGGAGATCAAACCAGTCCATTCTAAAAGAAATCAGTCCTGAATATTCACTGGAAGGACTGATGCTGAAATTGAAACTCCAATATTTTGGCCACTTGATGAGAAGACTGACGCATTGGAAAAGACCCTGGTGCTGGGAAAGATTGAAGACAGGAGGAGAAGGGGATGACAGAGGATGAAATGGTTGGATGGCATCACCGACTCAATGGACATGAGTTTGAGTAAACTCTGGGAGTTGGTGATGGACAGGGAAGTCTGGCGTGCTGCAGTCCCTGGGGTCACAAAGAGTTGGACACAACTGAGCGACTAAACTGAACTGAGGGTAGGGACACTTGTTCATTTATAGATGCTCATAAATTCTAAAGCGGTAAAGAGTCTAAGAGATTTATTCCAGTTACTTCATTTAACAGATGAGTAAACTGAGGCTCAGAGGTAAGTGACTTGCACTGGGTCACACAGCTAGCTGGTGACAGGGGAGGCCTAAAGCTGTCGGACTGAAAACCCTCTTGATTCAATCATTAGGAAAATGTTTTCCCTCAAATTGAAGCGTTATTATCAAACGCATTTTAGAATCTCAGAGCTTTATTTTGTACTTCTGCAAATGATAATCTTTGTTATCTACTGAAGCAAAAAACATTATTTTTTAAAGTTTGTAGACTCTGGAGGTAAAAAGGGGGAATGAAATAGTACTTTCTTTTAAGCAGTTTAATTAAAGTTTTTAGCTACTTATCTATTTATTGCTTTATTATAAAGTGCTTCTGCAATGCCTAAATGCTTTGGCAGAGCATAGAGAAATACAATTATTAATTGCTATTATCATAACCACTTCACAAAGCAGTGAGTACTTAGACCTTCACCTCTACTTCCTGGGAGCAAAAGTTTCACACCAAATATTCCTCAAATACAAGCAACTTCAGAGTAAAATATTCATATGAATCACCAAGAGCTATTATTAATCCTTTTTCAGAGTGTCTGAGTCATTACCTAAAAGAAGATTTCCCTTGGGTTTAATTTGAGGAGAAAATAAAGGGTTCAAATGTAATATTTTTCTTCTGCCTTAAAAAGTACTGGTCCTTGGCCCTGTTTCTTGGCCTGCTCTCTCCCTTCCTCCTTCTGAGAGAGGAGGTGCTCAGAGGCAAACCAACTGCCCTGTGAAATGAGATGTGTGTCCAGGCCTTTTCCTATTTCTGTTAAGGTAGTATATCGACCAGCTTTCTGTCTCCCTGCACCCAGATGTACCCTACAAAAGCCATAAAAGCAGATGGAATCGTGGATCTGAAAAAACTATTAAAAACACCTCCAAAGTGTGAGACGCCCCTGGGGAGAAGGCAGGTGTGTTGCAGGGAGACAGCGGGAGGGAGAGCAGAGGGAGAGCAGCAAGGGAGGAGGGATGATTCAATTCTCTTCCCACGGCCTGACCTTGAATGGGTCAGAGTGGCCTCTGGCTACAGAAACCTGCACCATCAGCGCAGGTAGCCAGGGTTGTCAGAGAATATGAAAGTACCACGGAAGCCCTGCTGGCATGAGGGGCGGATAAAAAACAGGACTGACTGCTGATATTTAGTATTCACTCACTCACCTCTCCCCCTTCAAGCTTCCCAGGATGAGGGGTTCTAGCCTAGGAGAACCCTGATCACAGGAAGTACCTGGCAGTTTGGGCACCAAAGTCGTAGTTTACAGAGTTCTGTGGGATCCAGAGCAGTCTGCCGGGGGCTCATCCCTTCCCCTGTCATTACACTCCCCTGGAGAAATCTGACTCTTCTTCAAAACTAAATAGAGTAGATTAAAACAGTAACATGAATTTCCTGGGCAAAATAACCGTGCATCTAAACATGATGAAGAGAACAGACATTGATTGGAATTCATGAGGCAAAACTTAAATAAGCACAGTAAATACTCTCTACAGGGCTGGAGGTTGGGAAAGAGGTGAGACTGTTGGCCAAAGGGACAAACTTCCAGTTACAAGATGAATAAGGTTCAAGGAACTAGTGTATCACCTGATGACTATAGTTAACAACACTGGGTTGTGTACTTGAAAGTTGTTATGAGATCTTAAATGTTCTCACAACAGCAACAGTAATGGTAGTTGTGGGAGGTGATGGAGAAGTGAGCTAAGTGATCAGTAAAAACCAAGTCCTAACCAGGCCATCTGAGCATCAATAGCTAGAGCCAACCACTGATGAACTTCCAAATTGCACAAGCCAATAAAATCCTGTATGTGTGTGTGTGTGTGTGGCATGTGCGTGTATGCACACACACGCACACACATGACAGACAGCTTACAAAGACCTAAGAGGGGATGGGATGGGGTAGGATTAGACATCACTAACCTTGCTTTTAGTTCTGCTACTTTGTGATGCAATGAACAGAGCAATTTCCCAAAGAGCACCTTTCTGAAGGCGTTACTTTAGCTGATAACTCACTGGCTAAAGCCTCTTTTCTTCTTGTCCATTCTTGATTTGGCAGTCTCCATGATGGTGGCTCAGATGGTAAAGCATCTTCTATAATGCGGGAGACCTGGGTTTGATCCCTGGGTTGGAAAGATCTGCTGGAAAAGGAAATGGCAATCCACTCCAGTACTACTGCCTGGAAAATCCCATGGACAGAGGAGCCTGATAGGTTACAGTCTATGTGGTGGCAAAGAGTCAGACACGACTGAGCAACTTCATTCACTATGATCTTGCTAAAATATTTTTTTAATATGTACTCTTTGGAATATAGTCATATACATTTTTATTCTATTTATGTAAAGCTCTAGAAAATAAAAACTAATCTCCACAGACAGAATGCAGATCAGTAGTTGTCTGGGACTCATTTCCAGTCAGTTCAGTGGCTCAGTCGTGTCCAATTCTTTGCGACCCCATGAATCCCAGCATGACAGGATTCCGTCGGAGTTCACTCAGACTACGTCCATCGAGTCAGTGATGCCATTCAGCCATCTCATCCGTGGTCATCCCCTTCTCCTCCTGCTCCCAACCCCTTCCAGCATCAGAGTCTTTTCCAATGAGTCAGCTCTTCACATGAGGTGGCCAAAGTACTGGAGTTTCAGCTTTAGCATCATTCCTTCCAAAGAAATCCCAGGGCTGATCACCTTCAGAATGGACTGGTTGGATCTCCTTGCAGTCCAAGGGACTCTCAAGAGTCTTCTCCAACACCACAGTTCAAAAGCATCAATTCTTCGGCGTTCAGCTTTCTTCGAAGTCCAACTCTCACATCCATACATGACCACTGGAAAAACCATAGCCTTGACTAGACAGACCTTAGTCCGCAAAGTAATGTCTCTGCTTTTCAATATACTATCTATGTTGGTCATAACTTTTCTTCCAAGGAGTAAGCGTCTTCTAATTTCATGGCTGCAGTCACCATCTGCAGAGATTTTGGAGCCCAAAAAAGTAGTCTGACACTGTTTCCACTGTTTCCCCACCTATTTCCCATGAAATGATGGGACCGGATGCCATGATCTTTGTTCTCTGAATGTTGAGCTTTAAGCCATCTTTTTCACTCTCTTTCACTTTCATCAAGAGGCTTTTTAGCTCCTCTTCACTTTCTGCCATAAGAGTGGTGTCATCTGCATATCTGAGGTTATTGATATTTCTCCTCCAATCTTGAATCCACCTTGTGTTTCTTCTAGTCTGGCGTTTCTCATGATATATTCTGCATATAAGTTAAATAAGCAGGGTGACAATATACAGCTTTGATGTACTCCTTTTCCTATTTGGAACCAGTCTGTTGTTCCATGTCCAGTTCTAACTGTTGCTTCCTGACCTGCATACAGATTTCTCAAGAGGCAGGTCAGGTGGTCTGGTATTCCCATCTCTTTCAGAATTTTCCACAGTTTATTGTGATCCACATCGTCAAATGCTTTGGCATAGTCAATAAAGCACAAATAGATGTTTTTCTAGAACTCTCTTGCTTTTCTTATGATCCAGCAGATGTTGGTAATTTGATCTCTGGTTCCTCTGCCTTTTCTAAAACCAGCTTCAACATCAGGGAGTTCACGGTTCACATATTGCTGCAGCCTGGCTTGCAGAATTTTGAGCATCACTTTACTAGCATGTGAGATGAGTGCAATTGTGCGGTAGTTTGAGCATTCATTGGCATTGCCTTTCTTTGGGATTGGAATTAAAACTGTCCTTTTCCAGTCCTGTGGCCACTGCTGAGTTTTCCAACTTTGCTGGCATATTGAGTGCAGCACTTTCACAGCATCATCTTTCAGGATTTGAAACAGCTCCACTGGAATTTCATCACCTCCACTAGCGTTGTTCATAATGATGCTTTCTAAGGCCCACTTGACTTCACATTCAAGGATGTCTGGCTCTAGATGAGTGATCACATCATCATGATTATTTGGGTCGTGAAGATCTTTTTGTACAGTTCTTCTGTGTTTTCTTGCCACCTCTTCTTAATATCTTCTGCTTCTGTTAGGTCCAGACCATTTCTGTCCTTTATCGAGCCCATCTTTGCATGAAATGTTCCCTTGGTATCTCTAATTTTCTTGAAGAAATCTCTAGTCTTTCCCAATCTGTTGTTTTCCTCTATTTCTTTGCATTGATCACTGAAGAAGGCTTTCTTATCTCTTCTTGCTTTTCTTTGGAAATCTGCATTCAGATGCTTATAACTTTCCTTTTCTCCTTGGTTTTCGACCTCTTTTCTTTTCTCAGTTATTTGTAAGGCCTCCCCAGACAGCCATTTTGCTTTTTTTGCATTTCTTTTCCATGGGGATGGTCCTGATCCCTATCTCCTGTACAATGTCACGAACCTCATTCCATAGTTCATCAGGCACTCTATCTATCAGATCTAGGCCCTTAAATCTATTTCTCACTTCCACTGTATAATCATAAGGGATTTGATTTAGGTCATACCTGAATGGTCTAGACGTTTTCCCTACTTTCTTCAGTTTAAGTCTGAATTTGGTAATAAGGAGTTCATGATCCTCAGCCACAGTCAGCTCCTGGTCTTGTTCTTGTCGACTGTATAGAGCGTCTCCATCTTTGGCTCCATAAAATATAATCAATCTGATTTTGGTGTTGATCATCTGGTGATGCCCATGTGTCGAGTCTCTTGTGTTGTTGGAAGAGTGTGTTTGCTATGACCAGTGCATTTTCTTGGCAAAACTCTATTAGTCTTTTCCCTGCTTCATTCTGCATTCCAAGGCTAAATTTTCCTATTACTCCAGGTGTTTCTTGACTTCCGACTTTAGCATTCCAGTCCCCTATAGTGAAAAGGACATCTTTTTTGGCTGTTAGTTCTAAAAGATCTTGTTCAGTTCAGTTCAGTTCAGTCACTCAGTCATGTCTGACTCTTCACAACCCCATGAATTACAGCACGCCAGGCCTCTCTGTCCATCACCATCTCCCGGAGTTCACTCAGACTCAACGTCCATTGAGTCCGTGATGCCATCCAGCCATCTCGTCCTTGGTCATCCCCTTCTCCTCCTGCCCCCAATCCTTCCCAGCATCAGAGTCTTTTCCAATGAGTCAACTCTTCACATGAGGTGGCCAAAGTACTGGAGTTTCAGCTTTAGCATCATTCCTTCCAAAGAAATCCCAGGGCTGATCTCCTTCAGAATGGACTGGTTGGATCTCCTTGCAGTCCAAGGGACTCTCAAGAGTCTTCTCCAACACCACAGTTCAAAAGCATCAATTCTTCGGTGCTCGGCTTTCTTCGAAGTCCAACTCTCACATCCATACATGACCACTGGAAAAACCATAGCCTTGACTAGATGGACCTTAGTCAGCAAAGTAATGTCTCTGCTTTTGAATATACTATCTATGTTGGTCATAACTTTTCTTCCAAGGAGTAAGCATCTTCTAATTTCATGGCTGCAGTCACCATCTGCAGTGATTTTGGAGCCCCTCAAAATAGTCTGACACTGTTTCCACTGTTTCCCCATCTATTTCCCATGAAGTGATGGGACTGGATGCCATGATCTTTGTTTTCTGAATGTTGAGCTTTAAACCAACTTTTTCACTTTCCTCTTTCACTTTCATCAAGAAGCTCTTTAGTTCTTCTTCACTTTCTGCCATAAGGGTGGTATCATCTGCATATCTGAGGTTATTGATATTTCTCCCAGCAGTCTTGATTCCAGCTTCTGTTTCTTCTAGTCCAGCATTTCTCATGATGTACTCTGCCTATAAGTGAAATAAACAGGGTGACAGTATACAGCCTTGACGTACTCCTTTCCCTATTTGGAACCAGTCTGTTGTTCCATGTCCAGTTCTAACTGTTGCTTCCTGACCTGCATACAGATTTCTCAAGAGGCAGGTCAGGTGGTCTGGTATTACCATCTCTTTCAAGATTTTCCAGTTTATTGTAATCGACACAGTCAAAGGGTTTGGTATAGTCAATAAAGTAGAAATAGATGTTTTTCTGGAACTCTCTTGCTTTTTCCATGATCCAGCGGATGTTGGTAATTTGATCTTTGGTTCCTCTGCCTTTTCCAAAACCAGCTTGAACATCAGGGAGTTCACGGTTCATGTATTGCTGAAGCCTGGCTTGGAGAATTTTGAGCATTACTTTACTAGCATGTGAGATGAGTGTAATTGTGCGGTAGTTAGAGCATTCTTTGGCATTGTCTTTCTTTGGGATTGGAATGAAAACTAACCTTTTCCTGTCCTGTGGCTATCTGAGTTTTCCAACTTTCCTGGCATATTGAGTGCAGCACTTTCACAGCATCATCTTTCAGGATTTGAAACAGCTCCACTGGAATTCCATCACCTCCACTAGCTTTGTTCATAATGATGCTTTCTAAGGCCCACTTGACTTCACATTCAAGGATGTCTGGCTCTAGATGAGTGATCACATCATCATGATTATTTGGGTCGTGAAGATCTTTTCTGTACAGTTCTTCTGTGTATTATTGCCACCTCTTCTTAATATCTTCTGCTTCTGTTAGGTCCAAACGATTTCTGTCCTTTATCGAGCCCATCTTTGCATGAAATGTTCCCTTGGTATCTCTAATTTTCTTGAAGAGATCTCTTGTCTTTCCCATTCTGTTCTTTTCCTCTATTTGTCTTGTAGGTCTTCATAAAACCATTCAACTTCAGGTTCTTCAGCATTACTGGTTGGGGCATAGACTTGGATAACTGTGATATTGAATGGTTTACCTTGGAAATGAACAGAGCTCATTCTGTCATTTTTGAGATTGCATCCAAGTACTACATTTCGGACTCTTTTGTTGACCATGATGGCTAGTCCATTTCTTCTGAGGGATTTCTGCCCTCAGTAGTAGATATAATGGTCATCTGAGTTAAATTCACACATTCCAGTCCATTTTATTTCGCTGATTCCTAGAATGTCGACATTCACTCTTGCCATCTCTTGTTTGACCACTTCCAATTTGCCTTGATTCATTGACGTGACATTCCAGGTTCCTATGCAATATTGCTCTTTACAGCATCGGATCTTGCTTCTATCACCAGTCACATGCACAACTGGGTATTTTTTTGCTTTGGCTCCATCCCTTCATTCTTTCTGGAGTTATTTCTCCACCGATCTCCAGTTGCATATTGGTCACCTAATGACCTGGGGAGTTCCTCTTTTGGTATCCTATCATTTTGCCTTTTCATACTGTTCATGGGGTTCTCAAGGCCAGAATACTGTAGTGGCTTGCCATTCCCTTCTCCAGTGGACCACGTTCTGTCAGCCCTCTCCCCCATGACCCGCCCATCTTGGGTTGCCCCCACAGGCATGGCATGGCTTTATTGAGTTAGACAAGGCTGTGGTCCTCCTAGTGTGATTAGATTGACTAGTTTTCTGTGAGTATGGTTTCAATGTGTCTGCCTTCTGATGCCCTCTTGCAACACCTACCATCTTACTTGGGTTTCTCTTACCTTGGGCATGGGGTATCTCTTCACGGCTGCTCCAGCAAAGCATAGCTGCTGCTCCTTACCTTGGACAAGGGGTATCTCCTTACTGCTGCTGTTCCTGACCTTCAATGTGGGATAGCTCTTCTAGGCCCTCCTGCCCCTTGCAGCCACTGCTCCTCGGGTTTCTCCTCCCAGCTGCCGCCCCTGGCCTGGGGCTCGTGGTGGCTCCTCTGGGTCACCGTCTCTGGCCTCGAGCACGAGGTGTCTCCTCCCAGCCACCCCTGACCTCGGACACTGGGTAGCTCCTCTCGGTCGCTGCCCCAACATCAGATACAGGGTAGCTCCTCCCGGCCATTCCTGCACCGTCACAGCCTGGCACTCTAGGCTGCTGCCCCGACCTCGTACGTGGGGAGCTCCTCTCGCCCACGCTTAGTGCGCCAGCCTGGAATCATTTTAAAAGGGACAGAACATTTAAAAGGGGCAGGAGAAAATGCTTGGGGTGATGGACATGTTCCTTCTCCTGATGGTGTTTATGGTTTCAGCAGAATATATGTATGCAGAAACTCACCCAAATGGATACCTAAATATGTATTGTTTATTATGTGTCAATTGTATCACAATAAAACTGTTAAAAAGAAAAGGAAATAAAAACATATTGACAAAACAAAAAGCAAATTGGATAATGTCACCCTATTTTACACCCTGCAGTGGTTTCCCAGTTCTCTCAGTGCAAAACCCAGTCTATAATGGGATTTGGAAGACCATCCTAATCTGGCCCTGTTGATCTCAATGCAACTCTTACCATGTGCAGCTTCTCATGGGGCCCCAGACATTCTCAATTTTCTCCCAATTCCTGGCTCCACTCCAATCACGTGCCATACTCTGCTTCTCGGAACATCCCACTTGCACCCAATCCTACACATACACATGTATTTACCCAATACCTACTTTAGGCTCCTGCCCAGACATTCCCTGCTATGTACCTCCTATGTACTCCTGCCCAGCATCTCCTTACCCCTGTGACTGTGAGGCTCCCTCCAATGTACATTGTACACAGAACTTCCCACAGTTCAGCACCTATACTCCATCATCTAAGTGCCTTTATACTTCTCTGAAGACCCTCACCATCCCGTGAAGTATTCTAAAGATCTATCTTATATATCATAGCTCTCATGCCCTGAACACTGTCATGTGCTTGTTGAATAATTTGATAGATAAATCAGCAGGTCATAGACAGTCCAAGAGTATATCTTAACTACTGAACTTAGAGGAGAGATTTCCCTGGTAGTTGAATGGTTAAGAATCCACCTTCCAATATATAGAACACAGGTTCAATCACTGGTCAGGGAACTAAGATCCCGCACATTGCATGGCAACTAAGTCTATATGCCACAACTAGAGAAGCCTGTGTGCTGCAGTGAAGACATGGCACAGCCAAAATAAATAAACAATAAACTTGGAGGAGACTCAGGCCAACCTTGAGAAAGGGCAAGAGGCAGGGTAGTTCTGTGGTAAGAGCTCGGGACCCAGTGTTAGTTAGACTTGGGTTCAGATATCAGTTCTGCCACCCCATAGTGTACATATGGATATTCCAAAACATCTCTGTGCCTCGTTCTCTCCCTCTGTTAAATGGAGATGGTGACATATATCTCATTGAGTGGTTTAGAGGAGTAAAGGAGATCATCTGCACAACTTGAGGTCCAAATGTTAACTACAATTAAGCAAAATAATATCATAGTGAAATGTTGTGGCTGAACCATGAAAAGACGCTGGGATTTTTGGCCTCTGGAGGAGAAGAATTCAATCTGGGGCCAGAGATGAGGCTTGATCACTTGGAGCTTTTGTGTAATAAAGTTTTATTAAAGTATAAAGGAGATAGAGAAAGCTTCTGACATAGGCATCAGAAGGGGGCAGAAAGAGTACCCCCTGCTAGTCTTCAGCTGGGTGTTATATAGTCATTAGCAGTTTGTTAATGAAAGAAAGGAATGTCATAAAACTCAGAATGGCACCAGGCCCCTCATTCATAAACTGTATTTTGGGATAATCTTCGAGCCAGATGAGTCATCCCAGGCCATAAAATGATTGACTTGAATTTTGTAGAAGGGCAGATTACCATACAAATAGTTTCATTTACATAGATTAGGGGAACAATGTCTAAGTATAACACAATGGTTTGTCAAGTAAGTTCTGAGCCATTAGGCTGAACTGACTTGAAGACAGAGTCTGGGGTAAATGCATAGTACATTAATATAGCTTAAGATAAACAATTCCATAAGAAAGATGCATTGGTTGACTCAAGGTTTGAGAATAGTTAACTTCAAGTGGAACCAGGTGTCATTATGGCAACACAGTTTTTTAAGAGAAACCTCCTTTTTGAATTTGTATAGAGAAGGGAAAAATATATATCACTAGTTTTGTTTTCTCCTGCCACTTAAGAGAGAAATAAAAATGTCTAAAACTTGAAGCTTGTTTCCTCCATTTGGAGACCCCTGGCCTTCCTGCCTGTTACCCTCTCATTAGTCCTTAAGAAAAAAAGGGAACTACATCAATAGAAATCAGTCAAATAAATGTCTCTGGTATCACCAAAAAGAGGTAGCCTGTTCAAAGTCAAGTAGGTGCATAGCAGTCTAACATTTCCCTCTGACCAGTTTGTGCCTGAAAACCCATCTCAACCGACTTCTTACCTGAAAATCTCTGGGCCAGGACCTGCTCCCTGGAAACCAGACCCACAACATTGAGTCCAAACACCCATCTCTTGAAGCACCAGTCCCTCCAGTGCCCCTATACCCATGTGCCACTGGGCAAGCAGCCAATTCAGTGCCAATGTCTCCTCTGAAGCCAAAACAATGGGGCAGCTGAGTACCCTGGATCAGAAGACTAAACAAATTCCCACTGCCCTTATGAATCTGAAATGCTGATCATATTTCAGGGCAAGTAGCTTTTGGGAAAGAGGCCCTGAGTTTATTGAATTCCTTATTGAAATTTCCTTATTGAAAGGAAAAAGGATTTTTAGAGTGAAAATCTGGGAGACCAGGACCCAGACAACTGAGCTTATTTTTGATAAAATGCAAGCTCCTATAGGGAGGACTTCTGTCTGCAGTGTTCGCCTCTATAGCATCTGGCTTATGGGAGGCGCTCAGTCAGTATCTAGTCAATGAATACAGAGTTTGACAGGGCAGGGAAAGAGGCAAAGCTGAAAAGAAAATAAAAACCTGTAACTTAATTCAAGTCCTAGAGAAAGAATTGAGACAGTGGAGCTTGGCGGGTCCAATACTGAGCTGTTTCCTTGCCTGTGAAATGCGAGTCATACTTAATACAGTGATTCTGCAGATGAAGTAAAATTTTAATTAAGTGTTTGTACATAGTAGACACAATTCCCTGTTCATAAGTGGACACACATACACACACACACACACGTACACACTCACACCATCTCCAGAGACTCAAGGGTGACTGTTTTAATTCTGTATTTCCAGAGGAAGGAGAGTGGTGCTTTGTTCATTACAACATATTGGCAATAAGGATGGTGAGAATCAGTGCAGAATGTTCTGGCCAAGTAGAGCCTGTGAAATAAACTCGAAAGGCTATGCCAGCTCATTAATTTGAATCCTAACCATATTACTGACTTTATAGTCACTTAAGCAAATAAATGTTTCGAGACACAATTTGGAGAACAACCTAATTTGTGAAAATTTTTCTTAAATTGGCCATTTGAGATGTTGCCACTGAGGCTTGACTACTCTGCTCTGACTTAGAGCAAAATGCTTGTTCCAGACAAAGGACAGGTCATTTCACTCTTTCCACTCATGCATTCTAAACAAGGAAAGCTAGGACACAAGATTAGCGGCAGCCTCTAGTTTTCATAGTAAATAAACTACAAAATCCATTTCTGACTCCAGTCTCTAATTGAATATGGGACAGAATTGGGAAAGCTGCCAGAGAGCCAATGGTTTTACATAAATTCTTCAATTACAAGGAATTGTTTGAAATCAGGCAGAACAATACAAGTTTCCTTTGTATCCCCTTTCCACTTCAACTGACAGAAATAATTATATACTTATTCAGGGATAATGTTCTGTCTCCCATGGTACCATTACTGGTTGTTTGGACATTTGTGATTTTCTTTCCTCCCTCATTGAATAGCAGTCATGAGATGTGAATAGAACTGACCCTCACTTAAGCCTATTCACCTGGGAGCAGTCACTGAGGTCTCTCAAGCCAAAGTTCCTGGTTCACCTGATAGCTTATGGTGAACGGTGTTGGATTACTGATCTCCAAAGAAGAATTAGCTTCGGGACCAGGAGCCAGGCTTGATTACTCAATGTAAAAAGGGACAAAAAAACCTTCTGACATAGACATCAGAAGGTGGATAGAGAGTGCCCCCATGCTAGTTTTAGCAAGCTGTTTTATGTCTGTTAGAAAGTTATTAATCAGATAAGAGAGACGCTTCAAGGCTGACAGAGTTGCACCAGGCTCCTCTCCCACAATATACATTTTTGAGACAGGATGGCACGAGGTGTGTCATCACACAGCCATAAAACAATTGATATGAATACTAGTTTGTAGAGCTATTATTAGCCCAAGGTTTGCGAAAGAAAAAAAAAAGTTAGTCTTTTAGGTGGAAATATTTTGAAGAAAGGCAAACTCCAAAGCAAATACATAGTTTCATTAACATAGCTTAAGAAAAACATTTCCATAGAGAAATCTTTTAATTTTGTGTGGAGAAGGAAAAAAAAACCAAACCTGATAGTTGTAGCTTGTTTCCTCCTGCCGCTTAAGGGAGAGATAAAAATGTCTGATGCTTGCAGCCTATTTCCTCCTTTTGGAGACCCTGGCCTTCCTGCCTATTACACTCTCAATCCTTTGACAACAGGGGATGGGCAGGGCTGATCAGTCATGGCAAGGCTCAGAACTCTTGCTTTGGATACAAATAAGGGGAACCAACCTTGAGATGCAGCCCTCACTAGAGTAGTACAGTGTAGAGAGAGAAAGAGAATAAAACTAAGTCACTGAGTCTTTGGATCAACTATTTGTGAAATCTATATACTTCTCAGATTTACAGATATATGAGCTAATATGGTTTAAATTGGAGCTTCTGTTACAACTCAAAACTTCATAAATAATAGATGCCCATCAGGAGATGAAAATGTATATGCATTTCCAAAACTATATTTGACTTCCTGCATTTCATCCCAGCCCCAAATTCCTTGGAGTGCATAATCAAGGTAGACAATTTTACTTATGCCAAATGATTTTTCTTCACATCTGAAGTAGACTATGTACCCTAATTTCGCAGCTTGTTTGTAAGTAAGCACTGCACATTCTGACTGCCTCTGATTAGTAAAAGCTCAGAAAGTCATTAAAAACCTGAATTAGATCTGGAAACTGCCTGGTTGGTTCAGCATCAATGAGGCAATCAGTCAGGCAAAGCACCTTAACATCCATTAGCCAATGAGTGGGTAACAGAAACACAAGAGGTGCCCACAGCCTCTGTGAGCCAGCCTCAAAAGGCTTCTCCTCTTTGCTGTTGGATGAAGTTTGGATGAAGTTTAGCAGCAGATTTACCTGCCCTTTTCCACCTGCCCGTCTTGCTTGGTTTCATCAGTAAGCAGCATTAGTTATAATCTCCCTGAATTAAAGCTATGAAGTAGCTTTGCTTCTTCTCATAAGAAACTCAGTCAGAATCACTCAGGTGCCCAGATATGAATAAAAATAAATATGAAGGCAGGAACAAGTGGATAATTATAGTAACTTTTAAAAGTCTGTTCTTACAAGGCCCAGAATGTTCTAGCTGGAAAGGATAAGATCGCAGACCACAAGCTGAGCTAGGAAGTTTTCAGCCATATCAAATCATACCTAAAAATCTATCATTCAGCTTCGTTTATCTGTTAAAATGTATGGAAGTCTTATTTTCTATAAATAACTTAGATCTTAGTGTAATTATGATTACCTATAATGAATGCACTTGGAGACCTATCCTGCAGTCTGAAAAATTGCCACCCAGCTGTCATACTGCAGACCTGAAACAATGATTTGTGAGTTTAATTCCCTGAAAGTAATATTATGAAACTGAAGCAATATGACCTCTCAACTCATCAGTGTTGTCTTTAAAAGTTCCATGCAGCCAGTACACAAAGATGTTTGTTCTGGATACTGGACACTGTTTTGTTTTGTTTTTTTAATATTCTATGCTTTTTGAAGAGCATAAAGCCCTTCATATCACTTGATAGGGGGAAGAGAATCTGAGGCATATCCCCAGAGTCCACTAAAACCTTATCACATAACAATCACTAAGGCTGGTCTTGAGTTCCAAACCTCAGTGTAATATTAGGTTAGCTCATCTCGAGAGTTCCTATATTTGAAGACTAGCAAGTGTGATATTGCCATGGTAATAAGTTGCTAGGATACTTCCCAGCAGCCATCTAAGCTGACTTTGTTAAACTGTATCATAAAGATTAAGAACTAAGGTATGGTTTTATGAGGCTTCCCTGGTAGTTCAGGCAGTAAAGAATCCGCCTGCAATGCAGGAGACCCAGGTTCAATCCCTGGGTCAGGAAGACTCCCTGGAGAAGGGAATGGCAACCCACTCCAGTATTCTTGCCTGGAGAAGTCCATGCACAGAGCCTGGTGGGCTACACTCCATGGGGTCACAAAGAGTTGGACCCAACTGAGCGACTAACAGACACACACAAAGGGACTTAAATATTCCTAAAACGTTTTGCAGAGTGTCCAACTCTTTTGAATAATTTTTCATCTTGAGGTCATGGGTGTTCCTGTTTTTCTACAAAACATCAATCTGTGCATCAAGAGCAATGTTTCTGAAGAGTTCTCCATCTGAGTCTCTGGGATTTCCTCCCAGGCTGCTGACATTTATCCCACAACTTTTCAGGCCATATGTAGCAGGTGACAACAATATCAAGGCCACTGCCTCACATCAGTTGTAAGACCCATCCTGACTTCAGAGAGTTTAATGTAAGTCAGAATAATGGAAGCAAGGTGAAGTCAGACTTCTGTCCTCTGCAGACAATCACTGATGCAAAACTCACCAGGGAACAGACCAGGAGCTGAACTTGTCTCCTCAGCCTTTTGACATGGCACCACCCCGTGTGCCTCTCTGCAGATGTCAAAGCCAGTGGCCCCCAATCATTTTGGCACCACAGACTGGTTTCATGGAAGACAGTTTTTCCATGGACCAGGGTGAAGGTGAGGAGATAGCTTTAGGATGATTCAAGAGCATTACACTTATTGTGTGCTTTATTTCTAATATTACAATAAGGAAATAAACATATTAATACAACTTACCATAATGCAGAATAAGGGGAGTCATGAGCTTGTTTTCCAGCAACTAGACTGTCACATCTGGGGGTGATGGGAGAATGGTGGGGAGGGGCTGTAAAAACAGATGACTCTTGGCTCACTGACCCCCAGCTCACTTCCTGCTGTGCAGCCCAGCACCTAACAGGCCACAAAATGGCACTGTGGTCTGTGGCCTGAGGGTTGGGGACCCCTGGCCTAAGCTGTGACTGGCTTTTCCTGGCAGCCTCATTCCTATCATGCCCACCCCAGAGGGAGAAGAATGAGCTTCAGAACTGGCACCACAGCAGTTGGTGCCAGAGTTCCCAGAGTTCTGTGATCAAGAACTCTGATTTCAGTCCTGTCAGATTCACACTTGTATCCCTCTGAAGAATTCCTGGAGCTGCATGCTAAGTAGGGTAGGCCTACAAATACAAGGAGAGTTCTCACACCCAATATCCTCTTTTATAACACTTCTAGATACCAAAGATGGCTGCAAAGCTATCTGCCCCACATGATCTTCTAGAGATTGGTTGCTCTCTTATCCAGAGATGGAGTCAGCCACCCCACCACTCAAATCTATGTGAGTTTTGTCTTATTTGTGACAGGTAGATCATGGCAGAAATGAAGTTGATTTTGAAGCTAATTCAGACAAGGCTGTGAGACTTCCATTTGGCTTGCTAGAGCCCTGATGGCCAGGTAAGCAATCCGACCACCCTGAGGTGGCCACAGAGGAGCCCAGGACAGTTACCATAAAAAAAAAAAAGCCTGAGACTATGTGGGAGAGAGAGGCCTGGCCAGCTCCCAGCTGCTCAGACTGGGATCGACTCCAGCCATGAAAGACAAAGCAACTGCTGTTCCTCTAAGCCACTGCATTTGGGGATGATTTGTTACATGACTGTAGCAAATGGAACTACCCTTTGGGAATGGAGTGTCATTGCCACAGGGGAGTGACTGGCCTAGAGCCATTAAAGCCTCCACATGACTACCATAGTTGCCGACTATGGTGCCAAAGATCTGTCTAGTCAAAGCTATGGTTTTTCCAGTAGTCATGTTTGGATGTGAGAGTTGGACTATAAAGAAAGCTGAGCATTGAAGAATTGATGCTTTTGAACTGTGGTATTGGAGAAGACTCTTGAGAGTCCCTTGGACTGCAAGATCAAACCAGTCCAGTTCAGTTCAGTCACTCAGTCGTGTCTGACTCTTTACGACCCCATGAATCGCAGCACGCCAAAGGCCTCCCTGTCCATCACCATCTCCCGGAGTTCACTCAGACTCATGTCCATCGAGTCCGTGATGCCATCCAGCCATCTCATCCTCTGTTGTCCCCTTCTCCTGCCCCCAGTCCTTCCCAGCATCAAAGTCTTTTCCAATGAGTCAACTCTTCACATGAGGTGGCCAAAGTACTGGAGTTTCAGCTTTAGCATCATTCCTTCCAAAGAAATCCCAGGCCTGATCTCCTTCAGAATGGACTGGTTGGATCTCCTTGCAGTCCAAGGGACCCTCAAGAGTCTTCTCCAACACCACAATTCAAAAGCATCAATTCTTTGGCACTCAGCCTTCTTCACAGTCCAACTCTCACATCCATACATGACCACTGGCAAAACCATAGCCTTGACTAGATGGACCTTAGTCTGCAAAGTAATGTCTCTGCTTTTGAATATACTATCTAGATTGGTCATAACTTTTCTTCCAAGGAGCAAGCGTCTTTTAATTTCATGGGTGCAGTCACCATCTGCAGTGACTTTGGAGCCCCCAAAACAAAGTCTGACACTGTTTCCACTGTTTCTCCATCTATTTCCCATGGAGTGATGGGACTGTACCATCCTAAAGGAAATCAGTCCTGAATATTCATTGGAAAGACTGATGCTGAAGCTGAAACTCCAATAGTTTGGCCACCTGATGCAAAGAACTGACTCACTGGAAAAGACCCTGATGCTTGGAAAGATTGAAGATATGAGAAGGGGACGAAAGAGGATCACATGGCTGGATGGCATCACCGACTCAATGGACATGAGTTTGAACAAGCTCCAGGAATTGATGATGGACAGGGAAGCCTGGCGTGCTGCGGTTCATGGGGTCGCAAAGAGTCAGACATGACTGAGTGACCGAACTGAGCTAAACTGAACTGATGACCACCAAGAACAGTGACATCAGGGAAAGACTTGGAGCTCAGTGACCACTATTTTCAGCCACTTCCTGCTCACAGAGCTTCAGTGACCCTCTCCATCCCATCTTCTCTTCATCACTCCTAAGTCTCAGGATGGACATTTTAGACCACTTGTCATCTATTGCATAAAAAGGGAATAATTTGAGCTAGCTCTAGAAGCTTAAAAAGATCAAAAGGATGACAGCTCATTCCCTATGTAATTAAACCCTGGCCTTCACTTTGGGCTCCACCATCCTGGGACTGGGGGCTTCAGGGGGTATGAGGTGGTGACAGGCCCTGCCTGGCTTCCACCACTAAAATAGCAAGAGTGTCCAGACAGCAACACAAGGCAGGACCAGGTCTCTTGGCATCTGAATCTTGTGCAACTTGGGGAATGTTCTTTAGGTGATAAAAGAAACCAAAATTATAAAAAGGAAACCAAAGGAGATATTGATATAGGATGTAAAAGCACAACCAATTATAACTTTAAAAAGCTAAAAATATCACAAACATGACAAAATCCAGGGGAAAAAATTACGAGTTAATTACCTGACATGCTTTTATAGTATTCTTTCCTACTTATAGAAGGATGGCTATCCCTTTATTCCATTTTATACTATAATTTTCTACACAGTGTAAGGTAGATTCGCCTAGTCTAGAAGAACAGGACTAGAGACTGCTTCCATTAGGAAGTGATATTAAAAATAAGAAAGGATTGGAGTTAGTGAGGCAACATGTGCAGGTGGGAGGTGGGGCTGGTGCGGGGGTGGAGGGGTGGGAAGGGGCATGGCTGGGGGATGGAAGTGAGTGTCCCACTGCAAGAGGCCTGAGGTGGAAATAGCTTTCTCAGCTCTGGTGGGTCAGAGAATGAGAAACGAGAGAGGAGGTGATCAAAATGCAGGGGAAATACCTCCATGGAACATTACGCAGCCATTAAACGGGATTCTGTGGGGTATACGCAGCAACATGGAGCAAAGCCTTGGTGGAAAATCACAGGCATGAATTTCTATACGAAAGTATAGCCACGTGAAGAATTATGGAATCTCACCAAGGTTCCCAGTGGGACAAAGAGTAAGTTTGAGTCCTTAGTCTTTTTTCCCACCTGTGGGTGGCGTGGACTGTTTGTGCTGCACAGCATCCCTGCCCCCTCCCCCAGCCACTGCGAAGGCCAAGGAGCCAGGCCGCCCGGTCAGGGGCACAGTCCAGGTGCCGCCAGGGAGGGCCCAGGTGAGCACATGACTTTCTCATTTGGGGCTGAAGAACTTCCTCCCCCCTCAGCTCAGTAAGCGGACCAAGCATTCTTCCTGGGATGGGTCCTGTGTCCAGCCTCAATCCTTTCTTTGTTTCTTTAGACTTATTTGGGTCCCGTTTCTGTAAACTGACAAGAAAAAAAGTTTCACTCTTACTACTTTAACTGGTCACTTTATAAACAAAATACATACACATTGTAGAAGGTCCCAGCAACATGAAAACCCATAAAGAAGGAAGGTTCAGAGGGTTGCTCTCTGTCATTTATTCCAGTTTTATCACGCTGTGCTCAGAGAACGTGATGTGTACTCGGGCATTTCAGAGGTGGTGCAGACTGGAGAGGATTTACTGAGGTTTTCTAAGGCCCAATCAATGAGTAATTTGGTAAATGTTTAAAGGTAGATTCTCTCTTCCAGTTAACAGAGTTCAGGATTTCTCTTTTAGGCAAAGTATATTATTCTGTTGGACTTTGTGCCAAAGTTTTTTATCTGGAATATAGAGATAACATAATAGTGTCTCTATCTGATGTGGCTGGGCTAAGTTACATATGTTAATACATGAAAAGAGCTGAGAATAGTGTCCACAACACAGTAAGTGCTTACATAGGAAGCATGCGTAATTGTTGCCATCATGGTCATTATTTTTATATCCTAGATTCTGTACTTAAATGGAATTTTGTCTGCCAAGGATTAAGGAATTGGGTTTGTGGCTTCCCAATCGTTTTCTGTTGACTTCTCCTGGCATTTTCCATAGATTTGCTGTATACAATCTGAAATTCATGTGATCATAGTGGATAAACTCTTGAGGAATCCTTGTGTAATTTTAAGCTGATAGAAATCTAGCCCCTTAAGCCCTTTCCTCCATGCTGCCAGCTGTTTGTGTCTTACCCCATCTTTCCTCTTAGTCCATGTTTTCCTCAAATTTCCTGAGCACAACTGCTTCTGTGGGTTGGAATCAGTTTTCTAGAGCAGGCTCTTTATCATTTACTGTTGGGCTGGTGTTCATGTCCCTTTATGAATAGATGCATGCTATCTTCTCTTTCCTTCAGTGAATTGAAGGTGATTTTTCCACTCCTTTGCCCTCAAACAATCACAGGTTCACCATGCTGCTCTCCCCTCCCTGTTAACCCCAACTCTGCCTACACCTTTACCTGGAATGAGTCCTGGACAACTGGAGGTTGTGAACTGATCAGTCTGTCCTTCAGCAGCCAGAAGAGCCTGGGGCTCCAGGGGTATGAGTAAGTTGCCCTCCCTGGAGTTTTTCCAGAGGCTGTTTTTTGTTTGTTTGTTTGTTTTTTTAATACAGAACACCCCACCAAAGTCATCTGAGTGGAAGGAGGGAAATCCTTGCCACTGTATCTGCTAGGAATGCCTGTGGAGGGTAAAAGGACCTGGTGGGGTGCAAGGGTGAGAAGCCCACAAGACAGCCTCCTTTCTCTGCTTTCAGGCCTCTGACAGGCTGCATTTACCTGGAGGGAATCTCAACTTTCCCTTTCCTGCATCTGCCTCCCTCAGAGTCAGAAAATAGGGGATGGAGGTGGGGGTGGGGAAGGGACGAGGCCATGTGGTTTCTCTTCCCAGGAGTTTTCTGTGGCCTTTGGGCCACAGTGGATGTTTCTCTATGCCATGTCCTTCCTCCTCAGAAGTGAACATGTTTTAGATATAATCCCCCACCTCCTGCTCTCTGCTCATCTCTAAGGCAGGTCAAAGTCAGGCGTTCAATAGTTGGGCTCAAATTCTGCTGCCATTCACTAATTTCATCACAGTTTCTCTAGTTTTTTTCCCCCTTTCTGTTCATTTTTCTGTGTGGAGGAGTGTTTGGGGGGAAAAAAGTACCCTGTACAATAAACTAAAGTCACAGGCACCTCTTCCCACATCTACATGTCTGCCCTGGTCTGGTTCACTCAGAAGCCTTTGGGCTGAGCAACCAGGAAGGTGGCAGGCACTCTCCTCAAACATTTCTGATCAAAGCAGCAGCTCTACCAGAAACTTGATCACACCATGTTTCTGCAAATGACTCAAATTTAGGTCTCAACACATCCAAAATGACCTTGATTCCACCCCCTCCAAAAGCTCATGTGATTTCCTTTCAGCTCTGCCGGGCTTTTCCTTCATCCACAATTTGAACCGTACAATCAAAGCTATAACTTTTCCAGTGTCATGTACAGATGTGAGTTGGACCATAAAGAAGTGTATGTGCTTAGTCATTCAGTCTCGTCTGACTCTTTCAACCCTGTAGACAGCCAGGCTCCCTTGTCCATGTGGATCCTCCAGGTAAAAATACTGGAGTGGGTTGCCATGCCCTCCTCTAGGGCATCTTCCCAACCCAAGAATCAAACCCAGGTCTCCTGCATTGCAGGCGAATTTTTACCATCTGAGCCATCAGGAAAGCCCAGGAATACTGGAGTGGGTAGCCTATTCCTTCTCCAGGGGATCTTCCCAACTCAGGAATCAAACCGGGGTCTCCTGCATTGCAGGTGGATTCTTTGGCTGAGTGCCAAATAATTGATGCTTTGGAACTGTGGTGCTGGATAAGATCATTGCGAGTTCTTTGGACAGCAAGGTCAAACCAGTCAATCCTAAAGGAAATCAACCCTGAATATTCATTGGAAGAACTGATGATGAAACTGAAGCTTCAATACTTAGGCTACCTGATGTGAAGAGCTGACTCATTGGAAAAGATCTTGATGCTGGGAAAGATTAAGGGCAAGAAGAGAAGGTGGTGACAGAGGATAAGATGGTTGAATGGAATCACTGACTCAAAGGAGATGAGTTTGAGAAAACTCAGGAAGATAGTGAAGGACAGGGAAGCCTGACATGCTGCAGTTCATGAGGTCGCAGAGAGTCAGACACGACTTGGTGACTGAACAATAATTTGAACAACTTAATACACCAACTGAAAAGTCATCCAAGTCCTCTCTCCATCTTCCAGCCAGCCCATCAAGGGCTTGTCAATGCTGCTGCCATCTCTCAAGCATCCCCACTTCTCCACCTCTCTGCCATCCAGGCCCAGATCAGCACCACTTCCCACATCCCTCCTACCCTCTCCAGGCCTCGTTCCACACTCTTCACCCCTGACCACAGCCTGTGGGCCTCTGCCTGTCTGGTTCCTGCTTTACTTTCCCTTGCTTACTTTATTTCTTTGTTTTTAAGTATTTACCTGGCTGTGTCAGTTCTTAGTTGCAGCAGGTGGGACTTTTCATTGTGGCACTTGGGCTTAGCTTCCATGCAGCATGTAGCATCTTCCTGGACCAGGGATCCCCTGCATTGACAGGTGATTCCCAACCACTGGACCACCAGGGAGGCCCCTCCCCTTGCTTACTTTAGTCTAATTATACTGGTCCTTTCAATTCCCCAGACCATGCTCTGGTAAAGAAGGCTGCAAATTCTTGGCATCATCCCCTGCCACACTTAAAGTGGAGTCTCATTTCCTACCTTTGTTTTAGGATAATTTGCCAAGATTCCTCCTCAGGGCCTTAATATCCAGAATCCTCTCCCCACACTCCTCTCTGGCTCCATTCTTCAACCTAAATGCTCTTCATAGGCCCTTCCAGACCACCTCAACTAAAAGTGAAAATAAGAAGGTGGAACCTGCAGCTGTCCTTTATTTTATTCTTAATGTTGTTCAGTTGCCCAGCTGTGTCAGACTCTCTGTGACCCCATGGACTGCAACACACCAGGCCTCCCTGTCCCTCACCATCTCCCAAAGTTTGCCCAATTTCATGTCTATTGCATCAGTGATGCCATCCAGCCATCTCATCCTCTGATGCCCTCTTCTTCTGCCCTCAATCTCTCCCAGCATCAGGGACATTTCCAATGAGACAGCTGTGCACATCAGATGACCAAAAGATTGGAGCTTCAGCTTCACCATCAGTCCTTTTGAGTATTCAGGGTTGAGTTTCTGTAAGATTGACTGGCTTGATACAGTCATATAGACATAAATAAAACAAGCAAATAAGCATCATAATTTACCGTATCTTCCTCTCTAGAGCAGGGGTTGGCAAACCGTGGCCCACACCTTTTAAAATGGTTTTACTGCAACAGTCACACCCATTGTCTATTGCTACTTTGCCATGGCAGTTACGCAGTTGCTACAAATGCCATGCGTCCTACCCAGCCTCAGATACCTAATATTTGGCTCTTTAAATATTCTGGCTGCACAGAGAGTAAAATCTGTAGCTCTTTCATCCTTAGATCAACAGTATCTAATACAGTTAATTGGTTGAAGGGACCAAAGAGCTTTGAAGCCTGGCTATAAGCCCTTCTTTCCTAGGGGGCTCTTTGTGTTGCAGCAGGGCACAGCCAGCTCCCTTCACTGTCCTCAGAGTCTAAGAAGTCCCAAACGAAAACCCTGGAGGGGATACACCAGAACCCAGGAGTCTTAAGTCCAAGATTAGTCCAAGGAGGCCAAACCCTTTCCTCATCCCTTCTGCTGTTTCAGAAAAGGACAGGGGGTAGGTTAGGGCCCTGTACCAGCTTTCAGGGGATACTGCTCTGACCAACCCCTTAGGCAAGGATGAAAACATACTTTCAGGGGAAAAACAAGTCCCTCTGCTTCTCTGCTTTCTCTACCAAGTATGGGCTGGGCTAGACCCTGGGAACAGCCATATAGGAATGTGGAGAAAGGCTCTCCCTGGTTCAGAAGCTCCTCCCCAGCAAGGAAGTGGGTATGCTGATATGCCACTTCCTGCTTAAACTGGACATCACAAGGGATAGAGGGAGACATCAGCTTTTATGTGTGTGCTTAGTTGCTCAGCTGTGTCCGACGCTTTGTGACCCCACGGGCTGTAGCCCGCCAGGCTCCTCTGCCCATGCGGATTCTCCAGCCAAGAATACTAGAGTGGGTTGCCATGCCCTCCTCCAGGGAATCTTACCAACCCAAGGACAGAACCCAGGTCTCCCGCACTGCAGGTGGACTTTTTACTGTCTGAGCCACCAGGGAAGCGTGTGCACAAATATAAAGAAAAGAGGCAGGCTCTGAGAATGTCAGGCCCCCGGGATGAGCTGCAGATTTTTCCCATTGATGCCATGAGTCACCACGGGGTCCTCTGCTCAGAACACATTACATACTCTTTTAATCTGTTATCATCTATGCAGCCCAGGCCCAGAAGAGAAAACATTCCCTTTTTCCTCCCTGCCTCCACAGTACAAAGGGCTGATCTCAATCAGGTTTCATGGGTCCATGGAGGGCTGCCTCTAGGGAGGAGTTGAAATCTTTAGGTGTGCAAAAGAGCCAGGTTCCAGCAGTCCCAGGTTCTGGACGGCTTCCAGCAGCTGTTCCCGAGCATTTCCAATAAAGGTATTCTCCAGGAAGGCAGGCAGGCCTCCCACACCATCCCGCAGGGTATACAGGGGCACCCGCACCAGGCCCAGCACCTGGGAAAGGAAGGAGACAGGAGACTCTGGAAATTCAGGGAGCTTATCCCAGCCAGATCTTTCTAGATCAGAGGTCTCACCCCTTATTAGTTCAAAATAACCAGGCCTGAGCATGCACACCTCTGGGGAGGTCTCACCTCTTATTAGTTCAAAATAACCAGGCCTGAGCATGCACACCTCTGGGGACGTAGAGGGAACAGGTCTTTGCAGACAAATAACCCACGTCATCCTATACATCTCATAAATGCCAACCCGTCCCACACCACCTTGGTGGCTCCCACCTCCAAAACGCACGCTACACCAGTTTCTCAAAATTTGGTACCCAAAGCTGCCACATTAGCACTATTTAGGAATTTTTGAAAATTCAAATTCTCATGTCTTTCTCCCCCTCCGAGCAATTATGGGAGTGGGGTCAGTAATCACTGTTTTAATGAGCCTCTTAGATGACCCTGATTAGCATACACAATCTGTCCCTCTCTCCCCTAGCCTAAGTGCCAAAGTTTTCCAAAAAGCATCAGGCAAGGAAAAAATAAGGCCTAAAGTGCCAAGTCTGCGATTATAAAGTGGTAGCAGAAGAGTGACTTGGATGGCTCAGTTTTCGATAGACAACGCAGAGGCCTGTAAAGAGGGGAGAGGGCAAGATCTTAGCAGGGAGGCCAGGTTGGCTGTAACTAATCACCCAGACTCCAACTACACGAGGAAACAGCGGGGACAGGTCTTCCGGGGCTGGAGGAGGCGGGGTGGGGTCCTGGGCTGGCCCCACCTCCAGCCCGTGGTCTCGGGCGCGCGGCGCGCCCATCTCCACCGCAGTCAGCTGCTCCAGGGTCAGGAGCTTAGTGTAGAAGTGCGCCACAACGCGCGGCCGGGACCCAGCGTGGGAGCTGCGGTAGTCAGGGCGCTCCACACGAAAGGCGGCCGTAGCCTCGCCCAGCTCCTCGCACAACTCGCGATTCAGCCCGTCCTCCAAGCTCCCGTCGCGCAAGTCCACGAAGCCGCCAGGGAAGCCCAGGCGCCCATCAAAGCGCATCTGCATCTGTGGGAGAGGGAAGCTGGGATGGTTGGGGACGCCCAAGGCGACGTGGCCGCGGGACGGGGGCGGGCGGTGACCGGGATCGCCCCCTCCTCACCAGCACGGCGTAGCGTAGCGGAATGCGGCCAAAGAGCAGCCCTGGGTCCGGTGCGTAGAGCATTGCGTGGCACGCGTGCCGCCAGCCCGGCCCAAGATGCAGGGCTTCCGCCAGCTCAAGCCTACGCATGCCAGCCATGGCCTGCCTTCCTCAGCTCTGCAGTGCAGAAGGCCCGGCAGGCGTGGGCCACCAGAACCAATCCCTGCAGGGCCCGGGGCGGGGCGCGGTGGCACGGACCAATCCCTGTAGGGCCCGGCGGCCAGGGGCCAATCCCTGCGGGGCTCGGGCGAGACGTGGCAGCGGCGGCAGCCAATCAGAGGGGGACCTGCGCGAACGGCGTAGGCCCAATGGGGCACCTGGAAAGTGGCTCTGGGCCGGGGCGGGGGCTGCCAGAGTGGCAGGATCCTGGACGCGGAAGGAGCTCCGTGATGGTGCTGGAGTCACAGTCTAGCTTCAGGGTACTTCACCAGTGTTGGGATTAATGAGTCGTGCGCAGAGGTTTTCTGCCTGAGTAGAGTTTAAGTGTCTAATTAGGGACAGGGATGCGTCCTGGGAGCCCGAGGAGCCAGGTGGGCGTCCTGGGAGCCACACCTTTTAGTTTAGATGGTTCCCCGGGCCTGCACTGGGAAGGGAATAGAGCAGAATTGGCTCAGAGCCTCGACCTATCCTGTACAGTTGGGACAGAGATGGGTTTAAGAGCCATCCTGAGGGTGGTACTGCAGGGACTCAGTAGCTGATTGAGTCGGGTGGGGAGGGATACTTTGCCAGGGTGATGGCAGGGTTTCCGGCCTGGATGGATGGCGCTGTCACTTTCTGGGATGGGTATTATAGGATAAGGTGTGGGGCTGTAGTTCTGGTCAGGACTTGGGGTTGGCGTAAGTGGTGGATAGAATGGACGGGAGAGATTTTCCCGGAAAGGGCTGTGCTTGAAACCCTGTGGGCGCAGGAAGGAGAGAGAGCAAAAGTCGTAGGTAGAAGTGTCCAAGGCTTTCTAGGCTCAGACCATTGAAGGAAGGAAGGTGGGGAACAGCCCACCCCCAGAACTGGGGGCTCCTCAGGGCCTGATGTTGAGTGAGGAACAGGGGTTCAGAATCCCTCGTCTTAAGCCTCTGCACCTTTTTTTCGGGCCCTGCATTCTGTGTAGGTTCTCTCTTCATCAGCAGTCAGTATTTATTACACAAAGAATAGGAGGAGTCAGCTTCTTGAGAGAGGCTGGGCTTGGAGTCACAGCCTGTAAATGACAGAATGTGTTAAGAAAAAGCCCAAGAACCCTCCCAGACACAGGCTGGCTTTAGCAAAAGTCTGTCAACTCTCTCTGTTAAGTAGAGCGTATACTAACCTATTGGGCTTCCTAGATGGTTCAGCGGTAAAGAATCTGTCTGCCAATGCGGGGGATGCAAGAGATGCAGGTTTGATCCCTGGGTGGGGAAGATCCCATGGAGGAGGGCATGGTAACCCACGCAAGTATTCTTGCCAGGATAATCCCATGGACAGAGGAGCCTGGCAGACTGCAGTCCATGGGGTTGCAAAAAGCCTAACACTGAGCAGGTAGGCACATACCAACCTATTAGGGATATTAAGAGACTTAGGGCACTCAGAGCAGTGCTAGGCATAGCAAATGTAACTATCTTTGGAGTTCAGGGTGGGCCAGAGAACTGTGTAAAGGCTGGCACTTGGAGCTCACCAGACCTCAGCATGGGGTAGGGTGGGGTAGGGGGGTGGGCGTGGAGTGAGGGATCATCTTTCTTAGCATAGTCTTCTTAATAAATGGCAGAGATGCCGTCTACTGACAGAGGCAATTGAATCAATGTGATGAAACTGTATTTGTGATATAAGTCATTCCCCTCTTAGAGTTCTAGAAAATCTAAGAAATATCTAGGGGTCTGGAAATTGCCTTTTCATACTGTTCATACATGTATGGATGTGAGAGTTGGACTGTGAAGAAGGCTGAGCACCGAAGAATTGATGCTTTTGAACTGTGGTGTGGGAGAAGACTCTTGAGAGTCCCTTGGACTGCAAGGAGATCCAACCAATCCATTCTGAAGGAGATCAGCCCTGGGATTTCTTTGGAAGGAATGATGCTAAAGCTGAAACTACAGTACCTTGGCCCCTCGTGGGAAGAGTTGACTCACTGGAAAAGACTCTGAGGCTGGGAGGGATTGGGGCCAGGAGGAGAAGGGGACGACTGAGGATGAGATGGCTGGATGGCATCACGGACTCGACGGACGTGAGTCTGAGTGAACTCCGAGTGATGGTAATGAACAGGGAGGCCTGGTGTGCTGCGATTCATGGGGTCACAAAGAGTCGGACACGACTGAGCAACTGAACTGAACTGGAAATTGCCAAGGTTAAATGATTAAACTTTGCAAAAGCTCATAAAAACTGCCAATTTGAGAATGTAAATTGGTGTAGCCACTGAGGAAAACAGTATGATGTTTTCTCAAAAACTGAAAATAGAGCTACCACATGACCCAACAATTCCACTCCTGGATATATATCCAAAAACAAGATGAAGACAAAACACTTATTGAAATTGAAAAAGATACATGCACTCCAGTGTTTGTGGAAACATTATTTACAATTGCTGACCAACCAGAATGTCCACTGACAGACAAATGGATAAAGAAGATCTGGTATAAATACAGTGGGATACTACTCAGCCATAAAAAGAATGTCTTGGAGGGTGTTTTGTTAAGTGAAATGAGTAAACAGAGACAAATAGTGTATGATACCACATATATAGAATCTAAAAAAATACCATGAACTAGTGAATATAACAAAAAAGAGGCAGACTCACCGATTTAAGAGAACAAACTGTTGGTTACCAGTGGGGAGAGGGAAAAGGGAGTGGCAATATAGAGGCAGGGGACTATGAGGTACAAATATTAGGTATAAAGTAAACTACAAAGTATATATTGTACAACATGGAGAATATAGCAAACATTTTATAATAACTAAATGGAGTATAACCTTTAAAACTCAAGAATCACTATATTGTATACCTATAATTTATATAATATTACATGTCAACTATACCTCAAAAATATAATAAAAGAAAAACCCTGCCAATATCCAAGGTTTCACCCCAGACAAAGGGAGTCAGAATCTCTGGAAGTGGCACTGAGGCGTAAGTGGGTTTATTTTCTTTCTTTCTTTCTTTCTTTCTTTCTTTTTTTTTTTTTTTTTGAGAAATCTGTATGCAGGTCAGGAAGCAACAGGTAGAACTGGACATGGAAAAACAGACTGGTTCCAAATAAGAAAAGGAGTCCGTCCCTGTTTATTTAACTTATATGCAGAATACATCATGAGAAACACTGGACTGGAAGAAACACAAGCTGGAATCAAGATTGCTGGGAGAAATATCAATAACCTCAGATATGCAGATGACACCACCCTTATGGCAGAAAGTGAAGAGGAGCTAAAAAGCCTCTTGATGAAAGTGAAAGAGGAGAGCGAAAAAGTTGGCTTAAAGCTCAACATTCAGAAAACGAAGATCATGGCATCCGGTCCCATCACTTCGTGGGAATTAGATGAGGAAAGAGTGGAAACAGTGTCAGACTTTATTTTTCAGGCTCCAAAATCACTGCAGATGGTGTCTGCAGCCATGAAAATAGAAGACGCTTGCTCCTTGGAAGAAAAGTTATGACCAACCTAGATGGTATATTCAAAAGCAGAGACATTACTTTGCTGACTAAGGTCCATCTAGTCAAGGCTATGGTTTTTCCGGTGGTCATGTATGGATGTGAGAGTTGGACTGTGAAGAAGGCTGAGCGCCGAAGAATTGATGCTTTTGAACTGTGGTGTTGGAGAAGACTCTTGAGAGTCCCTTGGACTGCAAGGAGATCCAACCAGTCCATTCTGAAGGAGATCAGCCCTGGGATTTCTTTGGAAGGAATGATGCTAAAGCTGAAACTCCAGTACTTTGGCCACCTCATGTGAAGAGTTGACTCATTGGAAAAGACTCTGATGCTGGGAAGGATTGGGGGCAGGAGGAGAAGGGGATGACCAAGGATGAGACGGCTGGATGGCATCATGGACTCGATGGACGCGAGTCTGAGTGAGCTCCGGGAGTTGGTGATGGACAGGGAGGCCTGGCGTGCTGGGATTCATGGGGCCGCAAAGAGTCGGACATGACTGAGCGACTGAACTGTACTATTTATTTATTTTTGGCTGTGCTGGGTCTTCGTTGCTGCACTTGGGCTTTCTTTAGCTGCAGTGAGTGGGGACTACTCTGGTGGTGGTTTCTCTTGTTGCAGTGCACAGGCTCCAGAGCACAGGCTAGTAGTTGTGACACATAGGAGCAGTTGCCCCACGACATGTAGGATCTTCCCAGACCAGGGGTTGAACCACGTCCCCAGCACTGGCAGGCGGACTCTTGACCACTGGACCACCAGGAAAGTCCCATACGTGGTGTTCATGTGTTTGAGGTGACTCTGATAAGGAACCAGGGCTGCAAACTGTGCCCTAAACTTAACACATACCCTTAAAACCCTTACCCTTAACACTCCAAAGGTGACTTGGTTTCTCTCTAGAAGGGCTTCCTTGGGGATTTAGGGTCGAACATGCCTTTTCCAGGGCTTCGAGAGATTTTATCCTCTAATGGTTGCTTGAAAGATTTTAATTCAGCTATTTCTATGGCAACATGAACAACTAAGAAACCAAGACAATAGCTCTACAAGAAAATGAGACCAGAGCTTTTTCAGGATGGATGAATATGGAAGCCATCAAGACCCTCCAGCCTGCCCTGCCTTTCCAAACTGCTCTCTGTCTCTGCTGGGGGAGCCCAGCCTCTGTCCCCACCTCTCCTCTTCCACCTCCTGAGGCGGATTGCCCAGCAGTTGGGGCTAAAGTTCGAGAGCTGAGCCACATGCCTCCAGAGATGCTCCCAGTTCAAGAGCAAAAACAGCCCAGTGTTCAGCCTCAGAGACTGCTTAGGGAAATTATTCATGATTTTTAAGTAAATGAGAAAAGAGCTCTACTTCAGGCAACCAAATAGTTGATGCTGTTGTTCAGTTGCCCAGTTGTGTCTGACTCTGCAGGGACTGCAGCATGTCAGGCTTCTCTGTCCTTCACTATCTCCCAGAGTTTGCTCAGACTCATGTCCATCAAGTTGGTGATGGCCATCCAACCATCTCAACCTCTGTCATCCCCTTTTCCTCCTGCCTTCAATCTTTCCTAGCATCAGGGTCTTTTCTAATGAGTCAGCTCTTCCCATCAGGTGGTCACAGTATTGGAGCTTCAGCTTCAGCATGAATATTCAGGACTGATTTCCTTTAGGATTGACTGACTTGATCTTGCAGTCCAAGGGATTCTCAACAGTGTTCTCCAATACCACAGTTAAAAAGCAATCAATTCTTCAGCACTTAGCCTTCTTTATGGTCTCACATTGGTACATGACTACTGGAAAAAACAAGTTTTTCTTTCTATAGAGAATTCCAATTATTCAGAGAAGAAAGATGAAGTCAATCGAAAGTTTGCTGTTTTTAAACTTTCAAGAAGAGAGCCTAAGAAATGATCAATGGCTGCCAACATCATTAAAATGATGGAAAAATGTCCCACCTATGAAATATTCTTGCCCAAAACTGAATTTGAATCTAGTTATCATAAGAAATACAAAAATAAAAATCTTTTTCAAATATCAGGAAGAAGCTAAGGTGATCCAGGTAGTAGTGGATTAGAGTTGGAGACATCAGTTAAGAATTTGTTTAGTTTAGATATTGAGGGTTATATACAGAAACATTTTTGGATAAGTGTATGTTCTAGAGACATTTAGTATACATACAAATGTCCTTGCTCTGTCAGCTGGGAGGGCCTAAATGAAGTGATTCCTTGGGAGCAACAAGCACACCCAGTGCTCAGATCTTGATTTCTGTTACTATTTCCCAGTAAAAGGAACCAGGACTTCTTGGAGAAACGCTGATTCAAGCACTGGGCCAGGAAATATACAGTGGATAGATAATGAGCTCAGAGCATCTTGTGACACCGGAAAGTTAGGAAGTACACTGAAAATTCTTCAATCAATCAATTATGGAAATATATATATATATATATGTATATATATATATATAGAGAGAGAGAGAGAGAGCGAGATGGGAGTTTGTCAAAGTGGCAGGGACACAGGAGGCAACTGAAAGAACTCCCTACAGCCAAAGTTGAAACAGTCTGGGCAAAAAAATAAAGCTCTATTGGGTTATAACCCAAAGATAAATCTCCACAGGTCTACACTGATATAAATTATGAAAAGTACATAAATAGAAAAGAAACATCTCCTACTCAGTAGTAGTTAAAATAATTTATATGGAGGCTCTGCCCCGAAGGGGTAAGTAAAACTGCCACTCCTCCAGTGTGGGCTATGAGCACGTGGGGCCTAACAGAACAGGGTAGGGCAGGGGCTCTGTACCTGGCGAAACCTGACACTGTTACCTCTGAGCCTCGGCCAGGTGACCCAGAGCAGCATCAACAGGGGTACGTCTTATGGGTGCCAGGCACTCGTGGTATGATGGTGATTGTAGGGGTGATTGCGTGAACTACCTGGAATCTCTGTACTGTCTTCACAATTTTTCTGTAAATCTAATACTTCTAAAGATAAAGTTTTGGGTTTTTTTTTTTTAATTCCAGATGATGCAATCTAGACTGAAGGAAACTTTACAAAAGAAATGAGCTGGTTTCTTCAGTAAATTAATTACAAGGGAAGAGGAGATGGGGGCAGAATCCATACATTAAAAGAGATGGAGGAGACATATCTAGTGAAGGGATTATTTAGATTCTAATCTGAAGAAACAAAGACTGTGGGGGAGATGTGATATAGGAATTATTGGTCATGTTGTAAGTGTAATTGGATAAGGAAATGGCAACCCACTTCACTATTCTTGCCTGGAGAATTCCATGGACACAGGAACCTGGTGGGCTACAGTCCCTGGGGTCACAAAGAGTCAGACAAAACTGAGTGACTAACACTTTTAAGTGTAATAGTAGTGTGGCTTTCTACAAAAAAAGATTCTTTATCTTTTAGAGATACACGCTGAAATATTTATGAATAATAAAAAAAAATTAACCAGCGAGGGAGTAATGGTGAGATTATAAATAAAATCAAGATTGGCCACAAATTGATCATTTCTGAAGCTAAGGGCTAGTTCCCTAACAAAGGCATGCTATGTTATTCTCTTTATATATAGTTTGATGTTTTTCATAGCAAAAAGTTAAAAGCTCTTTGACTTCTCGTGAAGTTAAAGGTAAAGGTTATAATTTACATTTGAATAAAGCTTTGCATTTCACAAAACCCTTTCACAGAGAGGATCTCTTTTGGTCCAGGAGATAGGGGGGAAAGAGGTGAGAGTTTAGTTTTACTTTTTAGGCAAAAGAAGACTGCAAGCATCCCCCATTTGTCAGAAAATTTTACACCATCCCATTTAATCCTCATAAAAGTTGCCAGGTGTTTCAAATGCAGAACCAAGATTAAGAACCGCTGATTTTGAAGACTATAGGATGGGAGGAGGAGGGAGGGAAAGGAGGTGCCACCTGCAGAGAGCTGCCAGCCGGAGCCCATTGAGGTTTATCCACCAGTACTTACTGAAAGGGCTAGATGCTGCTGCTGTTATTATTAATTTTGAGGCATTCACATACCTGCAGTTACATCCAGCAGCCGTCAAGGAGGTGGCAGTCTACAGAAGCCAGCTGTCTTCTTGATTATTTGCAGGCGCAGCATCAAAAATATCCACAGCTGTGTTGTCTGGAGGTCATCAGGTGGGTCCATTTCAGTTAGAGCACAGAATTTTTCAGATACTTCCAGCTTCATACCTGGACCTCTCCCCACTGAATACCCTACAAATGTCTCAAATCGAGCATACCCAGGAATGAGCTACTTTTTCCCCCACCTGTGTCTCTTACACCCTCACCTCTGTGAATGCCTGTCCAGCCCACCCTCTGGAAACCTAGGAGCCTCCCCACACCCTGCTCCTTTGCCCACCCCAGGCAGCCCTACTCGGCTCCCTCTCCTAGTCTTCACCCTGGCTGCCCAGACTCATCACATGATTATCAGGCTTCATCTTGCTTTACCTCAGACATTTTTCAAACCTGCCCTCCACACAGTCTGAAGTTACAGCTTAAAGCCATGTCTTCCTCAGGGGCTGCGCACTTCTAGGGATTCAGCAAAGTAAACTCAACAGCTCACGCGTGGAGTTCTGTTGTGCCTAGTGGTTAGGGTTCTGGCCGTTCACTGCCGTGTCCAGGGTTCAGTCCCTGCTTGGAGAGCTGAGATCCCACAAGCTGTGTGACATGGCCAAAAAATAGAGTAGTATTTAGGAACCTAATTCCCTGGTGGAGCAGAAGTTAAGATTCTGTGCTTCCAATGAAGGGCGCATGGGTTTGATCCAGTCAGTGAACTAAGATCCCACATGCTATGCTCTATGGTCAAAAATATAAATAAAAATAAATGAACTAAAAAAACCCAGCTCACATGTGAACTTTGCCTTCTGTATTAGTGATTTGTTGCTGAAATGTACTGGAAACGGTAGTGGCTTAACAATAAACACATCTCACAGTGGCTGATGCTCAGGAATTACAGAATGGCTCGCTAGATGGTTCTGGCTGAGTTTCTCATGCTGTTTTAGTCCAGCAGTCAGCACGGGCTGCATCAGATGAAGGCTTGACTAGGGCAGAAGAATCTGCTTCCCAGGTGGCTCACTGTATGACCGGAGGTTAGAGCTGGTGGCAGAAGCCTCAGTTTCATGCCACGTACATCTTGCCATGGGGCTGCCCCAGTGCCCTCCTGACACAGTGTTCGGCTCTTTCAGAGTGAGGCACCCAAGGGAAAGCAACCTGGGCTCCATATCTCTTATGACTAGTGTCAGAAGTCATACATGACTTCTACAGGATCCTCCTGACCACAAGGCCATGGCTGATGCCACACGATAGGGAGGTGCACAGACAGAGCAGGATACCTACCAGAGGTGCGGGGCCACTGGGGGGGTCCTGGAGACCAGCCACACACCTTCCACTCAAACCTGCCACGGTCACCCTCACACTCGATGAACTAGGAGCACGAAAAGATGGCATGTTCGTGCCTGTAAGATCTTTGTCTCCTTCTTGCCTGAATCTTCCCCCAGCTTTCAGTTCAATTCAGTCACTCAGTCGTGTCCCCAGCTTTACTGAGGTATAATTGACCAAGAAAAATTGTATATATTTGAGGGGTGCAACATCACGATTTGATACATTTGTTAGACATATACATTGTGAAATTACCACAATCGGGCTAATTAATGTACCTTATCACCTTACATAGTTACTATTTTATGTGTGTGTATGGTGAGAACACTTAAGATTTATTTCTTGGCAAATTGTAAGTCTACAATAATACAGTATTATTAACTACAGTCCTTATGTACATAAAATCTCTAGAACTTATTCACTGCATATAACTGAAATATTGTGCCCTTTAACCAACTATCCCTGTAAGTTTCCTGCTCCTGAGTGATAATACAACCGGAAGAGTTCGTTGGCCAAACTCAAGAGTCTGGGGGTAGGAAAATACCCTCCTCCTATGAGAGTGGGAAGAACTAAGAAGTTAAAGAGCAGTCAAGGGTCCAGGGAGAGGTGAACTGGAGCCAAAAATTCAATCTTTAAGAGCAGGAAAAAGCGTAATATTTGGGGAAGAAAAACTCTAGTTGCTAAATGATTATCTCCCAACTAAACTTACAACTCTGCTTTGCAAATACTCTATTAGCATTCAGCTCTGTTTTCTGTGTAAATCTTAATGGCTCCAGGAGAATCCCTATGGACAGAGGAGCCTGGTGGGCTGCAGTCCATGGAATCACAGAGTTGGACACCACTGAACAACTGAGCACAGCACAGCACTCCTAATGAGTATTTACGGATATATTATCTCATAAGATATATTTGTTGGACTCAATTTCTGAATTTCCTTCTGAAGCTGGGGGAGAGCTGAGTATACTGAGGGCGCTGGGGAAGCAGCTTATGTTGTGGGTTTCTGCGTGTGAAGTGTGTTGAGGCTGGGCAGGACGTGGAGCTGGTCCTTGGCATCCCCCAAAGGCTTTCCCAGAGCTGCTTTCTTCACAGCTTCTCAGCTCTCAACTGACTGTAAGCAAATTACTAGTCAAAGAGCTGGCTGAAAATGGCTTAAAGTGTTGACTTTGGGGGTGTGTTTGGATATCAGTACTAGAATCGTAACCACCTAAGGAGGCCTTCAGGGATGAATCTCCAATGATGGGAGATCAGGCAGCCTGATAATAAAATTAATAATTCCTCCTCCAAAGTCGAGAGCATCTTAACAGCATTTAAAGCATGTGCACACGAGCCCCATGAGCCCCATGATTCAACATGCAACATTCTCTTGCTTATTTTTTATGGCAATCTTCAGGCAAAGGCAGGAAACTGAGCTTCCAAGGAAATGGCTTGTGCTTGATCTCACAGTACATCGTGAGAGTGGGTCCAGAGTCCTAGTCATCTGCATGGTGGTTGGTGGTTTAGTTGCTAAGTCGTGTCTGACTCTCTGCAACCCCATGGACTGTAGCCTGCCAGGCTCCTCTGCCCTTGGGATTCTTCAGCCAAGAATACTAAAGTGGGTTGCTATTTCCTCTCCAGGGGATCTTTCCAACCCATGAATTGAACCCCAGGTGTCCTGCATTGTAAGCAGATCCTTTACCAACTGAGCTATGAGGGAAATCATCTGAGAGCAAGTTCAATTGTTTTCCTTATGCAAACAAAGATCATTATTTTTTATGTGGACCATTTTAAAAGTCTATTGAATTTGTTGCAGTACTGTTTCTGTTTCATATTTTAGGTTTTTGTTTTTGTTTTTTTTTTTTTGCCACAAGGCACATGAGATCTTAACTCCCCAACCAAGGATTGAACTTGCACCCTCTGTATTGGAAGGGAGATTCTTAACCACTAGATTGCCAGGAAGTCCCAGGAAGATCATTTTAAAATACTCTTCGCTGTGTGGTCATTCCTGTCCCTTTCCTCTCTCCTCTCTCTGTCTCTGCCTCTCTCTCACCCCTTTCTTCTTCTCTTCCATTTTTCATTTTTCCTCCTTTATCATATTGGTGGCCTAGCCCCCTTCTCTTCTGACACAGTAGTTAAGGCACATGAGTTGCCCCACCATCTTGAAAGAGGAGTGGAGTTGTTATGCCCAAGTTGCGAAATCTCCCAATGAGCACCAGGGAGCCGATACCCGATGCAAAAGCAAGAGAGTTTTTATTACCAAGCTCGAGCTGGGGCTCCCACCAATACCAACGCAGCGGCTATAGGGAGGAGCACTGAGCTCTGGGTTACATTGCTTATATAGGGTATTCTTGTGCCAAAATTTGAAAACGGGAGTTTCGGGTTGGGAGATGTCTAATTGGTTACCTTCTGTGGAAGGGTTAGGTGTTGGGTTCTGATTGGTTTCCATTTTGCGGGCTGGCCACGGGTTCTGATTGGTCCGCGGGTAGTGGGGTAGGATTAGGGATTTCTAAAGGCTCTTGGATTTCCAAAGGCTCTTTTCCTGGAACCTTACAAAATGGAGTAGCTTAGATTCTTCAGAGTATCTTCCCTCCTTGAGCTGCTGTCTAATTTGCATGCCTCTTTTATCCTGAGCCCATATAATGGACTGAGAGCTTTCACTTTGGCCCCAGCTCCAAATACATTAAATAATTAATTCCCCTCACTCTCCTTTGTGCGCCTTATTTCTAGATCATCCAGAATAGCTGGTGGCATTTCCCCTACATAAAAAGAAAGCAGAGAGGTCAGCTGGCATTTCTGAAATATACATGTATTTTACAAAGCCACGCACTAGCAGAGCTTATTTATTCCTTCACTCCTGTGACTGATTCATAACAAGCAGCTTCCTAGCTCTCGGATTGCTCGGCCAATTTCCACTTACCATCTTGCAATCTGGTCAGTGATTAATGCCCACACTGAGTATGGCTGAGGGACAAAGCATTTTCCCAATGGTAAAATCCAAAAGGAATTTTCTAGTCATTTTAAGTCTGTGCTGCTGCTCCCAGTAAACCCGCTGGAAAGTAAACAAAGTGAGCTGCTTTTATAAGACATGGAGCTCTGATCCAAGATGGTATTTCTTCCTAGCTTTCCTTTCTGTGATGGCTGCTACAGTACACAGCATAAATCCTGAGGGATAACATGTTTTCCTTCTGCACCTGTCTTCCTAGACATTGTAGGGGACAAGAATAAGCCACCTCCAAATATGCCACTTTGGCATGAGGATTATTTTGAGCTGAAAGTAATTAAGAAACAGCAGATGCAGGAAGCGCTCTGTTAAAAGCATCATTTCCCATGAGAAAAGCACCCTCCCTGGACCGGGGAAAGGATAACATTTTTATCACTGGAGATGGGGCATCGATGCCGAGACATATCTGTGTAGACTCCTAACTCACCCCCTTATCTGCCACCAGTTCCATGTGTCTCTTTGTCACAGTCCCAAATTTCAACCCCCTTGGAGCTCAAATCTCTTTTCCCTCTGTTTGTCACATCTCCACAAATTGATCCCTGCTCTTTCGTCAAAACAGTGTTTAAGTTGTCAGGCCTGTTTCTTTGGCAGTTTCACTTCTTTCTAAAAAGCACTCCCCCCGCCACCCCCCACACACATGTCACATAAAAACATTAAATCAAATTAATTGTGTATCCTTTTTCTTCCGCTATCTGTGGTCACTTTACTTTGAAGACTCCAGCTACAGAACCTAAGAGGGTAAGTTCAGTTCAGTCGCTCAGCCATGTCCAACTCTTTATGACCCCATGGACCGCAGCACACCAGGCCTCCCTCTCCATCACCAACTCCCGGAGTTTACCCAAACTCATGTCCATTGAGTCCGTGATGCCATCCAACCATCTCATCCTCTGTCGTCCCCTTCTCCCCCCACCCTCAATCTTTCCCAGCATCAGGGTCTTTTCAAATGAGTCAGCTCTTCACATCAGGTGGCCAAAGTATTGGAGTTTCAGTTTCAACATCAGTCCTTCCAATGAACACGATCTCCCTTAGGATGGATTGGTTGGATCTCCTTGCAGTCCAAGGGACTCTCAAGAGTCTTCTCCAACACCACAGTTCAAAAGCATCAGTTCTTCGTTGCTCAGCTTTATTTATGGTTCTACTCTCACATCCATACATGACCACTGGAAAAACTATAGCCTTAACTAGACAGACCTTTGTTGGCGAAGTAATGTCTCTGCTTTTTAATGTGCTGTCTAGGTTGATCATAACTTTCCTTCCAAGGAGTAAGTGTCTTTTAATTTCATGGCTACAGTCACCATCTGCAGTGATTTTAGAGCCCCCCAAAATAAAGTCAGCTACTGTTTCCCCCTCATACTGTTCATGGGGTTCTCAAGGCAAGAATACTGAAGTGGTTTTCCATTCCTTCTCCAGTGGACCCAGAACTCTCCACCATGACCCATCTGTCTTAGGTGGCCCTACATGGCATGGCTTAGTTTCATTGAGTTAGACAAGGCTGTGGTCCATGTGATCAGATTGGCTAGTTTTCTGTGATTCTGGTTTCAGTCTGTCTGCCCTCTGATGCCTTCTCTCAGCACCTACTGTCTCACTGGGGTTTCTCTTCCCTTGGACGTGGGGTATGTCTTCACGGCTGCTCCAGCAAAGTGCAGCCGTTGCTCCTGACCTTGGATGTGGGGTATCTCCTGTCAGCCGCTCCAGCTGGTAAAAGGGTAAAGGCAGTCTTTTCCCTCCTCCAGTATGCTCTTAAATGCAGGGTGATATTCCCTGGACATGTTTTACTTGTGAAATAGTTGAAAATCTACCTTTTTCCTTTTCTGACCTAAAAAACTCACCCAAGTGTCAGAGAGGAAGAAATTTCCCCTCCGCTCCTCTTGAGTTCTTGTGACTGGACTAAAAATAAAATTGATGCCAGACAGAGTAACAGGGACTTGAACCTGGCCAAAATTCAGTTTAGGACTCCAACCCACGTGACCAGGACTCTCTCACTCTCTGTCTTTCTCTGGTGAAAAGATCTGATGAAGTAAGATTCTTATCGTAATGAGCACAGCACTGGACAATAATAGGCAACAAGCAAAGTCTTAGCTCCTCTAAGTAGTAATTATCCTGAGATGGATGTGCTACGTTCAACAAGATGCTTCTGGATAAGACAAGAGAAAAATAGGTGATTTATTTTATAGCCACAAATAAAAGTCTTTAATACTCCTTGGATGAGTTTGGGGAATACATCACAGAAAGGATTCGCACTATCCTTACACATATGCACTTCTTGCTTGTTAGGCATTCAAGGGTAAAGTGGGCCAAAAGCAGGTAACCTGAGACATCTGGTCCCTGAGAAGCAGCTCAGCATGTCAGAGGCTGGGGACCAACCCCCCTCAGGAGCAGGCTGCCCACAGTCCCTGGAGACTCGGAGCAGTCGGCACTGAGTGGAAATGTGAAGAGCACGTGCCTTCTGCAAGGCCAAGGCCAAGGCCAGGGTGAGCCAACCCTGCTGGAGACCCAAGGGCACTAGAGCAGGACTACTCTTCAGGAAGACAAGCTGATCCACGTGCCTGTCTCACAGTATAGACCTGGCAACACGAAGGCCCAAGTTTACTACTCTCTGAAGGAGACTGACAAGGGATTGAAGGTAGAGACCGCTGCTCTGCACCCATGTCCCAGAACAGACGTCAGCGACAGTGCTGATGGATTTTCACGGGGCCTTGTCCACTGAGACCCGCTTGCTTCTGACAGTTGCTTCATGATGGTTCTGGGGAAGACAGACCCCTTCTGCCCTGGTGATCAGCAACTGCTCCTCAAAGTAGAGTAGCTGGTCAACCTCAAAACAGTCGCTGGCTCGAGGCACCACTGTTTCCAGAGCTGCCCAGACCTCTGCCTCGCTGGCTCCCTGCTGCCTTGCTCTCTTGAGGTAACTGTAGACCTCCTCAAACACCTCTGCTCCCAGCTTTTGCACAGCGGATCTGCTAGGCAAGTCAGGAAAGAGCAAGAAAAATTACACACTGAGAAACTGTATGGTCAGCCCTGTGTGCCCACAGGTGGTTGAAGCTAGGGATGTGGAACATGTGGATACCAAGGGTGACTGCACTGCCATTTTATACAAGGGACTTGAGCACCCATGGATTTTGGTATTTGCAGAGGGCAGGCACATTTTCTGGAACCAGTCCTCCGTGGATGCCATGTTTGTGTTTTTTTTGATATCATGCTTTTTAAAATCATTAATTAGTGACTTTTCTGGTGGTCCTGGTGGCTGAGACTCCATGCTCACAAGGCTGGGGACTCAGGTTTGATCCCTCCACAGGGAACTAGATCCCACACACTGTGCTCTCAGTGAAGGAGGACTGGTTGATCCATGGTGAGACAACTAGATCCCACATGATGCAACTAAGACCTGAAGCAGCCAAATAAATAAATACGTATAAAAAAAATTTTTTAATGAAAAATGTTGTGCGATGAATTAGGTTGATGATTATACAGTTGTCCCTTTGGCAGAGCATTCGTTCAGGACCCCTTGCAAATACCAAAACCATGGATGCTCAAGTCCCTTTTATAAAATGGCATAGTATTTGCATATAACCTATGCACATATCATGGAGAAGGCAATGACAAGGCACTCCAGTACTCTTGCCTGGAAAATCCCATGGATGGAGGAGCCTGGTAGGCTGCAATCCATGGAGTTGGGAAGAGTTGGACACGACTGAGTGACTTCACTTTCACTTTTAAGTTTCATGCATTCAAGAAGGAAATGGCAACCCACTCCAGTGTTCTTGCCTGGAGAATCCCAGGGACAGGAGAGCCTGGTGGACTGTCATCTATGGGGTCGCACAGAGTCCAACTGAAGCAACTCAGCAGCAGCAGCAGCAGCAGCATGCACATATCATTTCTAGATTACTTACAATACATAATACAATGTAAATGCTATGTAAATACTTGTAAATTGATATGTAAATTGTTGCTGCCTTGCAGCAAATTAAAGTTTTGCTTTTGGAACTTTCTAGAATTTCTTTTTCAAATATTTTTGATCCCCAGTTGGTTGAAGACACAGATGCAGAGCCCAAGGATACTAAGGGGCAAGTATAAATATTTTTATAACTTTAAGTGTGAAGAAATGTTTCTTTACTCATTTTAATGAATTTGGTGAAAAAAAAAATCAGTTCTTTTCCCCCAGAATCTTAAATGCATTACTGCCAGACAATAATGATAGTAATGCTAACAATAACTGAAGGCATTAATCACAAATGCTTTCATTTATTTTTTTAAGCTTTTGTTGTACAGTACTGTACAACCTTATAATCCCTAGAACACATAGAACTGGGTTAGGTATTATGACAGATAAAAACAAGTAACTGATCCTGATCTAGTTTACAGGCTTGTAATTACAATGCAAGATATATGTACCTTAAATTTTAACTTACATTTTTATATTGTCAGAGCTTACAAAAGGCTTTTACATTTATTCTCTCAAATGACCCTTGTAAACTAAGCAACACATTGAATGTTCATCTCTGTTTTACAGATGACAATAAGTATGTTGGCTTTCACAAACTCACACAGCTGGTGGTTGATGGAACTTGAACTCAAACACAGGTCTTGGAACTTCAAGTCCTGGAGAGACTGGCAGCCCTAGGGCCCCACATCCTCCAGCCTATGTAGGTTTCCCACCTTTGCTAAGAGATTATCAGAACTGAACCCAAGATACTTCACATCTGTAGTCACCGCAACACTCCCAGAAATTCATACTTTCCTTGCTGATGTGTACCAAACCACAGTCAGATCCTGTCACTTCACTGTCTCAGACTCCTATAGCATTAGGGTCTGGCCCCTTCCCTACTCTCATTCATCAGGCTGGGCATAATCTGTCTCCTGCCTTCCTCCACCAACCTACTCGGTCTTGTCCACAGTCTGCCTTAGCCATTAGGTTCCAGTCACACCCACCTCCTTTCTGTTCCTCAAAAACAACCCAAGCTTATTCCCACCTCTGAGTCTGTGCACAACCTGTACCCTCTTCCTTAAAATACTTCTCCCTTTGATCTTTACATTGCTGCCTCCTTCTTGCCATTCAGATCTCAGCTTAAATATCACCTTCTTGGAGAAACCATCCTTCACCACCGAGTCTAAGAGATGCATCCAGTTGTTCTACAGGATCACACCAGCTGAACTATTTGCACAGCACATATTGCTTTTGGTATTTTTCTTCCATCTTTTTGCATGTATCTGCTTGCTGTTGGTCTCTCCCTACTTCCCTAATTAGCATACAAATTCCATAAAGGAGGGACTCAGCACCTAGAGCAGGACCAGGCATTCAGTAGGTGCTCAGGAAAGACTTGGGAAATGAAAGAATGACCTAGACAGCCACTAAGTGCCATCACATAGTGTCTCATGAAAGTCCCTGGTTGGGAAAATCAGGGATACCTTGTGGAAGAGGCAGAGGCACCGTCTCACTTGAGCTGTAACAGCTGGAGGACATGTGTGGGAGCAGCGGGAGACCAGTGAGGTGCCTGGTGGGTGTGGAGGATGTGCAAAGAAGTGGGCGAGAGCCACATGAACACAACGTTAAAGAAACCTTAGAATGTGATTATTAATATCAACTGCTGATGATAAAGAAGCCCCAAATGTCCCCTGAAACCATACTAACAGTTCTTGTACTTTCTCTGTGTGCCAGGCTCCATTCTGAGCATCATCTCAGATCATCCCTTTAAATCTTCATAACAACAGTGTAGACAGACATTATTGTTATTCCCATTTTACAGATGAAGAAACTGAGATACTGAATATGTGTGTGTATATATATATATATATACACACACATGTTCTTTACATCGCTGCCTCCTTCTTGCCATTCAGATCTCAGCTTAAATATCACCTTCTTGGAGAAACCATCCTTCACCACCGAGTCTAAGAGATGCATCCAGTTGTTCTACAGGATCACACCAGCTGAACTATTTGCACAGCACATATTGCTTTTGGTATTTTTCTTCCATCTTTTTGCATGTATCTGCTTTTGCATGTATCATGTAACCTGCCCACCAGCCCCTAACTTTTAAGTGGTGGAGCTGGAATGTGAGTCCCAATAGTTTCTCTCCAGTACTCATTTTTTTCATCACTAGGATACGGACTTCGGATTCAGAGAGATCAGAGTTGGATCCTGGCTCTCCCTTTCACAGGCTGCATAACCTCGTGCCAGTTCCTTAACCTCTCTGAGCCTTGGGCTTTTCATATTTAAGTGGTATTTACACACACACAAGTGGCACAGTGGTGAAGAATCTGCCTGCCAATTTAACAGATGATGGCAGGTTTGATCCCTGGGTTGGGAAGATCCCCTGGAGTAAGAAATGGCAACCCACTCCACTATTCTTGCCTGGAAAAATTCCATGGACAGAGGAGCCTGGCAGGCTACAGTCCATGGGGTCACAAAGAGTTGGGCATGACTGAATGACTGAGCACACAGACACACAGACACACAGACACACACACACACACACACACACACACACATTTAAGCAGAGTACCTGTTGCCTACCAGGAACTTGATAACCATTGTTTTACTCTCATGTACATTATTGTTGCTTCCCCAGTGGTGAATTACGCAATAATCCCACTTCAGTTCAACTGGGAGCTTCAAGTAATTTTGTTGTTCTGCTGCCAGTTGAGACACTATTTTAAATACTTTTATCTTTTCTAGCTGAATTTGGAGAGGAAAATGACATAAAAAGACTGGTGGCACAGTGGGATTTAAGATAAAGTAATTTTGTAGAGAGAAAACTGAGTTTAACAGAAAGCATTAAGAAACACAGATTATTCTTTAGACACAGTTTAAGGAAACCTTGAAAAATGATTTTAAAGAACATAAGAAATTCCTGCACATTAAATATGCATGAGGTACCACAGGAATAGAAGAGTGCCATGAGCTCTCCCTTTAATACTACTGTTTTAATGGTCATTGGTGCTAACAAGAACCAGGAACCTTTATGAAAGGTGGATTTTATACCACTTCTCTCCATGTCTAGTATTTCTAATGTCCATCCTGAATCTGGTGGGCAGAGACAGACGGCCACTTTACATGCGTGGGCAACACGTGATACCCCTACATGAGATGTGTGACTTTCAGGCCCTTTCTGAAAATGGTAGCGTAATAGGTTCTTGTTGGGAACCCAGTTACAGCTAACCATTCCTGGAAGGGCTATTTTATTTGTGATCTAAGCATCCTCCAGCAAATGTTGATGAATAAACTCACTATATAAAAAGGAAAATCCACCTAGGTATAATTTATGAAACAAAGCTAAACAATAGGGCATTGAAAGGTTGAGAGTAAGCAAATCTAAAAATAAAAGATATGTCAGGCAAATAAAAACCAGAAGAAATATGCATTAGTATATATGTTTTATGAAACAAAATAGATTTTAAGGGGGAAAAAGCCTTAATAGAATAAAGAATGCCACTAGATAATGAAAACAGTTCAATCCACCAGGAAAAAATGAAAATTCTAAATCTTCATGCCTCTAATAAAGTAGAATAAAAATATATCAAGTGCAGGACTTCCCAGATGCTCCAGTGATGAAGAATCTGCCTTGCAATGTAGGGGACTCAGTTCGATCCCTGGTTGAGGAATTAATATCCCATGTGTCTAGAGAGTCTACATGCTGCAAAACAAACCAAGGCCAAAAAAGAGAAAAAAAATTTTCAAACAGTACAGGGAGAAATTGTCAGATACGTTCTCATAATGTAGGATTTCAGTTATTGATATAGGAAAGCATTGGAAAAAATTAGTAACAGAAAATCTGAATATACTTATTAAGCTAGATTTAATAGATATATATAGGACCCTCTCCCATCTGATGAGTATAGCACCCACATTCTCCCCAGACTCTCATGTGACATTTACAAAAAATTGACCATATACTAGACAACAATTCAAGTTCCTACACTTTTCAAACACTGATTTTCATACGAGATCTTGTTATCTGACCACAGTACAATTGTTAGACACTTGTAACAAAACTATATGGTAAACATTTCTGTGTTTGTAAATTTATTTATTCCAAGTAAATTGTGGGTCAATAAGAAAATCAGGCATGCCATAAACAAATGCCAAAAGAAAACTGACAGGTGCTTTAAGATTTGCATGCTGTAAGATTGCAAAATAAATCTGCTCTGACCCTCAGAAAACAGGCTGTAATATTCCTGCAATGATGTGCTCTAGTATTTTAGGGATCACAAAACAGAATATTCTATGTCAGGGGTCTTTCCTGCTATTATCTAAGATTTGAAAAGGGAAGGGAGTGTTTCCTGTGTTGTTTAAGGGGGAAGGTGGTTAGTTTTATCAAACGGAGGAACTATCCCTTTAGTTAGGTGGATAACTCAAGTAAAAAGAACTTACATTCTCAAATGGAAAAAAAGTGTATTTTAATTCTTTTTCATCTATTTTGTCCCATGCTTCATATCCTTAATTAATTTTATCCTCTTGTTCAAAGTATTTTAAGTGTTTAAGGGATCCTAAATATCATCTTAGTCCAGATGCTTTGCTTGCAGGCAGGTGCTCTTTGGGTGGATCACCATCCTGCTGAGACAGTGTCAGACTCGGAGAGTTGAAGGAAGCCTCCCATGGTTCTAAAGAAGGTCCAGCTGCCTGGAGAAACCCCCAGTATGTATTTGGCTGATTTTCCAGCCAAAAGAGTGTCTTTCAGGGGAGCACTATGTTTACTCTCTCTCCTGTTTTCCTCCAAGTCCTGTTTCTCATCCTCCAAACTTCTTCACTAGCTTCTTCTCATGTTTAATTGTTATTTGTAAACAATATATTTGTCACATCTATTTACTTTCCCATCAACTACTGATTGCTCTGTGTGTCCTCTCTTTTCTCCCAGGGCTGTAAAGAAGAGGGCTGTGTCAATGTAGTTCTTTAGTGTTAGTCCCTCAGTCATGCCTGACTCTTTGCAACCCCATGGACTGTAGCCCGCCAGGCTCCAGTGTCTATGGGATTCTCCAGGCAAGAATACTAGAGTGGGTTGCCATTCCTTCTCCAGGGGAATCTTCCCATTGCAGGGATCAAACCCTGGTCTCCAGCACTGAAGGCAGATTCTTTATCAACCACCTGAGCCATCAGAAAATCAGTTCAAGGATGGCACACAAAAATGTGCTCACATTCTAAATATTATTTTAGTTGGAAGCAATCCCAAACTTACGGAAGAGTTACAGGTATAGTTCAAAGAACCCTCTTTTGGACTCTAGCCTTTTTGCTGACCTGATGTTTCTTTCTCCTGTATTTTGTGTGTATTCTTTACAAATAAAGACTGTGTGTGTGTTCCTTACAAATAAAGACACTAACCTACATAACCACAGACCAACCATAAAAATCACAAAATTACCACTGATACATTACTGTCATCTAATTCTCCAGTCCATTTAAGCTTCCCCAGTTGTCCAAGTTCACTTCATTTAGTTGCTCAGTAGTGTCTGACTCTTTGTGACCCCAGGGACTGCAGCATGCCAGGCTTCCCTGTCCATCACCAACTCCCAGAGCCTGCTCAAACTCATGTCCAACAAGTTGGTGATGCCTCATCCTCTGTGGTCCACTTCTCCTCCTGCCTTCAAGCTTTCCCAGCAACAGGATCTTTTCCAATGAGTCGGTTCTTCACATCAGGTGGCCAAAGTACTGAAGTTTCAGCTTCAGCATCAGTCCTTCCAATGAATATTCAGGACTTATTCCTTTAGGGTGGACTAGTTGGATCTCCTTGCAGTCCAAGGGACACTCAACAGTCTTCTCCAACACCACAGTTCAAAAGCATCAATTCTTCAGCACTCAGCTTTCTTTATGATCCAACTCTCACATCCATACAGAAAAACCATAGCCTTGACTAGACGGACCTTTGTCGGCAAAGTAATGTCTGCTTTTTAATATGTTGTCTAGAAAAGCTGATCATAGCTTTTCTTCCAAGGAGTTAGTGTCTTTTAATTTCATGGCTGCAGTCACCATCTGCAGTGATTTTGGAGCCCAAGAAAATTAAGTCTCTCACTGTTTCCATTTTTCCCCCATCTATTTGCCATGAAGTGTTGGGACCAGATACCATGATCTTCGCTTTCTGAATGTTGAGTTTTAAGGCAACTTTTTCACTCTCCTCTTTCACTTTCATCAAGAGGCTCTTCAGTTCCTCTTCACTTTCTGCCTTAAGGGTGGTGTCATCTGCAGATCTGAGATTATTGATATTTCTCCCGGCAGTTTTGATTCCAGCTTGTGCTTCATACAGCCTGGCATTTCACAAGATGTACTCTGCATATAAGTTAAATAAGCAGGGTGACAATATACAGCCTTGACGTACTCCTCAATTTGGAACTAGTCCGTTGTTCCTTGTCCAGGACTAACTATCGCCTCTTGACCTGCATATAGATTTCTCAGGAGGCAGGTAAGGTGGTCTGGTATTGCCATCTCTTTACAAATTTTCCAGTTTGTTGTGATCTACACAGTCAAAGGCTTTGGCATAGTCAATAAAGCAGAAATAGATGTTTTTCTGGAACTCTCTTGCTTTTTTGATGATCCAGCAGATGTTGGCAATTTGATCTCTGGTTCCTCTGCCTTTTCTAAACCCAACTTGCACATCTGGAAGTTCTCAGTTCACATACTGTTGAAACCTGACTTGGAGAATTTTGAGCATTACTTTGCTAACGTATGAGATGAGTGCAATTGTGTGGTAGTTTGAACATCCTTGGCATTGCCTTTTTGGGGATTGGAATGAAAACTGACCTTTTCTAGTCGTGTGGCCACTGCTAAGTTTTCCAAATTTGCTGGCATATTGAGTGCAACACTTTCACAGCATCATCTTTCAGGGTTTGAAATAGCTCAACTGGAATTCCATCACCTCCACTAACTTTGTTTGGAGTGATGCTTCCTAAGGTCCACTTGACTTTGCATTCCGAGATGTCTGGCTCTAGGTGAGTGATTACACCATCATGGTTATCTGGGTCATGAAGATCTTTTTGTACAGTTCTGTGTATTCTTGCCACCTCTTCTTAATATCTTCTGCTTCTATTAGGTCCATACCATTTCTGTCATTTATTGTGCCCATCTTTGCATGAAATGTTCCCTTGGTATCTCTCATTTTCTTGAGGAGATCTCCAGTCTTTCCCATTCTATTGTTTTCTTCTATTTCTTTGCATTGATCTCTGAGGAAGGCTTTCTAATCTCTCTTTGTTATTCTTTGGAACTCTGCATTTAGTTGGGTATATCTTTCCTTTTCTCCTTACCCTTTAGCTTCTCTTCTTTTCTCAGCTATTTTTAAGGCCTCCTCAGACAACCATTTTGCATTTTTGCATTTCTTTTTCTTGGTGATAGTCTTGATCACTTCCTCCTGTACAATCACAAACCTCTGTCCATAGTTCTTCAGGCACTCTATCAGATCTTAACCTGTGAATGTGTTTGTCACTTCCACTGTATAATCATAAGGGATTTGATATCGGTCATACCTGAATGGCCTAGTGGTTTTCCCTACTTTCTTCAATTTAAGTCTGAATTTGGCATAAAGAGTAGTTTTGAGTATTTCCTATTTTATTTTCATCCCTATTTCAAGTGGATTGGCTTTATCATCTTTGGATAAAAATGACCTCATATTTCTTTGAGTGAAAAGAAAGGAACCTTGTTCTTTAAAAAAAAAAAAAATTCTATGTGTTAGTGGCTGTGTCTGTTTCATACATTCACACTGGGGCATCTAGAGACTGCTGAGAGCCAGCCTGCCCCACCAGGAGGCCTTGGTGAAGGATGGAGCTGCTCTGCAGCTGTCACTCTCTGCCATGGGAGTGAAATAAGGCAGGGAGCAGCATCCAGGGGATTTTTGCCTCTGTTCTGAACAGTATTTTTAGCTTAACAGCAGAAAATATTTGACACCATCCCCTGCCTAGAAAGACCACAGGCAATTTCCCTTCAGGGAGAAGGAATGAATTTCCACTGGTTCTGCTGCATCATCATCCCTTAGCCCTGTCGTGTCTAACAAGAAAGTCTCCCTCTTGCCTACACTGATTTGGTTTGCAAACTATTTCTCTCCCAGTAGAAATCCCCCAATAATGGCTACATTCACGTTTCCTGTTTCCAGATTAATTAGCCTCTTAGGAATGTGAAACTGAAAGCAAAGGACTTTTGTCTCTTTTCTGGTCTACTCCCTTGCCTGGCTTGGGGCCCGCTGGGGATACAGGGCCTTTCTTAGTCATCTTTGTATCTAGCATTGTCCAGCCACAAAACTGCCCCAGTGTTACTCATTCAGCACATTTTTAATAAGCATCTAGTGCTTGCCAAGTTCTAAGATGCAGCCATAAGCCCATGACCTCACAGAACTCATACTTAGGTGGGAAAATGACAAATATAAAACAAATAAAGAAATAAGGTAATTTCAGATTTTTGCCTTTTGCTGCAAATGAAATAAACAGGGAAACAGAAGAGTGAGATCACGGCTGCCTAGAAGAGAGCTTGAATCCCCCAGCAAGGAGGAGGCAGAAAAGGTGCTTCTAGGGGGCCTGGGACCACCAGGCCCTGTGGGTTGAACCACCTCCTGCATCTTCCTGACAGACCTTCAGGTAGAGGAAGCAAAGCCCACCTCTAACATTTGTGGAGATGTAGCAAGAAGACCAATGGAGGCTCACATGTGTCAAAATATTTATAAGTTGAGAACCAAGCTCACGAAATGTTAAATAAAATATGACCTACCTTCTTACCTTGACAAATTAACTTCATAGAGACCTAGAAGGCCAGCTTCAGTATTCTCAGACTTCTGAGGTCTGCACTGGAACACGGCAGAGCTGGGTGAGCCAACCTCAACCCTCATCCCTAGATGCACACCCCACCCCTGCCCCCTCTCTCCCCAGCCTGGCTCCACCTCCTACTGTGAGGGGTCTCTGCACTCATGCCTGACACCTCAGCCCCTATGTCCAAGAGCCACTGATGCCTTCTGCAGATGGCCAGCCACCCTGTGGCCACCTGAGACTTAGGGCAGTGCCAACTGGTAACACAGACCACCCATGGGAGGAGGGCCTAAGGCAGAGGCCCACAGAGTCTAGAAATGAACTTAGGTCATTTGGGCAGAGAATTGCAGGGTTCCAGGTGACCAGGGCACAGTCTAGAAGAGGAGACCCAGGCTCTGAGGATGCCAGTCCTCTTGGCCCAGTGGGCTACTGGGGGGTTGACCAGAAGGGCACCCTCGACAGGCAGGCCCAGTGCTGGCCTTTTGCCTGAGGCCTAGGGATGAGACTAGGAGGGAGGCTGCCTTTGTCAACGTGTTTAAGGAAAGCCTATCTGGGGGCAGTGGTAGGGATGGCATTTGAATGGAGACTTGGACGGCCAGGTTCACTGGGGAGCAGGGCATTCCCAACTGAGGGAAGAGGTAGCCAGGCAGGTTAAGCTTTGCATGGAAGGAAAGAAGACTGGGGTGATGGAGGCCTGACTCAGAGCAGCAGAATGACAGGCAGTGAGGGCAGACGCTCAGGCAGGACAGAGAGCTTGGAGGATGAGGAAGGGCTCCTGCCTGGACCTGTATGCAGTGGGGCCTTTGAAGGGCCAACAGGATCTGAGCCTTCTTATAACCAGATCAGTCTTGTCCTATGTGAAGTAAGTGAATCACAAGGAGCCACTGTCAAGGGCAAATCAAGAGATTTGAGCACCACACAAGGCTTCAGTGCCCTTGACATAAAGATCCTTGTGACTAGTTCTTCCCCAAATTTTAGTACCAAGAAAACTCTCCTACTAAGCTGGTTCTTGTTGACTCAGAGGGTTTCTCCTCTTGTTCAGGCCACCTGGAAGCTCAGAGCTGAGTTGATGCTTATTTGCAGGGTAAACTGTTCAGTTTATCATCTGGCATCCAATCTCTCTCTCTCTCTCTTTTTTTTTTTTTTTTTGCCATTCCATGTCTCGTACAGAACTTCCCTGCCCACCTGGGGATGGAACCCATGACCCCTGGACTGGAAGCATGGAGTCTTAACCACTGGGCCACCAGGAAAGTCCTCTAATCTCAATGTTATACATCACTTCTGATACATGCTTTTACAAACTTTTCTCAAAACACCAAAAAGTATATGTAAACAGCAATATTAGTTAGAAATGTAAGAATCTGGGACTCAAGACACTGATACCTGACTAGTAGTTCCTTTGGCAAAGTGTACACCAGAAGTTGTTTGTGTGTTTTGTTTTGATTGCTTGGTATATTGTAATTGAGGGGCAGGTAGCAAGGAGCTTTTAAATCCCTGTTAACCTTTGATACTAAAAATTGTAGCCACTTGTTGACATTCAGTTTCTAATCTTTACAAACAAATGAATGCCATGGCTTTTCACGACCCTCCGAACATTATTACAAGGATGTCATAAAACATTTTACAAGATACAAAAAAGTGTAAAATATAATACAGTGAACAAGCATATCCAACTCCCAGTTTATGGATTCAAGCATTAGCAAATGAAGCTGAAGCTCCGAATTCTCTCGCTAATTATAATCCCTTCCCAATCCCCAGAGGTAACCACTATTCTGAATCTGGTGTTTTATCATAAACAAACATTTAACAAATACTTTTATTACATATGTAAGTATGTATCCCTCAAAAATAAGTAGTGCTGTTTTGTGTGTTTTTTACACTTTCAGTAAGTGGTATACTTGGGTTTTTCCTTGCCTTTTTTTTTTTTTTTTTTTTTTTGCTAAAATTGTCGCTATTTGCCCCCTGTGCTGCCAGAGCTTGCTAATTTTCTGTTTGTTCCGGTCATGACTCTTCTGAATTTGTTATCCCGATGAAGTACCTTTAAGGTTGTTTCTACCACCCCCACCTCACCACTACCATTTTCACTAACAAAGCTGCTGGGAACATTTGTGAAAACCCTTTTGGATTGTTTTTACTTCAAACTACAATATATGTGTGTGTGTGTGTGTGTGTGTGTGTGTGTGTGTGAAAACCAAGCCTTTCAGAGACAGTTCCTACATAATGTAATTATTTTCAGAATGACTTACCATCATTCATATCCTATCTTTTAGAATGGATCCAAGATGGATATTTTATAAGAAAATACAATCTAGAGAGGGATAGAATTACAGAACTTTTAAAAAGTTCTGCAAAGTAACAAGGAGTCATCTAATCAAATGCCTTCATTTTATAGGTGAGGAAAGTGACTCCAGGATGGGGGAGGGGCCTCCCCAGTGGTGAGCACTGAGCTTCAAGAATGGACTCTATGCTGGCCTCCGTGAAGATGGACATACATGTGAGATAAACATAAAATAAACACGTCTTCAGTAGACAAGGCACCATGAGACATGGACCACTTGGTGAAGTCCTTCCTGGCTGAATTATGACTGTGCTTCTCTTGGTCAATTCAAACCACTTTCTTAGTTTTTCAAAAGTCAGTTTCATCCCAGCTTTGCTGGAGTCAAAGCAAAGAGCAGGAGATTAAACAGATTTTCTAATCAAACACAAGAATAATTGGATTTGCAAAGGAAAAGGAAAAGAAATCACAAAGGAAAAGAAATTAGAACATAAATATGTTTGGGAGAATTCCTCAGAACAAGAGTGAGTTGTTATAGTTGGGAAACTACAGGTTTCCTTGGAGAAGGATGAATTTTAAAAGCTGCCTTTCATTTGATTAGATTCTGTAAGAACTCTCTCCTTGACTAAACTTTAGTTACGCTTCTCTGTGTCCATCTTCTGCTCAAGGAGGCCTCATCCTCAACTGCAGTCTTTGTCCCACTGGGCCCAGTTTAGCAAGGATTCCCATGCGCTTCATACCTAAGCAATTCCCCTTAGCAATCTTCTGTCCACTGATTTCCTTCCTGCTCACTGGCTACACATCCCCAGCCGTCCCTGTTGTACTCAAGCAGAGGTCAGTCTCTCTCCCGTATCGCAGTAGTCTTGAGTAAAGTTTTCCTCGCCTGTTTGATTTCTGTCTGGTGCAATTTTTCTGAGACAAATTCACGTCTGAGTGCCAGAACGTTATTGGGTCCAGGGCAGAAACTGCCCGTAGTGAGAAGGGCTGTGTCTTGGCTAACCTGAGACGGTCTCAGTGCCTGCCCCACATAGAACCACAGTCACCAGTGGAGCCCATTCCATTGTCAAAGGGTCCTGGTTTGGATAATAAACTATATGGTCGCCTACACGTGATGTGAAATTTACTGGGTAAATTGTCATTGAGGACCTTAATTACAAGGGGACCTACTGGACTTCAAAATGGTGCTATAGCAACTACAAAGGACAAAAGAGAGCAGACTCTTTAAATGAGAACATCTCCTTTTAGTCCTGACTCCCCCTCCACCCCTCCCCCACTCCAAGACATACATAGTTACATTTGATTTGCATCATTTTATGTCCCCAATTAAAATGGTTCTCCAGGAATAAAACATGATTTTCATCACTTTGTAGCTCAACATGTTCACTCGTTGCCTTTATTGTGCCTCTCCCTTGATGACTACAGATTGGTTTATCACAGTATATTTACCATCGAGGAGACATGCATTCCAGAGAGGGAAGGAGGGAGGAGATGAGCCCAGGAAGGCCAATGTGCCGCAGGCCCGCCCGAGGAAAAACAGCTGAGATCAGGGAATCACACCTCATTCTCTGCTGAGTACCAGTAAAGGACCGAAATGAATTTGCAAAACAATAACTGAAGCTGACACCTGCTCTTGACAGGTGGGGGCAGACGAAGATTACCCTGTGCTTTCACCTGCTGGGGAAAGGGACAGGCGGGAGGGATTCCCCTCCAGCCTCCCACCAGGTAGCACCGGGTTTCTTGTCTTCTGCCCTACCCCCAAAGGGGGGAGACCCTTCATTATGGTGAGGTTTGTGAGTAATTTTGAGCAATGGCTTTTATAGTTACTTTCACTTATTTGAAACTGTCTGCAAGAGGCCCTTATCTTGCAGAGCACTCCCAGGACTGATGGGATGGCTGCAGACTGTGTCAGCAAGATCTCAGGCTCTGGCTTTAAGATACAGACGGGCTGGGGGACGGAGGGGAAGGATTGAATTAGGATAATCTCCAAATTTCATCCTACTGGGAAAGTCAAAGAATCTATCCTCAGCTAGGTTTGTTAGCCCCTGTTTTATAGGTAGGAAGATTTGAAAGAAGAGAGAGAAAGGCCACTGAGGGGGACCGGTGCCTCTTGACTTCAGCACTCTGTGTGTGACCCGCAGGAGGAGATGGCCAATTTAGAAAGAGGAACCAAGGCTGTCAGAAGGGTACTTTACCCTGGAAGCAGGATCCCACCTGCAGCATCACCCTTCACTGGAGCTGGTTGGGAATGCAGGCTTTCAGGACCCACCCAGACCTACCGGATCAGATTTTTCTTTTCGGAAGACTCCAGGTGATTCGTGTACGCTTTAGAGTCTGAGAACACAGGCTGGAGCTGTGGATTACATTTTGAATAGGAGGACTCCATAAAGCATTTCAAACTATGATGAAGTTTTGAAGAAAATTGTGATGTTTTTATGGGATCAGGCCAGCTTTCCAAGCTCTGAGGCATCATTTCCCACACCATACCCTCTACAGAATTACTAAACTTAAATTTCCTACAATATGAGTTTAAATCTGATAAAAGTAATGCTTCCATTGATGGGAGTCTTCATCAATTTCTGGCTGACTCTCTCTCTCTCATCTCTTCTCTCTCTCCTTCTCCCTAAATCTCTGATGTGTAGCTTTACATTAGTAATAATTTTGGATTCATAACACACTCGCAGCATCATGTTTGTCTTAAGAGGAGGGCACTAGCCTTGTCTGGGTTGGAGACTAGAAACTATAGTCTGTTTGGTAGTTTGCTGGGTTTGCTTGCCCATGTTTGCCTGACTCCTAATTCTGCATTGGCTAGAAGCCCCTCTGCTTAAAGAAGCAGGAAACCTCTTTCCCTTCAATTTGGAAAATATTGTATTCCAGTTTTATCTTACTGATGATCTAAGAAGTAATAAACCTATGTTAATAGTGTCCCCACCTTTTCTTTGTATCTGGGACAGATATAGCAGAAATCATTTGGTGTGAAATGAAGTTTTGATTAGTTCTAAAATATATTAGACATGTATAATCGGTAGTCTTGGGAAGAAACAGGAAGAATTAAATTGCAGGTTTTAGTTGCGCTATGTGAACTTGCCAGTTTTATGGGTTAAAAAAGTCAAATATTGGCAATTTCATTAGTCAAACTAGTTAGGATGTTTCAATTAAGATTTTCTTGACATAAGAAATATTAAGAGGTTTGACAGTGCTATTTGTGGAGGCTGAGTTGTCTCTTAAAAACAATTTTTTTAAATTAATTAATTTATTTTTGGCTATGCTGGGTTTCTTTGCTGCTAGGGCTTTTCTCTAGTTGCAGCAAGTGGGTCCTACTCTCTAGTTGCAATGCTTGGGCTTCTCATTGTGGTGGCTTCTCTTGTTGCAGAGCATGGGTTCTAGAGTGAGTGGACTCAGTCGTTGCAGCTCCTGGGCTCAAGAGCACAGACTCAGTAGTTGTGGCACATGGATTTGGTTGCTCTGAGGCATGTAGGATCTTCTTGGATCAGGGATTGAACTCATGTCTCCTGCTTTGGCTCGTGGATTCTTCACTACTGAGCCACCACAGAAGCCCTGAGTTGTTTCTTTTATTTGGGGATATTTTTTGGAAGTTGGGGCAAATGCTTTGAAGACTAGACCACCATCTTTCTATTCTAAGCAGGGAGGGGAACATGGGCTGTGGGAAGGTGAAGTTTGGTTACAGATTTAGGATGAATGTATGTGTCCTTGAAGGAGGCTTATAACCTTCTGAATCTGTGAAATATATAAATGGTGGCACAGAAATATAGATTGTTGACACACAAACTAGAGTAAGTTTCTTTTCTACTTTCTTTCAGGTATAGTTAATACTTGAACTCTGATATGAGTAAGAAAAGAAAACATTCTCCCTTCCCTATGTCAACATCACTCTTTAGTTAGGATGAGAGGAGAGGAGTGAAGTCAAAGTGAAGGGTAAGAATCTCTTCCCTTTCTTGGTTAATTGTCACAGTCACACCTTCAGTTCAGTTCAGTTGCTCAGTCGTGTCTGAGTCTTTGCGACCCCATGAATTGCAGCAAGCCAGGCCTCCCTGTCCATCACCAGTTCCCAGAGTTCACTCAGACTCACGTCCATCGAGTCGGTGATGCCATCCAGCCATCTCATCCCTTTTCCTCCTGCCCCCTACCCCTCCCAACATCAGAGTCTTTTCCAATAAGTCAACTCTTCGCATGAGGTGGCCAAAGTACTGGAGTCTCAGCTTTAGCATCATTCCTTCCAAAGAACACCCAGGGCTGATCTCATTTAGAATGGACTGGTTGGATCTCCTTGCAGTCCAAAGGACTCTCAGGAGTCTTCCCCAACACCACAGTTCAAAAGCATCAATTCTTTGGTGCCTGCTGCATTCCATGGCATGGTGGGCATAATTCTATGATAGGCCAAACTGCATCGTGTTCTAATTATGTATTCAAGTGTACTGGTCCAAGGGTCACACTTTGACTTGAAGGTAGGGAGTGCATGCGAAGTTGCTTCAACTGTGTGACTCTTTGTGACCCTATGGACCATACCTGTCAGGCTCCTCTGTCTCTTGGCAAGACTGGAGTGGGTGCCATTTTCTTCCCCAGGGGATCTCCCTGGCCCATGGCTCTTGCATCTCCTGCACTGGCAGGCAGGTTCTTCACCACTAGCGCCACCTGGGAAGCCCTGACTCGAAGGTAGACACCATGTCTTAATTGTGATGACGTGCCCAGTGTCTTCAAGGTAGCTTGGCAGATAGTAGGTGTCAGTAACTGCTATATGGCAAAATTTAACATTTGTAGAACAAATGATGGCTTTTAGTAACTAATTACATTAACAAAAGTTGAAAATATTACATTAAAAATCTTTGTGGATTATGGAAACTAATTTAGCAATAAATATCAAGGGCCATATCCTATGAGCCAATAATTATAACAAAATATTATAACCTATGAACAAGTAATTACATTTATCTTCAGAAAGGCTTTGAAACTCAAAAACAGCATTTGGTTAAAAAAAAAAAAGTTACGTACAAGTTGGAAAATTACGTACAAGTTGGAAAAACTGAAAACAACTTAAAAATCCAAGAGTAGGAAAATATTTTTTGGAATATTTAACAACGTTGGAAAATGTTCAAGGAAGGAAGGGGAGAAAAATCATGACACATGTCCTGCTTTTGTTTTAAACTTAAAAGAGAAAAACCTTTAAACTTAGCATCACGTTACAAAGATGTCCCAAGTATTAAAAATTCTGCCAAAGCAGTGTTTGTAATGGCTATAGAGTTCCTTTGGATATAAATACAATGTTATTAATTGTGTTTTATAAATGTACACAAACTTCCCTGGGCTCAGCAGTAAAGTATCCACCTGCAATGAAGGAGATGGAGGAGATGCAGGTTTGATCCCTGGGTCAAGAAGATTCCTTGGAGGAGGGCATGGCAAGCCAGTCCAGTATTCTTTCCTGGAGAATCCCATGCACAGAGGAGCCTGGCAGGCTACAGTCCATGGGGTTGCACAGAGTCGGACACGACTGAAGGGACTGAGCATGTGCACACGCACTAAACTCACACATAGATGGGGTAATATGCATATTGTCTGGCACCTTCTTTTTCTCAGCTAATAACATTATCTAGAGAGCTCGCCACAGAAGCAAATGCAAAACTTTCTCAATTCAGTTTTTTTGTGCTGGGATACTATTCCATTGCAGAGACATGTGCTGCTTTTTTCAAAACAACTTGTATTGATACTTTCAGCTATTCCTAGCCTTTTGCTATTAAATAGTCCTGCGACAGACACTTTTGACATATATTTCTGTGCATTTATGCAATTATATCTATGGGATAAATTCTGATACTGCTGGATCAAAGAAAACGTTCTTTTTAAGAACTCTAATAAACACTGGTAAATTGCACTCCAAATTGTTACACCAATGAATTCTATCTTGAACACTGCATAAGTACACTTCTTCATTTAAAATGGAAATAATGGATGGGATACATTTGCATGAGTGTATTTGAAACAGAGTTCATGAGCTCCAGCAGTGCCCAGTGCCATGAAAACTGGGTCTCCCTCCTTCCTCCCCCTACTCCCTTCCCACTCTGCCTTCCCTCCTTCTTGCCTTTTTTTCTTCCTTCTTTCCTTCTCCTTGCCTCCTTTCCCTCCATCTTTCTTCCTTTTTTCCCTCCCTCCTGCCCTTCCTTTCTTTCTTCCCACCATGTTACGGGAGGAGAGACATGCGGGAAATTAGAGTGAAGGTCATGTTCCTGTTAGAAAATTAAAAGAAAACAGGGAACAGGCTTAGCTGGAGCAGGCTGCTCCCTCTGGCAGGAGAGATGCTGAAACTGGACCCATACAGAGGAGGTCAGCCTGGCCCCTGTCTGAGGATGATATACAATTCCGTGAAGTATTCCATATGTTACAGTATCTGTGATGGGACGATGTGCTCACTAACCTTTTTGTGGTGTGCTGGGCTAAGTCGCATCAGGCGGGTCTGACTCTTTGTGACTGAATGGATGGTAGCCTGCCAGGCTCCTCTGTCCATAGGATTCTCCAGGCAAGGACTGCCATTTCCTGCTCCAGGGATCTTCCTGACCCAGGGATCGAACCCGTGTCTCTTACATCTCCTGCACTGGCAGGCGGGTTCTTTACCACTTGTGCTACCTGGGAAGCCTAATCTTATTGTGGTAATTGTGTCAAATCATGATGTACAAACCATTACACTGTACATATTAAAAGATGAACTGAGGTATATTAAAAAGTTTAAGAGTTTATTGAGCAAAAATAGATTTGCATGGAGTGGTGTTAAATCACAAGTGGTGAGGGCCCTCCACTGATGGGAGCTCAGGGAAGAGAAAAGGTGAAAGCAAAGTGAGGAAATGATTGATGATCAGCTTCAGCCTCAAGCCTGATGGGTGGTTTATGCTCAGCTGTCCTTGAGTTTCAATCTCATAACCTTGAGGCATATACAAATTTAGATTTTGGCTTGCTGATGTCCGGCACAATAGCATTAGAACCACACTGAACTCACGACCTACCAGTTTAAGTGTCCTAGTGTACACCTTAACCTTAACAACATTGCATGTCAAATGTATCTTGAGAAAGCAGGAATGAAACTTGGAAGCAGACTGTTATGGGGAATACAGTACATAGAAATAAATCTGCAGTATGGGCAAGCTGGGCGGGACAATTTGGATGTGTCTCATTTTCCTGGGCACAGAAAGGATCTGGTTAAGATGCAGATTCTGATTCTGCACATCTAGGGTGAGGCCTGAGGTTCTGCATTTCGAATGGGCTTGCAGGTGACACTTATGCGACTGGTCTGGGATCACACTTTGAGGAACAGCACTTAGCTGACAAGGGCTCGTGCCAGGGGCAGCAGCAGCAGTCAGTGGGGAGGGGTGAGCATTACTGTTGGGGTCAGGAGCGCCCCTGCAAGTGTTACAAGGTGACAAAGAGGCGGCAGGCTCAGCCTGTTACTGCTATTTCATCCACCAGCTCCAGTTGGGCCCACCACAGCAAGGGGGCCAAGCAAATGCCGCATGAAACCTATGCTTACTTTCCCCACTCCTATAGGAACCCTTACCTTTAAATCACATCATATTCTATTTGCTTCATCTCCAGAAGTCAATAATAACTTCTGTCACACAGAGTCCTTCAGTATTTCCTTGATTCGAAGAATACCTGGTGTCGCTGACTCTGTGCAGGGTTTAAGCAACAATCACTTGCCTTTGGTTCAGTCTGCCCACAGCCTGCAGCTGGAGGGACAGAGGCCCTGCCTGTTACTTTTTTATGAGATGAGATGAACACAGTACAACTACTGCCCGAAGGCCCAGAATTAACATGTGGCCTTACAGCATTGCAACTTCCCCTGGTTTGGGCTACTTGCAAGCTTCTCTGCAACCTCCCTATATTCCACCAAGATATTTTCTGAAGTGCTACATTCGGCAAAGCTAAGGGTGCTAATCTATGTTTAGAAACCAGGATACTGCTATATTTAAGTCTTCCTGTGTGATTGTTTCCTTGCCATCAATCCTTGTAAATCAAGAGGAGTTTAAATGCTAATTTCAAAATTCACAAGCTGCAGTTGACAGGAACATTTTTCACCTCCCTGATCCAAGCAGACAATGCGTGATGCTGGAGGGCTAGCTGTTACCTCTCTCAGCTTCTGTGCAAGAATAGGGAGCCCAGATGATACCTGAGAATACACACACACACACACACACACACACACACACACACACAAAATACAAACAAGAGCTCTGGTTTGAAGCCTTAGGGAAACTAGCTAATGCTTGCTCTCCTTTTCAAAACATAATCAAGAGGACAAAACTCGAACAAGCACAGGTCTTAAGAACTTTGTCACCTGATGAAGCTGTTCAATGTATCCTCTGTGTTTGTTTATACTCAGAAAAGTATTTGCATCTAAGAAATAGGTTCTGTGTGAGTGAAGGGTATATTCTTCTAAAGCCTGGCGGATACTTAGGGTGAGCTATCTGAGTAGTAGACACAAATTAAGGATCCATGAGAAAAATTTCTAATATGCTTGTATTCACTTTAAATTTTTCTCTAATTAAGGATCATTAAAATATATGATGGTTAGCAATTGGGTTGTTTTTATCCTTGATTCATGATTTCATTTGCATTAAAAGGTTTTGAGTAGAAAATCAGAGAGGCATAATGTTTCTTTCCTTTTTCAAGAAATTAGGATGTATAAACTCTACAACAACCACTAAACGATTATCCACCTGGTGTACAAAAGAAAACAGACAACACTTTGAGAGTTATCTTTACATATAAACACATCAAAAGCCATACAGATCTTTACGCATTTATATGGATGATTTAAAAGGAATATGAAATGGGAGCTCAGAGAAAGGCTTGTTTCAGGACCATTGAATATCAAGACTCTTTTCCACCAAGGATGCTGAAGGAGCTGCTCAGGCTTCATGGAGGAACAGAAGTGGATAACCCAGGTCTGCCTCAAGGACATCTTTGTCATGGGTGTGCTGGCAGGCTGCACCAGTCCCGAAACTGTTGCCTCTGTTTCAAACTCACTCTTTCCTACTTGCATTGGGATGCTGAACCCATGTCTCTGCTGACCATATTTTTCCTTTGCCAGCAGCTTTCTACTAGGCTCCGCCAGAAGTGGGTGCCAGAGGGAGACAGGTGAACGGGAGAACTTCCCTCCCATCCCTGTGAATGTCAGGCTGACCCGCTCCCCAGCAGCAGCCGGTGAATTCATTTCTGGTTTCTCCGACCTGTCCAACTTTCCTGTAAACCCTCAGAGACCCCAGGACAAGAAGCTGGCGCTCTCTTTTTCTGCAATCTGGGTACCACACTACGGGGCCCCTCTGCAAGCTCAGAGCTATTAGCATGAGTGACCCAGCAGTCCCCTCCTGAATGTCTGAGTCTCTGTGCCCAGGGCCCCTCCTCCAGGCTCCCGAGTTTTCATATCCCAATCTCTTCCTCCTACTCTTCCAACCTTGGTGGCAACCATTTCCTGCACTTGCTACTCAGATATTCCAGTATCCCCTGTGTCTTCTTGGCTCCCTAATACATGGTTAACAACTCAGTATTACATTCCCTCCACTAGAGCAACTGGTGTGTACCTTCTCTCAACAGGCCCTGCCTATGGACAAGCTGGCGGAGAGGCTGGGCAGGGGTCCTTCCTAAGATGTGTTCTCTGAACACAGAAGATGTCCTTATGTGACCTGTTGCGTGATTTGATATTAAATCAGCTGTAGGTCAAGCTACCTGGCCCTTACCAAGGCATCAGAGATGAGCACAAGAAAAAGTTGTTCTGTGATCTTCCACCTCCATCCACTGCTACCCACGTTCTAACAGGAAATGGGAATGAATAGGCTTGAGGTGGTAATTACAGAATTCTACAATTTCCTCAGTGCACACACACTCACAAGCAGGTTTACACACTCATCAACACACACCCACACACACCATACACAGTTTTTCACCATTTCTTCAGTGAGAAATTAAAGCAATGAGAGGGATTTTCAGAGAGGAATCTGGAGAGCCACAACCAGAACACCAGGTTGGTTTGTTGTTTTAGTTGCCAAGTTATATCCAACTCTTTATGACCCCAAGGACTGTAGCCAGCCAGGCTCCTCTGTTCATGTGGTTAGATGAAGAGAATTCTATGTTGTTAGCAGAATAAATGCCAGCAATGTTGGGGTTGCATTTGACATTTATTTCTCTATACAGTGGACTTAAAAGTAAATGCACCTTGATTTGAAATACTTTTAAATGAGTGGGAAAATTCCCAGTAATTCATTTACTTTTAGGAAAAGCATAATGCTAAAGTGCTGCTTGTTCAGATGTCAACCCAGGAGGCAACACTCTAACCGGAACAAACACTCCTGTTTTTGCAGAAGGCAGTCATGTACTGCACAAGTCTTGCTCAGGCAAGTTCCCAAGAACATTTTGTTCATGCTGCTTTAACACAGCAAGATTGCACACACGGAAACACTGTGTCAAAGATGTCAGGTGTGTTGCTTTGTCTACAACAGTGAGGACTGGAAATAACTCCTGAATCTTATCTATTTCTCTTGCTTCTCATTTTTTATCTTCCTATTTGAACCATCCTAGAACAGGCACGCGTGAGCACCATATGGATCCTGAGACTATTGGCTGAATCAGCTTTGCCCCTAGTCGAGGTTGGAAGGGATCAACTTGAGTTCGTGGTGCTTGTTACAGATGTAGAAGCTACAGTTATAGGATGAGTTGGCTGAACATTCATTTGAAAAATATTCAGTGTCTTCTAGAGAGACAGTGGCAGGCTATGAGCAGATTCTTCAGAGGAAGGATACCTGCAACCTATACCTGCCCGGATCCCACACTACCCGGAAGTTGCCTGGATCAGTCCTCAGGATCCCTGGATTCTAGGTCTGCTCCTTCCACAGGCTGAGGCTTAGAGGACATTCCTGTCATCTGCAGAGTGAGCTCAAAGCTATACTGCATGTCCTCCAGACTAAATATCAACAGATTACAGAAATGCTACATTGTCTTGATGGCATGAGAACCATTTCAGTTTTCACAGTCTGGAGATGGCACATGCCCACACAGTCCATTCTGATCAGCATCTAGTATTAGACAGTGGCTGGACACAGGCGTCAGTGTGGCAGGCGGTGCTGCTGACGTGGGGTTGAGGAGGAGACCCTGGATGCTGGACATAGACATGACTGCAATTAACCCTTCTCCTGTGTCCCAGGCCCTGGACCAAATTACCTCAGGTAATAAAAGGCATTGTTATCCACATTCACAGATGATGAGGTTCAATCTCAAAGAGGTAAAGCTGTAGCTCAAGGTCATAAAGCTGTTTGATGGCAGAAAGTCAGAGTTTATACCCAGGTCTCCTTCTCAAGGTAATCACAAAGCCCCGTCTGACTTCCTCTCTCCCCACTCAATTTTAGGCTTTAGGAGCTTTTTCTCAGGTGATTACAATTTTACAGGCAAAACTCATAACTCCTTGGGTGACAGTGACCTGGTTATCATATTATGACAGATTAGTATTTTCTTAAGATTAACCAGCAAGTTCTTTAAAATAAAAAGTAAGTTTAAAGCCTCTCTGGTCTTTATGGGCATCCATTGAATTGGCCAGTGATTTAACTGAACTGAACTTACAACTTTTGCTGCATCCTTCTCTTCTCCAGTACATCTATCCCTGGTCCTTACTGATTTGCATGCACCAAACGTTTGCAAGAACTGTCCTCTTCATTCTGGTCTCCAGTGTTCCTTCTAAGTGACAAACATCTGCCACCTTAGCACATTCTTTAATACTTCTGTTTTTGCATGCATGCTCCTAAACAGGATTTACTCATCACTATTCAGCCAACAACTTGGAGCGCAACAGTGGGCTTCTATGTGCTTGATCAAATTTAGGTCAAAAGTCGTAAGAAACAAATGAGAGTAGGCAACATTATCTTTCCCATTTTATGAAGCGGGAAAGGGAGGCTCAGAAAACTCAGCAAGTCACTCAAAACTACAGAGCAGGTAAGTCACAGAGTTGATCTGGAAGTTCCAGCCAAATTCCCAGGGCTGACACAGTTCCCAACACATGTAAACAGAGCTTGAGGGATCCCCAGAACCCCATTGTACACAACAGAATTTGTGGAAGGAGGAAAATAGTTAACAGGGCTAGCGGTATTTTCTTCCCTCCAACCTTGGTGTAGGAAGAAGCTCTGTGGTCCTCAGGCTGTGGAGCTAGATGCAACGGCTGGGCTGTCAATACTTACAGACGTTCCATCAGGGGTGCTGACAAAAGCAGCTTAAAGAAATGAAACATCATTCTCAAGCACAGTTTGGAAGATACAGACTGCTTGAGATGCCCCATTATGCTGTTACACAACTCCTGTATTTTCTGTATTCGTCATTTTTTTACAGAAACAGACTGTACTTCCTTCTTTTGATGTGCAGAAGCAGCCAAGAAACATCCTGCTGCAGCTGCCACTCAAAAGGTGCAAATAGGCCAGAGCCTCTGACATTGCCTTTCACTTTTAAGTTTGAAAGAATATGTGTCATATACAAAGTAAAAGTTAAAAATTAAAAACAATGAGATGCAAGAGATAAAAAAACAATACAATGTTTAGAATGTAATAGCAAGATGTTCATCAGTGAATTTGTCTATGAAATTTCTTCCTACCTAGTCCTGAGAAGTCATGTTTGAGGCCCCACTGTCTCCTATGAACACCTCGCATCAAGCCTCACACAAAAGCCCTGCTCCTTACTGCAGCCCTACATGCTATCCAGAGAAAACAGATCTCTGATTGTCTGAAAACTGCCCTTAATGCCAATTTTCCTTAAGTCTAATCACAGTCCACCCAAGGGATTATTATAGATGAGTGAGTGATCTTTCGGAGACTTGGGGACACCAGAAGGAAGAAGCTCATTTGTTTATGTCCCCATATTTCATTCGTTCATCCACTCACTCATCCTTACGTACTCACTGAATATCTAATCTTTGTGCCAAGGAATCAAAGCATACTGTTTAAATCATCTCCGTATCTTTTTTCCACGGACAAATGCAATAAGAAAGTCTTACAAATGCAATAATCATACCTGCCTTTCAAAACACACTGTTTCACCCTCACATTTCTCAACATGAGGGGCGTTTCCTTTATAATATTCTTTAGGCTGTCTGGCAAAAACCTTCTAAGTTAATTTACTCACCACCTTCCACTTAGGCAGAAAATTGTGTCATACAAACACACGCACAAATTACAGAGCACTTGTCTTATACCCAAATAACCTAGTCTATGAAGAATCTTGGTATGATTTGCGGGGTACTGAAACTTCATTGTCTGGAAGCTATGTTTAATGAGGACTCTTTCCCGGTCTTCCTTTCTTGTTTGATGGGGTCTTATAATAAGCATCATGGTGTCCATGCTTCTGATTGTGGGAGATCAATGTTAGCCTGCATCTCAACTAGGAAAATGACTCTTTTATGAATTTTTAAAGTAATCCAAGTAGCAATCTCAGACTAACTTTGTGTTGCTTTGGTGTCCCAAAAAAATTCAATTAGGAAAGAATGTATACCCGTGAATTTTAAAATGTTTTCCCCAATTCCATGGCAGGTAAAATATTCACAGAGACCAAGGGTCCTAATATTCCAGGAAGCTACAGGCCAAGCAAACAGCAAAAAGCATTCTGGAGGAATTAAGTAGCACCTAGGGTTTTACAGTGGAGAAGGCACTGGCACCCCACTCCAGTGCTCTTGCCTGGAAGTTCCCATGGACGGAGGAGCCTGGGGGCCGTAGTCCATGGGGTTGCTAAGAGTCGAACATGACTGAGCGACTTCCTTTTCACTTTAAACTTTCATGCATTGGAGAAGGAAATGGCAACCCACTCCAGTGTTCTTGCCTGGAGAATCCCAGGGACTGAGGAGCCTGATGGGCTGCCGTCTATGGGGTCGCACAGGGTTGGACACGACTGAAGCGACTTAGCAGCAGCAGCATTTTACAGAATGCAGAGAGGAAGTATGAATTACAAAAACTAGGCAATAATGACTGTACTTAAGTTGAATCTTACCAATCATTAGCAGCTAATATAATTAAGTTTTATAAATTGTTAAAGGGTTCTGATACAAAGATTATGACATCTCAGTCCAGAATAGGGTGGGACACACAGAAGACCACCAGCAAAATATATGCCATCAAAGAGGAGAAGAAGCTGGACCAGACTGGACAAGTCATGCTGCAGAAGGGTAACTGCCATGTCCTAGGGAAGGAGGTGGAAATTTGTTGTGCTCACTCTATCTTGTCCTCTGTACCCCTGCATTTAGCCATCAGATTTCTTCATTCATACAGTTCACATGCCAAAAGTAAAGCTGATCACACTCCACAAATACTTGAGAGACCTTTAGACAGTTCTGTGTTAAGAAACACTGTGTGCTTTAATATGTCAAGACTTTCTCAGCTATTACAGATATATAATATAATAAGTCTTATATGGAAAAGGCCTGAACATGGGCAAACCAACCCAGCAGAATCCCTTCCTGAAGTCTGAAGAGGCTCCACATTGAGTTACTGTTGGGTGGCCTGCTTTTCTTAGAACATCTAAACTAGTGATTGTACTTCAACACTTTATTAGGAGTTGACCATAAAAATAGAAAGTCAAACACAGTTAATTAATGCATGACAGTAGGGAAACACTCATCAAATCAGCCAAGGGCATCCCTGTCATTTATTCCTCAGAGACTTCATATCAAAATCTGTCTTCAGTTGGGCTCTTAACTCTTCTTCAAGGGTCATGTAGTTTTGATTTTTTTTTAAATGTAAGAAGGAAATGTTTAATTCTAATTAAAATCAACAGATTGTAAATTTTCTCTAAGTACTTCTAGTCTTACTTTTAAATAAAGTTAAACCCCCTAGAAGACTATGTGGTCTAGTTCATCATAGACCATCACCAAAAGAAGCCACCTCTATGAACTTCCCGTCCACATTTCCTGCATAAAGATTATTGAGGATGTGACATCCCTCCATATGCTCTATATGAAACTAAACACAAAAGCTCTGTCTCCCCTGAGGAACCAGTAACAGTCACATTCTTGCTAACGAGAACTAGTAACTATACCATGTCTCTCTGTTTTGACTTGGTCTCCTAGAAGCTCAGGACCACACTTCACACTCTGCCATAGCAACAATAGTCACACTTTGACTACCCCTCACTTCTCTCTGATCTTCATTTTCTATATATATTATTTTATTAGATTTATTACATATTTAGTTTAATGTAAAAATGAATTAAATAAACTTCTCTCAGGAGTTAGAGGTAAACTCTAATCAGCACAACATGCTATTCATACATGTCAACTGGTAGTCTGATTTTCAGATCCCTTTAACAGAGAGTTAGAGAATAAATTTTTAAGTAAAATTTCAGTCTCTCAAAGACAAAGACTGTGTCTCATTCCTCTCTTCTGCCTTCTGCTGCTGAAGGCAATAAGGACTAACACTGCTTATTGAGGGCTGGGTACATATTTCTTAGAATTTGATATAAACCAGGACTGGAACTTGGCTCCAAAGTAGGAGTTGCAGGATTAGAAGATAAGTAGAGAAGGTTTTAATTTCCATGGTGAGAAGTCCTCTGATCTCACAGAGTTGGGGAGACTTGTGGAAATTGTGACTGGGCAGCAACCTATGCCTCTCTAAGCTGCTTTCTCTCACCTGCCCCACTCTCCTCAAATCTCACCTGGTTCTCTGCTTTTCTCTGTGATGTACATCATAATTTCCTGGGATTGGAACACTGCTGTTGAAAGATACATTAGAAAATCATCCTTTCTTCCCTCCTCTTGTGAGATGATGCAAAGGCAAAGGCACCCTGCCTTTTCTGAAATCTCTTTTGTCAGTTTCACTTCTGATATTGATAAGAATGCACAGTTTGATAAGAGTGAGATGGGAATACATGAGCTCAGCTTCCTGCCTGTGCTGTCATCCAGGCTGGGTCCGTATGAGCAGGGCTCCAAAGCCATGGCAAATCAGAACAGCAAAAGAGGCTGAGAAGTCTCTGATGTGCTTGAGAAAATCTGTTCCTATGTCCAGCATGATTAGTCTGTGAAAAGACCTAGTTGATGGCTGAAAATATAACTGTGCTTATAGATTAGAAGAATTAATATTAAAATACACTACCCAAGGCAATTTACAGACTCAATGTGATTCCTATTGCATTCCAATGGCATTTTTCATAGAACTAAAACAAATAATATAAACAATGTGTATGGAAACACAAAAGATCCCAAATAGGCAAAACAATCTTTAGAAAAAGGGCAAAGCTGGAAGTATCATGTGCTCTGATTTCAAACTACACCACAAAGTTGCAGTAATCAAAACAGTATGGTATTGGCATGAAAAAGACACACTGATCAATGAAATAGAATAGAGAGCCCAGAGCCTATACTTACATGGTCAATTAATCTACAACAAATATGGCAAGAATACAGAATAGAGAAAAGATATCCTCTTCAGTAAAAAGTGTTGGGAAAACTCAGTAGCTAAATTTAAAAGAATCAAACTGAACTGCATTCTCATACTATATACAAAAATAAACTCCAGATGGATTAAAGACTTAAATGTGAGACCTGAAATCATAAAACTTCTAGAAGAAAACATAGGCAGTTTTTCTTTGACATTGATCTTAGCAATTTTTTTTTTTTTTGGATTTGTGTTCTCAGGTAAGGGAAACAAAAGCAAAAATAGTCAGATGGGATAACCCCAAACCAAAAGCTTTTGCACAGTGAAGGAAACTGCCTACAAAATGAAATGACATCTACTGAATGGAGAAGATATTTGCAAATCACATATACAATAAGGTTGAAAGTGAAAGTGTTAGTTGCTCAGTCATGTCTAACTATTTGTGACCCCATGAACTGAAGGCCACCAGATTCTTCTGTCCATGGAATTTTACAGGCAAGGATACTTGAATGGGTAGGCATTCCTTTCTCCAGGAGATCTTCCTGACCCAAGGATTGAACCCAGGTCTCCCATAGTACAGGCAAATTCTTTACCATCTGAGCCACCAGGGAAGCCCAAAGTGAAAGTTTTAGTCACCCAGTCTTGTTAACTCTTTGTGATCCCATGGACTGTAGTCTTTTAGTCTCCTATGTCCATGGAAATCTCCAGGCAAGATACTGGAGTGTGTAGCCATTCTCTTCTCCAAGGGATCTTTTCAGCCCAGGGATCAAACCCAGGTCTCCTGCATTGCAGGTAGATTCTTTATTATCAGAGCCACAAGAGCCTGGTGGTTAATAATATTATTAAGAGTTTAATATCCAAAATATACAAAGAACTCACACAACTCAATATCAAAAAGAAACAACCTGATTAAGATATGGGCAGAGAACCTGAATAGACATTTTTCTAAAGAAAACATACAGTACAGCCATTATGGAGAACAGTGTGGAGATTCCTTAAAAAACTGGAAATAGAGCTGCCTTATAAACCAGCAATCCCACTGCTGGGCATACACACCAAGGAAACCAGAATTGAAAGAGACATGTATACCCCAGTGTTCATTGCAGCACTGTTTATAATAGCCAGGACATGGAAGCAACCTAGATGTCCAAGAAAGCTGTGGTACCTATACACAATGGAGTATTACTCAGCCATTAAAAACAATACATTTGAATCAGTTCTAATGAGGTGGATGAAACTGGAGCCGATTATACAGAGTAAAGTAAGCCAGAAAGAAAAACACCAATACAGTATACTAACACATATACATGGAATTTAGAAAGATGGTAACGATAACCCTGTATGCAAGACAGCAAAAGAGACTCAGAGGTATAGAAGAGTCTTTTGGACTCTGGGAGAGGGAGAGAGTGGGATGATTCGGGAGAATGGCATTGAAACATGTATAATATCATATAAGAAATAAATTGCCAGTCTAGGTTCAATGCAGGATACAGGATGCTTGGGGCTGGTGTACTGGGATGACCCAGAGAGATGGTATGGGGAGGGAGGTGGGAGGGAGTTCAGAATTGGGAACACATGTATACCCGTGGATTCATGTTGACATATGGCAAAACCAATACAGTATTGTAAAGTAAAATAAAGTAAAAGAAAAAAAAAAAGAAGAAGACATACAGATGGCCAACAGACATATGAAAAAAATGCTCAACATTACTAATCATCAGGGAAAATGCAATTCAAAACCACAGTGAGACATCACCTCACATTCAAAATGGCTATTTCCAAAAAGAAATAACAAGTGTTGGTGAGAATGTGGAGAAAAGGGATCCCTCGTACAGTGTTGGTGGGACTACAACTATAAATAGCAGTATGAGGTTCCTCATAAAACTGAAAATAGAACTACCATATGATCTAGCAATTTTACTACTATTTACCTGAAGAAAACAAAACACTAATTCTAAAAGATTCACTATCACAGTCAAGATAAGGAACAGATCCAGTCCTACAAGGAATTTTATATTCACTTTTGAATATACATTGCACTTTTGTATTCACATCCCACTCCCTCCAGCTTCCCCTGGTACCCACCTAACCTCTGGAAAGCGAACACTAAACTTTCTTCCATTTCTAAAATATCATACTTTTAAGCATGTTGTATAAACAGAATCATGCAGTATGTAACATTTAGATTTTTTTAAACTTGGAGATGAAATGTAAACTTTTTTATTTATTGCTGAATCGTGGTCCATAGTATGTATAGACCACACTTAGCTTCCCCATTCACCTGTTGAAGGACAAATGATTCCAGTTGTGACTTACTATAAATAAAGCTGCAATAAATATTTGTGCATAAAAAAATAAAAGATATATGCATCTATGTTTACTGTAGCATTATTTACAAATCAAGATATGAAGCAACCTAAGGGTCAGTGAATAGATCAATAGATAAAGAAGATGTTTATACATATATATATATAAACATATACATATTATATGCATTTTCCACACACACACACACACATATATATATATAATGAAACATTACCCAGCCATAGAAAAGAAGGAAATCTTGTTAAAGATGGACAGAATTTCCTTGAGGATATTATGTAAAGTGAAATAAATCAGATGAAGGAAGACAAATAACATGTAATTTCTCTTATATGTGGAATCTAAAAAACAAGTGAAGAAATGTAACAAAACAGAAACAGACTTATGGATACAGAGAATAAGCAGGTGGCTGCCATGTTGGAGGGGGTCGGGGGAATGAGTGAAATAGGTGAGGGAGGTTAAGACAAACTTTCAGTTACAAGAGAAATGAATCACAGGGATAAAATGTACAGCACTGGGAATATAGTCAGTAACTATGTAATAACTTTGGTGACAGATGGTAACTAGACTTATCACAGTGATCATATTGTAATGTATAGAAATATCAAATCACTATGCTGTGCATCTGGAACCAACAGAATGTTACAGGTCAATTATACTTCAATAAACTCATAGAAAAAGAGTTCAGATTTGTGATTATCCAAGATGTCAAGACTGTATATTGTCACCATGCTTATTTAACTTATATGCAGAGTTCAGTTCAGTTCAGTCACTCAGTCGTGTCCAACTCTTTGTGACCCCATGAATCGCAGCACACCAGGCCTTCCTGTCCATCACCAACTCCCGGAGTTCACTCAGATTCATGCCCATCGAGTCAGTGATGCCATCCAGCCATCTCATCCTCGGTCGTCCCCTTCTCCTCCTGCCCCCAATCCCTCCCAGCATCAGAGTCTTTCCTATGAGTCAGCTCTTCGCATGAGGTGGCCAAAGTACTGGAATTTCGGCTTTAGCATCATTCCTTCCAAAGAAATCCCAGGGCTGATCTCCTTCAGAATGGACTGGTTGGATCTCCTTGCAGTCCAAGGGACTCTCAAGAGTCTTCTCCAACACCACAGTTCAAAAGCATCAATTCTTCGGCACTCAGCCTTCTTCACAGTCCAACTCTCACATCCATACATGACCACTGGAAAAACCATAACCTTGACTAGACGAACCTTAGTCAGCAAAGTAATGTCTCTGCTTTTGAATATGCTATCTAGGTTGGTCATAACTTTTCTTCCAAGGAGTAAGCGTCTTCTAATTTCATGGCTGCAGTCACCATCTGCAGTGATTTTGGAGCCCTAAAATATAAAGTCTGACACTGTTTCCACTGTTTCTCCATCTATCTCCCATGAAGTGATGGGACCAGATGCCAGTACATCATGAGAAACACTAGGCTAGAAGAAGCACAAGCTGGAATCAAGATTGCCAGGAGAAATATGAATAATCTCAGATATGCAGATGACACTACCTTTATGGCAGAAAGTGAAGAGGAGCTAAAGAGCCTCTTGATGAACGTGAAAGAGGAGAGTGAAAAAGTTGGCTTAAAGCTCAACATTTAGAAAACTAAGATCATGGCATCTGGTCCCATCACTTCCTGGGAAGTAAGTGGGAAACAGTGGAAACAGTGTCAGACTTTATATTTTGGGGCTCCAAAATCACTGCGGATGGTGACTGCAGCCATGAAATGAGAAGATGCTTACTCCTTGGAAGAAAAGTTATGACCAACCTAGATAGCATATTCAAAAGCAGAGACATTACTTTGCCAACAAAGGTCCGTCTAGTCAAGGCTGTGGTTTTTCCAGTGGTCATGTATGGATGTGAGAGTTGGACTGTGAAGAAAGCTGAGCGCTGAAGAATTGATGTGTTTGAACTGTGGTGTTGGAGAAGACTCTTGAGAGTCCCTTGGACTGCAAGGAGATCCAACCAGTCCATTCTGAAGGAGATCAGCCCTGGGATTTCTTTGGAAGGAATGATGCTAAAGCTGAAACTCCAGTACCTTGGCCACCTCATGTGAAGAGTTGACTCATTGGAGAAGACTCCGATGCTGGGAGGGATTGGGGGCAGGAGGAGTGGGAGACAATGGAGGATGAGATGGCTGGATGGCATCACTGACTATATGGACGTGAGTCTGAGTGAACTCTGGGAGATGGTGATGGACAGGGATGCCTGGCGTGCTACGATTCATGGGGTCGCAAAGAGTAACTGAATTGAACTGAACTGAACTGAACTGAAGATGGGGGAAGAGGGAACTGGATGAAGGCAGTCAAAAGGTACAAACTACCAGTTATGAGATATATAGTACTGGGATGTAATGTTCAACCTGAGAAATATAATTAACACTACTGTATGTTGTTATGAAAGTTGTTAAGAATTCTCATCTCAGGAAAAGAAATTTTCTTTTTCTTTTTTGTATCTGTAAGAAATGATGGATGTTCACTAAACATATTATAGTCATCATTGCATGATGTATGTAAGTCAAATCATTATTCTTTACACCTTAAATTTATACAGTACTGTATGTAGGTCAATTATGGAGCTTCGCTGGCGGCTTAGGGGTAAAGAATCTGCCTGCCACTCCAGGAGACACAAGTTTGATCCCTGGGTCAGGAAGATACCCTGGAGAAGGAAATAGCAACTCACTCCAGTATTTTTGGCTGGAAAATGCCATGGACAGAGGAGCCTGGCAGGCCACAGTCTATGGGGTTGCAAAGAGTGGGACATGACTTAGCGACTAAACAATGACAAGAACAATGTAGCTCAATTCTAATTCAATAAAACTGGAATAAGAAACCTTTTTTTTAAAAGAATTTGATTACATAAATGTACAGAGTGTGAAAGCATTCAAGAGTCTAATTAGTAACTCATTATCTATTCAAATGTTTTAAACTGATATCTAGCCAATTGAAATAAATGGGGTCTTTTGAATGAAAAAAAGTGATGAGTATCAAAACTGAACAAATACAGCAATAAATGTAAGACTTTCTCCTTAACCTGTGGTTTCTGGTGGTGCTTAGGATCTTTAGCACTGAACAAACTGTAGATATTTCAAAATAATATAGGAACAGCTGTGTTAATTCACTCAATTTTATCACAAACATGCTCAATTGTTTCGAAATAATGCCTATTGCCTCCAGCTAGGAGAAATAAAAGTTTACTATAATTCACGCATGGTCTTAATGGGCATCAAAGACACGGAACATATTTGAATTATGGCACAAAGAAGAAAACTTAAACGAAGTAGAATAACCAGGAGACACCAGGAAGACTGCAGAAGCCTTGGTTCATGAACATGAACGTGGCCCCGGAAGTCCTTGAATTTGTGCCTCCTGCCCTGCACCGTGGACATATGTTCTGCAGTTGACAATAGCTAAAGGGCCTCTTTAGGATCATTTGCTTGGAAGCAGGATTTCAAATATGTAAAAAAATTTGTGAAAAACTTAAAAGAACAAGTGTTTTCATAGTCAGTTAAAAATAAGTCAGGGAAACTGGAAGGTCAGGAAAGAGTGAGCAGGGAGGCTCCTAGCCCTTGCTGGTTGTCTGCTGAATACTAAGCAGAGTGCTGTTGATACCCATGCTAATGATGCCCCCATTTCACAGGTGCAGAAACTGAGGCTGGAGGCAAAGGGACTCATCTGAGACCAAAGAGTAAGAAGTGGAGCCACGTTGTGAACTCAGATTGTTCAGATTCTAAAAACCACTTTCTGTTCATTTCAGCAATTTACCTCTGATGTCGCCCACTGTTACTGAAATAGGACAGATGGAAACTTCAGTAGGTACACACACACACACACACCCACACACACACAAGCGTTGAAAAAAAAAAAACAGGTACGGAAGACTTCTGGGGGTAAGATAAGATCCTGAGGACACAGAAGTGAGCAGAAGCCCAAGAGCCAAAGGAAAGCCTACAGCCCTGGCCTGAGAACTTTTTTGCTCCTGAGAAAGGGAGGAAAGCACCAGATGCCAGAAAATGGGGAGGAATGTGGAATTGGACACGCCTGCGTGGTGCGGTGGTCACTGGTCTGTACCTCAGGATCCCTTGTCAGGAATGAAGCCTGGTTCCCCAGCAGTGGGGAGCATCCCTTCCACCCACCAATAATGTTGCAGGCAGGGCCACCCCAGCTTGAGCATACCTCCGTTCCCAGGTAAGGCCTTGCTGAGTGGTACCCTATCCTGGCTTATCCTTCTGCCCAGCTTCCTGCCCTCCTCTACATGTGTGGATCCAGGGAGCTGCCACACCCACCCTCCACCCGGAAAGCTTTCTGCAGGAAAATCATCTCAGACCAGGAAAGTTATCTCACTGCTTTCCAGTGAGTCTACCTGCAACAGGAAGTGAAAGAACATTTTTAACAACAGGGATGCCTAACGAATATTTGAAGTTGCATAAGTCCTCGTGATATGAAGCCTTTACCACTAGCCTCCAAATAGTCAGGAAAGGTCCAATGCCTTCCTAGATGATTTGGTGAGTAAGGATGTGAAGGAAAATGAATAAAGAACCTAGATTTTCAGTCCAAGCCAACATGGCACAGAATGGAGGCAACAGAGAAGAAGATATTCAGGATACCGAAGACTTGTGGTTATCTCGGGAAGAGTGTGAACTACCGCACAGGATGAGGACTTGAGCCAGAACTTCCCAGGCCCTCAAGGGGCAGGACAAGCTGGCTGACATGTGGGTTACAGCTATGAGGCTGAACCGTGCCGTCATGGAGAAGGGAAAGTCATTCCTGGTGCAGGCAACAGCTGTAACAGGTCCACTTGAGGGAGGAGGCACCATCTGGGCAGTGCAGGGCCTCTCCATACCTGCAGAGATGAGCTGCTCTTCTGAACTTCCACTTGGGCAGCACTTGGCATTCATCCCTGTCTTGTGAGTCACACCCAGGTGTCCAATCTCCCTGGCTAGGCTGTGAGGCTTCTCCCTCACACCTTCCACCTCACAGCCTCTCAAGAAAAGCACAATCAATTGATAACAGACCTCAAGGAAGCTGAGCAGAAGAAGCCTGGCTGGCTCTTTAAAGGATCTCTTATACCTACATATATATTTGGAAAGGCTGCTCTGTGGGGAAGGAGTCCCCGTTTACCAGTCACCAAGCCTTCCTTACACACAAGCTTTTATTTGTTGTTTTGAAATTGAAACGTTGGTTTCAATCAGCAGTTCTTTCAGAAGTGCTGCCTGATAATAACCTTTTATTAAAGAAATGGAATGTTGGAGGCATAACTAACCCCTCTTCAATGAGATTTGAAAAGTGGAGGAGAAATGAAGCAATGCTTCTTCTATTTCTCCACTGAAAGGTTATTTCAGTCAGTCAGACAGAATGAGCTTTATTCATAAAGCACTTGGAAAGCTTCAAATAGAAAGCTCTTTGTATTAAATATCTCATTTGACAAGGAGAAGCCTGAGTTCAGGAAATAAGACGCTGTTGAAACACAAACACCCACCGGCTCAGAAAAGCCTGTGATAGGCAGAGAATTTGATTGGAGCAGACCAAGCCTGGACACTAGCTGCGGCCTGGGTTACAAATTCTTCATCTTTTGTGGGTTGGCAAATACTAATGTGGAGAAAGAAATGGCAATCCACTCCATTATTCTTGCCTAGAAAATCCCATGGACAGAGGAGCTTGCTGGGCTACAGTCGATGAGGTCACAGAGTCAGACGCGACTGAGTGGCTGCGCGCACACACATGTACATACTAATGACCACCAAATGAGAACAAATAGGTTCCAAAGCATGACGCCAGGCTTGTGGTAACTAAGAGTTTCTGATGGGTCCTGGGCTCTTGGGTTACTCACTCCCACTGTCACCGTCTCACCTTGGTAGTGGTTCCCAGCACTGGTTTTAGAATTAATTGGGCATCTATTGGAAATGTAGCTTTGCATTTACTAGCTGTATGACAGTAGGAACATTTCTTAACCTCTTTCTTACAAGTCTTGCCCCCGCCTTACAGATACGTGGTAAGACCTGCACATAATGGGGTGTTCACTCCCTGGCATAGAGGAAGCGAGCTTCCCTCCACATAAACATCGCTATAACTTTGGTACAGTTCAGAACCTGAGCTGAGAATATTACAAACCTCATACTACTCCATCTTGGAAACACTTTTAGCTAGCTTAATGCTCCAACATCATTTTTGCGATTGGTACTGTGCCATGAACTATATATAAGGTTAATGAGAAGAACAATGAAGCTTGTAGGCTTCTCATCTTCAGTTTGACCTTTCTCAGATCAAAGTCAAAGTGTAATTGAAAGTGAAAGAAAAATTTTAAGAACTTCTGAGAAGCTACCCACGACAGAACCCATTATTTTGTTTGACCTTAGTGTTGCTTACACAATCTCCCTGTGCCTTCTACAGCCACGTAAGAGTTGACTTCAGCCCTCATCACAGCACTCCACCAGGTCTGTGCTCTGACCTTAATAAGATCTTTCCAAACAGCTGACATGAGCATTCAGCAGTGAAACTGCCAGGAAACTTTTCACAGCCCCAAGGCTCTCAAGGAGGGCTCTGCAACCATAGCAGCTGACACACCAGCTAGTGCCACCTGGCCTGGACAGGCCTCTGAGCCACACACAAATACACAAGCTGGTTTTGAGCGTCGGAAGGGCATGCGCTTTGGGGGGGCATGCACAGGTAAGCCATGTGAGCAGCCCACACACCAGGCCACGGGGGCAGCTCCCTGAGGACCACCTTTCTTATTCCTCAGTAAGTACTGCATGCTAAATGCCTCCTTAGAGGAGAAGCAGTGCCCACGTGAGCGTGACACCACATCACTACACTCCATCTCACAATGCCAAAGTCAGTGTCCTGCAGAGGTGATTTCTCCTACATGTTAGAGACTTACAGCTCAATGAATCCCTTCACCTCATTAAGATAAATCACACAAAAATCACTTGCTAAACGCAAAAAAAAAAAAAAAACCAAAAAAAACAAGCATCACTTTTTTCTGTGTGTGACCACGCTATTTTTACTCACAATAAGCAGTGTTTCTGATAAACTGTGGTGGAAATCTTAGTTGAAACCTGAGACCAAACATGGCTTCTTCCCTTCTACTCCAAATCTAGACTTTGAGACATTTCCTGTACGACTCTCAAGTGTGTTTGCTGAGAGACATGGAAACTCAGCTTCCTAAATTCCAAGTATATACCAAAAGCAAGTAAAACAGACCTCACAGTGAAAGACTACATTTGCAAAAAAAATATAGACAAAGAAAGGTAATATAAAATAGAAAAGTTCGATAAATATTAAGTGGAGGAAAACTGCAGAAAAGGCTTTCTCATACATTACTGGTAGGAATGAAAATCACATTTGGAAATGTCTACCAAAATAATATTATACACTTTCTTTTGACCAGGCAATACCACTTACAGAAACCTCTCTCAAAGATAAAAAAGGAAACAAAACAAAAAAGCTGAATGCACAGGTTATTCATTATATAAATATTTGTAACAGCAAAGTTCTGGGAAACCCATTGGGACAGAGTGAATGCACAGCAGTCCATTCACACCAAGGAAACACTGTAAGCTATGACAAGGAATGAGGTATATTGCTGTACACTACCACAAAGCAATTGCCAGGATACACTGCTAAGTGAAACCAACAAAAGTGTGTAAAATGCTACCCATTGCTTCAGAATATAAATATTTGAATATAATTAAAGCATGAAAGAGTGAATGGAAATAAAAACAAAAATAAACAAATGGGACCTAATTAAACCTAAAAGCTTTTGCACAGCAAAGGAAACCATAAATAAGATGAAAAGACAACCCTCAGAATGGGAAAAAATAACTGCAAGTGAAGCAATGACAAAGGATTAGTCTCCAAAATATATACAAGCAGCTCATGCAGCTCGATATCAGAAAAGCAAACACAATTTTAAAAATGGGCAGAAGACCTAAATAGATGTTTCTCCAAAGGAGACATATAGATGGCTAAAAAACACAGGAAAAAAATGAGGAGGGAGGCGGGTTCAGGATGGGGAACATGTGTATACCTGTGGCGGATTCATGTTGATGTATGGCAAAACCAACACAATATTGTAAAGTAATTAGCCTCCAATTAAAATAAATAAATTTAAAGTTAAAAAAAATTTTTAATGAAAAAAATGTTCAACATCACTTATCATTAGCCAAGTGCAAATCAAAACCACAATGAGGTTTTGATCTCACACAGGTCAGAATAGCCATCATCAAAAAATCTACAACCAATAAATTCTGGAGAGGATGTGGAGAAAATAAAACCTTTTTGCATGGTTGGTGGCAATGTAAATTGATACAACCACTATGGAGAACAGTACGGAGATTTCTCAAAAAAATAGGAATAAAATTACCATATAACCCAGCAATCCCATCACTGGGCATATACCCTCAGGAAAACCACAGTTCTATAAAACACATGTACCCCACCATTCATTCAATTCAGTGCTGTTCAGTCACTCAGTCATGTCTGACTCTTTGCGACCCCATGGACTGCAGCACAACAGGCTTCCCTATCCATCACCAACTCTTGGAGTTTACTTAAACTCATGTCCATCGAGTCAGTGATGCCATCCAGCCATCTCATCCTCTGTCGTCCCCCTCCCACCTTCAATCTTTCCCAGCATCAGGGTCTTTTCCAGTGAATCAGTTCTTCACATCAGGGTCCAGAGTATTGGAGTTTCAGCTTCAACATCAATCCTTCCAGTGAACACCCAGGACTGATTTCCTTTAGGATGGACTGGTTGGATCTCCTTGCAGTCCAAGGAACTCTCAAGAGTCTTCTTCAACATAACGGTTCAAAAGCATCAATTCTTTGGTGCTCAGCTTTCTTTATAGTCCAACTCTCACATCCATACATGACTACCGGAAAAACCATAGCTTTGACTAGATGGACCTTTGTTGGCAAAGGAATATCTCTGCTTTTTAATATGCTGCTGGGTTGGTCATAACTTTTCTTCCAAAGAGTAAGCATCTTTTAATTTCATGGCTGCAGTCACCATCTGCAGTGACTTTGGAGCCCCTCAAAATAAAGTCTGACACTGTTTCCACTGTTTCCCCATCTATTTGCCATGAAGTGATGGGACTGGATCCTGTGATCTTCATCTTTTGAATGCCGAGTTTTAAGCCAACTTTTTCACTCTACTCTTTCACTTTCATCAAGAGGCTCTTTAGTTTTTCACTTTCTGCCATAAGGGTGGTGTCATCTGCATATCTGAGGTTATTGATATTTCTCCTGGCAATCTTGATTCCACTGTGTGCTTCCTCCAGTCCAGCATTTCTCATGATGTCCTCTGCATATAAGTTAAATAAGCAGGGTGACAGCATACAGCCTTGATGTACTCCTTTTGCTATTTGGAACCAGTCTGTTTTCCACTTCTAACTGTTGCTTCCTGACCTGAATACAGATTTCTCAGAAGGCAGGTCAGGTGGGCCTATATCTTTCAGAATTTTCCACAGTTTATTGTGATCCACACAGTCAAAGGCTTTGGCATAGTCAATAAAGTAGAAATAGAGTTTTTTTTTTTGGAACTCTCTTGGTTTTTCAATGATCCAACAGATGTTGGCAATTTCTTGTTCCTCTGCCTTTTCTAAATCCAGCTTGAACATCTGGAAGTTCACAGTTCATGTATTGTTGAAGCCTGGCTTGGAGAATTTTGAGCTTACTTTACTAGCGTGTGAGATGAGTGCAGTGTTTACTGAGAGCACTGTTTACAATAGCTAAGACATGGAAGCAAGCTAAATGTCCATCAACAGATGAATGGATAAAGAACTTGTGGTATACATATATACAGTGGAATATTAGCCATAAAAGGAAGGAATTTGAGTCAGTACTAGGTGAGGTAGACGAACCTAGAGCATGTCATACAGAATGAAGTAAATCAGAAAGAGAAAAACAAATATCGTTTATTAACACATATATATGGAATCTAGAAAAATGGTGCTGATGAACCTATTTGCAGGAGAGCAATGGAGACACAGACATAGAGAAACAGACCTGCGGATGCAGTGGGGGAAGACGAGGGCGGGACGACTGGAGAGAGGAGCACTGAAACATGTATATTACCATATATAAAATAGCCAGGAGGAACCCGCTGTATGATGCAGGGAGCTCAACCCCGTGCTCTGTGACAACCTAGGGGGTGGGATGGGGCGGTGGGTGGGAAGGAGTCTCCAGAGGGTGGGGACATACTGCTGATACATGTTGACGTATGGCAGAAACCAACACAACATTGTAAAGCAATTATTCTCCAGTTAAATATAAATAAACTTTTTAAAAAGAAAGAGTAAGCCATCAAAATTTAAAAATTATTCCCTTTTGAGAAAGGAGGCCATTAGAGTAAGGCATCAGGATAGAGAGTAGTCTTTGTTAAATATGTCTTTTCATGAATTTGATTTTGGACTCATGGAAACACTTTACATAATCAAGAAACAAAAGTTAAAACAAGCGGTTTCTAAAAATTTAAAACAAGCAAGCCTCTGTATAACCACACAGAAACTAATGATGTGGCTCAGTACAGTAACTGCATGTACATGAGGAAATTACTGAGGGGAAGCAAAGGACAGGGTGAGTTAGAGAGAACGGTGCTTGGAACTCACACAGGACCAGGCCAGGGCATCTTCACATCTGCCAAGCCAACCTGATAATCCCCTGGCCCCTGGGTGGAGCACACAGAAGGGTCTTTCCTCAGTTATGGGCAATAATCAGGGACAGTTTAATTGCTGCTCCAGTCCCACATAACAAAGCTGAATCAAACTGTTTCTCAGCAGCTTAAGTGAATCCTAAAACAAAGGTTAAGATGTTTACTGGAACACAGAAACACCCAGAACCCAATGAGGAAAAAGCCACAATGCCTGACATTCACTAAGAGTACCAGGCAGACTGAAAAGCAGAAAAATGTGATCTGTAGTGAGGAAAGAAATGAATCCATCAAAATCAACCCAGAAATGAGGCTAATGTTAAAATTAGTAGACATGGACATTAAAATAGTTGTTACAATTCTACTCTACTTGTTCAAATAGAGGGACTATTGAACATGTTAATCAGATACATGGAACATAGTTTTCAAAAGACCCAAATTAAACTTCTAGAGATGAAAATTACAATGTCTGAGATTAAAAAATACACTGGATAGGATTAATAGCAGTTTAGTCATTGGACTAGAAAAGATTAAATCGAAGTCAAAGCCACAGAAACTGTACACAATGAAACAGATGGGTGGGGATGCCTTTAAAAAAAAGAAACCGACCAGAGCATCTGGTGAGCCAGCATCCGTGAGCTCTCGGACATCAAGAAGCCTGATATGTGCGTCACTGTAGTTCCCACAACATCATGCAGACAGTGCTCGTTTCCCCGTGGCCTTTGCGTGAACTGGCACTGCAGAGGTGATTCAGGGCTGTGGTCACCACAAAGGGGTCCTTCCCTTCCAGGTCCGGATGCTTTTCAGGGCCTCATCATCCAGTGGGAGAAACCGGCTCAGAAGCTTCCTAGACCTTCAGGTGTTCTCATGGCTTCTCCTTCTCAGGCTTAGCTTCGTGAGGTGGATTCCAGCCCTTAAACGTGGTTTTCCTGAGTGAGACAGTGGAGGCCACCCCCACGCACGGGCACTAAGACCAGCACCTGACAGGTTCCTCACAGCGAAGTTCAGTCTCAGAATGTCCCAGGTAGCGAGTCTCCAACGCTAGGCTTCATGGGTCCAGAAACCTTAGGGACAACTGCTGAGCAGCCTGAAACTTAACCCCAAACCGCGGTCTCTTTGTGACAATTCTGTGATTCAGAACTACAAAGGTCTAAAACATGACTCTTCAGTGACCTGCACCCATATCCACAGCTGCTACCCAGTTAGGGGTGGGGTCTGTGATGCTAAGTGATGCATCCACGTAGGTGATATCTGCAAAACGCAATGCCATGAGCACAAAAAACAGATACGTGGTTCCCAGGGGCAGGTTAACAGGAGAGCAGACGCAAAGGAAGAACACAGGAAAGTTTTAGAAGTGAGAAAACCATTTTTCAATCTTGATGGTGTTGATGTTTATGAAACTATATGTACTTATCAAAACTGACAGAACTGTATAATTGAAAAAGTAGATTTTATTGTATGCAAATAAAAAAGTGATGCATTTGTCAAATCTCATAGAACCATGCTCTAAATAGGGGGAGTTTTACCGTTAATTGGAGAAGGCAGTGGCACCCCCCTGCAGTACTCTTGCCTGGAAAATCCCATTGACAGAGGAGCCTGGTAGGCTGCAGTCCATGGGGTCACAAAGAGTTGGACATGACTGAGCAACTTCACTTTACCATTAATAGATATAAATGACCTCTTCTTTAATAAAATAAATAGAAAGTGAGGAAACAAAAAGTCTAAAAATCGAGGCTTTAAAAGCATACATATTTAAATATATTTTTATATGACACTTAGCTTTTATTGAACCCAACTCGTATTCTGGTAGTAAACTTCTCCTAGGGTGAATCCTCCTGAATAGGTACTTCTCAAATTTTAATATGTACATGAATCTCCAGAGAGCACATTAAAATGCAGATTCTGATTCTGCATTTCTCACAAGCTTCTGGGTGATACCCATGCTGCTGGTCTGCTGGCCACACTTTAAGTAGCAAGGCCAGGGCACAGTGAGATCACCTGATATATAAAGGCCAAAAGAACCTGTCACTCAGATTGAACAAGGCTTCCTTGCGCGACCCACTGCCTTGGCTGTGTGAGTTATAGGATCTGTCCCTCAGCAATAGTGTCACTTACTCACTGCTGAAAGGTGACCCACCGTCATTCCCTAGGTCTTCCTCCTTGGTCTCCAGTGGAAGCCTGGAGCCAGGTGTGGAGCTGAATGCAGGCGATGACTGTGAAGAAAGCTTAACAGAAAGCCAGAAACTCCTGTCCTGAAGGCAGAGATTTCAGGAGGTCCACGAAGCCATAGAGGCCCATTTATTCACCCGCCCAGCCAGCCAGCCACCCACCCATCCCTCCATCTATCCACCCATCCTTCCATCTAACCATCCACTCATCCATCTATCCATCCATCCATCTATACATGTGTACATACATCTACGTATTAATAGCAACATCTCTTCAAATGTCAATTGAGATTACTCAGCCAGAAAGGAAGCCCACACTTATTCCTTGTGATTCTCCAGATATTGCAATGACTTTGAGTGGTATCACCTAACAATTGCTCAGAGTGAGTGCTTCCCAGGACCCAGCAGGGCATTCCATTTGTGGATGGTCTCCCAGCAGGAGTAAGAAGTGGCCTCTACTGGAAGCTAAGTGTTGGAGGATAGTAAATGGCTGGCTTTTATATTCAACAACTTCCTGACATTTCCCCAGTGAATTGACACTTCTTTGTGCATGCAAAAAAAAAAAAAAAAAAAGCTATATAAAAGCCTTCCCTGACAGCTTCTCTGCCCACAGATGCCCATAGGTATAAAACATCACATAGCAGGCTAACACATGACAGCACCTTCAGGTATTTGCTTAGGGATTTTCAGAAGGAAGCAACCACGTGTATATCCAGAGTCCATTTTAAGTCATTAACTTTTATTGGGCACTTACTCTGTGCCATAAAGTACCCTAAGTGCATTTCATATATAGGTAACCCCAACTAACCCTCAGAGCAACCCCACAAGGTGGGAACCATCACATTTTAAAGACGAGGATTCTCAGGCACAAGGAGGTTGGACAACTTGTCCAAGGACACAAGCTAGTAATGAGAAACAGGGATATAAATCCCAGCAGTTGCTGTCCCCAGACTCAGGCCTTCCCTCCCGACTGCTATGCTAGGGTTACCCTTTGCCTGACACTGCATGTATGAATGTTTACCGAGCCCACTGCACGACGAACAGTCATCACTTATTCCTCCCCACTTCCCTACAGAGCTTCCCTCTCTCACAGTAGGACAGGATGAGGCCTGGTACCCGAAGTCACGTACACAGAAAGGTTCATTTTTACCAAGGTTCTACCTTTCTTATGTGAAGATGGGGAAAGCTGTGGAGGAAGCAAACTTGGTTAAGGAAACCAGGGGTTCAGTTTGAACATCCTGAGTTAGAAATGCTTCCAAGGGAAGATGTCAGAGAGTAAGTTAAAAGCCACATGTTCAGTTCAGTTCAGATGTTACTGAAAGTCACATGTTACTGAAAGATTAAAGATGAAAATATCTGATGAATAGTGCATACATGCATGCATCTAAGTTGTTTCAGTCATGTCCGACCCTTTGCAATGCTATGGACTATAGCCTGCCAGGCTCCTCTGTCCATGGGATTCTCCAGGCAAGAATACTGGAGTAGGTTTCCATGTCCTCCTCCAGGGGATCTTCCCGCCCCAGGGATCAAAGGGATCAAACCGCATCTCTCACATCTCCTGCATTGGCAGGTGGGTTCTTTACCACGAGTGTGCCACCTGGGAAGCCTCTGATGGACAGTACGTTCTTTACCAGCTGAGCCACAAGGGAAGCCCCGGATGGTACATTCTTAAAAGCAACAGGGAAGAATAGATGGTAGTAGAGACAAAGCAAGGTTTTCCTTGAGCTGTTGATTGTTGAATTGGTTGATGAGTCTGTTGGGATTAATTATACTATTCTGATGACTTTCATATATGTCTACAACTTCCAAAAATTAAATTTTTAAAAATTCAGGACATAGAATCACTTATATAGGATACCATAAAAAATGAGTAACTTGGATCTAACTGTAAGGAAATATCTGACAAATAAACTGACTGTACTCTTCAAAAATGTCAGTATCATGAAAGACGACAAGTAACTGAAGATTTGTCTCACAATAAATAACACCAAAAAAGGCGTGACAATCTGTGATCCTGGTTTGGATTCTGGATCAGAAAAAAAAAAAAAAAAAAAAACCTGCTGTAAAAGCCATTATTGGGGCAATTGGTAAAATTTGGATCTGGATCAGTATATCAAATAATATATCAATGTGAAATTTCTTAAATTTAGCCATTTACTGTGATTATATAAAAGACTGTCCTTGTTCTTAGGAGCTGTACATTTAAATATTTAAAAGTGAAGAATCATGGTGAATGAAACATATTCTCAAATTACCCTGTACTAATAAGAATAATACTTTACATGTATAGATAGATATAGAGAAATTATGTAATTGTGGCAAAATGATAATTGGTGACTCTAGATGAAGCAGATATAAGGGTTTACTGTGCTATTCTTACACCTTTTCTTAGGTGTGACAGTTTTCAAAAAAAAAAAAAAATGAATACAATCACCTGATGTAATTAGTATCCCTATAATACATTCTTTGTGTTCCCTTCCTTATTGTCTTTGAAATAAAAAAACTATCTTTTTAACCCTTTAGAGATTGGTACCAGATACTTGATTTTTCTTTAAGAACCTCTTTTATGTATCAATTTTACGTGCATTAAGTTACAGACTCATCACAGCAGGCCCTGCACGCACTCCCTGGCTGCTGGGGATGTCCCTGAGGTTCTGCTCTCAGCTGTCAGCCCCTCTTGGGATTGCCTTGGCTGAATAACACCTTGTCTTAGTCCCTTTCCAGGGTGGCCCACATCCGGTGCTTGGTTAACCTGGGTTGTATGGGCCTAGCCCTCTCACCTCACCCAGTGGAGCCCTGCAGGGCAGGTCCAGCTTCAGAGCTCTCTGCCAAAGCAGTGGAGATCTCCACCGAGACTGTCTGCTTCCTTTGCCCTCCTTCCTACAGGTGTTGGCCGCCAGGACACCCTACACTTACCTCCTGCACGAAATCCCCACCCCTGAGTCCACTTACCAGGGAATCAGCTATGGCAATAATATGATGGCCATTTTGCAGATGAGAACTGAACCTTGGGGAAAAAGTCACTTGCCTGAGCTCAGAAAGCCATCTACTGGTGAAACTAAGTCAGACTCCAAATCTGCTGGGCTCCAGCTCCCTCTTTCTCTTTATCCTTCAAATCCTATGTCTATGTTAAGGCTGAGGCCAAGTCCCTATTTCCCCCAGAGACATCCTCAAATTCCATTTCTCATCTTGACACTCTCACCATCTGCTCTGTTTGGCATATGGCTATGGTCCCAGTTGGAGACTTTTCTTAACCATCACCTCTTATTACATAACCACTGTGCTGTTATTTAGCTTTTCAGTTTGAAGTCCGGTGCTTTCCCACATTATAATCTCTCTGGGGACAAATGTCATTTATTGTTCTTTGAATTCCAACAGTTGCTATCCATATGTTGGGGATGCAGCCAGTACATTACCATGTAGGGAAAGAACCCACAATTCCCATTTTTTTCTGGCTGTGGAAACAAACATCCTCAGAAGATCCTTAGCTCTGTAGCCTCAATTTCTTCTTGGCCTGTTTTGGAATGGTGTAGGGCTTTGTGATGTGGAATATAAGGGGATAAGACATTATTCTGCCAGAGGAGCAGTATCATCCATGGGGGAGTAGCTCAAACTATTACTGAGCCAGGAAACACTTGGTCAAATTCAGTCAAGTATAAAGAAGTGAACAACACACCAGGAATAAAATCATTGGAATGCAGCTTGGTTACTTTTTTTTTTTAGCAAAACTGCTTTGACAAAGTCTTAGATCAAAACTCTAAGACTACAACACCACATTATTAAATTTTAAGGGTAAAATAAGTGATTTGCTTTTCTTGCCTTTAAAGATTATTGACTGGGAGATTAGCAAGCCTTCTCCATAATCTCCTCCCAGAAAGAATGAGTGGAAGGAAGGGCAGATGGGAAAGTTTCATCCAAATTCCCTCACTGCCAGATCCTGGGAATCTTTGGTGCCATGGTAACTGTGTTACTAGGTGACCACTCAGGTACAGGCAAGACTTGAAAACAACAGGCATCTAAACGTATTATCAGCTCGAGGTTTGGAAACAATTTTCAGTACTTTTTTCTCCTTTGTTTCCAAATATCAGCCTGGAGGGATAACGCGTTGTACTGTAAGAACAACATAAATGCAAATCAACTGAAAATGATTTTATCAAACTTCTTAACTATTCAACCAGCACCCATATAGGAAGTAGATTTTAGAGAGAAGTTTCTGAGTTGGAACATCTATAGAAGTGGTATACAAACCATACAGCCCACAAGCCAAAGCTAACCTGCTGTTTGTTTTTTTATATCTTGTGAGTTAAGAATTGTTTGAACATTTTAAAATGGTTGAAAATAATCAAAGGAAGAATAATACCTAGTGACACCTAAAAATTATATCAAATTCAGACTGCAGTTTGAAAACAATATTTTACTAAAGTACAGCCATACTCATTAATGCATATTGTCCATAGCTGCTTTTGTGTTATAAGAGCTGTAATGGTAACAGAGATAATTGGCCCATGAAACCTAAAATATTCACCATGCAGCCCTTACAGAGAGAGTTTCCCATCCTTGACCTGGAGAGATGAGTTGCAGAGAAGTTAGATTAGGAGGCTGGGTCCCTTGGTGCCGTCATAGTTTGTTTAGTCTGCTACAACAAAGTAGCACGTGCTCGATGGCTTGTAAACAACAGAGTTTTTTTCCTCACAGTTCTGGAGGCTGGAAAGTCCTAGAACAAGGGGCCAATGTGGTCCCCTTTTGGTGGAGGCCCTCTTCTGGGTCACAGCTAAGGGCCATATCACATGGCAGAAGGGGCTGGGGTCAATCTGGAGCCTCTTTTACAGTATGTCACTAATACCACATCTGAGGGCCCCAGCCTCATGATTTAAGTACCTCCAACCCCACTTACTAATACCATCTCCTTTGGGGCTTAGGATTTTAACATCTGAGTTTGAGGGAAAACATGTTCAGACCACAGCTGGTGCCTTCCGTGCAGATTCAGGCCTTTTCAACTGAGCTATGTACACTCCATTCACTGCTGCTTCTATAATAGAAAAGCACGGCTGTGGTCTCTGTGGCGACCAAACAGGACAGCATCACGTGCCTGATATATTCTCACACATTGCACACTCTGAGGGGTCAGGCCATAGGCTACTCACTCCCGCATGTGTTTCATCCTGGTCCTGGCCATTTCACTGTTGAAAACTGTTGGTTCCGAGGGTGTGTCTGGAGCTGAGCTGGTGACCGTCCTTGTGTCTGAAAATCAATGCACAGTCCTTACTGACTCCATCAGCACTTCAGCAACTTCAAGGCAATAGTCAAGGACAACCAGAAAACAAGCTATTTCACCTCTGCCACAAGGTAATGCCACATTAATTAGAGATAAATTCAATTATGACATGCCTATTAAAGAATTTATTCCAAATGACAAGATTATTTACAGTTTTAATATGTACAAGGAATTCCAGGACAAAGCCTCTTTCAGGAAGGATTATTTAAACAAATACCATTATTTTAAAGCTGGCCTTTTTACATGGGGGAAACCAATAGTCTTTGCCACTATCTTTCAGTAGCTATGGAATTTGTTTTGGTGACTGAGGAATTTTTTCTAATAAGTTTAGTTTTCCCTTTATGTTAACCTCACATCTGAGCATTAGCTTTTTCGCAGTGGAAGGTAAGATGCTGACCAGGGAGTAATCTGAAGCTTTGAACTTCAGCAGGATGGAGCAGAAGGCCAAAGCTGGGTTCAGGAGGTAAAGAGCTGTTAATGAAAGCTTCAGAGTTAGGAAATCTGTTGAGAGCTGGTGTTTTGTTTTGTTTTGTTTTTTTTTTACCAAGATACCTTGGAGGCTCTCACAGAACAAGTGAGAAAACCGATGAGAAATACTCCACCCACTGAAACAACATTGCTTCCATTAAGCTAAGGCTGCCCCTAAGTGAGGGGCTGGGTCATCAAAAGTCACATCTTCATGTGGCCTGAGATGGGGCAGAGTCCTCTTTGTGTGTTCATCCCTCAGAGCCCCCACACGGCGCCTCATCCCATCAGGAGAAAACTCTTGAGCCCTAAGATTCTTTTAGGGACGATATCCATGCAGTGACTTTGTTAGAGCAGGTACCCATGCTGTGAAACTCCTACTTTCCCCTCATAACACACGTGACAGTCTGCTTTTGGACCAAACAAGGAAGTGAGGGCCAACTCCCATTTTGTGGGAGCAAAATTAGTACAGTTTTTCCCTCCATTTTTAAATTAAAAAGGCCAAATGCAAATTCTATTATTTTTTACCCCCACCTTCTTTGTATACTCCTCTGGGGGCACACAGCCCACTTTGAACTTTGTGTTTTTACAGCCACCACCAAGATGAATACAATCTTGCTTCACTTTGTCAGAATCTCTGGTCTTTCCTCAGGCTCCATCCCTAGATGCAGAGTCACTGGTGAGAACTTTGTAAAGGGCACATTACAATTAGCTAAGCAAGCTGCATGTCCTGCCTAGTACTGCATAGGCAGGTACTAGGGCCTGATGGCTCCCTTGTTCTCCCTCAGGAGGCCACGCTTCAACTCCGAGAGAAACCTATCTCAGTCTCTGTTACCAGAGATGGCTTCACAGCAGCATCCTCTCCCAACGGCTGCTTCTTCCCAGAAAAGGCTCTTGTGAGGGGGTGATGGGGGAGGCAGAGTGGTTCACTTCATATTCATGTTGGTTGCTTTTTATAACCATCTTTTCTAGAACCTAAGAAGTTATGAAAACAACAAGCATACCATGCCAAATAACATGCAAGCTCAAAACCCAGTTCTTCCAAGGTAGAAAGGAAGGCTATGTTTCCCGTCTCACCCAGAGCAAGCTGGCAATTCTTAGGGTTTATGCAAGGAAAGGTCAGAGCAATTTCCCCAGAGCTGCAGCTTATTTTAATTTGGTTACTGCTTGCTTCAATAAGAGCCTCAGCATCATGGGGAAAGATGCTTAGCCTTGAGCCCAATGATAGAGGTTGGGGCAAAAAGAATTTCAAGCAACAGTCTTGGCGAAACTTGGTGCTCAGAGCAACTCTTTTCACAGTGTTTCCTATTCACCAGCCTTTCTCCTTCTACTTTCCAACAGGAATAGCAGTTGTTTTATGTCTAGGAAAAGGACAACATGTTCGGCAACCACAATAAAGAACAACTGGGCCGAGTCACAGGCTTCCTCCAATAGGTGGTCACTGAGTCTTCTGGAGTACATTCTAGACCACTGCTTCTCAAACTCATGTGTGATTCGAATCAGCTAGGTCCTGTTAAAATGCAGATTCTGACTTAGTATGTGTGGGTAGGGACTCAGATTTTGCTAGGCCCTACCCACATGTTTCTAATATGCTCTCAGGTGATACCAGTACTGCTGGACATGGGACCACATTTTGAGTAGCAAATGTGACAAGCTAGCTCTTAATTCGTGGGGTCCGGTGCTATCTGACAATGCAGGACTCTTTGTTTAAAAAGCAGGAGAAAAGCTGGTTCAGGATAGGGACCTGTCCTGGTGTTTTTTACTGGATATTTCATGTCATCTTCTCTTGGGAACTGGGCTAGCTACTCTCAAGAAAAGTGAAAATCTTCACAAAGACCCAAAGGCCCCCTGATTCAAGCCCTCCAGAAGTCATGTCTGGCTTCCCTTTCCCAGACCTCAGCAGAGGTGGCAGTGGTGGGCGAGGACAGTGTTGAGGAGGAGGTGTTGTTCAGAGGACTCTCTCCAGGGAGGAGGCCCCTAAGGAGGCTTCAAGACTCTGCCATATGTCCCACTGTCTCAGCAGACTTTATTCATAAAACATAAATTTAAAAATAAGATTATTAGGGATTTATTAAAATCCCTCCTGAGCCTGGAGCACTGTGTTGGTTGCATGCCCATAAAGTTCTGGTTCCAAAGTTCTGATGTCTTAATGTTTCTTAAAAACAATGAATCAATCCCTAGGTTGATTTTCTAAATTATTCTTCTTTGTTAATTTCAACAGCATTTTCATGCACTTACACACAGCATGTACATGCGAGATGCCCACACCATGTTGGAGGCACTGTGGCAGCACAGATCGGGAACTCTATACACTCACCTCTCCCAGGGCTCTGGGAGCCGCAGCCTGCGGGCTCAGCCTCTGCTGAGTCTGTCCCTTTCTGATCTACCTTTGATGGGTCCTCATCTTTGATTCATCTTCAGGTTTTTCTAAGAACAGTGGATCTTGACAAGGAGCATGGCTTAGACATCACTCTTCTTCTTTCAGGGTTTCTAAGACTGAAGAATGTCCACCAAGCAGAGTTTATACCTACGGTGATTTTTTCAAAGAGGATATGTGCACAGTGAGGGTAGATTTTAGAGAAAACTCCAACCACTCCATTCTTCCTGTGGGAAGTTCTGAAGGTACGTGGTCCCGTGTACTCTGAGAAAAGTCCTGAGGGGTGTGCTACATGGCTGAGACCCAGGGGGTCTTTGAGATTTCAGCCAGGGAGCAGCAGCAGATCAGTTGGCATCCATGCCCTGCCTCTTCCACTCACTCCCCACCTGGGCTGTGTGCTCCGGAGGAGGGACTGAAGAAAGTGAAAATGTCAATCATTCAGTTGTGTCTGACTCTGTGTGACCCCAGGGACTGCGGCCTGCCAGGCTCCTTTGTCCATGGGATTTCCTAGGCAAGAATACTGGAGTGGGTTGCCATTCCTCCTCCAGGGGATCTTCCCCACACAGGGAGAGAACCTGCGTCTTCTACATTGCAGGCAGATTCTTTACCACTGGGCCACCTGGGAAGCCCCACATTCAGGAGAACAAAGAGCCAAATGTGCAATGATTCCTTGGGCCCTTTTACAGAAGGGAGCATTTTCTGGCTGTCCTAAGTCAACCATAACACCATGTTTGCTGTCCTGAGTTCAATCTGCTCTTCTCAAAACAGAAAACTCAAATAATTCCATGCAAATTCATTCCAACTCATCATGGACAACAATAGCACCAACAAAAATGACTAAACCTTTTTTGGTGAGTAAGTGCCGTGCCCTGGGCATCATCTCATGGGAGGTTCCCAGGAAGTAGGCACATTTTTCAGTGAGGAAATCAAGGTTTAAGATATTCAGTTCACACAATGAATACCCTCTGCAGCTGGGGCTTGACACTAGGCCTAGATTCTGGTCACTCACGTTTCAAAGTCCCAGAGGGAATACCCATTTCATATGACCACTGTTCTGGGAGTCAGCCAGGGTGCTCCTTGCCATGTTTTACTTTCCAGTACTCATCACTCCTCCACTCCCCTACCTTTTTCAACTAGTTACTGACCCCTTGACCACAGAGATTATGTCCTGTTCATCTTTTTGAACTTCTTATTCTAAGTGTACAACTCAATGGTGTTAGTACATTCATGATGTGCTACTACTATCTCCAAAACATTACTACTATCTCCAAAACTTTTTCATCACTCCAAACAGAACCTCTGTAACCATTAAACAATAACTCACTATTCTTCCCCTCCCCGAATCCCTTGGTGATATCTAAAGTACTTTCTGTGTCTGTGAATTTTACTGTTCTAAATAACTCATATAAGTGGCACACAATATGTGTCCTTTTGTGCCTGGCTTATTTCACTGAGCATCATGTTTTCAAGCTCCTCCACATTGTAGCCTGTGTCAGGATCTCCTTTTTATGGATGGATAATATTCTATTGTGTATATATATATATTCATTCAACAGTTGGACAGTTGGATTGTTTCCACAACAAAAGATAAATGAACAAAATGAGTATTATGACTAACACCGCTGTAAGTAGTTTTACAGAGGTCCTTTGTCAGGTTTAGGAAATTCCTTTGTATTCCTAGTTTGGTGACTGTTTTTATCAAGAAAGGGAGTTAGATTTTGTCAAACACTCTTTTGCATCTATTGAGATGGTCATATAGTTTTTGTCCCTTAGTCTATGTCCTTTAGTCTATGTTTGACATTAATTGATTTTCTGATGTAGAACTATCCTTGCAGTCCTGAGATAAATCTCTCTTGGCCAATCTATATAATCCTTCAGTTCAGTTCAGTTCAGTCGCTCAGTCGTGTCTGACTCTTTGCGACCCCATGAATCGCAGCACGCCAGGCCTCCCTGTCCATCACCATCTCCCGGAGTTCACTCAGACTCATGTCCATCGAGTCCGTGATGCCATCCAGCCATCTCATCCTCAGTTGTCCCCTTCTCCTCCTGCCCCCAGTCCCTCCCAGCATCAGAGTCTTTTCCAATGAGTCAACTCTTCGCATGAGGTGGCCAAAGTACTGGAGTTTCAGCTTTAGCATCATTCCTTCCAAAGAACACCCAGAGCTGATCTCCTTCAGAATAGACTGGTTGGATGTCCTTGCAGTCTAAGGGACTCTCAAGAGTCTTCCTTCAACACCTTAAAATCTTTTTTTTTTAATTGCTGTGTTTGGTTTGCTAGTATTTTGTTGATGATTTTTGCATATATAGCCATAATGAATATTGGTTCAGTTTGTTTTTCTTGTGATGTCTTTTGTTTTAGTATCAAATAACAGCCTCACAGAATGAGTTGGGCAATGTTCTATTGTATTCTGTTTTTTAGACGAGTTTGTGAAACTGGTATTAATTTCCCTTTGAATGTTTAGTGGATTCACCAGTGAAGCAGTGTGGGCCTGGTGTTTTCTTTGTTGGAAGTGTTAAAATGACTACTTTGACTTACTTGTTATAGGCCTATTCAGATTTTTTTCTCTTCTTGAATCAGTTCAGTAATTTGCTTCTTTCTAGAAAATTGCTCTTTCATCTGATTTATCTAATTTTTGCCCCTTGTAATTAATCCTTTTAATTTCTTTAAAGTTGGAAGCAATGTCTCCTTTTTCATTTCTGGTTTCCTAACTGTCTTTCTTAAAGATTGATCAATGTTTTACACCTTTTCAAAGAAACAATTTTTGGTCTCATTGATATTTTCTATTGTTTTTCTCTTCTTTATTTCATTTATTTCCACTGCGGCCTTTACTATTTCCTCCTTTCTGCTTGCTTTGGGTTTCATTTGCTCAAGTTTTTAAGTTCTATAAGGTAACATATTTATTTTAGAGGTCCAATAGGTAGGAATTAAAATCAAAGTACCAGCCTTCAGGTTTGGGGACCACAGTCATCATTCTGTCTCTAACATCGCAAGCAGCATGGTCCTCCCGTCATCTCCCTGGGCTTCAGTTTCCTCACCGTATATTTAAGTGTTTCATTAGACTAAGGGCCTTCTTTCTATTCAAACATTCGGTGATCTGTAAGACACATCCCCAGACCTCCAGGGTTATAGACTTTAATTGGGAAGGTAACACCAACAAAGATGAAGAGCAATCAAAGGGACCAAATATGAAGAGACAGATGGCTGGAACCAACAATGAAAGTTACAGGCATTACTGAACATCAGGCACCATCATTCCGGAGTCATTCCCCACCTGAGAAATGTCGGCTGGTGAGGCTTGATACCACCCATGGGAGTGTTTTGACAATGAGATGAAAACAAAATGATCTGAAGAAACATCAAGCAACTAGAAGCTGTGTGTCTTAAAACTGCAAAGCACTGCTCATGATAGTAATATTGTCAGGATCCCTCCTACTTCTATGGTCTCTCTTAAATAGCAAAGCTATTTTCCCTGCAGAAGTGACAGCTTGATGATCCTGACATTTCACCAGCAGAGATTCTTCTCTCATTTCTTCCAAAGTTTCTTTTTATTCATTCCAGTTGCTGGATGAATGACCTTGATTATAAAACAAAAACCTGCATTTGCACTTCCTGCAGAACAACCTACCACATGGGTGATGAGCTGATGCAGGCACCGCGGGGCTGGATATTCTGGCAGACGAGCTCTCCCTTAAGTTCCTGGGACACTGCTTAGTCAGGAATCCTCACAGACGCTGTCCTTGGTGCTCAGCATGTTTAGAATGCTTCTCACCTTATCTCCTTCAACCTCTCTCTTTCTCTCAGTTGCCCACAGAATACTCAGGGTGTCCTTGACAGATACCCCTCTCTGCCCAGATTACTGCAAAGGTACAGCTTCATGGCCACAGTTTCTTTCTCCTCCAGAACACTGTGAGAGCACTTCCACTTACTGAGAAGCTTAGCTGACCCACATCTTTGTGGACATCTTTCCTTGAGAATCTCCCATGATGATACTGGACCTCAGGATGTTGATACAGTGGGCTAAGAATCTTTGAAGCAGGTTGGTCTCCACCTTCACTATGTTATCCCAACACCCAGAGGTGGAGTTGTAGCACCCAAATTTCCTTTCAAGGAAAGACGTGTTACCCAGCTGGTGGGAGTGGGGGACACAGACAGACTGCAGCCGCCATCCCTGCAGAAGCGGCCTCAGTGGCAGAGCCACATTGCCCAGAGTTATGCCCTTCCCATGTGCCCCTGACATGAAACAACTCATCGCAACTGAGGAAGAAAGCCTGATCACTTTGTCTTGCACAGACAACCTGAGTTCTGATCCCCACAATGGTTCAAGTAAGGCTTGTCAGGCCCGCATCACTTTGCAGCTTCTCCTCCGCTTCATCCTGCTTTCCTTCCTTCCTGTCCACAGAGGCCCATCCTGAGTAATGTCGTCCCACCCAGCTCCATGTCAGAGGCTTCCTCCCAAAGAAGCCATGACATGTGGGAATGGGGGCTGGCAGACAGGGGGCACACAAGTGGTGGTCTTGAAGCCCTCAACACAGTGGGTATTTGATGACTGATAATAAAAATGACAATGTAACCTCTCCCAACCCTATCACCATCCCTAGCTCCCTCAGAGAACTGTTTCTATAGGAACAGGGCAGAAGTCAGCAGCTAAGAAAGTTGTTGCCAGCCGCGCAGCAGCAGCTGAGTCCCAGCCAAACCCCAGGAGGAGGCTGGAGAAGAAAGCAGACAGGCGGAAGGGAAGAAGATGGCCCAGGAGAGAACCACCTCCAGATGTTTCCAGTAGGAAGGGAGCCAGGGCAAATAAGGATGAGTGCATGAGCTGCCTTAGGCAACTGTGGTCTGGGCCCTAACTCTGTGATGTTTGATCAGTTACAAAACTTCTGTGATTCAGTTTCCTCATCTGTACAAAAAAAAAAAAAAAACTGCATTTTAGAGCTTTAGCAAAGCCTAAATGCGATGATCTATATAAAGTATGATGCTGTCAGTACATGTATGCTGCCTCCCTGGCCCCCAGGGCCCTTACCCCACTGCTTTGCACAGGGAAGTTTCTCAATAAATAAATAGCACCCCATTGCCTCTACCAAAATTAATTAGTTAGAAAAAAAGTAGACCCGTTTGGAGAGGAAAACTGCTACTCACAGGGGAGATGATAAATACCAGAAGATAGGAAATAAACTTTCTATTTTTATTACACAGTTATTTCACACAACAAATATTCAACAGAATTGCACGGAAGATTAAAAACAACAGGAGTTCAGGGGTTTGCAAATGGTCATTTTCTTTTGAATACATCAGAAGAGGCCTCTAAGAATAGTACCTTTCAACTTAAAAAAAAAAAAGAGGGAGTGTCTATTTTAGGATTGAGGCAGAGCAATTAAATGTGCCATCAGGGTAAGAGGTTTGTGGAGGCCAGGCTCTAACTTTTTCAGCTGTGCTTACCTTGAGGAGACAGTAGCCAGCGTTTGGGAGTTTCATTATTCTGGGGTGCTTACATGGAGAATCAGCTTTAGAAACAAAATCTGTTTTTCTGTAACAGAAGATTGAGCTGGCTTCCAAACTGACTCAAATGTTTAAGGTAAGTACATCAGCACTCCCCTCTTCTTTCAACAGAAAAGAATCACAGAGGTCATCCATGGTCATTGTGGATAAATTAGAAAACATGGAAGGGTGGTATTTCTGGTGTGTGCATGTGTGTGTATCAACTATAGTTTATTTCTTAATAACACCTCTCATGCCAATGAATATGTAACTACATCATCATTTTTAATAAACTGAGAAATTTATTCTAGAAGACATATTAGCCCTTAATGCTAGGTATTTATTTTGACTCTCAATTTTTACTATTGTAAACCACACTGCCCTGAGAATCTTTGTATATATTTCTCTTTACACATAATTCTGATTATTCCTTTAAGATAAATCCCTAGACACAGACTTGCTGGGTCAAAAAATATTTCAGTCTTTCAGGTTAGTTTAACCTAGATGTTGAAAGCCAAACTTATTCTAGGTTGTAATTAACACTGTTTTCAAGGGGGTCACAAATACATTAAAGATGCAATGTGAGGCACCTTTAGTAAAAACTTCATTCAATTTATGAAAATCTAAAAATCAAATGTAAGCATTTTCTTTATAAAGCCTTAGCTGGAAGTGAGAGCCCAGTGGTCTCAAAGTCTCTGAACCAGCAGCATCAGTATCATGTGGGAAAATGTTAGAGATGTAGATTTCTGGGGCCCACACAAACCTATTGAATCAGAATCTCTAGGGGTGGTATCCAGCGATCAGGATCTCATGCGGAGTTCATCACTTCCTGCCTGGAGTTCTAGTTATTTGGTCTAGAGATAACAATAAACCCAGAAGTTCCCTGAAAACATGAAGTGTGTCTAATATTGCTCTGTGTGAGCCCTCTGATGGTTTATGTCAGAAAATACTTGATAGATGTGTCATCATTTGTAACGCAGGCTTACATTTCCAACTTTTCACATAAATACACTAATAGAACTTTTAAATGAACTGGATAAGAAATCCTCTACCCTGAAAAATGGGTGGACAGTCTTCTGTCAGCGACACAGCTTTACTGACCCAACCAGAGTGGCCTCAAAAAGCAACTGGTTTTGGTGTATAATCACTGCTGATAGAATAGCTTGACCCTGCCCCCTTGAGAATGAGCTGTGTCTAAAGTTCAAATGGCCAGGATGACTTATTCGCTGGGCCTCGAACACCAGCCTCTCTCTGGAAGGCACTTCCATGGCCATCTGTGCCGCCTGCACACACAGCCAGGAGCATCTCTGAGCCTCTTTTGGGGCCAAGAGGGATGACAAGAGACCGCGTCCCTTTCACCCCTTCTAAGCTGATGGTGTGGAATTCAAGTCTCAGCTGGAGACTCCGCTGAGCAGATTCAGGACCAAGTTTTCCACTTCTGCAGGTAGGCATTTCATGGAGTCTATTGCCAGCTGGCACTGCTGTTGGCATCTATTCAGGAGAGCACACTGGACAGCTTCTTACCTTTCCATACACCATCAATCCTGAAAACTGCTGCTGAAGCAAACAGCTTTCTCTGCAGTCAGCAGCACAGAAAAGAACTGAAGAATACCCCGCCTCCCCCCGTTGCTGATCACCTACTCCTGTGAAAGACAAAAGAGGGGCTGTTTCCACAGGACACTGCCCAGGCCATCTCTCCTCCACATGTCTAGGCACTTTTAAGGTCTAGTCTTATCGTTACTGCAGTACACAGCCATCATTATTCTAGACGTCACCTTCCCCCTTTCTGTGTAGGAGAATCCTCTTCTTCATGAGACAGAGTCCAGCACCCATAAAAGCAGCTATAGATGCCAGGTCACTTCCCAGCCTCCGCGCCATCAGGGAGCAGGCACACAGCCAGCCTCTGAGGTGCTCCCCAGACTTTATCAGAAGTTGCATGGAGGAGAAGTGGAGCTTGAGAAGGCCATGCAGTCAGGGGTGGGGCTCTAACCAGGGAGCCTGGCAGCCACGCTCCACGACCATCATTTGTAGCCTTGAGGATGCTCAAGCTGCCCTAAGGAGCCGCATGTGGAGGGGAGCTGAGGCCCCAGGCAACTTGCAGTGCGAGTGAGTGAGTGAGTGAGTTGCCAAGAGGTGTCCTCCAGCTCCAGTCAAGTCTTCCCATGATCACTGTCCTAAGGACATCTGACGACAACCTCGAGGAAGACCCTGAACCAGCACTCCACAGCCAAGCGGCCCCTGGATTCATGACCCACAGAAACCACGAGAGGTACAGAGGACTATTGCTGTTTTCTGCCAGTGTGTTTCCGAGTAGTTGTTAATACAGCCACGGTTTAAGCACCGAGTTAATACAGCCACAGTTTAAGCACCGAGTTTTTACAGAGGGTCAGGATAAGAAACTAATATATGAAGAATGTTTCTATTTCATGTTTGCTGTAGAACTATGTTGCTAAGTTTTTGTAAAGACCTTAATAGACATCTACATTTTGTAGATGTCCTTCGAAGATGGATAAAAAAATCTTAAAATTCATGTGAGAAAACGCATGTGAGTGGATAGGAATATTTGAAAAATATGAAAATTAGAAGATGAATGTCTTATCAGACATTAAAACATTCCATAAAGGCAGTGTAATGAGAACACTCTAGTACTGATAGAGGATTAAGAAGCTAGATCAATAAGCCAAAAACAGAGGCAGAATTAAATAATATCCAGGAGTTGGAATACAAAAAATAACTTAAATGGAAAAAATAGATTTTATTGGTGCAAAAACCTCAAGTGTGTAAAATAAGACAATAGCAATTCTAGAATGAAATTTAGGAGGCTATATTGAAAACACTGTTAAAAAACAGTCAAGGAGGAATGAATTAGGAATTTGAGATTAACGTATACACACTACTATATATAAAATAGATAACCAACAAGGACCTACTGAATAGCACAGAGAACTATACTCAATATAGCCTACAAGAAAAGAATTTGAAATCTAAATCACTGTGCTGTGTACCTGAAATTAACATAACATTGTAAATCAACTATACTTCAATAAAGAAAGAAGGGAATAAATAAAAATACTGAATCACTATGTTGTACATCTGAAAAACTTTTAAGATTATACTTATACTGTTTTGGTCAATTGTACACCAACAATATTTGAAAAAATTAGGCTGAAAAACTTAAAAAAAAACCACAGAAAAGCTAGAATATATAAAAGTCAAGTAACCTTTACCTACTTAAAAATAAAAATTCCTCCACCAAAAATCCAAAAGAGACAATAAACAGAATTAATGGACATAAAACAGACTAAGGAAATTTTGCTACACATATGATAGAAAAGGAGGTATTATTATTTTTGTAATAATTCAGCTTAATATATTGAACATTAAGTCAAGTGCAATGGCAGTGACTATTTCCACATAAAAGAGCATGGGATATTAAAGATCCTAATAACTACCTTTTACAAAGAAAAGACTTTGCTTAGGAAAAATAATAAAAAGTAGCTACCAAGACAGTTCATGCCATATTCACCAGAGTGATGATCTGAACTGCTCGCCATTCTCAGCCAGCCTGTTCCTCTTACCTGTTCCTGGCTCTGTTTCTCCCTGTCCTGTCCTTTCCACCTGCAGGGCCTTCCTCTCCATCTTTTCATGGCCACATCTATCCTCACATCTTGAACAGGCTCAGATGCTGCCTTCTCCTTGAGACATCCTTGGTGGCTCCCTCCCCCAACTAAAAGCTATTCCCCCATTTTCCGAATTCTTATTATCTTGTTACATAGTTATTTAGGCCCTTGTCTTGGTTCTTCTCTGAAATCTTAAGCCTTCAATGGCAGGATCCAGACCTAACACATCATTGCCATCTACTACTATTCCTCTACAAAGTATATAAACTTTGATGAAATCCTAATGTGCAAGTAATAAAGGAATAAACGACTGCTGAGTTTCTTTCTTAGCTAGGTAAACTTGATTCCTGGAACTTTTTGTAGACAGTAGGAAAATACAGAAAGTTCTTTGCTAAGAAGATGCTACTAAGAGTGATTACTACTACTGCTTTAGGAGTGCATTTAAATTACAAAGCCTTTCTCTACCTTTCATCACCACATACATGCCAAATGAATGTGCCTGGCATGGTAGCATATATAGCAGGTTCTCTGTAAATCACCACTAACTCTGAATCTATTTTAATCTTTCAAGTTTCAAAGAACTTCTAGAAACTATTAAATTTTTATCAGATATAAATCTATAAAGACAGAAGGCATAGTGGCAAGTTTTATGCATGCACATCAAAATGATCCAAGTGGTTTTTAATCCAAAATGTCCCTCCTCTCCTCCAAATGCAGTGGTTTCAAAGTGTCAGTAAGCAAAGATAAGACATTATGTTGAAATCACTCTAATTATTACATGAAATTCTTTTCTGTCAAGGTGAAAAACACAATAGTGCAAGGTTAAATGGCTGTCAGTCATCCCTACATTTAATAGCTTAGAGTCTGAAGAGCTTAAGCAAAGAAGTTTTGAAGGGATTCCAAAGCACTGATGTCTTCTCTGGTCTCTATCAGTCATATTGTTTAGTGGAGATTAAACAGTAATTACCAACATTCAATGGAAGAACTGAAGGGTAACAAATTTCAAAAGCCAAACTGATTAGACATGTTAACACGCTAAAGAAATCATAATGGGCAGTGAGGTTTGGAAGCATCTCTTGTGTTCTAATGACTTCTGTGACAACATCCTGCTTGGAGGTACAAAACAAGCCTTTTTATAAATAGTTCACCCGACTTGTATCATTCTGCTGATGACTTCTCTATAGAAGTACAGCTAATTTCCTAGTTGTTAAAAGGGCTAAACTTCATTTGTTGCCTCGGTTCCTAATCTGGTTACTAAGAAACGCAGAGACAGAATTTTCCTTTTTAAAGGAAAGCAGAGGTCATCTTTGGCCTTTACTGGCTAATGATGGGCCTGAACAGTTACTATAGCAACACCATGTGTTGTCTGTGGAATGAGAGCCCATAATCAGTCCCCCATCTCAAGTCACTTCTTTCAAAACATCCTCCTTATTGTTTGTTAAAGCTGATTTTTTTTTCTGACCATGCTTAAGAACCAGTGGTACCCTAGTCCATACAATAAAATTCAAGATTCTTAACCTGGCACCAAGGTTCCCTGGGGGCTTGGTCCTGTGCATTCAGATTTGTTGATCCCTTCCTCACACCTTACACTGAAGCAGCACCAGCCTTCTGGACAGTTCCATGGATACACCCAGTTGTTTCATATTTCTGAGCCCTCTACTGCTTGACCCTCTGTAGGGAACACTTCCTCTTTCTGACCACTTGGCTGCTCTACTTACCTTTCCATTCATTCATCTAATGACTCTTGAAAATTCTGTGTGTCAGGCTATGTGCCAGATTCTGATTCACGCCAGATTCTGGTGTGAATAAGATCTTGTCAGGGTCCTCATGGACCTGGGCAATCATAAGCCTTCTCCTCCTCTGTAGAGCTTTGCTCTAGCTGCATATCCAGAGTGGACCCCTCCTAACCATCTCCCTTGTTCCCAGTATGTGTTGTCCTCTTCACAATGCCCTGTAATTACCTGCTCCCTCACTAGACTGAGAGCTCATCAAGGGAGGGACCTTGTTTTCTCCATCACTCTGTAATACCTGGCTAATCATATGTGTGTTATAAACATAGTAGGGAAGAAAGGAGAGGTGGGGAGATAGGTAGCACATTTCAACCATCAAAGCTTCATGTTTCAAAGCATCTGCCCTCAGTGAAATGGCTGTTGCCTGCATCTCTGGCTGTCCTCCAGACACCCCAGGCATTTCTGGCCTTTCCTATTCCCTTAAAAAGTGTTTTGTTCTCCTTTCCTCACCTAATTCTACCTAGGATCCCCCAGCATTCTGTTCATGACTGACCTTGCCTTCTTGTACTCCATTGGGAACTTTGAGAGTAATTTAGGCTTCAGAAACGAGATGCCTCCATTTGGGAGGGTGTGTCCTCCATGCATAAAAGAAGCACCAAGTGGGTGACACTGTTACAAAGCTTTGTGCTGGTCTATCCAGGACCACACTGGGTGGCTGGGACCATGTTGGAAATAGGTTTCAACATCTGAATCTTCATACAGTGCCTCGAACCCCCTAAATGTCTGACACAGATGCTTAGGATGATGAAAAAATACAACATTGGTTCCAACAAAGCTCAGTAATTCTTGTATGCAGTGCTAGATAGCCCAGCAGACACTGACATCACTATAAAAAGAAGAAAATTCCTAGAAGAAGCTATTTTCATTTTGGCTTATAATCAAGTCCTCTGTAATTCTAAGAAATATATATTTTTTAGTTTTAGTAGCATTTTGTTTGAATTATAAATTGGGGTAGATGTGCAGGATAAGAATCTCAGGGCTTAAGGGCATTAAATCCATGGCTCTCAAAGTAAGGTCTGGATCCAGAATATCATCACCACCTGGGAACTTGTTAGAAACAAATTCTAAGGCACACAGTGCACCTGCATCTTCCCAAGGCCTTTAAGTGATTCAGATGCCTGTTTAAGTGTGAGAACTACTGATTTAAAGGCTGCAACCTGACCTTGATATGTTCAGGAGACTCAGATGCTGAACCTGAAATTCAAAAAGCCACCTTCTAATTGGGGATCCCTTGAAGCTCCACAAATGTTTTCTTATCCAACCTCTCAACTCTCCAGGGACACAGGAAGGGAGGCATCCCTGCCCCTGTTTCACATGGAAATCAAACAGTCTGGGGTAAACCACTGCCAGCAGCATCTTCAGGGCAACAGTTACAACATATTTGGTCCAAAGAACCAGAAGGATATTTGCATCTGTTGCTCCTCCTCTCTTGTCTAGGGTTGGCAGAAGCTCTTGAAAATGTTTGTGGAAGATAATTAAGACCTGGCATGCTCAATGGGCAACTGGATATTGCCATTGCACAGGCTCATGCTGCCTGTGAGTGAAGTGTGTCAATCATCAGTTCAGTTTGGTCACTCAGTCGTGTCCGATTCTTTGTGACCCATGGATTGCAGTGCGCCAGGCCTCCTTGTCCATCACCAACTCCTGGAGCTTGCTCTAAGTGATGTCCACTGAGTGAGTGATGCCATCCAACCATCTCATCCTCTGTCGTCCCCTTCTCCTCCGGCCTTCAATCTTTCCGAGAATCGAGGTATTTTCCAGTGAGTTAGTTCTTGCATCAGGTAGCCAAAGTATTGGAGTTTCAGCTTCAACATCAGTCCTTCCAATGAATATTCAGGACTGATTTCCTTTAGGATTGACTGGTTTGATCTTGCAGTCCAAGGGACTCTCAAGAGTCTTCTCCAACACCACAGTTCAAAAGCATCAATTCTTCAGCACTCAGCTTTCTTTGTCGTCCTACTCTCACATCCATACACGACTACTGGAAAAACCATAGCTTTGACTAGATGGACTTTTGTCGGCAAAGTAATGTCTCTGCTTTTTAATGTGCTGTCTAGGTTGCTCATAACTTTTCTCCCAAGAAGCAAGCATCTTTTAATTTCATGGCTGCAGTCACCATCTTCAGTGATTTTGGAGCCCAAGAAAAAGTCTCTCTCTGTTTCCATTGTTTTCCCATCTATTTGCAATGAAGTGATGGGACCGGATGCCATGATCTTCATTTTTTGAATGTTGAGTTTTAAGCCAGCTTTTTGACTCTTCTCTTTCACTTTCATCAAGAGGCTTTTCAGTCTCTTCACTTTCTGCCGTAAGGGTGGTGTCATTTGCATATCTGAAGTTATTGATATTTCTCCCATAAGTCTTGACCCCAATTTGTGCTTCATACAGTCTGGCATTTCTCATGATGTACTCTGCATATAAGTTAAATAAGCAGGGTGACAATATACAGCCTTGACATACTTCTTTCCTGATTTGGAACCAGTCCATTGTTTCAAGTCTGGTTCTAACTGTTGCTTACTGACCTGGATATAGATTTCTCAAGAGGCAGGTCAGGTGGTCTGATATTCCCATCTCTTGAAGAATTTTCCAGTTTTCTGTGATTCACACAAAGCCTTTGGCATAGTCAGTAAAGCAGAAGTAGATGTTTTCTGGAACTCTCTTGCTTTCTCTGTGATCCAACGGATGTTGGCAACTTAATCTCTGGTTCCTCTGCCTTTTCTAAATCCAGCTTGAATGTCTGGAAGTTCTTAGCTGATGTACTGTTGAAGCCTGGCTTGGAGAACTTTTTGAGCATTACTTTGCTAGTGTGTGAGATGAGTGCAATTGTGCAGAAGTTTGAAAACTATAGAACTACCACACAGTTGCATTCAGTGTCAGTCATGGAGGGTTCCTGTTTAAGTGACAGGGCTTATACTCTGACAGACCGAAGCTTCTATTGCCCCTTGGATCCTGTTAACATTCAGATATATATCAAAAACCATGACTGTTAATAAGCTCTAACTGTGACTGTGGTTGACAAATCTCAGAAAGTGAAGTTAGAGCAAAGCAACTACTGTCTACCTGAGCAATCTCATGTCCGGTGAGACCACATGAGGGGATGTCTTCACAGCTCCTGTGTAATGCCAAAGAAGCACTGGTCCTGGAATCCAGAAAGCCATCATACTCTCATCTGCAATGAGCACCTCCCCAGACAGGTATTTCTGAGGCTTGCTGCCCTTCATATCTGTGTCTGGCAGGCCATTCCTCCCTATCTGCCTTCACACACACACTTAGGAGTTTAGCTTTCACCTTTCCCTGTTCCTAAGTTACTCACCACTCACCCATCTGCTTTCTGTCTTCTTAAAGTCACTAATAGCCCTCATCTGCTCCCACCTCTTCTCTGATTCCCTTTGTTTCTGAAGGGTTATATCAGCTTTATTCCATTGCTGTCACTTTTGTGGCACTCCTGGCAGAGATGAATGTGTATTTTTATTCCAAGTTCTAATGCTCACTTATAAAATCATACAGTCTTGAAGGGAATTTAGATATCATCTATCCAATCCAGCATTTTATTTTTTTGCAGTGAAATCTTTTTTAAGACACAATCTTATGTTGAAATCTAATTTATAAAGCAGATAAGAGTGAAACTATTTTGGTTGAAGCTGGGAAAGGAGCAGAGTCTGCATCTAATTTCTCTTAAAATATTTAAAAATATTTGTTAAGGGCCTCTTTTGTACCAAGGTCTATGTTAGACAGGGCTTCTGTCCCTGTGTTTCTCAGGGTCCCCTCCTCCTTGCTAGCTTCTGCAGATCCCCAAGGAACCCAATTTGAAAATTACTGAGCTAGTTTAACTGAGGTCCAGAGAGACAGAGAGTGCTTCGCCAAAGGACAGCCTGCCTGGTCTGCTAATTTGAAACCTGGGATAAATGCATCTCATGGTGTTACTGTTGGACAACTAAACAGGTCACAGGATGATGACCAGGAGGAAAAACCAGGGAGCTGTGTTGAGTGGAGGCTTCTGACATACAGATGTAGAAGAAGCTAGAAAAAGGCTATAAACTGTGCATACACGCCTAACAAAATATTTGTGAATGCTGGCACACATGAGAACTTCATCTTTATTCCTGTGATTCCTTTTGAAGGGACTGCTTTTGGTCACACAATTAAAAACTTTAAAATAAAAATTCACCATCAAATTTCAAAGAAAAAGATCTCACTAGTTTTCACCCAGGACCTATAAGAATTATCCCTTGGCATCCCTGCGGACTGAGCCCTTGTGAATACCAAAACCTGGGGCCCCTCAAGGCCCCGCACACAAAGGCCTGGCACAGCGAATCCAGGCGGCCCTCAGGGCTGCAGGCGCGTCCATCCAGGGCAGGTTCCACCTGGGCAAGCGAAACCTGCAGATGGCAGACTCCATCCCCTGATATTCTATTTCTGTCAGCTGACAGTTATCATCAGTGCTGGAAGGGATCCCGGCTGGGTTTGTCGGGTTAACAAAGGAAGAAAATAAGAAATAGGGTTTTATCTTTGAAGCACAGCAATCCCATCCATCAAGACCAACAATGCTAAAGAAATCTTAGCTCTGTTTTTCAGACCAAATCTCTTCTAGTAACTGGTTGACCTTCAGAATGATGATACTTTCAGCTTGAATGAACCTAGTGTTTCTACAGGACCAGGGAGGTAGAAAGAGTCCTCTCCCAGAAAACCTGTAGAACCTATTATTACCTCCTCCTAGACCACCACTGGATCACAGTGGACCACTGAGTTTAACGATTTCATCCTTGGACACCCATGGTCACTAAACAAGGATAAACAATTCTTCTTTGCATTTCCTGGCCCATGGGCCAGACATTCAACCTCCGTTGGCCTGTCTCATCCGTCAAATGAAGAGGTTAGACTAAAATATCTATGTTTTCTACTTGTTGGGATATTCCAGTAGATTCAGTAGGTATCAGTATATGTTGGAATCTGGAGAGACTTACTCACCTAGAGTGGTGCAGCCCAGCACATGCTCCAAACACCTGACCAGAGCTTCAGTATCACTGTCCTGTCAGAACAAGAGAGATTTACTTCTCTGGGTGGTAAATGTGGAAAAATGTTCTCGCAACATGCAAGCAAGAGAAAACACACGAAAATCTAGTTGCAAACTAATTGTATGATTGCATTTTTGAAAAGAAAACTCTATATGTGTAGCCACATCTTCGCCCTCATGGCAATCTATATATTAGTGTCTATTGTCTATCTCTCTAATAGAAAGAGCATACACTAAAAATGTTAACAGCAGTGTGACTACAGGTGCGGTTAAGGGGATATATTTATTTTCTCCTTTGTGTGCTTCTGTCATTTGTAAATTTTTATAATAAATATTATTTAAACTATAAAAATGGTAAATACTTTAGAATGAAGGGGAAAAGGTTTCATCCAGTCTATACTAAATACCACAGAAATCAAGTGAACATTTTTTTCTAGACGGCATTTCTACCATTCTTCTTTTGAAATCCATGGTCTTCAAGGAGTCATAAGTCTAAGAACTGTACTGCTTATTTAACTCTCAATAAGAGTCAAGCACCCCCATGAGGATTTTAAGGGGAGAATCCCAGAGCTGTACTTGATAACAAATACCATCTTTAGTGCAAAATAAACATCTAAGGCTGGAAATATCAAAAGCAGCATCATAATGATCAGGGAATGTAAGATCTTAATTATTTTCAGGTTTGTTGTATTGAGAGAAATTAATAATTTATGGCTCACCTACTCTATTTCAAAACAAGCTACACATTTCATATTGGAGTAATTGTGGATTTTAGAAAAATGCACTGTAGTATAATTTTCCAAGCAAGAGTACTGGAATGGGTTGCCATTTCCTTCTCCAGGGGATCTTTCCAACTCTGAGATCAAACCCAGGTCTCACTGACTGTGCTGCTCGAGGCCAAGCAGCTTGACTTCCCAGGTTGTAGTTTCTGCATCTGTGATTATTGTTTTTTCAGTGCTGAGTTGTGTCTGAGTCTTTGTGACCCCACTGACTGCAGTATGCCAAGCTTCCCTCTCCTTCACCATCTCCCAGAATTTGCTCAAACTCATGTCTGTTGAGTCAGTGATATTATCTAACCATCATCCTCTGCCTCTCCTTTCTCCTTTTGCCCTCAATCTTTCCCAGCATGAGGGTCTTTTCTATTGAGTCAGCTCTTTGCATCAGGTGGCCAAAAGTATTAGAGCTTCAGCTTCAGCATCAGTCCTTCCAATGAATATTCAGGGTTGATTTCCTTTAGGATTGACTAGTTTGATCTCCTTGCTGTCCCAGGGACTCTCAAGAGTCTTCTCCAACACCACAGTTCAAAAGTATCAATTCTTCAGCACTCAGCCTTCTTTATGAACCAATTCTCACATCTATACATGACTACTGGAAAAACTACAACTTTGACTCTACAGATCTTTGTTGGCAAAGTGATGTCTCTGCTTTTAATATGCTGTCTACATTTGTCATAGCTTTCCTTCCAAGGAGCAAGCATCTTTGAATTTCATGGCTGCAGTCAACATCCACAGTGATTTTGGGGCCCAAGAAAATAAAATCTGCCATTGTTTCCACTTTTCCCCCATCTATTTGCCATGAAGTGATGGGACTGGATGCCGTGATCTTAGTTTTTTGAATGTTGAGTTTTAAGCCACGCTTTTCACTCTCCTCTCTCGCCCTCATCAAGAAGCTCTTTAGTTCCTCTTCACTTTCTGCCATTACAGTGGCATGTCTGAGGGTACTGATATTTCTCTGGGCAGTCTTGAATCCAGCTTGTGATATTAGAGGCTAAATCAGATGATGGGTAAGGAGCCTTCCAGCTCTCAAACCCTATTTTCCTGTGCGTCTGAACCATATGCACAGAAAAGTGTGGTAGACTGCTTTCAAAGTGGCTGCAACCAGTCTCCCATCCCCATGCTTCTATGCCATTCCTCACATCAAGAAGGGGCAATCTTCTGTCACCCCTGTGGCTGGGCCCGTAGCTTGCTTTTGGGCCACAGAAAGATGCAGAAGTAATGCTGTGACTTCTGCAGCTAGGCTCCATGAGGCATGCAGCTTCTGTTTTGTGCTCTTGGCAGCCACCAATCACATAAAGAAGCCCAGGTTGTCTTCCTGGAGAGATCCTCTGGGAAGAGCCCTTGGAACATGAAAAGCCACAGGAGGAAAACAGAGACCCCCCCAGCCAACAGCCAGCACCACCGTTGGCCGTGGGAGTAAGGCCACTGTGGACCCCAAGACAATTTTTCAGCTACATGCAGCTTCAGGAGGGGCTCAGCATCACATGGAGCAGAAGAGCTGTCACATGCAGCCCTGGAAACACAGAGTCATTAGAATCAAGGAATCATATTTTTAAGCCACAAAGTTTCAGGGCATTTTGTTGTACAGTGAAAGATAACTGAAGTAGGACTTTGAGGCCACTGACCAAACACTGTATTTTCTACATTTATATCCCAGCACCAGCACAGACCCTGGAATATGACAAAAACTAAGTCTCAGCTGTTTGGGTCACCTCAACTTCTGTGATTTGCAAGGAAGGAAAATAGAAGAATGGCCTGAATTCTGGGTTCTCCCCTACTCAAAGTACTTCATTCCTGGGGACACAGAGGAATGGAGGTTTTCAAAGCATGCTGCTTCTTAATCCTATGGCCTGGTCAAATTAACCACTCCAAGCCTCAGTTTCCTTAATTAAAGTGATGAGAATTACAGTTTCATCTCAGGGCTCTTATGAGATACATGAAGTAATACAAAGCCTTTGCTATAGTATATGGCTCACTGGAAATACACAGTCAGAAAGACAGTTCAGCAGAAGAGGACAGGATGGACACAGGACAGAGACACTCACAGTGCTGGCCACACAGCGTGAAAAGTCCTGGAGGCACCTGAGTTGAACCAATGCAACAGAAACAGCAAGAACCAGAGATAGGACTGCAGAAAGCACCCAAATGACTGGACACATCAATCACATCTTCCCAACACAGAAGTTAGGAGCACTGCTCTTGGGGATGGGGAGGGCAGAAAGAAATAACTCTAACACTATAGATGGATGAACGAATACTAGCTTAAATTAAGGCATTAATATCTGCCATTGTTGTACCAGCTTAATTAATTAAACTGTAATTAAATCAATTAATTTAAACTCTACCAGTTTTGCTATTTTTCTCCCCATTTAACAGTTGAAAAAAACTGAGGCACAAACCTGGTTCCATAATAGCATCAAGTTCATGCAACTCATTAAACGTGCAACAGGCAGTATTTCCAGGGCCTGACCTCCTAGCCATTCCATTATATGTGCACAGAGTAGAAACTGGGGTTCTTAACCCAGAGCAGCTCATGACTTTGTTGGAGAAGCTAGGGTATTGACTCAAGAGAAGCCCTAAGAACAATTCCTTGGGATATATATATATAAATAAAATAGGGTGTAGCCTGGAAATGAGATGCAGCTAAAGACAGGGAGGTGGGAGGGGTGGGCTCTTCATTAGCAGACTCTGACTCCAGATGGAAAGAACAGTTTAAGCAGAACAACGATGCTCATCTAAATATGGCCTCAACCTGAGGGGCGTGATGTCTCATAGCAGAGTAAGCAAATCCAGCCATGATCCCTGTGGGCACTTGGGACTTTTGCTGACTTCTCTCCTGCTCCTGGAGACTGCAGTGGAGGTCATGGGCAATGACCAAGCTGAACCTTCATTCTCAACAAGGGACACATCATTTTCTATCTCTAGGCTGCAGAACAGGGTATTACAGTTAAAGGAGTCAATACCTATTGAAAACTTTTTAAAATTTTGAAATATTTTCAGATGTACAGAAAACTTGAAAAATAGTGTGAAAACTCCCACTTACCTTTTTCCCTGATGTCACTGCTATACCATATTTATGTTATCAATCCATCTATCCACATACATCAAAGTTTCTCAACCAGGCACTACTCACATTTGAGCTGGACAGTTCTGGCTAGTGTACTGAGAGATGTTTAGTTTTAGCAACATCCCTCCCCTTGACCACCAGATGCCAGTAAGACACTCCCATCAGCCCTTCCTTTGATTCTGAAATTGGAAAACCAAAAATGTCCCTGGACACTGCCAAATGCCTACAAGGGGCAAATCTCCCTGGTTGAGACAAACCAACCTATGTCCGTCTCTATCTCCACATACTTATTTTCTCTACTGGTCAAATCTGGAAAAGCCTAACGATCAACAGAAACAATACTAATGATTATAAATGGCTTCCCTAGTGGCTCATATGGTAAAGAATCTGCCTGCAATGCAGGAGACCTGGGTTCAACTCCTGGGTCAGAAAGAGCCCCAGGTAAAAGGAATGGCAACCCACTCCAATACTCTTGCCTAGAGAATCCTATGGACAAAGAAGCCTGTCCATGGTATTGCAAAGAGTTGGATATGACTGAGCGACTAACACTTACACCTTTTAATATTTGAATGAAATTTTGTCTATTTTAACAAAGAGACAATTTATAACAAATATCAGGTTCTACATTTTTCACATAGTAGTTTAGGAAAGGCATTAAAGGGCTTGTTTTACTGTAGTACGATTTAATGTGGCAATCAGCTCATTCCTAGTGTTCTGGAAATTATCATTTAATGAACACAAATGATCTCAATAGAAATACACGCACTCCATGAGAAAAAGGGGAAATGGAAATGAACACCATGTTTCTTGGGTCTGTACTGTGTTTGCACTCAGCAAGAATTACAGTCATGAAAAAGACCTTTTGGGAATATATCATGGCTGGTGCAATGCAGGAATTATGCTACTGATTGGAAATTCTACATCTTCTCCTTGCTTCACATTTTAAATTGATCTCTGCCTGAGCTCAGTGGCCTGTGGAGCACTTCTGTCTCCCTAGGAGCCACATCATGGTGTCACTAGCCAAGTGCTAGGAATCTCATTTTCAAATGCTGTTGAAAAAACCTAATTGCTCCTTGCTGACCAATGGTTCCTTAGATATTTTTCAAGTCTCCTTCCCTACTAACCATCAGTCTCTCTAATGGGATCATGCCTTAGAGGCTTGAGGAACATCTTTTAAGATTCAGCTCTGAAAAAATGTCCCACAGATTCAAGTTCAGTCAAACACCCAGATTTGTTTCAGAAACAGATGCAGTAATTTGGTTAATAAATTAGAAATTTCTTCTAAGCAGAAGTAAAAGTTAGTTGTGTCCAACTCTTGTGACCCCATGGACTCTAGCCCGCCAGGCTCCTCTGTCCATGGAATTCTCCAGACAAGAATACCGGAGTGGGTAGCCATTCCCTTCTCCAGGGTATCTTCCCAACCAAGGGATCAAACCCAGGTCTCCTGCATTGCAGGCAGACTTTTTACCAGCTGAGCCTCTAGGAAGATACCCTCTAAGTGGAAAGGGTAGTTGTTATAATATATTCTCTAATAATCCATATTTATTTTTAATCTGGAAAAAGAAAAATAAACACCCCAAATTCCATAGTGTAAACATACACATCCACAAAAATATATACATGGTCTTTTCTAGGTAGATTTATTAGCTATTTGAGGTTATATATGTATGGTATACATAGAAATCACAGACACACATACACCTTTGTTTGGATTTTCATCCTATATTATTAAAAATTCTTCAGAAACATAATTTTAATAGCTACACACTACTGTTCTAAAGCCATATGAATTTATTTCTCTATGCCTTGTTATTGTACATCTAGACTGCTTTCATTTTTTTCATAAATAATATTGCAATGTCTATCTTTGCCCCATGTTTGCTGTTATTGCTTTAGGTTACTGTTCAGAAATGAAATTAGTGAGTCAAAGAGTGTGAACATTAGGAAACCCCCTCTTTCTCTGCTCTGGCCCTTTTCTTCACATTCCAGCCATTCCAAGCAGTTTATTTTCTCCATAGTCAGTTTTAATGTCTTCATACTTTTTCAACTTCCTTCCTATTAAAATGTCCTTTCCTTCAAGAAAAGATATGATAGATTCATTAATACAAAGATGATTGATAAGGCTTATAAATTATCTCAGGATACTTGTGCTTCAGCAGAGGAATTCATTTCTAATAGCAGGCATACCAGAGGAGGAAATCAGGTGATATTGTTACAGAGCTGGAAAAATCACAGTTTCTCATTTAATTATCAGCCAGTTCTGTCTGACTAAATAATCCAGAGTATCTCCTCACTGTAGAGCTTTCACTTGAGCTGTGGTAATTTAGTTCACACACACATGAACGTATATACTCACACAAAGCCATTTCATTATTCCGCTTTGTTCAATTCAGGTGATTGTATTGAATGCCAATTATGTTCTGATGTGTACAAAGTTGAGGGAGACAGATATGGCCTCAACCCACCATTTCAGATAGGTAGTCCATTTCACACCCCAGGGTGTTCTTGCCAGTACCCCAGTGACTCATTGCTCTTTCAGCAGGACATTCCCTCATCGAATCCTTTGATCAATGTTCTCCATGCTGGTTGGATTACACAAGCCAAGCCAAGAAACACACTAAAATCAAACAAATAAAAACCCGACAACTACCAGAGCTCAAGCCCACTTCTTGCCTGGGCCCTGCATGGCCTCCGAGCTTTACTCTCTGCCTCCTCCGTGGTGTTGCTTTAACCCATTCCCTTCACAATAGCCATGACTCTGTCACTATGTACAGAATAAAATCCCGTCACAGCTGGCCACACCCTGCATAACTGAGCTCCTGCTCATTTCTCCAGTATCATCTCTTTCCACTTCTCTAACCGTGCCCAGCCACGTTAGATCCTTCCCACTCTGAGGCCTTCTCATTGGCTGACAGTGCTCTTGCCTCACATGTGACATGATTGCCCTTCTCATCCCTCAGATCTCAACTGTAGGTCACCTGCTCGGAGATCCCCCTATTTGAGTTGAGCTTCTTTCTGCCACCAACCCAGTCGACATATCACAGTGCCTGTTTGTTTTGAGACACTTACCCCAAGGATACAATTAAAGCTTTGTTTGTTAGTATTGGCTCCATGAGGGCAGGGACCATGCCTGTTGAGTCATTATTAGCTCACAGCTGGCAACCAATAAACCCTTTGTGAATATGCTGATGAAAGAAAAGCAAGCATCAAGGCAATGTAGTCAAATAAAATATTCCTCTGTTTCTACTTCACCAGCAGGTTTTACCTAAATTCATAGCTTCTCAACCCTGTCAAAACTTTGGACACATCTCTCCCACTGAATCCTTTCAGAGGTGTTTATCTGCAAAGCTTCATTCCAGGCCCGCGGACTGTGTATCTTCTGCCTCTGTCTGCCTTTTCTTCTTGGCTCCCAGCTGTTCTATGATAAGGCTATTTTCTGTCTGTCTCTGAGGCAACCCCAGAGACAGACAGGACCTCACAGGCTCCCTGCAAACTAGAACTTCCTTTGGTGAAATCCCTGTCATGAGCCTTCTGGGAAAATTTCTGTTGCAGCCTCCCAAATGGCCCCAGATGAAGAACATCACCTTTCAGATGATGGCCCCTCTGTAGGTTGAAGCCATTGCTACAAGCTTTTTGTCCCCTGTGGCCACCATGGGGTGTATACCCTCAGGCCCTGGGGGACACACACAGCTTTCAAGAGGTGAAAGCCACACGTGGGACACACGAACAGCAGGCTGCTTTCTCAGCACAACTGAGGCTTGTGCTCACTGGTCTCCCCAGGCTTTCCTGGCTTCGTGGCTCATCCTCTCAAGCAGGTTCACTAATCCTCCCAGTTTCACATTCTAGCAGAACCCGTGTTATTTTTTTTTCTACAGATTCTGTGATCCTATAGATTCCTATAGACCCAGGAACTTGACCCCTTATTATCTGAATCACAGATTTATGTACCTTGGCTGCAAATATATATGTATGTATACATATAATGAGAGGATTCTGCTTCCTAGAAAACATAAAAATCTCATAAAGCAATCCAGGAAGCTTTCCTCTGAGCAATATTTTGTTGGAATCTGATACCTGGATAGGCACAATGGATCAAATTCTTAAAAATATTCTCATCTGGATGATCTTAACAGAATACGATAGTAAAAATATAGTTGTAAGGTTTATACTAAACTAGAGCTACACAGCATCTTACATTTTTATCTTTAGTTCTTAGAGGCAACCCCAAATACTGTAGTTTGTCTAGAGCCACATCTGCAAAGCTTAATCTGCAAACAAGCCCCCCTCCCCCCCACCCCCCGCCCCCGCCCAGCTCCTGAAACACAGGATGCCTCTGTCACTGCACTGGGGACAGCTGGACATGACTGTCAGGGTGTCCACATGTCACGTGTTCCCTCCCGCATCATCAAAGCCTCCTAACTGCACTGCTGCTTGTCAGCGTCAGGTTTGTGGCAAGTCAGCATCCACGGTTGCTTTAGGGTTTCACAGACACGCATGGGAATTCATTACAGACTACTCTTCAGATATTCTGGGTTACAGCTGGAAACGTAAAGAGTGGAGAGAAGAAAAAAACAGGACTGACAGAGTGGTGCCACGAAGCCCACCGGGACCATGGGCAGCAGGGTTTAAGGAGCTGGTTAGGAGGGTGCTCCCCTACTGCCTTGTTCCCAGTTCCAGCAGCTGGAGGGGACTGCCCCCCACCACTCCCCTCCCTCCCAACAGCTCACAAGCTTTGTCTCTTCACACGTCACAGCCCAAGAGTCCATGGGAGAAAGTCCTGCAGTTGGAGGAGGTTTCCTGGAGCAGAAAGAGAAAGAATGTTCGTGTTCCAAAACGGACCTCGAGGTACACCCCCCTCATTGCAGCTTCCTGTTTCTGACTCCATTTCTAGCTCTCTTCCTGTATAAACCCCACAGAGGAAGTGGGAACTTGGCCCTGTGTTTTCAACATAATTTTAAATTATCAGATGCTCCATTTTCACACATCCAAAGCTGGGTCCCCAGCATTTCTTCATCGTCTCCTTTGCCAGCTTCTCCAGTAAGTGCTGTGCTTGCCCAGAATGTCTAGTGGATACAGAGTGCTTGCTGGTTTGAATTCCAGCTCTCCAATACACTGAGTGACCTAGGAAATTGGTTATTCTTTCTACTGTAAGTTTTCTCATCTGGCAGATGGGATGAAAGATGTTACTCCTAGAAAGTGCTGGTGAGCACAACATGGGACAAAGCACAGAAAGGACTCAGTGCAGGGCCAGGTGAGCTGAGGTGGCTGTTTATTCTTCACTAACACTTGTCACTTTCTCTGATATGACGTGGACCCATGAGCTCCCAGATCAGCAGGTTAATGGAAGGACAGCACCTCCAACAGCATCCCAGATGTGCCATACCCCACTTCCTCCCAGACTGAACACCCAGATTCTTTCCAGATGTAAAAACGTATTGAGAAAAGAAAATTAAATATCTCTGTGTAATTCAATCACGAAATAGTGGGATGGACCTGGGATGGCCCTTTGGTTGCAAGGGCTGTTTAGGAGGATTTTCATTCTTTGCAGATTCTCTTTTGGTCAGGGACCCCAGCTCTGACGGCAGAGAGGGACAGGAATTGGTGTGTATGCAGGGGTGTGGGGAGAGGGTGGAGAGAAAAGCCCTGAAGGTGCCACTTCAAGTCAGTCAGCTCTAAACCAGCACACACCTCTATACCACTCTCACCCTGGCCTCAGGAACATGTAGCAGCTAAGCACCGTGCAGGCCACTGTGCCCTCACCCCCAACCCACCTGTGCACCTTCAACAAGGAGGTAGCAGAGGCCGCCACCACCCTAGAAGGACCACACAGATCTGCCCTTCTGCCTGTGTGCTCTGTCATAATCCATCTATCACCTCCCTTTTCCCTCTGTGCTTTGGTGTTAGGGCTAGAGGGGTAGGTATGACCTTGAACACAAGAATGGATCTAATTAAAAAGATGGAGGGACTACAGCCTTCTGCAAAGCCTGCTGTGCTGTGTCTCGGCAAGAGCAAGGTTTTGCTGGCCCCCATCTGACCGGCAATGCTCTGTGCTTTACCCTGGACCAGAGATGACAGAGAGGGAAGGGGGAATGACTATGTCTATGAGGGCTGGAGTGGGGTTGGGGTGGAAACTGTAACATCAAAGTCACTCCTTTCAGCAACATAAGCTGGGTCTACAGAGGCCTGTTACGTGGAAGGAATGACACCTAAGCTGTGATTTCACTAGCTTTCAGCAGGGCTGGCTGCTCTACCACCTGGGCCACAGGCCAGGGGATATTGATGGAGAGATGACTCAGCAGCAGTGCTGGCTGCTTCTCAGAACGGACTCCAGCTGATGCAATGCAAGACAAAAAGTGACTGCTCCCATGCAAACAGCTCGATTAAGGAGCTCTGACTATGCAAAACAGGAGGCAAATCAGTCTTAACATTTGGATTCAAGAGTTCTGGCACCTTCTATAAAAAATTAAAAAGAGTAGGAGGAGAGAAAATCTGTATCCTACAACAGATGTGGGAAGCAGGTTCATTTTAGGTTTAATTTTCATAACTCAGCACTTTTCCTCAAACTGGGACAAACTTTGCCTTGTGCACATCAGTAATTGTCTTCAGTAAAGCAGCTCTCTGCAGAGGACCCTCTGCAGCAGCCCCTCAGCTATCCTCTCCTCATGGTGGAGGAGCAGTAACTGCCATGCAAGAGACTGTCTAAGGAAGGGCTACAGACAGGGGCAGAGAGTCCTCCTCTGCTACTTACTAGCTGTGTGGCCCTGGAGAAGGTCCTTCTCATCAGGCCTCAGTTTCCTCTTATGCAAAGTGAGGAGAGCCCAACAGTCTCATCTTCCAAGGGACCTGAGTCTTAAAGTCAGTGCTTCATGCAATAATCAATTATAGACAAAATGCTTCCCAAAGGACCTAAACAGACTTAGCGCATCAAGTACTATTCATAGAGTAAAGGTTCTGGGAACAGTAGCTCTTATTATTACAATAATTATGCCTTGATTGAACAAATGACTTCACCAGCAGAAGACACTCTTAGAGGCGCCTTCTCCCATAATGATCTGCTCCAGAAGTCCTCAGTGGACCTTCCAAGGTCATTCTTGCTTTGCCTAATGTTTCACTCTGCAGAGCATTTCAAAATCAGTGGGGGATTTGGTGAAAAAGTATTGAAAATTTCAGAAGTAGCTGAGAAATGGGCCTCTAGAGCTTTCCATCTTAGTAAGAACAGACATCATGCTCCTAAGAGCTTTCCTCAAGCAAGTGTCAATGAAAGCCCGCCACTAAACAGCAGGGTCTTTCCTGAGGGAGCTCTGTGTCCCGCCATCATGGCCCACCTCGTGTCTGCATTACAGAGGGATTCAGGATACTGATTAGTGGTGGAGAGGGAAGCACTGGTCACGGCAATAAGGGGAAGACAAGAGTCTACAGAAACACCTTCAGTCCGCAGCCCTAAAACATGTCCATCAGGGCACATGAAACACTTTTCAGTGACAGGTCCCACAAATACTGTTGAGAACCTTGTTATGATGACAGCTATAAACTCCATTCTCTTGAGATCTGAGAGGCTGGTTCCAATTCAGTGACCACAGACTTCACAGAGGAGCCATCAACAGCATGATAAGGGCTTGTGATAAAGGGGTTACTGATGCTCTGCCTACTGATGCAGAGAAACAACTGACAAATAGGTGCTTCACAAAATTGCTCTGGAGAAACTGCTGCTGAAAAGATTGTCATGGGTGGCACAAGGGGCCCTGCAATCAATCCCAGTGAAGCCTGTGGCTGTCTTTCTTTTTAAAGCACTTCTTCCATCAAAATAGAAACCATGTGACTTCTGTTCCATCTGAAGGAAGAGAATATCAACTCTGATCTGATGACTCAAGTAAAAGACATGAGTAAGAGGATCACCTAAGCAGACCCCTGGTGCTCAGGCTAATGGCAAGATAGGGAGCAGGGGAAGAGGTGGCTGGAGGTATCAGTGACTGAGTCTCAGCCCAGAGTTCTAAAACTTCAAATTGTGTACTGCTAATAAAATAACCTAAAAACAGAAGGGTAAGTACTCACCACAACCCCACACTCAACCTTTGGGGAAGGGGAACTATATTGAAGAACAAATGGGGCTATAATTACCTGTCTCTAATACAAACTACTCAGTTAACATGTCTCCTCATGCCAAGCCCATTCTATTCTATCAGTCCAAGTCCATTCTAGGATGGTATACTTTGGGTCCTAGAGAAAACAGCTTGAAAATGTAATGAACCTGGGCCTGAAACATGGTTCAAACACTACTCCAGCTGCATAACCTTAGAAATTCAGTTTCCTCATCTGGAAAATTGGGGTAAGAAAAACTACCCAACAGGGCTTTGTGAGAGAAAACCCCAACATGTATGTGAGCAGCCTTACAGAAGCCAATAATTATTTACAATCAGTCACAGTCTATCACGCCACATGCTACGGAGGCACAGCCTATAGAGCAAGATTACTGCCCAGAATTAATCACTGGCCCTAATGGACAGAAATGGTATGTAGCTAACAGAAGCAGAAGATATTAAGAAGAGGTGGCAAAAGTACACAGAAGAACTGTACACAAAAGATCTTCATGACCCAGATAACCATGATGGTGTAATCACTCACCTAGAGCCAGACATCCTGGAATGCAAAGTCAAGTGGGCCTTAGGAAGCATCACTACGAACAAAGCTAGTAGAGAAGATGAAAATCCAGTTGAGCTATTTCAAATCCTAAAAGATGATGCTATGAAAGTGCTGATTGGTGTGGAGAGGGAAGCACTGGTCACGGCAATAAGGGGAAGACAAGAGTCTACAGAAACACCTTCAGTCCGCAGCCCTAAAACATGTCCATCAGGGCACATGAAACACTTTTCAGTGACAGGTCCCATAAATACTGTTGAGAACCTTGTTATGATGACAGTTATACATTCCATTCTCTTGAGATCTGAGAGGCTGGTTCCAATTCAGTGACCAGAGACTTCACAGAGGAGCCATCAACAGCATGATAAGGGCTTGTGATAAAGGGGTTACTGATGCTCTCCTTATTGATGCAGAGAAACAACTGACAAAGGTGCACTCAATATGTCAGCAAATTTGGAAAATGCAGCAGTGGCCGCAGGACTGGAAAAGGTCAGTTTTCATTCCAATACCAAAGAAAGGCAATGCTAAAAATGCTAAAACTACCGCACAATTGAACTCATCACACACACTAGTAAGGTTTATGCTCAAAATTCTCAAGCCAGGCTTCAGAATACATGAACCATGAACTTCCAGATGTTCAAGCTGGTTTTTGAAAAGGCAGAGGAACCAGAGATCAAATTGCCAACATCTGCTGGATCATGGAAAAAGCAAGAGAGTTCCAGAAAAAATCTACTTCTGCTTTATTGACTATGCCAAAGTCTTTAACTGTGTGGTTCACGATAAACTGCGGAAAATTATGACAGAGATGGGAATATCAGACAACCTGACCTGCCTCTTGAGAAATCTGTATGCAGGTCAGGAAGCAACAGTTAGAACTGGACATGGGACAACAGACTGGTTCCAAATTGGGAAAGGAGTCCGTCAAGGCTGTATATTGTCACCCTGCTTATTTGACTTATGTGCGGAGTACATCATGAGAAACACTGGGCTAGATGAAGCACAAGCTGGAATCAAGACTGCTGGGAGAAATATCAATAATCTCAGATATGCGGATGACACCACCCTTATGGCAGAAAGTGAGGAAGAACAAAAGAGCCTCTTGATGACAGAGGACAGTGATAAAGTTGGCTTAAAGCTCAACATTCAGAAAACTCAGATCATGCCATCTGGTCCCATCACTTCATGGCAAATAGATGGGAAACTGTAAATAGTGTCAGACTTTATTTTTTGGAGGCTCCAAAATCACTGCAGATGGTGACTGCAGCCATGAAATTAAAAGATGCTTACTCCTTGGAAGAAAAGTTATGACCAATCTAGACAGCATATTAAAAAGCAGAGACATTACTTAGCCAACAAAAGTCCATCTAGTCAAGGCTATGGTTTTTCCAGTGGTCATGTATGGAGGTCAGAGTTGGACTATAAAGAAAGCTGAGCACTGAAGAATTGATGCTTTTCTCAATTCTGATAAGTACAATGATACTTTGTGAGTAACAGTTACATAATGACAATAGTAAAATATGCTTATCAATTTTCAAAATAAGTTCAGTTCCATCCCTCAGTCATGTCCGATTCTGTGCAACTCAATGGACTGCAGCACGCTAGGCTTCTCTGTCCATCACCAACTCCCAGAGCTTTCTCAGACTCATGTCCATTGAGTCGGTTATGCCATCCAACCATCTCATCCTCTGTTGTGCTTTCTCCTCCTGTCTTCAATCTTTCCCAGCATCAGAGTCTTTTCCAAAGGGTCAGTTCTTCACATCAGGTGGCCAAAGTATTGGAGTTTCAGCTTCAGCATCAGTCCTTCCAGTGAACATTCAGGACTGAATTCCTTTAGGATGGACAGTTTGGATCTCCTTACAGTCCAAGGGACTCTCAACAGTCTTCTCCAACACCACAGTTCAAAAGCATCAATACTTTGGCATTCAGCTTACTTTATGGTCCAACTCTCACATCCATACATGACTACTGGAAAAACCATAGCCTTCATGAGACAGACCTTTGTTGGCAAAGTAATGTCTCTGCGTTTTAATATGCTATGTAGGTTGGTCATAACTTTCCTTCCAGGGAGCAAGCGTCTTTTAATTTCATGGCTGCAGTCACCATCCGCAGATTTTGGACCCCCAAAAATAAAGTCTGTCATTGTTTTTATTGTTTCCCCATCTATTTGCCATGAAGTGATGGGACTAGATGCCATGATCTTTGTTTTCTGAATGTTGAGTTTTAAGCCAACTTTATCACTCTCCTCTTTCACTTTCTTTTTTTTCTGCTTAAATTATTTATTTATTTATATTGGAGGTTAATTAATTTACAATATTGTATTGGTTTTGCCACATATCAACATGAATCTACTATGGGTATACACATGTTCCCCATCCTGAACCCCCTCTCTCCTCCCTCCCCGTACCATTCCTCTGGGTCATCCCACTACACTAGCCCTAAGCATCCAGTTTCATGCATCGAACCTGAACTGGCGATTCATTTCACATATGATATTATACATGTTTCAATGCCATTCTCCCAAATTCCACTCTCCCTCTCCCACAAAATCCAAAAGACTTTTCTATACATCTGTGTCTCTTTTGCTGTCTCACATACAGGGTTACTGTTACCATCTTTCTAAATTCCATATATATACATTAGTATACTGTATTGGTGTTTCCTTTATGGCTTACCTCACTCTGTATAATAGACTCCAGTTTCATCCACCTCATTAGAACTGAATCAAATGTATTTTTTTAATAGCTGAGTAATACTCCATTGTATATATGTACCACAGCTTTCTTATCCATTCATCTGCTGATGGACATCTAGGTTGCTTCCATGTCCTCTTCCACTTTCATCAAGAGTCTCTTTAGTGGGGTGGGAGGTGGGAGGGGGCTTAGACATTGGGAGATTGTGTACACCTGTGGCTGATTAATGTCAATGTATGGCAAAACAAATACAGTATTGTAACATAGAATAAAGTATTAAAAAATAAAATAAAGTTTAAAAAAATAAAAGAAAGAGTCTCTTTAGTTCTTCTTTACTTTCAGGCATAAGGGTGGAGTCATCTGCATATCTAAGTTTATTGATATTTCTCCTGGCAATCTTGATTTCAGCTGTGCTTGATCCAGCCCAGCATTTTGCCCAATATAATTTGCATATAAACAAGGTGACAATCTACAGCCTTGACATACTCTTTTCCCAATTTGGAATCAGTCTGTTGTTCCATGTCCAGTTCTAACTGTTGCTTCTGGACCTGCATACAGATTTCTCAGGAGGCAGGTAATTCAGTTCAGTTGCTCAGTCATGTCCAACTCTTTGCGACCCCATGAATCACAGCATGCCAGGCCTCCCTGTTCATCACCATCTCTCAGAGTTCACTCAGACTCATGTCCATCGAGTCAGTGATGCCATCCAGCCATCTCATCCTCGGTCGTCCCCTTCTCCTCCTGCCCCCAATCCCTCCAAGCATCAGTCTTTTCCAATGAGTCAACTCTTCGCATGAGGTGGCCAAAGTACTGGAGTTTCAGCTTTAGCATCATTCCTTCCAAAGAAATCCCAGGCTTGATCTCCTTCAGAATGGACTGGTTGGACATCCTTGCAGTCCAAGGGACTCTCAAGAGTCTTCTCCAACATCACAGTTCAAAAGCATCAGTTCTTCGGTGGCCTTCTTCACAGTCCAACTCTCACACCCATACATGACCACTGGAAAAGCCATAGCCTTGACTAGATGGACCTTAGTCGGCAAAGTAATGTCTCTGTTTGGAATATACTATCTAGGTTGGTCATAACTTTTCTTCCAAGGACTAAGTGTCTTTTAATTTCATGGCTGCAGTAACCATCTGCAGTGATTTTGGAGCCTCCAAAAATAAAGTCTGACACTGTTTCTACTGCTTCCCCATCTATTTCCCATGAAGTGATGGGATCAGATGCCATAATCTTGTTTTCTGAATGTTGAACTTTAAGCCAACTTTTTCACTCTTCTCTTTCACTTCCATCAAGAGACTTTTTAGTTCCTCTTCACTTTCTGCCATAAGGGTGGTTTCATCTGCATATCTGAGGTTATTGATATTTCTCCTGCAATCTTGATTGCAGCTTGTGCTTTTCCAGTCCAGCGTGTCTCATGATGTACTTTGCATATAAGTTAAATAAGCAGGGTGACAATATACAGCCTTGACGTACTCCTTTTCCTATTTGGAACCAGTCTGTTGTTCCATGTCCAGTTCTAACTGTTGCTTCCTGACCTGCATACAGATTTCTCAAGAGGCAGGTTAGGTGGTCTGGTATTCCCATCTCTTTCAGAATTTTCCACCGTTTATTGTGGAATCACCAGATGGTCAACACCGAAATCAGACTGATTATATTCTATGCAGCCAAAGATGGAGAAGCTCTATACAGTCAACAAAAACAAGACCAGGAGCTGACTGTGGCTCAGATCATGAACTCCTTATTACCAAATTCAGACCAAACTGAAGAAAGTAGGGAAAACTGCTAGACCATTCAGGTATGACCCAAATCAAATCCCTTATGATTATGCAGTGGAAGTGAGAAATAGATTTAAGGGCCTAGATCTGATAGATAGAGTGCCTGATGAACTATGGAATGAGGTTCGTGACATTGACAGGAGACAGGGATCAAGACCATCCCCATGGAAAAGAAATGCAAAAAAGCAAAATGGCTGTCTGGGGAGGCCTTACAAATAGCTGTGAAAACAAGAGAGGTGAAAAGCAAAGGAGAAAAGGAAAGATATAAGCATCTGAATGCAGAGTTCCAAAGAATAGCAAGAAGAGATAAGAAAGCCTTCTTCAGCAATCAATGCAAAGAAATAGAGGAAAACAACAGAATGGGAAAGACTAGAGATCTCTTCAAGAAAATTAGAGATACCAAGGGAACATTTCATGCAAAGATGGGCTCGATAAAGGACAGAAATGGTCTGGACCTAACAGAAGCAGAAGATAAGAAGAGGAGGCAGGTAAGGTGGTCGATATTCCCATCTCTTTGAGATTTTTCTACAGTCTGTTGTGATCCACACAGACTGTGATCCACACAGATTGTGATTTCACAATCAATAGGGAGACAAACAATAAAAGATAGCTACAATTGCAAGCGATAATGGGAACATGATTAACTTAACAATATAAAATAATAACATTAGATTTGGAGGTGTCAAGCAGAGTGATGTGGAAAGTGGAAGTGCGTACATGCACATGTTTTCATCCACCCAGCCAGTCTATGTCTTTTGGTAGGTGCATTTAATCCATTTACTTTTAAGGCAATTATCTATATGTATTATCCTGTTACTATTTTCTTAATTGTTTTGAGTTTATTTTCTGTATGGCTTTCCTTCTCTTGTGTTTCCCGCCTAGAGAAGTTCCTTTAGCATTTGTTATACAGCTGATATGGTGGTGCTGGATTCTCTTAACTTTTGCTTATCTTTAAAGCTTTTGATGTCTCCATCAGATCTGAAGGAGAGTCTTACTGGGTAGAGTATTCTTGGTTGTTAGGTTCTTCCCTTTTATCACTTTAAATGTATTATGTCATTCCTTTCTGGTTTGTAGAGTTTCTGTTGAGAAATCAGCTGACAGCCTGGTAGAAGTTCCCTTGTATGCTATTTGTCATTTTTCCCTTGTTGCTTTCAATATTTTATCTCTTTTTGTCAGTTTTATTACTGTGTCTTGGTGTGTTCCTCCTTAGGTTTGTCCTGCCTGAGATTCTCTGAGCTTCTTGGACTTGGTTGACTATTTCCTTTCCCATATTCAGGAATTTTTCAGCTATTATACCTTCAAATATTTTCTCAGGTCCTTGCTGTCTTCCTTCTTCTGGGACCCTTATAATGCCAATGTTGGTGTGTTTTTGTCCCAGATGTCTCTTAGGCTGTCTTCATTTTGTTTCACTCTTTTTCTACACTCTGTTCTGTGGCCGTGATTTCCACCGTTCTGTCCTCCAGGTCATTTATCCTTTCTTCTGCCTCCGTTATTCTGCTGTGGATTCCTTCTAGTGTATTATTCATCTCTGTTCCTTAGTTCTAGATCTTTGGTAAACATTCCTTGCATGTTCTCAATCTTTGCTTCCATTTTTTTTCCTGAGATCCTGGATCATTTTCACTATCATTATCTGAATTCTTTTCTGAAAGGTTGTCTGTCTCCACCTCATTTAGTTGTTTTTCTGGAGTTTTATCTTGTTCCTTCATCTGGGACATAACTTCCTGCTTTTTCACCATGATTAACTTTCTGTGATATGGTTTTTGTTTTAACCACTGTGAGACTGTGCTTCTTTTTGCTTCTTCTTTCTGCCCTCTGATGAATGAGGCTAAGAAATTTGTGTATGTTTCTTGATGGGAGGGACTGGTGATGGGAAAACTGGGTCTTGCTCTGGTGTGCAGGGCTTTGCTAAGTTAAGCTTTAATCCAATTATCTGCTGATGGGTGGGGTCGTACTCCTTCCTTTGTAGTTGTTTGGCCTGAGGTGACCCAGCCCTGGGGTCTACAGGCTGTATGATAGGATTAATGGTGAATTCTAAGAGGGTTTATGCCAAGGGGAAACCTCCAGTGCCCCCATCCCTGTACTGAGCCCATACCAACTCATGTCTCCACAGGAAGCCCTCTAACACTAGCAGGTAGTTTTGGTTCAGTCTCCTGTGGGGTCACTGCTCCTCTCCTCTGGGTCTTGGTTCATGCAAAATTTTGTTTGTGCCTTCCAAGACTGGAGTCTCTGTTTCCCCTTAGTCCTCTGGAAGGCCTATAATCAAATCCCAGTTCAGTTCAGTTCAGTTGCTCAGTTGTGTCTGACTCTTTGCCACTACATGAATCACAGCACGCCAGGCCTCCCTGTCCATCACCATCTCCCGGAGTTCACTCAGACTCACTTCCATCGAGTCTGTAATGCCACCCAGCCATCTCATCCTCAATCATCCCCTTCTCCTCCTGCCCCCAATCCTTCCCAGCATCAGAGTCTTTTCCAATGAGTCAACTCTTCACATGAGGTGGCCAAAGTACTGGAGTTTCAGCTTTAGCATCATTCCTTCCAAAGAAATCCCAGGGCTGATCTTCTTCAGAATGGACTGGTTGGATGTCCTTGCAGTCCAAGGGACTCTCAAGAGTCTTCTCCAACACCACAGTTCAAAACATCAATTCTTCGGTGCTCAGCCTTCTTCACAGTCCAACTCTCACATCCATACATGACCACAGGAAAAACCATGGCCTTGACTAGACGGACCTTAGTGGGCAAAGTAATGTCTCTGCTTTTGAATATGCTATCTAGGCTGGCCCTCAAGGCCAGATTCCCTAGGGATTCCCAGTCCCTTTGTATTATCCCCCAGGCTGGGAAGCCTGACATGAGGTTCAGAACTTTCACAATAGTGGGAGAACTTCTTTGGTATTATTGTCCTCTAGTTTGTGGGTCACCCAACAAATGGGTATGCAATTTGATTTTATCATGATAGAGCCCTTCCTGTCTTGCTGTTTCGCTATAGCTTCTTCTTTGTCTTTGGACATGGGGTATCCTTTTTCTGTTGGATTCCAGTGTCCTCCTGTTGATGACTGTTCAACAACTAGTTGCAATTTTGATGCTCTCTCAGGAGGAGATGAGCGCACGTCCTTCTACTCCACCATCTTTAACTGGACTCTGGAAGGCAGATTCTTAACCACTGGGCCATGAGAGAGGTACCATAAACTCTCACTTTAGAATTAAGGAGTTTTGGAAGTACCATGAAAAAGCCACAAAATGGCTATATAGCTTTATCTTATTAATAGCTAATATCTCATTATTAATTACTTCATTAGTTTGGGAAACCAAGGCACAGTGGGGTTTAGTGACTCACACAAGGTCACTTGATTTGCAAGTGATCCCTCTGGTTTTCTGAAATCGGTTTTATTTTATTGAAAATATTTTAAAGTAATAATATTAGTAGCTAAAATTTTACCACTTGCTGCTTTGGACAGAAACAGATGTGTTTTGCACATTGTGTCCTTTGCAACTACAGTCATAGAATGAAGTTTCTGTAATAATGTAACAATATTCATCTCTGCTGTTTAGGACAGAGGTAGAGATGAAGCAGGGCAAAGATTAATAGAGTTTAGCCAAGAAAATGCACTGGTCATAGCAAACACCCTCTTCCAACAACACGAGAGAAGACTTTATACATGGACATCACCAGATGGTCAACACCGAAATCAGATTGATTATATTCTATGCAGCCAAAGATGGAGAAGCTCTATACAGTCAACAAAAACAAGACCAGGAGCTGACTGTGGCTCAGATCATGAACTCCTTATTACCAAATTCAGACTGAAATTGAAGAAAGTAGGGAAAACCGCTAGACCGTTCAGGTATGACCTAAATCAAATCCCTTATGATTATACAGTGGAAGTGAAAAATAGATTTAAGGGCCAAGATCTGATACATAGAGTGCCTGATGAACTATGGAATGGAGTTCGTGACATTGACAGGAGACAGGGATCAAGACCATCCCCGTGGAAAAGAAATGCAAAAAGCAAAATAGCTGTCTGGGGAGGCCTTACAAATAGCTGTGAAAAGAAGAGAGGCAAAAAGCAAAGGAGAAAAGGAAAGATATAAGCATCTGAATGCAGAGTTCCAAAGAATAGCAAGAAGAGATAAGAAAGCCTTCTTCAGCGATCAATGCAAAGAAATAAAGGAAAAAAACAGAATGGGAAAGACTAGAGATTTCTTCAAGAAAATCAGAGATACCAAGGGAACATTTGATGCAAAGATGGGCTCGATAAAGGACAGAAATGGTCTGGACCTAACAGAAGCAGAAGATATTAAGAAGAGGTGGCAAGAATACACGGAAGAACTGTACAAAAAAGATCTTCATGACCCAGATAATCATGATGATGTGATCACTCATCTAGAGCCAGACATCTTGGAATGTGAAGTCAAGTGGGCCTTAGAAAGCATCACTACGAACAAAGCTAGTGGAGGTGATGAAATTCCAGTAGAGCTGTTTCAAATCCTGAAAGATGATGTTCTGAAAGTGCTGCACTCAATATGCCAGCAAATTTGGAAAACTCAGCAGTGGCCACAGGACTGGAAAGGTCAGTTTTCATTCCAATCCCAAAGAAAGGCAATACCAAAGAATGCTCAAACTACTGCACAATTGCACTCATCTCACATGCTAGGAAAGTAGTGCTCAAAATTCTCCAAGCCAGGCTTCAGCAATACGTGAACCGTGAACTCCCTGATGTTCATGCTGGTTTTAGAAAAGGCAGAGGAACGAGAGATCAAATTGCCAACATCCGTTGGATCATAGGAAAAGCAAGAGAGCTCCAGAAAAACATCTCTTTCTGCTTTATTGACTATGCCAAAGCCTTTGACTGTGTGGATCACAAGAAACTGTGGAAAATTCTTCAAGAGATAGGCATACCAGACCACCTAACCTGCCTCTTGAGAAATCTGTATGCAGGTCAGGAAGCAACAGTTAGAACTAGACATGGAACAACAGACTGGTTCCAAATAGGAAAAGAAGTACATCAAAGCTGTATATTGTCACCCTGCTTATTTAACTTATATGCAGGGTACATCATGAGAAACACTGAGCTGGAAGAAACACAAGCTGCAATCAAGATTGCTGGGAGAAATATCAATAACCTCAGATATGCAGATGACACCACCCTTATGGCAGAAAGTGAAGAGGAGCTAAAATGCCTCTTGATGAAAGTGAAAGAGGAGAGGGGAAAAAGTTGGCTTAAAGCTCAGCATTCAGAAAATGAAGATCATGGCATCCGGTCCCATCACTTCATGGGAAATAGATGGGGAAAGATTGGAAACAGTGTCAGACTTTATTTTGGGGGCTCCAAAATCACTGCAGATAGTGATTTCAGCCATGAAATTAGAAACGCTTACTCCTTGGAAGAAGTTATGACCAACCTAGATAGCATATTCAAAAGCAGAGACATTACTTTGCCGACTAAGGTCCATCTAGTCAAGGCTATGGTTTTTCCAGCAGTCATGTATGAATGTGAGAGTTGGTCTATGAAGAAGGCTGAGCACCGAAGAATTGATGCTTTTGAACTGTGGTGTTGGAGAAGACTCTTGAGAGTCCCTTGGACTGCAAGGAGATCCAATCAGTCCACTCTGAAGGAGATCAAGCCTGGGATTTCTTTGGAAGGAATGATGCTAGAGCTGAAGCTCCAGTACTTTGGCCACCTCATGAGAAGTGTTGACTCATTGGAAAAGGCACTGATGCTGGGAGGGATTGGGGGCAGGAGGAGAAGGGTATGACTGAGGATGAGATGGCTGGATGGCATTACGGACTCGATGGAAGTGAGTCTGAGTGAACTCTGGGGGATGGTGATGGACAGGGAGTCCTGGCGTGCTGCGATTCATGAGATCACAGAGTCGGGCACGACTGAGCGACTGAACTGAACTGAAGTAGAGATTATATTTTCAATTTGTGGTAGGAGGTGCTTCTGTTTAAAGTCCACTGGAGAAAATAGGGAAATTGTGTAATGGAAATGTTTTCATTTGGTATGTTGAATCCTCACTGTATGGACTCTGTTTTTCTCAATATTTATTTGTTTCTCTCTTCATGTATTTATCTCTCAATTTTTCTCTCATCCTTTCTCTCTTTCTCATCCCTTTCTCTGCTCAGCTCTATATCACCCCCCTCTATCCCCTTCTCCCTGCCTCTGTCTTTTTCTTATGTAGAACTTGAGAACATTTCTTACTGGATTTATTCACTGAGTATTATGATGAATTGTCTAGTCTTCATTAAAAAGGATTGAATGGATTGTGGACAACCTTCAGTTAATCCTCCTGAATTAAGTCTCCATTAACACAGATGCCCTTTGATTGACTGCTATCTTACTAGCTTAATGTTTCCAGTTAGTAAAAAGCTTCTGTACTTTGTGAAAGCTTAGGACTAGGAAGATTATCAGATTATGGCCTAAGAAGGAAATCAAGTATAAATTGAATAAATTGCCCAGAGTCATCTGCTTTCTCTTCACACAACTCTTGCTTTTCCTCTCTCCTTCAGGCAACCAACAGTGAAATCACATGCAGGGCTGGTTTTTGGTGTATGAGCCAGACGGAGCTAGTGTTGTTATTGTTACATAATCTATGGCAAGGTCGTAGACTCAGAGATTTCAGCACTGTAGGTAAGGAGGGGGAACTTCAAGGGCTGGAGTGGCCAGGAAGGCCATCTCCTAAGCCCAAGATCTGTGGACCTCAACCCCAGAACTAATAAATGCACTGGGACATGACTCACAAACCTGATTACCAGGCTGCTGCTGCTGCTAAGTCATTTCAGTTGTGTCCGACTCTGTGCAACCCCATAGACAGCAGCCCACCAGGCTCCCCCATCCATGGGATTCTCCAGGCAAGAACGCTGGAGTGGGTTGCCACTTCCTTCTCCAGTGCATGAAACTGAAAAGTGAAAGGGAAGTCGCTCAGTCCTGTCCGACTCTTAGCAACTCCATGGACTGCAGCCTACCAGACTCCTCCATCCATGGGATTTTCCAGGCAAGAGTACTGGAGTGGGGTGCCATTGCCTTCTTCGGATTACCAGGCAGAATAGTATAATTTTAAATATCCTCTTCTCTCTTCTAAAGAGACACATGAAATGTTTATTCAGCAGCTATATGTGGGTGCTCCTCAGTGTATAAACAGTGTAGTGTGTTTCATCCTCTCACCTGAATCAGTACTGAGTGCTCCAGCCCATTCCTCATCAACATACCCAGATTCACACAATTCCATGGGGCCCTGTCTGCCCCTGGGCCTTGGAAATCAAGACACATCATGGAGAGCCTGTATAACAAACCTTAGCTCTCCTACTTGGTTTCTAAGACTCCCTTGACTCTTCCTGGGAAGGAACAGCCTGGTCAGCACCTTGGACAGCTCCAGTGCTTCTGTCGGCAGCAATGTTTACCTGTTGGTTTGCCCTATAAACAGGCTGGGGTCCTTCATCCTCAACCTCTTCATCCTTGACTGAGAATACTGTTTTCTTCCTCACTCCCCTCGCTTTCTTCAGAACAGGAATCAAATACATCAGCATAATATTCTTCAGCCACAAGTGGGTCTTCTGGGATCTCTGAAATAAAGAATGAGCAAAAGTCAGGTCCTGTTAATCATTAAAATTATAATGAGTCTAGGACACCAGAGATATGTATTCTGTTAACACTATCAAAGGTTTCATGGAGTGAAGAGCAGAATCTTAGCTTCCTGAAAGCACCTAATAGAATGTAATAAATACTTAAACCAGTGGAGGAAACGAAGGATGGCTCTACTTGCAACCAATTTTTGAAACTGTAAGAATAAAACCATGAAACAAAAATAAATGACCTCTTCTAAAGTCTTTTCATTCAGAAGCATGGATCATTATTACAAATAAGGGGATTTAGGACCAAAAGAGAAGATGCCTTGGCCACCAAACTCTACTGTCCACATAAAGTTTTTGTGGAGACAGTGGAGGGGAAAATATAAGTGTTCTTCCTGGGAATTTCTTCTTTTAAAGAAAATTCTAGTAGGGAGATTAGGCAAAAGGAATAGAGTATATAGAAATGGCATTATTGGCAAGCTGAGGGAAATGTTAAAATTCTAAGGCTATGAATGTTTTTGAGCTGTAGATCACACTAAGGTTCTACTTACTCACATGAATATGAAGCATTTCTTAATTTAAAAAAAAAAAAAAAAGGAAAGGCCACCCAGTTAAGCTGCTGCCAGGAAGTGCTACCTAAGTTACTTGATGAAATATTATTACCAACTAGAAATATTGTTGTTGCTGTTCAACTGCTAAGTTGTGTTTCTCTCTTTGTAACCCCCTGGACTGCAGCCTGCCTGGTGCCTCTGCCAATGGGATTTCCCAGGCAAAAAAACTGGAGTGGGTTGCCGTTTCCTTTTCCAGGGATCTTCCTGATCCAAGGATTGAACCTGTGTCTCCTGCACTTGCAAGTGGATTCTTTACCACTGAGCCCACCAGGAAAGTCTGGTTGGTGCTTATAATGGTTTTCAACCAAGAAAGGCTAAGAATGGATCTGTCGGTCCATTCAAAATCCAAGATCCCCAAAAGCACAGTGATATCAATTCCAATTTGCTAATGGGAGCCTAGAAATAAGAAATATCCTTGGGGAAGGGAGAAAGTTAAATAATGGTACATTCTCTACCTTATTAAAACCATGGACATTTAGGCTTCATACACGTTACTAGTTGTTGTTGTTGTCCAGTCACCCAGCTGTGTCTGCCTCTTTGTGACCCCTTGGACTGCAGCACACCAGGCTTCTCTGTCCATCACCAACTCCTGGACCTTGCTAAAACTCATGTCCATTGAGTCGGTGATGCCATCCAACCATCTTATCCTCTGTCGTCCCCTTCTCCTCCTGTCTTCAATCTTTCCCAGCATCAAGGTCTTTTCTAATGGGTCAGTTCTTCACATCAGGTGGCCAAAATATTGGAGTTTCAGCTTCAGCATCAGTCCTTCCAATGAATATTCAGGACTGATTTCCTTTAGGATGGACTGCTTTGATCTCCTTGTAGTCCAAGAGACTCTCAAGGGTCTTCTCCAACATCACAGTTCAAAAGCATCAATTCTTTGATGCTCAGCCTTGTTTATGGTCCAACTCTCACATCCATACATAACTACTGGAAAAACTATAGTTTTGACCAGACAGATGTTTGTTGGTAATGTAATGTCTCTGCTATTTAATATGCTGTCTAGGTTGGTCATAACTTTTCTTCCAAGGAGCAAGCATCTTTGAATTTCATGACTGCAGTCACCATCTTCAGTGATTCTGGAGCCCAGGAAAATAAAGTTTGTCACTGTTTCCATTGTTTTCCCATCTATTTGCCATGAAGTGATGGGACCACATGCCATGATCTTAGGTTTTAGAATGTTGAGTTTTAGGCCAGCTTTTCACTCTCCTCTTTAACCTTCATCAAGAGGTTCTTTAGTTCCTCTTCACTTTCTACCATAAGGAGGAGAGTGAAAAAGCTGGCTTAAACTCAAAGTTCAAAAGACGAAGATCATGGCATCCGGTCCCAGCACTTGATGACAAATAGATGGGGAAACAGTGGAAACAAATACTTACTTTGGGGGCTCCAAAATCACTGCAGGTGGTGACTACACCCATGAAATAAAAAGACACTCCTTGGAAGAAAAGTTATGACCAATCTAGACAGCACATTAAAAGCAGAGACATTACTTTGCTGACAAAATCCATTTAGTCAAAGCTATGGTTTTTCCAGTAGTCAAGTATAGATATGAGAGTTGGACTATCAGGAAAGCTGAGTGCCAGAGAACTGATGCTTTTGAACTGTGGTGTTGGAGAAGACTCTTGAGAGTCCCTTGGACTGCAAGGAGATCCAACTAGTCCATTCTGAAAGGAGATCAGGCCTGGGATATTCTTTGGAAGGACTGATGCTGAAGCTGAAACTCCAATATTTTGGCCACTTGATGTGAAGAATTGACCCATTGGGAAAGACCCTGATGTTGGGAAAGATTGAAGGCAGAAGAAGGGGACGACAGAGGATGAGATGGTTGGATGGCATCACTGACTTGATGGACATGAGTTTTAGCAAGGTCTGGGAGTTGGTGATGGACAGGGAAGCCTGTCATGCCACAGTCCATGGGGTTGCAAAGAGTCAGACATGACTGTGTGACTGAACTGACTGGCTTATAAACAAAATTATCCTTCTAAACTGTAACACAGAGCACTGGTTTTCATCCCATTGTTGCTATTTTATGTCTAGTGCATGTGTGTTCAGTCATGTCCAACTCTCTGAGACCCCATGGACTGCAGCCTGCCAGTTTCCCTGTCCGTGGAATTTTCCCAGTAGGAATACTGGAGTGCATTGCCATTTCCTACCCCAGGGGATCTCGGCCCAGTGATCGAAGCAACATCTCGTGTCTCCTGCATTGGCAGATGAATTCTTTACCACTGGTGCCACCTGAGCCTATTATTTTATGTCTAGTGGGGAAAATGTGGAATTTGGGGTTAGAGAATCAGGGTTTGAATCTAGCTCTGCCACCTCTTAAATAAGAAACTTGAGTGAGGGATTTGAATTTACTGACTTTTATTTTTTTTCTAGTGAAGCAGACAAAGGTAATCTAACAGGGTAGCTATGAAGATTCAATAATATGATTCTTATGAAAGCATCTGTTTATAGGAAACTTTATCAAGTGTTCCATCAATTTCCATATCTATAAAACTGAACTTTTGATTAACTGATTCCAGAATCCCTTGAAAGTAAAATACATAGTGGATGTAGAAAGCCCTGACAATTGTTTAAAAATCTTTGCTATGTATGATTTTGCATAGAACACAAGAGGCAGTGCCATGGAACTAACACTGGCCAGCTCAAAAACAAGAATTATTAATACACATATTTAAAAATGCCTTTGCCAATTCTTTAGAAACTCACACTTTCTCTCAGTAACTCCAACACAGTTTGTTTTCCCTCCAATCACCTATTATCAGTTGAGCAGCAGATGAAACAAGAGTATTTGTATATAGGGGCTATTTTTTATAAAAATCTTTATTTGATTCACACTTAGAATGACAAAAGGATCACAGCAAGAGAAGTACAGGAAAACCAAAATCTACCAAGAGGACAATTCAGGTCTCCAGTTTCGCCTTCAAGTAGGGGCATGCACTCACTGAGTGGGTTTCCTGCCTCTCTTCCCCCACCACCCTCAGCCTCTCCCTGGGTCTCTGTGTCTCTTCCACAGAGATGTCCATTCTCTGTCATCCCACTTCCTCCCATGTACTCTCCATGAATCTGTCTCATTTTGACAGTTATTCATTCACTGACTCACTCATATTTTCTCCCTCTATTTCTCTGTCCCCCATGCCCCACTTTCAGGAAAGAATATTTCCTTTCAAGATTGACTCTGAAAGAGTAACACATGTCATTTACATTGTTGCCCAGGGTACAGAAATGTGCTTGGATTTATGTTTATATAAAAACATCTTTACAATGGAAATAAATGCTTAATGCATCAAGATTTACCCATACTACAAATGACACACTCTGGCATTTTGCATACTATTCAATGATTTCTCTCCCCCCTCTTTTTTTTCTTACTTTTAATGCTAGTTGCAACTTACTAAACTGATTTCTCAACCCAGAATTTGAAAAACACTGGTTTAGAATGCTGACTTTGGCATCAAAAAGGCCCACACTTAAATTGAGGCTCTTAATGCTGGGTGTTACGTAAACTTTCTGCCCGTCAGTTTTCTCATCTGTACAGTGGGGATGGTAGCACTCATCTCACTGAATATGGTGAACATTACATAGTGTGACAATGCAGCTATCAGTATACATAGTATGTGCCCAGGAAATGTGAGCTATTGACATTGAACATAAAACTCTGCAGTTCTGTCTGTAATGCTCAACATCAGAGAGAAAATAAATATCAGTTCAGTTCAGTTCAGTCGCTCAGTCATGTCCGACTCTTTGCAACCCCATGAATCTCAGCACACCAGGCCTACCTGTTGATCACCAACTTACAGAGTTCACTTAAACTCACGTCCATCGAATCGGTGATGCCATCCTGCCATCTCATCCTCTGTCATCCCCTTTTCCTCCTGCCCCCAATCCCTCCCAGTATCAGAGTCTTTTCCAATGAGTCAACTCTTCGCATGAGGTGGCCAAACTCCTGGATTTTCAGCTTTAGCATCATTCCTTTCAAAGAACACCCAGAGCTGATCTCCTTCAGAGTGGACTGATTGGATCTCCTTGCGGTCCAAGGGACTCTCAAGAGTCTTCTCCAACACCACAGTTCAAAAGCATCAATTCTTTGTCACTCAGCTTTCTTCACAGTCCAACTCTCACATTCATACATGACCACTGGAAAAACCATAGCTTTGACTAGACAGACCTTGTTGGCAAAGTAATCTCTCTACTTTACAATATGCTGTCTAGGTTGGTCATAACTTTTCTTCCAAGGAGTAAACGTCTTTTAATTTAATGGCTGCAATCACCATCTGCAGTGATTTTGGAGCCCCCAAAAATAAAGTCAGCCACTGTTTGCACTTTTTCCCATGTATTTCCCATGAAGTGATGGGACCGGATGCCATGATCTTCGTTTTCTGAATGTTGAGCTTTAAGCCAACTTTTTCGCTCTCCTCTTTCACTTTCATCAAGAGGCTTTTAGCTCCTCTTCACTTTCTGCCGTAAGGGTGGTTTCATCTGCATATCTGAGGTTATTGATATTTCTCCCAGCAATCTTGATTCCAGCTTGTGCTTCTTCCAGTCCAGCCTTTCTCATGAGGTACTCTGCATATAAGTTAAATAAGCAGGGTGACAATATACAGCCTTGACGTACTCCTTTTCCTATTTGGAACCAGTCTGTTGTTCCATGTCCAGTTTTAACTGTTGCTTCCTGACCTGTATATAGGTTTCTCAAGAGGCAGGTCAGGTGGTCTGGTATTCCCATCTCTTGAAGAATTTTCCACAGTTTTTTGTGATCCACACAGTCAAAGGCTTTGGCATAGTCAATGAAGCAGAAACAGATGTTTTTTGGAACTCTCTTGCTTTTTCCATGATCCAGCAGATGTTGGCAATTTGATCTCTGTTCCTCTGCCTTTTCTAAAGCCAGCATGAACATCAGGAAGTTCACAGTTCACATATTGCTGAAGCCTGGCTTGGAGAATTTTGAGCACTACTTTCTTAGCATGTGAGATGAATTCAATTGTGTGGTATTTTGAGCATTCTTTGGCATTGCCTTTCTTTGGGATTGGAATGAAAACTGACATTTTCCAGTCCTGTGGCCACTGCCAAGTTTTCCAAATTTGCTGGCATATTGAGTGTAGCACGTTCACAGCATCATCTTTCAAGATTTGAAATAGCTCAACTGGAATTCCATCACCTCCAATAGGTTTGTTCGTAGTGATGCTTCCTAAGGCCCACTTGACTTCACATTCCAGGATGTCTGGCTCTTGGTCAATGATCACACCATCGTGATTATCTGGGTCTTGCAGACCTTTTTTGTACAGTTCTTCTGTGTATTCTTGCCACCTCTTCTTAATATCTTATGTTTCTTTTAGGTTCATGCCATTTCTGTCCTTTATCGAGCCCATCTTTGCATGAAATGTTCCCTTGGTATTTCTAACTTTCTTGGAGAGATCTCTAGTCTTTCCCATTCTGTTGTTTTCCTTTATTTCTTTGCATTGATCACTGAGGAAGGCTTACTTATCTCTTTTTGCTTTTCTTTGGAACTCTGCATTCAGATGCTTATATCTTTCCTTTTCTCCTTTGCTTTTGCCTCTCTTCTTTTCACAGCTATTTGTAAGGCCTCCCCAGACAGCTATTTTGCTTTTTTGCATTTCTTTTCCATGGGGATGGTCTTGATCCCTCCCTGTCTCCTGTACAATGTCACGAACCTCAGTCCAGAGTTCATCAGGCGCTCTATCTATTAGATCTAGGCCCTTAAATCTATTTCTTACTTCCACTGTATTATCATAAGAGATTTGATTTAGGTCATACCTGAATGGTTTAGTGGTTTTCCCTACTTTCTTCAATTTGAGTCTGAATTTGGCAATAAGGAGCTCATGATCTGAGCCACAGTCAACTCCTGGTCTTGTTTTTGCTGACAATATAGAGCTTCTCCATCTTTGGCTGTAAAGAATATAATCAATCTGATTTTGGTTTTGACCATCTGGTGATGTCCATGTGTAGAGTCTTCTCTTGTGTTGTTGGAAGAGGGTGTTTGCCATGACCAGTGCGTTCTCTTGGCAAAACCCTATTAGCCTTTGCCCTGCTTCATTCCGTATTCCAAGGCAAATCTGCCTGTTACTCCAGGTGTTTCTTGACTTCCTACTTTAGCATTCCAGTCCCCTATAATGAAAAGGACATCTTTTTTGTGTGTTAGTTCTGGAAGGTCTTGTAGGTCTTCATAGAATCGTTCAACTTCAGCTTCTTCAGCATTACTGTTTGGGGCATAGACTTGGATTATTGTTATATTGAATGGTTTGTCTTGTAAATGAACAGAGATCATTCCTTTGTTTTTGAGATTGCATTCAAGTACACATTACAGACTCTTGTTGGCCATGATGGCTACTCCATTTCTTCTGAGGGTTTCCTGCCCACAGTAGTAGATATAATGGTCATCCGAGTTAAATTCACCCATTCCATTCCATTTTAGTTCCTGATTCCTAGAGTGTGGACATTCACTCTTGCCATCTCCTTTTGACCACTTCCAATTTGCCTTGATTCATGGACCTGACATTCCAGGTTCCTACACAATATTGCTCTTTACAGCATTGGACCTTGCTTCTATCACCAGTCACATCCACAACTGGGTATTGTTTTTGCTTTAGCAGGAGCTATGGCACCTCTCTCCAGTACTCTTGCCTGGAAAATCCCATGGATGGAGGAGCCTGGTAAGCTGCAGTCCATGGGGTCACTGAGAGTTGGACACAACTCAGTGACTTCACTTTCACTTTTCACTTTCATGCATTGGAGAAGGAAATGGCAACCCACTCCAGTGTTCTTGCCTGAGAATCCCAGGGACGGGGGAGGCTGGTGGGCTGCCATTTATGGGGTCACACAGAGTTGGACACTACTGAAGTGACGGAGCAGCAGCAGCAGCACCCCGAGTCTGAGGTCAGGGGTGGCAGCCAGGAGTGCCAGGCTGCGACAGCACAGGAGCAGCCACCCCACGTCTGAGGTCAGGGGCAGTGGCTGAGAGGAGCTACCCCTGCCCGAGGCCAGGGGCGGCGGTGGGGAGGAGCTAACCCACGTCCAAGGAGCAGCGGCTGCATGGGCGCAGGAGTGCCTAGAGAAGCTACTCCACGTTCAAGGTATGGAGGGGCGGTGGTGAGGAGATACCCTTCATCCAAGGTAAAGAGCAGCAGCTGTGCTTTGCTGGAGTAGCCATGAAGAGATACTGCAAGTCCAAGGTAAGAGAAACCCAAGTAAGATGGTAGGTGTTGCAAGAGGGCATCAGAAGGCAGACACACTGAAACCATAACCACAGAAAACTAGTCAATCTAATCACACTAGGACCACAGCCTTGTCTAACTCAGAGAAACTAAGCCATGCCCGCTGGTCAACCCAAGACAGGTGGGTCATGGTGGAGAGGTCTGACAGAATGTGGTCCACTGGAGAAAGAAATGGCAAACCACTTCAGTATTCTTGCCTTGAGAACCCCATAAACAGTATGAAAAGGCAAAATGATAGGATACCAAAAGAGGAACTCCCCAGGTCACTAGGGTGCCCAATATGCTACTGGAGATCAGGGGGAAATAACTCCAGAAAGAATGAAGGGAGGGAGCCAAAGCAAAATAAATATCAGGCAATCACAAATGGATGCCAAGTTAAAAATTTTAACAATATTTTAAATAGAATCACTTCTCAAAATTCACCAGTACCCAAAGCCAAAGGCAGTAAGGAGTGGCTCCTCCCACTGCCCTTCTGACTGCTGGACTCCAGAGGGACCCTGGGCGTTTTACGCCCTCCTCTCCCCTCCCATTACCTTCTTGTCTCTGGTTCCATCCTGGCTCCTCCAGGCAGCTCAGAGGGAACCTCCACGACAGGGGGTGAACACACCTGCTCTTTTAAGGGCTTGACAGAAAAAGAGTTAGGTCTTGCAGGGTATACAGTCTCTGTCACAACTACCCAACTCTTTGTAGTGTGAAAGCAGAGACAGACAATAAATCCATGAGCATGGCTGTGCTCCATTGGCTGTGAACTTTATTTAGAAAAGCAGGTGGCAGCTGGATCATACGACAGCTCTACCCCACGGACAAGTGTTTCTCTTACTAAATATTGAGACCTTCCCATAACATGGCTCCTTGTGCGCAGTCAGTCCTTTTCTCTCTCCTTCAAACATCCCCTCCCAGGGAGAAGAGGGAGGGAAGAAATGGACAGGTGTCCAAGTCATGAAATAGACCAGGATGAACCCATCACCAGTATTTCTTACTCAAATACCACTAACTTGGTGAGGCTCAGAAAAGGGTGAATTTTCAAATGGAAAAATCAGAAGAAAGAAGTCAGCTCATGCTGTTTGTCAAATTGTGTGTTTTTCAGACACTGGTCCAGTGTGAAGCCTTGTTAGGCTAAGGCTCATTACTGCTGTCATGGAAGAGAAAGTGGGCTGAGACAAATAGCTTTCATTTTCTCATACCCTGAAGTGAGCCTCCTGACAGATGCTTGGGAGCAGCATCCAGATCTCCACTACACTGGGCGGTGGTGACAGATACATTTATGCAGGAAGTTAACAGTGGCTGCCTGAGCTTGGACACAGTTGTTGCATATCCACGCTGGAGAAAAAGAGAGACAGTTACCCTATCCTGGGAAAACGTTGCTGTTTGTCAGACCCTTCAACAGAGACCCTAATAAAGCCCTTCCTCTAAGACTTAAGTGAGCAGCAGAATCACCTGCAGGGCTTGTTAAAACATGGACCGCTGGGACCCACATAGGGCCCTGACCCAGCAGGTCAGGAGAGGCCTGGAAATGTGCATTTATGACAAGTTCCGGGGGATGCTGGTGCTGCTGGCTTGAGGGCCATAATGTGAAAACTTCTGCTCCAGGATGTGACTAGTGCAAACGAAAGTACTAGCATATACTATTATAGAAACACTATAATAAAATGTATAAGACTTTATAATATCTCCACACCTTACAACATTTATATGTTACAGACAATAAATGAAGAAATAAACGTTACTTTTGTTGTTGCTATTGTTCAGCCACTAAGTTGTGTCTGATTCTTTTGCAACACCACGGACTATAGCCTGCCAGGGCTCCGCTGTCCATGGGATTTCCCAGGCAAGAATACTAGAGTGGGTTGCCATTTCCTTCTGCAGGGGACCTGAACTCAAATCGCTGTGATATTAGTTGTCTCACTACTTGCAATCTCTATAGAGTTATAGGGGCCTATTCCCATTTTAATGATGGGGAATAACAAAACTATGAATTAGTAGGCCAGAGTTACAGCACTTTATAGATTGTTTTTAAATGCACATTCGTATCCATTATTCTACTTTATCACTGCAACAGGGATTCAGCTCAGACCAGGACAACCTTTTAATCTCAATTTTAAAATAAAGTGAGAGACAGGCTAATAACCAACCACATGTCACACAGCTGAATACATGGCAGACTGGAATGTAAATTACCTGAATCCTATCTTTATTCCACTGCATTAGTGCTATTTTATGGCTGCTATTGTGCAGTCAGTCAGTTGTGTTCAATTCTCTGAGACCCCATGGACTGCAGCATATCAGCCTTCCCTGTCTTTCACTATCTCCAGGAGTTTCCTCAAACTCATGTCCATTGAGTTGATGATGCCATCCAACCACCTTATCCTCTCTCATCCCCTTCTCATGTCCTCAGTCTTTCCCAGCATCAGGGTCTTTTCCAATGGGTCAGCTCTTTGCATCAGGTGGCCAAAGTATTGGAGCTTCAGCTTCAGCATCAGTCCTTCCAATGAATATTCAGGACTGATTTCCTTTAGGATGGACTGTTTGGATCTCCTTGAGTCCAAGGGACTCTCAAGAGTCTTCTCCAACACCACAGTTCAAAAACATCAATTCTCAGCCTTTTTTATTGTCTAACTCTCACATCCGAACACAACTACTAGAAAAACCATAGCTTTGACTAGACAGACGTTTGCCAGCAAAGTGATGTCTCTAGGTTGTCATAGCTTTTCTTCCAAAAACTAAGTGTCTTTTAATTTCATGGCTGCAGTCACATCCATGGTGATTTTGGAGCCCAGGAAAATAAAAGTTTGTCACTATTTCCCTTGTTTCCCATCTATTTGCCATGAAGTGATGGGACCAGATGCCATGGTATTAGTTTTTGAATGTTGAGTTTTAAGCCGGCATTTTCACATTCTTCTTTTACCTTCATCAAGAAGCTTTTTAGTTCCTCTTCACTTTCCGCCATTAAGGTGGTGTCATCTGCATATCTGAGGCTATTGGTATTTCTCCCAGCAGTCTTGATACCAGTTTGTGATTCATCCAGCTCAGCATTTTGCATGATATACTCTGCATGTAAGTTAAATAAGGAGGGTGACAATATATAGCCTTGACATACTCTTTCTCAATTTTGAGCCAGTCTGTTATTCCATATCCGGTTTTAACTGTTGTTTCTCAATCTGCCACAGGTTTCTCAGGAAGCAGGCAAGGTGGTATGGTATTCCCAACTCTTCACGAATTTTCCAGTTTGTTGTGATCCACACAATCAAAGGCTTCAGTGCAGTTAATGAAGCAGAGGTAGATGTTTTTCTGGAATTCACTTGCTTTATCTATGATCCAATGGATGCTGGCAATTTGATCGCTTGTTCCTTTGCCTTTTCTAAATCCAGCTTGTACATCTAGAATTTCTTGGATCTTGTACTTTTGAAGCTTAGCTTGAAGGATTTTGAGCATTACCTTGGTAGCATGTGAAATTAGCAGTTGTGTGGTAGAACATTCTTTGGCATTGCCTTTCTTTGAGATTGGAATGAAAACTGACCTTTTTCAGTCCTGTAGCCACTGCTGAGTTTTCCAAATTTGCTGTCATATCACATGCAGCACTTTCACAGCATCATCTTTCAGGATTTGAAATAGCTCAGCTGCTATTCCATCACCTCCACTAGCTTTGTTCATGGTAAGGCTTCCTAAGGCCCACTTGACTTCGTACTCCAGGATGTCTGGCTCTAGGTGAGTGACACCACCATTATGGTTATCCAATCATTAAGGCCTTTTTGTATAGTTCTTCTGTGTATTCTTGCCACCTCTTCTTAATCTCTTTTGTTTCTGCTAGGTCCTTACCATTTTTGTGCCCATCTTTATTGTGCCCAACTTTGCATGAAATATTCCCTTGGTATCTCTGATTTTCTTGAAGAGATCACTAGCCTTTCCCATTCTATTGTTTTCCTCTATTTCTTTGTATTGAAAAATGGAGAAGCCCTATACAGTAAGCAAAAACAAGACCAGGAGCTGACTGTGGGTCAGATCATGAGCTCCTTATTGCAAAATTAAGACTGAAATTGAAGAAAGTAGGAAAACCACTAAGCCACTCAGGTATGACCTAAATCAAATCCCTTATTAAACAGTGGAAATGACAAACAGATTCAAGGGCTTAGATCTGATAGACAGAGTGCCTGAAGAACTATGGACAGAGGTTTGTAATATTGTACAGGAGGCAGTGACCAAAATCATCCCAAGAAAAAGAAATACAAGAAGGTGAAACAGTTGTCTGAGGAAGCCTTACAAATAATTGAGAAAAGAAGAGAAGCAAAAGGCAAAGGAGAAAGGAAAAGATATACCTAATTGAATACAGAGTTCCAAAGAAAAGCAAGGAGAGATAAGAATGCTTTAAGTGAACAAGACAAAGAAATTTTATGCTTAGCTAGGAATTTTCATCTGCTTATGACATTATTTTCATCATTATTTTCATATTTCCATCATTATTTATGAAATTTAAATGTCATAAATAATTGTGATTAACTTCCTCTCACCTCTGAAAGATGTCATACAAGGGACAGACCTTTGACTTAATGAGCTAGAAAAACTGAAGTACAGTCATCCTGGTAAATCATCTGAAGGGAGCTAGGACTACTGAATGCCAGGGGCCCTCTCTGTCTCAGTCCCACTGTTACCCAGTCCAACTCTGTCTCAGATATGCTCAGGGTGGACTGTGGCTCAGGATCACCTGGAGGCATTTGTGAAACAGATTCTTGGCCCCAAAGCCCACTGATTCAGATTTAGCTGCTCTGAGGTAGGGCCTGAACTCTACACAAAGATGCTACAACATATTATGAGAACTACTGCTCTATCTTTTGGACCTTCAAGGAGAAAATGACATACAAGTGTTTAAAGATAAATTCCTCAATACTTTGTCTATTATTGCACCAGCACTTTAAACTTCTAAAATGATCATGAATGTATTAAACAATTTTATAAAGAGCCAATAAGGTAAGAACTTTGCTTAAAGGCAAAACCAAATTTCCTTTAAAGAAACTTAGTCATATTGGAGGAATTTCTCAGCCTGTGAGCTCACCACTACCCTAAATGATTCTAGCCATCCAATATATATGCTTTGAGCAAATGCAGGGAGCAAGCTTAGCACAGTGGTTCTCAAAAGCAGAGAGAGAAATAACAGCAGCAATACCCAGGATCTTATTTAAAAACACAGATTCTCAGACCTCCCAGACCTACTGGACCAGAAACTGCAGTGAGGGTCCAGCAATTCACACTTTAACAAGTCCTCTAGAGGATCCTGACACACATTTAAATTTCAGTTCAGTTCAGTTCAGTTCAGTTCAGTCGCTCAGTCGTGTCTGACTCTTTGCGACCCCATGAATCGCAGCACGCCAGGCTTCCCTGTTCATCACCATCTCCCGGAGTTCACACAGACTCACGTCCATTGAGTCCATGATACTATCCAGCCATCTCATCCTTGGTCGTCCCCTTCTCCTCCTGCCCCTAATCCCTCCCAGCATCAGAGTTTTTCCAATGAGTCAACTCTTATTATGAGGTGGCCAAAGTACTGGAGTTTCAGCTTTAGCATCATTCCTTCCAAAGAAATCCTAGGGCTGATCTCCTTCAGAATGGACTGGTTGGATCTCCTTGCAGTCCAAGGGACTCTCAAGAGTCTTCTCCAACACCACAGTTCAAAAGCATCAATTCTTCGGCACTCAGCCTTCTTCACAGTCCAACTCTCACATCCATACATGACCACTGGAAAAACCACAGCCTTGACTAGACAGACTAATTTAGCACAATGTAGACAGTACGCTCCCACAGGGCAGGAGTTGTGCTCATCTTTTTCTTCATGGCATCTCAAATCCATGTTTCAAAGAAGACACTCAAACTTCTTGTTGAAGAAGGGAATGTCTACATCTCCAAGAGATGAGAACTTTCAAACTATCACACACTATCTCCTGCAAAGAATTTTCTGATGTTTATTTTAGGGAGGGTCAGAAGGGAGGAGGAAGATCAGTAAAAGATAAAGGAATTTTTTTCCCATGAAAGACCTACTCTCTCCCAGTTTCTCACATCTTCTGACCTTATATCTCAGATGGCATTTAACTCCAAACAGTAAAGTATGTCTTCCTCATACTACCATCTCCAGCTATATTCCACAGGCCTGCAAGTTTGAGGACTCAGTTTAATACTGCCCAGCCTGTGATGGCACTCACATTAGACAGTGGCTTCTGTCAGGTGCCCCTGACTCTACTCCAGCTGCAAGAATGCTCTGACTCTCTCTGCATGTTTAACGATACTGTCAGAATTGATTAATGTTTGAGGACCAAATGACTTGTGATTTGGGAAATCCAACATTTAAAATGCATTTTTAATTGCACTTTTCTGCCTCTTCTCTAAGGAAGTCAACAATATCCACAAGACACTTTTAAAGATGTTTTTGCCATATCCTGTATAAAAGGGGTATGTGTGGTGGGGAGAATCTCTTCTTAAAGAGAGGATTATCTGTATTTTAGCTACAGTGAGGCAAGTTGGAGTCTTGGTAGCAGGCAGCTGCCCAGAGATACCCTTCTTTATTTTTCCTTTCTTTCCTAATTTTCTGAAGGAGGCAATGGCTTTATTACACTGAGCCAGAAAATACTGAGCCAAGTTATAATAAACACAAACCATGATTTACTGTTAGATCATAATGTGACCTCTCCAAAGACCATGTTCAGTGCCAGTGCTCAGAATGACATCATAATTACACTGACAAGGCAGACCTCAGAATTTCTTATTTCCCTCAAACAGCATGTGTGGATATGAAAAAGATTGCCCTAATTCATTTTTTAATAAAAAACATTTTAGATAATGACATTATCCCATATGTAGGGAAAACCTGAATATGCTACAGCATTCTCAAACAACAGGGTAAAAGACAATGCTTTTAGAAGGCACTTAGATACAGACATTGTCTATGCTGAGCTCGCTAGGTTTCCCCAAGGTGCTCCATATCATGTAAGGTGGGCACAAACTAGGGTAATAAAAGACAGAAATGGAGCCCAAGCTAACTGGTAATATCTGCTGCTTCTGAAAAAGACTACAGAATAGTGATTAAGAGGCTCAGCTTCATAGACTGAAGTTCACCTCTGTAGTTTATTGACTGTATCGCCTTGGGCACCCATTTCTCGTCTGTGGCCATGGTTTCCTGATTTGTAAGTGGGTGTGGTGAATGTTATTGATGTTCCACCCGAAGCTCCTTAACAAACACACTCCACTTGCATGTGTTGGCCTGCTCATCCTCCAGATGCTGAGTTATGGTCTGCTAGGTTTGCCACGAGAGAATGCTTAAACAACAGAAATGTATTTTCTCATAGTTCTAGGGGTGAGAAGTCCAAGATCAAGGTGCTGGCAACTTTGCTCCTTGGCTTGCAAGTGTGCTGGTGTCCCTTGTGTCCAAGTCTCCTCTTCTTATAAGGACACTAGTCAGAGTGGATTTGGGCCTTGCCCTAACAGTCTCATCTTAATTGCCTCTTTAAAGGTCCAGTCTCCAAATACATTCACATTTTGAGGTCCCAGGGGTTAGGGCTTCAACATCTAAATTTTAGGGGAACACAGTTCAGTCCATACCTACTTCTTACAGGGCACAGATGCCTCCTTCTCTAGACATCTGCTTTTAGATCAAATAATTACCTCATCAAAGAGGTTATGTTTCACCTCCACCCAGGAACAGTTCTGGCCAATGGCTGACTAACTCAAGATGGAACCAACTCTGAGGTGTCACTCATGTTTGAGCTACTGTGGGGTCAGGCAGGGCTAGTCTGTAGCTGGACCACATTTTTGCTCAGCAACCTCCACTGCCATGCCCTGACACAACCCTCACCCTACTCTACCCAAGAAGACACAGACTACAGAATAACCATCTCAGTCTCTGCTTCTAAGCAACCCAACCAAAGATTAGGTGTATTAAGATAATATTAAGAATACCTTAAATCAGATACAATGTAAAATTTTATAAAAGCTAATAATGTAAACACTCCTTAAAGGAAAACAACCAGATGCCAGCAAGATTATATTCTTTTTATATTATATATTTAATCCTTAGATTTTCTAGAAAACAATAGAGCCGTTATCTATGGATACTGCGAAAGAAAGTCCTTTTTGGCTATCAATTATATTTCAGACAGTTATATCTTTTATCTCTTGAGGTCTAGTCTACTTGTCCTGCTTAAGATCTTCTTAAAATGTTCTATGTAGCATAATGTCCTGCACCAAATGACCATTATTATTACCGTTTCTTGCTGTTTAGTTGCTAAGTTGTGTCCAACTCTTTGTGACCCTATGGACTACAGCATGTTAGGCTCCTCTGTCCTCCACTATCTCCCAGAGTTTGCTCACATTCACGTCCATTTACTCAGTGATGTTATCTAACCATCTCATCCTCTGCCTCTATTTTTCCTCTTGCCTTCAGTCTCTCCCACCATCAGGGTCTTTCCCAATGAGTCGGCTCTTCACATCAGGTGGCCAAAGTGTTAGAGCTTCAGCTCCAGCACCACTCTTCCAGTGAATATTCAGGGTTGACTTCCTTTAGAATTGACTGGTTTGATGTCCCTGCAGACCAAGAGACTCTCAAGAGTCTTCTCCAGCATCACAGTTTGAAAGCATTAATTCTTCAGTACTAAACTTTCTTTATGGTCCAGCTTTCACATCCATACAGGACTACTGGAGAAACAATAGCTTTAACAATATGGACCTTTGTCAGCAAAGTGACATCTCTGCTTTTTAACGTGCTGTCTAGGCTTGTCACAGCTTTCCTTCCAAGGAGCAAGCACCTTTGAATTTCATGGCTGTAGTCACCATCTGCAGTGATTTTGGAGCCCAAGAAAAGGAAACCTGTCACTGCTTCCACTTTTTCCCTTTCTATTTGCCGTGAAGTGATGGAACTGGATGCCATGATCTTAGTTTTTTTAATGTTGAGTTTCAAGACAGCTTTTTCACTTTCCTCTTTCACCCTCATCAAGAGGCTTAAAGGTTCTCTTCACTGTTGCCACAAGATTGGTATCATCTGCATATCTGAGGTTGTTGATATTTCTCCCAGAAATCTTATAAAAGCAGCATTTATATAAAAAGGGCCAACTGCAGAGCTAGAGAAACTACCCTTTGGCAGAGGCAGCTTGACTCCATCAAGTAAACAAGGATCATTCCTAAACCCCAGGCTTCTGTCTTCTTGGGAGCTAGTAAAGGCACCAGTCTTTCACCTCTGGACACATCTTCCCTACACTATTAGAAAGAAAGAAATGACCCTGAAATTTTCTCTTCTGGAAAAGGCATTTTGTCAATTTCTAAACCTCAACTTAAATTGGATTTCATTTTTCCTTTCCAATTTTTAAAGCCACCTCCACCCTCACAGTGAACCAATTTATCAGGGTTATGAGGTGAGTCATCAGCTGGGCCTAAAATAGTTTCCATCAGCAGCTACTAAGACTGGTCATTAGAGACTGTAAGTTACAGGGGAGCAGGGTGTACGCTAAGACCAGTGATCACTGCTTCCTTGTGGCAAGTCATCCTTTTTATGGGGACCAGGGTCCCCAGCCGGAGGTCCTGGGGAGGCCATATGCCATACCCCAAGGGGCTGCTGCAGAAGCAGCATTTCATTATGCAGCCCACTTCTGGCCCATGGGAGATAACTGTCACAATTTAGTGGGGCTGGAGGCTTGCAGCAGCATATTTGCTGAAGAATATTTTGAACCAGTGCTCAGTCCAGGGAAGCATGTAGATGCATTCACAGCCCCTGGTGCAACAAGCACTGTGGAACCTGAGGGAGAAATGAATATTCAGCTCTGTGACTGCCTCAGTCTTATCCAAGCTGCAATAAATGTTACCTAAAACACTCACTACCTCACTCTTCCCTACCAAGTGTGCCCCCACCGCCAATAAAGTTGAGTACAGAATCTTTAGCTTGGCATCAAGGCCTTTTATAATCTGGCTGCAACCCAGTTTCCTAGACCTGCCTTCTGTTGCTGATGGATGTGGTAGCTCTCAGTTAAAGGTGGCACCAAAAGGGATTCTGATTGGGTGGCTCTGGGTGAGGTCTAGGCAGCTTCATTTTTCTTTCCTGATGGTTCTCAAATGTACCTTTAGATCAGGACCTTGGCTTTTGTGACCTGGACTCTACACTTTCCCCTGAACTTCCTCACGCTTTCCATCTTCTACACTTTTATGAACTCTCCTTCTAGAACTGCCTTGTCCAATATGGTAGCCATTAGACACATGTGCCTTTTAAATTAAAATTAAAGGGAAACAAATGGCAAACTCAGCCCCCCTAGTCACACTGGCCACATCTCAAGTGCTTGAAAGTCTCCTGTGACAAGAATGCAGAATAGTCTATCCTCACAAGGCATCCGCTGGATGGCCCATAGTCCCCAGCTGGAATTTGGCCAGATTTCTTGAAAACCTAGGATGTGTTTCCCTTCCCCTCTTGGGCCCTCTGTCCCTCCACTGACTGGAGACAGCTCCACCAGCACACTCTGTGAAAGGGAGGGTGAAACCACAGGCTCTGTAGTGCCTCCAGCCCTCACCGTCCTGGCCTCAGCAGAGACAGGCAGTGACTCCATCCCACTCTAGCCTCGGCCTCCTTCACCTGCCCCTGAGACCATGCCAAAGGATCCATCAGACCGAGACTTCTCACCTGTGAAAACTTTCTTTATACAGTTTCTGCCAGCAGGACTTTCATAGATGTCCAGCCCCCACCCTTCAACCCTAGAGAAAGGCAGCTCATGGGATCCCCAGCTCCCAACAGCAGGCACTGACACAGCAGTGATAAGTCCACTTTACTAATCATACCACTAACTCTGCTGTGCTGTGCTTAGTTGCTCAGTCGTGTCCGACTCTTTGAAGTTCCATGGACTGACTATAGCATGCCAGCATCCTCTATCCATGGAGATTCTCCAGGCAAGAATACTGGAGTGGGCTGCTATGCCCTCCTCCAGGGGATCTTCCCAATCCAGGGATCGAACCCAGATCTCCCAACTTGCAGGCAGATTCTTTACTGTTTGAGCCACCAAGGAAGCCCAAGAATACTGGAGTGGGTAGCCTATCCTTTCTCCAGGGGAACTTTCCAACCCAGGAATCAAATCAGGGTCACCTGCATTGCAGGCAAATTCTTTACCAGCTGAGCTACCCTGTAAGTCCCACTAACTCTAAGCAGAACTAAATCTCAAATACAAAATACCTTTATATTCTTGGGAGTAGGAGCGCAGCAGTTGCTTGGTTGTGTAGGTTTTTGATGCTTCCTTCTCTCACACAGTAAGCTAAAAGTTAGCACCAGTACTGTGACCTTTTCTAAAATAAACCCTCAAACTAAGACTAAAATTAGCTATGTTAATTAGCTTAGCCTGCACCATCACACATGAGGCTGTGAAAAGAAATAATTTTCTTAGGCAAAATGCATATTCATGACCCTTTCTGTATGGAAAGCTAAATTAAGTACAGTACAATGCCATATATATAGATAGATAGATACATAGATATAACAGCAGCTTCTGCTGTAAGTTTTTCTTAGAGAGACTTATATCTTGCATCTGTAAGATCAAGTGCACCAAAGGGGCTCCCTGCTACACACATACACACACACACACAGAGAGAGAGAGAGAGAGAGAGAGAGAGAGAGAGAGAGAGAGAGAGAGAGAGAACAGAAAGAAGCTCCATGACTCATTTAGAAGTAGGTCTCCCTTAGGCCCTCAAGTCTCAATGCCTTGATTCTATGTGTCAGGATTGACTCTCCCTTAGGCAAAATCATAACATTTCTCTGAAACATTTTTTTCTGGTTTGAAGAGCAAAAGCCAAAATAAGTAGGTAAAATCTATCTTTTCTCCAGAAATGAATATAGGCCAGGAAATCTATTCTCTCAAAGGGAAATACAGGTAGATTGAACAGACCCTGAAAAAGCTGGTATGTATTACTGGATGCTGTGTTTGTGGCAGACGACATCAAATTCTGTGATTTCAGGCCACTAGCTTATGCTCCCTGGGTTTTAGAAGTCTCATCTGCAACATGCAGATAGTAATAACTTGGTAGCCTAAAAACAGGAGCCCAAACTAGACGATTGGAGGTTGTCTCCTGCACTAAGTGTTGCAAAAGTATGATATGGAGCAATGAACCAGACAGGTGTATATATGAATCATGGGGGGATCTTGATGAGATACTATCTTGATCAGTGGGTCTGTGCATAGGCTGAGTCTGTACTGCTGACATGCTCCTCAAACCACACTTTGAAGAGGCCCCAAATGTTTGTCAAGAAGTGAGATTACAACTAAGATTTTCATGAAATTGAAGAATTTGAAGTGCTGTCAAAACGAAGCCTCTGCCTTTTCTCTGGTTTTCCTTTCCTCTTTAACAAGAGGCTTGAATACATAAGAATGCATTTAGCAATTTGTTTGTTGGCAGAGAGAACACCTTGTGAGCCAAGGAGGATTTCTTCCTGATGAAATCTTAGAGTGATAATTTCTCTTTTCCACCTCATTGCTCCTGGCAAATATTTGTTTCCCATTGGCAGCATCCTCTGTTAACTGTCCAGCTGGAGGCAGTCAGGAAGCTGCCAGAAGCTGCTTGCTTTTCCTAAGATGTTCTAAGCTTGCCAGTGTGAACAGGCAAGCTGAATATGGCAACATGGGCTAATGATCACAAACACAAGGGAAATCTACTGCATTGATAATATGGACATGGTTTCATTTAAATGCTTTTAATTAAAGGAAGTACATATCATACACATAAGTTTAGACAAATGTTCATGGTTCTACTCAGGTGCGAATCCAATCCATGTTGGATTTTTCTGCATGACCAGGAACTTCCTGTTGGATGTGATATGGTCTTGTAGAGCAAGGTAAGTTCAGTTCAGTTCATTTCAGTTCAGTTGCTCAGTCGTGTCCGACTCTTTGCGACCCCATGAATCGCAGCACACCAGGCCTCCCTGTTCACCACCATCTCTCGGAGTTCACTCAGACTCACATCCATCGAGTCCGTGATGCCATCCAGCCATCTCATCCTCAGTCATACCCTTCTCCTCCTGCTCCCAATCCCGCCCAGCATCAGAGTCTTTTCCAATGAGTCAACTCTTTGCATGAGGTGGCCAAAGTACTGGAGTCTCAGCTTCAGCATCATTTCCTCCAAAGAAATCCCAGGGTTGATCTCCTTCAGTATGGACTGGCTGGATGTCCTTGCAGTCCAAGGGACTCTCAAGAGTCTTCTCCAATATCACAGTTCAAAAGCATCAATTCTTTGGCGCTCAGTCGTCTTTACAGTCCAACTCTCACATCCATACCTGACCACTGGAAAAACCATAGCCTTGACTAGATGGATCTTAGTCGGCAAGGTAATGTCTCTGCTTTTGAATATACTATCTAGGTTGGTCATAACTTTTCTTCCAAGGAGTAAGTGTCTTCTAATTTCATGGCTGCAGTCACCATCTACAGTGACTTTGGATCCCAAAAATCAAAGTCTGACACTGTTTCCACTGTTTCCCCATCTAGTTCCCATGAAGGGATGGGACCGGATGCCATAATCTTCGTTTTCTGAATGTTGAACTTTAAGCCAACTTTTTCACTCTCCTCTTTCACTTTCATCAAGAGACTTTTTAGCTCCTCTTCACTTTCTGCCATAAGGGTGGTGTCATCTGCATATCTGAAGTTATTGATATTTCTCCCAGCAATCTTGATTCCAGCTTGTGTTTCTTCCAGCCCAGCATTTCTCATGATGTACTCTGCATATAAGTTAAATAAGCAGGGTGACAATATACAGCCTTGACGTACTCCTTTTCCTATTTGGAACCAGTCTGTTCCATGTCCAGTTCTAACTATTGCTTCCAGACCTCCATGCAGATTTCTCAAGAGGGAACTCATGTTATCTGGTGTTACCATCTCTTTCAGAATTTTCCACAGTTTATTGTGATCCATACAGCCAAAGGCTTTGGCATAGTCAATAAAGCAGAAAGAGATGTTTTTCTGGAACTCTCTTGCTTTTTCCATGATCCAGCGGATGTTGTCAATTTGATCTCTGGTTCCTCTGCCTTTTCTAAAACCAGTTTGAACATCTGGAAGTTCACACTTCATGTATTGCTGAAGCCTGGCTTAGAGAAGTTTGAGCATTACTTTCCTAGCATATGAGATGAGTGCAATTGTGCAGTAGTTTGAGCATTCTTTGGCATTGCCTTTCTTTGGGATTGGAATGAAAACAGACCTTTTCCAGTCCTGTGGCCACTCTGAGTTTTCCAAATTTGCTGGCATATTGAGTGCAGCACTTTCACAGCATCATCTTTCAGGATTTGAAACAGCTTAACTGTAATTCCATCACCTCCACTAGCTTTGTTCGTAGTGATGCTTTCTAAGGCCCACTTGACTTCACATTCCAAGATGTCTGGCTCTAGATTAGTGATCACATCATCATGATTATCTGGGTCGTGAAGATCCTTTTGTAAGATAACAAGAGTAAGGTAAACTCAAGTTTAAAAGGAACTCTTTCATAACATTGGCATAGATAGACTATCATGTGTAAAACAGTGGAAAATGTAAAATATCATGTGTAAAAAGCTCGTGGGAAGCTTCTATGTAGCACATGTAGTTCAGCTCAGTGCTCTGTGATGATCTAGAGGGGTGGGATATGGGGTGGTGGGAGGCAGCCTCAAGAGAGAGGGGATGGATGTACACAAATGGCTGATTCATGATGCTGCACAGCAGAAACTGACACAACATTGTAAAGCAATTATCATTCAGTAAAAGAAAAAGGAACCCTTTCATGGCCTGTAAAATCTGGAAATGCTTCCATTTCCATGTTCCCAAAGTAAGTAATAATTACTTCCCTTTATATGACCCGTCATGATTCACAAACTGACTTCAAACATATTCCCTCACCTAAGGCTCCCTCACTATGTGGTGTGAGATTGATGGCAATATCCCCTCAAGTCCACACAGGAACACAAAAGTTAGGGTTCCCTCACCTTTTCAACTTAATTTGAAAGTGGCGGACTCCAAACCATGTCTTCAAATTCCAAATCTAGTGCTCATTTGTATCAAATTGTATTGATTACATAATTCTGCTTGGCTGCTCTCTGAAGGTTGCCACCAGTTTGGCCCCATCCTTACACAGGTAGCCACACCTGCAGAAGGTTCAGAATTCATTGCAGGGCTTCCTCAGCGATCCTGTGGCTAAGAATCCACCTGGCAATGCAGGGGACACTGGCTCCATCCCTGGTCCAGGAAGATCCCACCAGCTGTGGGGCAACTGAACGTGTGTGCCACAACTACTGAGCCAGCACTCTAGCGCCCGAGCCTCACAGCTACCGAAGCCCGCACACCCTAGAGCCTGTGCTCTGCAGTAAGGAAGCCGCAGTGAGAAGTGCTCATGACTAGGGAGTAACCTCCACTTGCCGCAACTAAAGAATGCCCTTGTGCAGCAGTGAAGACCCAGCACAGCCATAAAGAAATATTTTTTAAAAAGAATTATACTTCAAGGTTTCTCTTGGTTCTTCCTTTTATCCTCCTTGAAGATAAATCCTACAAGACTGATCTGTGTTGTCACAACAGTTGAAGTCTGTTTATTTTTGTTGGTGTACAACATCCTACTGTATAAATATACAACAACTTATTAGTTTTACTATTAATAAATATTTGCATTGTTCCTAGCTTGGGGCCATTACAGCATTCTTGTGTATGTCCTTGTGCACACATGCATATGGCTTTCCATGGAACAGACCCCGGAATGAAATGGCTGAGCCAGACAGTGTGTGCATTTTCATCTTTATTAGATGATGCATACTCCCAATAGTGGAAGTGTAATTTGTCCTTGCAGTTTCACTTCCTCAATAACACGTGGTACTGTCAAACTTTAAATTTTTGTCCATCTGAATACTATTTAGTGGTATCTCAGAGTGGATTTTAGTGTTCATTTTCTGATTTACTCTGTATGGAATTGGAAGTTGGAAGTTATTGTCTTTTAGTACATGGAAGATGTCAAAGACATGCCTTGCTTTACTGCTATTGGGCTTCCCTGGTGGCTCAGTTGGTAAAGAATCTGCCTGCAATGCGGGAGGCCTGGGTTCCATTCCTGGGTTGGGAAGATTCCCTGAAGAAGGGAATGGCTACCCACTCCAGTATTCTGGCCTAGAGAATTCCATGGATGGAGGAGCCTGGCAGGCTATAGTCCATGGGGTTGCAAAGAGTCAGACATGACTGAGGCTACTTTCACTTATTGCTAATAACTCTGCAGTTAGTTAATTATCACTCCCTTGAAGAAGGATAATTTCTTCATTTTTCTCTGGACTAAATATCTGCACTTTTGGTTGTCTGAGGTTTAATAAAGTGCATCAAGCTACAGATTTATTTTTGTTTTCCTACTTGGCATTGGTGGATCTCTTAATCTAATGAATGATTTCTATCATCAGTTCTGGAAAATTCTCATTTATTATTCCTTGAAATATGTTTATGTTTCTTTCTGGAGCTCCAGTTAAATTGTTTGAAATTTCACTGTATTGTTCATCTCCTTTTTCCTTTCTTCTGTAATTTTCATGTCTTATCTGTCCATGTTGTAATGTCTCCAACTTTCCTTTCTATTCATTAAGTTCTACTTTGGTAATTTAGTCACTCAGTCATGTCTGATTCTTTGTGACCCAATGGACTGTAGTCCACCAAGTTCCTCTGTCCATGACATTTCCCAGGCAAGAATACTGAACTAGGTTGCCATTTCCTTCTCTAGAGAATCTTCCCAACCCAGGGATCGAACCTGGCTCTCCTGCACTGCAGATGGTCTCTTTGCTGACTGAGCTACTAGGAAAGACCACAATTTCTGCTTTAGCTGTGCCTAGTCTGAGATTTGGAGGAGGAAATGGCAACCCACTCCAGTATTCTTGCCTAGAGAATCCTGTGGACCGAGGAGCCTGGTGGGCTGCCGTCTATGGGGTCGCACAGAATCGGACACGACTGAAGCAACGCAGCTGCAGCAACAGCAGCAGCAATCTGAGATTAAACTCATTCATTGAGCTCTTAATGTAATATAGCTTTAGTTTATAGCTTTATTATATTATAGTTTTCATTTATAGAAATTCTCTTTTTCCAAAAGGCTATATGATTCTTATAGTTTCTTATTTCTAGAAAATATGTTCAAGTTTTTGTTTGCTTGTTTACTTAAACATAAGAAGCAGTATCGCTTTATAGCCTATGTCTGACAATTCCAGTACCTGAAGTGTTTGGAGGTATATGGCATATATATGTCTAGTCTAGTGAACAGTTGTTGGTATTAGCTAGCCTGCTTTATCCAAAGCAGAAATTTGCTGTGTTTTAAAACTCTTTTATTTTTATTTTTAAAATTCATTTTCTAACTTCTCTTCTAGAATGTTACATTCTGTAAGTTACATTTTTTAAAAATCACTGTATCTTCAACATAGGTTTAGAAAAGGCAGAGGAACCAGAGATCAAATTGCCAACATCCGCTGGATCATGGAAAAAGCAAGAGAGTTAAAAAAAAAAAAAATCTACTTTTGACTGTGTGGATCACAACAAACTGTGGAAAATTCTTAAACATTTGGGAGTACCAGACCACCTGACCTGCCTCTTGAGAAATCTGTATGCAGGTCAGGATGCAACAATTAGAACTGGACATGGAACAACAGCCTGGTTCCAAATTGGGAAAGAAGTGCATCACCCTGCTTATTTAACTTCTATGCAGAGGCCATCATGCAAAATGCCAAGCTGGATGAAGCACAAGCTGGAATCAAGACTGCTGGGGGAAATATCAATCACCTCAGATATGCAGAGGACACCACCCTTAGGACAGAAAGTGAAGAGGAGCTAAAGAGCCTCTTGATGAAAGTGAAAGAGGAGAGTGAAAAAGCTGGCTTAAAATTCAACATTCAGAAAACTAATATCACAGCATCTGGTCCCATCACTTCATGGCAAATAATGGGAAAACAATGGAAACAGTGACAGACTATTTTGGGGGGCTCCAAAATCACTGCAGATGGTGACTGCAACCATGAAATTAAAAGACGCTTAGTCCTTGGATGAAAAGTTATGACGAACCTAGACAGTATATTAAAAAGCAGAGACATTACTTAGCCAACAAAGGTCCATCTTGTCAAAGCTATAGTTTTTCCAGTAGTCATGTATAGATGTGAAAGTTGGTTGGACTATAAAGCTGAGCACCGGAAGAATTGATGCTATTGAACTGTGGTGTTGGAAAAGACTCTTGAGAGTCCCTTGGACTGCAAAGAGATCCAGCCAGTCCATCCTAAAGGAAATCAGTCCTGAATATTCATTGGAAAGACTGATGCTGAAGCTGAAACTCCAACACTTTGGCCACCTGACGAGAAGAACTGACTCACTGGAAAAGACCCTGATACTGGCTGGGAAAGATTGAATGTGGGAGGAGAAGGAGACAACAGAGGATGAGATGGTTGAATGGCATCACTGACATGATGGACATGAGTTTGAGTAGGATCCGGGAGTTGATGATGGACAGGGAAGCTTGTCGTGCTGCAGTCCATGGGGTTGCAAGGAGTCAGACTGAGAAACTGAACTGAACTAATCTTCAACATCTAGAATATTAGTTTGCATGCAAATTTTAAATTGTTAAATAAAAACATTAATTATTTAAAAATACTATAAATGTTTCTTCAGAACTATTATACCATGTTACCAACAATGGATTAGAAAATCCTGGCTTTACCCCACACTTTTGAAAACACTGTATAATCACAATCTCATAAATCTTTGCCTGTTTCACAAAAGTAACATTATTATTTTAATTTTCATTCATTTAATAGTCAACAAGGTAGAATCCTCTTTTTAACCATTTGTAGCAGGTCTTCATGAAATCAGTAATTCCCTTGTTCGTTTTTCTTTTTTGATTGAAGTACGGTTGATTTACAATACTGTGTTTCATATGTGCAACAAAGTGATTCAGTTATACATTTATATATTTTTCAGATTATTTTTCATTTTAAGTTATTATAAAATACTGAATATGGTTTCCTGTGTTATATAGTAAATTCTTGTTTATTTTACATATAGCAGTTTGTATTTGTTAATCCCATACCCCCTGGTTTATACCTCCCTTTTCCCCCTTAGGTAAACATAAGTTTTCTTTCTATGTCTGTAAGTTTGTTTCTGTTTCATATATAGATTCATTTGTACTGTATTTTAGATTCCACATATAAGTGATATCATATACTGTTTATCTAACTTAATATATTCTCCAGGGCCATCCATGTTTCTGCAGATGCCAATATTTCATTTTTTTTTAATGACTGGGTTAAGATTACATTTATGTATATATGCTGCTGGTGACTGAGTTACTAAGACATGTCAGACTCTTGCAACTCCATGGATTATAGCCCAGTCAGACTCCTCTGTCCATGGGATTTCCCAGGCAAGATACTGGAGTGGGTTGCCATTTCACTCCCACATCTTAAACCAATCATCTGTTGATGGACTTATAGGCTGTTTCCATGTCTTAGCCATTGTAAATAGTGCTGCTAACCTCAGATATGCAATGACACCAACTTTATGGCAGAAAGTGAAGAGGAACTAAAAATCCTCTTAATGAAAGTGAAAGAGGAGAGTGAAAAAAGTTGGCTTAAAGCTCAACATTCAGAAAACGAAGATCATGGCATCTGGTCCCATCACTTCATGGGAACTAGATGGGGAAACAGTGGGAACAGTGGCTGACTTTATTTTGGGGGACTCCAAAATCACTGCAGATGGTGACTGCAGCCATGAAATTAAAAGACACTTACTCCTTGGAAGAAAAGCTATGACCAACCTAGATAGCATATTCAGAAGCAGAGACATTACTTTGCTGACTAAGGTCTGTCTAGTCAAGGCTATAGTTTTTCCTGTGGTCATGTATGGATGTGAGAGTTGGACTGTGAAGAAGGCTGAACGCCGAAGAATTGATGCTTTTGAACTGTGGTTTTGGAGAAGACTCTTGAGAGTCCCTTGGACTGCAAGGAGATCCAACCAGTCCATTCTGAAGGAGATCAGCCCTGGGATTTCTTTGGAAGGAATGATGCTAAAGCTGAGACTCCAGTACTTTGGCCACCTCATGCGAAGAGTTGACTCACTGGAAAAGACTCTGATGCTGGGAGGGATTGGGGGCAGGAGGAGAAGAGGATGAAAGAGGATGAGGTGGCTGGATGGCATCACTGACTTGATGGACGTGAGTCTGAGTGAACTCCGGGAGTTGGTGATGAACAGGAGGCCTGGCGTGCTGCAATTCATGGGGTTGCAAAGAGTCGGACACGACTGAGCAACTGAACTAAACTGATGAACATTGGAGTGTGTGTACTGTTTCAAATTAGAGTTTTTGTTTTTACTGCATATATGACCAGAAATGGGATTGCTGGATCATGTGGTAGCTCTATGTTAATTTTTTAAAGGAATCTCCATACTGTTCTCCAGACAATACCAGAGCTGGGAGAGTTATGCCTCCAGCTTTGGTCTTTTTGTCCAGAATTGCTTTGATAATTCTAGGTCTTTTGTGGTTCCATACGTATTTTAGGATTATTTATTCTCATTCTTAGAAAAATTTCATGAGTAATTTTATAGAGATTACATTAAATCTGTAGACTGCTTTGAGTAGTACAGCCATTTTAATAATATTGATTCTTCTGATCCAAGAGCATCGGATATCTTTCCACTTCTTTGCATCATTTGCAATTTCCTTTATCAACACTTTGTAGTTGTCAGTGTGTAGGTCTTTCATCTCCTTGGTTAGGTTTATTCCTAGTTATTTTTTGACACCATTTTATATGGGATTTTTTGTTTTGTTTTCTCTTTTGATATTTCATTGTTAGTGTAAAGAAGTGCAACAAATTTCTGTATAGTAATCTTGTATCATGTCACCTTGCTGAATTCATTTGCTAGCTCTAATATTTTGTGTGTGGAAGCTTTAGGGCTTTCTATATAAAGATACCAAGGGAACATTTCCTGCAAAAATGGGTTCAATAAAAGGACAGAAATAGTATGGACCTAACAGAAGAAGAGGTAGCAAGAATACACAGAAGTGTAGAAAAAAGAGCTTCACAACCAAGATAATCATGATAGTGTGATCACTCACTTAGAGCCAGACATCCTGGAATGTGAAGTCAAGTGGGACTTAGAAAGCATCACTATGAACAACGCTAGTGGAGGTGATGGAATTCCAGTTGAGCTATTTCAAATCCTGAAAGATGATGCTGTGAAGGTGCTGCACTGAATAAGCCAGCAAATTTGGAAAATTCAGCAGTGGCCACAGGACTGGAAAAGGTCAGTTTTCATTCCAATCCCAAAGAAAGGCAACGCCAAAGAATGCTTGAACGCTTGAACTACTGCACAATTGCACTCATCTCACATGCTAGTAAAGAAATGCTCAAAATTCTCCAAGCCAGGCTTCAGCAACACGTGAACCAGGAACTTCCAGATGTTCAAGATGGTTTTAGAAAAGGCAGAGGAACCGAGATCAAATTGCCAACATCTGCTGGATCATCCAAAAAGCAAGAGAGTTCCACAAAAACATCTCTTTCTGCTTTATTGGCTATGCCAAAGCCTTTGACTGTGTGGATAACAATATACTGTGGAAAATTCTGAAAGAGATGGGAATACCAGACCACCTGACCTGCCTCTTGAGAAACCTATATGCAGGTCAGGAAGCAACAGTTAGAAGTGGACATGGAACAACAGACTGGTTCCAAATAGGAAAAGGAGTACGTCAAGGCTGTGTATTGTCACCCTGCTTATTTAACCTCTATGCAGAGTACATCATGAGAAAGGCTGGACTGGAAGAAACACAAGCTGGAATTAAGATTGCTGGGAGAAATAGCAATAACCTCAGATATGCAGATGACACCACCCTTATGGCAGAAAGTGAAGAGGAACTAAAAATCCTCTTGGTGAAAGTGAAAGAAGAGAGTGAAAATGTTGGCTTAAAGCTCAACATTCAGAAAACGAAGATCATGGCATCTGGTCCCATCACTTCATGGGAAATAGATGGGGAAACAGTGGAAACAGTGTCAGACTTTATTTTTGGGGGCTCCAAAATCACTGCAGATGGTGACTGCAGCCGTGAAATTAAAAGATGCTTACTCCTTGGAAGGAAAGTTATGACCAACCTAGATAGCATATTCAAAAGCCGAGACATTACTTTGCCAAAAAGGTCCATCTGGTCAAGGTTATGGTTTTTCCAGCAGTCATGTATGAATGTGAGAGTTGGACTGTGAAGAAGGCTGAGCACCAAAGAATTGATGCTTTTGAACTGTGGTGTTGGAGAAGACTCTTGAGAGCCCCTTGGACTGCAAGATCCAGCCAGTGCATTCTAAAGATGAGTCCTGGGTATTTGTTGGAAGGACTGATGCTGAAGCTGAAACTCCAATACTTTGGCCACCTCATGCGAAGAGTTGACTCATTGGAAAAGATCCTGATGCTGGGAGGGATTGGGGGCAGAAGGAGAAAGGGATGATAGAGGATGAGATGGCTGGATGGCATCACCGACTCGATGGGCATGAGTTTGAGTAAACTCCAGGAGTTGGTGGAGGCCTAGCATGCTGCAATTCATGGGGTTGCAAAGTCGGACACAACTGAGCGACTGAACCAACTGACATAGTGTATCAAGTTGCCTGCATGTCACTATAGTGTCATTATGACAACTTTACCTCTTCCCTTCTGATTCAGATAACTTTGTTTCTTCTTGTCTGGTTGTTTTATATTGAATAGAAGTAGTGAGAGGGGACATCCTTATCTTATTCCAGAATTTAGTGGGAAGGCTTTTAGCTTTTCACCATTGGGTATACCAGCTGTGAGTCTGTCATAAATGGCTTTTATTATGCTGAGAATTGTTCCCTCTATGCCCAATTTGGTGATAGCTTCTATCATTAATGGATGTTGAATTCTATCAAATGCTTTTTCTGCATATATTGAGATGATCTTCTGGTTTTGGTCTCTTGTTGATGTGGTGTATCACATTCATTGATTTGCATACGTTAAGCTATCCTTGCAATCCTGAAATAAAGTCAACTTGATCATAATGTGGCTTATGATCCATTTTATGTATTGTTGGATTTGGTTTGCTAATATTTTGTTGAGGATTTTTGCATTTACATCCATCAAAGATGCAAGTGTGAGTGCACACATGTTCAGTCGTTCAGTCATGTCTGACTCTTTGTGACCCCATGGACTGTAGCCCACCAGGCTTCTTTGTCCATGGGGTTCTCCAGGCAAGAATACTGGAGTGGGATTCTATGCCCTCTCATCTATCAAAGAAATTGGACTGTAATTTTCTATCATTAAATGTCTTGGCCTGGTTTTGGTATCAGGGTAAGAGTGGCTTCATAGAACAACTTTGGGAATATTCCCTCCTCTTCAATCTTTTGAAATAGTTTGATGAGAATAGGTATAAGTTCTTTCTTATATTTTTGGTAAAGTACACCAGAGAAGTTATCCAGTGCTGGACTTTTGCTTGTAGGGAGTTTTGTTTTGTTTTGACTTTTGTCAGCCATGCTGCCTGGCCTGTGGGATGGGATCTCAGTTCCCTGAACAAGGATTGAACCCAGGCCATAGTAGTGAAAACCTGGAATCCTAACCACTAAGCCACCAGGGAACTCCCTTTTCAGGGAGTTTTATTTTTTGTTTTTGTTTTTTTTTACAGATTCTATTTCACCTCTAGTGATTGGTCTGTTCAAATTAGCCTTTGCTTCTTGACTCAATTTTGGTGGGCTGTAGGTTCCTTGAAACTTTTCCATTCCTTCTAGGTTGTCCAATTTGTTGGCATAAAACTATTTATTTTCTTACAATTTTTAAAATTTCTGCAGTACTGGTTGTTTTCCCCCTTTCATTTCTTATTTTCTTGATTTGGGTCCTCTCTCTCTTCTTGGTGAGCCTGGTTAGAGGTCTGCTGATTCTGTTTATCCTTTCAAAAAGAAGTTCTTGGTTTTATTGATCTTTTCTATTTTTTATCTCTTTTCTATTTACTTCCTCTCTGATCTTTATTATTTCCTTCCTTCTTTCTGAGTTTGTTCTTCCTTTACTAATTCTTTTAGGTGGTGGTTTAGGTTGTTTGTTGGAGATACTTCTTACTTATGAAGAGGGCCTGTCTTGCTATGAACTTCCCTCTTAGAGGACTGCTTTTGCTGCATCCCTGGTGGCTCAGACGGTAAAGCATCTGCCCACAATGTGGGAGACCTGGGTTTAATCCCTGGGTCAGGAAGATCCCCTGGAGAAGGAAATGGCAACCCACTCCAATACTCTTGCCTGGAAAATCCCATGAACATAGGATCCTGGTAGGCTACAGTCCATGCGGTCGTAAAGAGTTGCACATGGTGAGTGACTTCACTTTCACTTTCATAGATTTAATAAGTTGCATTTTCTTTGTTGTTGTTTTGAAGTCTTTTCTGCTTTCCTTTTGTATTTGTTGACCCATTGATTTTTTTGAATGAGGGAAAGTCATTCAGTCATGTATGACTTTTTGTGACCCCATGGACTAGAGCCCACCAGGCTTCTCTGTCTATGGAGTTCTCCAGGCAAGAATACTGGAGTGGGTTGCCATCTCCTTCTCTGGGAGATCTTCCTAACTCAGGGATCAAAATTGGTCTCCCACATTGCAGGTAGAGCCCTTATGGACTTAGTCACCAAGGAACATTGGTTTTTACTAGCATGTTATTTAGTCTCCATGTGATTCCCCCCCCTCCATTTTTCTTTCTGTAGTTGAATTCTAGTCTCATACTATTATGGTCAGAAAAGATGACTGAAATAATTTTTATCTTCATTGACATCAATGCAGTGTCAAAGTCTCCTCCTATTTTTGTATTTCTGTCAATGTCTCCCTTTATGTCTGTTAGTATTTGTTTTATTTGTTTAGGTGCTCATACCTTGCTCATTTTTCTACTGGGTTATTTTTCTTTCTATTATTGATTTATAAATTGAAACATAGATATCATATATTATATATTAAAGATTATAAACATTATAAGAATTATAAATACTTTAATTTGTTACTTCTCACTTGCCTTTTAATTTTACTATGGCTTTTGTTACCTGGAAATTTTTTTGTTTTTATATAGGCACATCTGTATGTTTTCTTATGCCTTCTGGGTTTATTTTAGAATTATCAGAAATGAAAGGTCCACCGAGTCAAAGCTATGGTTTTTCCAGTAGTCATGTATGGTTGTGAGAGTTGGACTACAAAGAAAGCTGAATGCCAAAGAATTGATGCTTTTGAACTGTGGTGTTGGAGAACACTCTTGAGGTCTCTTGGACTGCATGGAGATCCAACCAGTCCATCCTAAGGAAATCAGTCCTGAATATTCATTGGAAGGACTGATGTTGAAGCTGATACTCCAATACTTCAGCCACCTGATGCAAAGAACTGACTCATTTGAAAAGACCCTGATGCTGGGAAAGACTGAAGGTGGGAGGAGAAGGGGATGACAGAGGATGAGATGGTTGGATGGCATCACCGACTCAATGGACATAAGTTTGAGTAAACTCCTGATGAGCTGATGACAGACAGGGAGGCCTGGCATGCTGCAGTCATGGGGTCACAAAGAGGTGGACATGACTGAGCGACTGAACTGAACTGAATGTTTATACCTTTAAAATCTGAATCCACTATAACTCATTTTTGTGTTATTATATAAGATAGGAATCTAATTTTGCTATCAAACATTCAACTATTTTAGACCACTTACTGAAATATATATTTTTTCACTAAATAAAGCAAAGCCATTTATGTATATTAAATTCATATCATTTCAACTTACAAAAGGCCTTCAATATATTACCTCACATAATAGTCACTGTATGAAATATGTTCCCATTCATTCACTAAGAAAAGATTTACTAAGCACATTTTACACGTGTAGGGAAATACACCAGTTTATTGTAAAAGGATATGATAAATGATAGAGATGAACATCCAGACGGAAGAGACTGTAGGGCAAGGAATATGGGAAGGGACGTGGAGTTTCCATGTCCTCTCTGGGTGCCCCACTCTCCCAGCACTTCTGTGTGTTCACCAACTTAAAAGCTCTCTGAACCACATACTTCTGAGATTTTTGGCAGGGAAGGGATTAACTCTATATTTCCAGCCTCCTTTCCCTCTCTGGACAATGAGAGATGGAGTTGAAAGTTCTAAGTTTCTAACCATGGTTTGGTCTTTCCAGTGACCCATGCAGGACTCCACCAAGATTCACCTCATTAGAACAAAAGACATTTCCATCTGCCAGGAAATTCCAGGGGCTTTAGCAGTTTGGTGTCAGGAACCAGTGTCAAAGAGAAAATATTGGAACAAAAGATATTCCCAGTGTTCTTATCACTTAGGAAATTGCAAGGGTTTTAGGAGCTCTGTGTCAGAATTTGGGGGCAGAACAATCAACCCATATGTTCTATTCTTTGTGTTTATCTTATACAAAGTTGAGAGGATGCATCCAATTGCATGACCCTAAGTAGGATGAAATTTTCTAGAGAAACAAAAAGGGAAAGTATATCTTATAAATCATTGTGGTCTCTCCTATATAAACGTTTAAAACATAAGCAAAATTCACAGTTAAAATGGTGGGATATTACCAAAATATTTAACTAGAAAGACAATGTATACAATATTTCACAATGCAAATAGCATAAGTACTATATTGCTTCATTCAATAAATGAAAATGATTATTTTAAACAAAGGGGAAGGGTAAAATAATCAGTGTTAAAGTGAAAAAATATTATGCATTTCTGATTTAGAATGTGAATAGGGTCCTACTGGAAAGCCCCAAAGAAACTTATAGGATCCAATAAATCTTGACAATGGATGAGGTACATATATAGAAATGCAAATTTGGACCCAACAGTGCCTTTTCTGTGCATCCAACTAGAAAACTAGAATTGTATTTATTCCATCAGTACATTAAGTACCTTTGTCAAATGCACCTAATTTTTCACAAGCCATTTAACTAAAAATAATTTTGTATATTCCTGAAGGTAAAACAAAATAGAAATGCATTCATTTAAGAATATAGCTAGATAAAAGAGATCACTATACATGTAATTTATCAACAGTGACATAGAAAAATTCATCAAAAGACAAGCTGTTAAAATCCATGCCACCAGGGAAAGAGCATGGCTTGCCATCACCATAACTCCCTGTGTCTGAAGGCTTTATCTCCATGACGATGAGAGCCAGAAATCAACCTGCTCTAAAGCATTGACTGCATTATGCTGATGCTACAGCTCTCTAAGGACTATTTTTCTGAAAAGTTGAAGAGTAACACAAAATAATTAATCAGATGATTTGCATCATATTTGGGATTCTTCAGTGATGAAAAACTGTTTGCATAGAGAATGCAGGAGCCGAGATTTTAGGTGACTGATTTAGAAACTCCCAGGCTCCTCGGAGGAAATATGTAGTGAGTGAATGTGTTGTACAATTAACCCTGCAGGAGGCCCCTCAAACAGTTTCAAGATCTTGCATCCACTTAGTACATAAAATGATGTCAATTAAAGCATAAAGTGCATCATCTCCAGTAAGGCTGCAGATTTTTATGACTATTACAACAACACTGGCAACATTACTTTCGCTTATTAATGATCTCACACCCATGAAATTCAAATAGAGCTTTTACCTTAGAGCACCCTATTCATGAAAAGGGCTCCTGCTGCGTAACTATCTTTTTTCTAGCTTATTAAAATTTTATCTAACAGGGCAGTACAACTGGAGAAATTATTCAAGAGATCCAGGAATATTTAAGACTGGCTCTTTCAGTGTCTCCTTTCATGCCCAGAGGAACAGTTCTCAGAGTGGTCAAGGGACTCTGGAAGTACCTGAGACACTTTCAAGGGATTCCGGGACTAACTTCATAACAATACCAAGATGTTATTTTCCTTTTTCACTCTAATCCACTCAGGTGTACACAGTGGAGTCTTTTAGACACTATGTGACCTGTAACATCACAATAGTCTAAATGAAAAACAGATATGAGAATCCAGCAAAGGTTCATATAGTCAAAGTTATGGTTTTTCCAGTAGTCATGTATGGATGTGAGAACTGGATCATAAACAAGGCTGAGCACCAAAGTGAGGCATTGATGGTTTTGAACTGTGGTGCTGCAGAAGACTCTTGAGAGTCCCTTGGACTGCAAGGAGACCAAACCAGTCAATCCTAAAGGTAATCAACCCTGAATATTCATTGGAAGGACTGATGTTGAAGCATAAAGTCCAATACTTTCGCCACCTGATGCTAACAGCCGACTCAAAAGACCTTGATGCTGGGAAAGATTGAAGGCAGGAAGAGAAGGGGATGACAAGGGATGAGATGGTTGGATGGCATCACCAACTCAATGGACATGATGAGTTTGAGCAAGCTCCAGGAGATGGTGAAGGATAAGGAAGGCATGCTGCAGTCCATGGGGTTGCAAAGAGTCAGACACGACTGAGCAATTGAACTGAACTGAGGGTTTATTAAATAGCCGACTGTGCCTACTCTTTTGTTCACCATCACTGAGAACAAACTCCCAAAACAGGTGATGGGAAGAAAGTGGGCTTCTGCATCAGGCAAAACTAATGTCAAATTCTGGTTTTCTTATTACTGGCTATGTGATTTCATGTGAATCATTTAACTTCTCTGAACATTAGTCACCTCATCTAAAAGAGAGGTGATATTATCACACTATTTCCCTCAAGAAATTTGGTAATTACAAAAGAAAAAATAGTGTATATTTACAGGGAGACACCACCTCTGCAAGAAAGAAGTCACCTCATTCAAGTGATCGGGGGTGACACATATCACATACTCTCAGTTCTGTTCAGTCACTCAGTCATGTCTGACTCTGCGACCCCATGGACTGCAGCATGCCATGCTTCCCTGTCCTTCACCATCTGCAAAGCTTGCTCAAACTCATGTCCATCAAGGTGGTGATGTCATCCAACCATCTCATCCTCTGTGTCCCCTTCTCCTCCTGCCTTCAACCCTTCTCAGCATCAGGGTTTTTTTCCAGTGAGTCAGTTCTTCACATCAGGCAGCCAAAGTATTGGAGTTTCAGCTTCAGCATCAGTCCTTCCAGTGAATATTCAGGACTGATTTCCTTTAGGATTGACTGGTTGGATCTCCTTGCAGTCCAAGGGACTCTCAAGAGTCTTCTCCAACACCACAGTTCAAAAGCATCAATTCTTTGGCACTCAGCTTTCTTTATAGTTCAACTCTCACATCCATACACGACTACTGGAAAAAACCATAGCTTTGACTAGATGGACCTTTGCTGGCAAAGTAATGTCTCTGCTTTTAATATGCTGTCTAGGTTAGTCATAGCTTTTCCTCCAAGGAGCAAGTGTCTTTTAATTTCATGGCTGCTGTCATCATCTACAGTGAAAAATTTTGGAGCCCCCAAAATAAAATCTGTCACTGTTTCCATTGTTTCCCCATCTATTTGCCATGAAGTGATGGGACCAGATGCCATGGATCTACATTTTCTGAATGTTGAGTTTTAAGCCAACTTTTTCACTCTCCTTTCACTTTGATCAAGAGGCTCTTCAGTTCTTTGCTTTCTGCCATAAGGGTGGTATCATTTGTGTATCTGCATTATTGATATTATTGATATCAATATTATCATATTGATATATTATTTCATTGATATATTATTGACATAATATACATGTTATATATCATGATATAATATTGATATATTACTGATATTTCTCCCAGCACTCTCCCATACTCTACCTGATGTGATATAGTGAGAACATATCACTTCTGTGCCAGTCTTGACTAGAATGAGTAACCTCTACCTAACTCAGAAGTATCAGACAAACCCAGAGTAAGAGACATGCTACAAAGTAAGTGAACATTAATTACAAAAGTGTCAAGATCAGGAAAGAGGATGATGGACTCGGGGCTGTCACAGATAGGGGGAGATGAAGGAGACACAACAATAAACACAGTGTGGATGCTGGACTAGACCTGGAAATGGCAAAGGGACCTTTGGGGAGGGGACTGATAAACTAGAATAAGATTTGTATTTAGTTAACAGTGTTGTTACTTTTTTGGGCTTTGATTACTATACTTTGGTTAAGACGTTAACATCTTAAGAAGCTAAGTGAAGAGTATATAAAAACTCACTGTACTATTTTTTGCAAGTTTTCTGTATGTCTAAAATTATTTGAAAATAAAAATTTTTAAAGTAAATCAATCAAATGGAGGCAATCATGTCTTCCATTCAGCACTATATGAGGTTTAGAGGTAACCTGTGTAAAATGTTTTCTGCCATACCTTGCTTATGAATGCAGGCTTCTGTTTTCATTCTTTTTGTTGTATACGCTTTATTTTTTTCCCCATGACAATTCATCTTTATTTTTTTAGCCATTTTGCAAAGTTGGTTGGGTGGTACTGAATTCATTTAGCTTTTGCTTCTCTGTAAAGCTTTTCATTTGTCCATCAAATGTGAATGAGAGCCTCACTGGGTAATCTTGGTTGTAGGTTCTTCCCTTTCATCACTTTAAATATATTGTGCCATGCCATTCTGGCCTGCAGAGTTTCTGCTGAGAAATCAGTTGATAAACTTATGGGAGTTCCCTTTTATGTTGTTTTTTTTTCCCCTTGTTGCTTTTAATATTTTTCTTCATCTTTAATTTTTGTCAATTTGATTACCACTTCTTGATGTGCTTCTCCTTGGGTTTATCTGTCTGGGACTTTCTTTTGCTTCTTGGACTTGCGTGACTGTTTCCTTTCCCATGTTGGTGAAGTTTTCAGCAATTATCTTTTCAAATATTTTCTCTGGTCCTTTCTGTATGTTCTCCTTCGAGGAATGCTCTAATGTGAATGTTGGTGCAGCTAATGTGCCAGAGGTCCCTTAGACTATCTTCACTTCTTGTCATTCCTTTTTTTTTTTTTTTCTGTTCTACAGAAGTGATTTCCACCATTCTGTCTTCTAGGTCACTTATCCATTCTTCTGCCTCAGTTATTCTGCTATTGATTCCTTCTAGTGTATTCCTCATTTCAGTTATTATATTGTTAATCTGTTTGTTCTCTAGTTCTAGGTCTTTGTTAAACATTTCTTGTATCTTCTAAATCTGTGCCTCCATTCTTTTCCTAAGATGCTTGATCATCTTCACTATCATTATTCTGAATTCTTTCTTTTCTTTTTTTGGCAGGTTGCCTAGTCTCACTTCATTTAGTTGTTTTTCTGGGGCTTTATCTAGTTCATTTATCTGGGACATATTCCTTTGGAATCTCATTTTGTCTACCTTTCTGTGACTATGGTTTCTGTTCCACCGGCTGCAGGATCATAGGTCTTCTTGATTCTACTGTCTTTCCTCTAATGGATGAGGCTCTCTAAGAGGCTTGTGCAGGCTTCCTAATGGGAGTGGCTGGTTCCTGCCTGCTGCTGCTATGCACGTGTATGTATGTATGTATGTATGTGAAGTCACTCAGTCGTGTCCGACTCTTTGCGACCCTGTGGACTGCAGCCCGCCAGGCTCCTCTGTCCATGGGATTCTCCAGGCAAGAATACTGGAGTGGGTTGCCATTTCCTTCTCTGCTGCTAAGTCGCGTCAGTCGTGTCCGACTCTGTGCGACCCCATAGACAGCAGCCCATCAGGCTCTGCCGTCCCTGGGATTCTCCAGGCAAGAACACTGAAGTGGGTCGCCACCTCCTTCTCCAATGAATGAAAGGGAAAAGTGAAAGTGAAGTCTCTCAGTCGTGTCTGACTCTTCGCGACCCCATGGACTGAAGCCTACCAGGCTCCTCCGTCCATAGGATTTTCCAGGCAAGAGTACTGGAGTGGGTTGCCATTGCCTTCTCCTGCCTAGTGGTGGGTAAAGCTGAGTCTTGTGCCTCTGGTAGGTAGGGCTGTGCTCAGGAAGATTTTAAGCAGCCTGTCTGCTGATGGGTGGGGCTGTGTTCCTGCCTGTTGGCTGCTTGGCCTGAGGCATCCCAGCTCTGGAGCCTACAGGCTGTAGGGTAGAGCTAATGGCAGCCTCTGGGAGGGCTCATGCCAATGAGTACTCCCAGATCTGCTGCCAGTGTCTTTGTTCCTGCAGTAAGCCACAGCTGCACCCCCACCTTGGCAGTAGACCTCCAATACCAGTAGGTAGGTCTCACTCAGGCTCTTATGTGGTCGCTACTTTTTACCCTGAGTCCTGGTGCACACAGGCCTTGTATGCACCCTCAAAGAGTTGAGTTTCTGCTTCCCCCAGCCCTGTGGAATTCCTGGGCTCAAACTCCACTGGTCTTTAAACCTAGATTCTCTAGGGCTCCTCCTCCTATTGCTGGGAAGCCATATGTGGGGCTCAGAACATTCACTCCTGTGGCAGAACTTCTGTGGTATAATTGTTTTCCAGTTTGTGGGTCACTCATCTGCGTATGGGGTTTGTTTTTATCATGATTGTGCCCCTTCTACCACCTGGTGGCTTCTTCTTTGCCTTTGAATGTAGGGTATCTTTTGGGTAGGTTCTAGAAATGTTTTGTCAATGGTTTTTCAGTGATTTGTTGTGCTTTTCATATTTATATAACAAAGGAGAAGCTCATACCCTTCTCTTCTGCCATCTTGAGCTAATCTCCTTTATTTTTTAAATTTATTTTATATTGGAGTACAGTTAATTTACAGTATTGCACTTATTTTCTATTGGAGTATAGTTAATGTCCAGGTGTACAGCAAAATGATTTAGTTACATACACATAATATATATACATTTATATATATCAATTCTTTTTCAGATTATTTTCTTATATAGATTATTACAAACTGTTGAGTAGAGTTCCCTGTGCTATTAAGACCTATTGGTCCTTCTTGATTATCTATTTTATATGTAGTAGTGTGTATATGTTGGAGAAGGAAATGGCAACCCACTCCAGTGTTCTTGCCTGGAGAATCCCAGGGATGGGGGAGCTTGGTGGGCTGCCATCTATGGGGTCACACAGAGTTGGACACGACTGAAGCGCTTAGCAGCAGCAGCAGTGTGTACATGTGAATCCCAACCTCCTAATTTATCTCCCCCTACTCCTTTCCTCTCTGGTAAAATTGTTTTCTAAGCCCATGAGTCTGTTTCTATTTTGTAAATAAATTCATTTGTATAACTTTTTTAGATTCTATGTATATATGCTTAAAATATCATGGTATTTGTCTTTTTCTTTCTGACTTACTTTACTATAATAGTATAATAATCTCTAGGTTTATCTATGTTGCTACAAATGGCATCATTCCATTCTTTTTCATGGCTGAGTAAAGTCCCATTGTATATATATACACCACATCTTCTTTATCCATTCATCTGTTGATGAATATTCATGTTGCTTCCATGTAATAGGGCTGCAATAAACACTGGGGTGCACATATCTGTTCAAAGTATATAGTTTTCACAGATATGTGCCCAGGAGTAGGATTGCTGTATCATATGGTAACTCTGTTTTGAGTTTTCTAAGGAACCTCCATGCTATTCTCCATAGAGGCTGCACCCATTTACATTCCCTCCAACAGGGTAGGAGGGTTCCCTTTCTCTACAGTGCTGCTTACTGCTTATAGATTTTTCAGTGGTGGCCATTCTGACTTGAATGAGTGATACTTCACTGTAGTTTTGATCTGCATTTCTCTAATAATTAGTGATGTTGAGCATCACTAATTTTTTGGCCATTTGGATGTCTTCTTTGGAGAAGTGTCTGTTTAGATCTTCTACCCTTTTTTGATTGGGTTCAGCAGCTCATTTGGAAAGTCTGGACTCAGAACATATGTGAGCAAGCGCACACATATGCGTGAGGTAGCCTGTCATAGACTATTAAGACCTGCTCCCTCCTGAGCATGGACAAGCCTCAGTCTCAGTCTCTCAGATGAAGGGTCACAGTCAGCCTGCCTTCCCTTCTCTTTGAGTCGCCATTCCTAACCTCCCACTCTGTGATATGATAAACAACCTCACAGGTGTAGCCAGCTCTAGGGCAGGCCCTAGGTGTAGGCAACCCTGACCCTCTAACCACAGCTCCTGCTTTACTCTCCCACATAAAAAGAGAATTGAGAATTATATTATTACTAGGACAATCTAGAATTTTTAAGAAAATGTAAAAATTTCAGAAAGTTTCTGAAGATATTTTTGAATTTATATCTGAATTTAAAATTTCGGAAGATATATTCTGAAAACTTCTGAAGATATTCTGAAGATAGTTGTTTATGACATACACTGTTTTGAACAAGCTACTATGTCACTTCTAGGACATATATGTCCTTCTTTAAAATAAATATGACTTGCCTATCTCACCAGATTTGTGGTAAGAATCAAATGATTGAATCAAATGATTTAACTAGCACATAAAGGGTTTCCCTGGTGGTTCAGTCAGTAAAAAATCCTACTGCAATGCAGGAGACTGTCTGAAACGCAAAGACCTGGGTTCAATCCCTACCTTGGGAAGATACCCTGGAGAAGGAAATAGCAACCCACTCCAGTATTTTTGCCTGGGATATCCCATGGACAGAGGAGCCTGGCGAGCTACAGTCCATGGGATTGAGTTGGACACGACTTAGCAAAAAAACCACCACCACAAACCACCATGAACATAAAATCATATCAGGAATATTCTGATTCCACTGCAGTCCTAGGAGAAACAAAATCATACATTCAGTTGAAATAAGCATAGACTTTCCCCTAACTTAGCAATCTATGCTTTGGAAAAGTGGCTTGCTGAAATTCCTTTATATTCTAACTAAAGGAGAAAATAACAGAATTCAGGGCAACTTGTCTACAACCAGGAGGTCACTCATACATACAGCCTCTGAGATAGAGTACAGAACAAATCCCTGTGATTCAGAAAAGCTCCCTCATTTCATTAAAAACCAGAGCAGAAAAGTTCCATTAAAATAATTGCATGCATTACTCGAATATTTCCATTGCGAAAGTCATAGTTATGCCTACCGAGTTCTTTATTTTAATCTACTGAGTTTGGCCTAAATCCCAAATAAGACTACAGTGGGAAAATGTATATTCTTGCCCTTATTACACTTCTTAGCACAAAATGTTTTTACATTTATAATGTTTTTAGAGAAAATAGCTGGATATTTTAGCTGCTAGTTTACAGGCTGAGGATGGCTGGCAAAGGAGCATGTTTTAAAGCAGTAACTTTGTCCCAGGTTCTGCTTCTGGGTATAACAATGGCACCTTTGACTCAAATCAGAACATGTATATCTAGAGACTCGACTTTGATTCTGGGGGCTGGTTCTGGTTCTTGTCTATGGTCTTGACAAAGAAGGCAGTTTTTCTTGGTGCTAAAATAATTGGCCCAGATGAGCATAATTAAGACGATAATTGGATAGGGGGAACTAATGAGCCTAAGTGATTTTACATTTCCCATATGCAAAAACTCGACCAAAAAAAAGTAATATATTCCAAATCATACTTAATTTATAGAGTGAAGGTGCTTATAAAACTATAATCAGAATGTCTCCTGGGTGGTTAAAAACTGATGAGATATAGTTGGTTATCTCATTACCAACTGTAAAGGTTTTATGTGGAAATTGAGAAAATACTGCAACTTGCTTTGACACTGTATTTTTTCAGTACGAGATTGTTGTATGTTTTCTGTTTTGTGTACTATGCTAAGTTCTTTGTATATCATCTAATTTATTCCTTATTAACCCCAGAAGTCCGGGTATTACTATTACCCATTATATGGATGAGAAAACCGAGGCTAGGAAATACAAATTTTTGCCCAAGTTCACATAGCTGGTAAATGGAAGAATTGGAGAAAAGATAAATTCTGGCTCCAAACCTCTTTCAACTCATGGCTTCCAGTCTAATGGAGTTTTGTGAAATGTCTGCGGTTATTCCAGAAGTTTCAGTCATTCTTACTTTTAACATACTAGAGATAAGGTTACTTGAAGTTGGAGAAAAATATTGAATTACAGACTGTTTATCCCAATCTGCTTTTTTCATCAAGCAGATGGGTGACTCTGGTGAACCACTGTGGCACCTACAGAGGGTGCCTCCCAGCTCTCCTCCCACAAACTTCCTGCTGAGCTGCAGGGCATGCAGGGAGCTGCCAGTTTTCAACTGCAGCATCCTGCAGACCTGCTGAGCATTGGAGCTAGCAGCGATGGAGGGACAGGGTCCTCTGGGTGTACTGAGGGAAATCAAAGCTTTCCCATAGAGGAATCTTTTGCTGGGCAGGAACGCTGTGCCTCACCATAGTCCACAGACCATGCCTTAAATAGCGAGGGACCAGCTTACTGGCTCTCAGCTGAGGGGCTGTGACACACTCCTGTATGTGAATGCCTCTCAGGGACATCACCATATGTCAATCAATGAATACTGTCAATACAGTGGGAAACATATATACTCTCACAAGGATACCTACTAGGTAGAATCTGGAGCAGAGATCAACAAAACGTAAATGTGATTTATCAAGTAAAAGGCAGGAGGTGTGGTATCGAATGATATCAGGATGGCGTCAAAGAATGCCGGTGCTCCCAGGAGCCTAAATGTGGGCCTATGAACATGCCTGCACACCCAGGGCACTGGCTCCTCAGAAAAGACACAAAGCTACATTTTAGGCATTTAAAATTTTCCCCAGATCTGGTTTTTCTTAACCAGTAGTCACCTTCTAGCCCTCTCAAATACATCACTAAAATCTCTCATTCAGGGTATCATAAACCCACAAAAGTTAGTTTTGTTCAAAATGTCTAATTCCACAAATAAAGAGAGGCCTCTACAGCTAGAGGTCACATGTTCATAAGCAATTGCTTGTGCAAACTGTCAAATTATACCTTAAAATGGGGTTGGGGAGGTGGAAGTATACAGAAAGAGGGGGGTTAATTTAATTCTAAGCTGCTTTAAGCCAGGAAAACAGGCCATGTGGAGTTAAGCTGGGGAGAGGAGGGGTTTGCTCATTATTCCTAGATTCAAAAGAAAAAATTAATCTGAGATATAAGAGAGTAAAGTCACTTTGATTTCTACAACCCCAAATGTCCAGGTGCAAAATGTGTTGAAAGATAACAGGCATCTTACACTCATCTACACCTCTGTACTTAGCCAGCTAATCTTTAATAGTCAGAAGAAATGCCCATTAATAATTTAAAGGAGTCATGCTAGAAAAAAGAAACCCAAATAAGTCCAGAATCAGCAGGAAAGGATGGTCGAGGTCAGCTGTAAAGTGGAGCATGTAGGCTCACCCTACACTTTCATGCTTCATATGAAACGCATTCTGACATGTGGATACCAAAGCACAGATTGTCAAGAAGAATTTATGAAGACTCCATCCTGCAGCCTCAGAGAAGATTCTAGCTGAGAAGCTGTAAATGCTGACAATATCACAAACATTCTGAAGGCAAACAGAAAAATGGATTTTTTAAGAGTTAAGTCAAATTCATATTATTGCTCACACACAGACATACTACTCTGAAATGAAACAATCATTTTGGATATTTTTTATAGGTTTCTTATTTTTCTATTTTGAATTTTTTAGAAGCAAGAGAAAAGAGAAATCAGTGGAAAACACTGTTAGTCATGAGTGACAGAGGAATTACTACTGCAGTTCCTTGACAGAAAGGTTTTGTTATTACTGGGTTTTTTTCCTGGAAATATGTTATTTCACTTGAAAAAAGTGCAAGTTTGACAAGTAAAGCTAGAGCCAATACTGAAGAGGCTCTCACTGCCACACAACAGGACAGAGAGTCCCTTTACAAAACTCAAAGAGGACAAATTTAAATGCCTATTACAAATATCTAAATTAAAGTCTGGCCTAAACACCAAAGCAGAAGACTTCAGTCACTTCAATAAAAAAAATTAGTGAGTCAAAGATGCTCATGAGACTGGAAGTCAGCACTGTCCAGTATTGCTAGGTTCGTTTTCTATTAGCTTCCTTTCATCATCACGATGATGCGCTCCAGGTGGTGGGCACGGGAGCCCTGAGTACAACTGTGAAACTGCATACAAGAAAAACAATTTATAAAAGGAAAACCATACCATAGTATAATCCTCCCTGGTGGCTCAGACAGTAAAGCGTCTGCCTGCAATGTGGGAGACCTGGGATCGACTCCTGGGTGGGGAAGATCCCCTGGAGAAGGAAATGGCAATCCACTCCAGCACTCTTGCCTGGAAAATCCCATGGACAGAGGTGCCTGATAGGCTACAGTCCATGGGGTCGCAAAGAGTCGACACGACTGAGCGACTTCACTTCCACTCTCACATACCATAGTATGTCCAAAACGCTATCTGAAGTGCACGTTATGCAAGGTTTCAGTCTATAATGTTTTGTTTCTATTCTACCTTAGAGCTATGATGGATGCTTAATTTTCTGCTTAATTGATTCATTCCAAACCTGAACCATGCTACAGGAAATGAGGCCACTTAAAGATGTTCTCTGAGTGGGAATTCCCTGGCAGTCCAATGACTAAGACGTTGTGCTTCCACTGCAGGGGGTATGGGTTCAATCTCAGGTCAGTACTACCATCTTGCTTGTCACGCTGTATGGCCAAGAAAAACCTCTTTGCTCTACCAGCAGAGCCCTTAGTTTAATAACTACTGGGCTTCTCTGGTGGCTTAGTTAGTAAAGAATCTGCCTGTAATGCAGGAGACCCAGGTTCAACGCGTGGGTCAGGAAGATTCCCCAGAGAAGGAAATGGCTACCCATTCCAGTATTCTTGCCTGGGAAATCCCACAGAGGAGCCTGGTGGGCTACAGTCCACCTGATCACAAACAGTTGGACATGAATGACTGACTAACACACAATTTATGCTTAGCTAAGGGGTTCAGTTCAGTTCAGTTTCTCAGTTGTGGCCAACTCTTTGAGACCCCATGGACTGCAGCATGCCAGGCTTCCCTGTCCATCACCAACTCCCAGGGCTTGCTCAAACTCATGTCCACTGAGCTGGTGATGCCATCCAACAATCTCATCCTCTGTCATCCCCTTCCTCCACCTTCAATCTTTCCCAGCATCAGGGTCTTTTCCAAAGGAGTAAGTTTTTCGTATCAGGTGGCCAAAGTATTGGAGTATCAGCTTCAACATCAGTTCTTCCAATGAATATTCAGGACTGATTTCCTTTAGGATGGACTGGTTGGATCTTCTTGCAGTCCAAGGGACTCTCAAGAGTTTTCTCAAACACCACAGTTCAAAAGCATTGATTCTTAAGCACTCAGCTTTCTTTACGGTTCAACTCACATCTATACATGACTACTGGAAAAACCATAGCTTTGACTACATGGACCTTTGTTGCCAATGTCTCTGTTTTTCAGTATGCTGCCTAAGTTGGTCATAACTTTCATCCAAGGAGCAAGTGTCTTAATTTCATGGCTGCAGCCACCATCTGATGTGATTTTAGAGCCCAAGAAAATAAAGGCTGACACTGTTTCCATCATTTCCCCATCTTTTGCCATGAAGTGATGGGACTGGATGCCATGATCTTTGTTTTTTTTAATATTGAGGTTTTTTTTCCTGTTTTTGTGAAAGTATTTAATGAGATTTTCATTTTTATAATTTTTTAACTTTACAATATTATATTGGTATTGCCATACATCAAAATGAAACAAATGAAAATGAATATTGAATTTTAAACTAACATTTTCACTCTCCTCTTTCACTTTCATTAAGAGACTCTTTAGTTCCTCTTTGCTTTCTGCCATAAGGGTAGTGTCATCTGCATATCTGAGATTATTGATATTTCTCCCCATAATCTTGATCCCAGCTTGTCCTTCATCCAGTCCTGACTTTTATGATGTACTCTGCATATAAGTCAAAGAAACGGTGAAAATATATAGCCTTGACGTACTCCTTTCCCGATTTGGAACCAGTCTGTTGTTCCATGTCCAGTTCTAACAGTTGTTCCTTGAACTGCACACAGATTTCTCAGGAGGCAGGTCAGGTGGTCTGGTATTCCTATCTCTTGAAGAATTTTCCAGTTTGTTGTGATTACACATAGTCAAAGACTTTGGTGTAATCAATAAAGCAGAAGTAGATGTCTTTCTGGTATTCTCTTGCTTTTTCGATGATCCAGTGGATGTTGGCAATTTGACCTCTGGTTCCTCTGTCTTTTCTAAAACGAGCTTGAACATCTGGAAAATCTTGGTTCACATACTGTTGAAGTCTGGCTTGGAGAATTTTGAGCATTACTTTGCTAGCATGTGAAGTGAGTGCAATTGTGAAGTAGTTTGAGCATTTTGGGCATTGCCTTTCTTTGGGATTGGAATAAAAACTGACCTTTTCCAGCCCTGTGGCCACTGCTGAGTTTTCCAAGTTTGCCGGCATATTGAGTGCAGCACTTTCACAGCATCATCTTTCAGGATTTTGAATAGCTCAACTGGAATTCCATCACCTCCATTAGTTTTGTTCGTAGTGATGCTTCCTAAGGCCCACTTGACTTCACATTCCAGGATGTCTGGCTCTAACCACCATTGTGGTTATCTGGGTCATGAAGATCTTTTTGTACAGTTCTTTGTATATTCTTGCCACCTCTTCTTAATCTCTTCTGCTTCTGTTTGGACCATATCATTTCTATCCTTTAGTGTGCCCGTCTTGGCATGAAATGTTTCCTTGGTATTTTTATTTTTCTGGAAGAGATCTCTAATCTTTCCCATTCTGTTGCTTTCCTCTATTTATTTTCATTGATCACCTTGGAAAGCTTTCTTATGTCTCCTTGATATTTTTGGAGCTCTGCATTCAGATGGGTATATCTTTTCTTTTCTCCTTTGCCTTTAGCATCTCTTCTTTTCTCAGCTATTTGTAAGCATTCCTCAGACAGCCATTTTGCCTTTTGCATTTCTTTTTCTGGAGATGGTCTTGGTCACTGCCTCCTGTACAATGCCACGAACCTCCTTTCATAGTTCTTCAGGCAGTCTATCAGATCTAATCCCTTGAATCCCTTGAATCTATTTCTCACTTCCACTGGATAATCGTAAGGAATTTAATTAGGTCATACCTGAATGGTCTAGTGGTTTTCCTTACTTTCTTCAATTTAAGTCTGAATTTGGCAATAAGGAGTTCATGATCTGAGCCACAGTCAGCTCCCAGTCATGTTTTTGCTGACTGTATAGAGTTTCTCCATCTTTGGCTGCAAAGAATATAATCAATCTGATTTCAGTGTTGACCATCTGGTGATGTCCATGTATAGAGTTAGTTCTAGAAGGTGTTGTTGATCTTCATAGAACCGTTCAACTTCAGCTTCTTCAGTGTTACTGGTTGGGACACAGACTTGGATTACTGTGATATCGAATGGTTTGCCTTGGAAACGAACAGAGATCATTTTGTTCTTTTTGGTTGCACCCAAGTACTGCATTTCAGACTCTTTTGTTGACCATGAGAGCTACTCTATTTCGTCTAAGGGATTCTTGCCCACAGTAGTAAATATAATGGTCATCTGAATTAAATTCACCAATTGTAGTCCATTTTAGTTCACTGATTCCTAAAATGTCGATGTTCACTCTTGCAATCTCATATTTGACCACTTCTACTTTACCAGATAATCATGATGGTGTGATCACTCACCTAGAGCCAGATATCCTGGAATGTGAAGTCAAGTGGGCCTTAGGAAGCATCACTATGAACAAAGCTAGTGGAGGTGATGGAAGTACAGCTGAACTATTTTAAATCCTGAGAGATGAGCTGTGAAAGTGGTGCACTTAATATGCCAGCAAATTTGGAAAACTCAGCAGTGGCCACAGGACTGGAAAAGGTCAGTTTTTATTCCAATCCCAAAGAAAGGCAATGCCAAAGAATGCTCAAACTACCACACAATTGCACTCATCTCACACACTAGTAAAATAATGCTCAAAATTCTCCAAGCTAGGCTTCAGCAATACATGAACCGTTAACTTCCAGATGTTCAAGCTCATTTTAGAAAAAGCAGAGGAACCAGAAATCCAATTGCTAACATCTGCTGGATCATTGAAAGAGGAAGAGAGCTCCAGAAAAACATCTCTTTCTGCTTTATTGACTATGCAAAAGCCTTTGACTGTGTGAATCACAATAAACTGTGGAAAATTCTGAAAGAGATGGGAATACCAGACCACCTGACCTGCCTCTTGAGAAATCTGTATGCAGGTCAGGAAGCAACAGTTGGAACTGGACATGGAACAACAGACAGGTTCCAAATTGGGAAAGGAGTACGTCAAGGCTGTATATTGTCACCCTGCTTATTTAACTTATATGCAGAGTACATCATGAGAAATGCTGGAATGGAAGAAGCACAAGCTGGAATAAAGATTGCTGGGAGAAATATCAATAACCTCAGATATGCAGATGACACCACCCTTATGGCAGAAAGTGAAGAGGAACTAAAAATCCTCTTGATGAAAGTGAAAGATAAGAGTGAAAAATTTGGCTTAAAGCTCAACATTTAGAAAACTAAGATCACTGCATCTGGTCCCATCACTTCACGGGAAATAGATGAGGAAACAGTGGAAGCACTGTCAGACTTCATTTTGGGGAGCTCCAAAATCACTGCAGATGGTGATTGAAGCCATGAAATTAAAAGATGCTTACTCCTCGGAAGAAAAGTTATGACCACAAAACCAATACAATATTGTAAAGTAATTAGCCTCCAATTAAAATAAATAAATTAAACAAACACAAAATACAAATAAAGTTGAGCAATATTCAATGAAAAATAAAATAAAAAGCAGAGACATTACTTCGCCAACAAAGGACCGTCTAGTTAAGGCTATGGTTTTTCCAGTGGTCATGTATGGATGTGAGAGTTGGACTGTGAAGAAAGCTGAGCGCCAAAGAATTGATGCTTTTGAACTGTGCTGTTGGAGAAGACTCTTGAGAGTCCCTTGGACTGCAAGGAGATCCAACCAGTCCATTCTAGAGGAAATCAGCCCTGGGATTTCTTTGGAAGGAATGATGCTAAAGCTGAAACTCCAGTACTTTGGCCACCTCATGCAAAGAACTGACTCATCGGAAAAGACTCTGATGCTGGGAGGGATTGGGGGCAGGAGGAGAAGGGGACAGAGGAGGATGAGATGGCTGGATGGCATCACCGACTCAATGGACATGAGTCTGAGTAAACTCCGGGAGTTGATGATGGACAGGGAGGCCTGGCATGCTGCGATTCATGGGGTCGCAAAGAGTCGGACACAACTGAGCGACTGAACTGAACTGAATTTACCTTGATTCATGGACCTAACAATCACGGTTCCTATTCAATATATTGTTTACAGCATCGGACTTTACTTCCATCACCAATCACATCCACAATTGGGCATTGTTTTCGCTTTGGGTCTATCTTTTCATTGTTTCTGGAGTTATTTCTCTACTCCTCAGTTGTTAAGGGGTGGATCATGGAATCACATACAGCTTTCCCAGGCAAGGGCATTACTTTGAGAGACCCAAAGGTGCTGACTTTCTTTGTAAATAACTGATATTCTGTGGGTGCATTTTCCTCTTATTTCTATCATGCCTACTTTGGACACACCAGTGAAATAGCTAATGGGGCAAGTGTTATTCGGTATCCACTTCAATTTTTCAAATTTGTATATAATCTTTCAAATTTCAGCCAGAGGCACCTACCCACCTCATCATGCAGAAGAAACACTCTGAATTATTAAATATGCCTAAGGAGAGTCCCAACTAGTCCATTCTGAAGGAGATCAGCCCTGGGATTTCTTTGGAGGGAATGATGCTGAAGCTGAAACTCTAATACTTTGGCCACCTCATGCGAAGAGTTGACTCATTGGAAAAGACTCTGATGCTGGGAGGGATTGGGGGCAGGAGGAGAAGGGGGCAATAGAGGATAAGATGGATGGATGGCATCACTGACTCAATGGACGTGAGTCTGAGTGAACTCCGGGAGTTGATAATTGACAGGGAGGCCTGGCGTACTGCAATTCATGAGGTCGCAAAGAGTCGGACACAACTGAGTGACTGAACTGGACTGAACTGAAGGATGGGGAGTCAGTACATCTTCAATTGATGTTAAATTCATTCTAATTATCCTCTACAGCTCAGAAAATTAGGGAGTGACTGCAGGTGCTTATTCCTGGGAGTAAATGTGAGAGTCAGTAGCAAACACAAGTGTAACTCAGCAGAATAGATGACAAATATGAAGCAGAAGCACCATCAATTTATACTCATCAGTCAAGTCTGTAAGACAGAGCTCTGAAAGTGAGAGGACATCTGGGAATGTGGACATGACCTCCAGCACATGGTCATCATTTCTGAGGGCTGACACGGAGGGTTTTCAGATACATTTGGAGTCTGGACTGTTACATTTTGTCCTATGTTGCTCAGGCCACTTTTGTAGGTCCCAGGTCCTCTTAGATCTACTGGTATGGGTCCCCAACCTCACAACATGAGCCCCACAATAAAAAAGACTGAGAGAGGAGCCAAAGGATTCCAGCCCTCATCTTCTCGCCTCCTGACAGAAGACTACAAACTCTATTAACATTCCTACATTCCTTGTGGAAGACAATGTTGCTTGGTTGACATTAGCAGAAAACCCCACAATCATTTTTTTGGACTAAGGACCCTGTGTCCCAAATGATATCCAGAGATCCTCTTGGATGCCTTCTAGCTCCATGACTTCATGCCGGTCTCTCTCAGCCATTCATTAGCTAAGACACAAGCTGACAGGCATTACTCACGTATTCTTTTCTGGATATTTTATCATTTCCAAAAAATGTATCCATTTTATTGAGGTATAATTTATGGACAATAAAATGCATTCATTTAAATTAGAGAGTTCAGTGGCAGGGTGGATGGGAGGGAGTTTCATGGAGAATGGATACGTATATATGTTTGGTTGAATCCATTTTCTGTCCAACTGCAACTACCACAACATTGTTAATGGGCTATACTCCAATACAATTGGGAACACCCATGGCGGATTCATGCTGATGTATGGCAAAACCAATATAATATTGTAAAGTAATTAGCCTCCAATTAAAATAAATAAATTTAAATTTAAAAAAAACTTAGAGTTTAAAAAAATAGAGTTTAATAAGTGTCAACAAATATATACATCTGGGTTACCATCACCACAAGAGGTTCCTTGGGTACTTTTGGAGTCAATTTCTAACACCATGATTCCCAGGCAACCAGTGGCCTCATTTCTGTCACTGGAGGTAAGTGCTGCTAGTTCTGGACTTCATAGAAATGGAATAGGAATTCTTTCGTCTTTATCTTCTTTCATTCAGCTCAGTGTTTAGATATACACCCAAACTAGTGTATATTGATAGTTTGCTTCTTTTTATTGATGAGTATTACATTGTATGGATAAACTACAAGTTAGGTTATCTATTCACCTGTTGATCGACACTTGCTTCTACTTTTTGGTACTATAAATACAACTGCTAAGAACATCTGTGTTCATCCTTATAAACGTGCTTGCATTTCTCTTGGTAACCATCTAGAAGTGCAGTTGAAAAAGTAAACATTTTCTTTTAAAAAGAAAAACAATTTTAAAATGTCATTGTTAATCACCTTATTTCCACTTAGACATTTAAAGGGAAGAAATGGCACCATAAATCATAGGTCAACCTGCAACTAAAAAAGGGCATGTGAGCTTCCTATGGGCAAGCAAATTATGAAATTCTTGGGGTCCAAGCTTTCTCTGAGCACAGGGAAGGAGCTCAGAACTGGCTCAAGGAGTGGCTTGAAATTAAGGAAATTAAGTGGCAGCTGGTCAGGCTCTAGGCAGGCAGCCAAGGTGGACAACTGTGCAGCCTCTGCATCGTGAGAGCCATGCTCTGCATGGGTCTGGGGCCCTTGAGTTCCAGAACATTCCAGTTTTGCAAGAAATGCTACTCTGAAACTCGGCTGTTGGTTGCTAAAAATAAGGCTAGAGTGTAATAAAGTTTCTGGCAAGAATTAATGTGCAAGAAATCATCAGTATTACCCACAAGGAGTTAAATGAGGATAATTTCTTCAATGTTCCAGTCATGCTTTTTCATTTGATTATAATGGTTAATCATGACTTCAGCTAAATTAAATCCACCATAGTCAACTAAACACATATCAGAGGTAAATAATGCATCATCCTGTCCTGTTTCTCTGCAACAAACTCCTCAATTCCAGAAGGAATTTCCTAATTCAACATCAAAGACTGATTAAACATTTGATAAAGGAGCTTAAAAAATGATTGTGTGATTTTATTTTACATATACAAACCAGATAAAAAATAAATAAAAACTTCCTCTGGGTGCTTAAAGTTTGTAGTCAAATCTTCTAAAAGGCAGAGAATGGGAGAAATAATGAACCACTTCAGAGTTCATGAAAAAATTAAAATCTCCTGTTTCAAAATCTCACAGTTAAGCTATGAGGTCACTAATCATCCTGCATTTCCTAACCAATCATCAAGCCAAGGGCTACGTGTTCACAGTCCTTCATCGTCTCCCTTTTCAATCTAATATTTAAGAAAGAACAGAAATTAGGAAATACAAATTTACAGAAAAGAAATAAGGGAAATTTTTCCAAGGCATTTGGCCAAATTAAGGATACTATGTGTTTTTGGCTCTCACAGCTTATAATGAGGATTTAAATAGTGTTTCCTTATGGCGTGGATAAGGTGGGCAAAGGAGTGAATTGGCCTATTTTCAGTCTGGTTGGTAACTCAACACATGGTGGGCCATAGCAGAACCTCCTGACAGAGGACAAAGCGTGAGGTACGGAAGTCGCCAGCCCAGAGAGTCCCGGCAGCGCTGTGGTCAGAGCTAGCTTGGAAGTAACGTGCACTGGAAGCAGGCACTCTGGAGTCCTTGAGCAAATTAATTACTGTCTTTGGTTTCTCACTTGGGAAATGAATAATAGGTATCTTTCCTGTCTGAAATCCGGAGGCTGCACCCAGGCCTCTCACTCCTAGACCACCTGCTCAACACCCCCGTCCTGGGGCTCCCTCTTTCTAGTTGGTGATGGCCCTTCAGCAACCCACAGGCTGTCAGAACTGGTGCTACTTGGTGGCTGTCTGGTCCTTAGTTTTATAGTCTTGGAAAGAAAGGCCCAGGGGATAGTTCTATGCTTCCAAGTTTTACCTTTGGAAAATAACAAATAATGTACTAAAGAAACACCTGCAAAGAACCTAGATGCAAATCCATCTGATACACACACCTGTCTGCCAACAACTCCCATTACCAAGTGGCCTCCAAAACATCCTTTCGAAAGCTGGCAGATAGTACCTGAAGACTTTCAGGTCCTGGTCTCCTCACAGCGGAAGGAGGCAGTACCAGCTCTAACAGCTCCAACAAGAAGACATCAGATGCACGCTTGGGCTGAAATGACCAGCCAATCCAGTGCCACTGGATTTTTTTCTGAAAAGAGAATTCAGCTCCTGCCAAAGAGAGTTTTGGCCACAAGGATGTACCTGGAGACCTTCGACCACAAGACGTATGAGGCTCCCATGCCCCCACTCCCATCCTAGGACCTCCGCAGCAGGCACACTAAGGCTTAAGTCTCCTGAAGCACCTCCTGACATCCCAGCTGCCTCTGCCTGCCTTGCAGACTGGTGCTCGCCCAGGAACCTCTCTGCACTTGGACTGAAACTTGAATCATAGTCTGACATTCTCTCAACCTTTCCAGGCTCCTTCCCCAACTCTCCTGATAACATTTTGTACTTTTAGCCCCATCTTGGCACCTGCCTCTCAGAGGTCCAAACAACGTATCATTCATTCACTTGAGGAATGTTAACTGAGTGCCTACGATGGTCCTGGGCTTCCCAGGTGGCACTAGTGGTAAAGCTCGCCTGCTAGTGCAGGACTCATAAGAGACGTGGGTTCAATCCCTGGGTCAGGAAGATCCCCTGGAGGAGAGCAAGACAGCCCACTCCAGTATTCTTTCCTGGAGAATTCCATGGACAGAGGAGCCTGGTGGGCTACACAGTCCATGGGGTTGCCAAGAGTTGGATATGACTGAAGTGACTATGCACGCACACACACTGGTTCTGGCACTTGTCCATGGCCCTGGGGAGAAGGGTACAGGACTGACAGGCCACACATTCCGAGCCCTCCTTCTCGGGGTCATGAACTGCTTCCTCTCTTTGGCTTTCACAATGTGCTGAGAGCATATAACAGCCTCAGCTCATTCACTTTGTTAATGGATTGCTTCATGGTTAAGGAAACTGTTGCCAGGGGCTTCCTCCACTGGGCCAGCCTTTTTACTCTAAAACTCATGTGTGTTTTTTTTACCATTAGGCTATGATAACCCGGTTTGGCTGACAGCTCTGAGCACTTTCTTTTCTGGCTCATGAGGGCCAGGAAAACCAGTTAGAGAGGGAAACTGTATTTCAGAGCATGCATAGTCCTACCCAGGTTGGTGGTGATGCTGTTTAACTCATGCAGAAGGGGAGGTCCCTTGTCCAGTGTGAATTTCTAGCTCATCTTCACCATGTCAAGAAGATAGAGAGGATAGACAAAGCCTCAGCTTCCGGCTCTCTATCACCTCACCTCAGCTCTGGAAAACTGATAGAAGGTGGCTGCATACACCCAAAGCTCTTCCCAGAGGCCACCGGGCCCACTGGACAGTCAGCCGCACCAGCCCACCTGTCATCCAAGAGCAGCCTTCTGAACACTGATGTAAATTCATACCATGATCTCCAACGTCAGCTGTGGTGTCCTCCACGTTTGACCCAAGTGTGCGAAGATCCAGGGAAGGAATGGGCTGAGACTCAGGCAGGTTGTCTGAAGCTGGGTCATCAAATTCCTTTCAGAAAGTAAGGAAAAATTCATGAGAAGCTGATCAGAGGAAACAGCATTACCACAAATGAACAATATTCTTGTTTAGAAAATGATTTGGAAACAAAAGCCTACCTAATCCTCTCCCTTAAACATGATAACATTTTCAAATCTTAGGAAGCAGCTTGGCATGAGAGAAACAGCTTTGAATTAACTTGGCAGGTGACCTTGGGAAAAGCATGTAACCCCCCTTGGCCTGAGTGTCAGGGTCATGGTGAGGGTGAGGCAGGTGGGATGCCCAGGGCGCTCACGGAAGGAGGTACTGACTTGCAGCATCGGCTGCTGAGGATGAGGATCTCCTTCCATCGTGCACCCAGGCCTCATGCTCCCTGCAGCCTAGTCCAGCCCTGCTCAGCTTCCTCATCTCAAGACTAAAGGTGCTGGCTTCGATAATGTTCAACCTCTCTTCCAGCTTTTATAGCTCTGTGATTTTATGAATTTCAATTCCCTAAAAGAAAGAGATCTAAGAGGTGACATAAGAGTTTATACTTAAAAAAAATGTTAAGTTAAACTTCTCAAATATATCAATAGGCATTTCAGCTAATCACTGTGTCTATGTATGTGTGGGTATGTTTGCCACCCAGACCTAATGCTGAATTAACCTGTTTTCCAAGATAAATGGTTTTCATGGAGAACTAGTCCAAGAGCACCTTCTTATCAAAAGGAGAAAGTTCAAACTAATCCTAAATAAGTAAGTAAAACACAGCTGTGCTACACTGTGATGTGGCATCTGTGGAAATATAGTCATAAATATTTTTAAGAAAAATAGCCCATTTTTTATACTGTATAATAATTGTTTTAGGAGGTGAAACTGGGGCTCCAGATTTCAAAGGATCACCAATAATGCGAAAAAACAGAGACTGTGTGAAATGTGCCTTTGCATCTAGTTCAGAAATTTTTTGAAAACAAGTATTTGAATTCTCAATTGAGTTCAGTTTTCTGAGGACTGTTATAACAGTCTTAGAAGGAGCAGGACATGACCTGCTCTTTGATCCTTAAGACATTTGCAGGCCTGATCTGCCACACTCTTCACAAAATCCTTCACACCTGCATATATCCCAGGATAAAGAAAGCCTGGGCTTAGTGTGTGCATCGTGGCATGTAGTTGTTTTAAGCTACCATCCTTTAAGAAATGGTGCCAACATGATTCCACAGTCAACTACACTTCAAGATTTCAAAGCCCAAATCCAGCAGAGCAGAAAATGCTTGCCAGAGAAAAAGGCCCCGTCAGTCAGGATCTGAAAAACAAAGCAAGCCACTCTCCTAAATGCCTCAAAGAATTTTTATGATGTTTAAGGGGTGACACAACCAGCCTGTCTCTCTCTGAACTCTGATTCTATCTCCAGCTATTGCTTTTGAAATATAATGAGGTTTGCTTCAGCTCACCAGACAGAAGCAAGAGGACTGGAGAACAGAGCCCAGTGAGAGGAGGAAGAAATTCAACCACAAATGCACATTTGGGGAAAGACAGGAGTGTGTGTGCCTCTTCTTTCCTTCTCTCCTTTTCAATTATGTTTTTCTTTAGCTTCTTGCACCTGAATGATCCAATTTATTTCTCACACTATACTTCATCCTTTTCAGCTCACTGATGCCTCTCCACAAGATATCTAGACCCTTTAGACCATATGCAAAGTGTTCCGCTCTCTGTCCTTGGTTCTCTGAATGTGTTACACCTGCCTCACTCCTGGGCTTGCCTACTGGTTCAGTCAGTAAAGAATGTGACTGAAATGCTGGAGACTGTGAATGTGATCAGTCTGGTCTCCACTCTGCCTGGCCTCCTCTCTCCATCCTACTCCAGAGGGAACAAGAAACTTCACTCAGATTTCCTCTCCTTTTCTTCCGTTCCCATTAAATGTTCTATTTTTTCTAAAGAGATAATAGGAAGGTCTGCTCATCATGGTTTTTCCAGATCCTCCTTCATCTAAAGCTGCTTTCAAGAACCCAATTTTTGCTCATTACTAATCAGTATAATCCTGGCCCAGCAGCTTCAGAATCACTAGGGAGTTTGTTAGAAATGCAGTATCTCAGGCCCCACTTCAGACCAGGTAAGTCAGAATCTGCATTTCAGCAAGACCAACCAGTGATTCAGGTGCATTTGGAAGTTTGAGAAGCGCTGCTAGAAGCCATAAGAATTTGAAATAGCGCCAGCTGACTGTGGAGCTGAGCGGTCTAAGATGGGTCTCCTGAAGAGGAGGTGACATTTGAAAGAGGGAGAGTGGGATGGAACCAGCAGGCCAGACAGAAGCAGCTGATTGGCCCAAAGGAAGGTGAGAGACTTGGGGTGCTGAGCGACACCATGTGCTGGGCACAATCAGCGCTTCCTGTCCTCATCAATATGCAGCTGAGGAAAGCTGCTTCTGAAGAGCTCAGGACCAAAGACGTTGTTGAACTGAACCCAACAACCAAAGAATGAATCACACCGTCTCTGACCAACAGACGGGTACCCCCCTCCTGCCTGTGCTCCTTGCTGATGGGGGGGGATGAAATTGGGAGAAACTAGGCAGACACTGTGGAGGTTATGAGTTGGGACCCCATAAAATCCGTGAAACCCTCACGTTCCTCATCTGAACTGGGCCAAGATCTGGAATCCCATGTTCTGTAGGATGATACAGAGTTAATAAAATCTTAAGTGACTTTACGATCCCCCAAGGGCCCTGATTTTTATAGGATGGACAGGACCTCATATAGTGCACTTGCTTCACACTGATAATAATCATATCAGAAATTAAAAGCAACACAAATATGGCGATTTTGAAGGCGCATGAAGAAAAGTAAAGAAGATGTTATCAGACACTAAAAAGTAAGATTATACTTGCAACTATGCTTTATTTACCATATGCTAACTTCAATATGGGCTTCCCTGGTGGCTCAGAGTTTAAAGCATCTGCCTGCAAGGAGGGAGTTCAGTTCAGTTCAGTTCAGTCGCTCAGTCGTGTCCGACTCTTTGCAACCCCATGAATCGCAGCACGCCAGGCCTCCCTGTTCATCACCATCTCTCGGAGTTCACTCAGACTCACGCCCATCGAGTCCAAGATGCCATCCAGCCATCTCATCCTCGGTCGTCCCCTTCTCCTCCTGCCACCAATCCCTCCCAGCATCAGAGTCTTTTCCAGTGAGTCAGCTCTCGCATGAGGTGGCCAAAGTACTTAAGTTTCAGCTTTAGCATCATTCCTTCCAAAGAACACCCAGGGTTGATCTTCAGAATGGACTGGTTGGATCTCTTTGCAGTCCAAGGGACTCTCAAGAGTCTTCTCCAACACCACAGCTCAAAAGCATCAATTCTTTGGCGCTCAGCCTTCTTCACAGTCCTACTCTCACATCCATACATGACCACAGGAAAAACCATAGGTTTGACTAGACGGACCTTAGTGGGCAAAGTAATGTCTCTGCTTTTGAATATGCTATCTAGGTTGGTCATAACTTTTCTTCCAAGGAGTAAGCGTCTTTTAATTTCATGGCTGCAGTCACCATCTGCAGTGATTTTGGAGCCCCCAAAATAAAGTCTGACGCAAGGCAGGAGACCCGGGTTCAATCCTGGGGTCGGAAAGATCTCCTGGGGAAGGAAATGGCAACCCACTCCAGTATTCTTGTCTGGAAAATCCCATGGACAGAGGAGCCTGGTGGGTTACAGTCCACGGGGTCACAAATAGTCAGACATGACTGAACGTCTTCTATGGTTAGAATAAAGTTATTTAGGCTTTATAATCGGAGAAGGCAATGGCACCCTACTCCAGTACTCTTGCCTGGAGAATCCCAGGGATGAGGGAGCCTGGTGGGCTGCCGTCTATGGGGGTCACACAGAGTCGGACACGAATGAAGCAACTTAGCAGCAGCAGCAGGCTTTATAATACAAAATATTACCACATCAGACTTCTCAATTTCCAGCCTCTGGGGGTAAAATCCCTTAGAAGCAGGAGACTCTGAACATTCCAGAAAAAAAAAAAAACCCTCCCAACCCATACATCTCTGAGCCCAGCTTCCCTGAGAACAGGGGTTGGGATAGAGCAGCACTGTGTGCCCATGTCGTCTGCTAAGGGTTCAGTTGATAGAGACTCCTAAGGTCAGAGAAGGCTGGGCTCCCATCTGATCTAGCTTTGGGTTTTCAGAACTCAAGAGTACTCACAATCACTAAGTCATCGAGAAAGGTCATCAGAGAGCAGCAGAAAACAATGTTCCCAGGCTCTGCTTTGTCTGCAAGTGAGCTCCAGTAGGTGCTCCTGCACGTCCCAGATTCAGAGCCCTCTGCTAACTGAGCTACAGTAGCAGAAAGAGTGTCTGCAGGCCTAGGGATCACCCCCACAACTTCAGGGGGCCTGGCCCTTCCTGCTAAAGGAAAGACTCTCCCTCAGATGCAAGAATCGCCAATGAACAAATAAGTAGAATTTGAAACAGTAAACTTCTCCCATAAAATGACTCCTTCCCAAGTAGCTTTTACCAAAAGAGCCGCAAGGCTGATGTTGATGTCCATTATCCAAATACAACCCTGAAGAAAAACTACATTAAGTATCAAAGCCCACATCAAGGTCAATGAGGATATTTTTAACCATTAGGGAATGATATTTGCTATTCAGGTGCTTGGGACGCAGAGGACGTGAATTTGGGATGCATTTCATGTAAGTCTGCAACCTTATTTATTATTGGATATCTAGGGTAATTTGCCAAAGGAGCTAAACACAATGTATGATGATAAGGACGGGAGACAGAAAATAAAGAGGGAAAGAACAAAAAATGAGACAAAAAAACAATGGACTAGAGAGGTAAAGCATGGCTGAAATTCAAAATTAAATAGACACGTATCTGTTCTGCAAAGTCATATCTTTAACTCAGCTATTCATTCCGTCCTGATGAAGTCACCCTTAAACAGCAGGCACTTGGTTCAGCTGCTCTGAAATAGTGTCGTCTCTAATTTTTGGCCTACAGTTAGCACTCTAAACAAATCACAGTACATCCTGGAATTGGGCAAAGTTGGTCTGGATGTTTTTTTTCCCTACCTTGTCCCTTTTCCTACCCAACTGGCCCTATGAATCTGAAGAATCTGAGGCAAGAAAAGGTCTTTTGTAAAATTTAAAACAGAAGCACACTCACATGGAGCACATCCACAGTCTGCCGCTGGAAGTTCCGAGATCTCAGTTCCTGCATTCGTTTGTTGTTTTCTTCATATTTTTCTTCCACAAGCTTTCTGCATAAAGTGAACATAGGCAAAGACCTGCAATTTGCTTAGATGACATATGTTTCATAAGTAAATGTGATCCCTGTTTCAACAGGCAGACCAGGATGTTGGGCAGCCAGCCTGCAGTCTCTCTCTCAATGGAAGAGCGTGGCGCAGCCTCAGTGGGTTCTCCTTTAAAGCATGCAGGATGCCAGCTCCCTGTTCCCCCAGGACTCAGCGTGGGAGGGCAGTGCCATCCCTGTATGCTCTGGCCTGTGCTGACAGGGGTATGTCTCAGATGCCTGATTGAGAGCCCAACACATACCAATAACTAGGGTAACAAAGTCGTAGACACGGAAAATAGACCCACATTTCAAAGAATTTATGGAAAAGAATATGAGAGCCACTGTGAAGAGGAGTTTTTCTTGGACATTTCCAGTTTCCTCTACAATAGGAATTGAATTTACTAGACCTGTTGTTAAACTGGAGGAAAGATTTGAGTTCTTGTGATTACTTGTACCCTAATTTATACTTAGATTTTTGAAAAAATCACTGAACATCCTTGTTGTCAAATTTTCTTGTCTTTAAAGTGGGTGGGTACATTATAACCCTCATGACAATGAAGTCATTTTCTAGCTAACACCCATCCTTTCTTGAATCTTAGAAACAATAATCAAAACAACTCTGATGTAATTCATTCATAAAATCAAGAACAAACTTTATTTAACAAACTATTGCCATTAATAACAAAAATATTAAATGTCACAAGGAAGATCAATGATTTTTTTGCATATTAAAGAAGTTTTAACCTGAGAAATAATTTGTAATGTGCAAGTTATTAAATTGCTTTTTTAATCTGTTACTGTCAGACATTTAATTTTCCTTTCACCGTCAACCAATGACACGAACCATGGTACCCTGGAAATATCTGCATTCCTGAGGTGTTAGATCTGGAGCTATGAGTTGATGCAACTGTTCAAACAATATTCATGAGTACATTTTCTCAACCAATCCACACTTAGTGGTATACTGGATTGGACATATCTTCCAGTTGAACACTGAATAATATTACACTGCTACCTTGAAAGGGCATCATTGGAACATTTACACCATAGATTCAGCAAGCATATTATTAATAGTAGCTACTCCTCTGGCCCCCACAGGCCCAGAAGCTTCATCAACACACTACTGCCCATGAAGCACTGGGACAGAAATCTTTTCCCATATGTATTAAAGAAAAGATTTGATAGGAGAAAGTGGCCTCTCATGTGCTTACATGGTTCTTCATGATAGACCCTTTAAGTACAAGGACACCTTGAATCATTTTTCAGATACGATGTTGTTGCTGTTGTTCTGTTGATAAGTCATGTCCAACTCTTTCCAGACTGAGGTATGCCAGGCTCCCTTGTCCTTCACTGTCTCCCAGAGTTAGCTCACATTCACATCTGCTGAGTCAGTGGTGTGATCTAACCATCTCATCCTCTGCTGCCGTCTTCTCTTTCTGCCTTCAATCTTTCCCAGCGTCAGAGTTAGCTCTTTGCATCAGGTGGCCAAAGTATTGGAGCTTCACCATAAGTCTTTCCAATGAATATTCAGGGTTGATTTCCTTTAGGACTGACTAGTTTGATCTCCTTGCAGTCAAAGGGACTCTCGAGTCTTCTCCAGCACCACAATGCAAGCCTCAGTTCTTCAGTGCTCAGCCTTCACTATGGTCCAACTCTCACATCCATATATGATTACTAGAAAAACCATTGCTTTAACTATATGGACCTTAGGCAACAAACTGATATCTCTGCTTTTTAATATTCTAAGTTTGTTATAGTTTTCCTTCCAAGGAACAAACTTCTTTGAATTTCATGGCTGCAGTCACCATCTGCAGTGATTTTGAAACTCAAGAAAGCAAAATCTGTCACTGCTTCCAGTTTTTCCCATCTATTTGCCGTGAAGTGATTGGACTAGATCCCATGATATTGTTTCTTTAATGTTGAGTTTTAAGTCAGCTTTTTCACTCCCTCTTTTCCACTCATTAAGAGGTCAGATATTAACAAGGTCATAAAATGGACAGATTTTATTTTCAGGCCTTTTTGTCTCTAGTTCTTGGTTGGGGCTTCTAAGCTACCAAAAAAAAAAAAAAAAAAGATGCAGAGGAAGAAAGAAAAAAAAATTAGTCAATTGGGTCACTTACCAGCTGGAAAACCAAGTGTTTGAGAAATTGGGAGTCTGGGGTTCTTGGGAAGCACCCTTTCAGGTGTAAACTCTGAGCACTAGTGATCTCATACAAGCAGGACTGCCCCCAGACTGTGAAGAGCTTCACTTCACTTCATAGAGCTGCTTCCAGTCTTCTCTCTCAGTTCACTCAGTCGTGTCTGACTTTTTGTGACCCCATGGCCTGCAGCACGCCAGGCCTTCCTGTCCATCACCAACTCCCGGAGCCTCCTCAAATTCATGTCCATTGAGTTGGTGATGCCATCCAACCATCTCATCCTCTGTCATCCCCTTCTCCTCCTGCCTCCATCTTTCCCAGCATCAGGGTCTTTTTCAAGGAGTAAGTTCTTTGCATCAGGTGGCCAAAGGATTGGAGCTTCAGCATGAATCTTCAGTCTTGTCTCTACAATTTCCTGCAGGCACATTCTTCTCCCTACAGAGCAGCCAGGACTCTAGGCAGAGGGGGTTTAGCAAACACCTGGGGAGTATGGACAGAATAGTGAGGCCACCTTATCATCCCTCACAAGGCTATGTAAAGAAGGTATCAGCAAAAATTCCTGATTGCTTTGTCTGGAGGTTTTCTCTGTATTTTCATTCCTAATAACCTCCCTGATAGTCAATTGTTCTTTTCACGTAAGACTGAAAGCTTGATATTAATAGTGTCTGACATCTAATCACCATATTTTGAGCGAATGAGTGAAAGAAAAAGTTGACAAATATATAAGAATGTACATTTTAATTTTCTCTTGTGGTTTCTGCTTTTCTTTAGCATATTCTTTTAGAGCCCTGAGAGGCAGCCTTCACTAAGGGAAGGTCACTTACTTCAGCTTCCTGGCCTCCTCATCAGCTGCCTGGACCTTCCTCACCCGCATCCTCTCTCTTGGTGTCATCTTCTGTACCTCAGACAGTGCGCGCAGGGTCTGCAGGTGAATCTTTTTATGCCTATAAGAATAAAGATTCCCACATGCAACCCATCCCAAACATGCTCAGAAAAAAATTAAACAAGTATTTTACAGAAGTATCATTACACTACTGAGAAGGGAAAAAGATCTCAAGACTTGCCAAGCAAAAACTAATAAACTCTGGGTAGGCAATTAGCCAAGCAGTACTGTGGTTAATTGGCAATATTTTTAAAAATAGATTTCTGTTTAAAAGCAAATTTCTGCTCATTTCACTGACTATGACTGATTTCACAGTGTAGGATAAATTAGGATCTTGACTATTAAGGCATAAATAACGATGTGGATAGGACACCAATTTACCGTTAGACAGGGTTGGAACACCATCTCTCCCATTCATTAGCTCTGCATCCTTGAGCAAGTTACTGAACCTTTCTGAACCTCAGTTTTCTCATCTATAAAGTAAAGTGAAGTCGCTCAGTTGTGTCTGACTCTTTGCGACCCCATAGACTGTAGCCCACCACACTCCTCCACCCATGGGATTTTCCAGGCAAGAGTACTAGAGTGGGTTGCCATTTCCTTCTCCAGAGGATCTTCCCAACCCAGGGATCAAACTTGGATCTCCTGCATTGTAGGCAGATGCTTTACTATCTGAGCCACCAATGGGCTATCATGAGTATTGCATGAGCTAATGTATATAGAGTGCCTGACACATAAAAGTATCCCAAAATGGTGCTATTATAATGTGCATGCTCAGTTGCATTCAACTCTTTGCAACCCCATGGACTGTAGCCTGCCAGGCTCCTCGGTCCATGGGATTTTCAAGGCAAAAATACTGGAGTGGGTTGCTATTTCCTCCTCCAGGAGATCTTCCCAACCCAGGGATCGTACCTGTGTCTCCTGCAGCTTCTGCACTGGCAGGCAGATTCTTTACCACTGAGCCCCCTGGGAAGCCCCAGTACTATAATAGCTAAATGTTATTGAATATGCCCTGTCTTCTAGGCTTCACACAGTAGATATTTTTTTAATATTTTATTTATTTTTAATTGGAAGAAAATTGCTTTACAATGTTGTGTTGGTATCTGCCATACAGCAATGCAAACCAGTCATAATTATTTATATATATATATATATCTCCTCCCTCATAAGCCTCCCTCCCCTCCCCCCAACCCCACCCTCTAGGTAATCACAGAGTGATAGACTGGGCATCGTATGTTATATAGAGGCAGCTTCCCACTAGCTCTTTATTTAACACATGATAGTGTTGTATATATGTCAATGTGACCTTCTCAATTCGTCCCACTCTCTCTTTCCCTTGCCTGTGTCCACAACTCCATTCTCTCTGTTTGTGTCTCCTCTCCCCTGCAAATATGTTCATCAATACAATTTTTCCAGATTCCATATATATGTGTTAATATACAATATTTGTTTTTCTCTTTCTGACTTACTTCAGTCTATATAACAAGTTCTAGGTTCATCCACCTCACTAGAACGGACTGAAATTCCTTCTTTTTATGGCTGAGTAATAATATATGTACCACATCTTTATCCATTCATCTGTCAGTAGACATTTAACTTGCTTCCATGTCCTGGCCATTGTAAACAGTGCTGCAATGAACACTGTGGTACACGTATCTTTCTGAACTGTGGTTTTCTCAGGGGATATGCTCAGTAGTGGGATTGCAGCATCGTATGGTAGATTTATTCCTGTTTGTTTGTTTTTTTTCATTATTTTAAAAAACCTTCACACTGTTCTCCATAACGGCTGTAGCAGTTTACATTCCTTCCAACAGTGTAAGAGGGTTCCCTTTTTCTCCACGAACTCCCCAGCATTTGTTGTGGGTAGATTTTTTGATGATGGCCATTTTGGTTGGTGTGAGGTAATACTTTATTGTGATGTTGATTTGCATTTCTCTAATAATGAGTGATGTTGAGCATCTTTTCATGTGTTTACTGACCATCTTTTTTTTTTATTTTACTTTATTCTACTTCACAATACTGTATTGGTTTTGCCAAACATCACCATGAATCCACCACGGGTGTACACTTGTTCCCAATCCTGAACCCCCTCCACCTCCTTCCCCATACCATCTCTCTGGGTCATCCCAGTGCACCAGCACCAAGATTCCTTAAAAAACTGGAAATAGAACTGCCTTATGACCCAGCAATCCCACTACTGGGCATACATACCAAGGAAACTAGAACTGAAAGAGACATGTGTACTCCAATAATCATTGCAGCACGGTTTATAATAGCCAGGACGTGGAAGCAACCTAGATGTCCATCAGCAGATGAATGGATGAGAAAGCTGTGGTACATGGCCATCCTTATGTCTTCTTTGGAAAATATGTTTAGATCTTCTACTCATTTTTTAAAATTGCATTGTTTGTTTTTCTGATTTTGAGCTATACGAACTACTTATATATTTTGGAAATTAATTCTTTGTCACCTGTTTCATTTGCAATTACTTTCTCCAGAGCTGACTGGCTTAGATCATGAACTCCTTATTACCAAATTCAGACTCAAATTGAAGAAAGTAGGGAAAACCACTAGACCATCCAGGTATGACCTAAATCAAATCCCTTATGATTATATAGTGGAAGTGAGAAATAGTTTTGAAGGCCTAGATCTGACAGATAGAGTGCCTGATGAACTATGGAATGAGGTTCGTGACATTGTACAGGAGACAGGGATCAAGACCATCCCCATGGAAAAGAAATGCAAAAAGTAAAATGGCTGTCTGGGGAGGCCTTACAAATAGCTGTGAAAAGAAGAGAGGCAAAAAGCAAAGGAGAAAGGAAAGATATAAGCATCTGAATGCAGAGTTCCAAAGAATAGCAAGAAGAGATAAGAAAGCCTTCTTCAGCAATCAATGCAAAGAAATAGAGGAAAAGAACAGAATGGGAAAGACTAGAGATCTCTTCAAGAAAATTAGAGATACCAAGGGAACATTTCATGCAAAGATGGGCTCAATAAAGGACAGAAATAGTCTGGACCTCACGGAAGCAGAAGATATTAAGAAGAGGTGGCAAGAATACATGGAAGAACTATACAAAAAGATCTTCACAACCCAGATAATCGTGATGATGTGATCACTAATCTAGAGCCAGACATCTTGGAATGTGAAGTCAAGTGGGCCTTAGAAAGCATCACTACGAACAAAGCTAGTGAAGGTGATGGAATTCCAGTTGAGCTTTTCAAATCCTGAAAGATGATGCTGTGAAAGTGCTGCACTCAATATGCCAGCAAATTAGGAAAACTCAGCAGTGGCCACAGGGCTGGAAAATGTCAGTTTTCATTCCAATCCCAAAGAAAGGCAATGCCAAAGAATGCTCAAACTACCGCACAATTGCACTCATCTCACATGCTAGGAAAGTAATGCTCAAAATTCTCCAAGCCAGGCTTCAGCAATACATGAACCATGAACTCCCTGATGTTCCAGTTGGTTTTAGAAAAGGCAGAGGAACCAGAGACCAAATTGCCAACATACACTGGATCATGGAAAAAGCAAGAGAGTTCCAGAAAAACATCTCTTTCTGCTTTATTGACTATGCCAAAGCCTTTGACTGTGTGGATCACAATATGGCAGAAAGTGAAGAGGAATTAAAAAGCCTCTTGATGAAATTGAAAGAGGAGAGCAAAAAAGTTGGCTTAAAGCTCAACATTCAGAAAATGAAGATCATGGCATCTGGTCCCATCCCTTCGTGGGAAATAGATGGGGAAACAGTGGAAACAGTGTCAGACTTTATTTTGGGGGACTCCAAAATCACTGCAGATGGTGACTGTAGCCATGAAATTAAAAGATGCTTACTCCTTGGAAGAAAAGTTATGACCAACCTAGATAGTATATTCAAAAGCAGAGACATTACTTTTCCGACTAAGGTCCATCTAGTCAAGGCTATGATTTTTCCTGTGGTCATGTATGGATGTGAGAGTTGGACTGTGAAGAAAGCTGAGCGCTGAAGAATCGATGCTTTTGAACTGTGGTGTTGGAGAAGACTCTTGAGAGTCCCTTGGACTCCAAGGACATCCAACCAGTCCATTCTGATCCCAGGTAGATCAACCTTGGGATTTCTTTGGAAGGAATGATGCTAAAGTTGAAACTCCAGTACTTTGGCCACCTCATGCGAAGTGTTGACTCATTGGAAAGACTCTGATGCTACGAAGGATTGGGGGCAGGAGGAGAAGGGGACGACAGATGATGAGAGATGATGAGATGGCTGGATGGCATCATGGACTCGATGAACATGAGTCTGAGTGAACTCCGGGAGATGGTGATAGACAGGGAGGCCTGGCGTGCTGCGATTCATGGGGTCGCAGAGAGTCGGACACGACTGAGCGACCAAACTGAACTGAACTGAACTCTCCCCTTCTGAGAGTTGTCTTTTCATCTTGTTTATTGTTCTCTCCCCTTCTGAGAGTTGTCTTTTCATCTTGTTTATTGTTTCCTTTGCTATGCAAAAGCTGTTAAGATTAATTAGGTTCCACTTGCTTATTTTTATTTTCATTACTCAAGGAGGTGAATGAGAGATCTTGCTGCAAATTATGTCAAAGAGTGTTTCAACACTCTAGTTTCTTCAAAGAGTCTATGTTTTCTAATACAGTATGCTTCTTTTTAGAGCCTACGTTTTTTTCTTCTAAGAGCTTTATAGTTTCTGGGCTTACATTTAAGTCTTTAATCCATTTTGAGTTTATTTTTGTGTATGGTGTTAGGAAGTATTCTAATTTATGTGTAGCTATCCAGTTTTCCCAACACCATTTTTTGAAGAGGCTGTTTTTTCTCCATTGTATATTCTTGCCTTCTTTGTCAAGGATAATGTGTCTGTATGTGTGAGGGTTTATCTCTGCCATTTCTATCTTGTTCCATTGTTTTTATTTCTGTTTTTGTGCCAGTGCCATACTGTACTGATGGCTGTGGCTTTGCAGTACAATTTGAAGTCAGGAAGGTTGACTCCTCCAGCTCCATTTTTCTTTCTCAAGAATTGCTTTGGCTATTGGGAGTCTTTTCTGTTCCCATACAAACTATAACATTTTTCTTCTAGATCTGTGGAAAATGGCCTTGGTAATTTGATAGAAATTGCATTGAATCTGTAGATGGCTTTGGGTACTCTAGTTGTTTTCATAATATTCATTCTTCCAATCCAAGAACATAGTATCCCTCTCCATTGTGTCATCACTGACTTTGCTCATCAGTGTCTTACAGTTTTCTGCAAACATGTCTTTGTCTCTATAGGTAGGCTTATTCCTAGGCATTTTATTTGAATGCAGGGGATTTCTATTAATTTTGTACCCTGCAAATTTACTAAATTCACTGACTAGTGCTAGTAATTTTCTGGTGGCATCTTTAGGATTTTCTATGTATAGCATCATGTCATGTGCAAACAGTGAGAGTTTCATTTCTTCTTTTCCAATCTGGATTCCTTTTATTTCTTTTTCTTCTCTGATTGCTGTGGCTAGGACTTCCAAAACTATATTGAATAACAGTGAGGAGCATGGGCATCCATGTCTTTTTCCTGATCTAGAGGAAATGCTTTCAATTTTTCACCATTGAGAATAACGTTTGGTGTGGGTTTGATGTAAGCAAGTAAAGTCACTCAGTTGTGTACAACTCTTTGTGACCCTGTGGACTGCAGCCCACCAGGCTCCTCAGTCCATGGGATTCTCCAGGCAAGAATACTAGAGTGGGTTGCCATTTCCTTCTCCAGGGGATCTTCTCAACCCAGGGATCGAACCCAAGTCTCCCGCACTGGAGGCAGACACTTTAACCTCTGAGCCACCAGGGTTTGATGTATATAGCCCTTATTATGTGGAGGCAAGTTCCTTCTATGCCAATTTTCTGGAGAGTTGTTTTTTTTTTCCTTTATCATTAAGGCGTGTTGAATTTTATCTAACGCTTTCTCTGCATCTATTGAAATGATCATATGGTTAATATGGTGTATCACATTGATTGATTTATGTGTATTGAATCCGTGCATCTCTGAGATAAAACCCACTTGATCATGGTGTATGAATACTTTTAAAGTGTTGTTGGATTCTGTTTGCTAGAACTTGGTTAAGGATTTTGAATATGTGTTCATCAGAGATTTTGGCCAGTGATTTCCTTTTTGCATGACATCTATGTCTGATTTTGGTATCAGGGTGATGGTGGCCTTGTAGAATGAGTTTGGGAGTTTTCCTCCCTCTGCAATTTTTGAAAGAGTTTGAGCAGGGTATGTGTTAGCTGTTCTCTAAACATTTGATAAAATTTGCCTTCAAGCCATCTGGCCCAGGAATTTTGTTTGCTAGAAGATTTTTAAGTCAGAGTTTCGATTTCAGTGCTTATGATTGGTCTGTTCATATTTTCTATTTCTTCCTGGTTCAGTCTTGGAAGGTTATACTTTTCTCAGAATTTGTCCATTTCTTCCAGGATGTCCATTTTATTGGCATACAGTTGCTCATTGTAGGCGCTTAGGATCCTTTGTATTTCTGTGTTTTCCATTGTAAACTCTTTTTTCTCATTTTATTGATTTGAGTCTTCTCCCTTTTTACTGGTGAGTCTGGCTAACGGTTTGTCAATTTTGTTTACCTTTGGAATGAACCAGCTTTTAGATGTATTGATCTTTGCTATTGTTTTCTTCATTTCTTTTTCATTTATTTCTGCTCTTGTTATTGTTCGCTCAGTCATATCTGATTCTTTGTGACCCCATGGACTGCAGCATGCCAGGATTCCCTGTCCTTATTGTCTCCCAGAGTTTGCTCATGTTCATTGAGTCCAAGATGCCCCCTTCTCCTCCTGCCCTCTATCTTTCCCTGCCCTTAATATGTCTGCTCTGATCTTTATGATTTCTTTCCCTCTACTGAATTTGGGGGATTTTGTTCTTCTTTTTCTTGCTGCTTTAGGTATAAGGCCAGGTTGTCTATTTGATGTCTTTCTTGCTTTCTGATGCAGGCTTGTATCGCTACAAATCTCCCTCTTAGCACTGCTTTTACTGCATCCCATAAGTTTTAAGTTGTTCTGTTCTTATTGTCATTTGTTTCTAGGTATTTTTTAAATTTCCTCTTTGATTTCTTCAGTGACTTCTTGGTTATTTAGAAGTGTACTTTTAGCCTCCATGTGGTTTTGTTTTTACATTCCCCCCACCTCCCCACCCCCGGAATTGATATGTAATCTTATAGCATTGTGGTTAGAAAAACTGCCTGATATAGTATTCGTTTTCTTAAATTTACCAAGGCTTGATTTGTGACCCAAGAAATAATTTACCCCAGAGAATGTTCCAAATAAAAAACTGCTACTGCTTTTGGATGGGATGTCCTATAAGATATTAGTTAGGTCTACTGTCATTGAAGGCTTGTGTTTCCTTATTAATTTCTGTTCTGACCATCTGGCCATTGGTGTTAGAGAGTGTTAAAGTCCCACTATTATTGTGCTACTTATTATTTCCTCTTTTATAATTGCCACCATTTGCGTTATGTACTGACGTGCTCCTATGTTGGGTGCATATATACTTGTAACTGTTATAATTTCTTTTTGGATTGATCTCTTGATCCCTTCACTATTATGTAGCGTCCTTCTTTGTCTCTTGTCTCTTTCTTTTGATTTCCATTTGCATGGAATACCTTTTTCCAGCCCCTCACTTTCAGTGTGTATGTGTCCCTAGGTTTGAAATTGGTCTCTTGTAGACAGCATATTTAGGGGTCTTGTTTTATTATCCATTCAGCCAGTCTGTGTCATTTGGTTGGAGCATTTAATCCATTTACAATGTAAATGAATTAATTATTGATATATATATCCTATTACCATTTATTTTATTGTTTTGAGGGTGTTTTTTTTCTTCCCTTGGTAGGTCTTTTCTTTCTCTTGTGTTTCCTGACAAGAGAATTTTCTTTAGCATTTGTTGTAAAGCTTATTTGGTGTTGCTGAATTCTCTTAACTTTTGCTCATCTGTAAAGCTTTTGATTTCTCCATCAAATCTAATGAGACTCTTGCTATGTAGAGAAATATTGCTTGTGGGTTTTTTCCTTTCATCACTTTAAGTATATCTTGCCACTCCCTTCTGGCCTGTAGAGTTTCTGCTTAAAGATCAGCTGTTACCCTTAAGGGGATTCCCTGTATGTCATTTGCTGTTTTTCTCTTGCTGTTTTTAATATTTCTTTGTGTTCAATTTTTGCTAGTTTGATTAATATGGGTCTTGGCATGTTTCTCTTTGGGCTTATCCTATATGGGACTCTCTGAGCTTCTTGTACTTGGGTGGCTATTTCCTTTCTCATGTTAGGGAAATTTTCAACTACGGTCTCCTCAAATTTTTTCTCATACCCTTTCTTTAACCTTCTTCTTCTGCTGCTGCTGCTGCAGCTATGTCACTTCAGTCGTGTCCGACTCTATGCGACCCTCCCTGAATTCGAATGTTGGTACACTTAATGTTTTCCCAGAGGTCTCTGAGACTGTCCTCATTTCTTGTCATTCTTTTTCTTTATTCTACTCTGCCTCATTATTTCCACCATTCTTTCAGTTCACTTATCCACTCTTCTGCCTCAGTTATTCTGCTATTGGTCCTCTCTAGCATGTTTTTTATTTCAGTCATTATGGTGTTCATCGCTGATTGTCAGGCCACTGCCCACACTTTCCTGGGAGCCTGTGCAGTCTGGCAGTGCCAAGGAACCCACGAAATGGGGCCAGTTCCCTGGGAAGAACGCATGAGCTGCCTCAGGCTGTAGCAAACGCCCGCAGGCCTCTGCCACTACAGGCCCTCCCCACACATCCCCGCTGTGTCTGCTGTACCTCTCCTGTTCCCCAGCCTGAGAGCAAGGGAGCCCTGAGCTTTCTTCCTCTTTTGTTTCTTATCAGTCCCATGTCTTCTCAGTCCGTGCCTCCGTTTTAGTTCTGGGATTTTGGATCACCTTTATTGCCGTTGCTCTGAGTCCTTTTCTGGGTGGATGGCCTAGTCCTCTTCATTTGTTTGGCCTTTTTCATTTTTAGCATCTCCCTTATCTGCCACATATTTCTCTTTTAATTTTGTTTAATTCACCGTGTTTGGAGTCTTCTTTCCTTGGGCTGCAAGGCTGTCGTTCCTCTTACTTCCACCTCCACTGGTTGGGGGCAGACCAGTGCCTTGTGAAGGTCTCCTGTTGGCGAGGGGTGCCTGTGTTTTGGTAGGAGCTGGATCCTGTCTCTCTGAAGGGCAATTCCATGTCCAGTGGCATGTTTTGGGAGTCTGTGAGCTCAGTATGCCTTTGGGCAGACTGTCTGTGAACAGGTAGTGTTGTGCTCTTGTTTTGCTAGCTGTCTGGTATGACCGTCTGGCACTGGAGCTTGCTGGTCTTGTGTGGGGTCAGGTCTTAGCATTGAGATGGACACCTTTGGGAGAGCTCTTGTTGATTAATATTCCATGCGGTCAGGAGTTTGCTGTTGTGCAATGTTCTGGACTCAGTCTTCCACCCTGGAAATTCAAGCTCAAACCCTGGCTGGAGCACAAAGACTCCACAAGCCACATAGCATAGAAGAGAAAAAGAAAGAAACAGAATAAATATCAAACAAACAAACAAACAAACAAAAAGAATGGATGGACAAAACCCCACGACAAATGGTAAAAGCAACACTAAACACACAGGAACACACAATGAAACTCACACAAAGAAAAAGAAGAAAGAATAAAAAGAGGAACCAACAAAGAAGAGGCAATCAAACCAATAAACAAACATACAGATGAAAACAAACACTGAAAACTAGAGTAGCAAAAATACAAAACCAAAAACATGGGGGAAAATACAATATGATGAAAAACTACTGTAGAAAAAGGAAAAATACAATAAAATAATTTTTAAAAGCATTAAAAAAAGGAAAAAGTAAGTAAAAACAAAAAATTGAAGAACTAATTAAAAAAGAATAACAATAGAATGAAATGAAAAATAAAAAAGACAGGATGGTAGTAAGAAGAACATTTTCCTATGGCCTCACTTGTCCTTGCCACATAGTGAGCTCCAGCCAATCTGTCTACTCAGAAAGTCCTCTAATATTTCTAGGAAGGTCTCTGGACCTGCTGGCACTGTGGAGTCAGCTCAGACTCAGATCTGGTCTTACTCTAGCTTGTACTTGCTTCCAAAGTCCACAACTGCCCCCAAAGTCCACAATTGCCACCAAAGTCCACAGCCTCAAGCTAATTGCAGGGATTTAACCTGCTGCACCTGCAGCTACAGAAGTGAATTCCCTTCCTCTTCTTTGGTCACACAGCTCCTCACGTTCAGCACTGGTTTTGGCCCCACCTCTGTTTGTAGGCCACATTCCATTGTTTGTTCCCAGCCCAGACAGTGAAAGTCGCTCAGTCATGTCCGACTCTTTGTGACCCCATAGACTGTACAGTCCATGGAATTCTCAAGGCCAGAATACTGGAGTGAGTAGCCCGTTTCCTTCTCCAGCGGATTTTCCCAACCCAGGGGTCAAACCCATGTCTCTTGCATTGCAGGCAGATTCTTTACCAGCTGAGCGACCGGGAAGCAAATGCAGCAGCTGCATAGGGCTCACTTGCTCAGTTGGGCTGGGGAGCAGAAGAGGTACAACAGACACAGCTGGGATGCGTGGGGAGTGTCTGTGGTAGAGAGGCCTGCAGGGATTTGCTACAGCCTGAGGCAAGTAATACACTCTCCCAGGGGAATTGGCTCCAGCTTGTGGTCCCTCGGCAGTGCCAGACTGCACAGGCTCCCAGTAAGGTGTGGGCAGTAACCTGCCTGCTCACAGCTTGGCAGCAGTTGCAGCAGCCTTCACACCCACTCCTGGGGTCACGGACTGCAGCAGTGGCCCATCCTGCCTCTGGCACTTATAAAGGTGGTGTCCTGCCATCTGCAAGCGTTTAGATTTAGAAAGTCTGTTGTCTCTCTGGCTGGCCCAGGCTTTCCCCTGGACTCCCTCAACTGTGTTGTAGTAGCCCGTCAGTCTGTCTTCATGGCAGTTAAACCTGTCCTCTTCCTGGAGCCTGACTCCAAAGACTGAGCCTCAGCACCCAGCCCCGACTCACCATGGCAGGCATGCAAACAAGCCTCTCAGGCTGGGAAGTGCTGGTCGGTGCTGATCCCTGTGCTGAATTCTCTCTGCTTTGCCTTCTGCTCACCTGTTGCTGTGCTCCCCTCTGAGGTTCTGAAGCTGCCCCCATTTCCCTCCGTGAGGGGGTTTCCAATTGTGTGGAAACTTTTCTTCCTCCTTTATAGGTCCCTCCTTGAAGCACAGGTGCTGTCTTGATCCCTCTGGCTCTTTTTTTTTTTTCCCCCTGATTTCTTTTGCTCTACCCTGTTACATGGAGATTAGCTTAGAGGTCTTCTGCCAGTGTTCAGTAGATGTTCTGTAGGAACTGTTCCACATACAGACGTATTTTTATGTATTTATGGGGAGGAAGATGATCTCCACATCTCACTCCTCTGCCATCTTGAAAGTCCCCCTCCCCAGTAGGTATTTTCATGGCAAAGTGATTAATTGCGTGATTAAGAACATTCACTGGGTTCAAATCCTAGCTCTTAAAGTGAAAGTGACAGTCACTCAGTCATGTCTGATTCTTTGCAATCCCGTGGAATATACAGTCCATGGAATTCTCCAGGCTAGAATACTGAGTGGGTAGCCTTTCCCTTCTCCAGCGGATCTTCCCAACCCAGGAATTGAACCAGGGTTTCCTGCATTAGGCTACATGCTATATGCCTTTAGACAAGTAACTTAAGCTCTCTATGATCATTTAAATAATACTAATAATAGTACCTATTTTATAGGGTCACTTTGAGGTTAAATGAGCTAATTCAGGCAAAGAGCTTATAACAGAGCAAAGCATATGGTCATTACCTCTGAAAATGTTAGCCAATATTATTCAAGAGCATCTTTCTTCAGTTAAAGCAATGTGCATATGTTAAATGTACTCAAACGTCTGCAGCCACATTCTTACTGGCATTTGGCTTGATTATAGCCCAATAGTGGAATGCCTTTTGCACTCAACTCCCTCCTGAAGAAACACTATGAGGAAATTTTAATGATTGCTAGGCAGTTCTCATTCTTCTTGAATATAGTTCGGACCAGAACCTCCAGGGGCCATGCAGTTTCCAGGAATACATATGCCCTTAGTGTTTCTAAGACCAAAAAGAACCTTCAAAACAGAGTCATATATCTTGAAGATAACAGTGACAATTTGAAATCAATATCTCATAATGTGGAAGACCACCCAAAGCACTGAATTTGAGCACACTAAAATTGTAAGCACAGTCAGGCAAACTGTTTCACAATTACAGTGCAAATTGATAGCTAAAGTAAGTCCATTATTTTAAAAATAAGGTATCTACTATTCTGACATATCCTGTTAACAAAATAAGATGAGAAGTTCCAAGCATTCTTGAAAAATTAGGTAGTAACCCAAGAAAACTAGGTTACAGGAGCATGCCTGAAGATATAGCTCTCCAGGTACAGGGTATTTTAACAGGAAACCATGCAGTAAAAAATGACTGAATACTTTTGATGGACCAGTTCCCTCAGTTTGAATGTGGATATGGAAAACAAACATAGCACAGTTGAGAAACCACTGGACTGGGAGATAGAGAAGCATATTTGTGTAATTTGGCCTTGAAGATCAAGCTGACAATGGCTAATGTTCTTACTTCACAGCCTTGCACAGCTCTGGGAGGGACTGTCACTCTCATTGGGTCCTCACGAAATCAGATAGAGTTCCGGTAGCAAAATTACAGATTTGGTCTTATCAGTGGTGCCCTTTGGAGTTGTGCAGGAGCAGCCTGCACAGCTGCACATGGCTATTCTGATATAGCTAGTATTCTGGGCTCTTGCAAGTTATGGCATAGCAACTCTGAATCAGGCAGCAGAGAGAAATATGAAACACACACTCTGTAGTTCTTATGTACACCTCAAGAAAGTAAATTCTGGCTTATTTTCAATTGTCCCAAGACTCCACAATGTCATCTTTCCATAGATACTATGCCAGTTCCTGTTAAACAAATAATATGTGATACCCATTTATGCTTAATCTGAATGTTCATAAGCATAAATGTCACTAAATGCTTAAAAGATAAATTTCTTTATATACTTACAGTGCAACTGCAGAGCTACCCTGCAGATCTGTAAGCTTTGTAGCTTTGTAGAGGTTTAAACTTTTATGGTTTGTAGGGTTTGTAGAGGTTTAACCTTTTATGGTTTCAATTTGCTACCACCTGGGGCAAAGGGATTTGAAACATCAAGTTACTGAAGCTCCTTAATTTCTTGGCAAGACTTAAGTGAATTCTAGAATACTCCATGCAGTCAGCTTACCACTAATAGATTTTTTAAGATAAATGCATTTAACATTTATACTCAGTGGGCTTTTTTAAATAAAGAAATTACTTACACAGCATTAATTATATAAGCTGCCTCCTCCTGACTATTCAAATTCTTGTCTTCCAGGGCCATTTCTGAATATCGACACATCAGATCCTGAAAAAGAACAGCCATAACATGCCTTGAAGAATCCTCTTCAGGGAGGAAGAGGCATAAAATGACCAGGGGCCTTTTCTGATGTGTAATACTATTGACTGTGTCTGAGGCTTGAAATAAAACCCACCAGTAACATTTTTCCTTCTGTAAAGGGTTTAAAATATTACAGAGCAGCTCCTATGGGGTCAGGCCCCTGCCCACCTCTCTAACCTCATATTGCTCTGCCTGCTCTCTCACTTCCAGTCACGAAGACACAGATAGACCTTTTCTCAGCTCCAAGAACACACAGCTTTCTCCCAGCTCAGGGCTATTAGTGGACAATGTCTTCACTCCCAGTGAAACCAAGCAGAAACCTGTGGGGCTCCTGGGCAAGAAAGTCTTTCTGTGTCACCTGTTTCTCGTTTACAGGGAATAGATTCAGCCTCCATGACTTTCCCTGATTCCAAAGGGCAGGTTCAAATAGCTGCTGATCAGGGAAGGGAGGGGATGCAGAGACAAGGGAGGAGTAGGCAAAAAACAACAGTGAAGCCTTGGGCAGAGTCCTGGTTCCCCTCGAGGGATGCATGTAACAGTATCTCTGAACTCTTCTGCAGAACTAAAACCTTGAATAAATGGAAGATGTTAACTACTGGAGGAAGCATTCCTTATTCCACAGGGAAGGTCACAGTTTGATAATCTCAGGGACCACAGGAGCTCATCAGGAGATCTCTTGAGACCAGGCTAAAGTAGTGAAGGCTCTGCACACACCCAGACCCTTATCAGTAACCCCACCCTTGAGCCATTGCTATAAAGTGAAAGTGAAGTCGCTCAGTCTGACTCTTTGCGACCCCATGGACTGGAGCCTACCAGGCTCCTCTAACCATGGGATTTTCCAGGCAAGAATACTGGAGTAGGTTGCTATTTCCTTCTCCAGGAGATCTTTCCAACCCAGGAATTGAACCTGGGTCCTCTGCATTGTAGGCAGACGCTTTACTGTCTGAGGCACCAAGACTCCTGGGTCGGAACACACAGTTTTAAAGCCATGAGCCCACTGTGTCCCCCTTTGTCTGACAAAGCAATAAAGCTATTCTTTTCTACCTCACGCAAAACTCTTGTCTCCAACATCTGATTCAGCACTGGTGCACAGAGGCCAAGTTTCAGCATCACCAGGACCAGGACTAGGGTAAGAGGGCACTCACCTCTCAGGTGCAAATTTAAGGGGCACAAGAAACTCAGTAACTAAGATAAATAATATTTTTATGCAATAAGTTTTTAAATTAATGACAAAAAGCCTTGGAGAATACAATATCAAACCCAGTCCTGAACTTGCACCATTCCACCTCACTTTCTTTTCAAGCTGACCTTAGGTCTACTTGCCAGCAAAACCAATTTGCTGACACCAGATTGTGGTGCAGGAAAGTACAGTGTTTATTGCAGGGTGCCAAGAAAGGAGAATGGGCACCTAATATTCAAAAGACCCAAAAGCCCTGTAGCTTTCAGGGAAGGTTTGTGGTTTTTTTTTCCCCCAAACTTTAAATTTGTAGACTGGCGTATAGCTGAATAACAATGTTGCGGTGGTTTCAGGTGAACAGTGAAGGGACTCAGCCATACATGTCCATGTATCCATTCTCCCTCAAACCCTACCTCCACCCACTCTGGCACATAACTTTGAGTAGAGTTCCATGTGCTAAACAACAGGTCTTTGTTGGTTATCCGTTTTGAATATAGCAGTGTGTACATGACATTAGGGAAGGCTTTTTAAAGGCAACATTTGGGGTGAGGGTTGCAGCTCACAGACTTTCTTAGGATTGGTAGATGGTGAGGTGATAGGTAAGGTGGTGTTTTAGAAATCTTAATCATCAACCAGTCTGAGGTCTATGTACTGGTGGTCATCATATAGTCACCACCTGGGTACGGGGTGTCTTAGTGTCTGCAGAACAACTCAAAGGTTTGCAACACATCATTATATATATCCCTTGGAAGAAGACCTAGGACTCACAGAGCTATTGTTTAGGCTATCTTACTTTTCTTGCTTGATGGCTTTTCTTTTGTTTCTGCATTCTCTCATTTCTCTACTTAGTAATGGTTTGAGTCTGCATTTTGGAACTCAGGGAAGAGCTGCTGCTGCTGCTGCTGCTAAGTCGCTTCAGTCGTGTCAGACTCTGTGCGACCTCATAGACAGCAGCCCACCAGGCTCCTCCGTCCCTGGGATTCTCCAGGCAAGAACACTGGAGTGGGTTGCCATTTCCTCCTCCAATGCATGAAAGTGAAAAGTGAAAGTGAAGTCGCTCAGTTGTGTCCCACTCAGCGACCCCATGGACTGCAGCCTACCAGGCTCCTCCATCCATGGGATTTTCTAGGCAAGAGTGCTGGAGTGGGTTGCCATTGCCTTCTCTGCAGGGAAGAGCTAAGAGACTAAAAAACCTCTTTCTACAGAAAACCTCTTTCTACAGATGGAAGGACTTTCATCCCTGGGAAAGCTTTGCAGTGTCCTGCTTGATTTTAGCTTCACCTTAATCCTAGCCTTGTTGGATGCAGTCCTTGAACTTTTGGTACTTTGCTACTATGGATTTTTTTATTAGCATCACTTTGGATTTTTAAACATTGCATTACAACACAGTTTATCTTGATTACTGAGTTTTGGGCAGCCTTTTAATTTTGCACCAGGGCAAATGCCTCACTTGTCTCACCCTATTCCCAGGGAATCTACTGGATACCTTGTGAATTGTTTGTTTGTTGGCTCACATACCCTTCATTGTGGTTTTGGTCACAATAACCAGCCTCTTCTCAGAAGTCTGCCCTCAGACAGGAGGACAGCTATGTTCAGGGAAAGCTACACGCGGCAGGGAGCTCCTACCACCTCCCCTTCCTGTCATGCTCATCCCACATCTTTAGGGGTTCCTCCTCCAGGGAATATCACCGAAGTCAGAGCTTTGTAGCACACACTCCATGTGATCCCAACATTCTCACCCAGGCTTCCGTAGGGCTGGCTGCTTCTCACCGTCTCACTGACGTTGCAATGTCAACCTGCTCCTTCTCTAGCCAACAAAGCCCTTCCTTTACTGTATTTAACAGCATCCTGTTTTCTTTCTTCTTAGTGCTTCTGATGGTTTACAATTATTTTATTTACTTGCTTACTTTTACCCGGTTATTGGATCCTCTTACTGGCAGTCAAGTTTCAAAGGACAGAAGCCATATCTGTGCCTGTCATTTAACCAACCTCCTCCAGCCCTGGAGTGTCATGTCAGCACAGTGCTGGATGCTCAGCTAACAACTGCACATTAAGTCAGCATCCTTGCTTCCTGTGGACTGAGAACTGGATACTGATGAAAAGCTGTGCCCATTTGTGAAGGTGAATAACTGCTTTGTGGGTCCACTTAAAATTATTCATAAAATTAAAGAAAATCTGCCTGAGGGATTTGGATCATAAAAGCCTATAAAACTAAAACAAACAAACAAAATCAAAACCTCCTGAGAGGATATTATTTTCTGTTTTCTTACCATGAAGGCAGATTCTCTGCATCAGAATGTCTAATCTTCAGGAAAACAAAATAAACTCAGCTAAGCAATAAAAAGTATTATTAGGATACAAAATAAAGGAGTAGAATAATAAAGGCCTAATGAAACCTCCAGATTTTTCATCATTAGTAGTACATTGTTATACTAGCAGGAATACACTTACAAAGTATCAAGGAAAAATTTGTGAGTCAAGAGTTCTAAGGAGGATGTTGCTGCTAGGGAGAAAATTACAATTCTAACTTCTCATACCTGGGGCACCAGGGAACTGGAGTTCATACATCATTTTTGGCAAAGAGACTGACTACTAACAATTTCCCCCAGCTTTTAAAAAATTTATTGTTTCTCCTTTTGACTGATTCTTCAATGCAGCACATCTTCAAGTCCTAGAAGATATATAAATGCTAATGTGTACTTCCCAGTATCCCTTTCATTTTAAATACCTGTAGTTGTTCATCAATGTAAGGAAGTTTTAGAATTTCTATTGCAGATGGCCTCAATGAAGGACTCTTGTTCAGCATGCTGTAATGTTTAAAAAGATGATTATTTTTCACATGAACTAAAATGTAAGTACAATTTAAAATTGTCTGTGCAGCAATGCATTCTTTCCGTACCTTTCCATAATGGCATTCAGCTGTCTTGGGTATCTCTCAGGGAGAGAAGGAGTGTCTCCTTCAACAATTTTTAAAACAATGGACAAGAAATTGGAGCCAGTGAACGCATGATTCATGCAGCACATCTCATACAAAATGCATGCCAGGGACCTGAAGACACAGTCAAAGAATCTGGATGAGGAATAAATGTCCTCTTTTAAATTTGATCATCATACAAAGTACAAAACCTCAGATATGCTAGGGCACTGGATATGAGGCACTAACATGCACTTTGTTTTCTACTTAAATACATGTTTGTTTTTTTTAAAAAAGGAAAAACTGAAAGAAGCAAGCACAAAAGCAAGTCTGAATGAACTCCTTTTGTCAGAGGAGAGCAAACAATCCAACAGGAATATGCCTATACAGAGTAGGGACTCAATAAATATTTGATAAAGGTAGCAAGGAATCTTTGAATTAACCTCTTTGAAGGAAAAATAAAATGCAGATAAATACTGTCTTCCTAAGGCAGTTCAGTTAGTGTTATATATGCAAAATGAAATTTAAATTTATTAGCCTAGCCTTCCCTCTAATGTGTGCCCAAGAATTTTGAAAAGAAAGCTGGCATCTTTATTAGTTTTCTAAATAGAATCCATTTGCAAATAGGGTGGGAGAGTGGTTGCCTGCAGCTCATATTAATGTGCATAAATTCTCCCTTCAGGAGTATGAAACAGAATATTAAGGTTCTAGATCAGTCCAACACTAATTTGTAATAACTATGCAAATCACTCATCTCTAAACCAGTAGAAAAATATTTTAAATAATCTACATCATTAAGAAAACTAAGGGGAAATTTCTGCCTGAACTTAGTGTTAGGAAATAACTTTTCTCCTGAATAATGGGTTAATTTTACCTTCTGAGTATTTTGAATTATATAACTAGCCAGGTCTCCCTTTTCTTATTAGTTGTTTGGAAGATCAGAAATAAATTTGCCACTGACCTTGAGTAAGCTGTGTTTTATGTAACTTCAAACACAAAAGGCGAAGTATATGTCAATATATACATACATACATGAATATTGTCTTTTTAACCATTTTATGGGTGTTCAACAAAATGTGCATTTGTAAGAAAATCCTGGATGCATACATTGAAAATGTTTCTGTTCCAGTAAATAATAACATGAAAAAGGTTTAAATGATTGGTAGTTTACATATTACAAAGCACTTTCATACAGATCTCAACAGAGTCTCATAATTTCCCAGTGACACAGAGCCAATAACATACTTTCCCCCTTTTGACATGATGAAACTGGCTCAGAGAAGTTAAATGACTTGGTTTAGGTTAAACTGACTCTTGAGTTAAATATTTTTCTTTTCAAATCTGAGACTATTCCCATTATAGAACACTAGAAATAAGGGGATGTTAGGAGAAATTACATGATATTGACTAGAACAGCAAGCTCAATGTCAACTTTATAAACTATGAAAATTATTTGAAGCTCAATAAATTTTCATCTATCTGTAAGACTATTAAATGGTATTTGGTATAGATGCACATATTTAGATTTCTATACTCAGAAAAGCAATTTCTTTCAAATAAAGGTGAAACAAACACAGTTTTAGACAAAGAAAAATTGAGAGAATGCATGGCAACAGGAAAGCACTAAAATCCTAAAAGGGAGTTCTTCCAACAGATGGACACTGATCCCAGACAGAAATAAGAAAGGAAAGAAGGAATGAAGGACACCAGAAAACGTAACTTTTGAATACATTTAATCAATATCAATACGTTTTATCAATAATCAACTATCTTGTGGGATTTAAAATGACATAGAATAATGCTTTTGACAAGAATAATGCAAAATACAGAAGAGGGTAAGTAGAGTTAAAGTATCATAAGATCCTAACATTACTGGGAAAGTGGTAAAAGTAGTCATTTTTGTTGTCGTTTAGGCTCTAAGTCATGTCCGACTCTGTGACCCTATGGATTGTAGCCCGACAGCCTCCCCTGTCCGTGGGATTTTCCTGGCAAAAACACTGGAGCAGGTTGCCATTTCCTTCTCCAGGGGATCTTCCCAACTCAGGGATCGAACCCACGTTTCCTACATTAGTAGGCAAATTCTTTACCACTGAACCATCAGGGAAGCCCTGGTAATTTTTACTAGACTGTAGTAAATCGAGATTCTCTATCGTCTGAGTCACCAGGGGAGCCAAGTCAAGAATGCATACTGTAACCACTAGAGTTACCACCAGAAGAATGGTAAAACAATGTATAACTGACAAGTGTAAAACTAACCAGTTACTAGAGGGAAAACAATCAAACAATAAAAATTATATTAAAACCAAAAAAGCAAGAAAGGACAAAAGAACATAAAACAAGTGAGATGTGAAGATTAAAAAGAAGACAAACTGTCATTAAGCATTTCAACATGATTATGTATATCAAAAAGGTCAAAAGACACTACAAACTACTAGAATTAACAATTGAATTTAGCAAGGTTGTTGGATACAAAGGTCATTTCTATAAGCCTGCAATAAGCAAATTTTAAAAACAAAACTTTAAATGTCATTTACATTAACATCACAAGATGTCAAATATGTAGGAATAAATTAAACACAACATGTGCAAGACCCTTCATTATAGCCTTAGTACTCTGCTGAGAGAAATTAGAGATCTTAAAAAGGGGGGAGGAGGGAAATTCACACTCTTGGATTGGGACATTCAATATTCTGAAGATACCAATTTTTCCCAGAAGATCTATAGATCTAATGCAATATAAATCCAAATCCTAACAGACATTTTTGTAGCTGACTCTAAAGTTTACATGGAATTACAAAGGAAAATGTGGCCAAGGCAACTGAAGATGAATAAGTTTGGAGGTCCTGTATTACCAAACAGCAAGATTATTATGAAATTGCATTTCTTATGAAAGTATGATACTGGTGAGGAAGAAAAAAATATAGCAGTGGAACAAAATACAAAACCAGATCTGAACATAGTCAACTAGTTGACTAATGCAAAGATAAATGCACTGTGGTAGAGAGAAAGATGATATTTTTAATAAATTATGCTAGGACAATTGAATATCCATATGGAAAATATTATATACAAATGCCTCTCTCACATCATATTCAAGCACAAAAACCAATTAAAGGTGGGTCTAAACGAAAATAAAGTCATAAAATTTTAAGAGAAAACAGGTAAACATCTGCCTGATAAGCAAAGTTTTTTTTTAAGTAAAATGCAAAAAGCATGAACAATAAAGTTAGGGACTGATAAATGGACTTCATTAAAATTATAAACATCTATTCACAACGTCAAATCTGGGTTTCATGAAGACATAATTCTACCTGAGTCAACTTGACGAATGTATTGGGGTTATAAAAAGATGAGGAACTATCTGGCTAGATAGACCATGGAACAATTAGATTTAGAGGACAACTCGATAATCAATTTTGGTGCAAAACTACTCCCTTTTTTGAAATCCTCTCAGCTACACTGAAAGCATGCTGCTTTCCATTTACCTATTTTATTTTGAGCTGCTGATAGTGGCTGTGCTGCAGCACATGGAGACTTCATTTATCAGCCAGTAACTTGTGGAAAGGGATCTGCTCTGGTCCCAGTGCACTTATCTGGCATAGGAGTCAGTAAATGAAATATGAGCCAATATGATGTAGAAACTTTGATGACATTTGGGGCAAAAGATTTTCTGATTTTCCTGTACAAGTTTTACAATCTATCTACTATGTATACTTTGTAATCTAATAACTAAACATATATGTAGCTACATGCCTATGTTTTAATTTTCTCCAGTTTCCAAGCAGGCATATCTACATGGGAATAATTACATTATCTCAAACATATCACTTCTATCGTTTTTGAAGGCTTTTCTCTTACTTGACTCCCAGGTCTTAAATATGGCAATGCAACAGCAGGGAAGGGTCAGGGGCCAGGAGATGAGTTGAAAAAAACAAGAGATATATTTTACTTAGAAGTCTGCAACTTGCATTCCTTCCCCCACCCCCACCCCCTGCAAAATACAGCCAATTGTGAAGAAGTAAACAAATAAATCCCTGAGGGGGTGAATGTGGCAGTGAAAGGGAAGACTGGGATCAGGTGTATGAAGCAAATTATACCTGAATTCCATAAACTTGCCATCTGTCCAAATCGACCAGAACTGCTCAAAGGATTTCTGAAGCACAGATTGATAATGAATTGCAAATGTAACTCTGCCTTTGTCTTGTCTCGAGATGAATAAATTTTACTCTTTGCAATTTGCCCTGATTCTGCAAAGAGGAGCTTACCCCACAGTGGTGCAAGACTTTAGTGATGGAAATTTTATTGATCTTCTAGATAATACGTTTACTTGGCATAAGCAAGGACTACCCTAACATATCCATCTGGAAAAAGTATATATAATTCAAGCAGCTGAATAAGTAGAGTAATAGAAATTTAATACAAGTATATCAGGTTTTGCTTTAATATGCTACCCTAAATAAAAGTCTTCAGTGTAGTAATGTTGAAAATCAACATAAACTCAGTCAATATGATGAATGACTCTGGGGCTGCTTGAACAAATTTTAAGAAGTATAGATTAATAACTACTATCTATTAAGGGCCAATCATATCCCAGAATCTGTAGTGGTTCTTCCCAAGCTTTAATATGCATACAGATCTCCCAAGGAAGTTGTTAGAATGCTAGTTCTGAGTATTGGTTACATTGGGAGCATAGTTTCTGTATCTTCCTTGAATCCTCATGTAAAACAGAGCAGCTAGACAGCAAAACTTAAAATCAGGGCCAACATTTTCAACAAAGCTAGGTGACAAAGTGTCTCCTTGAGCCTCAAGGTACAAGTATATGGAGATGGAGACAAATCACAATTGCCACGTGACCTGCATAATGTCAGCATCTGTGTGAGAAGCAGCAGTCAGTGGAGAAAAGTGGCTGAGAGTAAAAACAATAAAAGACCCTCAAAACAGTCAGCAGGTACTCGCTGAAAAGCACAAGGCGCCAATCTAAGGACAGCAGCTAAAACTCACAGGGGTTCTGCCCAATCCAAAATCAGAGGGAATGCGAGAAAACCCCAGGGTAAGGCCTAAAGGGACCAGAGCAGGAAGATCACAGCGCAGAAGGGAAACAAAAGGGAAAGATTGTTTGATCTTTAGCTGTTCTTGGGCTCATGGTCATAGACTCCACACAAACTATAAAGTCTGGGACATAAACATGGATGGCGTTCAAAGCTGAGTCGAGAGGTGGGTTGGCAACAATGATGAAAGCATCTTTCCAATGCCAACTGTTACTCAGCCCCTGGCTGCACAGAGCCTGCTTGTGGCAGCTGCATGCATCGCTCATGTGACATAAGAGACTTCACATAGGGAATCTAAAGAAGGGCACAAATGAACTTATTTACAAGACAGAAATAAAGTTACAGATGTAGGAAACAAACTTACAGTTACCAGCAGGGAAGGGGAGGAGGCGTAAATTGGAATTTGGGGATTGACATATACACGCTACTATATATAAAACAGATAATAATAAGAACCTGCTGTATAACACAGGAAACTCTGCCCAATGCTCTGTAATGACCCGTATGGGAAAAGAATCTAAAAAAGTAGGTATATGTATATGTGTATGTATATCCTAGACAGTACATTGCAAAGCAGAAACATCACTTTGCTGACCAAAGTCTATACAGACAAAGCTATGGTTTTTCCAGTGGTCAAGTATGGATGTGGGAGTTGGACCATAGAGAAGGCTGAGCACTGAAGAACTGAGTCTTTTGAATTGTGGTGCTGAAAAAGACTCTTGAGAGTCTCTTGGACTGCAAGGAGATCAAACCAGTCAACACTAAAGGAAATCAATTCTGAATATTCATTGGAAGAACTGATGCTGTAGCTGAAGTTCTAATACCTTGGTCACCTGATGTGAAGAGCTGACTCATTGGAAAAGACCCTGATGCTCGGAAAGATTGAAGGCGAAAGCAGAAGGGGGCGGCAGAGGATGATATGGTTAGATAACATCACTGACTCAATGGACATGAATCTGAGCAAATTCCGGGAGATGGTGAAGGACAGAGGAGCCTGGCACGCTGTAGTCCATGGGGTTGCTAAGAATCAGACACGACTTAGCAACTGAACAACAATGACAAAAATAAATGACTCATTTTGCTGTACACAAGAAGCTGACATAACATTGGTTTTTTTGGAATTTTAATTTTAACATATATCACAGACTATTCCAATATAGGTGACCTTGGCCCACATTTTGATTCACTTAATAGTAAGTAGTAGACTTACATTTGAGTACAATATTCGTGCTTTGTAAATCAACCACACTCCAATAAAATTCTTTTTTAAAAAAGATACTTTATACTTTGAGTGAATGGTTGTGTTCCAATGGCTTTCATCATCTCTGATAGTCTCCGGAAGCTCTTTTAAGATGGCCTTAACCTTAGGACTTCCTGGTGGTTCAGTGGTTAAGAATCTGCCTTGCAGTGCAGGGGGATGCAGGTTCCATCCTTGGTCAGGGAACTCAAATTCCACATGTCACACGGCAAATAAGTCCTTGTGCCACAACTACTGAGCCCTCCTGCCACAACTAGAGAATAATCCATGCACAGAAATGAAAGATCTCGCATGCCCCTGCTCTTTCTCTAAGCACTAGACAGCCTCATTTCAGACCAGGACACAGCCTGTGTCCTGGACCTGTGACACTGGAGCAGGAGCAGAGGCTCAGGTCACCTGCAGTTCTCGTGTAATGTGAAGAAGAAATACATTTTATAAGTACCTCAGAGATTTTTGGAGCTCTTTGTTATTTCAGCCAAACCAACTTGTACACCATCCCCTCATGTAACAGTCTTCAGCAGCTTCTCATCCCACAGAAGGTAAAATCCAAGGTCCTCACTATGGTCATTCACCACAGGAACCCTGATTGCCTCCCTCACCCTCGTGGATTTATTGCACATCCACACACACACACACACACACACACACTCACACTTTGTCCTCAGCTAGCCGGAGGACACTGAGCAGAGCTTCCCTTTGGAAGGACTATACTTCCATGTCCTTATAGTGCTCTCAGGGGCTTTCAGGAGTCAGAGAAGGCCCAGGTCACTTGCAACTAGTTTCAAATTCTCTGTATATTTTGAAAATGAAAAAAAAAAAAAAAACCCACCAAAATGGAGTTTGAAAAATTAGATTTTGAAAATTTTACATCTAATAAATTAATACTGCAGCCTACTTCCATGCATGTCCACCCCTCCTCCTCCAGTGGACACGCCCCTCCTTCAGTTATGGGCACTGGATCTTTCTGCCTGAAAGGCATTTTGTCAGATTTTTCTCTAATCCTTCCCATCCTAAGCAGCATCATCCACTCTCTGAGACTGCAGCTGACGCTCTGCACACTCACCCTGGCTCACCCCTTTTACATTAGAGTCTTGTGCAAATGGCAATTTGTGTCTGCCAATCTTTTGAAGACAAAGTCTAGAACTTTCATGTTTATCTTGATCTTTCTTTCTTTCTGTGGACACCTCATGGGCAAGACAGAGTAAGGCTAAGGGAGCTGGACATCCTGGTAAACTGGCTTCTAGATAGAAAGGGAAGCCCTAACCCGAAGCATTTATTGGTTTCTGTGAAGTTGAGAAGAGATGTGGATAGTGGAGTCTTGTGAGCTGGTGTGAGCTGGCTCCTGTACACCACTGAATTATGGGAGGGATGGCAAGATGCTGCTGGAGTGAGAAGGTGGTCCAAGGCTGGGGCGAGCAGGAGAAGAGAAGTCAGGAAGAATGGAGGGGGTCTGAGGTACACAAAGAAGCTGCCGATCCAGTTTCTCAGCTGAGGCCCAGGTTCTTGGGCTCCATCCATCAAACGTACCTGCAAGCAGAGTACCAGACTGCCATGCTGGCACAAGCCACTTCTCCTAAGTCATTTCTTAGAGTTCTTAAATAAAGAAAATGAACAGTGTCAGCTTGTTATAATGGAGACCCTGACCAGGAGTTGAGTCTCAGCTCTGCTTTACTGTCCTCCTGACAAAGCCTATTCTAGTCACCACTAAAAATAGTAAGTAATAAAGCACCTCATAACCTAGTGCCTTCCAACAACAATAGTGATTCTGTTCATGAATTTATTCTCTCAGGAATCGACAGACAGCTTGAATCTTCTTTCCATGGCATTTTCTGGGCAAGCTCAGTTGAGGTTGGAAGATCCATTTCCAAGTCACTCACATGACTGGCTGATGGATGTTGGCTATCATTTAGAAGCTCGGCCAGGGCTAAAGGCCAGAGGCCTTGATTCCTTACACTAGACTCCCAATGTGCTATATACATAGGCTTTCTCACAGCATAGCAGTTGAATTCCAAGAGCAAAGATCTCAAGAGAATCAGACAGAAACAGTGTCATCTTCTGTGACCCAGACTCAGAAGTCACATAAAACCAGTTCTTCCATAATCACAGTCAATAAATCCCTTTATTCACTTAGCGAATAAACAAGCAAATAACAAGCCCCAGAGAAGGGGGAGTGAGTAGAGTTGCTACAATATATTATCTAAAATATCCAGTTTTCCTGAAGAATTTCATGTGTATCCACTTCCATCCCCTTTAGACTCTTGGTGGCAAGATCTGCCGTAACACAGCAATGGGCAGAGATGTGTTCAGTGAATCTTATATGCGTTGCTGACAGGAGAAACTGCCTTGAATAACTATATTTTCCTGTAGCTTTCACTCATGTAGTCCTTGGCCAACTCAAAAAGCTAAGATGCATCTTGACGAGAGGATTAAGAAACCACAAGCAAGGGGAACCACTGATGTCTCTGAATTTTTAGGCTAAGATTTTAAAGTTGTTGATCTAAATGGAAAACTCTGATACTTCCCTTGTTGTTTTTACAAATGAAGTCCAGTCATTCTCAAGCATTTTTCAGGGTAGGCTATTAGAACCATTCCAACTTGTGTGTCAACAATCTTCTTGAAGTTGAGCTAGAACAGAAGTTTCATATCCACGTTGTAACTCATGTCCTTAAGAGTGACTGGCATGAATCCTTGTATCTCATTGCTTTAATTCACACTTCTAGGTTTCCTAGTAAATTGAACTTCTCTTCATCAAATGGAGTTTTAAAGTCCTTTTCTGGCAAGTTCCCATCCATATCCTTTGTTGATTTTAAAAGTAGGAACTCCTTAGCTTTGCCATTGTGCTGTTGCCATTGTCTCAATAGTTCATTTGTAAGAATTTTTGGATATGCTAGACTTTGACATTGCCTTATAGATATGTCTCACAAACTTACTGTATGCTTCATACATACTGTAATATATGTCTGAAAGTTCTTTATTTCTCTCACTAGGTGGTGAAGCTTAACTCCCTTCCTGTTATGTGTGGGCTGGACTTAGTGAGTCTCTTCTAATAAATAGAGAATAGAAAGTAGAATAGAAATGGAATAGAAATGGAAAAAATGGAGAAAACTGGCAGATATCAATTAGCCTAGTGACCAAAGCTTATGTCGCCAGTATTAAGTCCTGCTGACATCATACATTTCCTGATAAAACTGTGATGAGACAGACACATCACTTTTATGGTATTCTTACAAAAATTTGTTTTTCACCCAAATCCAGTTGAATCAAGAGAAAGTACTGGCCAAATCCAAACTGAATAACTTTTTACAAAATACCTGACCAGTATTCTTCAAAACCATCAGGAGCAACAAGGACATGTCTGATAAACTTAAAACATTGATAAACTTAGGAAATGACTGAGTGCAATGTGGAATCTTCGGACATCAGTGAAAAAATGACTTACATTCAAAGGAAGTTTAGTTGATAGTATCAATGTTAATTTCTTAGTATTGATAAATGCACAATGATTATGTAAAATAACACTGCGTGTATGTGTGTGATCAGCCATGTCTGACTTTGCAACCCCATGGATGGTATCCCGCCACGCTTCTCCATTCATGGAATGTTCCAGGCAAGAATACTAGAGTGGGTTGCCATTTCCTTCTGCAAGGGATCTTCCTGACCCAGGGACTGAACCCACATCTCTTGCATCTCCTGTATTGGCAGGTGGATTCTTAACCACCGTACTACCTGAGAAGCCCTAAGATAACACCAGAAAATACAAATTTTAGAATTTTTGTTCTATTATGTGAAAAATACCATTGAAATTTTGATAGCAATTGGACTGAATCTATAGATTGCTTTGAGTAGGATGGACATTTTGAAATTATTATTTTTTCTAACCCATGAGCACAAAATATCTTTCTAATTGTTTCTCTTCAACCTCTTTCATTAACATCGCCGTTCTCAGTGTACAGGTCTTTCATTCCTTGGTCAATAAAAGTGTGGGCATCTTTGTCTTGTTCTTGATCATAAAGGAAAATCTTTCAGCTTTCCACGATTGTGTATGAACATGATGTTAGCTGTGGACCTGTCATATAAGCCCTTTATTATGTTGGAAGTATGGTCCCTCTATACTCATTGTGTTGAGTGATTTTATTAGAAATGAATGTTGAATTTTGTCAAGTATATTTTTCTTCATCTATTGAGATAATCATATGATTTTTATCATTATTTTGGAAACACAGTGTTTCACATTGACTGATTTGTGGATGATGAACTATTCTTGCAAACCCAGGATAAATCCCAGTTGATCGTGAATAAAAATAAATTTTAAAAATTAAAATGTCCAGTTTTCACAAGTTATGAAGCATGCAAATAAATAGGGAAAAATGACCCATATAGGAGAAAAACAGCAGGCAAGATGAACTACCCAACAGAGCTCAGATGTCAGACTTAACACAGGATTTCCAAGTAGCCATTTCAAATATGTTCAATGAACTAAAGGAAACAGTATTTAAAGGAATAAAGTATGATAAAATGTCATATGAAATGGAGATTATCAGTTCAGTTCAGTTCAGTCTCTTAGTCATGTCCGACTCTTGGTGACCCCATGGACCACAGCACACCAGGCTTCCTTGTCCATCACCAACTCCTGAACCTTGCTAAAATGCAGGTCCATTGAGTCAGGGATGCCATCCAACCATCTCATCCTCTGTCGTCCCCTTCTCCTCCTGCCTTCCGTCTTTCCCAGCATCAGGGACTTTTCTAATAAGTTGGCTCTTTGCATCAGGTGGCCAAAGTATTGAAGCTTCAGCTTCAGCCTCAGTCCTTCCAATGAATTCCCTTTAGGATAGACTGGTTGGGTCTCCTTGCAGTCCAAGGTACTCTCAAGAGTCTTATCCAACACTACAGTTCAAAAGCATCAGTTCTTTGGCACTCAGCTTTCTTTATGTTCCAACTATTACATGCATATATGACTACTGGAAAAACCTTAGCTTTGACTAGATGGACCTTTGTCAGCAAAGTAATGTCTCTGCTTTTTAATATGCTGTCTAGGTTAGTCACAGGTCTTCTTGCAAGGAGCAAGTGTCTTTTAATTTCATGGCTGCAATCACCATCTGCCATGATTTTGGAGACTAAAAAATAAAGTCTCTCACTGTTGCCACTGTTTCCCCAATCTATTTGCCATGAAGTGATGGGACCAGAGGCCATGATCTTCATTTTCTGAGTGTTGAGTTTTAAGCCAGCTTTTTCACTCTCCTCTTTCACTTTCATCAAGAGGCTTTTTAGTTCTTCCTTCTTCCATAAAGGTGGTGTCATTTGCATATCTGAGATTATCGGTATTTCTCCCGGCAATCTTGATTCTAGCTTGTGTTTCATCCAGCCCGGCATTTTGAATAGTGTACTCTGCATAGAAGTTAAATAAAAAAGGTGACAATATAAAGCCTTGATGTACTCCTTTCCTGATTTGGAACCAGTCCGTTATTCCAAGTCCAGTTCTAACTGTTGCTTCTTGACTTGCATACAGATTTCTCAAGAGGCAGGTAAGGTGGTATGGTATTGCCATCTCTAGAAGAATTTTCCACAGTTTGTTGTGATCTATACAATCAAAGGCTTTGGTGTAGTCAATAAAGCAGAAATAGATGATTTTCTAGAACTCTTTTTTTTTTTCAGTGATCCAACGGATGTTGGCAATTTGATCTCTCGTTCCTCTGCCTTTTCTAAATCCAGCTTGAACATGTGAAAGTTCTCAGTTCATGTACTGTTGAAGCCTGGCTTGGAGAATTGTGAGCATTACTTTGCTAGCATGTGAAGTGAGTGCAATTGTATGGTAGTCTGAACATTCTTTGGCATTGCCTTTCTTTGGGATTGAAATAAAAACAGACATTTTCCAGTTCTGTGGCCACTGTCGAATTTTTCCAAATTTGCTGGCATAATGAGTGCAGCACTTTCACATCATCATCTTTTAGGATTTGAAACAGCTCAATTGGAATTCCATCACCTCTATGACTTTTGTTTGAAGTGATACTTTAAGGCCCACTTGACTTCCCACTCTAGGATGTCTGATGCTAAATAAGTGATCACATCATCATGGTTATCTGGGCCATGAAGATCTTTTCTGTATAGTTCTTCTGTGTATTCTTGCCACCTCTTAATATCTTCTGCTTCTGTCAGGTCCATACCACTTCTGCCCTTTATTGTTCCCATCTTTGCATGAAATGTTCCCTTGGTATCTCCAATTTTGTTGAAGAGATCTCTAGTCTTCCCCATTCTACTGTTTTCCTCTATTTCTTTTTTAAAAATTTTATTTACTTATTTATTTATTTGGAGGCTAATTACAATATTGTATTGGTTTTGTCATACATTGACATGAATCCACCACGGGTGTACATGTGTTCTCCATCCTGAACCCCCTCTCACCTCCCTCCCCATCCCATTGCTCTGGGTCCTCTATTTCTTTGCATTGATCACCTCAGAAGGCTTTCTTATCTCTCCTTGCTATTCTTTGTAACTTTACTTTCAGATGGGTATATCTTTCCTTTCTCCTTTGCCTTTAGCTTCTCTTCTTTTCTCAGCTATTTGTAAGGCCTCCTCAGACAACCATTTTGCCTTTTAGCATTTCTTTTTCTGGGGATGATCTTGATCACTGCTTCTTGTACAAAGTCACGAGTCTCTGTCCATAGTTCTTCAGGCATTCTGTCTATCAAATCTAATCCTTTGAATCTATTTGTCACTTCCACTATATAATTGTAAGGGATTTGATGTAGGTCATACCTGAAAGGTCTAGTGGTCTTCTCTACTTTCTTTAATTTAAGTCTGAATTTGGCAATAAAGAGTTCATGATCTGAGCCACAGTCAGCTCCCAGTCTTTCTTTTGCTGATTGTATAGAGCTTCTCCATCTTTGGCTGCAAAGAATATAATCAATCTGATTTTAGTATTGACCATCTGGTGACGTTCATGTGTATAGTCATCTCATGTTGTTGGAATAGGGTATTTTCTATGACTAGTGCATTCTCTTGGCAAAACTCTGTCAATATTTGCCCTGCTTCATTTTTTACTCCAAGGCCAAACTTGCCTGTTACTCCAGGTATCTCTTGACTTCCTACTTTTGCATTCCAGTCCCCTATGATGAAAAAGACATCTTTTAGGTGTTAGTTCTAGACAGTCTTGTTGGTCTTCACAGAACCATTCAGCTTCAGCTTCTTCAGCATTACTGGTTGGGGAACAGACTTGGATAACTGTGATGTTGAGTGGTTTGCCTTAGAAATGAAGAGAGATCATTCTGTCACTTTTGAGATTGCACCCAAGTACTGCATTTCAGACTTTTCTGTTGACTATGATGCCTACTCCATTTCTTCTAAGAGATTCTTGCCCACAGTAGTAGATTTAATGGTCATCTGAATTAAATTCACTAATTCCCATCCATTTTTGTTCACTGATTCCTAAAATGTCGATATTCACTCTTGCCATCTTCCGGTTAACCACTTCCAATTTACCTTGATACATGGACCTAATTTCCAGGTTCCACTTATGCAGTACTGTTGTTTACAACATCAGACTTTACTTCCATCACCAGTCACATTCACAACTGTGTGTTGTTTTCACTTTGGCTCTGTCTCTTCATTCTTTCTGGAGTTATTTCTCCACCCTTCTCCAATAGCATATATATGGCACTGACTGACCTGGGGAGTTCATCTTTCAGTATCATATCATTTTGCCTTTTCATACTGTTTATGGGGTTCTCAAGGCAAGAATAGTCAAGTGAAGTGGTTTTCCGTTCCCTTCTCCACTGGACCGTGTTTTATCACTCAGGAGAGAGAAATTATTTTAAAAATTAAATAGAAATTCTAGAGCTGAAAAGTATAATAACTAAAACAAAAAATTCTCCAGAGAGGCTCAACAAAGAAAGAATCAAGATAGACTGAAAATTATTATTCAATCTGAAGAATAGAGAGCAAAATGAAGAAAAATTATTGCATCAGAGCAGGTAGGAAAGCCGGAAATACACCAGCATACACATAGTGGGAAGAACAGAAAGACAGCAAAGAGGGAAAAGAGGAGAAAAAGTATTCAAAAAGGAAGAGCTGAAAGCTTCTTTTTCCAAACCTGGTAACGTTTGATGAAATGTTTTGTGTTTGTTTGTTTGATAGGCAGCCACAATGTTGTGATAGTTTCAGGTGAACAGCAAAGGGACTTAGCCGTACATATGCATGCATCCACCATTCTGAAATAAGTTCATTTACATGTCCAAGAATCTCAACTAACCCCAGGTAGGATAAATGCAAGGCTACGCTGAGATTCATCAGGGTAAAAATGCAGAAAGAAAAAGAAAAAATCTTCAGAGAAATCATTAAGGCCTTGATTGAAAAACTATTGTATTCAGGGATATAATATTATGCAAACATCTAGATGATACATAGATATATTTTGTTGATACACAGCAACAATTTGCTAAGTGGGAAAAAGCAGTTTATAAAATTATACATACTGTGATTATTTTTTTTTGTAGGAACAAATACACTTAGATAGGTACTACATGAAGCACTTAGCACAGTAAATGTCAGTCACAGAGAAAGTACTTTACAGAGGGTAGCTATTCCTGGCTCTTTTGTTGCTGTTGTATTAAGCTCTTTAAAAAACCCACTGGTAATGGATAATGTCAGGCTAGACTGACATTATCTGCAGAGTTTGTATCAGTCATTGCATGCTCATCATTGAAAAACTATATTAATACTCAACTTTACTGCCTCTAAGTGAAGTGTTCCCCTACTCAGCTTCTGCTGAGTGAACCACACAGTGTGCTCACTTGCCAAGAAGGATCATTCCCCAAGAAGGTGAAGCTGCCCAACAACCTGTTCTGAACCCAAACAAGAAGTGACCAGACCATAGCAGGTGAGAGAAATGGGCTCTCTGCCCCAGAGCTTCCTCCCGGAGAGGCAGCTGATGGTGCTGCTGGCTGCCAGCCACTTGGAGGCCCCACATCAGCTACAGAATGTGCTGTCAGGTTTGCCTGTTTTTCTGTTTCCTAAATCCGCCCTCCCCAATTCCCCTGTTCACTATAGGAGTGCTCTTCTGGGAAGATACTTAGTCTTGGCAGGGCAGACAGGTGTTGGTTCCTCTCTATTGTCTTCCACCTGAAGCTAAGCCTTGTCTAACATTTCCGTCCAAGATCACTACAGTCTGACTCTAATGCTGAGTGTGAACTGGACTCCTCCAGTGTCCTCCACCCAGCCAACTATCAGATCAGACCCCTGAACAAAACTTTGACAGTACCCTGTTATGCTCTGACACCCCTTCATCCCTACAATCATAACTTCAATTTAAATTATCTAGAGAATGTATGGCTATCTGGTTGACCTCTCACAACATGACAAATAAGGCCAACAATGGATAGTCTGTTTCCTTTCTGCACCCTTATTCCAATAGTATGATCATTGTCCATCATTTCTTTCTCCTACAAAAACAACACATTCTAATGGCTTCTCTGGACTCAACAGTAAAGAATCTGCCTGCAATGCAGGAGATGTGGGTTCAATCCTGGGTCAGGAAGATTTCCTGGAAAAGGAAATGTCAGCCCATTCCAGTATTCTTGCCTGGAAAATCCCATGGACAGAGAGGCCTAATGAGCTATAATCCATGGGGGTTGCAAGAGTTGGACACAATTTAGTGACTAAATTGCTACCACTATCCATAGTTTAAATCATTTTAAAGAGCTAGTCTAGGAACCCAACTCACATTTATTTTTCCTGTGGGGGAAAAGTGTTCAGCAATAGCTTATACAAATCAGTTATGTTCAAAGTATTGCCTTCAGTGAACCTGATTATCCTAACTTTCTAAATAACTGTTCATAAACTTTTGTAACCTGACTCAAGAAATTTCCTGTACTTGATGGCTGTAAATAAATGAATCCCAAAAGGTTTAGGCAGATTGCAAAAGAAGGATAATGTTACATATGGGCAAACATTAACAAATGAAAATAACAGCATTACAGTAATAACAATTTAAGCATTATAAATAAATATGTACAGTCATTAGTGCTGAATCTAAACACCTGTCAATTATTCATAAGTGTTTCCAATCCTAAGAAAATATCCCACAGTAAACAGATGTTACAAACTGAGATTCAGCGGAAAAATTCTCAACCTCATTCAATCTAAGTTTTCTAGGAGTGTCTCCCAAAGATTACTCATCACACTTATATATCCTTCACTATAATTTATAATTCTCTGTTATTCTTTCCACTTTAGGTTTAGCAATAGATATTTCATTACTGCTGCTGCTGCTAAGTCGCTTCAGTCGTGTCCGACTCTGTGCGACCCCATAGACGGCAGTCCACCAGGCTTCCCTGCCCTGGGATTCTCCAGGCAAGAACACTGGAGTGGGTTGCCATTTCCTTCTCCAGTGCATGAAAATGAAAAGTGAAAGTGAAGTCGCTCAGTCGTGTCCGACTCTTAGCAACCCCGTGGACTGCGGCCTACCAGGCTCCGCTGTCCATGGATTTTCCAGGTAAGAGTACTGGAGTGGGGAGCCATTGCCTTCTCTGCATTTCATTACTAGATAAGCCCATTTGATTCATATACAACCAAGGTAATCAGTACATTCATAATGTGGTTATTTGAGGTCAGGATGATGATGAATCCTTAGCTAGAATTTGCTGAGTAGTTAGTAGTCTTTGCTAGGAGAGTTGACCTTCTCCTACATTTCTATATTTGGGAGGTGTTAGCTTTTAAAGTTTTGCCTGAGTCAGATATCATTTTTGTTAGCCTAAGATATTATAGCAATACTGTCTGATATTCCTATGATTCTTTATACAACATGAGGAGCAGTTAAAAAAAAAAAAAAGTTTAATGCAGACACAATTGAGACAAAAGTGGGTTCCATAGACTTGGTTTTCTAGGTGACATCAATCTGATTTTGCAAGCAAATATAGATTCTTGTCAAAGGAGTCACAAATTACATACAGTGTTACTGCTATATGTAATTCTAAAGATTTAAATAATGAGCTACATAAAATGAATCTATTCTTCATTCAAATGACATGATGTAATATCTTCCTGAGATACCATGTAACTATAATCATGAATATATTTTATATTTGTCTATTTTTAACTGACCATAATAACAATAAATGTGAAGAGAAATTTAGATATGTATCTTGAATTCATTCCAAAGCTCAAGATTGATTTGTCTCTAACTGGAGAAAATTACACTAAAAGAGCAAGAAAATTTCTCCTGAGGAGCAGGAATCTTATCACCTTTGATTTTACACCCTAAGGGCTATTACGCAGTCATGGGCAAAGAGATGTTCAATAAAGCAAAATTTTTAAAAATTCATTCATAACATATCTTTGTGGGTTTTGTCTTGTTTTGGTTTTTGGAGGGAATAAGGGAAGGAAGTGATTGAGGAAAGATAATAGGTGAATTGGGAAAGTCCACCAGGGCAGAAAACAGTTAACAATGAAAAAAAAAAACAAAAACCTGAAGAACCTAGAAATGCATAATCTCAAGAATGACTAGAAGGGTGGGATGGATGGGGATCTGCCCTAGGTAGATCTAACTGTAACAGTTTTCTCTCCCATTTGGGAGAGATACGAACAAAAAAGGAATAAAAACCCTGATGAAAATCCCAACACATAATCCCTATTGTGCTCACTTTTCCCTACCAGAGTAAAGATAACTTTCTACTTTATCTTCTTTAGAAAAATGAAGCAGGCACAATCTTTAACACTGCTGATAGCTCTGAACTACTTTAGTTGATTTGCATACAATAATTATTTACTTAATTAACAAGCTCTCAGCTAAATTGTCCTTTCAACCCTTAACAAGTTGAAAATTATATAAGATTCCTCTTCAAAGGAAAGGAAATTTTCCCAAATAGGATCTATTGCTAAAAACAGAATACAATTTTCCACTTGGTTTCTTGTACTGAGATTTAATCTGGCTCCATGATGAGGAAGGAGAAATTCTTTTAGAACAGAGCTCAAAGAAGCTGAGAAATCTCAGATGTAGCTATCACTGAAAACCCAGAATTTTTAAAATTTAAGTATCCTTAAAGCTAATACCTTTAGTAAAAAGTCTTAAAGGCAATAAGAAGACAAAAAATAAAAGAAAGATATATATTCCCCACAGAGGTGGAAGTTAACCTTAAAAACAATAAAGCAAAGTGATTAGAATTACAAATGCTTTATGTAACAGGCTAGCAGAAATGTATCAGAATTTAATGTTTATGATACATTAGGAACTTTCCCTTGTGGTTCAAGAAGAAAAATCTAAATCAACCAGTTAATCTATGAATAAAGATAATTTTTGAAATCAATTTAATAAATGTATCACATTTCCAACCTAAAAAATCTTTACACTCTTCACAGAATAGCTAACATTTAAAAAGGATAAATGAGTGGATGCAGTAAGTAAGTGAGCCTAAAAACAAAATGCACCGTATCTCAAGGTAGCAAAATGCATAAGGCGCCTGGACCGGCCCATGCCCACTCACCAGATATCCGACTTTGTGTCGTAGCCTTGGTGTTTCAGAGCCTCCGGGCTCATATAATGGGGAGTTCCAGTTAAAGTGGTGGCTAGATCACAGGATCCCATCAGGAGTCGAGAAACTCCAAAATCCCCTGGAAATAATAATTAACTTCTGTGAATACTTAAAAACATGAAAACCAGTACTGTACTGGAAATTAACAACAGTGTGTCTAATTTGACAGTTTTAATATACAATCATTCATACCATGTTGAAGAAAAAGTTATACATTTTAAATTATATAATATTGGTGCTTTAAAAATAAAAGCCTTCTAATAGAAAGAAGAGTTTGATGATAGGAAAGTGAATTATGTAAGGTAAAACCGCTTTTTTTCCTGGTATTAGGGAAAACCAACAACTTGAAACAAAAAGATATTTCAAGTTTGAGTAACAACAAACAGAATGATTCTGAAAGCATTGAATATATGATTTGCAATTTTATCTGAGTGGGGGGAATTTGTTCTTCATTTACAATAAAGAAGAAATTTTAAATAAAAAACTTGAGACTTTTCAAGAACATGACTAAAAACTTGAATCCACCAGTTTCAGTATAATTGCCTAATTTGTTGATGGTTTTATGTCTTCCCCTCTAAGAACATCTTACATGGAGATCAAACAATTCTGTGACTGTTAGGAGTATAGATACAGTTCTAAAGGAGAACTCGCTGTATCAACACTTTAATAATCTGTGATAACTCCTAATTGTTTATGAGAAAATAAATGCAGGAGTAGGAAACCTATCATAATCAAACAAGTCTAATCATTTGTTAATGGTTAGTGCTTGGCATGGAATAGGAACTCAAAAGACATTTGTTGGATCTACTAATAAATACAAATGTTTTATACCTCAGTTTCTATCAGATAATCAGAAACAATTGGTCTTTTTGCTGTTGTTGTTGTTGGGCATAACCAATCAAGCACAAAAATTTAAGAAGTTTGAATAAACCAATTATTCTACCACTTTTAGTTACTTTATATTACAATTTGATATATAATAATATAATAATAAAAATAATAATAAAATACATTCTTTCATGGAATACATATTTAAAAATCTTACCAATTTTAAGTTTATTATTTTTCAGAAATATATTCTTTGATTTCAAATCTCGATGAAGTATCTTCCTACAGAAGGAATAAAAGGATATTCAAATTAATGCAAATATAAAATTTTAAAATCCAAATATAAGTAACACATAAGTGATTCACACATAAATGTACATTCCCAGGGATATATCTTTCAATGTTTGAAAGCTTCAAAGTCACAACATTGTTTAATCTCACTGAGAAAGTCAAAGTTTCAAAACAGATACAGGGAAGCATACAGGTGAAAGAAGTGTGATGTACCTCCAACTACTTCAATAGGCCAGCTTTTATTGTGCTTTTATACCCAGTTCACAGAGCAGTTATCATAAAGCTTTATAATCTATTATATACTATATATAATGTATATATATTCAAAGTATATATATATAATATATATATATTCAAAGTATACTATATATATTAAATATTATAATCCAATTGTTCCCATTTTATATACATGTGGGAAAAATGTTGATGATGGTATATAATAATAGATAACATTCAAGTAAACAAGCAATGTAAATTATGTCAGTGAAAATTTCATTTCTGAAATTATGAAAACTAGACAACTAGAAAACCTTTGTCTAAAAACACTTTAAAATGCGGAATAAAGTACATGAGTGTCTTCATGTATAAACAGCTGAGTACACAAGAAAATGAGGCAAATCCTTGGGGATCAGGCACAAAGAAAACTGAAAATCAGAGGGAGCAATAGGCGCTGATTTCTCAGCAGCCCAAGGAACTCAGAACCCACAGAAGCCAAGACCTTGACCCATGTAATGTGGAGAGTAGGAACTAATAGAAATGTATAAAGTCAGAATCCCATATGTGGTCTGTATCTTAAGAGAAAATATAATCCAAGAAACATTCATTCACAAGTAAACAGAATCATAAGCTTATCTGTACAGATCTGAACTTTGAGTGGAGGAAAAAATATTTCCCTTCATATTTTTTAACCATGTGTCTGCTCACTTATATTTGGAATTCAAATATGCTCTATGGCTCTATGGCTTTAAGACATCTCAACCCAAGAAATTAACATAAAAGTCAGTTCTCTGCTGTTAATAATCTCTTGGGGCATCTGGCAGAAGCAAATGCAAACTGAGTCAACAGATAATATATAATAAAATTAAACCCCTGAGAATTTCAGATAACTTAACAGGATACAAACTATAAAATGAATGTATTTCAAATAATTAAAACAATAAAGAACAGAAAACATGAAACAGAAACAGAATACTATCCAAAAAAAAAAAAGAGAGAGAGAGAGAGATGATGCTGATTTGAAAAACAGCCAAATAGAATATCTAGGGGGAAATGTGATCATGACATAAACACTCAAGACTGAGACCTCAGCTTTCAACTGTGATGGGATTCCCTGGGGGCCCAGACGGTAAAGCGTCTGCTTCACTGTGGGAGACTGGGGTTCGATCTCTGGGTCAGGAAGGTCCCCTGGAGAAGGAAATGGCAACCCATTCCAGTATTCTTGCCTGGAAAATTCCATGGATGGAGGAGCCTGGTGGGCTACAGTTCATGAAGTGGCAAAGAGTCGGACACGACTGAGCAACTAACACACACTTTCAATTGTGATAAAGTAAATTTATAACACACTAAATCACCCACCTTCAACAGTTGTACAGAGAACACTGCAAAATTTAAACAATGTAAAGTGTGAGTAAGTGTTTATAACAACTCTCTGAAGCTATCAGAGATCAGTCAAGGTGAACAAAGGTAGGCAGCACTTGAGGGGCCAGAACCCAAAGAAGGGAAATACATGGAGGTGAGCACTTCCCACTGCATTTTCCTCTGGGGCACCAGCAGAAGCAGAGTGTTTTGGCCAGAGCTTGCAACAGTTTTACTGGGTTTGGAAAGCAAAAACCTAGAGCTACAAAGGCAGCCAGGACTTGAGGGGCAAATTCTCCAGAGAAAAGGGAACAAAAGAAAAGTAAGTCTGTTTTCCTGTAAGAAACGAAGCGCTAATCTATGTTTGGTGTAGGATGCAGGATGCATGGGGCTGATGCACAGGATGATTCAGGTAGAGGATGTGGGGTGGGAGGTGGGAGGGGGCTTCGGCATTGGGCGATTGTGTTCACCTATGGCTGATTCGTGTCAATGCATGGCAAAACAAATACAGTATTGTAATTAAAAAAATAAATAAATTTAATTTAAAAAAAAATAAAATAAAATAAATTAAAAAAATTAAAAAAATAAAAAAAAAGAAAAGTAAGTCTGACATTCTGAATGGGTTTTAACCTAAGGCACTTGCTGAATCCTAAGAAGCTCAGGGCAAGACATTCAGGAGAAAGTAGCTGCTAAGAGGCAGAGCTTTCAGCATATTCACAAAGTTGAGGAGGGGTCTAGGTAAATCATTAAAGTCTTCAGCTGAATACCCTGAACACTGAAAATAAAGGCAAATGAAACAGACCAGTCCTCAGAAACCTAGCCTTAACTATCTCAGTCCTAATTGTATTAAGGTGATCTGCAACTCCTACCAGCCAGAAAAGAAATCATATCCTCTCAAGAGAAACATAATATTATCCAACAAGTCTGCACTATTTTACATATATTGATTGTCCAGTATTCCTTCATAAATGACCAGGTATGCCAAGAGACAAGTCCAAATAACCAAAAACAAACAAGAAACAAATCCGTATGTGATCCACCTATTGGAATTGTTGGACATGGATTGTAAAGTAACTATGATATGTTCAAGTAAATAAATGACACAATGAGAGAACTAGAGTCTATAAAGAGTTGAATGTCAATTTTAAAACCGAAACAAATATAATTACCAAAATTAAGAATTCAGTACATATGTTTGAAAACAGATAAGAAATAGCAAAAAAAAAATTTAGAAACTGGAATAACGGTTAGTGAAATATGCGGTTCAAGTACTGAAAAGGCGACCACGCAACCACCTCCAAAAAGACTTATGCCAGCATGCCATGCTTTCCCAGGATGGCTGCTGTCAGTGTCCGTGACACCCCAGCAAGCCACTGTTGACCCAAGCCTCTGCCAGAGACTCCAAAAACACTCATAGAAGAGGATGAGGGCACATCCTTCTACTACACCATCTTTGGAAAAGTGGAGATTTCTGACAAAATGTGGTCCACTTGAGAAGGAGATGGCAAACCATTTCAGCCCTCTTTCCTTAAGAACCCTATGAACAGTATAAAAGGCAAAAAGATACAAGACTGAAAGATGAACTTCCTAGGTCAGTAGATGTCCAATATGCTACTGGGGAAGAGCAAAGAAATAGCTACAGAAGGAATGAAGAGGCTGAGCCAAAGAGGAAATGACACCCAGAGTGGATGTATCTGGCGGTGAATGTAAAATCTGATACTGTAAAGAACAATAATGCATAGAACTGGAATGTTAGGTCCATAAATCAATGTAAATTGGAAGTGATCAACCAGGCCCACTGTCAACCACCCAAGAGTGAATGTGAGATATTAGGAATCAATGAACTAAAATGGATGGAGATATGCAAATTTAATTCATATGACCATTATATCTATTGCTAAGATTGCTGGGAGAAATATCAATAACCTCAGATATGCAGATGACACCACCCTTATGGCAGAAAGTGAAGAGGAGCTAAAAAGCCTCTTGATGAAAGTGAAAGAGGACAGCGAAAAAGTCGGCTTAAAGCTCAACATTCAGAAAACTAACATCATGGCATCCGGTCCCATCCCTTCATGGGAACTAGACGGGGAAACAATGGAAACAGTGTCAGACTTTATTTTGGGGGCTCCAAAATCACTGCAGATGGTGACTGCAGCCATGGAATTGGAAGACGCTTACTCCTTGGAGGAAAAGTTATGACCAACCTATATAGTATATTCAAAAGCAGAGATATTACTTTGCTGACTAAGGTCCATCTGGTCAAGGCTATGGTTTTTCCTGTGGTCATGTATGGAAGTGAGAGTTGGACCATGAAGAAGGCTGAGTGCCGAAGAATTGATACTTTTGAACTGTGGTGCTGGAGAAGACTCTTCAGAGTCCCTTGGACTGCAAGGAGATCCAACCAGTCTATTTTGAAGGAGATCAGCCCTGGGATTCCTTTGGAGGGAATGATGCTGAAGCTGAAACTCCAGTACTTTGGCCACCTCATGAGAAGAGTTAACTCATTGGAAAAGATTCTGATGCCGGGAGGGATTGGGGGCAGGAGGAGAAGGGGATGACTGAGGATGAGATGGCTGGATGGCATCACAGACTCGATGGATGTGAGTCTGAGTGAACTCTGGGAGATGGTGATGGACAGGGAGGCCTGGAGTGCTGCGATTCATGGGGTCGCAAAGAAGTCGGACACGACTGAGCAACTGAACTGAACTGAACTGAAGATATAAGTAATAAGATCTATTATAAGGTATGTCTAAGGCAAGAATCCCTTAGACAAAATGGAGTAGCCCTCTTGTCAACAAAAAGAGTCCAAAATGTAGTACTTGGGTGCAGTCTCAATAACAACAGAATGATCTTGGTTCATTGCCAAGGCAAACCATTCAGTGTCTCAGTAATCCAAGATATAGCCCAACCACTAATGCTGAGAAGATGAAGTTGAATGGCTCTATGAAAACCTACAAGACCTTCTAGAACTAACACCAAAAAAGAAGCCCTTTTCATCATAGGGGACTGGAATGCAACAGTAGGAAATCAAGAGATACCTGGAGTAATAAGTTTGACCTTGGAGTAAAAACAAAGTGGGACAAAGGCTAACAGAGTTTTGCCAAGAGAATGCACTGGTCATAGCAAACACTCTCTTCCAATAAAACAAGAGAAGACTCTACACATGGACATCACCAGATAACCAATGCTGAAATCAGATTGATCATATTTTTGCAGCCAAAGATGGAGAAGCTCTATACAGTCAGCAAAAACAAGACCAGGAGCTGATTGTAGCTCATATCATGAACTCTTTATTGCCAAACTCAGACTTAAACTGAAGAAAGTAGGTAAAACCACTAGGCCATTCAGGTATGACCTACAACAAATCCCTTATGATTATATAGTGGAAGTGAGAAATGGATTCAAGGGTTTAGATCTATAGACAGAGTGCCTGAAGAACTATGGGTGGAGGTTCATAACACTGTACAGGAGACAGGGATCAAGACCATCCCCAAGAAAAAGAACTGCAAAAAGGCAAAATGGTTGTCTGACGAAGCCTTACAAATAGCTGAGGAAAAGAAGAGAAGTGAAAAGCAAAGGAGAAAAGGAAAGATATATACCCAACTGAATGCGGAGTTCCAAAGAATAGCAAGAAGAGATAAGAAAGCCTTCCAAAGTGAAAAAATGTAAAGAAAAAGACAAAAAAAAAAAAAGAATGAGAAAGACTAGAGATCTCTTCAAAAAATTAGAGACACCAAGGAAACATTTCATGCAAAGATGGGCACAATACAGGACAGAAACAGCAAGGACCTAACAGAAGCAGAAGATACTAAGAAGAGGTGGCAAGAATACACAGAACTATACAAAAGATGACCCAGATGACCGTGATGGTGTGATCACTTACCTAGCATCAGACATCCTGGAGTACAAAGTCAAATGGGCCCTAGGAAGCATCACTATAAACAAAGCTAGTGGAGGTGATGGAATTCCAGTTGAGTTCTTTCAAATCCTAAAAGATGATGCTGTTTAAGTGCTGCATTCAATATGCTAGCATTTTTTGAAATCTCAGCAGTAGCCACAGAACTGGAAAAGGCCAGTTTTCCTTCCAATCTTAAAGAAAGGTAATGCCAAAAAATGTTCAAACCATGCACAATTGCACTCATTTCACATGTTAACAAGGTAAGGCTCAAAATCCTACAAGTTAGGCTTCAGCAGTACTTGAACAAAGAATTTCTAGATGTACAAGCTGCGTTTAGAAAAGGCAGAGGAACCAGAGACCAAATTGCCAACATTTAGTGGATCATAGAAAAGTAAGGGAATTCCAGAAAAAACATCTACTGCTGCTGAACTGACTATGATAAGCCTTTGACGTGTGGATCACAACAAACTGTGGAAAATTCTTCAAGAGATGGGAATACCAGACTACCTTACCTGCCTCCTGAGAAATCTGTATGCACCTCAAGAAGCAATAGTTAGAATTCAACATGGAACAATGAACTGGATCCAAATCGGGAAAGGAATACGTCAAGGCTGTATATTGTCACTCTGCCTATATAACTTCTATGCAGAGTTCATCGTGTGAAATGCTGGGCTGGAGGAAGCACAAGCTGGAATCAAGACTGTTGGGAGAAATATCAATGACCTCAGACACACAGATCACACCACCCTTATGGCAGACAGCAAAGAGGAACTAAAGAGCCTCTTGATGAAAGTGAAACATGAGAGTGAAAAAGTTGGGTTAAAACTCAACATTCAAAAACTAACATCATGGCATTCAGTTTCATCACTTCATGGCAAATAGATGGGGAAACAATGGCAACAGTAACAGACTTTATTTTCTTGGGCTCCAAAATCACTGCAGATGGTGATTGCAGCCATGAAATTAAAAGATGCTTTTTCCTTGGAAGAAAAGCTATGACCAACCTAGACAGCATATTAAAAAGTAGAGATATTACATTGCCAACAAAAGTCCATATTGTCAACCTATGGTTTTTCCAGTAGTCATGTATGGATGTGAGAGTTGGACCATAAAGACCGAGGGTCAAAGAATTGATGTTTTCGAACTACTATGCTGGAGAAGACTCTTGAGAGTCCCTTGGACTGCAAGGCAATCTAACCAATCAATAATAAAGGAAATCAATCCTCAATATTCATTGGAAGGACTGATGCTGAGGCTGAAGCTCCAATATTTTGGCCACCTGATATTAAGAGCCAACTCTCTGGAAAAGACCCTGATGCTGGGAAAGATTGAAGGGAGAAGGGAATGACAGAGAATGAGACTGTTGCATGGCATCACTCTGAGCAAACTCCAGGAGATAGTAAAGGACAGGAAGCCTGGAATGCTGCAGTCCTTGGGGTTGCAGAGAGTCAGACATGAGTTTGCACCTGAAGAACAACAAAATTGAAAGATAATATTGATACTTAGACTAAGCAAGTAGGTGAGGAGCTTTAGATATAACACATTAACAGCTGCCACATATATAAAAATGTAAATAAGAAAATCACCACTAGGTATTTTATGAACAAAACAAACATTATGTTAGAAAGCAGTTATGGGAAGTAACTGGCTGGAGCTGTTGTAACAGAACAATTATTTCTGTGCAACAAACCAGATATCAAGCTACTTGATGAAGGTTTTTTTAAGTATAATTTATTGACTTTGTGGTTACAGTAAGCAAAACTGGGCCCAGAGAAAAAGTCCTGTCATGTACTTCATTAGTATCCTTTCCTTTGAAGTATATAGAAATCAAATCCAAGAAATGACAAGGTGACTAGCAATTCAAGCAGCTGATATACAATCTTTCTTCTAAAGATAGCTTTCAAATAGCTCTCCACATGTCCCTGTCATTTCTATGTTTCATGATTCCCAAGATTTAATTGCTCTGATTAACACTGGATGACAGTGGTGATCAAATCCATGGTTGCGCTTTTGCCTCCATCAGGCTATTCTCCATACACTCAACCTCCAGGACCACAGCAGAGTGAGGTCTGTGGAGGAAGCTACAGCAGGGTTTCCTCAGGTCCTGAGCCAGAGTAGGACTGTGGAGATGGTATGGACAGTTCAGTCTTCATTTCCCCTTAAGTCCTTATCTGAGTAGTTTCTGAAAATTTAGCTCTGCCCTACAGACCTGTGTTTATCTGACAGGGTCTCAGGGTGGCCTGCAGATTCTTCTTGCCAAAGGTGCTGGCACAGGCAATGGCTTTGTGGTGATGCATGGGCCAGGCAACCCCTGTTGCTGTTCTCTGCCACATGGCCACTGTCCTAGCTACTGAGGCTCACGCCTGGCTTCCTCATCAGTGTCCTGGGCGCCCAGGACCATGATGAGCCTGTATGCTGCAAGCCAGGGGGTGATGTCAGGTCCTTCTCGAATGCAGCTGCAAAGTAGGAGTTGCTGACACCTGGCAACAAAGAGGGGGTCTCCTTGGAAAAAGTGACTTAAGGACATCTTCAAGAAGTGGGAGCCAAAAAAAGCAGGAATCCTCCACAACACCACACACACATCTTCTCTCTACTTCCCCATCTCTAGACCCGGGGAAGCATGCCTCCATCCCCGTCACACTTACTGACCTGGATTCCCAAGTAGGTCCTTTCCCTAGGAGCCTCACTATGTTAAAAATTAACCCCTCACACGATCTTTTGGGAAACAGCCATTCGGGCTTCCCAGGTGGTGGTGGTGGTGCTGCTGCTGCTGCTGCTAAGTCCCTTCAGTCGTGTCCAACTCTGTGTGACCCCATCGATGGCAGCCCACCAGGCTCCCCCATCCCTGGGATTCTCCCGGCAAGAACACTGGAGTGGGTTGCCATTTCCTTCTCCAATGCATGAAAGTGAAAAGTGAAAGTGAAGTTGTTCAGTCGTGTTTGACTCTTAGTGACCCCATGGACTGCAGCCTACCAGGCTCCTCCGTCCATGGGATTTTCCAGGCAAGAGTACTGGAGTGGGATGCCATTGCCTTCTCCACCCAGGTGGTGCTAGTGGTAGAGAATCCACCTGCTAATACAGGAGACACAGGTTCTCCCTGGGTCAGGAAGATCCCCTGGAGAAGGGTATGGCAACCCACTCCAGTATTCTTGCCTAGAGAACCCCATGGACAGAGGAGCCTGGCAGACTATAGGCTGTAGGGTTACAAAGAGTTGGACACGACTGAAGCAACTTGGCACGCACCAAGCTCACTGGGGAAAGGTGTGAGCTGCTAGGTGAGGAGGCATTCCTCTTAGGGAAAGTGCCCCAGGCTTGTTCTCTCCTCCACTGTGAAAGCACAAACGATGTCAGCAAACGAGCTCTCTTCAGAGAGGCTGCTCTGTACTTCATCTTAGAAAATCTAGGCTAACTGAACAGAATTGCTTCGATAGAAATAAGTTGGGGTGGGGGGAGTTTGTTTTGTTTTCTGGTTTCTGTGTTATCTCTGGGGGCAAAAAGGAGAAGCAAGAAACTGTCTCTGTCCCCCAAGGAATTCCTTCATGCCCAGTTCTGCTGTGGCGTCCAGAGAAGATGGTATTTCAAAGACTGGCCATTTAACTGAACCAAAGAGAAAAAAGGCTTTGAGTCCCTCATATACTGGTCCAGCTTATGGAGCATTGCAGGAGTTGGTGACAAACCTCACAGGATACAAACACCTTTAACAAACTTAGCTCTATCTATGTGCCAGAGGTTCAGGTCCACCAGGAGGAAGGAATTTTAGTGCTACATTCTCAAGACAGCTTTCAGCGAACTGTGAATATTTTCAGCTTTTAATATCATTATTTATAAGTGTGTATGCCATATGCCATAGATTTAGAATATTACAAATGTATAAATAAACCGATTTAATTAAGCACAGGAAAGCTCCAAAGAAGTAAACAAAACCTTCATTTCTTCTGTAACCTCATTCTTCCTAGTTTCTCCAGGGTCTTCTTTATATCTTCTGCCCCTGCACTGTATTAGTCAGAGTTCTCCGAGAAACAGAACCAACAGAAGATATCAGTTCAGTTCAGTTCAGTCACTCAGTCGTGTCCGACTCTTTGCGACCCCATGAACTGTAGCACGCCAGGCCTCCCTGTCCATCACCAACTCCTGGAGATCATTCAGACTCACGTTCATCGAGTCCGTGATGCCATCCAGCCATCTCATCCTCGGTCGTCCCCTTCTCCTCCTGCCCCCAATCCCTCCCAGCATCAGAGTCTTTTCCAATGAGTCAACTCTTCACATGAGGTGGCCAAAGTACTGGAGTTTCAGCTTTAGCATCATTCCTTCCAAAGAAATCCCAGGCCTGATCTCCTTCAGAATGGACTGGTTGGATCTCCTTGCAGTCCAAGGGACTCTCAAGAGTCTTCTCCAACACCACAGTTCAAAAGCATCAATTCTTCGGTGCTCAGCCTTCTTCACAGGCCAACTCTCACTTCCATACATGACCACAGGAAAAACCATAGCCTTGACTGGATGGACCTTAGTGGGTAAAGTAATGTCTCTGCTTTTGAATATGCTATCTAGGTTGGTCATAACTTTTCTTCCAAGGAGTAAGCGTCTTTTAATTTCATGTCTGCAATCACCAAGTGTAGACAGTGAGACAGGAAGATTCAAAGTGGGTCTGCAGCTGCCAATAGGCAACAAAAGCAAGAATTGACTGTCCTAAGTCACCGAGGTTGGGGTTTTGTGTTAACACAGCATAAGGAAGGAGTTTCAGGGCTATACTTTCAAGGTAGCTTTGAATGAACTGTGAATACTCTTAGCTTCACATGTCATTATTCATAAGTGTCCATGCCATGTGCTAAAAGAATCATTCTTTTGGGTTTAAATTGTTTTTAATGTTTTATTTTTGTCTTTAATTTTTGTCAGTTTGATTACTATGTTTCTTGATGTGTTGCTCCTTGGGTTTATCCTGCCTGGGTGTCTCTGTGCTTTCTGGACTTGACTGACTATTTTCTTTCCCATGTTTGGGACGTTTTCAGCTATTATCTCTTCAAATATTTTTCAGGTCTGTTCTCTCTTTCTTCTCCTTCTGGGACCCCTATAATACAAATGTTGGCAGATTTAATGTTGTCCCAGAGGTCTCTTAGGTTGTCTTCTTCTTCTTCTTCTTTTTCCATTCTTTTTCTATATTCGTTCTATGGCAATGATTTCCACCATTCAGTCCTCCAGGTCATTTGTCTGTTCTTCTGCCTCAGTTATCCTGTTATTGATTCCTTCTAGCATATTATTCATCTCTGTTTTCTCTTTAGTTCTTCTAGGTCTTTGGCAAACATTTCTTGCATTTTCTCTGTTGTTTCCTGAGATCCTGGATCATCTACACTATCATTATTCTGAATTCTTTAGTTGTTTTTCTGGGGTTTTATGTTATGCCTTCATCTGGGACATAACTTTCTGCTTTTTCATCCTTATTAACTTTTTGTAGTTCAGTTCAGTCACTCAGTCGTGTCTGACTCTCTGCGACCCCATGAATTGCAGCACACCAGGCCTCCCTGTCCATCACCATCTACTGGAGTTCACTCAGACTCATGTCCATCAAGTCCGTGATGCCATCCAGCCATCTCATCCTCTGTCGTCCCCTTCTCCTCCTGCCCCCAATCCCGCCCAGCAATGCAGTCTTTTCCAATAAGTCAGCTCTTCTCATGAGGTGGCCAAAGTACTGGAGTTCAGCTTTAGCATCATTCCTTCCAAAGAAATCCCAGGGTTGATCTCCTTCAGAATGGACTGGTTAGATCTTCTTGCAGTCCAAGGGACTCTCAAGAGTCTTCTCCAACACCACAGTTCAAAAGCATCAATTCTTCAGCGGCCTCTTCACAGTCCAACTCTCACCATACATGGCCACAGGAAAAACCATAGCCTTGACTAGACGGATCTTAGTCGGGAAAGGAATGTCCCTGCTTTTGAATATATTATCTAGGTTGGTCATAACTTTCCTTCCAAGGAGTAAGCGTCTTCTTATTTTATGGCTGCAGTCACCATCTGCAGTGACTTTGGAGCCCAAAACAATAAAATCTGACACTGTTTCCACTGTTTCCCCAACTATTTCCCATGAAGTGATGGGACCAGATGCAGTGATCTTAGTTTTCTGAATGTTGAGCTTTAAGCCAACTTTTTCACTCTCCTCTTTCACTTTCATCAAGAGGCTTTTAGCTCCTCTTCACTTTCTGCCATAAGGGTGGTGTCATCTGCATATCTGAGGTTATTGATATTTCTCCCGGTAATCTTGATTCCAGCTTGTGTTTCTTCCAGTCCAGTGTTTCTCATGATGTACTCTGCATATACATTAAATAAGCAGGGTGACAATATACAGCCTTGACGTACTCCTTTTCCTGGTAATGGGGTATTTTTTTCTAGCTGCTGTGGGATTATGGTTCTTGCTGCTTCTGTCTGCCCTCTGATTTGTTGTTGTTCAGTCACTCAGTTGTGTCCAACTCTTTGTAGCCCAGTAGACCTCAGCACACCAGCCTCTCTGTCATTCACCATCTCCCAAGTTTGCTCACACTCATGTCCATCGAGTCAGTGGTGCTGTCCAACCATCTTATCCTCTGTTGCCCCCTTCTCCTCCTGCCTTCCATCTTTTCCAGCATCAGGGTCTTTTCCAATGAGTCAGGTCTCTTCCAGTGAGTTGGCTCTTTGCATCAGGTGGCCAAAGTATTGAAGCTTCAGCATCAGCATCAGTCCTTTCAATGAATATTTAGGGTTGATTTCCTTTACAATTGATGGTTTGATCTCCTTGCTGTCCAAAGGACTCTCAAGAGTCTTCTCTAGCACCACAGTTTGAAGGCATCAATTCTTTGGCATTCAGCCTTTTTTATTGTCCAGCTCTCACATCCATACATGACTACTGGAAAAACCATAGCTTTGACTATATGGACCTTTGTAGGCAAAGTAATGTCTCTGCCCTCTGATGGAGGAGGCTAAGAGGCTTGTGTAAGGAGGGACTGGTCATGGGAAAAAGGTCTTGCTTTGGTGGGCAAGGTCTTGTTCAGTAAAGCTTTAATCCAATTATCTGCTGATGGGTGGGGCTACACTCCCTCCCTGGTAGTTGTTTGGCCTGAGGCAACCCAGCCCTGGGGTCTGCAGTCTCTTTGGTAGGGCTAATGGCTACCTTCACGAGGGCTCACACCAAAGGGGACCTTCAAGGGCTGCTGTGGCCAGTGCCCCATCCCTGTGGTATGCCCTTGCCGAGCCACACCTCCGCAGGAGACCCTCCAACACTAGTAGGTGGCTTTGGTTCACTCTCCTATGGGGTCACTGCTCCTTTCCTCTGGGTCTTGGTGCATGCAAGATTTTGTTGTGCCCTCCAAGGCTGGAGTCTCTTGTTTCCCCCAGTCCTGTGGAAGTCCTGTAATCAAATCGCACTGGCTTCAAGGTCAGTCCCTTTGTTAGATCCCCAGGCTGTGAAGCCTGACATGGGATTCAGAACCTTCACAACAGTGGGAGAAGTTCTTTGGTATTATTGTTCTCCAGTTTGTGGGTCATCCACCAGCGGGTATAGGATTTGATTTTATCATGATTGCCATCATCTGGCTGTGGCTTCCTGTTTGTCTTTGGACGTGGGATATCTTTTTTGCTGAGTTCCAGCATTCTCCTGTAGATGGTTGTTCAAGAGCTAGTTGTGATTTTTGTGCTCTTGCAGGAGGAGATGAGTGCATATCCTTCTACTCTGCCATCTTGAACCAGAAGAAGTTAGGTTTTATTTTTTGTTTTATTACTTTGTTGTTTAGTCACTAAGTCATGTCCAACTCTTTTGCAATCCCATGGACTGTAGCCCACCAGGGTCCTCTGTCCATGCGATTTCCCAGGCAAAAATGGGTTGTCATTTCCTTCTCCAGGGGATCTTCCCAACTCTTAACATCATTTAATAAGTGAATGAATAAATTTAAGTATAAAATTGAAATTTATCCATCTGTAGAGAAAAACTTTGCAATAACTGGTACAAAAAAATAATGAAAGATGCATCATTTATTATCTGAATCACAAATTATGGTATTTCAGATCTATATATCCATAAATACCCAAATATTTAGCCCTATTTAATGACTTTCTTAGAATGCTGCAGGATTTAAGGCAAATTTAAATCCTCTCTTTAAAGGATTATTTTTAACTCATTTATTTTAACTATTACTTAGCCAACCCGAAATACCTCAAAAATGTTTGGGTTCTTAAATCAACCAGATTTCACTTTTGTATTTTGTACACTGAACATCAACGTTGGCATCTTTATAGGTATTGTTTTCCCTATGTCTAAGTTAACAAATACGCCAAGGAATAGTAGAGAAAATAAAAGGAATACAAATATAACTGTATGTACACAGAAGTCTTATATTCATCAGTTTTGGTAGTTTACTAAAAGAGTGTTTCATATTTTATCATTGTCTCTTAGGATAGTTTGACACCATTCAAAAGATTGTTGTGAATTGTCAATAAGTCAGTGGCTGTTTCATCAAGCATGTGTTTCAGAAGATATACAGAATCAGCAGAAGAAGAAGCACCAAATAATTAGATTACTTCTTATGCTATCAGAAAGTACAGATGACACATTTAAACTATTTGACATTCATGGATTGCCAGGCTTTGGTGTACCCTACAAATTTCCACTTCTGTTCAAGAAGACTGTTACCACTCCTAAGTTGAAAGCTAACATGGATCCCTCAAAGCATCTACTTCTATTTGTCTATGTATGTTCATCTTTCCAAATGCATTATCATATTATGGGTCTATAAAACATTTAACAGCTAAAACATCTTGCTTTTGACCTGTAGGAAAAATAGTATAACATTAAAAAAAAATTGAGGCCAATATTACAAAGGCAAATTATAAATAGTTGAACCAATATAGCATACTTTGACCTTCTTTATCAGATACTTAATGTTAAAACTGACTTTTGGTCTGAACACTTATATCTTCTGCCTTAATTCCTTAGCTCATCTTGGGATGTGAGCACATTTAGATGTTCACTGACACACTCCAAATTAACCCCACAATCTATTTGCAGCATGCTAGGGTAGTCACAGCTCAAGCCTGCTGGAAGATGTAATAAATTCATAGTATGCTAAAGGTACCAGAGAAATGCTTATGGCTCACAGGATAGGATCGGATATAGAGAAATATGTTTAATACAAGTTTCTGTTTTGTATTTAAAGTCAGTGAAATTTTTAGAAAAACAAAAAAGGTAATCAAGTAAATCCTCTAGGTATAATTATTTGACAGTTTCTTCATAAAAAAGCATATCATAGATGTCTAAGTATAGTCACTTACCTTTGGACTTGCTTCCTTTTCACGGAAGCAAGTTCCATGAAACTTGCTTCCCAAATTCCCCAAACTACCTCCCAAATTTCATTTTCCATGTTCAGACATGACTGTGAAAAACACCCTGTGCCTCAGTAACAAATGAACATACCTTTCATGCATGTAGTCAACTCCCAGCAATAGCTGGATAAACCATTCTATTATCTGACTCTCTGGAAAGGTTTTTCCAACTTCTTTATATTCTTGAATTTTACAGTCCAGATCTCGACCCTGAAACAAAACAGTGTGTGTGTGTATATATATATATTTATGTTTCCTTCAGTTATTAATACTATCACTGTAAGACCTCTCAACTTGGCCAAAAGCTGCCAGCCTCTGGAGCCCTCTTCTCAACTAGCATCCCCTTCGGTCAAAAAAGACTTGAACAAATGCTAACATATTTCTAACAGCTCAAAGTCACATTCCTAGGATGACCATAGTCCCCCTTAATGTGCCTATTTGAGAAAACCCAAGGCTGCCAAAAAAATTGTTCCAGCCACACCTCAAGATGGAGCCCCTGTTCCCTACTCACTGGGGAGGGCAGGAGCCCAACTTCAATAAGTCCCAGCTAGCAAAATCAGATGGTTCAGAGGAACCAACTGCCTTTCCACTTTCTGTCATATTTCAGCTCCCTGACAGCTCAGGCTCCTGCCTGCATTGCCTCCTCTCTGCCTACACTCCATTGTTCAGTTGCTACATGTCCAACTCTTTGTGACCCTATGGACTGCAGCAGACCAGACTTCCCTGTCCTTCACTATCTCCCAGACTTTGCTCAAATTCATGCCCATTGAGTAGGTGATGCCATCCAACCATCTCATCCTTTCCCACCCTCTTCTTCCTCCCTCAATCTTAGGGTCAACATTAGGGTCTTTTCCAGTGAGCCAGCTCTTTACATCAGGTCGCCAAAGTACTGGAGCTTCAGCTTCAGCATCAGTCCTTCCATTGAATGTTTAGGGTTGACTGGTTTGATCTCCTTGCAGTCCAAGGGACTCTCAAGAGTCTCTTGTAGCACCACAGTTGAAAAGCATCAGTTCTTCAGTGCTCAGCCTTCTTTATGGTCCAACTTTCAAATTCTTACATGACTACTGGAAAACCACAGCTTTGACTATAGGGACCTTTGTCAGCACTGTATCCACTTTATGTGGACTCTATCCATTCCACTACTCTCCCTTTAAATTGCCCAGTCACTTCGTGCACAGCACAGTAGAGCTCAGTTCTTTCTACTCCCATCAGTGTTTACTGAAGAAACTCTGTCTTTAGCACTTTATCTCATGCCAGAACAAAATTCTTCTAAAGGGTATTAGCTTTTACTATATTACCTAAATATTACCTAAAAATTGTTTTTATTATATTACATTACATATTAATATGTACCCATATAAAACTAGGAATAATTCCCCTTAAGCTTAGAATTTTACATAACTATAAAAACCCCAGAAAAACATCTATTTCTGTTTTATTGACTATGCCAAAGCCTTTGACTGTGTGGATCACAATAAACTGTGGGAAATTCTGAAAGAGATGGAAATACCAGACCATCTGACCTGTATCTTGAGAAACCTGTCTGCAGGTCAGGAAGCAACAGTTAGAACTAGACATGGAACAACAGACTGGTTCCAAATAGGAAGGAAGTACATCAAGGCTGTATATTGTCACCCTGCTTATTTAATGTATATGCAGAGAACATCATGAGAAACGCTGGGCTGGAAGAAGCACAAGCCGGAATCAAGATTGCTGAAAGAAATATCAATAACCTCATATATGCAGACAATACCACTCTTACGGCAGAAAGTGAAGAGGAACTAAAAAGCCTCTTGATGAAAGTGAAGGAGGAGAGTGAAAAAAGTTGGCTTAAAGCTCAACATTCAGAAAACGAAGATCATGGCATCTGGTACCATCACTTCATGGCAAATAGATGGGAAAACAGTGTCAGACTTTATTTTGGGGGCTCCAAAATCACTGCAGATGGTGACTGCAGCCAAGAAATTAAAAGACGCTTACTCCTTGGAAGGAAAGTTATGACAAACATAGACAGCATATTAAAAAACAGAGATATTACTTTGCCAGCAAAGGTCCGTCTAGTCAATAATAATATAATTGATATAATATATTAATATAATATATTATAATAATGTAATTGACACTTCAAAGTTAAATGTCAAAAGAAGGGTGCACACAAACACTCTTCTCAGGTAGACACATAAGAATAATAAATGTACTAGTTTTTAGCATTAAGCAAAGGACATATTCTACTGACAAGAGGACAGAATGCCAAAAAGTTAAATTAATTGGAGAGCTGGGTCGTAGCCTCCTTAAGTTATTCCCCCACCCTGAAGTTTTCATTCTGCATGTTTATCTGTAAGAAAAGCTATTTGTCTTGTATTTACTTTGTTCTTTAATAAACACTCTGTAGATTTTCTTAGGATTTAATTAAGTGGTCAAAACACTCACAAATTAAGACACAAGGAATTTCATACAAAAAGAAAGAAAAATTTTTGTGAAGTAGTCTGATTTTAATTGAGTAATATGAAAAGCATTTATTTCTTTTGTTAAGCCATCACTGAAGTAAAAATCAAATGTTTTGGATGAAATGTCACAGTTTGGTTTCACAAGTTCTTATTACAGTATCTGTAGGCCCGTTATGTTTCCTTGACTTTGTATTTGAGAAAGATTTAATGATGACTTTTATTGCTAAAGCAACTCTAATGAGAAGGTTCAAGAAGACTTTAACTTGAGCCAATATTAGTGTTGTTCTAAGTTTATGCTGCTGACAGAAAATGTTTTCCTTCACTAATGTTATCCCCTTGAAAGTTGCAATAAAAGCCCTGATGTTAAATTCTAAGGTTTCAAAAATCTATAACCCAAAATGTGCCATTTGATGGATTAATGGTCTTGCCTTCTTCTGCCATCCAAGTTAACCAACATGAGATTGAAATGCCAAAACCTTGAAGAAATGAAGAGCAACTCAAACACAATGTCTGAACTCCATCTTTGATTGCCATTAAGAAGTTTTAAATCTTAAAAGGACTTCATTTTAAAAGTTAATCTGTTTTTTAAAGTCATCAATAGAAGCACTTATATCCAGTTTAAAGGAGGGAGGAGAGCCTTCTCAGAGCCTGAGTACAATGCAACTGCAATGTTCAGAGCATACACAAAGGGCAAAATAATCTCAGAATTTCAGAGCTAGAAGCAGTTTGAAAAATTGTTCTGCCCTACTTCTTCATTTTAAAATGAAACAGCTGCCCCCTTGATTAAATTTCTGGGCTGACATCTTAAGATTCAGCTCCCTCACACTCTACATCACTCCCTCACACTCTACATCTCCTTTAAATAATGTTCTGACACATCCTTCCAGTAGACCTCAAAATTTTGCATGTGTCAGACACATCCAAGTAGGGTGTTTAAAATGTATATTCCTGGGCTGTATCAACAGAGGCTCTGATTTGGTAAATTAGGAGAGGACCAAAGAATTCTGTATTTTTAACAGGCATCCTAAGTGACTTTGGGACAGGTTATAGACCACACTTTAAGAAAATGCTGTTAGATAATAACACAGATGGGCCAAATATCTCACTACTAATGGGAACATTTTGTCCAATAGTTTGAAAAATTTCAAAGCCTAAAGATGTATTTGAGAAAGTCAATGTTGAATAAGATTTTATAATGATATGCTTTGGAGTTCATAAAAAGTGGGGAAAGTGTCAAATCATGTTATGTTCTCAAAATAAGGAGACCCAGTTCCTAAATAGTTACTAAAGAATACCATGTAGTATCATGCTGTTTATGTCTGATAATATAACTGAGCACTCTTGGGTTTAGTTGCCAGTTTTCTTCCAAATCCTTTTAGTGTACTTTTCTTCCTGCTGAGGTAAATGTACATGAATTAGAATAAAATGGTACAACTTACTTTTTCTTAAGAAGTGACATGAAATAATGCTCTCATCTATAAATGTGTTGCCAAAGTCCACATACTTTCTACTTTCAAACCCTATCTAGTCTCCTATTGATAGAAAATACAATAATTAATTAAATTATTACATTAAGACATATTTGTGTATTCAAATTGATACATATGTATTTCTGTATCTATGCATATGCATGAATTATATAAATAGAGGTAGATAAAGACACAAAATGTAAGTGAGAATAAGCCAAGGGAAGGAGCAGCTTTCATGTCCAACATGATCTGGTGAGCACATGCACTGTGAGATGACTGCCACAGTTAAGTTGATTGACACATCCAATATCTCAGATGGTTCGTGTGTGCATGCATCTGTGTGTGTGTGTGTGTGTATGCACATACATGTGTGTTGAGAGCACTTAAGATCTACTCTCTTGACAAATTTCAGGTGTACACTGCAGTATTGCTAACCATGGTCATGCTGTACATCAGATTCCCCAAAACTTGTTCATCTTGTAAGTTAAAAGTGTTATTTTCATATTTTGCACAATTCACAAAGACAGGCTTGATTAGTGTGGCTGTATTAAAATCTATCTTTAGTTTAGAGCCACCATCTGAAACATGTTTGGTTAGCACTGCTGATATGAACAATAAAACAATCCAACTATATTAATTCATGTCCAGGTAGAAAGAGATAATTTCATGTTTGGAAAGATAGGAACCATGAACTATTTGGTTGACCCCATTAAATATTAAGGGAGGAACAGGAGTAAGCCAAGTAAAAAAGAGAGAGAGAGACAGAGACAGAGAGAGCAGCTTTCCCTGCTCCCCTGTGACCCTGGTCCTGCTCTGGATGAAATCCAACATTCCAGACATGAGATTGCCAGAAAATCACTCTACCTCGCCAGTGTCCCATTTTCTCATCTACAAAATATAACTAAGAAATAAGAACAAAATTCTAGCATTCAGAATCCAACAACACATTAAAAAGTTCATACACCATGATCAAGTGGGCTTTATCCCAGGGATGCAAGGATTCTTCAATATCCTCAAATCAGTCAATGTAATACACCACATTAACAAATTGAAAAATAAAAGCCATATGATTATCTCAATAGCTGCAGAGAAAGCCTTTGACAAAATTCAACATCCATTTATGATAAAAAAAAAAAAAACTCTCCAGAAAGCAGGAATAGAAGGAACATACCTCAACATAATAAAAGCTATATATGACAAACCCACAGCTAACATTATCCTCAATGGTGAAAAATTGAAAGCATTTCCCCTAAATTCAGGAACAAGACACGGGTGCCCACTTTTACCACTACTGTTCAACATAGTTTTGGAAGTTGCGGCCACAGCAATCAGAGCAGAAAAAGAAATAAAAGGAATCCAAATTGGAAGAAAAGAAGTAAAACTCTCACTGTTTGCAGATGACATGATCCTCTACATAGAAAACCCTAAAGACTCCACCAGAAAATTACTAGAGCTAATCAATGAATATAGTAAAATTGCAGGATATAAAATCAACACACAGAAATCCCTTGCATTCCTATACACTAATAATGAGAAAATAGAAAGAGAAAATAAGGAACCAATTCCATTCACCATTGCAACGAAGAGAATAAAATACTTAGGAATATATCTACCTAAAGAAACTAAAAACCTATATATAGAAAACTATAAAACACTGATGAAAGAAATCAAAGAGGACACTAATAGATGGAGAAATATATCATGTTCATGGATCAGAAGAATCAGTATAGTGAAAATGAATATACTACCCAAAGCAATCTACAGATTCAATGCAATACCTATCAAGCTACCAACGGAATTTTCACAGAGTTAGAACAAATAATTTCACAATTCGTATGGAAATACAAAAAGCCTCGAATAGCCAAATCAATCTTGAGAAAGAAGAATGGAACTGGAGGAATCAACCTGCCTGACTTCAGGCTCTACTACAAAGCCATAGTCATCAAAACAGTACAGTACTGGCACAAAGACAGAAATATAGATCAATGGAACAAAATAGAAAGCCTAGAGATAAATCCACACACCTATTTTCACCTTATCTTTGACAAAGGAGGCAAGACTATACAATGGAGAAAAGACAATCTCTTTAATAAGTGGTGCTGGGAAAACTGGTCAACCACTTGTAAAAGAATAAAACTAGAACACTTTCTAATACCATACACAAAAATGAACCCAAAATGGATTAAAGATCTAAACATAAGACCAGAAACTATAAAACTCCTAGAGGAGAACATAGGCAAAACACTCTCCAACAAGATCCTCCATGACCCACCTCCCAGAATATTGGAAATAAAAGCAAAAATAAACAAATGGGACCTAATTAAAATTAAAAGCTTCTTCACAACAAAAGAAACTATAAGTAAGGTGAATAGACAGCTTTCAGAATGGGAGAAAACAATAGTAAAGGAAGAAATTGACAAAGAACTAATCTCAAAAATATACAAGCAACTCCTGCAGCTCAATTCTAGAAAAATAAACGACCCAATCAAAAAATGGGCCAAAGAGCTAAACAGACATTTCTCCAAAGAAGACATACAGATGGCTAACAAACACATGAAAAGATGCTCAACATCACTCATTATCAGAGAAATGCAAATCAAAACCACAATGAGGTACCATTTCACGCTAGTCAAAAGTCTATAAGTAATAAATGCTGGAGAGAGTGTGGAGAAAAGGGAACCCTCTTACACTGTTGATGGGAATGCAAACTAGTATAGCCACTATGGAGAACAGTGTGGAGATTCCAAGCATCTGCCTGCAATGCGGGAGACTCGGGTTCGATTCCTGGGTCGGGAAGGTCCCCTGGAGAAGGAAATGGCAATCCACTCCAGCACTCTTCCTGGAAAATCGCATGGATGGAGGAGCCTGACAGGCTATAGTCCGTGGGGTCGCAAAGAGTTGGACATGACAGAGCGACTTCACTTTCACTTTCACTATAACCCAGTAATCCCACTGCTGGGCATACACACTGACTGAGGAAACCAGAATTGAAAGAGACACGTGTACCCCAATGTTCACTGCAGCACTGTTTATAATAGCCAGGACATGGAAGCAACCTAGGTGTCCATCAGCAGATGAATGGATAAGAAAGCTGTGGTACATATATACAATGGAGTATTACTCAGCCATTAAAAAGAATACATTTGAATCAGTTCTAATGAGGTGGATGAAACTGGAGCCGATTATACAGAGTGAAGTAAGTCAGAAAGAAAAACACCAATACAGTATACTAATGCATATATATGGAATTTAGAAAGATGGTAATGATAACCTTGTATGCAAGACAGCAAAAGAGACACAGATGTATAGAACAGTCTTTTGGACTCTGTGGGACAGGGAGAGGGTGAGATGATTTGGAAGAATGGCATTGAAACATGTATAATAACATATAAGAAATGGATTGCCAGTCTAGGTTCGATGCAGGATACAGGATGCTTGGGGCTGGTGCACTGGGATGACCCAGAGGGATGGGATGGGGAGGGAGGTGGGAGTGGATTTCAGGATGGGGAACACGTGTACACCCATGGCAGATTCATGCTGATGTATGACAAAACCAATACAATACTGTAAAGTAATTAGCCTCCAATTAAAATAAATTAATTTAAAAGAAAAGAATCTACTTCTCTTTGAAAAAGAATGAGGGCATGGTTAGAGGACACAGGAGCCAATTTGAAGAAGCCCCACCAGCCAAAGCTGTGCCAAGTTAGGAAACAAAATAATAATGATAGCATCGGGCAATAACCCATAGAATAAAATAAATATCCATGAGTCCATACTGATACAAATAATTGAATAAAGACATCAACGGAGGGTAAGGAACAATGGGATCGCTCTAATAGAAGAACCCTAATTAGTAAATGTAGAAAGAATGAGGAAAATCCATAATCAAAATTAGGCAAGCATAACAGTAATGCTGCTGCTGCTAAGTCACTTCAGTCGTGTCCAACTCTGTGTGACCCCATAGACGGCAGCCCACCAGGCTCCCCCATCCCTGGGATTCTCCAAGCAATAACACTGGAGTGGGTTGCCGTTTCCTTCTCCAATGCATGAAAGTGAAAAGTAAAAGTGAAGTTGCTCAGTCGTGTCCGACCTTCAGCGACCCCATGGACTACAGCCTTCCAGGCTCCTCCATCCATAGGATTTTTCAGGCAAGAGTACTGGAGTGGGGTGCCATTGCCTTCTCCGAACAGTAAAGCAGCTCCAGGCAACTACCACTAAAAAAAAAAAAAAAGCAAATATCAGGGCATGAAAGTTTGAAAAGAAATAGGATAGAAAGTTGCTTAGGGAACCAGGAGAACAAGACGGGGTAATTTTCATGAATAAGAGCACCCAGTTAATGGCCTGAGAGGAAAACCACACCAACCAGCAGGGCCCACCAGATTCCCCCTCACCAGCTTCCCCCTTGCCCACCCCGCCCCGTTCACAGCTGAGCTTCATCTTTGCTCAATGACCCATAAACGCTGACCCAGTTTTCATTTATGACTCTGCCTTTCTGTTTCTTCACTGGCCATCCTCCCTTTTTTGCAGTTCTTTGCCCTGGCAGCCCATTAGATCACCTGGAGAGCTTTCAAAAGTCTTTCTGGGTCATACCCCAGACCAATTAAATCAGACTTTTAGGAGGAGGGCTCAGCCCTCAGGAGTTTTGAAAGCTTTCCAGATGATTCCAGAGTGCAGCCAAGGTTGAGCACTACCATTATATTAATATAATTTTTATTTAGCCATGTTAATATCACAGTGCAGGAAAAAGACAAGTCCAACCTTCTCGGCTTTCTGGCAAAGTGATGTCAACATGTATGACAGATAGGAGGACACAATATTTAATCTTTTACACATTGGCACTTGACAGAAATAAGGTGGGAAGCAGCTGGAAGCAAATGGTAAAGAATTCATCAAAAGGAAAGAAATTTCCTGAGTACTAACTTCTTTGTGGCTCACTACACGGGTTCATGATGCGACACAAAAATGAATTAGAAAAGATCAGTCCCACACGCTGAGAGTCTGAGACAGATTATACTATGTATATTGTGCTAAGTGTCACCCAGCTGAAACGCTATGAGAGTCAGGGATTGAGTGAGGGGTGATTTTCAGCCAGGAAATAACAGGAGTCTTTGTAGAGTGGGTGGCATTTCACAGGGCCTAGGAGGATGGGTGGGAAGTGAAAACTTGGAGCCAGGAAGAAGGATGTTGTGAAAGGGCAGAGATAAAGAGGTGTGAGACTGTGGAGAGGAGGCAGGGGACAGCAGGTAGTCCCGTTTCCCAGTCTGGAAGAGAATAAAGACTCCAATATTTGAAATATTCTGTCACTTTTGTAGTTTGGGTACTATTCCCCATTGAAGATTTGGTTACATCTTGACAGGAAGTTGTGAGAATCAGGTTATTTGCTTTTACATTCATAACTGGTCTTCCGTGGTGATTCTGTGGTAAAGAATCTGCCTGCAATGTAGGAGACTCAGGTTCAATCCCTAGGCCAGAAGATCCCCTAGAAAAGGAAATGGCAACACACTCCAGTATTCTTACCTGGGAAATTCCATGGACAGAGAAGCCTGGCAGGCTACAGTCCCTGGGGTCACAAACAGCCAAACACCATGTTGAACTAAACAACACAACACTCACAACCTGATGTGATGAGTCCAAAGCGTTGGGGGCCTTGTGAATGCATTTATATGTATTTCAGTCTTGAAAGGCCTCAGATTAAATTACAGAGGAGGAAACTTGGAGATTAAAAACACCAGCTATTTCAATGGTTATAACATTCCCTATGAGGTACAAGTCTGGCTATCTGCCATTTCCAATATTATTATTTTACCTCAATAAAAATAGGATAATACCAGGCTTCTGTGAGTTAAGATGAAGTTTGGGTGTGAAGATGAGAAATATCTCGGTTAGCAAGGAGAAATAGCGACCCACACGTCGTCATCCCTCCGAGTCAAGAGTGTGTGCTGACAGCTCGGCAGGTGGAGCCAGGAAGCCCGGCAGCTGTTCCCTGGCTGCTGGCCAAGGCCATTACCATGGCAACGCCACTGGGGTGGGAGGGGCAGCTTAGCCTGTGAAACCACCAGCATTTAAAAAGTAACACAAATGATCCTGGATTGGATCCTGCGGGAGAAAAAAATTCCTATAGAAATGTCCTTTTTAAAGATATAATTAGGACAGATGGGCTCAATTTGAGTGTGAATTGTGGGTGAGATGGGTGTTTCCCAAATTTCAGTGTGCTTCAGGCTCACCTGGTGGGCTTGGCAAAACACAGATGGCCAGAACCCACCCCCCAGACTTTCCAGATTTATTATGGCTGAGGTGGAAGCTAACAATCTGTGTTTCTCACTAAAGATTCCAAATGATGCTGATATGGGGTCTCACACTGAGAATCACTGTATGACACACTGGCATTGCATCAGTGCTCATTTCCTGAGTTTGATCTTTTTTTACTGTAGTTATGTTAAGGAAATATCCTTCGTCTTAGAAAACACTCACAGGAGGATTTAGGACAAAGGGGCAATGGCTCTGCAACTTACCATCACATGGCTCCGGAAGAGACAGATAAACAGAGTAACAAAGCGAATGTGGGAAATAACAACTGGTAAACTTGGATGAAATTAAAAGACGCTTACACCTTGGAAGAAAAGCTATGACCAACCTAGACAACATATTAAAAAACAGAGACATTACTTTGCAAACAAAGGTCTGTCTAGTCGAGGCTATGGTTTTTCCAGTAGTCATGTATGGATGTGAGAGTTGGACTATAAAGAAAGCTGAGTGCCAATGAATTGATGCTTTTGAAGTGTGGTGTTGGAGAAGACTCTTGAGAGTCCCTTGGACTGCAAGGAGATCCAACCAGTCCATCCTAAAGGAGATCAGTTCTGAATATCCATTGGAAGGACTGATGCTGAAGCTGAAACTCCAATACTTTGGCCACTTGATACGAAGAACTGACTCCTTTGAAAAGACCCTGCTGGAAAAGATTGAAGGTGGGAGGAGAAGGGGACGAGAGGATGAGATGGTTAGATGACATCACTGACTCAATGGACATGAGTCTCAGTAAACTCCAGGAGTTGGTGATGGACTGGGAGGCCTGGCGTGCAGCAGTCTGTGGAGTCGCAAAGGGTCGGACATGACTGGGAGACTGAACTGAACTGAACTGAAATTTGGATGGAGGATATATGGAAGTTCATTGTTTTGTAACTTTTCTAGTAGATCCAAATTACATTTAAATTAATAATTAAAAATTAATATAAGGAAAGAAAGTTATAGTTTATCATCAAGATCTGTTCAATATGGTAGCCACTACCTACACATGGTTATTTACATTTAAATTAATTTAATTAAATAAAGTTCAACATTCAGCTCCTCAACCACACTAGCCATACTTCATCAGGTGGTAAAGAGTCATATGTGACTAGCAACTACCATATTGGACAGTGTCAGGAGCCACGTTAGACATTACTGACAAAATGGAGGCACGGCCCCAGCCCCTCTCCTCATTCCACAGGCTTCTGCAGGCACGGACCCGGGATAAAGGAGTTAGCTCTTGTGATTCTGACTTGTTTCTTCCTTTCTTTGGTTGAGTTGGCTGGAAAGAATGTTAAGGTGCTTATTGTTCTTGAGAGAAGCATGAGAAAGCACAAAGCCTTCTACATTTGTGCCCAGAAAATAATCTATAAAGTAACAATTGACATTTGTTCAAGGATTTTTGCAAAGAATGTCCCAGGATGAGCATGTAGGCCACAGCTTGAGGCCGTGGGAAAGATTGTTATCTGAGACCTGTTTGTGAGGGAAATGTTTATGGCAAAAGAAGCTTGCTGAGTTTAGAGTTTAGGAATAATTAAGAATAGTTAGAAGCCTGTTTAAGAGAGAGTGAGCTTAGATACTAGGGGCAAACAGGATTTAAAATAAACTGAGGGTTGTGGTATGTGGCCCAGACATAAACATGAGTTACAATGTAATCACAAGTAAACACAATTCTGAGAGAATCGCTGAAGCAAGAACTCTGTTTAAAGGGCAACAGTGAGACAATAATCTGGTTAAGGGGGAACTGAAAATGTCAAACCTCTGACCTAATGCTTTTGAAAAAGTATAAAAGAAAACCTGATACTTGAAATAAGCATGTAGTCCCATACCTCGAGTCAGAGGCTACATCATTTCCTGCCAACACTGCTTATCCCTGCAGGCTGATACGCTGGCTGCTGGCACTGGACTCCGACAGGACAGCACAAACACTGAGCATCACCATCATCATACAAACTTCCACCAAACAGTTCTCACTACAGTGAAAAAATATTTTACAACTGAGAAGGTCTCTGTGGAAAATTCAGTGTGCTGAAAGCACCAGCAGAGGTAGCAGTAACAGTAAAAGCAATGGGAGTCAGTTGTTTCCCACAGAAGATAGTTTATTAACTGAATGGGGCAAAAATTTAAAAATGATTAAATTATGGCTGATAGATCACAGTGTAGCTACATTTGTAAATCCCTGGATTTTGCATGAATTGGTGACATAATTCCTGGAGTAGATGTTCTTAGCCACATTCTGTACACCTCATCATTTTACTGATTTTCTTAACAAGCCATTGGATGAAGGAGAAATAAGCACTCAAATGCTCTGGTTTTTTTTTTTTTTTCTCCTCCTTTTCCTTCAAGCAGAGGAAGAACAAGATTTGATGGGCAAACTCCCAGCAAGGCTGTACCAGGGAGACTGTCCTGAAGGGGAATAGCTAAGACCTGGACAGTATCAAATTTTCAAATATTCTAACTTGGCTACTGGTTTCATTTCACATAACACATCAGCTACTGTGTAAAGCAAATCAAGGCTGAGTTTCATTGCTATCTTTACTCCTTCCGAGTTGCTTCTCCTCCCTCTTCTTTTCTGCATCTCAAATACCCAGCCCTCTCTGAGCCAAACAGGCCTGCCACCCACTCTAAAGAGCAACTTCTTTCTTCCTAGCATCATTTCTCTTGGGCTCCAGCAACACCCAGATGATGAACTGAACACATTCTAAACACAAGATTCTTTGCTGAATTTGACTTACACTAGCTCTCGGAATGTTCTGGGAGATACTTCCTGAGCAGGGTCAAGTTTGCATATTCTCTTTGTGACCCAACTTCTGTAACTCCCCTCTCTCTAGCCTCTCAGGAATGAACACAGAGACCCACATTATGCTGTCCCTTGCCAGCCCCACCCCTGGCACCTTTCTCAGCAACTTCATATTCACTTGGGGCTCAGTAAAATGCACAACTATTATCACTTGGGGGAAACATGGAATGGCAGGGAAAACTGCATCACAAGTCAGTTAACATGAAGAATGAGCTGTATTCCGACTTCCAAGTTTCCACTGGGAAAATGAACCACAGAGCTAGAATCCAGGACTCCAGTAGTATCCCTCTGCTCTGCCCAGGCCTCTGTTATGGCTTTAAATGTCCATCTAATAATCGAACCATTGTAAGAGGCTTAAGGATACACCCTCAGTCCACACACACCAAAAAAATGCTGGATAATTTTTATGCAGCAATTCCTCCTAAAATACACTGATTCTGAGTTTTCCCCAAAAAAGAAACCCTTGGTCAGAAAACAGTTTGCCAGTTACATAGAGATGATCACTCTTAGCAGCAACACACAATATCCCAGGTAATATTTATATTCACTTTGTGGCTGGCTCATTCAACTTCTGAGATATATCTTTACAGACACCTTTTTACTATGAAACATATTTTTATTAAGACTTCAAAACCAGAAGGAGAGTCTCACCTCACAGTACTCTGTGATAATGCAGAACTTATCCTGCTCCACAAAGTTTGCATGGAACTTGACAATAGCTGGGTGATTCAGCCTGGAAAGGAGCTGGGCCTCCAAAGTGGCCTGCACAGTCTCATTTGGATTGAGTTCTCCAATACAGATTTCCTTCAGTACCTTTCTGCAGTTAAAAAAAAAAAAAATTAAATACATTTAGAACTAAAATAAAGAAAGCTGAGCGCCAAAGAATTGATGCTTTTGAACTGTTGTGTTGGAGAAGACCCTTGAGAGTCCCTTGAACTGCAAGGAGATCCAACCAGTCCATTCTGAAGGAGATCAACCCTGGGATTTCCTTGGAAGGAATGATGCTAAAGCTGAAACTCCAATACTTTGGCCACCTGATGCCAAGAGCTTACTCATTTGAAAAGACCCTGATGCTGGGAAAGATTGAGGGCAGGAGGAGAAGGGGATGACAGAGGATGAGATGGTTGGATGGCATCACCAACTCGATGGACATGGGTTTGGGTGAACTCCGAACTTGATGATGGACAGGGAGGCCTGGTGTGCTGCGGTTCATGGGGTCCCAAGGAGTCAGACATGACTGAGCAACTAAACTGAACTGAGAACTAAAATACACATTTAATAGATATGAACAGAGGTACAGGACCATCTAATTAATGCCCAGGACATAACCTACTCAGAGGTCTCCTCCAGCCTGTGACTCCTGGGGACCTGGCCTGCCTCTGTCCTGGTTGGGACCTGTGCACCTGCCTCCGTCCCCTCTGCTCAAACCAGCGTAGACAGAACTAAGCTTGAGTGGGCATGGCCGAGGTGGCTCTCCCTCAGCCACTAGATGTTTCCATTTCTCTTTGCCCATCTGGACATCTCTATTTCTGTTTTTCTCTGTCTCTTTGTATGTTGCCTACATCTCCTTATCTGCTTTCCTGTTTCTGTCTGCTTTCCTGTTTCTCTCACTATTCCTATCTTCTTGTTTCTCTTTCTCTCTCACACATTGTATATTAATACATATATATGTTTGTGTGTGAATATAATTATAAAATCTGTCACTGTGTTTCTGCATCTGATTCTCTTTTGACTCTCTCCTTTAAATTGAAGAAAGTAGGGAAAACCGCTAGACCATTCAGGTATGACCTAAATCAAATCCCTTATGACTATACAGTGGAAGTGAAAAATAGATTTAAGGGCCTAGATCTGATAGATAGAGTGCCTGATGAACTATGGAATGAGGTCCCTGACATTGTACAGGAGACAGGGATCAAGACCATCCCCATGGAAAAGAAAAGCAAAAAAGCAAAATGGCTCTCTGGGGAGGACTTACAAATAGCTGTGAAAAGAAGAGAGGCGAAAAGCAAAGGGGAAAAGGAAAGATATAAGCATATGAATGCAGAGTTCCAAAGAATAGCAAGAAGAGATAAGAAAGCCTTCTTCAGCAATCAATGCAAAGAAATAGAGGAAAACAACAGAATGGGAAAGACTAGAGATCTCTTCAAGAAAATTAGAGATACCAAGGGAACATTTCATGCAAAGATGGGCTCGATAAAGGACAGAAATGGTCTGGACCTAACAGAAGCAGAAGATACTAAGAAGAGGTAGCAAGAATACATGGAAGAACTGTACGAAAAAGATCTTCAAGACCCAGATAATCATGATGATGTGATCACTCATCTAGAGCCAGACATCTTGGAATGTGAAGTCAAGTGGGCCTTAGAAAGCATCACTACGAACAAAGCTAGTGGAGGTGATGGAATTCCAGTGGAGCTGTTTCAAATCCTGAAAGATGATGCTGTGAAAGTGCTGCACTCAGTATGCTAGCAAATTTGGAAAACTCAGAGTGGCCACAGGACTGGAAAAGGTCAGTTTTCATTCCAATCCCAAAGAAGGCAATGCCAAAGAATGCTCAAACTACTGCACAATTGCACTCAGCTCACATGCTAAGAAAGTAATGCTCAAAATTCTCCAAGCCAGGCTTCACCAATACGTGAACCATGAACTTCCTGATGTTCAAGCTGGTTTTAGAAAAGGCAGAGGAACCAGAGATCAAATTGCCAACATCTGCTGGATCATGGGAAAACCAAGAGAGTTCCAGAAAAACATCTATTTCTGCTTTATTGACTATGCCAAAGCCTTTGACTGTGTGGATCACAATAAACTTTGGAAAATTCTGAAAGAGATGGGAATACCAGAGCACCTAACCTGCCTCCTGAGAAATCTGTATGCAGGTCAGGAAGCAACGGTTAGAACTGCACAGGGAACAACAGACTGGTTCCATATAGGAAAAGGAGTACGTCAAGGCTGTCTATTGTCACCCTGCTTATTTAACTTATATGCAGAGTACATCATGAGAAACACTGGACTGGAAGAAACACAAGCTGGAATCAAGATTGCCGGGAGAAATATCAATAACCTCAGATATGAAGATGACACCAACCTATGGCAGAAAGTGAAGAGGAGCTAAAAAGCCTCTTGATGAAAGTGAAAGAGGAGAGCGAAAAAGTTGGCTTAAAGCTCAACATTCAGAAAACAAAGATCATGGCATCCGGCCCCATCACTTCATGGGAAATAGATGGGGAAACAGTGGAAACAGTGGCAGACTTTATATTTTGGGGGCTCCAAAATCACTGCAGATGGTGACTGCAGCCATGAAATTAAAAGACACTTACTCCTTGGAAGAAAAGTTCTGACCAACCTAGATAGTATATTCAAAAGCAGAGACATTCCTTTCCCGACTAAGGTCCATCTAGTCAAGGCTATGGTTTTTCCTGTGGTCATGCATGGATGTGAGAGTTGGCCTGTGAAGAAGGCTGAGTGCCAAAGAATTGATGCTTTTGAAGTGTGGTGTTGGAGAAGACTCTTGAGAGTCCCTTGGACTGCAAGGAGATCCCAGTCTATTCTGAAGGAGATCAACCCTGGGAGGAATGATGCTAAAGCTGAAACTCCAGTACTTTGGCCACCTCATGCGAAGAGTTGACGCATTTGAAAAGACTCTGATGCTGGGAGGGATTGGGGGCAGGAGGAGAAGGGGACGACCGAGGATGAGATGGCTGGATGGCATCACAGTCTTGATGGACATTAGTTTGAGTGAACTCCGGGAGATGGTGATGGACAGGGAGGTCTGGCGTGATGCGATTCATGGGGTTGCAAAGAGTGGGACACGACTGAGCGACTGAACTGAACTGAACTTTCCTCTCTGACTCTGCGTATAAATACACATGCTTCTCTTTGTCTCTCAGCACTAATATTTTCCAAATTAACTTAATATCAGCAGAATCAATATCTATTTTTTTTCTTTTTAAAACTACCCTGAAGCATATCATACTTTATTTAGGAGTATTTAGGAGATACCAGTATTGAGGAGAAGAAAAAAATACATTGACAGAGGTATTCAAGCATGTATAAATGGAACAAAAGTTCATCATCTCTCCAATTTATTAATTTAAAATTTGAGATAACTAATGAGGAGTATACCGAAACATTATCTTTTCCCATCTAGTGAAAGAAAGACTGATGAACAAACCAATTACAGTGCCACGGTGTAAACAGATTGCCAGGGAAAAGCACTTTAGCGCACCAATTATGTGTGCAGACAGATTCCACTGATTAGAAGTGAGCCTTAGCTGTTCATTAAGATAAGTTCTGCAGGACTTGTAGTAGAATACATTTTGTAGTAATGTTATTTAAGAATTTCTACCTATGCATATTAATGAAAATACATTTATATTAGAAACTCTTAATTAAAGGCCCTATAACCAAATCCTAGATTAACCAGAGCTCTGCAGTCCTTTCTAACAGATGCCCAAGGATGCCTTTGTTTGTATTGGGGATGCTGCAGCCAGCAGGCACTCTCTGGACCACCTTCCAGTTGAGATATGTGTTTACCCAAGTCACAGCATCTATTCCCAAACTTGTTTGTGCCACTTGTACCAAGTATTATAAATCTGTAACTTAAATGTGACAAACTGATGAAGGGTGAGTGAGTGTTGTCTCTGCTAGAAAAACTAGGTCAAACTCTTACCACAATGGTTAATAATCACAAGTTGCAAAAAAAATTGCTGTTAAGTAACTGTTGACAGTTTTAATACATTCCTTTAAAAATGTAAAAATCTAGCATTCTGAACTGAGATTGCTAAATTTTCATTTCATCTTAAAGAAGGTAAACTTAGAAAACTTAATCAAGTTTATGCAAAAAGATGAAGAGATCTCTCAAGAGAGGACTTTAGACACTGGCTGCACATCAAAAAGTGAGAGAAAATGTACAATATATTTTCTTTAAATTGGGTATAAATGTTTTAGTTATGCCATTTCATCATTTTAAAGTTGTTCCCTTATATAAACAAGGACCACCTCCAGTCACATCAGACAGGGGCTATGACATGGGTTTTGTTAGGTCTTGAACACCCTACCGGATCCCTACTTGATAATGGAGTGGATTCTAGAGAAATTCTTGCTTGGTATCGTATTCTATAGAGAGAGTGTTCAGGCAAGAATTTGGCTTAAAATGACCTCATGTTATTAAGAGTGGCATCTCAAACAGTTGGTATAATAAAGGGGCTTGCAACGACGGATGTAGCTGTTCTCCTGTAATGCCTGAAGATGGTGAAGCTGCAGCCAAATGACATCCTCATGGTGTTTTCCCAGTACTCACCATGTCCCAGCCAACTTGCAGTTGTAAAGGTCACAGTGGTTAACATGCGTGGCGATACAAAGTCACACACAAACCTGCAATATTCTCTTACTGGAAGGGAACAAATGCTACCAAAAGCTTTAAGATACTTACTTTTTCCTTGCAAACATCAACTACTGTGCAACAGAGCATGGGATTTTACATACAGTAATCTGAGCCCCATCTGGCAGCCTGATGATAAAGCATCAAATCTCATTTGTCCACAGCTTTGCAGATAAAGGAAGGGCTATCAAGGCAGGTAACATCTAATACAATCATCTTTAGCAGAAGCGAAGATATGTGACCTTTCTTACCTAAAACTGATGGAGGAAACTCAGTGCATGTCACATAGTGTGAGAGTCCTATCAGCTGAGAGCAAAGAAACTTACCAAGTCAAAAAGCTTGCCCTTGCTCAGTGACACTCAGTCTGTCAACCACTGCTAAGTAACATGACAGATATTTATTTTATCAGAACTTCAGCTATTTGGGAGAAACCTTTTAGCAGCTGCAAAGACAGGCACCCCTCAGACTCACTAATTTTGCAAAGTTTCTGTTCTCTTTCTTGAGCAGCAATGTTTTTTTCTAGAATCACTAGTGAACTGACAAACTTTGGAGAGTGACTGGAAATCTGGATAACTATAGCTAATTTCACTCCTGTCAAATTGGCCCTCCTTCCATATAAATGGAGTAGGTGATATCTTTGAGATGTTCAGGGTTGTTTTCCCCAAATTTCACTGTAGCCTTTCACATATTTCCCATTGAACAAGCAGCATAGGCTGTGTCAAGAAAAAGATGACACCACAAACTACAGAGAACATGAGTCAAATTCCCAGCTTTTGATTCTCCAAGGAGAGACCAAGGCCAAAGAGAAAAGATCTGAAGGAGTCCCTGACCAATGGGATGAGGGTCCTCCCTGCCCGAAGTGAGAAAGAGACCCTCAGAACCAGATGGAGCAGGGGCAAGAACATTAGGTACACTGAGCCCTTGAAAATAGTTCCTGCTCCCCAAACTAGGTCCAGAGGAGGCAGGGGGCACAGAACTCCCAGACAGGGAGGGGAGCCCCAGAGCAGAAGTCATGGCTGTCTTTCCAAAGCAGGAACTGCACACTTCCTTGTGCCCAGCAAGGAATAGGAGTGCAGGAAAGATCTTCAAGGGCAAGTAAGTCAAACGGCCTAAGAACTCTGGAACCTCAGTGAGGAGTGCAGAAGCACCTGCTGTGTGTCTGTGGTATAGTGAGCTCTGAGAATTCGTGACCCCTGCCCCTGGGTCTCTTGGAGAAGCCAACAGATCAGTGTGCACAAATGTGTGTCTATGTTTGCATTTTCTAAAACTTCAAACCGAGATGGGTGCTATAAAGTTAAGGTGAGTGATGCTTGAGGCCCTCCTGATTTAAACTGCCATGACTCTCTAATTAGATCAGCAGCTACTGCACCCACTGAAGGCAAAGTCACAGGAAATAGATTTTAACCTCAGCTTAAATAAGAGAGTAACTTTTTGCTTTTTGAAAAAAATTTAAATACTCACCTATTTAACAGGTTATTCAATCTGCTCAGGACTTCCAAGAGTTTTCATCCATCTAGTAAGGCAGGAATTATTTTAACTAATCCTTTAATTGTCAGCTCTTATTTTTCTAGTTTATAAGAAAATATAGCTTTATTATAGAAAAGTCTGAAAACAAAACATAGACCACAATCCACCACAGAGATAATCAACATTAACAATTTTGTATATTTCCTTCTCACCTTTTTGCTATACCTTTTTTAACACTAGAGGCCAAGCAATTTAAACAACTTGCCTGCTATTTTCATGAGATGTTATTGTAGCAGGCATCTGTCATGCTAGCTGCACAGCATCTTTAGACAGCCTCCCTACATTATAGTAGATCCCTGGGCTCTGGGTCCTGCCTTCCCTAGATAAAAGCAAACAGACAGCAAACAATTCCTCCATCTCCCACCTGTCTTGAGTTGGGATGCCAATGTGGGACATAGGTTCTGCCAGTCAATTGGACCAACCTGGGACCCTGCCTTGGGAGTGAGCTTGTGGAGGGACAGGGTGGGCACAGGACACACCCCCCCCACACACACACACACACACCACCCTAAGAAATGGCGTGGGCTTGGGGGCAGTGGTAGTGGGCCACTTCCATGGCATGGTTCCAGCTGACGTCCTGCAAATTTGGCCTTCACTGACTCCCCCAAGCCCCTCAGCTGTAAGAGCCCTCTGCGTTCAGCACACATCCCCCTCTGCCTCCACTGTGTAGCGGGTGACTGCTCATATCTGTATCATAATCCACATGATTATGTGTCACAGAAGCACTGTGAGGTAGTCCCATGAAGCTCTTACTCTGAGATAATTAAAACTGAACCTCCAAAACTCTGACCCATTTAGGTTAATTTTTGTTCCCTTATTTATGTCTTAAAATTTAGGATCTTCTGAGGGATTTAGGGTCATTTATGGGTAGAAGGATCGTAAGAGTGGATAAACATCCTTTTAAAAGTTATTTAATCCCCTTTAAAATCTAAAGGGACATGAAAAATGGCAGAGTGATATTTATTCAAAAACATGGCACATTAATAAAAAATGGAAAAGCCAGGAACTAAACATACCTAACAAAGTAGCTGAAAAAAATTGTAGGTGTTAGTGAAGACTATACTACAGGCAGAATTTTATTTCATTGCAGTTGTTTTTCCTTTCAGCAACTCGGAAACATTTTTAATGTCTATGGTCAGAGAAAAGGATAAAATTATTTTACAGATCATCATCATACGCTATAATCCATGAGCTGCCTTTGTTTTTAACAATTAAATTCTTGACTCCAGTTTGTTTCAGGGCAAACACTCTGATTCATCTGGTCTTTTCCTCCCCACCCCTGATCACAGGCATGTTGCAGGTTTTGGACACAGAAGGGGCTCAAATGACATCACCATACAGTGCAGGGACAGGTGCCCACAGCAGACACCAGCAGCCAGGGAGCAAAGTTCCTCTGCTGAGCTTGACTTCAGGGTCCACACAAGGCACCAGGCCACCCCTGCCAAATACCCTCACATCAAAAGTTCCACGTTTCTGTCATTTCATCATCTACTGACTGCTATCAATATGCCAAACACAGTGCCATATCCTGGGGACACAAAGATGAAAAAGATAAAACAAAGATACAAAGATGGAAAGGACAAAACTCCTGCCCTCCAAGAAAGCTCAAAATCATGAGGAATGCCAACAAAGGTAAAAATAGTTGAACAACTTCATGATAGATGCAATAACAAAGCCGGAGGTTGGGGTGAGGACCTCCAACCCTCCTTTGAGAAAAGAAAAAAGACAATATCTGTAGACTGGAGCCCCAGGACATTCACTTTTACACACAGAAACTACTTTGTAGTTAGCTGAATTGCCCTCTCCCCAAGTGGATTCCAAGTAGCATAAGATGGAATTTACCATTCTTTACCATTTGCCCTATATAAACCTTGCCTGGAAAATCCCATGGACCGTTGAGCCTGGTGGGCTGCAGTCCATGGGGTCGCAAAGAGTAGGGCACAACTGAGCAACTAACACACACTATTTGCCCTCTACAAACCAACAGTCTGCAGAGGGAGGTCTATGTTTGCGTTACCTGAATAGGCTATGAGAGCTAATAAGCATGTGATTTTTCAAACAAAGAAAACTACTTGAGAATTTCAGTATCTATATATCATTCTCTAGAGTAATGAATATACAGACACACACACACACAACCACAGTATACATTATGGAATGTGGAATAAAAATGTTACAGGAAGGGGTGTTTCTTAAAAGATCTAAAAACTAGCAGGTTCGTAAAACTACTCCTTCCTCCCTTCCCCCTGCCATTTATCTATCCAAATTTTTATCCCCCTCAAAGCATTTGAGCTTTATATAATTAGATTTTAAAAGATAATATGGGTATTGAGCCACGCACGCTCTGTTCTAGAGAACTCTCTTTAGTTTGGTATCCCCAGGAAGCAAACATTGAGACAGAATATGAAGCAGGTAATCAATCCAGGCAAGGGGGTAGTAAAGGGAAGTAAAGGGAAGGGAGCCATTCAAAGGCCTGTTATCAAGCCAGTTATCACTGTGGAAGAATCCTGGGGCAAGCATAGAACACACCTCTGGGCTCCTCTGTCCAAGGGCGGGGACCAGCTCCCTTCATTTACTGGCTCAGGCTGCTCCTGTGAGTATCAATTCCCCTGCTGGAGCACAGAGGCCCTGACAGCCAGGGATGTCTCCAGGCAGAGCTGCCCATGAGGCAGGTGGTAGCGGGGTCCATGTACAGGAAATGCTACTCAGTCAGGGGACAGCCAAAAACATCTTCCACAAGGATGAATAAAGGAAACCTCCTCCACTTTAAATAATGCTCTATTTTATCTACACGCCTGAAGAGAACTAGGATATAGTGATTCTGAGGATTTCCCAGGTGGCAGTAGTGTTAAAGAATATGCCTGCCAATGCAGGAGGCATAAGAGACTGGGTTTGATCCCTGGGTCAGGAAGGTCCCCTGGAGGAGGGCATGGCAACCCACTCCAGTATTCTTGCCTGGAGAATCCTATGGACAGAGGAGCCTGAAGGGCTACAGTCCATGGGGTCTCAAAGAGTCAAACACGACTGAAGTGACTTAGCACGTATGCATCATTCTGAGACATAGTGTTGGTAACACTGAATAAAGTGAAAGAAAGTGAAAGTCACTCAGTTGAGCCCAAGTCTTTGGACCCCATGGACTATACAGCCCATTGAATTCTCTGGTCCAGAATACTGGAGTGGGTAGCCTTTCCCTTCTCCAGGGGATCTTTCCAACCCAGGGATCAAACCCAGGTCTCCCACATTGCAGGCAGATTCTTTACCAGTTGAGCCACAAGGGAAGCCCATGAATACTGGACTGGGTAGCCTATCCCTTCTCCAGTGGATCTTCCTGACTCGGGAATTGAACTGGGGATTTTTACAAACTGAGCTATCAAGGAAGCCCTTATATGAATAATGAAAGCGCAAATCAATTAGAACCTATTGGTAAATTCCATCTCCTATGCTTTCCCAATAGTCATGTATGGATGTCAGAGTTGGACCATAAAGAAGGCTGAGCACTGAAGAATTGACGTTATTGAATGGTAGTGCCAGAGAAGACTCTTGAGAGTCTTTTAGACTGCAAGGAGATCAAACCAGTCAATCCCAGAGGAGATCAACCCTAGATATTAATTGGAAGAACTGAGCTAAAGCTGAAGCTCCAATACTTTGGCCACCTGATGCAAAGAGCTAACTCATTGGAAAAGACCTTGTAGTTGGGAAAGACTGAGGGCAGGAGGAGAAGGGGATGACAGAGGACGAAATGGTTTGGATAGCATCACCAACTCAATGAACATGAGTTTGAACAAACTCTGGAAGATAGTCCTGGACAGGGAAGCCTGGCATGTTGCAGTCCATGGAGTTGCAAAGAATCAAACATGACTTAGCAACTAAACAACAACAATGCTTTTCAAGACTTAGTTTACAAACACATTAGCAGTATATAGGCATATTATGTACAGATAATTAAAAAAATGAATAATAATAATACAGATAAAAATGAAGAACAAATAAGAGCAGAAGTGTTTCAGATATTTTTGTTTGGCAAATACACTATTCCTGGCTCCTGTTTAGATTATATTTTCATTTGTGGTGACAAGTTCCATGCAGTGTTTCAATGCTGGTATCCTAACAAATTACACAAGTTGCCTTTTATTTTTAAGGAACAAAAAGAGTAAACAGCAACTTTAGGAGTTTTGAAGATAAATATTGCCTGAATAAAAAGTAACTAATAATCATGTGAATTCAATGATTTTTCCTATCTGTGCAAATTTAAAAAAAAAAAAAAAGAAATAGCTTGAACATCTCAAGACTGGAATGGCACTGGTGCTCAGTGAAGGTTGTCCACAGGGTACCTCTGGTGTCAATGTAAGAATAGAGTTGGATTTTGGACAGATTCCAACCAGCCTTTTCCCAGGGAGCTTCTTGGAAGTCACATGGGGAAGAGACAAAGTATCTGCTCTGCTGTGCAAAGCCCCGCCTCCAATGGCTTGACAGAGTCCATGGCTGAGCACAGGAATCTGCAAGTGAGCATGAATTGATGGGGGCAGAGAGGCTGTGATCTGTGCCTTCGTGGCCAGGTAGCTCACCTCCCAGTGTGTAAGTCAGTCTCCACCAAAGCTGCTGGGACTATCTCCTGAGAGTTTACTGAGAACAAACAGCCCTTCCCCTCTCCTTTCAGCCAAAAAATGAGTGGGTTCCCTTCATGATGAGCAGCGTCCTGGAGCTCCTTTCCACAGCCCGGCAAAGTTATCTTTACCACCGGGGATGTAATAGAGCCAATTCTAATTCTCTTCAGAACCAGTGAGGACTCTTCCACCCTCTCCTTCTCCCACACACCTCCCAACAATGGTCAGACAGTTCTGTCTTTCTTATTCACTTATTCTTATTTCTGCTCACACAATTGAGCAGTCATTAAACATTGTGGCTTAATTAAGAGACACCGGTGGCTCTCTCCCAGTCCCTGGGTGATTTGTAACTGATCTAAGCCTACCATGTAATCCTTTGCCAGTGATCAGTCTAGACATGTGGTGTAATTCTGATCTGGGAGATACGGAGAGAAGTCTCATGATGGCTTCCTGGGACAGGTGCTCCTCACTGATTAAAAAAAAAAGGGAAGCATGGGAGGAAAGTCTCATTTCTTCCTTTTCTGCACTGCTATGATTTGCCTGTGAGTCCTTCAGTCTTGGCAGCCAGCTGGCATCCTGGAGGAACTGCCCTGAGATAGCAGGCTGGGTGATGGGAAGGCACCAGCACTCCTGCTGACTTCATTACCAGTATCTACACTCCCTCTGGACTTCCTGCTAGGGAGATATGTCTTTCTTATTTTTAAGCCATCCTGGTGGCCAAAGATAGCCTCATACCAACACTTTGCTACAAGAAGAAAGAGAATACTTTTTTAAAAGAGATTAGAAGCAGAAGTAGAGAGTGTGGTGAACATTCCACTCATCTATACAGACTTCAAGCTGTGAAAACTCAAAGGATGGAGGTTAGGTTTAGCTGTGTTGTACATAAAGATTAGAAAGAGAGAAGCCCCTTGAGAACAGGGGCTATGTGTTATTTCCTTAGAAAGTACTAAGTCTCCTATCTTAAACTAGAAAAGATAACCTGGCTCTTTTTTATACATTGGTATGAATCTTCAAAACAAACAAAAAAAATCATGACAAAGTAAACTACAATGAACTATACAAAAATGGATCTACTGTGAGAAAAAAGTATTTGAATAAAGGACTAGAAATTATCTGTTGTTAGTGAATCTAGAAACTAAGACAACATGGGATTTCTTTAAACATTTTGAAAACAATTTTATTCACTGATTCAAAATTCTCATATGTCAAAATCTTAGCAGTTACCAAAATTTATCAAGATTCAGAAAAATTAAAATTTCACAACTGTTTCTTTCCTTCCCTTGGGTAGAGACATTGGAGTTGTGATACAAATAGGAAGTTTCTAAAATAAAGGACAATGAGGAAAAGAGTGAAGTAAAGGGCATGGATAGTCCAGCAATCTAAAAATAAAAATGAGACAAAACATACAAATAAAAAAAAATGAGATGAAAATAACCGAGGGGGGAGGGAAACAATTTCTAAAATATTTGGTCTCATTCCACTCCTGCTCCCCATCCACAAATTAAGAAAACACATTTCAATAAATAAAAGTATATACACATTTTTCTATAATTCTCTGGAGATAGAAAAAGTTGCTAATGTAAGGAATTATTTTGTTTTTCATAATCTGAAGCCTCAAACTTAAGAAATTACGGATGATATCATTAGGTGTTAGAAGCACAAGGCTGATCATTATAACTTTTAGAAGAAGGTAGGACAAAGTTTCAAGAAGTGCAAGTGATTTTTATTCACGTGGCAGCATTATGAGAAGCATCCATGTAAGAGAAATCTCTCTTGACACCTCAGGGCTAGGTTCTGGGACAACATCTAGTCACATATGAGTTCCCATATGGGCCTGAAGGCACCCAAAGTCAGCTCAGAGTCCACTCAGTGGGATTCCCAGCATCTGGCAGACCTGATGTCTCTGAATGGAACCAAGCTTATGCATTCCCTATGTTTCAAAATTCAGCTCATTCATTACCTCCACCATAGTGACTATCACTCTGACAACTATGTATTTTTATATTTATTTCTTGATCTCCAACTCCAGACTGATAACATTTACATTTTGCTCCTTTCTATAGCCTCGATGTCTAGCACAAGTCTTAGCACATAGTGGATGCTCCATCAGTGTTCATTGGCTCATAAATGATCTAAATTAACACCACACTAAGCACTGTTGCACAGATGGTGGGAGACACAATTCCTATTCATGATTTTCCCCTTATGGAAGCATAAAAACTTGCATGTTGGGAATCCATCAGAAAATGAAAGTTTCTAAAACTGTGCTTCCTTCTATGTGGATCACAATACACTGTGGAAAATTCTTCAAGAGATGGGAATACCAGATCATCTAACCTGCCTCTTGAGGAATCTGTATGCAGGTCAGGAAGAAACAGTTAGAACTGCACAGGGAACAACAGACTGGTTCCATATAGGAAAAGGAGTATGTCAAGGCTGTATATTGTCACCCTGCTTATTTAACTTATATGCAGAGTACATCATGAGAAACACTGGACTGGAAGAAACACAAGCTGGAATCAAGATTGCCGGGAGAAATATCAATAACCTCAGATATGCAGATGACACCAACCTTATGACACAAAGTGAAGAGGAGCTAAAGGGCCTCTTGATGAAAGTTAAAGAGGAGAGCGAAAAAGTTGGCTTAAAGCTCAACATTCAGAAAACGAAAATCATGGCATCTGGTCCCATCACTTCATGGGAACTAGATGGGGAAACAGTGGAAACAGTGTCAGACTTAATTTTTTGGGCTCCAAAATCACTGCAGATGGTGACTGCAGCCATGAAACTGGAAGACGCTTACTCCTTGGAAGAAAAGTTATGGCCAACCTAGATAGTATACTCAAAAGCAGAGACATTACTTTGCCGATTAAGGTCTGTCTAGTTATGCTGTTCATGGGGTTCTCAAGGCAAGAATACTGAAGTGGCTTGCCAGTCCCTTCTTCAGTGGACCATGTTCTGTTAGACCTCTCCATCATGACCCGCCTGTCTTGGGTTCCCCCGTAGGCATGGCTTGGTTTCATTGAGTTAGACAAGGCTGTGGTCCTAGTGTGATTAGATTGACTAGATTTCTGTGAGTATGGTTTCAGTGTGTCTGCCCTCTGATGCCCTCTTGCAACACCTACCATCTTACTTGGGTTTCTCTTACCTTGAGTGTGGGGTATCTTTTCACGGCTGCTCCAGCAAAGCACATCTCCAAAATCACTGCAGATGGTGACTGCAGCCATGAAATTAAAAGATGCTTACTCCTTGGAAGAAAAGTTATGACCAACCTAGATAGCATATTCAAAAGCAGAGACATTACTTATCAAACTAAGGTCTGTCTAGTCAAGGCTATGGTTTTTCCTGTGGTCATGTATGGATGTGAGAGTTGGACTGTGAAGAAGGCTGAGCGCGGAAGAATTGATGCTTTTGAACTGTGGTGTTGGAGAAGACTCTTGAGAGTGCCTTGGACCACAAGGAGACCCAACCAGTCCATTCTTAAGGAGATCAACCCTGGGATTTCTTTGGAAGGAATGATGCTGAAGCTGAAACTTCAGTACTTTGGCCACCTCATGCGAAGAGTTGACTCACTGGAAAAGACTCTGATGCTGGGAAGGATTGGGGGCAGGAGGAGAAGGGGACGACCGAAGATGAGATGGGTGGATGGCATCATGGACTCAATGGACATGAGTCTGAGTGAACTCCGAGAGATGGTGATGAACAGGAGGCCACGTGTGTTGTGATTCATGGGGCCGCAAAGAGTCGGACATGACTGAGCGACTGAACTGACTGAACTGAGTCAAGGCTATGGTTTTTCCAGTGGTCATGTATGGATGTGAGAGTTGGACTGTGAAGAAGACTGAGTGCCAAAGAATTGATGCTTTTGAACTGTGGTGTCGGAGAAGATTCTTGAGAGTCCCTTGGACTGCAAGGAGATCCAACCAGTCCATTCTGAAGGAGATCAACCCTGGGATTTCTTTGGAAGGGATGATGCTAAAGCTGAAACTCCAGTACTTTGGCCACCTCATGAGAAGAGTTGACTCATTGGAAAAGACTCTGATGCTGGGAGGGATTGGGGGCAGGAGGAGAAGGGGATGACCGAGGATGAGATGGCTGGATGGCATCACTGACTCGATGGACGTGAGTCTGAGTGAATTTCGAGAGATGGTGATGGACAGGGAGGCCTGGCGTGCTCCGATTCATGGGGTCGCAGAGTCGGACACGACTGAGTGACTGAACTGAACTGAACATCACTGCTGGAATGGCCCTCATCTGGAAGTGACTTACACATGGAAGCTGGATAGTAACATTTGCATAGACAGAGAAAAATGGCAAAGAGCTATTTCAACCTGAAAATGTTTCTGCTCAGATGTTTCATAAATTCTCAGTGATAACTTCCACTGGATGACTTGGCCCAGAGGAAGTAGAAAACTGCCCTGTTTCTAATCCTATTTTCTCACTCAACCTCTATCCCAATCACAGAATGAATTTTATGTATTTATAGAACATTAAAGCTAGTAGACAGTCAAGTAGATCCATCAGAGAAGCTCAACCTATTAAAGTTCTGAGGATTGAATGCTTTTTTGACTGTCAGTTTTTGAAAAAATATTTATTGGAGTATAGTTGATTTACAATGTTGTATTATTTACTGTTGTACAGTAAAGTGATTTAGTTATACACATACATATATCCACTCTTTTCACTCTTTTTAAGATTCTTTTCCCATATAGGTCATTACAGAGTATTGAGTAGAGTTCCCTATGCTATACAGCAGGTCGTTATTGGTTATCTGTTTTATATATCAGTTCAGTTCAGTTCAGTTCAGTCACTCAGTCATGTCCAACTCTTTGCGACCCCATGAATCACAGCACGCCAGGCCTCCCTGTCCATCACCAACTCCTGGAGTTCACTCAGATTCACGTTCATCGAGTCAGTGATGCCATCCAGCCATCTCATCCTCGGTCATTCCCTTCTCCTCCTGCCCCCAATCCCTCCCAGCACCAGAGTCTTTTCTAATGAGTTAACTCTTTGCATGACATGGCCAAAGTACTGGAGTTTCAGTTTTAGCATCGTTCCTTCAAAGAAATCCCATTTTATATATAGTAGTGTGTATTTTTCAGTTCCAATTTCCCAGTTTATCCTTCCTTCCAGCCTTACTCCCTGGTAACCATAAGTTTGTTTTCTACATCTGTAACTTTTTTTTTTTTGTAGATAAGTACATTTGTACCATTTTTCTTTAGATTTCAAATATTAACAATATCATATTGTGTCTATGCCTGACTCTCTTCACTTAGCATAATAATCTCTAGGTCCACCCGTGTTGCTGTAAATGGCATTATTTCATTCCTTCTATGGCTATGTAATATTCCATCATATATATATACCCCACATCTTTTTTATCCATTCATCTGTTGATGGATATTTAGGTTACTTCCATGACTTGGCTATTGTAAATAGTGGTGCAATGAACACAAAGATGCATGTTTTGAATTATGTTTTGCTCCAGATATATGACCAGGAGTAAGAGTATCAGATCATATGGTAGTTCTATACTTAGTTTGTTAAGGAACCTCCATACTATTCTTCTTCGTGGTTGTATCAATTTATATTCCCTCCAACAGTGTAGGAGTGTTCCTTTTTCTCCACACCCTCTCCAGTGTTTATTATTTGTAGAGTGTTTGATGATGACCATTCTGACTGGTATTGAGGTGATGCTTCACCGTAGTTTTGATTTTCATTTCTTTATAGTATCCAAGATTGAGTACTGCATCCAAGGTCATAGAGAAGTTACAGCAGAGCTGACATTCACCTCTTGGAGGAGGAAAGGGACCACAGCTCCGAAGAACAGACATTCATCTCCAAGTTTAACAGTTTACCCTCTCTTGTTTGTGTATAGAATCTACAGTGCTAAGATACCCCAAACTTTCTCATTTTTCAAACCATTTACCAAAGAACAAAAACTCCTGTCATCTGTTCTACTTACTTGCTCCTTAACAACAAAGAAGAGGAAACAAAATGACTAGAGGAACAGTCTTGCTCCTGATGAGGCACTGCCGAAGCTATGTCTGTTTTTATTAATTTTCATTTGAGTTCTATGGAAAATCTAACCAAGAGTCAACAATTTTGTCAGTTCCAGAGTCCCAGAGTTGAAAGTTTGTGATAAGATCACACAGAAAAATAAGATAATGTTCTCTAGGAATTACCTTTCCTAGCAAAGTGGTAAAATTACATTTCTGAAGTTGTCCTGGGTACAACAAACCTGTAAATGTGACACTGTGTGTGAGGGCCAGTTTTAAAATCAATTGCGTAAAACTCATTTGATTCAAAACTGTCCAACAATGCAGTAACATGCCTTGAGAATAAAAATAAATATCAGTAACATAAGGTTCAGAGACATTTCACCCAACTACTGCTTGAGATGTTTGCTGGTCCATTCAGGCCATGAGCAAAGTTTAGAAGTAACAAGTATAACTAATAAATTCTTATCTGTGTGGGTTACAACAAACTGTGGAAAATTCTTCAAGAGATGGGAATATCAGACCACCTGACCTGCCTCCTGAGAAATCTGTATGTAGGTCAAGAAGCAACAGTTAGAACTGGACTTGGAACAACAGACTGGTTCCAAATTGGGAAAGGAGTACATCAAGGCTGGATATTGTCACCCTGCTTATCTAACTTACATGCAGAATACATCATGAGAAATGATAGGCTGGATGAAGCACACGCTGGAATCAAGATTGCCAGGAGAAATACCAATAACTTCACATATGCAGATGACACCACACTTATGGCAGAAAGTGAAGAAGAACTAAACAGTCTATTGCTGACAGTGAAAGAGCAGAGTGAAAAAGTTGGCTTAAAGCTCAGCATTCAGAAAACTAAGGTCATGGCATCTGGTCCCATCACTTTATGGCAAATAGATGGGGAAACAGTGGAAACAGTGACAGACTTTATTTTCTTGGGCTCCAAAATCACTGCAGATGGTGACTGCAGCCAGGAAATTAAAAGACACTTGCTCCTTGGAAGAAAAGTTATGACCAACCTGGACAGCATATTAAAAAGCAGAGATATTCCTTTGCCAACAAAGGTCCATCTAATGAAAGCTATGGTTTTACCAGTAATCACATATGGATGTAAGAGTTGGACTATAAAGAAAGCTGAGCACCAACGAATTGATGCTTTTGAACTGTGGTGTTGGAGAAGACTCTTGAGAGTCCTTGGACTGCAAGGAGATCCAACCAGTCAATCCTAAAGGAAATCATTCCTGAATATTCATTGGAAGGAGTGATGCTGAAACTCCAATCCTTTGGCCACCTCATGCAAAGAGTTGACTCACTGGAAAAGACTCTAATGCTGGGAGGGATTGGGGGCAGGAGGAGAAGGGGACAACAGAGGATGAGATGGATGGATGGCATCACCGACTTGATAGACCCGAGTTTGAGTGAACTCCGGGAGTTGGTGATGGACAGGGAGGCCTGGTGTGCTGCGATTCATGGGGTCGCAAAGAGTCGGACACGACTGAGCGACTGAACTGACTGACTGACTGATGCTGGGAAAGACTGAAAGCGGGAGGAGAAGGGGACAACAGAGGATGAGATGGTTGGATGGCATCACTGACTCAATGGACATGAGTATGAATAAACTCCAGGAGTTGGTAATGGACAGAGAGGCCCGGCGTGCTGCAGTTCATAGGATCGCAAAGAGTCAGACATGACTGAACGACTGAACTGAACTGAACTGAACATAAGATTCAAGGCAACAAATCACTCATTTGCTCTATCACACTTTGAAACATACAGATCTTAGTGCAAAGAAAGATCCTGTTCAGTCAGCAATGAAATTAAGGATGACAATGTCAGTAAGACATGAAAGAATAATTTACCACAGATAATCAGGTTAGCCTATCTTGTTACGACTGTTCTATGCTCCAAATTTACAATTACTGTTAGGTTAATATTCAAAATGCAAAATTCTAATGCATAATTCATACCAGGTTTTATTTTGAATATTACAAATATCCTAGAACTGCAGATTTCAATGAGATAGTCAGATGTGATGCAAAGCCTACCATGAAATCAAGACATAACAACAAATTGAGTTTTAAGAAGCAGCAAAAACTGATTAGCTCCATTTCCCGGACTAGGTAAAGCCAACAAAGGATAAATAAACCCTAAAGTAAAATTAAATTAGGATCCAACCAAGAAGAAAGTTTGTGTTCCAAAAATAATACCAAAAAAAAAAAAAAAAATCTAGGGTTTCAGGGAAATAAAGTCATCTGATTATATTTGTAGCAGGCGCTGGCTGGCCTCAGGGTAACATGAAGACAGCCAAATGGGAAAAAAATTTATATTTTTAAAAAGCTCAACTGTGTAAAATGCATTTGATACTCTATTTCATCATCATAGTACTTATAGAGATTTAAGTTAAAACTCTCTCTTGACTATAGCATTAGTCAAAGAGAGAGTCAAATGTTACTGCATTTAATTTTGAGAGAGAAAGGAAGGGAAATAAAGCTGTGGATTAGCATACTCTCATTAGAGGATTTAAGCAACTGGGTTTTTGGGTCTTACTACTTTCACTTTTTGATGAATTTTGCCAATGCTGAGTTTTTATGACCAAGAAAGCTAGGAGTTAATCTACTGACAAAGGTCCAATAAAAATCTGCTACTAGGAAGGAGCCAGTTTCCCTGAATGACAGCTTATGGGTTTAGTCATCAATCTATAACACACAAAAAAGTCACAATGGGCTGTGTAAGGAGAGGAAGGGATGGAGGAATTCGGGCTGGCCCACCCCTGATCAACACAAGGCTTCATTATCCAGAGTCAGGAGGCTGAGGGAAGCCTGGCTGAGACACATGCTCTGGAAACATACATCTGCTGCACCTCACGGGGTAGCTATGTCAAGCTTTCCCATCTGCCCAAGGAGTCTGCAGGAACCCAGTAGGGAGACCAGCTCCTCAGGCTACCATGTTGAACAAAGGACACTGAAAAAGAGTATTAAGCATGGTTTTCCACCAGCACTGTTTCTAAAGAATATCGAATTTATTTAAGGATCAATCAAAGTGTTTTCATGTTCATATAGTGAAAGAAAGAAGAACCCTTAGACTCATAAAGCATGATATCTGAGGAAGTCTCAGTGCTTCTCAAATTGTGCTGTGCACAGGGAAGGAAAGGATGCTGATGGCTGAGATCTGAGAAAAACATTTATTAATATTCTTATATTGTTCTGGATTTTTTCTTTTTTTTCTCTGTTGCTATGGTTGTTGATTTTATTATTAGTATTATTAGTATTAATTCAAAGCTTTAATCCCACTTTCTATTTCCTTTATATAGTTCTACCTCTATGTTGGCTTTTCGAGATTCTCAGAGGGTTTTTTCTTATTTTAAGTTTTTTGTTTTTCTTATTGTTCTTTTCCTGTTGCAGTTATTCTTTAATATATATAATCCTTTTACATACTTCTACTTAACTTTTCCTTAATTTTTTTTCCTTTTCTTTCTTTCTTTCTTTTTCTCACCATGCTTGTTAGTTTGTTTTGTTTTCTTTCCTTTAATCCCCAGTTGGCATTCTGCTTTGATCTTGTTTTCTGATTTGTGCTTTAGTTAGCTTTTTTTTAATTAGTCAGTATTATTTTTGGTTTTCTTTGCTTGCTGGGTCACTCCCTTGTACTTTCTTTCCTTTGGACTATTTTGGTTTTGTTTGTGTGTATCTGTGTGTCTATGTGTGTTCCTTAGCTTTTGCTATTATTTCTCTGATTTTATATTTACCATTTGTCTAGGGTTTGGTTGTTTCTCGTTTGGCTTTAATTTCCTTTGATGCCATAACAAACAACTTGTGGAATCTTGGTTTCTCAGCCAGAGATCAGGCCTGAGCCTTTGGACCCTAGACTGTCAAAGAAGTGATCCCAGGTAGTATTAACTAGTGAGAACTCCCACAAAGCCCTCCACCTGTTCCAACACCAAGCATCACACAATTGCCAGCAGCACTCAATGCAAGATGCCTCACCTAAACAATAAGCAAGACGAAAACATAAATCCAGTCATCAGCAGAGAGGCTTCCACTTCCCATAGACATCATAAAACATACCACCTCACACAGGCCCTTCCCATCAGAGGGAAAAAATTCACCTTCTCCACCAGAACACAGACACAAGTCACTCCCAGCACAAAGTCTACATAAACCACTGGACCAACCCACACACTGAGAGCAGGAACCAAAAGGAAGAAGGAACGCAATCCTAAAGCATGGAAACAGGAGACCTCAAACACAGTAAGTTACAAGAGAAATGAAAAGACAGAAATATGGTGCAAATGAAGGGACAAGGTAAAATCTCACAAGACCAAATAAGTAAAAAGGAAATGGGCAAACTATTTGAAAAAGATTTCAGAATAACAATAGTAAAGACTATACAAAACCTTGAAAATAGAATGGGAAAAGATGCAAGAATCAATTAACACATTTAACAAGGACCTAGAAGAAATAAAGAATAAATAAACAGAAATGAACAACACAATAACTGAAAGTAAAAATACTCTAGAAGGAATCAATAGCAGAATAACTGAGACAGAAGAACAAATAAGTGAGCTGGAATGAAAAATAATGCTAGAAATAACTGTTGAAGAGCAGAAAAAAAGGATGAAAAGAATTGAGGATATTTTCAGAGACCTCTGGGACAATATTAAATACACCAATATTCAAATCATAGGGGTCCCAGACGCAGAAGAGAAAAAGAAAGGGTCAGAAAATTTTGAAGAGATTATAGTTGAAAACTTCCTTATCATGAGAAAGGAAATAATCAAGTCTAAGCAGCACAGAGAGTCCCATACAGGATAAACCCAAGGAGAAATGCTTCAAGACACATACTAATCAACCTAACAAATATTATACACAAAGAAAGAATAATAAAAGCAGCAAGGGAAAAGCAACAAATAACATATAAAGGAAACCCCATGCAATTAACAACTGATCTTTCACAAGAAATTCTGCAGGCCAGAAGAGAATGGCAGGATATATTTAAGGTACTGAAAGGGAAAAACCTACAACCAAGATTACCTGGCAAGGGTCTCACTCAAAATCAATGGAGAAATCAAAAGCAAGCAAAAGCAAAAGAGAATTTAGCACCACAAAGCCAGCTTTGCAACAAGTGTTAAAGGGACTTCTATAGTTAAGAAACACAAGAGAAGTAAAAGACCTACAAAAACAAACCTAAAGCAATTAAGAAAATGCCAATAGGATCACACATATCAATAATTACCTTAAATGTAAATGGATTAAATACTCCAATCAAAAGACACAGACTGACTGAATAGATACAAAAATAGGACCTATATATATGCTTCTACAAGAGACCCACTTCAGACCTAGAGATTCATACAGACTGAAAGTGAGAGGATGGAACAATACATTCCATGCAAATAGAAATCAAAAGAAAGTCAGGTAGCAATGCACACATCAGAAAAAATAGATCTTAAAGAATATTGCAAGAGATAAGGAAAAAACTGTATAATGATCAAGGGATCAATCCAAGAAGAAGATATAACAATTGTAAATATTTACACACCCAACATAGGAGCACTCCAATACATAAGGCAAACACTAACTGACATAAAATTTGACCGTAACATAATAACAGTACTAATGCCTATCCTTCCTGCTAAGTCACTTCAGTCATGTCTGACTCTGTTGTGACCCAACAGATCGTAGCCTCCCAGGCTCCTCTGTCCATGGGATCCTCCAGGCAACTATATTGGAGTGAGTTTCCATGCCTTCCTCCAGGAGGTTTTCCTGACCCAGGGATCAAACCCATATCTCTTTTCCCAAAAAAATCTCAGAGGAGGAAAACTTCCAAATTCCATACTCATTCTATGAGGCAACCATCACCCTGATACCAAAACAAGATAAAGACATCATACACAAAAAGAAAATTACAGGCTAATATCACTGATGAACATAGAAGCAAAATCCTCAACAGAATTCTAGCAAACAGAATCCAACAACACATTAAAAAGATGAGAGACCATGACCAAGTTGGGTTTATCCCAGGGATGCAAGGATTCTTCAATATATGCAAATCAATCAAATTAACACCAAATTAACAGACTGAAAATAAAAACCATATGATCATCTCAATAGATGCAGAAAAACTTTCAACAAAATTTAGTACCCATTTATGATAAAAACTTTTCAAAAAATGGGCACAGAAGGAACATACATCAACATGATAAAGGCCATATATGATAAATCCACAGCAAACATTATTCTCAATGGTAAAAATTGAAAGCATTTCCTCTAAGATCAGAAACAAGACAAGGGTACCCACTCTTAACACTATTATTCAACATAGTTTTTGAAGTCCTAGCCATGGCAATCAGAGAAGAAAAAGAAATAAAAGGAATTCAGATCAGAAAAGAAGATGTAAAACTCTCATTCCTTGCAGATGACAGGATACTATACATAGAAAACTCTAAAGATATGATCAGAAAATTATTAGAGCTAATCAATGAATTCGGTAAAGTTACAGGATTCAAAATCAATACATAGAAATAACTTGCATTCTTATACACTAACAATGAAAAATCAGAAAGAGAAATTAAAGAAGCAATCTCATTTTCTACTGCCACAACAACAGCAACAAAAACCTACCTAAGGAGACAAAAGAGTTATATACAGAAAACTATTTAAGACACTGAAAGAAATCAAAAACAACATAAACACATTGAAAGATGCTCTATGCTCCTGGGTTGGAAGAATTAATACTATGAAAATCACGATATTACCAAAAGCAATCTACAGATTCAGTGCAACCCCTATCAAATTACCAATGGCATTTTTCAAAAACTGGAACAACTTTCACAATTTGTGTGTAAACACAGAAGACCATGAATAGTCAAAGTAATCTTGAGAAAGAAGAATGGAGCTGGGGGAATCAACCTTCCTGATTTCAGACTATACTACAAAGCTACAATCATCAAGATAGTATGGTGCTACCACAAAAATAGAAATATAGGCCAATGGAACAAGATAGAAAGCCCAGAGATAAACCCAGGCAACTATGGACACTTTATCTTTGACAAAAGAGGCGAGAATATACAATGGAGAAAAGGTGGTCTCTTCAATAAGTGGTGCTAGGAAAAGTGGACAGCTACATGAAAAATAATGAAATTAGAACACTTCCTAACACTATGCTGCTGCTGCTGCTAAGTCGCTTCAGTCGTGTCTGACTCTGTGCAACCCCACAGATGGCAGCCCACCAGGCTCCACCATCCCTGGGATTCTTCAGGCAAGAACATTGGAATGGGTTGCCATTTCCTTCTCCAAGGCATGAAAGTGAAAAGTGAAAGTGAAGTCACTCAGTAAGTGTCTGACTCTTCGTGACCCCATGGACTAGAGCCTACCAGGCTCCTCCATCCATGGGATTTTTCCAGGCAAGAGTACTGGAGTGGGTTGCCATTGCCTTCTCCATACACAAAGACAAACTCAAAATAGATTAAAGACCTAACTGTAAGGCCAGAATCTATAAAACTCCTAAGAGGATAATACAGGCAGCATACTTATTAACATAAATCACAGCAAGATCCTTATGACCCACTTCCTAGAATAATAGAAATAAAAACAAAAATAAGCAACTGGTATCTAATTAAACTTCAAAGTTTTTGCACAGCAAAGGAAACTATAAACCAGGTAAAAAGACAACTCTCAGAATGGGAGAAAATATTAGCAAATGAAACAAATGACATAGGCTTAATCTTCAAAACATATAAGTAGCCCATGCAACTGAAAACCAGAAAAACAAACAACCCAAAGAGTGGGCAGAAGACCCAAACAGACATTTCTCCAAAAAGACATACAGATGGCTAAGAAACACATGAAAAGATGCTCAGCATCACTCATTATTACAGAAACACAAATAACAACTACAGAGATATCACCTCACACTGGTCAGAATGGCCATCATCAAAATAGCTACAAACAATAAATGCTGGAGAGGGTTGGAGAAAAGGGAACCCTCTTGCTTTGTTGGTGGGAATGTAAATTGATACAGCCACTATGGAAGACTGTATGGAGATTCCTTTAAAAACTAGGAATAAAACTACCATATGACCCAAGAATCCTACTACTGGGCATATACCCTGAGAAACCATAATTGAAAATGTACCCCAGTGTTCACTGCAACACTATTTATAATAGCTAGGACACACGGAAGCAACCTAGATGTCCTTTGACTGATGAATGGATAAAGAAGTTGTGGTACATACATATAATGGAATATTACTCAGCCATAAAAAGGAATGCATTTGAGTCTGTTCTAATGAGATGGATGAACCTAGAGTTTATTATACAGAGTGGAGTCAGAAAGAGAAAAACAAATATTGTACATTGACATATACATATGGAATCTAGAAAAATGGTACTGATGAACCTATTTGCAGGGCAGCAGTGGAGACACAGAAAACAGACATGTGGACACAGTGGGGGAAGGAGAGGGTGGAATGAATGGAGGAAGAAGCATGGAAACATATAGACTATCATACGTAAAATAGGTAGCCAGTGGGAATTTGCTATATGACTCAGGGAACTCAAACTGGTGTTCTGTGCCAACCTAGAGGGGTGGGACTGCATGGGAGGTGGGAGGGAGGTTTAAGAGGGAAGGGACAAATGTATACTTATGTCTGATTCATGATGATGTATGGCAGAAACCAACACAAGATTGTAAGGCAATTATCCATCAATTAAAAATAAATAAATCTTTTTTAAAAAATAAAAATCTATCCCAATATAGTCCAGGGTGAGCCCAGGGCCCCACATTTCTAACAAGGTTCTATGTGGCACCCTGAGCAGCTAGTCTAGGGAGCACACTTGGAATGGCAAACCTAAGAGTAGAGTTGGGTCATAAGTCTGCTGGGGCTGCAAATGTTGAAGGGTCCCAGCACTCTCAAGAAGCTGCAGGGCTGGGGGGTAGGGGATGGTCTGAAGAGCAGACCAAGCCTGTGTCCCTTTACCACTACAGGAAGCACAAGATTTCCTCTGGCACAAAGTTGGGAACCCACTGCTGGTCCAGCCCCCTCCCTTTCCAGATGAAGACCCTGGAAGCAGAGAGGCTATGAGACTCGACCATGTGCTCTCCTGAGACTATTCCACAGTCAACAACCCACAGGACCATGAAACTCCAGTTAGGTTTAAAAGATCACAAGGAAAATCTCCCTTGCAATTTTGGCCCATGTCCTAAGTCTGGTTTGCCTGGGTTACCTCTTGTTCTGTTCTGAGCAGGGATAAAGTATAGCTTCCCACTGACCCTCTGAACATGTCTTCTACATAATTTACTACTTTAATGTATTTTACTCAGCCTCATTCCACAGAGGACTTGACAAACTTATAGAACAAAATAGAAAACTGAGACCAGAAGGTGATTTCCACCTTCCAGAGTAGGTGGAAATACAAATGAGGAAAAGAAAAACACGAGTGTGCTGACCAAAATTTATTACTATGGTTGAACATCAAATTCAATTCCCAACTTTTCAGATGGTATGTATGATGATGATAATGACTATTACTGTTGTTGCTGTTGTTGTTGGTTATGTTGTAGATGTAATTCTTGCCTATTACAAGAGATGATCTCACTATCTGGATGCTTTGTGACATAAAGCAGTTTTCACTTTAGTCACATAGCAGTGGAGGTGTCCCCAAGAGACATCAGTGATTCTTTTAAAGAGAACCCATTCAGAAACAGAATTCCAGTTACACATGGAAAAATGCACTTTGATGCTGAACTTATGAGAAAAGCGTCTCAATTCTTACCTTAATTCTATTCCCTAAACTCAGTAGCTATGTACAGAGCACCTGAGCTGTGTACAAGACACTCTCTTTGTCCAAGACATGGCCTCTGTCCATGAGGGCTTTGCAGTCCAGTGGGAGGGAAGAAACAAAGCATATCAAGTTATTAGAAAGTGCCATGGACCTTAAAGGGATGAAGTGAATATCCTAAAACGAGAACCAAAGACCAAGATATTAGCCCAACCTAAGAAAACATCCAGCACTAAAACGGTGTCACTGATATTAACTGTGACTAAGGCAGGTGCCATATCAGGAACAGCTACTTGACACCACATACACTGTGCAAAGAGATTGCTACAATTCTCATTTTTGAAATGAAGAAACTGAGATACAGTTGAACTTCCCTGGTGGCTCAGACGGTCAAGTCTGCCTGCAATGCAGGAGAACTGGGTTTGATCCCTGGGTCAGGAAGATCCCCTGGAGAAGGAAATGGAAACCCACTCCAGTATTCTAGCCTGAAAATCCCATGTATGGAGGAGGCTGGTGGGTTACAGTCCATTGGCTTGCAAAGAGTTGGACACAATGGAGCGGCTAACACTTTTTATGACCCTCACTTACATAGTCAGGTGAGTGACAAACCACACCTGGTAATAATGAAACTGAGACTCCCACATCTGAACTCTGGACCCCTCACACCCTGGGATCCTGCCTTCCAAGTTTATGGAGTAAGACCCGGCTGAGGTGCATGCCAAGAACACAACTTGACAATACATCCTCCGCATTAATGTTGATAATCTGAATAATCAGGGGGAAAAGGGAGAGACGCTCTCCTGCCTCACCTAACAAAAAAGTAGCATTTCAATTTTCAGGAAAAGTGTCTTACAGAAATTGTAGAGCAATAAGCCTGACACCAATCTCTGGCCAAGTTGAACAACCAACAATTAAACATGTGGCTTGTAACCATTTAGAACACGAACTAGTAGCCAGCATAGGCTCACATGGGCTTACAGAGAATCAGTTCAGTTCAGTTCAGTGGCTCAGTCGTATCCAACTCTTTGTGACCCATGAACCGCAGAACACCATGCCTCCCTGTCCATCACCAACTCCCAGAGTTCACCCAAACTCATGTCCATCAAGTCAGTGATGCCATCCAGCCAGCTCATCCTCTGTCCGCCCCTTCTCCTCCTACCCCCAATCCCTCCCAGCATCAGAGTCTTTTCCAATGAGTCAACTCTTCGCATGAAGTGGCCAAAGTATTGGAGAAGCCATACTAAATTAACCTAATTCCTTTTTGTGAGAGAGCTATTTGATGGGAAGATCAGAGAGAAGCAATTGGTCATGAGATATGATTTCAGTCCATCTGATGAAGCTGCCAGTGAAGAGTCTTGTGACATCCTTTAATGTGGGAGAGATGCAATCTCCATGTAGACTCATGGCTGACTGAACAAGCAGCCCAGACAACCTGGAGCCTTGGGCCTCAGGCTGTTTTGCAGGTGCACCCTCTTGTAAGACCCTCAGTTCCATCCCTATTGACATCTTCACCAATATTTTACTAATGACTCAGATGCAGATCCCAAAGGACATATTAGCCAAGTTTGTAGAAAATGCAAAGCCAAGCAGCAGCATCAGTAGACACAGTTCAGTTCAGTTCAGTCACTCAGTCGTGTGCGACTCTTTGTGACCCCATGAATCGCAGCACTCCAGGCCTTCCTGTCCATCACCAACCCCTGGAGTTCACTCAGACTCACATCCATCGAGTCCGTGATCCCATCCAGCCATCTCATCCTCGGTTGTCCCCTTCTCCTACTGCCCCAATCGTTCCCAGCATCAGAGTCTTTTCCAGTGAGTCAACTCTTCTCATGAGGTGGCCAAAGTACTGGAGTTTCAGCTTCAGCATCATTCCTTCCAAAGAAATCCCAGGGTTGATCTCCTTCAGAATGGACTGGTTGGATCTCCTTGCAGTCCAAGGAATTCTCAAGAGTCTTCTCCAACACCACAGTTCAAAAGCATCAATTCTTTGGCACTCAGCTTTCTTCACAGTCCAACTCTCACATCCATACATGACCACTGGAAAAACCATAGCCTGAGTCAATTTTCCAAAGTGATATAAGATGCTGAAACGTGATCTGGAGGCCATCCAAGTTAGACTTGCAAGGCTAAGTCTGAAATTCTCCAATCACAGGTGGGAAAATAAAATCCTCAAATCAAAGATGAGTGAAATGTGGCTGACGAGTAGACTGTCTCATCTATAAACATTCTGGAAGTAATGCATGAGGAGAACAGTAGCTACCCTCCAAAATTCAATAGGGGGCCACTATACAGTGTGACCACTAAAAGAGCTCTTGAGACTCTAAGCTGATTTTGAAATGTGTGAAAGGTTTTAGCATCAATAAACTTGGTCCTATCCAGGAGCCTGTTTTCAGGCCTAGGAACCTCATTTCAAAGGGTATATTAACACTAAGGAATGACAATTAAGATGTTCATGACAATTAAGATGTTCAGTGATGTGATGAAGTGATGGGACCAGATGCCACGATCTTAATTTTCTGAATGTTGAGTTTTAAGCCAACTTTTTCACTCTCCTCTTTCACCTTCATCAAGAGGCCCTTTAGCTCCTCTTCACTTTCTGCCATAAGGGTGGTGTCATCTGCATATCTGAGGTTATTGATATTTCTACCGGCAATCTTGATTCCAGCTTGTGTTTCTTCCAGCCCAGCGTTTCTCATGATGTACTCTGCATATAAGTTAAATAAGCAGGGTGACAATATACAGGCTTGGCGCACTCCTTTCCCTATTTGGAACCAGTCTGTTGTTCCATGTGCAGTTCTAACCGTTGCTTCCTGACCTGCATAAAGATTTCTTAAGAGGCAGGTTAGGTGGTCTGGTATTCCCATCTCTTTCAGAATTTTCCAAAGTTTATTGTGATCCACACAGTCAAAGGCTTTGGCATAGTCAAAGTCTACAAGCAATAAATGCTGGAGAGGATGTGAAGAAAAGGGAACCCTCTACAATGCTGGTGGGAATGCAAACTAGTACAGCCATTATGGAAAACAGTGTGGAGATTCCTTAAAAATTGCAAATAGAACTGCCTTATGACCCAGCAATCCCACTGCTGGGCTACACACTGAGGAAACCAGAAGTGAAAGAGACACATGTACCCCAATGTTCATTGCAGCGCTGTTTATAATAGCCAGGACATGGAAACAACCTAGATGTCCATCAGCAGATGAATGGATAAGAAAGCTGTGGTTCATATACACTATGGAATACTACTCAGCCCTTAAAAAGAATAATTTGACTCAGTTCTTGAGATGGATGGAATTGGAACCGATTATACAGAGTGGGGGCCGGAAGAAAAACACCAATACAGTATACTGACACATATATATGGAATTTAGAAGACAGTAATGATGACCCTACATGTGAGACAACAAGAGACACAGAGGTATAGAGTGGACTTTGGACTCTGAGGGAGAGGGAAAGGGTGGGATGGTGGGGAGAACATGTATATTTTCCCGTAAGAAACGAACGCTAATCTATGTTCAATGTAGGATGCAGGATGCATGGGGCTGTGCACAGGTGATTCAAGTAGAGGATGGGGGGGGGAGGTGGGAGGGGATTTGGCATTGGGAGATTGTGTTCACCTATGGCTGTTCGTGTCAATGTATGGCAAAACAATACAGTATTGTATTTAAAAATAAATAAATTTAATTAAAAAATAAAATAAAGCACAAAAAAAATAAATAAAGCAGAAATAGATGTTTTTCTAGAACTCTCTTGGTTTTTCCATGATCCAGCAGATGTTGCAATTTGATCTCTGGTTCCTCTGCCTTTTCTAAAACCAGCTTGAACATCAGGAAGTTCACGGTTCACATATTGCTGAAGCCTGGCTTGGAGAATTTTGAGCATTACTTTACCTGCATGTGAGATGAGTGCAATTGTGCAGTAGTTTGAGCATTCACCTCCACTAGCTTTGTTCGTAGTGATGCTTTCTAAGGCCCACTTGACTTCACTTTCCAAGATGTCTGGCTCTAGATGAGTGATCACATCATCATGATTATCTGGGTCATGAAGATCTTTTTGTACAGTTCTTCCATGTACAGTTCTTCCTCTTCTTAATATCTTCTGCTTCTGTTAGGTTCAGACCATTTCTGTCCTTTATTGAGCCCAGCTTTGCATGAAATGTTCCCTTGATATCTCTAATTTTCTTGAAGATATCTCTACTCTTTCCCAATCTGTTCTTTTCCTCTATTTCTTTGCACTGATCTCTGAAGAAGGCTTTCTTATCTCTTCTTGCTATTCTTTGGAACTCTGCATTCAGATGCTTATATCTTTCCCCATCAGGTCCCATCACTTCATGGGAACTAGATGGGGAAACAGTGGAAACAGTGTCAGACTTTATTTTTGGGGGCTCCAAAATCACTGCAGATGGTGACTGCAGCCATGAAATTAAAAGACGCTTACTCCTTGGAAGAAAACCTATGACCAACCTAGATAGCATATTCAAAAGCAGAGACATTACTTTGCCGACTAAGGTCCATCTAGTCAAGGCTATGGTTCTTTCTGTGGTCATGTATGGATGTGAGAGTTGGACTGTGAAGAAAGCTGAGCACCGAAGAATTGATGCTTTTGAACTGTGGTGTTGGAGAAGACTCTTGAGAGTCCCTTGGACTGCAAGGAGATCCAACCAGTGCATTCTGAAGGAGATCAACCCTGGGATTTGTTTGGAAGGAATGATGCTAAAGCTGAAACTTCAGTACTTTGGCCACCTCATGCGAAGAGTTGACTCATTTGAAAAGACTCTGATGCTGGGAGGGATTGGGGGCAGGAGGAGAAGGGGACGACTGAGGATGAGATGGCTAGATGGCATCATGGACTCGATGGACGTGAGTCTGAGTGAACTCCAGGAGATGGTGATGAACAGGGAGGCCTGGTGTGCTGCGATTCATGGGGTCGCAAAGAGTCAGACACGACTGAGCGACTGAACTGAACTGACTGAAGATGTTCAGTTCAATTCAGTTTAGTCGTTCGGTTGTGTCCGATTCTTTGCAACCCCATGGACTGCAGCATGCCAGGCTTCCCTGTCCATCACCAATTCCCAGAGTTTACTCAAACTCACGTTCATTGAGTCGGTGATGCCATCCAACCATCTCATCCTCTGTCATCCCCTTTGCCCTCTGCCTTCAACCTTTCCCAGCATCAGGGTCTTTTCCAAGGAATCAGTTATTCGCATCAGATGGCCAAATTATTGGAGTTTTAGCTTCAGCATCAGTCCTTCCAATGAATATTCAGGACTGATTTCCTTTAGGATGGACTGGTTGGATCTCCTTGCAGCCCAAGGGACTCTCAAGAGTCTTCTCCAACACCACAGCTCAAAGGCATCAATTCTTTGGTGCTCAGCTTTCTTTATAGTCTAACTCTTACATCCATATGTGACTACTGGAAAACCATAGCTTTGACTAGATGGACCTTTGTCAGCAAAGTAACGTCTCTGTTTTTTAATATGCTGTCTAGGTTGGTCACAGCTTTTCTTCCAAGGAGCAAGCGTCTTTTAATTTCCTGGCTGCAGTCACCATCTGCAGTGATTTGGGAGCCCCCAAAATGAAGATGTTCAGAGTTCTTAAAATAAGGTTACCAAAGAAATAGAGGAATAAGATGGAGAGAGCTGATATATTTTGAGCAATAACTTATGAAAAAGTACTAGGGATATTTCCTGTGTTATTCATTTAATAATTATATCCATACAGAGTAGTAATTACCTTTCCCATTTACACATGATGAAACTGAGACTGAGAATTTAGGTTATCATCACAATTACATAGAGACACTGAGATACGAATGCAGGAGAGTCTGCCTTCAAGGCCAAGCCTCTTTCCATTCCAGTATTAATGTAACCTCCAAGTAGCAGTTAAAATAATATTGAAAAAATAGACTAAGATAACTATTACATCATATAGTTCCCATTTATGCCAGGGTCCCATGCTATTTCCTTTGCCCAGGATACCCTCTCTTTACCCTTTCTCTACCACATTCATATTTGTCCCGTAAGATTTGGCTCCTACACACCCTTCTGATACTGCAGAAATAGGGTGAGTGCACCAGCTTCTAGCAGGCCTTGTTGAAAGTGCCTATTTATATCCTGCCTGGCCTGCGTGGCCTGTAAGCCCTTTGAAGCAAGAACCATGTCCAATTCAGTTGTATTTCTCCTTCCTAATAGCTTTACTGAGATATAATTCAGATATCATAAAATCTACTCTTTTAAAGTGTACAGTTCACCTTTTTTCTTTTAATCAACTCAACTCTCAAAGGTTTGAAACTATCACTGTGTAATCAGAACACTTTCATCATCCTTCTTATGGATGGAATTACAGGTCCCCGACCACCAAAACTCACAGGTTGAATCCCAACTCCCAATACCTCAGAAGTGCTTTAAAAAGATGATCAAGCTGAAATAAGGATCAGTACTGAGTGTTCATTGGAAAGACTGATACTAAAGAAGAAACTCCAATACTCTGGCCACCTCATGCAAAGAGTTGACTCATTGGAAAAGACCCTGATGCTGGGTGGGATTGGGGGCAGGAGGAGAAGGAAATGACGGAGGATGAGATGGCTGGATGGCATCACCTACTTGATGGACATGAGTTTGAGTAAACTCCAGGAGTTGGTGATGGACAGGGAGGCCTGGCATGTTGCTTTTCATGGGGTCACAAAGAGTCAGACACAACTGAGCAATTGAGGTGAGGTGAGGTCGCTCAGTCGTGTCGGACTCTTTGCGACCTCGTGGACTGTAACTTACTAGGCTTCTCCGTCCATGGGATTCTCCAGGCAAGAATACTGGAGTGGATTGCCATTTCCTTCTCCAGGGGATCTTCCCGACCCAGGGATCGAACCCAGGTCTCCCGCATTGGAGGCAGACGCTTTAACCTCTGAGCCACCAGGGCTGAACTGAACTGAGAGTGGAGCCCTAACCCAGTATGCCTAGTGTCCTTATAAGGAGAGAGAGAGCCAGGGCATGCTGCAAGGGCACACAGAGGAGAGGCCACATGAAGATGATGGGGAAGCTGACGTCTACAAGCTAAGGAGGGAGGTCTAAGAAGAAATCAGTCTCACCAGCACCTTGTCCTTGGACTTCCAGCATCTAGAACTGTGAGAGATACATTTCTATTGTTTAAGCCAGTCATATGTTGCTACAGCAGCCCTTGGAAACTAATTCAGTCCCCAAAATCCTCTCCCCCATTAGCAGTCACTCCTATCCAACACCCCATGTTTCCTGGCCACCACTGACCTGTGATTTCTATCAGTTCAGTTCAGTCACTCAGTCGTGTCCGACTCTTTGTGACCCCATGAACCGCAGCACGCCAGGCCTCCTTGTCCATCACCAACTCCCGGATTCCAACCAAACCCATGTCCATTGAGTCAGTGATGCCATCCAACCATCGCCTCCTCTGTCATTCCCTTCTCCTGCTCTCAATCTTTCCCAGCATCAGGGTCTTTTCAAAAGAGTCAGTTCTTCACATCAGGTGGCCACAGTATTGGGGTTTTAGCTTCATCATCAGTCCTTCCAATGAACACCCAAATCTGTCTCTATAGATTTGCTTATTCTGGACATTTCATGTACATGCATCATACCATGTGGTATTTTGTGGCTGCTTTCTTTCACTAATGTTTCCAAGGTTTATCCATGTGTTTCCGTACTTCACTCCTTTTTATAGCTGAATAGCTTCCCATGTATGGCTAGATCACATTTTGTTTACCCATTCTTCAGCTGATGGACATTTAGATTACTTCTGTTTTTTTGGCTATTATGAATAATGCTGCTACAAATTTTTGTGTACGAGTTTTGGTGTGGACATATGTTTTTTATTTGTGGTCAGACTAGGAGTAAAATATCTGGGTTGTGTGGTAATTCTACATGTAACCTTTTAGGAGCAGGCAAAGTGGTTGCACTATTCTCATCAGCAGTGTATGAGGTTTATAATTTCTCCACATCCTCATGGATATTTATCTTGTTTATTCTAGCCATCCCAGTGGGTATGAAGTAATCTCTCATTGTGGTTTCAACTTGAATGTCTCTGATGGCTAATGATATCTAGTATTTTTTCATGTGCCTATAGGCCATATTTGTATCTTTTTGGAAAAAATGTATAGATATTCAATTTATGTTTTACTCTCCAGCCTCTGGTCCAAACTAGGCATACAGCTGGGACTCGATAAACAGAAGTCACAAACCATTTACAGTAGAATCATCCAGAGCTCCCAGGTCCCTACTGAGACCTACTGGGTCAAACTTTCCATGCTTAGGACTCTGAATCCACACATAAATAAGGTCCGGGGAGGTTTCCACCACACACTGAAGTTGGATTGAATTAAATTAATTGAACTACCTTGCTTAAAGCTCAACATTCAGAAAACAAAGATCATGGCATTTGGTCCCATCACTTCATGGGAAATAGATGGGGAAACAGTGGAAAAAGTGTCAGACTTTACTTTTGGACTCCAAAATCACTGCAGATGATGACTGTAGCCATGAAATTAAAAGACACTTACTCCTTGGAAGAAAAGTTATGTCCAACCTAGATAGTATATTCGAAAGCAGAGACATTCCTTTCTCGACTAAGGTCCATCTAGTCAAGGCTATGGTTTTTCCTATGGTCATGTATGGATGTGAGAGTTGGACTGTGAAGAAGGCTGAGTGCCGAAGAATTGATGCTTTTGAACTGTGGTGTTGGAGAAGACCCTTGAGAGTCCCTTGGACTGCAAGGAGATCCAGCCAGTCCATTCTGAAGGAGATCAGCCCTGGGATTTCTTTGGAAGGAATGATACTGAAGCTGAAACTCCAGTACTTTGGCCACGTCATGAGAAGAGCTGACTCACTGGAAAAGACTCTGATGCTGGGAGGAATTGGGGGCAGGAGGAGAAGGGGACGACCGAGGATGAGATGGCTGGATGGGATCACGGACTCGATGAACGTGAGTCTGAGTGAACTCCAGGAGATGGTGATGGACAGGGAGGCCTGGTGTGCTGCAATTCATGGGGTTGCGAAGAGTCGGACATGACTGAGTGACTGAACTGAACTGACTGAACTGAATTGAACTAAAGATTCTTTAAACATCTGAAAGCCATGATATATTCAGAGGTAAACCTGAGATCTAAGCTGTTCTAGAATGCAGGTGTGGAGCTGGTGGACGATAGTCACAGGAAGATATCACTTCATTATGTGGTTGACTAAGCTTGGCATTAGGCTGGTCTATTTGCTATGAAAGTTGCAGAAGGGAGTCTGCCTGGCTGAGATGTAGAACAGAAGGTGGTCTTTGTAGGGAAAGTACCTGGTAGATTCTATTTTAAAGTATTCTGTCCAAATATAGATCAATGGAACAAAATAGAAAGCCCAGAGATAAATCCACGCACCTATGGTCACCTTATCTTTGACAAAGGAGGCAAGAATATACAATGGAGAAAAGACAATCTCTTTAATAAGTGGTGCTGGGAAAACTGGTCAACCACTTGTAAAAGAATGAAACTATAACACTTTCTAACATCATACACAAAAATAAACTCAAAATGGATTAAAGATCTAAACGTAAGACCAGAAACTATAAAACTCCTAGAGGAAAACATAGGCAAAACACTCTCCGACATAAATCACAGCAAGATCCTCTATGACCCACCTCCCAGAATATTGGAAATAAAAGCAAAAATAACATTTTAAAAAGGAAATTTAAAATAAATTTTTAAATTTTATTTTATTACAAAAAGCAAAAATAAACAAATGGGACCTAATTAAAATTAAAAGCTTCTGAACAACAAAAGAACCTATAAGCAAGGTGAAAAGACAGCCTTCAGAATGGGAGAAAATAATAGCAAATAAAGCAACTGACAAAGAACTAATCTCAAAAATATACAAGCAACTCCTGCAGCTCAATTCCAGAAAAATAAACAACCTAATAAAAAAATGGGCCAAAGAACTAAACAGACATTTCTCCAAAGAAGACATACAGATGGCTAACAAACACAGGAAAAGATGCTCAACATCACTCATTATCAGAGAAATGCAAATCAAAATCACAATGAGGTACCATTTCACGCCAGTAAGAATGGCTGCTATTCAAAAGTCTACAAGCAATAAATGCTGGAGAAGGTGTGAAGAAAAGGGAACCCTCTTAAACTGTTGGTGGGAATGCAAACTAGTACAGCCACTATGGAGAACAGTGTAGAGATTCCTTGAAAAACTGGAAATAGAACTGCCTTCAGTTCAGTTCAGTTCAGCTCAGTCGTGTCCAACTCTTTGTGACCCCATGAATCGCAGCACTCCAGGCCTCCCTGTCCATCACCAACTCTTGGAGTTCACTCAAACTCATGTCCATCAAGTTGGTGATGCCATCTAGCCATCTCATCCTCTGTCGTCCCCTTCTCCTCCTGCCCCCAATCCCTCTCAGCATCAGAGTCTTTTCAAATTAGTCAACTCTTCTCATGAGGTGGCCAAAGTACTGGAGTTTCAGCTTTAGCATCATTCCTTCCAAAGAACAACCTGGGCTGATCTCTTTAGAATGGACTGGTTGGATCTCCTTGCAGTCCAAGGGACTCTCAAGAGTCTTCTCCAACACCACAGTTCAAAAGCATCAATTCTTTGGCGTTCAGCTTTCTTCACAGTCCAACTCTCACATCTATACATGACTACTGGAAAAACCATAGCCTTGACTAGATGGACCTTTGTTGCCACAGTAATGTCTCTCCTTTTCAATATGCTATCTAGGTTGGTCATAACTTTTCTTCCAAGGAGTAAGCATCTTTTAATTTCATGGCTACAATCACCATCTGCAGTGATTTTGGAGCCAATCCCACTGCTGGGCATACACACGGAGGAAACCAGAATTGAAAGAGACACGTGTACCCCAATGTTCATCGCAGGGCTGTTTACAATAGCCAGGACATGGAAGCAACCTGGATGTCCATCAGCAGGTGAATGGATAAGAAAGCCGTGGTACATATACACAATGGAGTATTACTCAGCCAGTAAAAAGAATACATTTGAATCAGTTCTAATGAGGTGGATGAAACTGGAGCCAATTATACAGAGTGAAGTAAGCCAGAAAGAAAAACACCAATTCACTATACTAACACATATATATGGAATTTAGAAAGATGGTAACGATAACTCTGTATGAGAGACAGCAAAAGAGACACAGATGTATAGAACAGTCTTTTGGACTCTGTGGGAGAGGGAGAGGGTGGGATGATTTGGGAGAATGGCATTGAAACATGTATAATATCATATATGAAACGAATCACCAGTCCAGGTTTGATGCATGATACAGGATGCTTGGGGCTGGTGCAATGGGATGACCCAGAGGGATGGTTCGGGGAGAGAGGTGGGAGGCGGGTTCAGGATAGGGAACACTTGTATACCAAGGTGGATTCTTGTTGATGTATGGCAAAACCAATACAATACTGTAAAGTAATTAGCCTCCAATTAAAATAAATAAATTTATAGTAAAAAAAAATTCTGTCCTATGATAACATATCCTGGTATATACTGTATCTAAAATGGACTGAGTTTCTACTGAAGAAGAATGTGTATGTTCTTCCTCCGTTTTGGATGTATTGTCTACATTTTGCTTTTCTCTGAGTCCCCCAGACTTACACAAACTGTCTCACTCTAGAGACCATAATACACGTCTTGTCTTCCTGTTGTGTGCCACATTTCTTGGTTCCAAGCAACAAAATTAGAGTTTGTAAGTGAAGCTCAAAAGGAATTTATTACAAATTTAGTGAGTGGGCCACAGAGTCACCAGGAATTTCAGGAGGACTGGAGCAGGGACAACCTCCTTGCTGACATCACTGGCCCCGGGAACTGCATCTGGTGGCCACTGCCAAAACCAGAGTGGCTGTCCTGAAGCCCTGATTTTTGATGTATTCTTGATCAGTGCCTAGTTTTAACCTAGTTTTAAGTCCAAGGCATCAGGTTGTAGAGCTACAATGTTCAACTGATGACTGACTTGACTATAAGTGAATTTAATGGACACTGGGAACACTGGGTATCATGTTGTTGTTCAGTTGCTCAGTTGTGTCTGACTCTTTGCAATCCCATGGACTACAGCATGCCAGGCTTCCCTGTCCTTCACCATCTGCTGGAGCTTTCTCAAACTCACGTACATCAAGTCAGTAATATCATCCAACCATCTCATCCTCTGTTGTCCCCTTCTCCTGCCTTCAATTTTTCCCAGCACTACTGTCTTTCCTAAGAGGGTTGAAGAGAGTCAGCTCTTCACATCAGGTGGCCAAAGTACTGGAGATTCAGCTTAGGCCTCAGTCTTTCCAATGAATATTCAGGACTGATTTCCTTTAGGACTGACTGGTTTGATCTCCTTGCAGTCCAAAGGACTCTCAAAAGAGTTTTCTCCAACACCACAGCTCAAAAGCATCAATTATTTAATGTTAACCCTTCTTTATGGTCCAGCTCTCACATCCATACATGTCTACTGGAAAAACCAAAGCCTTGACTAGACAGACACTTGTCAGTAAAGTAGTGTCTCTGCTTTTTAATGCACTGTCTAGGTTTTTCATAGCTTTTCTTCCAAGGAGCAAGCGTCTTTTAATTTAGTGACTGCAGTCACATTTCTACAGTGATTTTGGAGCCCAAGAAAATAATGTCTGTCACTGTTTCCATCATTTCCCCATCTATCTTCAATGAAGTGATGGGACCAGATGCCATGATCTTAATTTTTGGAATGTTGTACTTTAAGCCAGCTTTTTCACTTTCCTCTTTCACCTTCATCAAGAGGCTCTTAGTTCCTCTTTTTTTTCTGCCATAGGGTGGTGTCTTCTGCAAATCTGAGGTAATTGATATTTCTCCCGGCAATCTTGATTCCAGCTTGTGCTTCATCCAGCCCTGCATTTCACATGATTTACTCTGCAAATAAGTTAAATAAGCAGGGTGACAATATACAGCCTTGACACACTCCTTTTCCAATTTTGAACTAGTCTATTGTTCCATGTTCGGTTCTAACTGCTGCCTCTTGACCAGAATATAGCTTTCTCAGGAGGCAGGTAAGGTGGTCTGGTATTCCCATCTCTTGAGGAATTTTCCACAGTTTGTTGTGATCCACACAGTGAAAGGCTTCAGTGTAGTCCATCAAGAAGAAGATAATTTTATGAAATGCTCTTGCTTTTTCTATAGTCCACCAGATGTTGGCAATTTGACCTCTGGTTCCTCTGCCTTTTCTAAAACCAGCTTGAACATCTGGAAGTTCTCAGTTCATGTACTGTTGAAGCCTGGCTTGGAGAATTTTGAGCATTACTTTGCTAGCATGTGAAGTGAATGCAATTGTGTGGTAGTCTGAGCATTCTTTGGCATTGCCTTTCTTTGGGATTGGAATGAAAACTGACCTTTTCCAATCCTGTGGCCACATATTTTCTGGCATATTGAATGCAATACTTTCCCAGCATCATCTTTTAGGATTTGAAATAGCTCAGCTGGAATTCCATCATCTCCACTACCTTTGTTCATAGTGCTTCTTAAGGCCCACTTGACTTCGCACTCCAGAATATCTGGCTCTAGGTGAGTGATCACACCATCGTGGTTATCTGGGTCATAAAGATCTTTCCTTTATAGTTCTGTGTATTATTGCCACTTCTTAATATCTTCTACTTCTGTTAGGTCCATACCATTTATGTCCTTTATTGTACCCATTTTTGCATGAAATGTTCCCTTGGTATCTCTAATCTTCTTGATATGATCTCTAGTCTTTCTATTGTTTTCCTCTATTTCTTTGCATTGTTCACTTAGGACAGCTTTCTTATCTCTCCTTGCTTTCTTTGGAACTCTGCATTCAGATGGGTAGATCTTTCCTTTTCTCCTTTCTTTCATTTGTCTTCTTTTCTCAGCTATTTGTAAGGCCTCCTCAGACAGCCATTTTGCTTTTTTGCATTTATTTTTCTTGGATTTTGATCACCACCTCCTTTACAATGTCACAAATCTCTGTCCATAGTTCTTCAGGCACTCTATCAGATCTAATCCCTTGAATCTATTTGTCACTACCACTGTAGAATCATAAGGGATTTGATTTAGGTCATGCTAGAATGACCTAGTGGTTTTCCCTACTTTCTTCAATTTAAGTCTGAATTAGGCAACAAGGAGTTCATGATCTGAGCCACAGCCAGCTCCTAGTCTTTCTTTGCTAACTGTATAGAGCTTCTTCATCTTCAGCTGCAAAGAATATAATCAATCTGATTTTGGTATGGACCATCTTGTGATGTCCCTGTGTAGGGTCTTCTCTTGTGTTGTTGGAAAATGGTGTTTGCTATGACCAGTGCATTCTCTTGGCAAAACTCTGTTAGCCTTTGCCCTGCTTCATTTTGCATTCTAAGGCCAAATTTGCCTATTACTCTGGGTATTTCTTGACTTCCTACTTTTTCAGTCCAGTTCCCTATGATGAAAAGGACCTCTTTTTTGGTGTTAGTTCTAGAAGGTCTTGTAGGTCTTCATAGAACCATTCAACTGTATTTTCTCAGCATTAGTAGTTGGGCCATATCTTACTGTGATATTGAACAGTTTGCCTTGGAAACGAACAGAGATTATTCTGCCATTTTTGAGACTGCATCCAAGTACTGCATTTTGGACCCTTTTGTTGACTATAATGGCTACCCCATTTCTTCTAAGGGATTCTTGCCCACAGTAGTAGACTATAACGGTCATCTGAATTAAATTCGCCCATTCCCATCCAGTTTAGCTCACTGATTCCTAAAATGTTAATGTTCACTCTTGCCATCTTCTGTTTGACCACTTCCAATTTACCTTGATTCATGGCCCTAACATTCCAGGTTCCTATGCAATATTGTTCTCTACAGCATTGGAATTTACTTGACCACTGGACACATCCACAACTAGGCTTTGTTTCTGCTTTGGTTCAGTCTCTTCATTCCTTCTGGAACTACTTCTCCACTCTTCACCAGTAGCATATTGGGCACCTATTGACCTGGGGAGTTCACATTTCACCTGGGGAGTGTCATATCGTTTTGTCTTTTCATACCATTCATGGGGTTCTCATTGGGTGCCATGAGGCATGCAAAAAGCAAAATAAAAAAAAAAAACCCTCAAAGGCTCAATTCATGTCTTCTAGGAACTTAGATTTTTATTTTATAATTTTATTTAGTTATTTTTGGCTGTGCTGGGTCTTCACTGCTGTGTGGGCTTTCTCTAGTTGCAGCAAGCAGTGGCTTCTCTTATTGCAGAGCACGGGGTCAGGGTCTAGGCACGTGGGCTTCAGTAGTTTTGGCTTGTGGGCTCTAGAGCGTGGGCTCAGTAATTGTGGTACATGTGCTTAGTTGCCCTGAAGAATCTGGAATCTTCCCAGACCAGGGATTGAACCCCTGTTCCCTGCATTGGGGAACATCCAGTGGATTCTTAACCACTGGACCATCAGGGAAGTCCTAGCAGCTTAGATTGTATGTGAAGAGCTGCAGTGTACAAAAATTGTTGTTAGGAAACAATTACAAGTTTCTGCATAACTACGGAACCGAATTCAAGGTGACAGAACCTGTGTGTGGCAGTGTACCGGCAGTGCTATGGGGCAGTCTGTGCATCACCATATAACCAAAGAGTAGATGGCACTTGGCAGCTTGCCATTGGTCTCGGGGCTCTCTGGTCAACAAAAAGGACATTTTTAACCTTGCAACATGAACCAGAAAAACTTTCCAGCTTAAAGACTAAAATGCCTCTGCACACATTCTCTTCTAGGAGCGTGGGGAGGGGAAGTGAACTGGTCATGTTGGGGAATAATTACTGATACAGTTCAGACACAGAGAGAGAGGGTCCAGCTGAAATAATGTCTTAAACATGAGGCTTAATCTGCATTTTGTCTGGCAGAAGGGATTCGAGAGCTGTAAGATCTTTAGCAAGAGAGTGACATTACAAAATTTTTTGAAAAGCAGTTACCTTTGAGCTTGAGGTAAAAGTAGTCACCCACCAGCCAGGAAGCAACTACAGATGTAAAAATCACAAACGCTTATAGTGAGATCACAGTGGAGAATAAAGGTAAATTTGAAAGATTCTTAAGGAAGAACCAGCAGGTAACTGAATATGGTGGGCAGAGAAGGCAGTCACATGTGATACTATTTAGCATTATTCAGAACTGGGAGTGGTAACTACTAGAAAAGGATACTTTCCACTTGATTTGATAAATTTCAGACACTGCCTAGATATTCAAATGGAGATTGCCTTTAGACTCTAGAAATATAAAACTGCATAACAGGTGAAGGAGCAAAGCTAGGGCCATTTGCTCTCAGGTAACAGGAAAAATTAAGAAAGTAAATGGAGTGAATGTGGAACACTGCCTATGATTAATCTATCGTCCTTCACCCCAGAGAACACTGTACAGATAAACTTCAACTCAGTTAATCATCAGAAGGCTAGACAAATTGCCTTAGTGAGGAAAGCAATGAAAGTCCATTGACAAAGGACAAAACAAAGCATACTTCCTCTTGTTAAGCATGGCCTCCCAGGCCTTTATGTTAAGATTTCATCTGAGGTTATGAAGATCTGTTCAAACAAGATTACTTCACCCTTGCTAATTATCTTTAGACCCCTGGAACCAAAATAGTAACCACTTTGAAGCTACTAAACTTTGCCATAGGTCTGTCATATGGGGGAGACTCTATTTGCTGGTTCCCCTCCTCCACAGCAATCTCCATTGCTATGCTGTGCTCAGGGCTGGCTCCCTGGGCACGGGACCTATGCAGGTGCACACGACCTGATGACTGGAAGGGATGACTTGATTTAATGCTCTGTTATCACAAGCTTAAAATTCTTAACCATTTTTAACAAGGGGCTCTGCATTTTCATTTTTACTGCACCTCAAAAAGTTTATAGCCAGTCCCACCTTTCATATTCAAACATAAAAGCTGAATATAATTGACTCTTGTTAAATGGACCAAACTTGTTCTTGGTCACTGGATCAATTTCACTTTTACACGTTTGATAAAGTGAGGCAGGGTGCAAATCAGTCAGTTATCTATGTGTCTATCGCTGCTATAAATGTTCTTAACATGGAAGGCCTGGGAGACCACGGTCACAGGTGAGGACGTCAGGAGGCCATAGAAACATTTACAGAAACTGAAATGTCTTTATCTGCCCACATAAATCAGGTACTCAGAGCAACGCTACCACCAGTGGGCTCACTTAAAAACTGACTTTCTAAAGTCAGTAGAAAAGGTCAAACAGGAATCAACTATGTGTAAACTCTGATTCAAGTGCCATTAAATACATATACCTTACACCATGTGGAGAAATCTCAATTTGGTTCAGTTCCTGAAGGAACTATATGGAAGGATTAAGTACATTGACAGAGCTCCCATGAAGGATGAGACTCTCTGATGGGATTTTTATTACATTTTACAATTAGGCTTTATTTCTTGTGGGTTGCACCTCTAAAATTCTAAATTATGTCAGGGAAATATGACTATTAAGTTAGAAAAGCTATACCCTAGCTCTTCAAGAATACAGGCGAAAAGCCAAATTGACATGTATAATATAATTTCCTCTTTATTTGTATCTCCAGCTTCATAAAAATACCCTGAAATAAAACTGATGCAATTCATAGTAGTTTCAATGAACTAAACTCTATTTTCCTGAGACCCAAGAATAATAATGCTTCTCCTTAAAATAATCTGAAAATGTATTTTCAGTATTACGGGTTCTCCTAAACTAGACATCAGCAATACCTTATAGTTTACCTAGAATTTTTAAAAGTTTTTACTTGAAGCATCCTCACTGAATTACTGAACACTCAAATGAAATTATGCTGCTGAAGTACTTTGTTTTTTCAAACGACAAAATTATACTATAATTAATGGGAAACAATATATAAGAAACAAATTTATGGGATTTTCAGGATCAACTTTGATGACTTTTATATTCATAGAAAGTTAAAACAAAGGAAAATAAAATACTTCATGCTTAATCAATTACAGAGTTTGTTTTCAAAGTGAAATTTTGAAGTATTTCAAAGTTAAATACTCAGTTATGATACAGGACATCTTATGTTTATTCTCAGCTCTCTAGCACCCCCTAGAGCTACGCCCATCACCTCTCCACAGCGACCACAGCTATAGAAAGGGAACCGTGATGGAGGCTTCCGGACATAATGAGATGGAGATGAGTCCATGTGTTTCATTTATACAGACTACAATGACAAGCAATATCCAGCTTGTCAACTTATCAGCAGCAGCTTTCAGCCCTCAGCCTGAAGAGGAGATTCCTCAGTCTAAAAATAGCCCTGACTCAGAGCCAGTTTGGCTTTCTCTGAAATTGGGAGCCAAGGACAGAAGGAGGTGCCCACCCATGGAAGGCACTGGCTCTGCTGGGCTATCCTTTTCAAGGCAGAGAGCAGGCCCACACCTGGAAGCGCAGCGGCCAGGACCATGGACAGCAGCACCCTGGCCTGCTCGCCCACCAGGAGGGGCTCTGCTCAGATGCTGCCTGTTCTCCTCACTGCAGCGCACAGTCCATCTTTCAGAAGGGAGGCACCTATATCTCAGGGTGACAGTTAAAAATGACAAAGAAGTCACTGAGCGCCAGACCCAGGTACTCTCCGAGAGAAATCGTTAATGAAGGTGTCTGGAGGCTTGCAGGCCTTCCTGAGGGCCCCCATCACTGACCCTGTTCATGAGAAAACAAACAGTATGCAGCTGGCTGCTGATGGTGGCACTATGTGAAGCTGAATGCCCCTCTAAAAACACTTGGTTCCTAACAGCGGGGAGCTAACCCTTTGAGATCTCGCTCAACCCAACACCACAGCATCATTCGTTCTGGTATAAAATCTCTCCAGCAGAGAAGGACACACAACAAGGTAGAGGCCGTGTGAACCAGCCAGAGATGTCATGGAAGTCTCCACTGAACCTCAAGGCAGTGAAATGAGGTTAAAACCCTTCAGAGAACAACTCAAGGGCCATCTTCCCAGCCCACAGTCACTTTTTTTCCCTGTAACCTGGTTCCCACTTCCAGAAAAAAGGAACTGAATAACACACATTAGAAATATAAACATATGCAAAAATGTTGTATCCCTCTGCTGTTAGGAAAATAAGAGCTTTAGTGACAGGTTTTGCTCCAAAATGCCTTCTGATGGTCTTTTATCTCAGCTGTTTTTGTTAGAGTCACTATTGATTACCATTCTAATACCAAACATAATTTGAACCATGAACAAGCATGGATCAGAGAGATACACACCCAGCACTCTCATCATCTTTCTACATCTTATTCTTTTCATAGCACTTAATCACGTTTCACCGCATTACATGACCTGACTTATTCATCGTCTCCCTCTCTCCTCAGCTCCACCAGAATGCTCCCTCACTCGCAGTGAGAACTGACTTTGCTGTGTTCACCGCTATATCCCAGGCCTACAGCAGCACCTGACAGTGAGCAACCCACCCACTGACTCTGCGCATTACTTAAGGTACACATTGCTTCCTAATCACCACTGACTGAATGATTCTGTGGCATCAAGCATTTGGCTGATATAAACTGGGTCTCTTTATTTTCCCCGTGGGACTCAGTAAGATAGATCCTCAAGAGTGACCTCGCTCCTCACCCGGGAACAGCGAGGCATCATAGCCCTCCTGTCCCTGGGGTGGGATATGGTCTAGCCAGTTAATGAGGACATCATTAACTGCTACATCAAGAGAGGCAAAGCCAGCTCAGCCTTGGAGTGAGGAGGAGGGAGGGACAGGAGGAAAGGCTGCCCAGCTGCACTTCTGGAGGGTCATCAAACTGGCCCTACACATCAGGAGACACCCATCAACCTAAGTTATAACCACTCCCTAGACCACCCCAGCAATGCCACACTCATCAGGTAACCAGGTGCCCTTCCCTGGAAGAGCCTCTCCTCCTCGCAGCTCCTCTGGGTTTATCATCTACATCAGTGCTTCTCACCAAAATAATTAAAATGTCCTTCTTCTCAGGGCTGCAGATTCCTCAAAGGCTTTGAACACTGTCTCTTGACCAGAGCTCTAAGCCCTATTGCACCCTCTGTCACACATATACACTGGCGGCTCTGAACTATGTCCCTACCCAACTTTAAATATATTTCCCATTTCTGGGCCACTCCAGCTATAATACACTAGGAATTATAATTTATAGTAATTCTATAATTACCTTGTGAGCAATACAGTCACACTGCATCACATGTTTGCATTTTGAATTTTTTGTTTGTTTAAACTAAAAATATATCCCATTTTTGCTACCCTGCTTTACAAGGTCTCAAAGAATAGAAGTGGTCCAGAGCTCTCTTAACCTTTAAGAGACCCTGACCCCTCCCACCCCATGGCCCATCTGATAGAGCTATTTGCATTCAAATCCTATTTTCAGCCCAATGCAAGCTCCTGGAGGACAGTGGCCGTAGCCATCAGCTTGTTAGATGAAGCTGCTCTTGGCCATGCTCAAGGACAGGAGAGTGAAGTTTAGTCAAATTTATGGCTTTTTCTTTCATTATAGACTGAAACTAGGAAATGTCCATCTAATACAGGATGGCAAGAAAAAACAAACCTATTTCAGGTCAGTTAAAATAGTCTGTGAAGATAAGAGGTTTTCTTTCAGCTTACTTTTCCTTTCCTAGAGAGAAATTAAAAGTACATTAATGATCTGTTTTTAGCCTCTTATTCATTTACCAGTGAAGTTAAAATATGAGTAGACTATAACCAAGTGAAGACGGCGTGAGGACTTGAGTTAACCCTACAGGTTAGAGATGCTGCCCCGTCAGTAGCGGGTCTGCATGTCACTTTACCACCACCTGCTGGTCATGACGGTCAGCGTCATGAAACAGCGTCCTTAAAACCGTGACTTTCATTCCTATTCCTCTTTCTGAATTTCTTGTGAACTTAGATACCACAGATCCTTGTGACCAACAACTTCCACTTGGTACCACGGTGTTCAACATGGGTAGTAACTCCTGAGATGTCTAATCAGTGCTAGTCAGAGAGGCTGGGGAAGGGAGTCCAGTGGCTGAACACTCGGTAAAAGCTCTGGAACGGTCACAGTGTAGCCAGCAGATCTCAGGCTCTGAAGAGTTCCTTCGCAAACTGTCTTAACTCTGTGGAATCCAGCGTTTTCCAAACTCATTTAATCATGTAACCACTTTTGACACAGAACACCTATCCACATTTTCAGGTACTCTAAAGGCTGAGCTAGTTCCCAAAAATCACAGCTGTAAATGTTTCATGGTATCAAATGCTTGCCTACGCCACAAACTAGACAATTTCACATGATTTTTGTTTATAAATGACTTGCCGCCAGATTTACACCCTTTCTTACATCACCTCCAAGACACACAGGATGGCAAAGTAATATTGTTGTCACTATCACATCACAGCCAAGTTATTTCAAAAAGTGAAAAAATCACCTTACCATGAGACCTCTGTAAGAAGTTTCCAGCAGTGCTTCTCAAACTTTTCCAGCAAAATACCTCTAGTAGCAAAGAAGGAAAAACTTATACCCTGGAACAGAACTGCCAAAAGCAGAACATGTCTGAAATCTCATGCTTTACTTTAAAAATTTATGTAAGAAACCAACATGTTTGGGAAAAGATAAATGTTCAGGGTTATTCACTGCAACAGTGTTTTTAATAGCAAAAGATTAAGAACAACCCAAATGTACAGCAACAGGAAAGTAGCTAAATTATACTGCAGTCATACAGTGGAATGTAATAACTATATAGTTATTAAAGAATGGAAACATTCTCTATATGTTGTTGTTGTTGTTTAGTCAAGTTGTGTTCAGCTTTTCAGGACCCCACGGACTGCAGCACACCAGGTTCTCTGTCCCTCAATATCTCCTACAGTTTGCCCAAGTTCATGTCCACTGAATCAGTGATTCCATCCATTCTCTATATACTGACATGCAAAGCTCTCCCAGATATCTTGGCATATAAAAAAAGCATGAAACAGAAGGTATAATATGCTAGTTTTTATCAGAAGAAGATAAAAATAAGAATCTGTATTCCAGATATGCCTGTAGATGCACAAAGCATCTCTGGAAGGATCCACAGGAAACAAACACATTATATCTTGGGGAAGAGAATGGGAACTCAGAAAAAGGGGGACAAGGATGAAAGAAGACTTTTCACAGCACAGCTTTTTATATTTTTTGAATCATATAAATTTATAACCTATTAAAATTTCAAAATTATGCAAATTTTATTCTACTCCATGACATAGTCATATTTGCCCTAAATTTTTTTAAATTACATATGTATTTTCACAATTGTAAAATGAAATCCATATTTAAAATCCTGCTTCGTGGGTCATCTGGGACATCATATGTATGGTTCAGTGTGAAAAGTATGCTGCTGCTACTGCTAAGTCACTTCAGTCGTGTCCGACTCTGTGTGACCGCATAGATGGCAGCCCACCAGGCTCCCCATCCCTGGGATTCTCCAGGCAAGAACACTGGAGTGGGCAGCCATTTCCTTCTCCAACGCATGAAAGTGAAAAGTGAAAGGGAAGTCGCTCAGTCGTGTCCGACTCTTCGCGACCCCATGGACCACAGCCTACTAGGCTCTTCTGTCCATGGGATTTTCGAGGCAAGAGTACTGGAGTGGGGTGCCATCGCCTTCTCCGGAAAGTATGGGTTCGGGCCATTTAAATCTTGCTTAAATATTTAGCCTTCATTTCATTTGGAGAACCAACATCAGCACACAAAAAAATCTGAGAATGCTACTAAAAAATGCTTTCTCAGCAGTTTGGGATTTTTGTCTATAGGCTGGGGTTTTTAATCAGGGAAAGATTAACCCCAGCATCTTAGAAATCTTATGCTCAAAATCAGTACCTGTCTATTTCTGGTAATTAAGAAAGGGCTGCCACACTGGGGGCTCCCAGAGAGCGAAGCTCACAGGCTTCTGCCCGTTAGTCAAGGCCAGCGACCCCAGCGGCAGCCAAGCACCGACAGCAAACCTCTGCTCCACGGCAAAAGCAACTGGACTTCAAACTTTTCAACTAGTTTCTACACGTATTTAAAGGACCGGTGATTATTTTTTTAATTAATCAGTCTGGCTTAAGTCAAACAATTTCCTATTTCCTTAATAGAAAAAAAATAATTAGGTTTCTTTTGGTTATACGTCCACGCTTTTATTAGAATGCCTTTTATATATTATGTGTGGAAAAATATAGCATTTCTTTTTTATATAAAAGATATGGGCTAAAAATAAATAAAATACAACTCAGATATAACTGATGGAACAAGCAAAGGCAGCATGACTAATGTCAGTAAAAGGTACTCTACGTACCTAGTGCATTTTGTCCCAGGAAAGATATGCTAAGGACAAGTTTTGCATCGTTGTTTGCCTCCCAGGAGTAGTTTAATAAACCAACAGTGCTATAAATGTCTCCTAAATTCTCCCAAACTGAAATTTTATTTCTAGGTGTAAATAAGGCTAGAATTAAAAGGACAAACAGCGTGAAGAGATGAAGCGGTGCAGCACGGCCAGCGGGGAGTCATCAGCTGCTTTCATCCTCTCTGGTTCCATCTCAGAAGGCTGTTCTCTCTGGGATCCCTTCAGACAAACAGGCAGTGGGGACCACGAGGACTTAAAACTCTACTGCAATCTCCTGATGATCTGTTGGATATTCATGAGGGGCAGAATGACTCCACCTTTAGGTTTTATATCAGTTGTAATAATGAGTTATGAATAATTGATCTCTAGGTAGTAAATTATTCAGGCAAGCACACAGTTTCCAAGGAACCCTGGAGAGAGTCTAGCTAATGGCATGAGATGAGTCAGAGGCAGCTGCAGAAGGGACATCCCACATCACCCCACACAGCGGTGGCAGGGGAGTCAGGGGTCCCAGTAGGTGCTTTTCAATGAGGGGGCCATATTAACGCCTTTTGAATTAGTATAAAGTGGAAGTTCCCCACAGGGCATTCTAGTGCCTCTCCAATATATGAAACACTGAGCCCTAACCACTTCATCCATCAGACCAGGATATTTGTTGTCAGCTGAGTACAACCTCTGCTGCTGAAAATAGTGCTGAACTGAAAAACTATGTAATCAAGAATGTACATGTGTGAATATACACAGACACATATACATACTTGTGTGTTTATGTGTATGTATATATGCACACACATATATACATAGTCACAGTTTTTGTGTTTATGTACATATATACAAAGACACACGCATGAAGTTTTTGTCATTGTGCAGAGAGCAAAATAATGCTAAAATAAGCTTCACCTGGAGGAAATTATCTACTGCTCTTGGTTTTCAAAACCTATTGAATACACCTTACCCCTCCTGAGTTCAAAATTCAACCTTTTTAAAGAGAGTAAGGCTTACTTCAGGTATGTGTCGAGTCCTATCCATATCAAACACCAATTCCTAAGCAATGTTAAACTGCCTTGCATATAACATCTGTCATTGAACCGTCTTATAATTTTCATTTCTAAAATAACTCTGAAAATAATGGAAATTATTAATAAAGCTCAATAATCATTGTACTGAAATATCTTTCAAAGAGCACATGAAATAAAGGCAGCTGATCAACAAATAGCAAATCTGCTACTATAAAAACTGCATTGTCTGATCTTGCCTCCAAACCCACAATATCTGTACTTGTGTAAGGCCCATGAGAAGGAAGATGAAGAGAGGAAATGAAGGGCTGCCAGGCTACAACTTTCCTCAAATCTCTCCTGAGGGAAGGCAGGTATAGCTATGTGATTAGGTTTCTAGAGGTTTCTCCAAACTCAAATTAATAGGGAAGTGGAAATATCATTCAAACTAAAACGCTGAGTGCCAACTACATGTAGGAATTTGAGGAAACTGACATCCAGACACATTCTAATGAAAGCTTCAATATTCCAAATTTTCTATTAGAAATTTGGAAACTTAGAACATGTGTATTTAACCTATCTTCCTCACTTGCTCAATAAAGGTCCTGAAAAACAAAGCCTTTAATTTTTCTCTGATCTAAAAACAAGATTGATTGGTCTGAACTCAAAGATTAAGAAAGCAACATTAAGCTTAAGCTATCAGATTTCACAATGATTATCACTAGCAACTGCAAAATCAACCAGCTTAACAACCTCAGAGATTCCATGTCCTGTGGTCCAGGGTTTGCATTTTTTAATTATTTAATTGGAGGCTAATTACAATATTGTAGTGGTTTTTACCATACATTGACATGAATCAGCCATGGGTATATATATGTCTGCCATTCTGAACCCCCTCCCACCTGTCTCCCCATTCCATCCCTCAGGGTCGTCTCATGCAGTGAACCTGGACTGCTGATCTATTTCACATATGGTAATATACATGTTTCAATGCTATTCTCTCAAATCATCCCACCCTCACCTTCTCCCAGAGTCCAAAAGTCTGTTCTTTACATCTGAGTCTCTTTTGCTGTCTCGCATACAGGGTTATCGTTCTCATCTTTCTAAATTCCATATATATGCATTAATATACTATATTAGTGTTTTTCTTTCTGACTTACTTCACTCTGTATAATAGGCTCCAGTTTCATCCACCTTATTAGAACTGACTCAAATGTGTTCTTTTTAATAGCTGAGTAATATTCCATTGTGTATATGTACCACTGCTTTCTTATCCATTCATCTGCCAGTGGACATCTAGGTTGCTTCCACATCCTGGCTATTGTAAACAGTGCTGTGATGAACACTGGGGTACATGTGTCTCTTTCGACTCTGGTTTCCTTGGTGTGTATGCCCAGCAGTGGGATTGCTGGATCGTATGGCAGTTTTATTTCCAGTTTTTGAAGGATTCTCCACACTGTTCTCCATAGTGGCTGTAGTAGTTTGCATTCTCAACAGTGTAAGAGGGTTCCCTTCTCTCTGCACCCTCTCCAGCATTTATTGTTTGTAGACTTTTTTGATAGCAGCCATTCTGACTGGCATGAGATGGCACCTCATTGTGCTTTGACTCACATTTCTCTAATGAATGATGTTGAGCATCTTTTCATGTGTTTGTTAGCCATTTATATATCTTCTTGGAGAAATGTCTGTTTAGTTCTTTGGCCCATTTTTTTGATTGGGTCGTTTATTTTTCTGGTATTGAGCTACATGAGCTGCTTATATACTTTTGAGACTAATTCTTTGTCAGTTGCTTTGTTTGTTATTACTTTCTCCCATTCTGAAAGCTGTCTTTTCACAAGGTTTGTATTTTCTAAACACACCTGTGCTTTGTGCTTAATCACTCAGTTGTGTCTGACTCTTTGTGACTCCATGGACTGTAGCCTGCCAGGCTCCTCTGTCCAGGGGATTCTCCAGGCAAGAATACTGGAGTTGGTTTCCATGCCCTCCTCCAGGGGATCTTCCAAACCCAGGTCTCCCTCAGGGAAGGCAGATTATTTACCATCTGAGCCACCAGGGAAGTCCAAGAATACTGGAGTGGGGTAGCCTATCCCTTCCCCAGGGTGTCTTCCTGACCCAGGAATAGAAGCGGAGTCTCCTGCATTGCAGGTGAATTCTTTACCAGCTGAGTTACCAGGAAAGCTCTATACACAGGTATAATTGGCATGTGATACAGTGCACATATTTAAGGTGTATAATTTGATAAATTTTGACATCTGGATATGCCCACAAAATTATCTCCACAATCATGACAACAAGGATGCCCATCAGCTCCAAAAGTTTCCTCATGCTCAGGATTTGCTTTTTAAATAACTAAAACTTTGGGTAAACTTTTCACATGATCACTAAATAATAGCAATGCTGTCCTAATTAGTATGTTATACATGTCAAAGGTTTCATAATTGTTCATTCATACTTACAATTATCAGGCAAAGGGGGCTATGAGAGCAGCTGAGAAATAAAAGTGATTTTATCCCTGTTAAGACTATGAAACAGAAATTCAATTTCATAGTATTTTAAAGCAATGAGTCACATAATATAAACTGCATATTTTTAAAACTACATGAAATTATTTATACACAATTAGTGTAGTACACAAGCTACTTTCAAAAATCCTTGGTGTTAACTATATCTATTTCCCATGTAAATATAAACTTACAAATCATTGGTTCTAAAAGTGAAGCTTAGGAATAACTGACCAAGAAGCTAATAGTAACAAATGGGTTGTTGTTTTCTCCTTTGTTGACTTTCAAGTCATACAGGTCAATCTAAGTTTACTATTTAGACATGAATGTCATGGCAACCAAACTTTTCCCCAGGAAAATCTGCTCAGGAGTAATAAAGTAAGCCAAAACTAATTTTAACCTGAGAGTTTTCTGCTTTCTCATTTCTTTGATGATTAAGTTATAGATGAGTCTCATTTTCCAAGTTATTTAAAGGTGGATGGTATCACAACTCAAATTTTCAGCTCAAAATATTACAGAAGTGAAGTGAAGTGAAGTTGCTCAGTCGTGTCCGACTCTTTGCAACCCCATGGACTGTAGCCTACCAGGCTTCTCCGTCCATGGGATTCTCCAGGCAAGAGTACTGGAGTGGGTTATCATTTCCTTCTCCAGGGGATCTTCCCAACCCAGGGACTGAACCCAGGTCTCCCGCATTGGAGGCAGACACTGTGGGTACTGGCCAAAACTGCCCATACCTACTTCCAGGTCAATGCACGTGTCAAAAAGGAAGCAGCTCAGTTCAGAAGGGAAAGGACTGGGAAAACAAGGTACCCTCTCAGATGAGCCTCAGGAGCAAGTGACAGTACAGGGAAATGGCAGCTGTGTGCCAGGCCCAGTGCTAGCTGGCTTGTTCCAACAAACGCTGCTGGAGGAAAGGTTCTCTCAAGAAGGAAGGCTGCTTGAACAGAATCAAGAACAAGAAGGGCTAGTTACAGTTTGTTCTGGCATCAGGAAACTATAAAGTTAGCCTGAAGAATATTGTGACATCAAACATTAAAAACCTTGGATTTGGAATCTATCAAAACTCATCTCGGTCTTTACAGAAGACATCTCGCAGAAAAAAAATTTTTTTCCTCTATTTGTTTCCTTTATTTGTTAGGGGATAAAAACTTGAACCGTCCTAAACCTATAAAGTTTTTTCTTGTATCTTGTACACTCATTCTCAAAGCATTTTGTTGTATTTACTGAACGCTAAGTGCTAAGTTGCTTCGGTCACATCCAACTCTTTGCGACCCTGTGGACTGTGGCCCACCAGGCTCCTCTGTCCAAGGAATTCTCCAGGCAAGAATACTGGAGTGGACTGCCATTTCCATCTCCACTTCATTGAATAAATTAGACAAAGTCACATTTAAATAATAGGCTTACACAAATCTTGTGTTTTAAAACTTGAAGTAGTCAGCAACGACAACGTTAAAGAGACCAGCATATGCAAATAACTTTTAAAATACTATTTATTAAAATTAATTATTAATTAATATTATTTATTAAAATTTTAATGAATATTTTTTAATGTATTTGGATATGCTGGTCTCTTTAACGTTGTTGTTGCTGACTACTTCAAGTTTTAAAACACAAGATTTGTGTAAGCCCATTATTTTAAATGTGACTTTTGTCTAATTTATTCCCTATTTCCTGGGGGTATTATTCAGTGTTAACAAAACCATTAGCTTCTCTACTCACAATCCACCAAAGCAATACACTGGAACAGCAGAGTGGTATAAGGAAAGAATTTAAATAGTCTGAAAATGTAATAAATATACTGAAGTAATTTATCTATACTCTTCTCCTGTCAACATATTTTAAATAAATCACTTTTGTTTTCTTTTAAACAACGGTAATGTAAGAAAAAAAGGATTTTTAAAAAAGGCTGTTTGTGCGTTGTTGTCTTCCTTCTGAAAGCTTCTTGGTGGTTCAGTCTTCAAGGCAGGCTTGTTTGGCTCCTGAAGTGGAGGGTCTCCTTGCAACCTACTCATCCTAAGGTATTGTATTTATTAGTCATCCCTCATTCCTAAGTATTACATCCGAGATAAAAAGCTCATGGCTTCTTTCCTGCTAATACATGCAGCCTCAGGAAGACGTGAATCACTTACCCCAGAATGTCACCTTCATTACCACAATCGGGTAAACCAGTGTGCACCCACCTTCTCTCCTCCCTTTTCCCTTCTAGCTCCCAAACCCTAACGCCATAAGATGGTCCGAATCTCAAAGGATCTGAATTACTGCAGACCAAGTGGCAAAGCTGAAAGTGAAGTTCAGACTTACCCTGTTCAGATTCACCTAGAAGGAGCCTACACACAATATGTTCCAGAGCATGAGCTACTTAAAAAGAGATTTTAAGATGCACTCATATTATAAGTGGAGAAGGCAATGGCAACCCACTCCAGTGTTCTTGCCTGGAGAATCCCAGGGACGGGGCAGCCTGGTGGGCTGCCGTCTATTGGGGTCGCACGGAGTCGGACATGACTGAAGCGACTTAGCAGCATATTATAATCTCTATAAAAAGACTGAAGATTTTAAGAGGAAAAGATCTGATCACTACAATAAAAAAACAGAAGAAAACTATATTTTCTGGCATGGACAAATGGAAAGAAATCTAATGATTAGTTTCCTCCAAATTGCTTTTATAACTCTCCACTGCATAAACCATTGAATCCTATTAAATTAGCTCACTCAACAATCCAATTCCATCATCACAGATACCTGCTGGGGAGAACTCCTGGTCATAATATAGAAAAAAATAGCTTTAATAAGAGTACAGAGAACAGACTCAAAGCAAGACTCATTAAATCTATTGATGTTTTTATTCAAAATGACTCAAAACTGAAAGTAAAGGTATGTTCAAATAATTAAGTAAATCGACAGAAAATCCATAAATAGGTGCTAGTAGGTGCAAAATATAAACAGTAGCTTTGCTGAAGGCTATCTGCTATTAAATAGCAGAAATTACTGTCATTCTGAGTCACTGAAAGCTGTCTCAAATATTATAAAATCTATACTACATTCTGATAAAGAACTATTACTCATTTTTAATTATTTTTGACACTGGCAGGTTACTAAAATCAATTTATTAATTCTCTAAGAGGAAATAATGTCCCTTTCCATAAACAGTGAAAACATATACACAGAAAGGGAGGAGGCTTTTTAGTTCATTCCTTATAATAAAAACTGATTTCTCTATGTCTCAATGTGTTGGAAACAAATTTGAAAATGGATGAAGTCTTTTTTTCTAATTACACTGAGCATCTCAGCAAAAGTGGCTATAATCCACTGAAAGTGAAAGTGAACGTCACTCAGTCATGTCGGACTCTTTGCAACCCCATGGACTGTATAATCCATGGAATTCTCCAGGCCAGAATACTGGAGTGGGTAGCCCTTCCCTTCTCCAGAGGATCTTCCCAACCCAGGGATCGAACCCAGGTCTCCCACATTGCAGGCGGATTCTTTACCAGCTGAGCCACAAGGGAAGCCCAAGAATACTGGAGTCGGTAGCCTATCCCTTCTCCAGTGGATCTTCCTGACCCAGGAATCGAACCGGGGCCTCCTGCATTGCAGGCAGATTCTTTACCAACTGAACTGGCTCAAATATTCTTCAACTAAAGCACAGAATGCCCATCACTTCTCAGTGTCTGAAGCTTGGTTATTCATTAATGTCCCAGACTTAATACCACTGACAGAAAGGACACACTGAAATAGTCCTTATATAATATCGCTGAGGATACAGAAAGGCACGACAGTTTTTCACTTCCACTTCAAAGAGAGTACCGGAATCTGGGCACTAGATTTGTTGAATGAATATCGAGTTTCTTTTATTTATTATGAGGATCTTTTCAAGCTTGCACATGGTACAAAATTCCAAATGTATCAAAATGGTTCAGTGGAAAGTAAGTCTCCTTCACTCCTTGTCCTCCATCTTTGAGGCAACTACCAGTGCCATGTTTCCTTGAAGACTGAATAAATGTCTGTCAGTGGATACAGTAAACACCAGAAGTTGGATGGCAGGATTACAGATCATCTTCCTGCTTTATGCACACATGTATTTTTGTAAAATGTATGCATGTTACCTTCAATACTGGAAAAGAAGGTAGCCAAGGGTTAACTGTAAGTACGTGCCTCTGGAGTGTTCAGGAAACATACACTGGCTCTGAGGGTTCCCAGGAAAACAGTCGTTGGGAACAATGTTCCCTATTATGAAGAGACCCTTCATCTGATTAAATCAAATAACTTTCTAATTCTTCCACCTATTTCATTTTAGTTATACTTTCACTTCTGATTAGACATTCAGCTTCTCCAGACTCACCCCAGAAAATAGTGGGGAAGTACATGAAAGGAGATGCTTATTCATTCTAAGCCTAGAATTAAGAAGTTGCATCATGATTTATAGAGTCATCTTATCTGAATTTGTTCCTCATCTAGACTGATCATCTCTAGGTATATTGAGATGAAAGCCGAGGAATGGATCTTAATGTGATGGCTTTAGCATGGCTCTGTCCTTCAAAAGCCCTGACCTCCTTGGCCCTACCCCTGTTGGTGGTTACAACTCAACAGAACACTTTGGAACTGGGCTATAGACCTGAGATATTCTCAGGAGGAACTGGGCTAAGGACAGCCATTTTTTTAGCTTTATAATAAAGGACCTGGACTGTTCTGGATTTCTTTTTATTGCCTCTTTATAACTTCACCTCCTTTATTCTCAAGGTCTAAGACCACCCTGCTCTTGCTGTCAATACGACTAATTCTATCAGCAGCCCTCTGCCTCCATCTCTCCCATATTGTTTCCATGGCTGGGAGGGAAATCTGCTTGTTAAGGCTTTTAAAAATACACTCTTAATACAGGCCCCAGAGCTTTCCTGGGAGGCAAAAGGTCCTGGACCTCACTGTGTGGGCTTGGGGACATTTCTCCAAGGATTTGGTGGCCTTTCCTATTTAGGATCCTCATCTCATACTAAATAGACTTGATACTGGGGAAAAAATGTCCTGTGGAGAGAAAAGGCATTTCCATGTTAACCATGTTGAGCACATTCAGGCAAAGACCAAAGTGTAGATGCACAGCTACGGAGGGAAATATTTAGATATTTTCATGGATAGAACCAAAGAGGGAGAGAATGAAAGCTCTGAGATAAAGCACAGAAACTAGCAAAATAATGACCTCACGTAGCTAAGAAGAAGCTGGGCAGTGGCCATTCCCACGTCTCTAAGAGCAACCTGCCACGCAAAAGCTGAATAACTGCACTGTCTAATAGCTGTTTCACGTCTCTTCTAGAAAAGAAGTTCCTAAGAGCCAAATCTTGTATCCTATTGCTTCAGTTTCCTTCTTGGTTCTTGGTCTAAACCAAAGATTTATTACATAAATTGTATTACACACTTGAGTTGACAAACTAAAAGACTAGAGCAGAAAATCAACTCCACATAATAATGTCACTGAATCTTAAATGTGATAAAAGTTTTTTAAAAACCAGCATTCTATGCTGATAAGATTAATGCTGAAATTCACCAACTGTGGCCCATGATTCCTATTAAATTACACATACCATTCTAAGTATCTAAGTAACTTCCTAGCTTATCAAAACCTTTGGTTTGCATAATAAAAAATTGAAAGCTTAACAAAAAATATAAAACTATGAGCCAGAATTAGAATAAACTTTAGGAATATGCATTAACTTTATCACACCTTCACATTATCATTAGACCAGAGTTTCTATAATGAAAGAAAATATTCCCAAATATTGTTTTATGAATTTCATGACACAGAGTATAATAAAGTAAAATCCCCTATGTCATTCACTAATCATTTTAAGCTTAATTTTATTCTCCTGTGATAACTAAAAAGAATGCCAGATATTTCTATGCCCCAAAAAAGCCCCCTCTCCAAACATTTATTAATCAAGTATAATGCCCATAGTCTTTAAAAAAAATTTCACAGTAAATGCAGAAAGTCAATAAAAATGTAAAGGAATGTGATATTTATACTATATGAATAATATAGATGGTAGAGTGATGCCCTCAAGAGGCACAGTAACAAATTGCAACTGTCTAAGAAAGTTCTTTAATTAAGTCTAAAGTGCATATTTCCTGGACCTAGAGTTCACAGGAACTGTTAACAGTGACCTACAGACCAGCTGAGGCTCATGGACTGTCAAGCAACTCCTTTAATACGGGTACCAAGGCAGCAGTCTGGCATTTGCAGGTACTATGCGTGCATGTGTGCATGCCATGCGTGCTGACGCTAAGTCGTGTCTGACTCTTTGTGACCCTATGGACTGCAGCCCATCAGGCTCCACTCTCCATGGGATTTTCCAGGCAAGAATACTGGAGGAGTTGCCATTTTCTCCTCCAGGGGATCTTCCTGATCCAGGGATCAAACCTACATCTCCTGCATTGGAGGCAGATTCTTTACTGAGACACCTGTGAAGCCAAAGATACCACACCCTCTCCTTATCATCTCAAAAGTTAGGAGTGTATCTGAAAACATGAAGAAAGTCAGATCTACTCTGATCTGTTAAGGGAGCAGCATTCATAACATTACAGAAATCTTTTTAGGAGGTATTTTCTACCCATCTCTAAACCAATTTCCTATGTTTATGACCTAGTATGTAAAGTAGAATAAAAACATAATCTAACGAAACTGCTTGGAGAATGGGTGGTGCTTGTTAATGTGGTTTGATCACAAACCAAAGGTACAACTGTCAGTACTCCCAGGAAAGGATGCTAAAAATATGGGCTTAGCCTCCTGCCTCTATGTGTGCATTCAAAACATCAATGGTGAGCTGCTGCCCTACACAACTAAAAGGTCAGCATTCGGAGGACCAGTTTCTTTTTAGACAGCCACGGCGACAGGAAAGAATAGATGACAACAGAAGCATTATGACCGCATGAAAGATTCTAGAAGTTTCTAAGATCACATACCGAGTATCAAATAGCTTTGCTTGGAGACTTTTCTCTCTTAAAAGTGGAATGCAAGGGCTTCCTGACGGTCCAGTGGTTAAGAATCCACCTGCCAATGCAGGGACATGGGTTTGATCCTAGTCCAGGAATATGCCGCGTGCTGAGGAGCAACTAAAGCTTGTGTGCCACAACTAGTGAGCCCACACTCTGAGCTGGCAAGCCGCAACTACTGAGGCCTGCGTGCCTAGAGCCAGTGCTCCACAAGAGAAGCGCCCACAATGAGAGATCAGTGCACTGCAACAAAGAGTAGTCTCTGCTCACCACAACTAGAAAAAGCCTGCTGTAGCAACGAAGACCAAAGCCCAGCAACAAAAGACACAGCCAAAGAGAAACAGAGAAAGAAAGAAAGAAAGAGGAATGCAAAAGGAAAGCTTCTGCTTAGAGAGTTCCAGTTGCAGTTGAGCTTCCTGGTGGCTCAGATGGTAAAGAATCTGCCTGAAATACAGGAGACTGGGTTTGATCCCTGGGTCAGGAAAACTCCTGCAGAAGGAAATGGCAACCCACTCCAGTATTCTTGCCTGGGAAATCCCAGGACAGAGGAGCCTGGTGGGCTACAGTCTATGGGGTCGAAAAGAGTTGGACACGACTAAGTGACTAACACTTTTTTTCACTTCCAGTTGCAGTTACCAGGTGGTGTCTAAGAAAACTGAAGCTCAGATTAGGAACCTGTGTAACGTTAATCTCAGTTAAGAACAAGACTGGCGTTACTAACTGATCTGTTCACCTGCAAGGCCTGTGGTCTTAAGCATGACACTGCACTGCCTTTCTTTGAGCATTCTAAGACTCCATTGGCAGCCCTATTCACAATCCTTCATGATTTCAGCAGCTCTAAAGTCAAACGTCTACAAAGCAGGCAAGTAGTGGAAAGTGTAAGAGACAGCAAGAAGGGGCAAGAATGCAGCTAATTGGAGAGGACTCTTGGATCTGCCTAAAGAAGGCCACTGCCTGCAGCTTCAGTCTGCACTGGCTACGCAGGCAGCAGCATTAGCAAATATGATCAAATCTTCCAATTTTTTTTCAAGAGAAGATGAAAAGCTCAACTTTAGGAGAGTTGTTAGGAGAGCTGCCCATTTTTAAATATTGGCAGCTAATTTAGATTTTAAAAGAAACAACTCTGCAGGCCAAACCAAACATATCTAAAGTGATATATGACCAGTATATAATATGTTGTAGAGATTCTCATGATGAAAGATTCCTGTCTGAGAGATTCTAGACTAGACCTTTCCTATTAAATTATTTGTCAGTTATCCTCACTGTTGAATTCATTCTACACATCCAGGCTTTCCTCAGCTCAAGTCATAATTCTTAAGTTCAGGTACTGCAAAGGTCACTAACAAATCACTTCCCACTCAATCGTCCCCAGCCCCCTCCTCTCTCCCAATCTCCTCTCCACTTCCCTACACACTTAAACACATACACAGACCCATTATCACCCATTATCTCAAGTCTGAAATTTTCAAGTTTAGTCTTCATACAACTTTTTAGGCCTCCTGTTAACTTTAAAATTCTTCACCTTTCTCATTAGTTGAAGAAACCAAAATTGTATACATTCTTTACACTGTGAATTTTGTAACTTTTGGGTCAGATTTAGGTCAACTCTTAATGTCTCCATAAAGAGTCTCTAGTAATTTTCATAAACTTTTCATCTTGTTCTAAATGTCTTGGGTATTTCTAGTATTTAAGGTAAAAAATAATTTTTTGGAGTCATAAAGCATGTTCTAAGGACACCAGAAAAGTGCCAGCACTGTTCCCATTCTTCACATAGGAGTTCATCAAAAATTATTAAGTCTAGATACTTACTTTTAAAAATTCTGGACATACAGACCATTTAAAAGGTTGATTTTTTAAAAATAAAATAGTGGTATCAGTGTAATGATTACTTTTATAGCTTTTATGGCATATTAAGAAGTAGAAAGAAGTTTATCACACTGATTTTAAACCAATGGGCAAAAGCTGGAAGAAATCAGCATAGCATCAAAACCTCTAAGATTACAGGATTGGAAATTTGTTCTTCTCAAGTTAAGGGCTAACTTCTCAGATCACTCTTCCTTCTCCTTTTCCTCCTGTGTTTCTGATGTACACGTTTCTTATTTTCAGTTCCAACTAAGTTTTCACTGCAGCAAATTCAAACAACTTTAAGCTAAAAATGAAGATTCATCCTTATTTGTAAGAGATGTACTGTCCAATAGCATTAACAGGTTTTCTCTACCATGAAAGTTTATAGGGTTCAATTAAAATCAAAAGGAAAAACTAACATGTATATCATAAATATAAGATAACTTGAGATGGGAACCTCTGTTTGGTTTAATGTCTACTTTGAGGGCTGAATGACTACAGACTTTGAACAACTCCTCCATGGACAAAAGCCAAAAAAGTCAATGTTATATTTCCTTCACTTCTGGTTCAGCTGGTAAAGAATCCACCTGCAATGGGGGAGACCTGGGTTCTACCCCTGGGTTGGGAAGATGCCCTAAAGAAGAGAAAGGCTACCCACTCCATATTCTGGCCTGGGGAATTCCATGGACTAGTCCATGGGGTCGCAAAGAGTTGGACACAACTGAGTGACTTTCACTCACTTTCAGTACACTCTGTTTACCTCAAATGTGAATAACCATCCATTTGCATTTCATAACATTTCTACACTTTCTTCAGGATTGACTGGTTTGATCTCCTTGCTGTCCAAAAGACTCTCAAGAGTCTTCTCCAGCATCATAGTTGGAAAGCATCAATTCCTCAGTACTCAGCCTTCTCAGCCTTCTAAAAATGCAGTCTTTACAAACAATTTTTATTTTCTCATTCAAATCCCAATCAAGTTACGCAGAAGCAAGGCTGTTACTGAGAGTTTGGTATGCATAAAAATCTTACTTTCATATATCTACCCCATACCAGACCACTTGACCTGTCTCTTGAGAAATCTGCATGCAGGCCAGAAAGCAACAGTTAGAACTGGACATAGAACAGACTGGTTCCAAATAGGCAAGGAGTACGTCAAGGCTGTGTATTGTGACCCTGCTTATTTAACTCATACGCAGAGTACATCATGAGAAATGTTAGGCTGGATGAAGCACAAGCTGAAATCAAGATTGCCAGGAGAAATATTAATAACCTCAGATATGCAGATGACACCACCCTTATGGCTGAAAGTGAAGAAGAACTAAAGAGCCTCTTGATGAAAGTGAAAGAGGAGAGTGAAAGAGTTGGCTTAAAGTTCAACATTCAGAAAATGAAGATCATGGCATCTGGTCCCATCATTTCATGGCAAATAGATGGGGAAACAGAGGAAACAGTGGCTGACTTTATTTTGGAGGGGCTCCAAAATTACTGCAGATGGTGACTGTAGCCATGAAATTAAAAGACGGTTACTCCTTGGAAGGAAAGTTATGACCAACCTAGACAGGATGTTAAAAAGCAGAGACGTTACTTTGCCAACAAAGGTCTGTCTAGTCAAGGCTATGGTTTTTCCAGTAGTCATGTATGGATGTAAGAGCTGGACTATAAAGAAAGCTGAGCACCAAAGAGTTGTTGTTTTTGAACTGTGGTGTTGAAGACACTTGAAAGTCCCTTGAACTGCAAGGAGATCCAACCAGTCCATCCTAAAGGAGATCAGTCCTGGGTGTTCATTGGAAGGACTGATGTTGAAGCTGAAACTGCAATACTTTGGCCACCTGATGCAAATAACTGACTCCTTGGAAAAGACCCTGATGCTGGGAAAGACTGAAGGCAGGAGGAAAAGAGGATGACAGAGGATGAGATGGCTGGATGGCATCACTGACTCAGAGGAGATGAGTTTCAGTAAACTCCAGTAGTTCGTGAGGGACAGGGAAACCTGGCGTGCTGCAGTCCATGTGGTCACAAAGAGTCAGACATGACTGAGTGACTGAACTGAACTCCATTATATTATATTCATTGGCTGAAATGCCTTTAACAATCTCCCCTCTGAAGACACCATTCAAGGAGCTTTTCTATCTTTTACTAAATTCTTATTTTAATGCAAACAGCAAAGTAAACAGTACTTCATTAAGAGCTGCACACACACAGCAGCCAACTCAAGACTTGCATGAAATATTTTTACTTACAATTCTTCTCCTTGTTTAGCTTTCTTGTCTGACACCAGATAGACAGTTCCAAAACTTCCACTGCCAAGTTTCTGTTGAAGCATGTATCTTTTCGCGATCAAGGACTTTGGACATGTGGAAACAGCTATTGATCCACTCACACACTTAGCAGCCTCTCGGAATTTCAGCATTGTTCCAAATGAGAGAACTGTTTGTTTGCTTATAGAAACTCAAAGTCTCATTCAAGTCTCCTAGGAGATGGTCAAAATGCATCCAAGTAGTACTGGTCAATGCCTTAAAGAGGAAAGATCCAGAGGTCAGATCTAATAGGTGCTGAACTATTCCTAACAAAAAATGTAAGTTTCTGATAGTGATACTGATTCCTTGATTAGTGGATTGAATGACCCAATGTTTGGTTAACTTTAACTACTAGAGAAAATGTTAAAAGGTAGAGATACTGTAGATTCCAACAGAAGGTAGTCTTTCACAAAAACAGAGCCATCCCTCAGATAGCTAAATTTGACAAAACTGAGTAACAGTCAAATTTCCCCAAAGTTCTGAGATGTATATATGTTTTACAATCAACAATCTATTTAAGATTTTATATTCCCTGCCTACTTTTCAAAAAACATCCAAATAAAAGAACTTTATAATTCCCTAAAATATACACATCTCCATCAAGTTTTATGTAATTCTTTCCACCTTATGTCTATTTTTTTTAATATGGGCCATTTTTTAAGTCTTTATTGAATTGTTGCAATATTACTTCTGTTCATGTTTTCAGTTTGTTGGCACAAAGCATGTGGGATCTTAGCTACTGCAGCAAGGATCAAACCTCCACCCCCTGTGTTGGAAGGAGAAGGTTTAACCACTGGACCACCTGGAAAGTCCCTTATGTCTATTTTGACTAACAAGTGGTGCTGCTGCTGCTGCCGCTGTCACTTGTCGTGTCCAGCTCTGTGCAACCCTAGAGACGGCAGACCACCAGGCTCCCCCATCCCTGGGATTCTCTAAGCAAGAACACTGGAGTGGGTTGCTATTTCCTGCTCAAATGCATGAAAGTGAAAAGTGAAAGTGAAGTCAGTCAGTCATGTCTGACTCTTAGCAACCCCATGGACTGCAGCCTACCAGGCTCTTCCATCCATGGGATTTTCCAGGCAAGAGTACTGGAGTGGGTTCCCATTGCATTCTCCAAACAAATGGTGAGTTAGGATTAAACCAGAAATTAGCATGACGCTGGTTTGATTTTTTTTTTTCCTGTAGATTTTAAACCAGGATATTTGTATTTGTTTTTATAGATGTGAAGAAGGATATGGATTTGAAATGATTTTTTTCCCATCCCAAGCAAATTCTGATCCAGTTTCTGAAGTTTTTTTTTTATTATACACACTGTGTATAGAATAATCTCCCTGGATTGAAAACAAGAAGTTTCACAAATGCAGTTCAAATCTAAAATTGTAATTTTTATTAGCTGAATATAAATTTGTTATAGGTAAGGCTGTAATTCCTCAAGAAAATATATGCATAGCAGAATTATGAAAAGCAGGACTGTTTAATATGAGCATGTGCATGGTAAAATCACTTTTATTTCATCAAAATAAAAAATGTTTTGCTAATAATCATGAAAAATGAGTTTCATTTTAAATTGCTAAGAAAGCATGATTTTAAATTGAATACTGGGCCTTGGAGTCAGATCAATTCCAAAGCTATAAAACAAAAACCTATTGTGCATAATGAGAAAACAAAATGTTACCTGTGTAGTTTGAGGTGTATGGCCAACGGGCTTCATCTTGGTGGTGGCCAATTACAAACATCCTTGGAATCCAACATAAACAAGGAAATGTCTATTTACACCACTTTCTTTCATGAAATAATGTATTAATCAGTTAAGTTTTTCCTAATGCCGGTGAGAAGGAAAACTAGTAACGAGCGAAGGATGAAAAGAAGGCAGGAAGCAAAGAAGGGAGAGACGGAGGGAAGGAGGGAGGCAAATCACCTAAGTGGCTAGGTGATCATAACAAAACTAAAACACATTGGACTGGAACTTCAGAGCTGAGGCCCATACCTGGAAATCCCTATATTACGTGGGATTATCAAGATCACAGAAAATATTAGTGAAATCTACTGATGAAGAAACAACTGGAGAACAGGACTCCCAATGTATCTTTGTTTGCTTCTGATCCCATAAAAGTGATGCTTTCTGGCCAAATGAAGCTTTTTAAAAGTGCATGGACTCATAATCTTTCCAACTGAAAAGACCCTTTCAGTAATCCTCCTTATTGGAGAGATGAGATAAAGGTTCCGGCCTAGGGAAGGTCAGAATAGCTCCGAGGAAGTCCAATTTCCCAGGAGCTCTCATTTGTAAATAAATAAGCATTTAAGCCCAGCAGTGTCTAAGCAATGCGGCCAGCGCTACAGAGGACTCCAGACTAAGCTCCCTCCAGCCCAGCCTCTCAGTCACAACCCGCCGCCCCCACCCCAGTCCTACGTTGGGCCGCTAGTTTCATCAGTCTCCTCCATGCGACTGCACAGCCACCTGAGAACTGGTCAGTGTCCCCCTGCCCCCACCTTACAAAGGCTATGAAGGAGCCTGAGCGCAAGGAGCGCACGTGCCCTTTCTGTGTCCTCGGCGACTGGCACAGGGTAGGTGTTCAGTAATCTCGGTCAGAGCAGCTAAATGTCCAGCAAACCAGCTGCTACCCAAAGTGTGTTTGGCGGGATACAAGAGATAAGAGTCTGAAAGCTGCACATTGACTCTTGGGGGTGGAACTGTGTGGCTGGCAGTTATATCAGTCTCGGCTCAGTAACAACAATGGAGAAGAAGCAGATCTGACACCAGATTCGGCTGAAGTAGGACTCACTCCAATCTTAAGGGAAACTTTAACCCTAAGGTCAAACGAATAATACTTTGCAGTAAATTTTTTTTTAATTTACATTTTCGCAAAGCAGCTTAACACAAACGGAGGAGGGACGAGCCACACATCCTCTCAGGGCTGGAGCAGTTCCAGAAGGTCAAGAACCAAGAGAAGCGAGGAGGCGCGGATTCGGAGTCCCGGAGAGGCAGCCCCGAAACCGTCACATTCCCGGAACGCCCGCGCGCCCTGAGGAGTCTCCCCGTACCTTTCCGGGTGGAGGGCGAGAGGGCGTCGCGCACTCCTGGGTCCCTCCGGTAACCCGGAGTCCGGAGGCACCGCCTCACACCTCGATTGCCTAGCCAGGCGAGCTAGAGACCCAGACTGCGGGGGCCGTTGTCAAGGAGACAGCGCGGGCGTACAGGAAGTCACGCACGGCTGCTGGGAGCCGTTGCCAGGAAGCAGGCGCGGGGCACACCGGGAAGTCGCGGAGGCGGCCTCTAGAGGGTCATTTAAGCGGAAGTGTGCGCAAACTCAGGTGGGCGGGGAAAAGGCGGCCGGTCCTGCGGGCCTTGCTTACGGCAGCCATTTGGAGAGTGCTTCCCGAATGACCTCGCGCGAAGCCTGTGGACCCCTCACACCCCGCGGAGTCTGCGCCACTGACTTCCGGTAACCGGGGGCTCCGTGGCGTCAAACGCGGAGACTTCCGATTCCGCTCGGGGAGGTCTGGCTCAGTTGTTAGGTCCTCCAGTTTTCGCCGGGGTCCCGCGGGTCTTCCCAAAGGACCAGGCAGGTGGCCGCTGCCGGCCTGGGGACCGGGTGTGAAGGCCCGTGTTTGAGGATTTGGAGCAGACCTTTTGTGCGCCCTCCTATCCAGCATTTGTTGAACATCTACTCTGCAAGATGCTGTAACTAGCCTGGGATGAGTTGATGTGGTCTCTACTCTCATTTGTTTTAGAAGAGAGACTTGCAGAGAAGTAGGTACCCTACAGGGTAAGGTGTGAGACACACAGGGCCAATGCTGAGGTGAAGTGAGTTGGGCACTGAATGCAAGAGGAAGCCCCAAAACTCTGTAATCAAGGTAAATTCTAACACAATTTCTTTAAAAATCAAAACTAATGCAAAAGAAAGAATCCATGTTTAACAAAATCTCACAATTTAAAATAAACACAGCATTAGTAACCGTGCATTGCTGAGCCATATTGGAGCCTGAGGGCAAAGGAGAAACTAGCAGTTCTCATCCTGGGACTTAGCTGGTTGGGGAAGGATATGTTCAGTAATCTGGCAGATATGCAGAGACAGATGAGTCCCTTGTTAGGGTGAAACTGGAGAATTCGGTTCCTCCCGGTTTTAAACTATGCTAATTAAGACAGGCCCCTTGAGCCAAGGCCTCAGAGAAATTCTCAGAGTCTGATTATCAAAATAGAAAAACTGGATCCATATCAGGGACCCTGCACACTAGTTAACTGAAGCCTATGTTTTCTGATATATTAAGTGACTTAGGTTATCATTTTTGTAGCTTAAGGCCTTTTACTTTGAAACAAATATTCTGTGTTGTAGGATGATGACTGTCTCACTATTAAAGTCTGCAGAAGTTCTTTACGTCGGCAGCCTCTATCCCTGTCCAAAGAGCAGATTCCACAAAACTATTGAATTTGTGGCTTGTAACACTTGGGGAAAGCGAGAGAGAATGAAAAAGAACTCAGCTAGGTGCTGTTGGCTAAGAATCTAGGTAAGAATTAAGGTGCTAACAACACCTAATGTGTTCTATTTAAAGATTTCTTCATAACCTTTGCTGTTCATTTGATGGTGCTGGAAACAGTAACTTTGTTCCCCATCTGTGACATCAATTAAAAATGTGTTCTCTTGTTTTAAACAGGCAATTCTTCAGACTGTCATGGGTATCCGAGGTCTAATGAGTTTTGTAGAAGATCATAGTAATGAGTTCTTCACTGATGTTAAGTTGCGAGACACAAAAATTATCGTTGACGGCTATGCCCTCTTCCACCGTCTTTACTTCAATTCAAACTTGGAGCTGCGGTATGGAGGGGACTATGATTCTTTTACAGATGTTGTACAAAAATTCTTTGAATCACTGTTTGCTTGTAAAATCTGCCCATATGTTGTCTTAGATGGAGGATGTGACATTTCAGATAAGAAGCTTAACACTTTAAAGGATCGAGCTAGAGAGAAGATCCAGATGGCCCATTCCCTTTCTGTTGGCGGGGGTGGGTATGTGTGCCCCTTACTCATCCGAGAGGTGTTCATACAGGTTCCTGATCAAGCTGCAGGTATGTTTCGTCCAGTGCTTTTCGGAAGCAGATCGGGACATTATGACTCTTGCTAATCACTGGAATTGCCCCGTGTTATCATCCGATAGTGACTTTTGCATTTTTGACTTGAAAAGTGGGTTTTGCCCATTGAATGGCTTTCAGTGGAGAAGTGTGAACACCATCAAGGGCACACGAGACCGCTACATCCCTGCCAAGTGCTTTTTCCTCGATGCGCTGTGCTGTCACTTTGGCAACATGAACAAAACGCTGCTGCCTCTTTTCGCGGTGCTGTGTGGAAATGACCACGTTAATCTGCCTGTCATGGAGACGTTCTTGAGTAAAGTACGACTCCCTCTTGGGGCTGCCAGTTCTAAAGGTAGGAGACATCACCGGGTGCTGGGACTTCTAAACTGGTTGTCTCGTTTCGCTGACCCTACAGAAGCATTAGACAGTGTTCTGAACCATCTCCCCAAAAAGAGACGAGGAACCGTGGAAGGAACTTCTGTGCAGATCCATGGAGGAGTACCTGCAGGCCCAGGGAAGGCTTCAGGACTTCTTTCAGCATGGTGCTTACACCTGCCCAGACACCTGGAATCCCGGTTTACCGCCATGGGTGCTTGCGGCCTTAGCCAGGGGCCAACTGTCCCCTTTCATCAGTGATGCTCTGGTGCTGAGACGGACCATTCTCCACACACAGGTGGAAAACATGCAGCGACCAAACGCCCACAGAATCTCTCTGCCCATCCGGCAAGTCATCTATGGGCTCCTCGTGAATGCTCCTCCACACGTACGTAATGTGGCCTGGGATGCACTGCCTCCTCAGCCTCCAACTTTCAGTGAAGTGGAAAGGATTAATAAAAATATCAAAACATCAATTGTTAATGCAGTAGAACTACCCAAGGATCATTCTGACTTAAGCAAATTGACTGAGGTAAGTGTTTGTAATACCACCACAATTTCTGTAAATTACAGATTACAAAGTGCTTTCAAATGTATTAGCTGTCAATATAACAAGCTGAGGTCGGTTTGCTATATTGCCTCTATTTTGTAGCTGAGAAAACTAGGACTCTTAAGTAACTATGTGAATCATCAGCCAGGGAGTTATCCATGCTAGGCCTCAAACCTAGATCCTTTAGTGCCAAATTTACCATTTCCATTGTACTTCAGTAGCATATGTTATGTTTGTGGTTATTACTACTGGTGTGTTGTTAGCTGGCTAGTAATAGAATGGGGTTAGTGACTAAAAATAAAAGGAAAGGGAAAAAAATTCTAAGCTGAAGAAAAAGGAAAGTTTGCCTACAGGCTTTGACCAAAGGCATAACTAATATCTCAGACTGCACTGAATTGCAATTAACAAAATTAATACTGATGCTTGGCCTAGTTTTTCATGTTTATTGATCAGAAATTTTGTTTAGACTTGAGGTTTATGGCATCAGGATGATTTGCTTAGTTTGATACTGAAAACATGAGTTTTAACCTAACTCATTGTTGCTTAAAGCTGAATAGCAGGCCAACCCCTTTTCAAGTTAAAGTCTCATGGATCCCAGTCTTTACTTTTTTTTTTTAGTAATATTACATAAATATATTAAAAATCACAAATAGGTATGAAGCTTCTTATATTTACAAATTAAATGCAGATAAATTCACAATTCTAATTGCAATACTTATTTGTGGGGGCGGGGTGGGGGAGGTTGCATTGGATCCCTGGTGGCTCAGATGGTAAATCTGCCTTTAATGCAGGAGATGTGGGTTCGATTTCTGGGTTGGGAAGATCCCATGGAGAAGGGAATGGCCACTCACTCCAGTATTCTTGCCTGGAGAACCCCATGGACAGAGGAGCCTGGTTGGCTACAGTCCATAGGGTCACACAGAGTCAGACATGACTGAGCGACTAAGCACATTAGATCCAATTAGATCCAACTCAGGATCCAGACTCGGAAGTCTCCCAGGCCACTCCAGCTGCCCATCAGCTCCAGGATATAGGACCTCAGGACAGCATCCCCAGGGGGCTGAATCAGGAGCTGGAGTCCTCCCAAGATTATACCCCACTGATTCTCCATGAGAGGGTGATTTTGCCCCCAGGTGACACTTGGCAATGTCAGGGGACACTTTTGATTGGTAGTACTTGGGGAAGAGGCCTGTTGCTATTGCCATCTAGTTAGGAGAGGCCAAGTATGTTGCTGAACATCTTGTATTTGGCAAAATGGCACCCTCAACCAAAATCATCCAGCCCAGAACGCCTAGACGGGTGACCAGGAACTAGCCCTTTTAGCCTCCCCCATTGGTAACAGCTCAGGCAGGATGAGCAGGATTCACATTGGTGGGTCCAGGAGCCTTCTTGGCAGTGAGGAATGACTGCTAATAGGAAAAGTTTTCTTTCTGGGGTGATGAAATGTTCAGGAATTAGAGATAGTTGCACATGCTTATTGCTAGTGGTAAAGAACCCATCTGCCAGTGCAGAAGGCTTAAGTGACCCAGGTTCGATCCCTGGGTCAGGAAGATTCTCTGGAGGAGGGCATGGCAACCCACTCCAGTATTGCTTGGAGAATCCCATGGACAGAGGAGCCTGGCAGGCTATGTCCATAGAGTCGCACATGACTGAAGTGACTTAGCATGACATGGCACAGCACAGGCATTGGTTCAGTTCAGTTGCTCAGTCGTGTCTGACTCTGCAACCCCATGGACTGAGCATGCCAGGCCTCCCTGTCCATCACCAACTCCCGGAGTTTACTCAAACTCACGTCCATTGAGCCAGTGATGCCATCCAACCATCTCATCCTCTGTTGTCCCCTTCTCCCCCCACCTTCAATCTTGCCCAGCATCAGGATCTTTTCAAGTGAGTCAGTTCTTCACATCAGGTGGCCAAAGGATTAGAGTTTCAGCTTCAGCATCAGTCCTTCCAATCAATAGTCAGGACTGATTTCCTTTAGGATGGACTAGTTGGATCTCCTTGCAGCCCAAGGGACTCTCAAGAGTCTTCTCCAGCACCACAGTTCAAAAGCATCAGTTCTTCAGTGCTCAGCTTTACAGTCCAACTCTCACATCCATACATGAGTACTGAAGAAACCATAGCTTTGACTAGACAGACCTTTGTTGGCAAAGTAATGTCTCTGCTTTTTAATATGCTGTCTAGGTTGGTCATAGCTTTTCTTCCAAGGAGCAAGCGTCTTTTTAATTTCATGGCTGCAGTCACCATCTGCAGTGATTTTGGAGCCCCCCAAAATAAAGTCTGTCACTGTTTCCAGTGTTTCCCCATCTATTTGCCATGAAGTGATGGGACCAGATGCCATGATCTTAGTTTTCTGAATGTTGAGTTTTAAAGCCAACTTTTTCACTCTCCTCTTTCAAGGCATAGCATGGCACAAATAAACTAAAACCATTTTAAAAGGGTGAATTTTATGACATGGGAATTATATCTCAATTAAAGAAGAAAAAAGTCCCATTGGGCTGCCTCTCCACAGGATCTAATCTTTCTTGTAACAATACCATATACATAACTTCCCTGCAAGGGACATGCCTGATTACAAGTCACCATGCTCAGGGAAGCCTGAGATTGTGCATTGACATCCCGTGTGTACAATTCATTTATCATTTAAGTCTAGATGAGAGACATTCTTATCATGTTAAGTAGCACAACTGACTAGAGTTGAGCATAGGTCAGATTCCAAACAGGGATTTATTAAAACTTTACCCATACCAATAAAAAAAGTGTGGCTGTTAGCATGACTGATGCTGAATCTTTATAGCTCTTCCTTATAGTTCTTCCGCTGACCCTTCCCAGGAGTGTACTGGAGGGCCATCAGTCACTCCTCTGTCATAAGGGCTCTGTGGTGAATAGAGACTTTTTAGTAATCATTAGGACCAGGTGGTCTCTATGCTCTGCTAGTCACAAACAGTGGAAATCTTTTCTGAAGCAGTCTGACTATGCCCATGAGACCAGTTACCCATTCATGAATTTTGACTTAGGAATGCATACCCTGTTTCCAAGCACCCATCCCCAGGTTAACTATAAATTGTCCCAATGGCCCCTGCAAATGCTTCTGATCAATTGTTGTCCACCAGATCCTGATCCCACCCTGGGAGTGAGTTACCCAATAATAAACCAATCCATTGATTATATGGAGCCACATGCCTCATTTTTCAGTCTCAAGATGCCTTCTCATTCCCTCCATCCTCCAACAGCAACATTCTAAAGGATGTGTTGCTGAAATTACATTTCTACTCAAACATAAATGGTGCAGTGTTGGAGGCCTTTTTTTTTTTTTTTAATCTGTGGCTTTATTGAGAAGTAACTGATGTACAATGAAATGTCTGTTTTAAGTAGGCACACTCTGATGAGTTTCGATGTACATTTTACATCCGTGAATCCATCCTACAGTTAAGCTAATGAGTGCATCCATCAGCCCTAAATATTTCCTTTGCGTCTTTGCCCTTCATCCTTCCCTACATGTGTCCACTTAGCAAAGTGCACAGATAATTTATACCTTGATGAGTTCTGACCAGCTTGACAGTTCCACATAAGGAGAACCCGGATGAAGACTCATTATCAGCACCCCTGCTTGCCCCAGTGTGGCTCCAGTCACTCTCTCCCTCACCTCCTGTAATCACTGTCTTGATCTCTAACAACATTGAATAGTTACTTTTTACACTTTATAAATCTGTCTTCTGTTATTCAACATCATGTCCATGATATTAATGAGATTCATTCATATCACTGTGTAGTTGCAGATCATTCATTTCTCATTGCTGTGTATTTTTACACTGAGGAAATGTGCCACAATTAATTTTTCCAGCTTTTTTTTTTTTTAATAGCTGATGGGCATTTGGGCAGTTTGCAGTTTAGGCTGTTATGAATAGTGCTGTGAACATCTGAGTGTACAGCATTTAGTAAAACTATGGTCACATTTCAACAGAACGTGACAGTTGCACTTTGTCATATGTCCCAGCTACTGCATTCCTAGTTAGACGTCAACTAGGAGTGGAGTAGCTGGGACGTAAGACACACACGTTCTGCCTAGGAGACTGCCAAGTGCTCTTGTACAGTGGTTTCACCAGTAAATATTCCCACGGCAGTTTATGGGCATTTCTCTGACTCTACGACGTTACCCTTACTTGGTCTCTTCTGTCCTTTTAAAAAATTTTAGCTATTCTTATGGTTGCCATTATTTTAGCCAATTTGATGGGTGTTAATTTGCATTTCTCTGATGACTTTATTTGAACACCTTTTCAGGTGTTCACTAGCCGTATGCATATTCTGTTAAGCTTCTATTCAGTCTTTTCCCGTATTCCTGTTTTTTGGTTTATTCCTATATACAGGTCCCTTATCAAATGACGTGCATTGTGGGGAGTATACTGTGGATTGTCTTTTCACTCGAGTATGTTTTCATGAACAGAAGTTCTTAATACACTCTAAAATTTCATAATTTATGCCTGTCACTTTTGTGACCTACTTATTCCCTGCTCCAAAGTCATGATAAAAATTTTTGCCTTTCACATTCAGATCTGAAATCTACCTGGAAGTGATATTTGTGTGTGTATGGTATGACACAGGGGTTGGGACACTTTTCCTGCCTGAAAATCAAATTGAGTCAGTGAGTGCTGTTTGATAATACTCCTGCCTCAGTGGAGGTGACAGGTATTCTCATCATGTACCTGTATTCAGAGTGAGGTGAGATCTTAGTTGTATCTGCAGTGTTGTCATTTGGGTTTCCATTGGCACAGTCAATTCTGTATTCTAATTCAAGGCTGTTAGCACTCACTGGCCAATGGTAATTCTAAAGGGTATCGGTGTAGATGTGATTCCAGAGATGTGAAGTTCACATATGAAAACTTGATAGTATCTGTTCATTTTGTTTGCTTAACATGATGTGGCAATAGTACTTCACCTGGGATTTGCCTGTTGGCCCAGTGGTAGGGTATCTGCTTTGCAGTCCAAGGGATGCAGGTTTGATCTCTGATCCAGGAAGATTCCACATGCTGCAGTTAAGCCTGCATGCCGCAACTGAGACTCGATCCAGCCAAATAAATATTTTTTTAGTTTAAAAAATAATAATACTTCATCTGCTCTGTTCCAACTCTTGTAATAGAAACTTTATACAATCTCTTATTTAGTTCCCACAGTAATCACATAGGATAGAGTTCCCATCTTCACTGTGTTACTTGTGGTGGACGGAGCACCATTCAAGTGAACCCTCAAGAGGCAATCTGTAAGGAGAGATGGAAGGGGTCATTCTTGGAGAGTAAGGCAGTGGGCCAAGACCAGCCTCTCTCCTCTGCCTCTGTGGCAGCTTCTTCTGCAGATCTGTCAACGTGGGGTGAACCCTCACTAGATTTAAGGGCTGTGAGCAGGGCAGTTCCCCGTTGGGGAGGGAACATGGATGAGTGAGTCTTGTGAGACATCTTGTGTAACTCATACCAGTGTCCGTTATACAGATGATCAGGCCTGACTGTAGAAACGCTCAGAAACTTGCTCATAGCTGCAGTGTTAGTGAGGGGAGAACCTGTATGAAGGCAAAGCCCAGACTCTGCTTGGTTCATAAAAGTTGTAACTTGGCTAGAGAATCCAATAATTTAAGCATTATGTCAGAAAAGAATTCATGTATTTTCTTAGCTTTGCTTGGTATGTCCTTTTATCAGTTTAGAAGATTATGAGGAATATATTTAAATTTAAGTAATTAATGCTACTCCCCAAAGGGGTGATTGACTGCTATAAACCACTTTGTGTATTTCTAATGTAAAAAATTTCGAGTATTTAGTTATTAAAACCAGAACCTATAAATCATTGTATTAAAGCTGTCATATATTGACAGTGAAACTGTTCTGTCAGTTACAATGTGTTTTACGTCAAGGTAACATCTCCATTTTCAGCTGTCAACACACTTTCTTACTGGCAAGGCATTATATGCCGAGAAACGTGCCAGGCAGTCTCATCTTTCCAGAAAATTAAGAAGGAAGTCTTTCCTGGCTTTGTGCAGACACCACTAATACAAACTATTATTTTTCCTCTCAGAGTTTGATGGTGAAGTCACCCTAAGGTGCTCTTTTAATAGTCCTAATTTCCTTATCTGTGAAACTGTGACCTGCAAGGTCCCTTATGTTTCTTAAATCTTAAGAAAACTATCCTTCAATTAAAAAGAATAAAAATCGAAAAGAAGAAAAGATATTCATTAAGTTAAAATTATTTCAACCAGAGCCTGAAGCTCTTGTAGCTTATTACTTCCCTTTATGTGAAACCTGGAGTAAAAGTTGGGGTGGTGAGTTACTAGCACAATGCAGGCAGTCGTTAAATATTGCTGTTCCCCTGGAATATACCCGCCACTAGAAGTGGCCATCCTGGGGCAATTCTCTTGTGGAAGAAAACAGACAGTAAGACATACATTTGAGTCAGGACCCAGGCAAACAGAAGGCTGCGTTGGATGCTGCAGAGGCTGCATGTTGTCCCAGTCTGCCTTCCAGAGGTGGTCAGTGATGCCCTCATGGAGGAGGCGGCCGGCACTGGCAGGTAAGGGTAGGGTTGAATGCAGATATTTGTTTCTTAAAGCACAAATGTTAAAATGCAGATTTCTGGGCTCCCCTCAGATTTACTGAATCAGTTTTAAGGGATGGGGCCTGAGGATTGTTTTCACTAGCTTTCCAGGTGACAGGCACACTGAAGATAACCAGCAGCCCCCACGGGTTGTGGACTGGGGCATGGACTGATATGAACAAGGACGACAGCACGTCCAGCCAGTCACCAGACTTAGGCCACCCCTTACAAAGGTTCTAAATGCTTTCAGTGGGGCTGATTTTTTTCCACAGGAAGATAAGAAACTGACCTAGTTTCATTTGCATGAAAGTGTCTTCATACTAGGAGAAAAAAAAAGACATTCCCCAAAGTAACTTACAGAATGTCTGGTGCGTATTTTCAGCTCTCCTTGGCTAGCCGGCAGATGCTTCTGTTAGAAACGCTGAAGGTGAAACAGAGCCTCCTGGACCCAGTCCCTGCTTCGCTGAAGTTGCCTGTCGCTGTCAGCTGCTACTGGGTGCAGCACACACAGGCCACGCTGAAGCTGCATCACCTACAGGCCCTGCTGCTGGGGATGCTTCTGGGGCCCTTGTGTGCCATGGTCAGCAGCCCTGGTAGGTACCTGCGTGTTCCAGGAGTATGTCTTCATGAGTTATGTGCATATAATCAACAGTTGAAACAAACAAAAGTTCTCGGATTATTTACTTCCATCAGTTGTATCTGAATTTAGAAGTGGGGCACCCAGACATCTCTGATTCTTTGATCAATCTTTCTGAGCACCACATGTGCCCCTGACCCCAAGGGCACAGCAGTGAAGATGTGCTGATGCTGCCTCACGCACCTGCCCCAGGGCACCTGAGGCTGAGTCTTGAAAGCACGACTCCGTGTGCATTTTCTACTCCGTGTTCGCTGCCCCTCTCTTCAGTGCAGCAGCAGCATCTCCCCTGGAGACTTACGTCAGATTGCCCGTTAGTGGAGCTTCTGAACGCCTACAATAACCGCAAACGGTAATGCTTGTGCCATTGTTTTTGTTTTCTCCACTGCAAGTTTCTGTTAGTGTCTGAGTTAGTGATGATAGAAACAGTAATTTCTCTATTAGAGAAATACACTTTGAGGCAATCTCATCTTCATTTAAACACCAGGTGAAATAAATATTGAAGCATTGAAGCCTGTCAGCCCTCTAATGAAATTACTCTTTGTACAAGATTATGAGCTTTATCCAACATGTATAACAGTTGTCACACTCTAGAACAGCACTATCTAACATGATAGCTGTGAGCCATATGTGGCTATTTAAAGTTGAACATTGAGCTTCTCAAGGAACTCACATTTCAAATGCCCCGGAGCCACAAGTGCCTAAGGCTACTGTACTGGACAGCACAGATAGAGAACACTCCCATCATGGCAGGAAGTTCTGGACAGCACTGCTCTGACATTTGCTGTTCAAATTAAGTTCATGAAACAATGAACCAACACAGACTCCAGGAAAGCCCAGAATGTGAGACCCTCTGTCAGAAGGGACTATTGCAAAGCAGGTAAGTTCCAGCCTGACAGAAGTTGGGGTGTTTCCCTCACTGAATATAAACATAGTTTAAGAAGATTGTCAGAGCACCAGCCTATTAGGTTTTTACCTGAGTCCAACAGAAGAGACAGGTCAAGGGTCTGTCTGTTTTCTTTTAGGAATGTGGACCCCCTCGCCCCCACCCCTACCCAGGCAGGCTCAGTGCCTTGCTGCTCGCTCATTTGTGAAAGGTGGGCCTCCTTTTCCTCCCTTCCAAGTTGGTCTGGAAGGCAGGCTGCGTGTGGACCTGGGCACAGGCAGGTCTCCTGGGGTGGTTGCTCCTTTTCCTTCAACATTGAGCAGGTGGATGACTTGCCAGATTCTCTAAGAGTCTTACTTATGTTTTTTCCCCATAAAACAGAAGTTAAAGCATGTTTTGAACACATAACTATTTCTTTGGGAAAATTTAGCGAAAGAGAATAGTAAAGAGAGTGGGATTTTTCATAGTAATTGGTATTTTTCAGAGACAGATTTAGGGTTTAGAGAGTTCAAATGCAGATGTGTTTAAGGTCAGGTAGTAGATCAGAGGAAGAGATATTATTTTAAGGAAAAGTAAAGAATTTGGGGTTGAATAAGCTTAGGTTGTCACCAAAAAGGCATCTCAGTATAAATATTTCAGTTTATATGTCGAAAGGCTTTTACATTTTCATTTACATGAAAATAGCTAAGAGCCAGAAAAGAAAAGCATTTTGGTTATTTAAACTAGCTTTTTTTCTTTATGAAATCTGAAGTTTTATGTATGGAAAAATATTACAAGATGATACAGTGTTTTGGGAAATACTGCCCTTTGGCTGTGTCTCTTATCTAGAGGAGAAAGCTGTGCGGGGTGGTGGTGCTGAGACGCTGTATGAAGAGCTGCAGAGAGTGAAGGCGCCACCAGGCACACGGCTGGGACTTGGACACAGCTCACGTCTTCTGTCAGTGGCAGTGTTGCCTGCAGATGGGGCTGTATCTCAACCAACTGCTGTCCACGCCTCTTCCAGAGCCAGACCTAACTCGGTAAGTGCGTGCCAGGAGACCGGTTCAGGTGGCCACATGTCAAAGTTCCATTTACATTTAAAACGAAGATTTTTTAACGAAACCAAATTTAGTATAATTGGTCTTGGATCACTGGTATACCAGAAGAACTATAATGCTAAGTTTAAAAAATATTAAATTATTTCCATATTGCCAAAGAAAGTTTCCATGATTTTTTTAAAGCTTCCCAAATTAAAAAAAAAATTAGTTCCTTAAAAATAAGAGGCAGTGTTGGCAGAGTATAACTCTTCCCCTCATTTCTTTCAGATATCACAGTATAAAGGCTTTTTTGATGATCTTACTGAAATATTCTCTACTTGCAGTCTCTGTAGTCCTGCTGCTCTTCTGTGTCTTTGTACTTGCATTTCTTACCCCTTGGCATATTATTCTCATTCATTCATTCATTCAGATAGTAAATATTTACTCTGTGCTAGGGTGTAGTGAGCAAAACATCTAAAAAGTCTGTTGTCAACAGTTCTTAGTGATGTGACTATTGGATGCTTATGTGGATTTTTTTGTAAGCTTTTGTTTTGCCAGACAAGTATGTAGAAGGGAGAAGACAGCCTGCATGCTAGGAAATGGGTTAACGTTTGACTGTGGAGTATAAAATGTGTAAGGAAAGGCTAGCAGTAGGGTCAGAGAAGGCAATGGCACCCCACTCCAGTGCTCTTGCCTGGAAAATCCCATGGACGGAGGAACCTGGTGGGCTGCAGTCCATGGGGTCACTGGGAGTCGGACATGACTGAGCGACTTCACTTTCACTTCTCACTTTCATGCATTGGAGAAGGAAATGGCAACCCACTCCAGTGTTCTTGCCTGGAGAATCCCAGGGACGGGGAGCCTTGTGGGCTACCATCTATTGGGATCGCACAGAGTTGGACACGACTGAAGCGACTTAGCAGCAGCAGCAGCAGCAGCAGCAGCAGCAGTGTGTGGGCAAATAAAAGGGTGGTAGGATCAACAGACTGGACATCTGAGTGATTTGTATATTTGAGGGAGTGAGTGAGAAACACAAAAGGGAGATGATTAGAAAATAGACTTGCAGTTACATATATCTCTGCACTTGATTATAAGCCCTGGGAGGGCTAAGGAGTTGTTTGCTGTGTTTACTATTATAGCCCCAGAGTCTGACATTCAGTAAGTACTCACGTATTTATTGAATTAATTAGTTTTATATGGAGGCATTTCATGTATGCTGGTATGACTTGAAATGTTTCAAGTTCAAAGCTTCCTAGCAGTAAATACTGTTGTTAATGTTATTGAAGGTAAGTCTGTGTGCCTGACACACAGTGAGGCCAAACAATACCAGAATATTGGAGTTTGGAGCAGAGAAGGGTTTATTGCAGGGCCATGCAAGTAGATGGGTGGCTTGTGCCTTAAAACCCAAAACTCCCCCAAAAGCTTTCAGCAAAGCCCTTTGTAGGAAAAGTGAGGGAGGGCACGGTTAGTTGTTGCAAACTTCTTGGTGTCAGATCCTTTGTTCTTGGTCAGCTCCTGATATTCCTGTACACTTGTAACAAAACAGTTGTTGTTCTCTGTTTAGAGAAAGGGAAGGAGAGGCATTAAATTCTGTTTCCTTGCTTTCTTGCGGCTTTTAACACCTAATTCCTTAACAAAGCAATGGCGTTACCCCTCATTTTACTTGTTCAAAGTCCCAAGGCTTGACTTTCATCCTCTGAGGTCCAGGCTCTGGCTAAGAGCAGAGAGTCCTCATGTGGGCCAGTCCCCTGCCCAGGAGCACTCGTCCAGCACCCAGTAAGTCCTCCCACCCAGGCCTGGCTCAAGAGGCTGACCTCAGCTGCCAGTGCACTCAGGAGCAAGTCCCCAGACCCTGCCCAGCCGGTCCTTAGCCTGGGACTCAGAGAACACCGCAATCTGCCTGTCCTCACATTGTCCTGGCAGCCCTGTGACCCTGACTGTTGACAGAGCAGGACCTCTAACCACCTGGCTACCTCTCCTGTGCTGAGGGCCAGGCACCTGCCCGCTTCATGAGTGTAGCGCTGAAGCTCTTGCTGCCAGCACGTCGGCCCATCAGGCCTGCCAGCTTGACAGCACCTGGGCCTCAGCTGCCCCCACGGACCCCCAGCAATCGCAGGTGGCCACACAAACCTGCCAACCCAGCCAGGCCCCTATTACATTAATACACCCTGGAACTTTCTACCAAATAAGATTAATTGCCCTTTGACCTATGGATTCCTTTCCTTTAATAATTTTGGCCATCCTTGACTGGATCCTCTCTAGTGACCACAGATCTATTTAAAACAAAACTGCAGAAACAGTTCCCTTAATAGTGATTTCAGCAGGAGAGTTGTTCCTGCATCTCAGCATCAAAGGCTCTTTAAGTGATGGTTTATACTAAATGAATGGTGGTTCTCCATCAGTTGCTGAGGTACCAATCAACCCTGGCAGTAAGCTATATATTAATGTTAAATCTGTGGCTTCCAGTTCATCTCAGCTTGTATTTGTGGAGTTTTTAATCCAAGTGAACCAATGACCTCACAAGTGATGCAATTAAATTTTGTCATATTTCAACAGCCTACCTGTTTGTTTAATCAGAGGCATTTTAACTCCTTTTCTTTGAAGTGTTAAGAGGCCTGGTCAAGTTGGGGCCAGCCACAGAACCAGCAAGCACCCATCATTTACTTTGTAGGTAAAAATGCTAAGTATTACCAGCCAAGAAGTAATCTTTGTAACAATTTAGTTCCTTCTTTCAAGAAACAGATTATCCTTGAGTAAGTAATAATGATTTTATAGAAGCAGTGCTCTCAGTATTTGATGCATCTGTTGAAGCCACATTAGTGACAGCTGTCCCAGCGCAGGCGCCTCGACTGTAATGATACCCTCTCCTCTTCCCTGAGCAGACTGTACAGTGGGAGCCTGGTGCATGGTCTGTGCCAACAACTACTGACGTCAGCCTCGGTGGAGAGCCTCCTGCGCTTGTGTCCTGAGGCCCAGCAACTCTATGAAAATCTGTTCAGTGCCACAAGATCCTGTGCCCCTGCTGAACTATTCCTACCAAAGGTTAAATTAAATTCAAAAGAAGAAAGCAGAAGAAATTAGGTATCAGCTGGTCAGAGAACAGAGTGGGAACCACCCTGAATGCCCGGAGTTGGCATGAAGGAAGCAATCGGTTTGAGCTGTTGATGGTGGAGACCTTGGACAATGAGGCGGCCCCGGAGCTCGAATAAACTCAGTTTATAAAACTAATTCTTATCAAGAGTTTGTGTTACCTCCCCTTGAAATGATAGAGTTTTTTCTTTAGAATTAATCTGTGAGAGGATAAACATTGCAGTATTTTGAATTGCAAAGTATTCTGTATAATGCTTTTGATAGTGATTTAAGTAAACTTTTGTATTTCTTAAACACATGTGAAAACATGTTTGTACTTGCCACGTTCCTCTTCAGTAAGTTAATAATAGTCTACAGTCTTCAAATTGCAGAAACTCAATCCAAGCTATGTTTTTTTCAAAAAGAACAGAAGTCCTATGTCAGTTACTTCCTATAAGCTGAAGCTGACTTATCATCATTTAAAACAACTTTTTACAACTGTGTATTCATCCTTTATTAGGAAAGGTCTAGGCCTTGGAAGATAGAAGCAGTCAGACAGAAAATGAGGCACTTAGTATTTTGACAAGAGCCCATGGCAGGGCTGATGAGCACTTTTAGAACAGAAATTGAAACTGTTAATGGTCCCAACAAGAGAAGAAACAGCATCCTGGTATTGAGATGTGCAAGTAATTTGATATCATAGCCAGCATTTTTAAATGGAATTATCAGATATACATATCATGGATTGTGCAACTTCTTACTGTGGACTGCAGTCAAGACTTTGAAAGGCACTGCTTTGGAACACACTAGAGGCTACCAACGTTAGAAACACCTACAGAATGGTGAGGACATGGCCAGTTCTAAATAGAGAACTGAAAATAGAAAAGCAAGTGGAATGAATATATTTGGGCAAGATCTGAGAGTATACTCCAACCTTCATTTTTATGTATTCATGCAGATGGTGTCCTGCTGTCTTTGTTGTTTCATTGCTATATTCCATCAGCAGCTAAATGTGGTTTCAGCTGTTTTTTGAGCAGGCCTATCTTAAGTTATTTTTGTACTACCTCATGGGGTTCTCACAGCAAGAATACTGGAGTGATTTGCCATTCCTTCCTCCAGTGGACCACGTTTTGTCAGAACTCTCCACTATGACCTATCCATCTTGGGTGGCCCTGCACAGTATGGCTCATAGTTTGATTGAGTTACGCAAGCATGTGATCTTTGCCATATCAAAATTCTCTTCCTTGATTCTTGGAGCTGGGGGCCAGTCGAGAAATTATACTAGTAGCAGTGTCTTATTTCCTGGCTTATCATCAACACTGCTTTATTTAAAAATGTTTAATTAGAAGATAACTGCTTTACAATATTTTGCTGCTTTTTAAAACCACCAACCTTGCATGAAAAACCATTCTTTCCCAGTTCTGCTTTTGGCAAGTGTACTGATTTGATAGGCACCAAACTGAAGAGTGTAGAGCTACATAATTGTGTAGAGCTACAGTTCAAAACTGAATTGTATCATTTACCTTTTTCTTTCATTAACAGGAACTTTTCAATAGAAGGAGCCTTCCTTCTTTCAGCAGACGTAAGAAAACAGGTTCCTTTCTTTCACTGTTGGAATTAGGCCCATTCACTTGAAACTATCTAGCCTTGCAGTAAAGTTAAAATCTAATAATGTCCATTAACTCTGAGAATTCAGGAGTTACCTACTGTAGTATGTATCTTCTCCTGTGTATATTAAGCAAGAGGTCACAAGTGCTCCACAGACATCTGAGGGGGTACCAAAGAAATACGGCATAGTACCTGACCCCCAAAGTCATACTTGTGTAAGCTACAAGGGGAGGTGAGACAGTGCAATAATGAGAACATTTTATGATGCAGTTCATCAAATGCAAAATGGCAAAGTACAGACTGAAGGCTACAATCAGGGGAGAGCAGCCATGAAGACAAGGAGGCGAAACCTGAGGATTCTCAGTCGTGGGCTTTTGAGCTTGGCTGAGAGAGAGAGAGATGTGATTTGGAGGAAGTACAGGTGGGGATGGGAGCACATGTAGAACGTCACATAGAAAACCTGTCTCCTATGTTTTTAATCAAGTCTTTAGACCATGCTCTTTCTGGATTCAGTTCTAGCTACTGAAATTTCACTTGAGTCTTTGGGGATGTTAAGTCTTCAATTAGCAATTTAAGTAATAAAAAGAACTCTGGACAGCTAAGATCAATAAATTTTAGGAATAAAGCTGGAGAGAGAAAAGCACTATAACATGATATTGTTCTGTTTAGCTGTGATTAAACTTTTATTTGTACAAAAGTCCTTTTGAGATACCTAGACTGGGAAGTTGAATATGTATATCCTATAAATATAAATTTAAAGGCCTTTCTTAATAATTATGACAAAAAGGAATTCAAATTAATTTCATATTTGAACTTCTAACTCAAACCAATTAGTTTTAGAAGCTAGAAAGATCTTAAAATTATCTTTTCCTCCTTTGTGCATAAAAATAAATGAACCAATGACTATGCCTCAGTTACCCTACCTGCTGGAGTAGGAAATGGTAACCCACTCCAGGATTCTAGCCTGGAAAATTCCATAGACAGAGGAGCCTGATGGCTACAGGTCCTGGGGCTGCACACAGTTGGACGTGACTGAGCATACACACACACCCTATCTGCAAAACTGGAATCCAAATAGTTCACATTGTTGTCCAAGGGGTAAAATGATGTGCACTTTTAAGTTAGTTAGCACAGTGGCCAGCACTAAAAACATGCCACAAATGACAGCTATTATTAAATCCATACCTGAGAGCCAAGAGCAAAGCAAGGGCTCTGGGAGAAGTGAGGGTGCTGGGCAGAAACACGGCATCGTGAAACCAGTGGCTACCAGAGCTCATGGCAGACTCTTGCAGAGGCAAAGCAGGTCAACATTGTTAAATACGGCCAAGTTGAGAGGGGCAAGAACATGAGAACATTAGCACAGCTTGAGCAGAGCTGCCAGGCTGAAGCCACACTGGAAAGTGGAGAAGTGCTGGGAGGGTGCAAAGCAGCAGCCAAGCTCAACTCCAGGAAATAATGAATAAAGACCAGAAGGAACAGGCCCTGTGGAGCATTTTGCTGCTTCTGACCATTTTTCTTGTTATCAAGCAGTTTGAGACTTCAGGGTGTGTTTAGAGACAAGAGAAAATTAGGAGCAAGTGTTACCTTTTCCTGCAGCTGCAAGGGTTATATCCTGGCCCTATCCCGTAACTCCAAGGAGTCCAGTCTCCCCCATAGTGAGGCTTCCAGAGTTCACGGAACACTGCTCTCTAGCACATGCTGTTTGGCTGGTGTGCACACCACGAACCTGGCAGTACCCAGCAAGCAGTCACTCACAAGACCAGGAGATACAGTTCCACTTCTGTAAAATGACAAACTCTCACTAGTATCTGACTCCAGACACAGTGACCCTGGATTCTTATGTCTTTCACTGGTGCATTTCAGTCAGGGCAGCTAGAAATGATTCTGTACTTGTACCAATTTAAAATGAAATACTCTTTCTTCTGGAGAGATGTCTATTAAAAAGATGGCTCTCCACTTGCAGCAACAGCTTTCTGAGCCATACAGGATATGTTGCTTTAGCATTTCTTTCCAGGTCTGAATAATAGTATAATTCAAGCCCATCCAGCTATAATAATTCTAAGATGAGAACTTCCTGCTGAGGAAGAGCATTTTAAATTTCAGAGGCATGTACTGCCACTAGGCAGTGTACCAGTCTGTTAAAATGGGTGGGTGAAAGAAATGAAGAGGTAAAACATGGAGAATTGTTCTAGCTAGTTTCACTGAATTTAGTGTTCAGGGAGAGAAATTCCATATGTTAAATATGCACATTCAATCACTTTTTTTTTTTTTGGCCTCACAATGTGGCTTCTGGGATCTCAGTTCCCCAACCAGGGACTGAACGCAGGCAACACCAATGAAAGTGCCAAGTCCTAACCACTGGACTACCAGGGAATTCCCCCACATGCAATCACTTTTATTCCTAACTAGTATAGGTAACATTTTAGGTATTTGGTTAATATAGCTAAAGTTTTTATTAAATTAGGTAAATTGTACATATTTTAAGAAATTTTCTCATTATCGCTTTAGGAGATACTTGGAGATTTCTGTGTACAATATAACCCACTATCATCAGGATCAAGGAATACGTAGGAATGTTTTTGCAAAAACAAGAACAATAAAAATGTATCAATGCTGGATTTTGATAATTTGTAAGACTGAATCATTTGTCTCTGTGAAAACATTATAAGCATCACATGACCTAGCATACAAGATTGGGAAAACTTTCCAGGCATGTTGATATATATATATATATAATTAGGGTTTTTGGAGGATTAACTAAAGAGCTTGTTCTTCTTGAAAAACTGCTGTGTGTGTATCCAGCCGTCACCTCGTTCCCCATCGTCCTGTGTCTGGTTTGTGTGTGTTCCTTGTAACGATGGAATAAATCAAAGGATGTGGACAGGAAAAACAAGTCTACTCTGCAGTGTCTCAGTGCATGCTGTCATGGATGCAGAGTAATGAGCTCTATTTCAAAATAGGTAGATTAATGTACTTATTAAAAGTGAACTTGTTCTGCTATGGAAACCTTTGAGTAAATACACATTAATATTACTCTAAAAAATGGAGTTAATAAACATACCAATGAGAACAGCTATAAATCAGTTGAAACTGCCATAATAACACAGCATTTTTATGTTTGTTTTCATTAAAAAGAAAAATCCTTAGTTTCAGATTTCCTATTCAGCTGTCATTCAGTATTTCTATAGGATGAGGTATAGTTGAAAATGAGGGAACTAGGGGTTCTGTTGCAGACTGTTGCTGTTTTTCAGACCCTAAGTCGTGTCCAACTCTTGCAACCCCAAGGGCTGTAACCCACCAGGCTCCTCTGTCCATGGGATTTCCCGGGCAAGAATACTGGAGTGGGTTGCCATTTCCTTTTCCAGGGGATGTTCCCAACCCAGGGATTGAATCTGTGTTTCCAGCATTAGCAGGTGGATTCTTTACCACTGAGGCACCAGGGAGACCTTGGTGGATATGTTAAGTTAAACATAGCTTTTAGGTGCTTAAGTAGAGAGAAGCCTAAATTAAAGTCTTTGAGTGTTGAAATCATGAAGTATTCTCCTGTTTACAAATATCTCCAACAAGTATATTGTATTATTGTAATCCTTTAAAAAGAAAGAGGAACTAGACATCAAATTGCCAACATTTGCTGGATTGTAGAAAAAGCAAGTAAATTTCAGAAAAATCTGTTTCATTGACTACGCTAAAGCCTTTGTCTGTGTAGATAGTGAGAAACTGTGGAATGGTCTTAAAGAGATGGTAATACCAGATCATCTTACCTATCTCCTGAGAAACCTATGTGCTGGTCAAGAAGCAAGTTAGAACCCCCTATGGAACAACCGATTGGTTCAAGATTGAGAAGGGAGTACAACAGTGCTGTCTGCTGACACCCTGTTTGTTTAACCTATATGCTGAACACATCATGAGAAATGCTGGGCTGGATGAGTTACAAATTGGAATCAAGATAGGTGAGAGAAACATCAGCAACCTCAGATATGCAGATAATATACTCTAATGGGAAAGCAAAGAGGAACGAAAGAGCCTCCTGATGAGAATGAAGGAGGAGAATGAAAAGACTTAAGACTAAATATTAAAAAACTAAGATCATGGCATCTGGCCCTACTACTGCATGGCAAAAAGGGGAAAAGGCAGAAGTGGTGACAGATTTCCTTTTCTTGGGCTTCAGAATCACTGTGGATGGTGACTGCAGCCATGAAATCAGAAGATGATTGCTTCTTGGCAAGAAAGCAATGACAAACCTAGGCAGCATGTTGAAAAGCAGACACGTTACTCTGCCAACAAAGGTCCATATAGTCAAGGCTATGGTATTCCCAGTGGTCACGTATGGTTGTGACACCTGGATCATAAAGAAGGCAGAATGCCAAAGAAGTGATGCCTTTGAACTACGGTGCTGGAGAAGACTCCCAGGAGTCCCTTGGACAGCAAGATCAACCAGTCAATATTAAGAGAGTAAAGACTGAATATTCACTGGAAGGACTGATGCTGAAGCTCTAGTATTTTGGTCATCTTATGTGAACAGAAACCTCACTGGAAAAGTCCCTGATGATGGGAAAGATCAAGGGCAGGAGAAGAGGCCATCAAAGGATGAGATGGCTGAATGGCATCACAGACCCAACAGACATGAGTTTGGGCAAGCTCTGGGAGATGGTGAAAGACAGAGACACCTGGCATGCTGCAGTCCATAGGGTCAGAAAGTGTCGGACATGACTGGGTGACTGAAAAAAACTATTATAATCAGAACTGTCTGTAATAGTTAAGATTCCAGGAAGGATGCCATTAAGAAAGCAAGCTTCTGACAGTCCTTTGTCTAGCCCCCCAAAACTGAGGAAAACGAGAGGCAAAAATGGTGGGTAGGGGGCCTTTGGTACTGAAACCTGGGAATGGTAACATTCACAAATCCAAGTTCCCAATCAAAGCACTATAGCTCTGTAAGCTCCCAGATTTATGCAAGTTTTTTTAAACACACTGACCCTATTATGATCATCATAAATCATTTTGCAAAGCTATTTTGGTAAGTTGAACAGCCAAGGAGAATTCACCAAGAAATCCTGTCATAACTTTACTGTAGAAATACATTGTGCAAATATGTTGGTTTAGAATGTTCTTTCTCTAAGACTGGACTGATAATCTAATATACTTCAGCCTGCTCAAACGATGATGCCTGTTTTTGTGTTTGTGTTAGGAGGAAGCAACTGACAAGAAGGAAGCCCATCCAAGGAGGTGAGAAGGACAAGAAAACAGAGGACAGGTGAGTGTGGTATGTGTAGGGCAGGGGGAGGGGGCCATGTGTGTGTTAAAAAGCATAACTCAGATGGGACAACAGATCAGAACACGCCAGCCCATTGTAAGAGGGAGCCTTGGTGAAGAGGTAGACCAACACCCCAGCCCATTGGAAGAAGGAGCCTTGGTGAAGAGGTAGACCAACACCCCAGCCCATTGGAAGAGGGAGCCTTGGTGATGAGGTGGACCAGTAACAGCTGCCATGTCCTTCCTGTTGATGATATTCTGAGAACAGACTGAGTCTCTGACTTTTTCCACAGACAGGAGCCTTGGTGGAGACCCAGGAGTCACAGCAAATCTGGTATCAGTTGCATCCATTTCAGACAGAATACCTTGTTGAGAAACTGGAGGATAGAGAAGACTGATGCCCCCTCCTTTCTGGTCCACTGAACACACTGCAGAGGCCTTATTCTGTTCTTTGTGAACAGCTACATCAGAGGCAACCTTCTATGAAAGACCAACTTGAATGCAGTGGTAAACAATATGGAAATGAATGTGAGTACCTGTGTGCCAATAAAATTTCTGGGCTATGGTCCGTCATCCCCTAGATTAAATTAACAGCCCTATGTGGGTAAGTTAGGAAAATATTAAACAGTTTCTCTTTAATTTTTAACACCTCTAATTCATGGGCTATCTATCTAGACCTGCTCCATGAGAAAGATGCTTATAAATTCTAATGCAGTCATATTATGCACCTATATGGATGAAAATGATAAAGGACCATGAAGACACACACATTTATAATAACTCTCTAAAATCCATCAATCCAGGGCCGCAGGCGAAAGGACCAACCCCACGTCCAAGGTCAGGAGGGGTAGCAGTGAGGAGATATCCCTCGTCCAAGGTAAGGAGCAGCAGCTGCACTTTGCTGGAGCAGCTGTGAAGAGATACACCACGTCCGAGGTAAGACAAACCGAAGTAAAACAGTAGGTGTTGCTAGAGGGCATCAGAGGGCAGAAACACTGAAACCATAATCAAAGAAAACTAGTCAATCTAGTCACACAGACCACAGCCTTAGCTAACTCAATGAAACTAAGCCATGCCATGTGGGGCCACCCAAGATGGGTGGGTCATGGTGGAGAGGTCTGACAGAATGTGGTCCACTGGAGAAGGGAATGGCAAGCCACTTCAGTATTCTTGCCTTGAGAACCCCATGAACAGTATGAAAAGGCAAAATGATAGGATACTGAAAGAGGAACTCCCCAGGTCAGTAGGTGCCCAATATGGTACTGGAGATCAGTGGAGAAATAACTCCAGAAAGGATGGAGCCAAAGCAAAAACAATACCCAGCTGTGGCTGTGACTGCTGATAGAAGGAAGATCCAATGCTGTAAAGAGCACTATTGCACAGGAACCTGGAATGTCAGGTCCATGAATCAAGGCAAATTGGAAGTGGTCAAACAGGAGATGGCGAGAGTGAACATCGACATTCTAGGAATCAGCGAACTAAAATGGACTGGAATGGGTGAATTTAACTCAGATGACCATTATATCTACTACTGTGGACAGGAATCCCTAGAAGAAATGGTATAGCCATCATGGTCAACAAAAGAGTCCGAAATGCAGTACTTGGATGCAATCTCAAAACTACAGAATGATCTCTGTTCATTTCCAAGGCAAACCATTCAATATCATGGTACTCCAAATCTATGCCCCAACCACTAACGCTGAAGAAGCTGAAGTTGAATGGTTCTCTGAAGACCTACAAGACCTTTTAGAACGAACACCCAAAAAAGATGTCCTTTTCATTATAGGGGACTGGAATGCAAAAGTAGGAAGTCAAGAAACACCTGGAGTAACAGGCAAGTTTGGCCTTGAAATACGGAATGAAGCAGGGCAAAGGCTAATAGAGCTTTGCCAAGAGAACACACTGGTCATAGCAAACACCCTCTTCCAACAACACAAGAGAAGACTCTACACATGGACATCACCAGATGGGCAATACTGAAATCAGATTGGATTATATTCTTTACCGCTAATAAAGATGGAGAAGCTCTATACAGTCAGCAAAAACAAGACCAGGAGCTGACTGTGGCTCAGATCATGAACTCCTTATTGCCAAATTCAGACTTAAACTGAAGAAAGTAGGGAAAACCACTAGACCATTCAGGTATGACCTAAATCAAATCCCTTATGATTATACAGTGGAAGTGAGAAATAGATTTAAAAGACTAGATCTGAAAAAAAAAAAAGAAAAAAAAAAAAAGACTAGATCTGATAGAGTACCTGATGAACTATGGACGGAGGTTCATGACATTGTATGGGAAACAGGGATCACGACCATCCCCATGGAAAAGAAATGCAAAAAAGCAAAATGGCTGTCTGGGGAGGCCTTATAAATAGGTGTGAAAAGGAGAGAAGCGAAAAGCAAAGGAGAAAAGGAAAGATATAAGCATCTGAATGCAGAGTTCCAAAGAATAGCAAGGAGACATAAGAAAGCCTTTCTCAGCGATCAATGCAAAGAAACAGAGGAAAACAATAGAATGGGACAGACTAGAGATCTCTTCAAGAAAATTAGAGATACCAAGGGAACATGTCATGCAAAGACAGGCTCAATAAAGGACAGAAATGGTATAGACCTAACAGAAGCAGAAGATATTAAGAAGTGGCAAGAATACACAGAACTGTCCATAAAAGAGCTTCATGACCAAGATAATCACGATGGTGTGAACACTCACCTAGAGCCAGACATCCTGGAATGTGAAGTCAAGTGGGCCTTAGAAAGCATCACTACAAACAAAGCTAATGGAGGTGATGGAATGCCAGTTCAGTTATTTCAAACCCTGAAAGATGATGCTGTGAAAGTGCTGCACTCAATATGCCAGCAAATTTGGAAAACTCAGCAGTGGCCACAGGACTGGAAAAGGTCAGTTTTCATTCCAATCCCAAAGAAAGGCAATGCCAAAGAATGCTCAAACTACCGCACAATTGCACTCATCTCCACACCAGTAATGTAATGCTCAAAATTCTCCAAGCCAGGCTTCAGCAATACATGAACCATGTACTTCCAGATGTTCAAGCTGGCTTTAGAAAAGGCAGAGGAACCAGAGATCAAATTGCCAACATCCGCTGGATCATGGAAAAAGCAAGAGAGTTCTAGAAAAACATCTATTTCTGCTTTATTGACTATGCCAAAGCCTTTGACTGTGTGGATCACAAGAAACTGGAAAATTCTGAAAGAGATGGGAATACCAGACCACTTGACTGCCTCTTGAGAAATCTGTATGCAGGTCAGGAAGCAACAGTTAGAACTGGACATGGAACAACAGACTGGTTCCAATAGGAAAAGGAGTAGGTCAAGGCTGTATATTGTCACCCTGCTTACTTAACTTCTATGCAGAGTACATCATGAGAAACGCTGGGCTGAAGAAGCACAAGGTGGAATCAAGATTGCCGGTAGAAATATCAATAACCTCAGATATGCAGATGACACCACCCTTAGGGCAGAAAGTGAAGAGGAACTAAAATCTTGATGAAAGTGAAAGAGGAAAGTGAAAAAAGTTGGCTTAAAGCTCAACATTCAGAAAACGAAGATCATGGCATCTGGTCCCATCACTTTATGGCAAATAGATGGGGCAAACAGTGTCAGACTTCATTTTTGGGGGCTCCAAAATCACTGCAGATGTTGATTGCAGCCATGACATTAAAAGATGCTTACTTCTTGGAAGGAAAGTTACAACCAACCTAGATAGCATATTCAAAAGCAGAGACATTACTTTGCCGACCAAGGTCCGTCTGGTAAGAGCTATGGTTTTTCCAGTAGTCATGTATGGATGTGAGAGTTGGACTGTGAAGAAGGCTGAGCGCTGAAGAATTGATGCTTTTGAACTGTGGTGTTGAAGAAGACTCTTGAGAGTTCCTTAGACTGCAAGGAGATCCAACTAGTCCATTCTAAAGGAGATCAGTCCTGGGTATTCTTTGGAAGGAGTGATGCTAATGCTGAAACTCCAGTACTTTGGCCACCTCATACAAAGAGGTGACTCTGGAAAAGACTCTGATGCTGGGAGGGATTGGGGGCAGGAGGAGACAGAGGATGAGATGGCTGGATGGCATCACTGACTCAGTGGACATGAGTTTGAGTGAACTCCAGGAGTTAGTGATGGTCAGAGAGACCTGGCGTGCTGCAATCATGGGGTCACAAAGAGTTGGACATGACTGAGTGATGGAAGTAAACTGAAAATCCATCTAGCAATGCTTTAATATGAAATCTGTTGTGTCCTTTTACCAAGCATACGTTTTTCTGCCATTTGGTTGGGGCCTGCTATGTATTGCTCAAAGATAATTTTTTTGTGACACTTACATAACCAGTTGTTTCATATGGGCTTTTAAGGTGCAGACTTGATGAAAAAGAGCAAATGGTCAAGGCATTTTGGTATTTTATAACCACAGATGATACCAAACTGTCACTTCTAACTGTGTAACAGGGAAGGCCTCAATAGAAAACTACTTTAGTATAGCTGAGTGAATCGGTATTTTAAAAAAAAAAAACCTGTATCAGAGAGCTTTTTTTTTTTTTTTAATTCAAAGGCTGAAAATACTCAGAAAACAAAAATAGATCTTTAGGGTCATATAGAACAATGTGCCCAATTTCCCACACTGTGTGCTCTTAATACTGTGAGATATAATTTCTACCCTTATCTAAGTAGTAAGAATGCAGTTACTGCTGAAGAAATAATGGTGATTGGGCAGCTGGGACTGATGAATGAAGGCAGTTCAGCCAGGCCAGCAGCCATGGGGCCACTGTAGACGTTTGGGCCTTTGCCAGGATATCTGTCAGTTTGGCTAGACTCAAACACAAAGTGAACAGAATGGCAGAGCCAGGTACATCCTGTGATCTGCACAGGAAACACTGCCTACCTGGAGCAGTGCAGATACAGGCAGGCCCCACACTCTCAGGTACATGGCAGGTCTACATCAGAGAGGAATTTATAAGGAACAAAACTAAAGCCTCAAAATGTCTTTCCTACCCAAACTTCCACCACCTAAATTTACTCTGAATAAAAAGAGAAAATTATAGCAAATTTCTGTCTGCATTTATCATTTAAGTGGCTTTTACTTAAAATTGTAATGCTTTCTAGGAAATAAAATCCCACAATTGTATATGCAAACTTAAGGCTGAATTTATTTTAACCAGTATTTACCCTCACACACACATACATACACATACCATTAGAGCCATCTAAAAGGCCATCCTTGTTGGCTCTTCAACTGGGCTTTGAAGAACAGGTAAAATCTGACTCTCAAATTAAAACAGAGCAAACAGGATTTCAAGTTGAAGAACTACTGTCCAAAAAGACCAGTAAGTGGATTGTGTTGAAACACTGTGAGATATGAAGTTAGAGATCCAAAGAACTATGCGTAAAATGCAAACAAAAACAAAAATCAGCACTGTTTCTACTCTCTTACCATAACTCTTAATAACTGAAGAAATTACTTTCAAAAAGTATCTTACTCTATCAAAGCTGAGGTTACATTCATTTATTGCTTTACTTTTTTATAATGTATTTTTAATTGGAGAATAACTGCTTTACAATGTTGTATTAGTTTCTGCTGTACAACAATGTGAATCAGTCATATGTATACATATACCCCCTCCGCTTGAGCCACCCTCTCAACTCCCCACATCCCACCCCTTTAGGTCCTCACAGAGCACCAAGCTTAGCTTCCTGCACTTTATAGCAGGCACTCACCAGCAGTCTGTTTTACACGTGGTACTATATACACGTCACTGTTACTCACTCACTTCATCCCAGCTCTCCTTCCCCCACTGTGTCCACAAGTCCATTCTCTATGGACGTATTTATAACTCCATACAATTATTTATTTCTATTCCTGCCTTGAAAATAGGTTCACCACTACATTTTTCTAGATTCCTATCGCTTTATTTCAGTTCAGTTGTAAAGTTGTGCCCGACTGTTTGTGACCCCATGGACTGTAGCATGCCAGGCTCCCTGTCTATCACCAACTCCTAGAGCTTGCTCAAATTCATATCCATCAAGTCAGTGATGCCATCCAACCATCTCAGCCTCTGTTGTCCCCTTCCCTGCCTTCAATCTTTCCCAGCATCAGGGTCTTTTCACATGAGTCAGTTCTTCACATCAGGTGGCCAAAATATTGGGGCTTCAGCTACAGCATCAGTCCTTCCAATGAATATTCAGGACTGATTTCCTTTAGTATTGACTGGTTTGATCTCCTTGCAGCCCAAGGGACTCTCAGGAGTCTTCTTCACCATCACAGTTCAAAAGCATCAATTCTCAGCTATCTTTATGGTCCAACTCTCACATCCATGACTACTGAAGAAACCATAGCTTTAACTATACGGACCTTTGTCAGCAAAGCAATGTCTCTGCTTTTTAATATGCTATCTAGGTTGGTCATAGCTTTTCTTCCAAAGAGCAAGCATCTTTTAACTTAGTGATGCAGTCACCATCTGCAGTGATTTTGGAGCCCAAGAAAATAAAGTCTGTCACTGTTTCCATTGCATCCCCATTTATTTGCCATAGTGATGGGAACAGATGCCATTAAGTTTTTTGAATGTTGAGTTTTAAGTCAGCTTTTTCACTCCCCTCTTTCACCTTTATCAAGATGCTCTTTAGTTTTTCTTCACCCTCTCCCATAAGGGTGGTGTCATCTGCATATCTGAGGTTATTGATTTTTCTCCCAGCATTCTTGATTCCAGCTTGTGCTTCATCCAGCCCAGCATTTCGCACGATGTACTCTGCATATAAGTTAAATATGCAGGGTGACAATATACAGCCTTGATATATTCCTTTCCCAATTTTGAACCAGTCTATTATTCCATGTCTGGTTCTAACTGTTGCTTCTTGAGCTACATACAGATTTCCCTGGAGGCAGGTAAGGTGGTCTGATATTTCCGTCTCTTGAAGAGTTTTCCACAGTTTGTTGTATTCCACAAAGTCAAAGGCTTTAACATAGTCTTCAGTGAAGCAGATGTTTTTCTGAAATTCTCTTGCTTTTTCTATGATCCAACGAATGTTGGCAATTTGATCCCTGATTCCTCTGCCTTTTCTAAATCCAGCTTGAACATCTGGAAATTCTCCGTTCACATACTGTTGAAGCCTAGCTTGAAGAATTTTGAGCATTACTTTGCTAATGTGTGAGATGAGTGCAACTGTGTGATAGTTTGAACACTCTTTGACTTTTCCTTTCTTTAGGATTGAAATGAAATCATTTTATTTATACCTACATATATATATATATATATATGTATAAAATCAATGTGTGTAACAAGAAATTATTTTCCTATTACCTATAATTAGTCAGCCATGGTTTTAATTCATCCCAGGCTAGAAACCTCATCTAATATGAAAAAGAACATCACAAACTTCACACTTCAAATCAACCTCTGTCCCACTAAAAGCTGCTCAGCTCTGGAAATTTTCCCAACACTCTAGTACCCAAGCCAAAAAGTTAGAGGATGTAGTATCTTCTTGTCCTCCTATCACGTCATGTCAAATGCTCTTAGAAGGCAGAAATTCCATGTTCTCTTCTCCATACTAATTGCTACATCTCAGTTGGTCCCTCTAACCCTTAAGTGCCTACAGTTCTCTAATCAGTCTCTCTGTTTTGTCTTTACCCTCTGAACTCCCCTCAGCATGTTACAAGACAAAAACCCCAACTCCACACTCTTGAAATCTTCCAGCAGGCTGTAACTCAGATTCATCTCCTTCACCTCCTTCTTGAGGCTCCAGCCTGTCTGTCCTGCCTTCCAATTAGGCTAGGCCTTGCCGTAGCCCTAAACTCCTGTGATTTTCACCTGTCTCTTCCAGACTCCACCAACACTCTGCAGAGGTTATGCCTTTTGGTTGCCACATCCTGCTGTCCTTGACTGGAGTTTCTCAACTTATGGTATGATTCAGATGCCACTAGTTCTAGGAAATTTCCTTGATCACATCTTCCAATGAAGTTATTTCTCTCCTTTTGCTACTATAGCTCTTGGGGCAGCACTTAACCACTTGTATTTAATGTATTTCAGTTTCGTCTCCAAGTTAAGACTGAGAACTTCCTATATAGAAACCTACCAAACTAATTGAAGACTATTATACCTACATTACTATCAAGGACTGGTTAACCATTATCCATTATTAATAACCACCAACTCTGAAAACCAAACCCCCAAACCCAACAAGAGTTCACAGTCATTGCAAGTACTAACTGAGCTCAAGGGAGCTTAATTATCAGGATAATCTGTCTGTCTACCCATATACCAATTAGGATTAACATTTATCCACACTATGTTTTAGTATGCAAATCAGCTACTATTTGGGTCACAGCTTACTCTAAAAAGGCATTTCAAAGATCTCCAAAAGTCAGTGTCATCGGAAACTTTCAGCAAAATGTGCACTGTATTCATTTTTAATGTATGTGTATTTTCAAAATAAACATGCAAATACTACTATGAACTTTGATCAGACAGCCTGTTAACGTTACATCCTCAGCTAACCTGGTTCCATGAACTCTTGAAGGGCACAGATGCCACCACCTTTCTATTCCTAGTACATCTAAGTACTAAAGAAAAGTTTTCTCAAATGACAGTCAATTCATCCATCTAAGTTCAGCGGAGTCATATGTAGAAATAAAATGCACACAAATTGCCAAGTGACAGAGGCAGAAAGCAAGGTAAAGTTAATTGAGGTTCTTAGATCTTATATTTATTGTTTGCCACCAAACCAGTTCCTGTCACTGAGAATCTGTTGAGTATGGCCAGTGTTCACTCTACTTAGGTACTACATGAAAGAGATCAAAATGTGCAATGACTCAGAAAGACTGTCAGTGTATCAGGTATGCCTTGCTAGGTAGGGTAAGAGACATAGAAATGTGCTTTATTCTTGTCAGTGAAGTTACTGCTATTAAAAGAAGTCTGTGTCCTGTGGGGAGGCTGTTTAGTTTGCCTTGTCTCACACTGTTTCATCTCTGGGTCATGCAATGCTAAGCACAAACCTGAGAGAACATGCTAAGTCTCGTTCCTCTGCAGTCAGTTTGACTCATCTGAGAACTGTCTACCTAGTTGGTGAATTAAAGTTCCTTTTCTTCCCTGACATTTAATCATGTTGAGGACAAAAAACTTCATGAGGTAGTCTAACATGGAAAAATCAAGATAGTATTGTTAAGGGCTACATCTAGCAATTCTTAGGGCCAGGAAATGGGGGAAAAAATTTAGATACTAGTGCATTTGGATTATCCATGCTAATTCAGATAATATTCTATATGAAATACACACAGAGACACACTAATTTGTTGTTTTACTGTGGGAAATCTGTTATACAGATGGATATCTATACTGTACATTTCACTTCTTTTTAAATCACAGATTCAAGGTACTATGAGTACTGTGTAATTTCTGTATCTTCAACATCCATATGATTTTAACATTAACAGTCCCAACTGGAAGAACCTTAACTTTTGAAAATAAATCATTCTGGGGGAGGTTTAAAATCTTATATATCGGAATAGGCACATTTATTTCATATGAACCTAAAATGTAAAGCAAACGATTTACGTGCACTTAATATGTATTTGAAGTCTTTGTAACAGAGAAGAAAACTTATTACAAACGAAACATCACCATCACTAAAGAAAAGTTGATTAGACAATGGCTTCCATGTACATTTGACTGTCAAGCCTTAAAGAGTAAAGCAGAATAAACTGCAGACATCTCAGGTCCTTATACTAAATTGTTTCAGTTATATCCCCACAGACAGAACAGGTATCTTTCCTACTGTTAACAAAAGTACTGGGGTGCTGACAGTGCAATTCAATATTTGAGATGAAAACTGGAGAGCATAATTATAAAACACAAAATTCCGTCAACTTTAGGAAGAATTAAACATGTGAGAAGTTGAGACCCGTTTCTGTTTCAGAGAGAAATACTCAACAGAAAATGTATTTCTAATTCTGAATTTCTGGCCCAAATTTGCCACACACTCAAATTACCTACACCTCATCCAGTTATTACAAAAACCGATGGCATTCCAAGAACAAATCTATTTCTTAGCTTGCCCAGTAAAGCAGAAAGAAGACAGAAGACACTGGTGGAAGCAGGAGAGGGACAGACTCTGGGCTGTGCTCCACCTAGGCCCCAAAGCTGCAGATTCACGGAAACCAAGGTCATCACAGAATCTTCCACTTACACTCTGGTCCATAAACTGTCTGTTTAGTTAAGTTTGGGGCTTTTCAATTCTTAAAGTTTCCCATGCTATACTTTCTAAAAAAGATTCTTTAAAGTACACATAAAAAGACATTGAAAATAATACAATTCAGATATTCAGGTGAGGTACTTGGATTTATATTTAGGAGGTGACTTCGTCAAGATGATACTTGACAAAATATGTATTTACATTAACTCTAAAAAAAGGCATAACAAGTTAAAAAAATTGAGTCAAATATTTTTGACTCCATGACTAAATGTTAATTACTACCCTACCTAGCTACCCTACCTAGAAAGCTACTCAACAGCTCTGTATTTATTAATTTTGCTAGGCCAAAGACTCATACCAAAAATAAAAAAGGAAGAAAAAAGGCAACCATTTACACTTACTAAGAAAAGCAAACATTTACTTCAAATTGCAGTATAGGCTTTTCAATCACAAAAAGAAAGAAAAGAACAGTGATCTGACAGTGGTCACATCCTGTGCAAAAATGTGAGATACAAAAATGATAACACAAGGTAGCTGAACTGCTTACACTGCAGGGAAAAGGACATACAGTAGCTGAAATATGGCACTCCTGGGAATTCCTAAACCAAACAGAATGCCTTTGAAATGATTAAATTTATTTGTGTATTAGTAAGAAAGCCCCACCACCATAAATAGTACAATATTTAAAAATTAAAAAAAAAATCATATCTATCTAGAATAGATAGTGTATTTGAACTGTTAGACCTCTTTAAGTGCAGAAGGTGGTTCAGGTTTTACCTTTTTTTGTTTAATTAAATAACTGCCCATACACTTTATGAAGTTCCATTCAATTGCAAAAGCCAATTTAAATCAAGGAAAATGTTACCAAAGTTGCATAATTTCATTTGGGACTCTCAGCAGGTTAAAGTCTCAAACTTTAACACTCATTTTTAGTCAATAAAAAGTTCAAAAGTTCTCAAATCTTCATTTTATCCTCTTGAACTTGCCCTTCTAAATGATCCTCAGACTGCAATTCCTAGTTTGCAAATAAAAGAATGCAATATGCATCATACTTCAAGAAAAGACGACGATGTCGAGCTAACAGGCTTCTGGATCTTCTCTCTGCTCCTTTCAACCTTCTTGATAATTTCTGCCACTATGCACACTGACGAGGTGAGACCCAGAAGAAACAGTAAATCTGCAAGAAAAAAGAGTTTTACAATTCTTTGAACTTATAATTTCAGAGGTTAATGGCTTATGTTTTTCTAGCATTTACCACAGCTTTTAAAATACACTATTTCTCAACTATTCCTTGAGTGGCCACAATTAGCCTCAGTTTAAAAATAAGGAAAGTAAAGCTCAAATGCACCAAATGACTTACACAAAGTCACACAGCAAGGGCAAGCAGCACCAGAGAACTAGAACCCAGAGAACAAGTCCTCTGACTGCTTTCCCTGAACAACAACCTGAGAATCACAGACTTTAACAGCAATACAACCAAGAGGACTTTTCTGTTTTTTAAAGGCTGGTCAAGCAGTGGGGAATAACTTGATTGAAATCTGCATGTATTCCACTTGCAAGTTACTGTTAAAAGACCATGTCTTTACAATGGTGTCTCACACTATCTCATTCTTACTGCTTCAAAAAATTTCACCTGTCTTCTTAAAACTCTTTTTAAAACCTCTTTTTAAAAAGAGGAAAGAATATGAGTATGAAATTAAAATCCTGAAATTAAACTAGTTTGACATTAAGATTAACTTACAGCAAAAAATAGTGATCAAAAATATCCAAATTAACTTTAAAAACCCAAGAGTGAGAACTAGCATTATCATAAAATGCATCCATCCTCACACTTACACAGGAAGATTAACTTTTAAATGTACTATATGATGATACATTTCACCCACAGTGTATGAAAAATAATGTCTGTTTTCCATGTCAGGCTTCCCTGATAGCTCAGTTTTTAAAGAATCTGCCTGCAATGCAGGAGACCCCAGGTCAATTCCTGGGTCAGGAAGATCCGCTGGAGAAGGGATAGGCTACTCACTCCAGTATTCTTGGGCTCCCTTTGTGGCCCTCAGCTGGTTAATAATCCACCACAGTGCAGAAGACACAGGTTGGGAAAATCCCCTGGAGAAGGGAAAGGCTACCCACTCCAGTATTGTGGCCTAGAGAATTCCATGGACATAGTCCATGGGGTAGCAAAGAGTCAGACACAACTGAGTGACTTTCACTTTAACTTTACACATCAACTTAGTAAAACTCTGTTTTTAGGGCTGTTATTTCATAAAATAAGACATGCAAATAGGAAAATGTTAGCTTAACAACCAAAATGATAATTTTAAAGACGAGCCATCTGGTTTTTAGTGAGCTTAAATCTAGGTTTTTCTTCACACAAAATTAAAAAGTTATCAACTACAATTACTCTTTCAGAATCAAAAATATGATTTTGATGAGTGATAACCTATAAAAAATTAACAAAAAAAAATTACCAGAAAAGTTTAAAACTAGATTTGGGGGAGTGACTCTCCTAAACGTGATTCCAAATAGAAACAGCACACACATTTTTCAAAGCAAGCCACTTATTTCACTTTTTAAAAGTTTTCTTAAATACATTAGAAAATATTTACAACTTATTTATAATATATAAAACATATTTCTTTTACCCAGTATACTTAGGCTCTCAGTCTGAAAAACTTTCTGAAGTGGAGGAAAGTAAATAACTAATAACTGTCCCATGATGGATCCAAGAACTGCATAGCAAAACATTTTATTACTGCAGAGTCCAATCTCAAACACAGATTTGGTCTGTTGGCAGAGGAGAGAGTTCAGTTATTACTAGAAACAACTTCTTTACTATTATATTCACCTCTAATTTTTAGTAAGCTGGACTGAATTCTACAATACTAGTACATGAAACTTAATTATATTTTGGAATAATTTGCATGAAGTAGGGTGAATTTTGAAGCAGCTTTTCTTTATCAAGGACTTTCTTTAAAAGTGATACTAGGTCTTTTCTGGCTGCCCAGTGGTTAAGACTCTCTGCTCCCAATGCAGAGGTCCGAGGTTTGACCCCTTGTGGGGCACTAAAAATCCCACATGCCACACAGCACGTTCCCCCAAAAAGTGTTTCTATTAAAAAATAAAGGAAAGAGAAACTCCCTTTAGCATTCCAGAGCATAAGAAACTCTCTATATATGATTCTTTTCTAAATCATTTCATTAAGGTACATAATCTAAGAAACTTTCTTGAAGATTGGACTTAGTTACATGTATACTGAAAAAGTAAAAATGCCTGTCACAGAACAAAACCCAAATACTATAGCTTCTTAAAAATTAGTCTAAATTAATGCATTGTACTTGGAAAGTTCAAGCATGGTAAATGGTAATAAATAGTTAAGGATTCCTAAGGTGCTCTAGTTTCCAAGAACAACATGTTTTGAAAAAGTACCATTAGGTTCTAGCCCAGTAATTTCTATCAAAGTACTTCAATCAAGACCATCTACCTTAAGATACAGCATGGGAAGAAAAGAAAATTTTAAATGTCCCAAGTTTTGACACACTGATGGAGATAGTAAGAAAATGTTAATATGCACAAAACTGCTCCTGTACGTCTAACAATACTTTGTTCTGTAATGAGAAGAAAGTACACCATCTTAATAATAGCCATGAACTTTGTCCTATGCTCAGATAATGTTAACTTGAACCTATCACGTAGCTACAGATAAGAAAATGAAAGGAGGAAAAATCAGGTGATGGCATCTGTGATTTACTTTAATCTTCTGGCCAAAGTTAAGGCTTATCTCCCCAAATCTCCCACCCCTGTTAGAACACATGTCTTTAGGAAGGTTATATCTGGACCTGTAATCAAGGCTACAAAAGCAAGCAAAGCTAAAAACCTTGCCCACTTACAGAGAGTACTCTACCCAACTGAATTAGCCAGCTACAATCACTCAAGCATACCTGAGATCTGGAACTCAGAGCGTTGAACATGTCAAAAAAACACAAAGCACGTGAAAGTCATTGTTGTGTCCCGAGGTGTTATCACATTGTCTCGCAGCTGTCGAGAGGAGAAAAAGATTTTCAGTTGGCTGAATTTAATGGACAAATACTACATGCTTTTAAAGGGCTATATTTTCTTTCTCTTAAAAAGCTGTAGTCTAAGATATAAGTCATATAAGCAACTTAAATTTCCCATACACCCTTTAAATAAGTCACCTAAAGAATAGCTGTAGCCTGCTGCTGCTACTACTGCTAAGTCACTTCAGTCATGTCCAACTCTGTGCAAACCCACAGACGGCAGCCCACTAGGCTTCCCCGTCCCTGGGATTCTCCAGGCAAGAACACTGGAGTGGGTTGCCATTTCCTTCTCCAATGCATGAAAGTGAAAAGTGAAAGTGAAGTCGCTCAGTCGTGTCCAACCCTCAGCGACCCCGTGGACTGCAGTCTACATAAAGAAAAAAGTCTTCTCCCAAACTGTAAACTGGATATTAAAAACAACTTTCTTTTTTAATGACATTAAAATAGCTATAGTAAAGGCTCAGATTTTCTTACTTCTACCCAAATATTCATGTTAATTTTTATTGTATTTGATATTTCTCTGCATATTTAAATAATTCTAAATCAAACTATCTTTAAATGTTTTATTCTATTTTTGAAGGTTATCCTAACTTCCAGCCTTCTGTTTAATATACAAAAATAATTCAATCCTGTCATACAGAATGCATATTAATAAAACAGCTTATCTAATGAGTATACCTCCCGCCAGAAGACAAACAAAGTCCCACAAACAATGATTATTGAGGAAACAAGTATTTTAAGTATCAGGTTTTTGGTCAAAATGCTGTCTTTCCAGTTGCGTGGAGGCTTACGAATGACATCTTTATCCACTGGTTCTACTCCAAGGCTTCAAAACAAACAGAAAAGTGAATTACAGTTTTAAGTAAAATTTGGATTTATTACTTCCACAAAGAAACTAAATGTCTTCTTATGGAAACAAAATGTTGAATTATGAAGAAAACCTTGGCTACGATCACTCAAAAATAACCATAAATTTTATCACTCTTTGCAGTTTTATTTGCCACTGTTTGGCAGGGGCCTGATAATGGAATTTCAAAAACTGCCCCATTTCATTTATATAACTTATTTCAAATATGGCCTGAAATACATGATTAACCAACTGGATTTTGAAGTATCTTTCATGCAAGGAAGTTTCAACTAGGATAATTTGTTATACACTGATACATATTAATTACTCTGTTAAGAAAGCTGTATCTAGGGCCCCATTATTATTAAAGAAAACATTAGATGCTCAATACTACAATACTAAAGTAGTCCTTCAATACTTTCCCGAAGTCTCTAAGAATAACAGTGGAACCTTGGTAATAGCACTAAAGCCAAAGAAAGATTTCTCCATTACATTCTATTCTAAGAAACAAATAACTTACTTCAAGGACAGGAACTGTACCTGTTCCCTGCTCTGATCTCAGTGTAAAAGCCCAGATCATAATGCATGAATGAACATCCCAGAGGAATAAATGATATGCTCACATCACACAACTTAAAACAAACATGACGCTGCAGAGATTTCTGATGCTACCCAGGGAGGAAGCCTTAGAGCTTAGCTATCAGGATATAAGGCTATCCTTGTCCTTCTAGTTTACAAATGAGGAAACTCTTACCTCTGAGCTGGAGGTCCATCCATAATAATATTGATCCACAAAATCTGCATGGCATTGAGAGGATTGGGAAAGTTCATTAATGTAGCCAGTGAGATTAAAGTTAATGCTGCTATACTCCTATCGAAAGAAAGAGTTATTTTTTAAAATGGATCAACACTGTATAATTCTTGCTAATTTTATGAAATCACTTTCTTAGCATTTAAAACTCTCATGTTACTACTTTTCTTTTAAAGGAAGCCTGTATTTCCAAGTAAACTACTGCTTCATAAGAGTTAGCCCTTATGATCCACAGCAGTTTAACAGAGGATTTGCAAAGTGTTTAGATACCAACAACAAATACAGGAAGATTTTTTAAACTGAGTTCAGATAACAGTTAAGAGTTTCAATGATATTTTTATAACTGTGTTTTGTAATAGACTACAATGAAAGTCCTTCTGCTTTTGGAAAAAGATACCAAGAAGAAAAATTAAAATTTGACACCTCTTTCTTAGATACTTCAGAAAGTATTAAATAAGCCACAACAGTTAATATATTTTTATGATGATATACGCAAGTAATTATATTTAGAACTCTTTATCATGCCATGTTTAGTTTTAGGACAGAATTCAGCTTTCACACTGGAAAACTTATATACGAGAAATAGAGCCCAGAAGCTTATAGACATTCTATTTCAGTTCTACTTTTTGAATAATTTATCTATAAGACCTATAAGTTTGTCACAATTTCTTACAAACTTACGTGCTCAGCTGGAATCTAACAAAATTTTTAATGTTATTATAAATCCCTTTACCCTCTTCAATTGCAGACCTGAAAGTTAAAAATAAAATGAGGTGAGAAAATATAGTCACAAAAAAATAAGGATACAGCAATACTGTGGAAGTAATTTTGAAAACAAGCTCCCAACTGATAAAACCCATACATTAATAAAACAATTTTACTTACATAATTAAAACTAGAAAAAAATACAGAAACACTATCTGGCAAGGCATTAAAGTCAAGCCTCCTACTGTACCTGAACTAATTTCATAACACAGTTTTTATTCTTAAAGACATTTCAACATTAAAATCACATACTGCATTTCTATACAAGACAATAATACACATTTGTAATACTAAAACAATTATCTTCTTTACCCCACCCAAGTTTATTTTTCTTAAAGGTACAGATGTACATACGTTAAGGGGTCAGAAATTATATGGCAGTGACATAAGAATTACAGAATTTAACTCATCTGTTATTCCTAGATATAATTAGATATATGTTATACCAGAATTATAAAAAGAATATATTTTATGAAGATTCATGAAAATCCTCTCATTCATTTTGCTCAGTCTAGGAAAACATGTATTTTATAAACAAACTATCCTATCTTCTGAGATTTTTATACAGTTCTAAGAATGGAAACTAAGTATCTTCTATCCTTAGAAGAACCTTGCAATTCTGGGTCCTGAGGGCCCACATGTTCCACTTGAGGCCACCATGGGTTAATGACACCAGCAGGTTATTATGGAAGAATCTTAAATCAATTAGAAACTATGGAAGAAGTAAATGTATTCAAATGATAAACTGCATCATTGACAACATGAAGAATTCCTGACATAAGGAAACACATATGGATGGGATCTTTATTTATAATCTTTGTTGTAAAGCCAGGCACATGCTTATTCCTGAGAGCCTGAATTTAACTTGAATAAAGCCACATGAAGGTCCACTGCTGTACCACCACACTAGTGGCAAGGAAACGTGAAACTTGGCTGGTACTCAGTAATATTTCTTAAATGAATAGCCCTGCCATTTTTTATATCCATTCCATACAAATAATTTCCCCCAAAACTACACGGTAGGAAACTAAACAAGATTGCTTAGTTTAGTAAAATAGTTTAGTTCATCCAGCATCTAAAACTGCCCAACACTTTTCTGCAAATGAGGTGCAGAAAGGATAGGCAGAAACTCTCTGATGTAAATTCAGTGAAGGAAAACTTACATGATCGTTTGGAAATCATCATCCACCAGGATCATGTCAGCTGCTTCTTTGCAAACATCTGTGCCAGTCTGGCCCATCGCAACCCAATGTCTGCAGCTTTCAGAGCAACTGCGTCGTTCACTCCATCTCCTGTCATGGCCACAACCGCCCCATTCTTCTGCAGAGACTGGGGGTAGGGGGTGAAGTGGGAGGGTGGCGTTCTGATTAGAATGCTGCTTCACACAGATAAGGAGGTATATGAATCCCCTCTTTTTCTTTCCCACATAATCAAAGACTGGAAATAATATAGACCATCACTTTTTCAAAAAACTTCAGTATATGGAGGTCTTAGGATAAAGCTTAGAAAAAGCTGCCATTAATATTCCCATGAGTGAGAACTCTAAGTGTAAAGCCTGATGTACAGTCAATTACACAGTGGTTCTCAGGGCAATTGGGTCTCCCAGGGCATATCTGGCAAGGTCTGGAGACATTTTTGAGTGTCATGACTTTGTGGACACTACTGGCATCTAGAGGACAGGCACCAAGGGTGCTGCTAAACCTAAAACACAGAGGACAACCTCCTGCAGTGAAGACTTATCCAGCCCCCAAGTGTCACAGTGCCAAGGCAAGAAACCTTGACCTTACTACAACGGGGCACTATTATGATTAATAAGCCGATGAATGGATGGATCCCATGTCAGCTGCTTTGTATATATTTGACTAAGATAAATATCATAGCCCTTTAAAACTGTTCACAATCTCAAAACCTTTTTTTTTCTTTTTGTATTTATAGTAATTATTCCTATTCACACTGGAGTGATCTGGCTGTAGACTCTTATCAGAACAGACTTACACTATTCAAATGTTAAAAGAAGACTCTATTTGCAGATATTTCCTTAAAGCTTTCTTTTACATCTTCCTCTGCTAACGAAATTCTGTTAATGTTTCCATCTCAGGATTTAAAAACCACCTGTTTTGCTTCACAAACACTTCTGACTTTAGTACTCTAAGAATACTCCCAGTAGTAATGCAGACAGACAGAAGCATTTTAGATAGAGATGAAACAATGTGATTCTTAAAGACTCACCTTGATAATTTTCATCTTGTGCCTTGGGCTAGCTCTGTAAAATACTGCAACCTGTTAAAACACAAGATATACTAAAAATCTTCAACATTAAGAATTATCAGAATATCCTATGTACGTATAACTAAGAATGTTTTTTTATATTACAAATTTGAACTGTCTGTTTTGCCACAGAGATCAAACTCAAGAAAATGCCATATACTTGTTAGGACACTCATTTGACAGGGCCATTTCAAACTTTTAGGTACTAAAAGAAATAAACCATCTAAACAATTCACCCAGTTTATCCCAACCATGTTTAAGCTCTGAAAAGAAAATAGCTTTATTCTTGAAACACTGCAGAAACAGAGAAAAGAAAAGCTCTCCTGCATGTTTCCTCAACACTGACACTCAATTTGGCCTTTTCCCTTCTTCTGTCTTCATGAGATTTAAAGAACAGCTGCTTCTCAATGTCTGTTGAGCCCTTTTTCTTGTAAACAGTATGAAGTGACTGCTTATGCTCTTCTAGTTAGTTTGATTCATTAGGCTGTCTTCCTTTGGGTCTCTACTTACTTATATGATCTTCTCTCTCCAAAGAATATACTTAATCCCTTTTCCTCACGCCACCTCCTGGTCTCCTAAATGCTCCCAACTGTGCCCCAGCTAGTCATCCCCAAATCATCTGTACCCCCACTCCCTCCCACACTGCTCTAACTTGCTTATCCACAAGACATGGGCTGTTCCCCAGTTCTCCCCAACAGCACCATGAGGAGAGGAGAGGGGTAGGTATCTTCCATTCCCTTCTTTAGTGACAAATCTTACCTGCGGCCAATGCTGCTCCGGGGGCTACCTGCCATGGTTCACAAGGATTTTTAACCACTGCCTCCCCATCACTCTTTCCAACACACCCAAACCAGGTGACTTTAACACCTACAGGACTCACCATTCTCTTTCCTACTCTCCCAGAGGATAAGTCTACACTAGCTTTCTCTCCTCATGCTTCCAATGTGTCCCTTTCCTAGCCCCACTCTCAGTTAACAACCTCATTTCCTACTTCAAAGCAACCGAGTCAGGAGAAAGCTTCCACAATTCCCACCAGCAATGTAATATATACATCTACCTACTTAAGACTAAAAGCTCCTTGAGGCAGAGATTTGGCCCTGTGCCCCCAGTGCTCAATAAACACATGTGAAATGAATGAATAAGAAACTGAATCTTAGGATCACCAATAAACCAATTCCCAGGTTCTCTCTGAAATTTAATAAATGTCTAAAACTTTCTCAGAGGTTAACTATACTATCACATTATTGATTACCCTTATATCCTCTAGGCACCATGAATCACATAACATGTGGAAAGCATTCTTCCTTTAAAAAGGTTCAAAATCCATTTGGAAATTCTTTAGTGTGTCTTTAAAAAGTACTATACACACAGATGGTCAAAAGCACATGAAAAGATGCTCAACATTGCTAATTATTAGAAAAATGCAAATAAAAACTACCATGAGGTATCACCTCACACCAGTCAGAATGGCCATCACTAAAAGGTCTACAAACAATAAATGATGGAAAAGGTGTGAGAAAAAGGGAACCCTCCCTACACTGTTGGTGGGAATGTAAACTGATACAGCCACTATGGACAACAGTATTAAAGTTCCCTAAAAAACCAAAACAGAGCTAATATATGATCCTTTAATCCCATTCCTGGGCAACTGTACCCTAATATTCACTGCAGCACTATTAGTAATAGCCAAAATATGGAATCAATCTAAATGTCCATCAATAGTTGAATGGATAAAGAAGATATAGTATATATAAATATGTGCCACTTGAGGTGTACACACACACACACACACACACACACACACACACACACACACACACACACACACACACACACACACACACACACACACACACACACACACACACACACACACACCCCCACACACACACCCCACACACACACCCCGGGCTTCCCAGGTGGTGTGCTGGTAAAGAATCCACCTGCCAATGCAAGAGACTCATGTCTGATCCCTAGGTCAGGAAGATTCCTGGAGAAGTGAACAGCAATCCACTCCAGTATTCTCACCTATAAAATCCCATGGACAGAGAAGGCTGGCGGGCTACAGTCCATGAGGTATGCAAAGAGTCAGACATGAATGAGTGCATATATATATTCACACACAAAGGAATACTCAGTCACTTAGCCATGAAAAAAAAATGAAATAATACCATCTGCAGCAAAATGAATGGACCTAGAGATGACCCTACTAAGTGAAGTAAGCTAGACAAAGATAAGTATCACATTATATTGCTTCCATGTGGAATTTAAAACAAAAAAATGATACAAATGAACTTACATAAAAAGAACTTACATGCAAAACAGAAACAGACCCAACAACATAAAAAATAAACTTGTTACCAAAGGAGAAGGGTGCTGATGTGTGTGTGTTCAGTCATGTCCAACTCTTTGTGACCCCACGGACTGTAGCCCACCAGGCTCCTCTGTCCATGGGATTTTCCAGGCAAGAATACTGGAGTGGGTTGCCATTTCCTCCTCCAGTGGATCGTCCTGACCCAGGGATCAAACCCACATTTCTTGTGTCTCCTGCATTGGGCAGGTGAGTTCTGTACCACTAGTGCCACCTGGAAAAGGAAGGAGAGTAAATTAGGAGTTTGGGATTAACAAATACACACTGCGATATACAAAGCAGATAAACAAGGACCTACTTCTACAGCACAGGGAACTATACTCAGTATTTTCTAATAACCTATAAGGGAAAAGAATCTTACACACACACACACACACACACACACACACAAACACACACACACACACACGTATAAAATGAACCACTCTGCTGTACACCTGAAACTAACACAACGCTGCAAATCAGCTACATTTCAATTAAAAACAATTTTTTAATAAAATAAAAAGGACTCAGCTGCATATGTACTTAAAATGTAGCAGTTACCTTCTAAGTGAAAATTCTACATTATTGCAAAAATTTGATCATGTAGCACACAGCACGGAGTACAAAAGCATTTAGCAAAGACTACAGATTTTACAGAATTTTTAAATAAAAGACTCATTACTAATTACAAACACTCAGGTCATACAGAGTAAAAATTTGCCTTTGTTTCACAGCAAATCATTCAGAACATTCAAATCACCCCTTCACAGCCACTACAGGGTATTACTACCAATGGCAGTGAGGATAACAGATCGACTGTTGGGCTGAAAACATACTTCTTTTGTATAGTCACAAATTACTTTGGCATGCATCCAGTACACCTATTGCTTGATACAGATATTTCAGCATTTCAAAGCTTTGATGGAAAATCAAAAACAAAAGCAGCTTCTTTGAGACTAAGCAGATCTCCAATACAAAGCTGAAGACTTACATGGAATATAATGCTGCACAGAGTAAAGTCTCCTTAAAGCACCAAGATTAGCACATCAATCTTTTTGGTTGGGTAAAAATATTGAAATTTAGTGACACAAAATTATGGCCTGAAGAAAATTAGGTATTAAAAAAGAAACTAGAAGTGAATGAAAACTGAACTACTTATCACAGAGCTAGGACTAAACTGGGGGTAACTGAAATTCCTCTATTATAATCTTTTTAACCTTTATGTCTGTTTGGGTGAAAAAGCACAGAATACAATCACTTGGTATAGGAGCAGGAAGGGCAAATCAGAATGAGCACAGCAGACCAGCACAAGGACAACAGGAAAGAAGCAGAGCTCTTTGTCAGCACAAAGTTCAGGGAATAATGTGGAGGGAAATGGAGAAAGGCTGTGTACTTTCAAAGGAACCCACAAAAGGGTTTTTCTCTTCTCGTGGATCTGCCTTTTCAGTGTCATCTTTCTGGTCTGTACTCACAGTTCTTTTGATCAACATTAACAGAAATGAAGTTATAAAGAGAAGAAAGTAGGTAAATACAAATAGGAGAGGCTAATGAAAGAAATATTATTTTTGGCATTAAAATAATCTCCCAAAGGTCTCCAAATCTTCCAGTATAGACTAAAAATACCTGATGTGTTGTAATAAGTATTGACAACATACCAAAAATAAAGAGTACATGAACTGGGATTTTATTATAGGGACCTGGTTGATTAGTTTAGTAAAAATACAAATGGAGACAGTGCTATAAAAAACAAACGAGAAAAGAGAACATCCATTCTTACCAATAGCAAACCCACCCAGGAAATCATAAATTAAAAAACATGGAGAATTCCCATATGGAAATTGCGTTTCCATACAATTTTTTAATTGTCCTAGGTCAGAAAGGACAGAAAAATGTTAAGGGATTGGGAATTGATTGAAAAAACCTTTTATAAAGGAAAATAATCAATATGATTTTAATACATGTAGGAAAACCTCACTGAGCTGGCAATTTACAAAAATGTTTTGTTTTGCTTCTAACACTAATAAATGAAAAGCTTTTCAAATTGCTCTAAACTAAAGCCTAAGACCAAAATTTAAGAGTTATATGAACGCACAATAAAAATGGAGGAAAAGACCAAAGGGCATGGGAGGTCATAGGGAGAAGTCCAGCTCAGCTCAGCTGAAACGAGTGAAATAATTCATTGATAGTATTTGAAGAAGAGACTTGTGTTTTCAAAAGACATGATAAACCTGAAAGAAACTCTGGTATTTATGGAATAAGATGACTCTAAGAAGAGAGGCGAAAAGCAAAGGAGAAAAGGAAAGATATAAACATCTGAATGCAGAGTTCTAAAGAATAGCAAGAAGAGATAAGAAAGCCTTCCTCAGTGATCAATGCAAAGAAATAGAGGAAAACAACAGAATGGGAAAGACTAGAGAGCTCTTCAAGAAAATTAGATACACCAAGGGAACATTTCATGCAAAGATGGGCTCGATAAAGGACAGAAATGGTCTAGACCTAACAGAAGCAGAAGATTCTAAGAAGAGGTGGCAAGAATATATGGAAGAACTGTACAAAAAGATCTTCACGACCCAGATAATCATGATGATGTGATCACTAATCTAGCCAGACATCTTGGAATGTGAAGTCAAGTGGGCCTTAGAAAGCATCACTACGAACAAAGCTAGTGGAGGTGATGGAATTCCAGTGGAGCTGTTTCAAATCCTGAAAGATGATGCTGTGAAAGTGCTGCACTCAATATGCCAGCAAATTTGGAAAACTCAGCAGTGGCCACAGGACTGGAAAAGGTCAGTTTTCATTCCAATCCCAAAGAAAGGCAATGCCAAAGAATGCTCAAACCACAGCACAATTGCACTCATCTCACATGCTAGTAAAGTAATGCTCAAAATTCTCCAAGCCAGGCTTCAGCAATACGTGAACCATGAACTCCCTGATGTTCAAGCTGGCTTTAGAAAAGGCAGAGGAACCAGAGATCAAATTGCCAACATCCGCTGGATCATGGAAAAAGCAAGAGAGTTCCAGAAAAACATCTATTTCTACTTTATTGACTATGCCAAAACCTTTGACTGTGTGGATGTGGATCACAAGAAACTGTGGAAAATTCTGAAAGAGATGGGAATACCAGACCACCTAACCTGCCTCTTGAGAAACCTATACGCAGGTCAGGAAGCAACAGTTAGAACTGGACATGGAACAACAGACTGGTTCCAGATAGGAAAAGGAGTACATCAAGGCTGTATATTGTCACCCCGCTTATTTAACTTCTATGCAGAGTACACCATGAGAAACGCTGGACTGGAAGAAACACAAGCTGGAATCAAGACTGCCAGGAGAAATATCAATAACCTCAGATATGCAGGTGACAACACCCTTATGGCACAAAGTGAAAAGGAGCTAAAAAGCCTCTTGATGAAAGTGAAAGAGGAGAGTGAAAAAGTTGGCTTAAAGCTCAACATTCAGAAAACGAAGATCATGGCTTCCGGTCCCATCACTTCATGGGAAATAGATGGGGAAACAGTGGAAACAGTGTGAGACTTTATTTTTTGGGGCTCCAAAATCACTGTAGATGGTGACTGCAGCCATGAAATTAAAAGACGCTTACTCCTGGGAAGAAAAGTTATGACCAACCTAGACAGTATATTCAAAAGCAGAGACATTACTTTGCCGACTAAGTTCCGTCTAGTCAAGGCTATGGTTTTTCCTGTGGTCATGTATGGATGTGAGAGTTGGACTGTGAAGAAGGCTGAGCGCCGAAGAATTGATGGTTTTGAACTGTGGTGTTGGAGAAACTCTTGAGAGTCCCCTGGACTGCAAGGACATCCAACTAGTCCATTCTGAAGGAGATCAGCCCTGGGATTTCTTTGGAAGGAATGATGCTAAAGCTGAAACTCCAGTACTTTGGCCACCTGATGCGAAGAGTTGACTCATTAGAAAAGACTCTAATGCTGGGAGGGATTGGGGGCAGGAGGAGAAGGGGATGACCAAGGATGAGATGGCTGGATGGCATCATGGACTCGATGGACGTGAGTCTGAGTGATCTCTGGGAGATGGTGATGAACAGGGAGGCCTGGCATACTGCGATTCATGGGGTCGCAAAGAGTCGGACACGACTGAGTGACTGAACTGAACTGAAGCAATTCAATGAGCTTCTCTCTTTGGAATAACATCAGAGCATCTGCCACAACTGATGCAAAAAACTCTTATTTGGAAATGACCAATGATGTAATTTGTCATGCTAATAATGCAATTTATAACTTACTTCTCTAACTGCCTTTCTTCCTTCTCTAATTGCCTTTAGGTTGGTTTTCAGAGTTCATTAGCATTTTTATCAGAAAGCCAGACAGTGAACTAAAAAAGCAAATAAAATGAAACTTCCAGTCTGTCTGATGTCACTACTTATTAGCATCTGGGAAAAGGCTAAACAAAGATCTAATGGGAAAATGTTTAATTAACTGCAGATTTCATATATATTTGCTAATGTACATTCTGTCTCAATACTCTCAGGGAACTTAATACAGGATTTATTCTTTTAGAAATAAATGTAAAAACTATGAGGAGAGGACACACATCCATACTCCTCCCAGATGCTCTAAAAAGCATTTCAATGAAAAAAGCACTGTCTTTTCAACAAATGGAACTAAAATGACTAAATACCCATACATTAAAATAATAATGCTTAACCCACTTCTCACAGACAAAAATAATTCAAAATAGATCAGAAACATTAGTATAAAACCTAAAAGTATGAGCCTTTTATTTTAAAAAATAGGAAAAAAAATCTTTGTGACCTTGGGTTAGAAAGAGTCCTTAGATAACACATCAAAAGCATGATCCATAAAAGAAAAAAATGCTAAACTAGATTTCACCAACAAAACTGTTTTTTAAAGTAAACTGGTAACAGACTAAAAAGATAAACCAGAATGGAAAAAACTTTCTTCTAATCAAATATCTGATAAGACTTTTATCCACAATATATCCACTTTTATCCACAAAATAACTTCCAAAATTCAAAAATAAAACATTTTTTAAAATAGGATGGTTATACGGTTCACTAAAGAAAATATATGAATGGCAAATAAGCACATGAAAAAGTACACAAAATCATTAGTTGTGAGAGAAATGCAAATTGAAACCACAATAAGACTCCATGATATAACTATTAGAATGGGCATGGGGAAATTAACAATGCCATGTGCTGGTAACCACTTTTCAAACACTACTGATGGGAATGGAAAACAATAAAGCCACAATCTGGCATTTTCTTACAAAGTTAAACATACATTAACCATATGACCCAGCAATTCTCTCACGTATTTAAGAGAAATGAATATTTATTTTCTTACAAAGCTTATATGCAAATGTTTTTAGTAGTTTCAACCATCATCAGCAAAAATTGAAAATAATCCAAATGTCTTTAAACTGGTGCATTGGTAACATACACTCACTGCGGTGGAATCCTACTCAGCAATTAAAAATAAATTATGCTAAATCAAAAAAAGCGGATTCAAAGGCCTCATGCTGTATGATTCCATTTTCAGCATTCTGAAAAGGCAAAACTACAGGGACAGAAAACAAAAGCAATGATTGTTGCCAAGTACTGGAAGCAGAGGGAGGAGCTGACCTCAAGAGGATCTGGGATGGGAGGAACCTGTGTGGTAGTTACAAAGACCACAGGCATCCATCAAAACTTAAGAGCTGTACATTAACAAGGGAAAAGTTTACTATATGCAAATGACAGCTCTTTAAAAAAAAAAATCATACCTGCATTCAATTAAAACAGAACACAAGGATAATAAGTATAAAATAATGATCTGTCTCCATTCTGTACTTTATAAATACAAGCACCACTGTTAACTTTCCACAGTATCTTTCTCAGAGGAAACTGAGCTCTTGCTGAAGTTAACACATCTGCACTGATATTCATAATCATCACCTCACAGACACTCTCAACGATAAGACAGATCTCAATGGTAAGATTTTGCCTCCTGATTTAGACCAACAAATGTGATGGCCATGTCCCAACTGTTTTCAAATGAATAGCTTCATTAACACTGCAGGAGAAGAGGTAATGCCTACAATAAAGCCATAGTCTGAAAGGCTCTGGTTCGCGCCTACCTTTGGCACTATTTGTGAAAGCTGCTGGACATCCATTGCATCTATTTCTTCTCCTGAGACTGACTGGGAGGTTTTGGAATATAATCCCAGCCGACTAGCTGAAGTGAAATGGGAAAGAAAACATAATTAACCAAACTGCTTTCGCTTGATAGGCTAGTCAACATAATGCTCACTTAATGATGTTATTAACTCACTTTCTCTCTAAAGTATAAAATGTCCTTATATCAAGGGATTACAAGACAAGACTATGGTAAGACAGATCAAACTGATTTAGTAAAGTCTTGAGTTTTCTGTTTGATTATTTTTGCTTAAATTCAAGAATACAGTTTTCTCAATTCAACCCTAAGAATTTAAACTCAGGTACCATACCTAAGAATTTAAACAAGGCCATGTGGGTTCTACTTAGGAGCTCAATTTTAATGAAGATCAAGACTGCTTTTTAACTAAAAACCAGGCAAGATGGTGGTTCATCTGAGGTATTACATGCATGTCTGCTCAGTCACTCAGTCATATCCAACTCTTTATAACCTCAAAGACTGAGGCCCACCAGGCTGCTCTGTCCATGGGATTTTCCTGGCAAGAATACTGGAGTGGGTTGCCATTTCCTCCTCCAGGGGCTCTTTCCAACCCAGGGATGGAACCCACCTCTCCTGCAATGACAGGCGGATTCTTTACCACTGTGCCACCTGGGAATCCCATGAGGTATCATGTAGTTTTACGTAGATGAAAATAAACATTGAGAAATTTCTCTGGAATTAATCTTCCCAACAATGGTATGTTCTTAGTGATGTATTCTTCTTAAAGTGTGAAATTCTTATCTCAGTCTCTTTCCATATTAGTAAGAATTAATGAACTTTAGCACATTTTAAGTTTATCAGTGTGAATTATAGTTTACAGGTTCTGGAAGATTAACTTCCACGTCCATTTTTTTCCCCTTATATTTGGTAAAGTAATCTTAAATGGCATTCAAACAACATAGGCATATATGTATGTGATCAGATGATGGAAATATAGATACAAGCTATCTTCTTTCAAGTTAGGTACAAAGTCTGCTTTTAAAAAATTATATTCAAGTTGAAAGAAAAACTAAATATCATTTCATGCATTCTTTCATATTCATGATCTAGTGCTTTTAGTCATCAGAATGGTGTACTATGAGACTAAAAATAATCAACGATTCTTTTATGAATATAATAATGTGACTTCACAATGCTTTCCTTATTTTCAACTAAAAGTATTAACTAAAATAAAATTTCACCCACAATTTTATAGTGTATGAGCAAAGAAAAGCATCACTTTTTACTGTATAGCTCAATGTTTTGTAAACACACATCATGTCTAATGCTCCTCTATGCACTGCAGTAATTTAAGAAAAACTAACAAAAACAAAGGAAGCAGCCTAGTTATACCGATGGCAACTGCAGTCTCCTGTGAGTCTCCAGTAATCATTTTTATTGACACTCCCGAGGCAATGAGTGTTGTAACAGCTTCTTTCACACCAGTTCTAGGAGGATCAATGATTCCCACCAGGCCAAGGAATGTCAGTTGTCCCAATTCAGGACCAGAAGCCAAAGCAAGAACTTGGAAGATAAAATCCAAAAAGAAAATGTGAATCACAAAAACATTAGAATTTACTTTACAAAATCTGGAAGCCGTAACACTTCTCACTCAAATAAATCACTTAGGACTAGAATGTCATTGCAGTAATAACAGAAATTTTAAAATCAAAAATTATTACATGCAAAGATACTACAGTTTAATGGTTCTTGATATGGGATTGCTTTAAATTATTAAAAATTAAAAGGAATAAGACTACAGAACTGTTAAGTAGAGAAAGCGGGAGAGGAACAAATAGGAATGTTTTCACACAGCAAAACCTGTAGCTCCTTTCAGTAGAAACTATTGACTCTTAAGAAAATACAATTAATTATTTGGAAAACTATAGGTTTGTTGAGCTTTAAAGTCAATTTTAAACAGACATCTTTGAAGGTGATTTCTACTATTGTATCTTCATCTTTCCATCTTACAGGCCTCCAGAATAATCCAATAGCTTGAAGTTCTAGAAGGCTATATTAATTAGACAACATGTAACAATTTTGTACACAACAAACTGTGGAAGGTACAGTTAATCTGTAAAGTAATTGTAAAACCACTAATACCAGCAAGAGTTTATATTCTTTCATTCTTTCTATATTAACATGTATTTCTTATTCATACCTTTGGTTCTCTTAAAACTACATACATAATACCACCATACCACCCTTTATAGTTAGTTTCCTATCATCCTTAGGAACTTAAGATAAAGGACTAAGTACTACTCATTTCCAAATATCATTTAGCTTTATTCTCAGAATTCCAGAACTTTAGCAGTAGCTACCTTTTAAACCAGAGGGATATGTCTACCTCTGGGATATTATACTAAAAGACTGAACAACCTACCAAACACACACACACACACATACACACAAAGCACACAAACTAAACATATGTATCTTGTGGGGTAACTGAAAAGCCCCGGGAGACCACAGGAAGTATCCATTCTTACTCAAGCAGAAGGTATGAAGGATAAGATACATTTGGAAAACCATGGTTAGAGGCAAATAACTTCTTTTTCAACACAAAATCTATGGAGATATGAGCCCCACCAAAAGCTTTCACTCTGGAGGGAATAAGCCACATGACAGTTCCTGTGTTGGAACAGAGGAAGATAACAAAAGAAGGGGGAAGTGAGTATCAACCCACGTGTCATCAAATTCTAAGCAAAGGACCCCAGCTCCTGGCACCCTCAGTGGACGGGTGGTATCAGCCCAGAGGTCAGTATTTTGTATTTATTTGTTTGCTTCTTTAGCATAAATGAAGATCTAATGGGGCTTCCCTGGTGGCTCAGAGGTTAAAGTGTCTGCCTCCAATGCGGGAGACCCGGGTTAGATTCCTGGGTCGGGAAGATCCCCAGTGGTAACCCACTCCAGTATTCTTGCCTGGAGAATCCCATGGACAGAGAAGCCTGGTAGGCTACAGTCTACGGGATCGCAAAGAGTCGGACACGACTGAGCAACTTCACTTCACTTCACTTCAGTGCTACTGTATGGGACAAAGGTATGTAGACCTTTTCATGTGAAGGATCCCTAACTCCCTCCTTTATATTTGAAACATAAAAACAAAGTATATTCCAATTTTAAAATTAACAACCACATGTATTTTAAGAAACTCAGGTTTTATAAGGCACAAGATAAGTTCCTATCAAGTTAAACTTCAAATCTTTATTCATTTATTCTTTACTCTTCATCACGGCAATTTCAGCAGGGGGAAGAAAATGGAGCATAAGAAGAGGAAGAGACATGAAACAAGAGACAGATGCCCAGAATGATCCCCAGAGCCTGTGAAACAAAGACGTGCTCCACACCATGTCTGGTCTATTTCACAAAGTTACTACACCAAACCACACATACACAAAGCTCCACAATCTTTCAGATTAAGAGAACTAGGCAAAAAAAAGTGTGAAGCTTCTGTTAAAAAAAATTAAGGAAAACAGGGGAGCACATATCATACTTTTAAGATTCTATAAATGCAAGTCAATTCAAAACCCTCTAGCTGTGAGCTACTAAGAATAACAAAACACTGCCCTCAAAGGAAGCCACAAGAGTATCTTTCTAAACCTACATTGTAAGAACAGAAGTCCTGTAAAGCTATGGTTCACCCTGCTTAAGTGAACCATGAATAAGAATAGTTTTTACATACCTGTTTCCTGCTCCCAGAATTGTGGTGCTTGACTTTCATTTTGTAAATAATAGTAAAATGAAGGAAGCCAACTCTTCTAATTTCCTTGAGAAAGACTACAGAAGCGCATGCGTATATGTGTGCACGTACTCATGGGCGCACACTCCCCACAGGCCAGAACAGGAAGACCAGGCGTGGCCCTGACCCCCGGATCTTCAACCCTAGCCATGCTGATGTGTGTGCGCCCAGCTGACCCCTCTCCGTATCACTGTCCAGTCAGCAGCATTTCACAAAGCCAAGTCTGGACACCTCTTTCCTCTCTGGTGATAGACAGGAAGGAGTCAGCAACAACCTCAGTTTAAAGAATTAGAGACTTAAGTCTGTTAATATTTAGAAAAGAATTTCAGATTAATAAACAAGACCAAGTGATGACATAAGAAGGAGTAACATCACTTTACTTCCATTCATTACCCTTCTCACAAGATAACTTGTCTAAAATGAAATTTCTGTCAGCTGCTCAGAGACCACTGCAGATCTCTAAGAACTAGAAGTTTCATATTTAGCTATGCTTCCAACTTTCTGTGTTCTGGGGGACAATTAGTCAACTAAAACCTAGCATTTCAGAAATGGCAGGGCTCTACAAAGCCTGGGTAGAGCTGGGCAGCTCAGATATGAAGCATGAATCCATCTGCAATTAGCAGCACTACCTCTCCACCGAGGTGACTATGCTGACGTGGCCTTACCTCTGAGCCCTGCAGAGCCCATCTGGGCCTTCTCTTGCTGGTACAGATCTCTCTGCTGCTGGGTAAGTGTCAAGGTCTGCCCTTTGTTGTGATATGTAGTACAATACTTAATCACCTGTTCATAAGCACCCTTCATAAAACAAATCTCTGGTCTGTCCTAAGAAAAAACAGAGCAAATAAATTCAAGTTAGTTTTAATTCATATATATCAGATACTGGGGTCAAAAATAAGCAACATGGAGTCCCACAATACACAGAGAAGTAACTCAAACCTAAGGCTTTAAATAGTACTTGAACTCTGATGATTAAAAGTTTATGAGAGAGCTTTCTGCATCCTTTTTAGAACACAGCATCTACTCTACCCCTTCAACCTCCATACTGAAGGTACGTCTACACTCAGCTCCATACTCTGAGACCTAAGCTCATGGCATAATAGGAAAAGGAAAGAGGTCTAACATCAGCCTACAAACAATGGCTCAGGCTTTCCACAATGCTATTACATGCATATATGTGACTCCATTTAATGCTCACAGCAAGCTTGCAATTGTGGGTATTAGCAGACTTTTTATCTTGGTTAAGTTAAATTCAAAAGCTTACAATGAAAACCTGCAGTCCCCTGCCCAACCTCCTCACTTCCAGTCCTATGCTCCACAGAGGCAAACCAATTTTAACTCTTCTGGCTGTTGTCCTGGGTAATTATTGTCATGTTTTTAATTACATTTTTACAGCTACTTTTCTACTTGTCAATTTATACTGTCTGCTGTGACAGGTGATAGTCTGGCCACCCCACTCCCTATTCCTTCTCTCTCCATTGTTCTAATACACACAGAACAAGAATCACCAGTGTTCTGCTCACTTTCTAACTCTTCACTGCTGAGCCAAGTGAAGCCAGAACAGTTCACAAATGTCTCAGCTCTCCTTGGAGGCACGTGGCAGAAATGTATTTCTTGCCCCTCTGTACCACTCTGAAGTCAGATGTGATTTGCTCTGGCGAATAAACATAAGCAGTACTTGTGTCTCTTCCAAGTGGTGATTTGTGAACCAGTCTATAATGTGGCCCTCCTCTGTCCCTGGTACAACAGTGTGAGCTGACACAGAGAGGAGCATCCACCTCCCTGGTCCCCAGGTAAGCAGATGCAGCAGAGGCAGCAGTAAGGTATAATGTTCTTTCCATGGCCTATATATAAGCCAAATACATTTCTTCCTGTTCAAGTTTTGTCTTTCATACATTTAATAATCGCCTTGTTTTATTTGCTTAGTTTCCTTTATTCTTATTACTAATTAATTCCAAGCTCTTCCATGTCATATGATGAAGCACCTCTTAACGTGTTCTGCACATGATCCAATGAGCAGGTAAGCTATTACTCCTCCCGTGTGAGGACCTCCTGCCTTTCCTTTTCTAGCTCATTTCCAGGCTTGCTACACACTGGCATCCCGGAGCTTCCCTTCACCCCTCCACCGGTCAGAGCTCACTGGGTTCTAAGTCTCCCTTTTCTTTAGAGTATACTCTTACCCTGGAATAACTTATCCATCAATGTCGCTCTAAGAAAAGGGATGTGGGCTATGCATGTTGAGACTTGTGTGAAAACATTTTTAATTCACCCCCACATACGTTAAGTTCAGCTGGGAAGAGACTTCCTCTCAGCTGAAGGCTCTATCACCTTCCAGCCTCTAGTCTGCAGAGCTGCATCTGGAAAGCCCTAAGAAGCCACTTAATTCCTAATCTTTGTGTATACTCCCTCCCCCTTGCCCTTCCTCCCCACCCTAACAACCTCTGAAATTGTTTAGAATTCTCTCTCAGTGCACTCAAATAACTTGAATCAGAGGCTTTGGTGTGTTTATTTCCTCATCCCCACCCCTCTGTAACCCACTCACTGTGCAAAGCTGCCAGTGGGTAATTTTATTCTAGAAGCTGAAGCTCTTCCTCTAGAAAATCTCCTGGTGTTATTTGTTAAACTCTTGTCATTTTCCGTCACCACTATTATGTGGATGTTGGAACTCCTACATCTATTTTCTGATTTTCACACCTCATCTTTTATATTGTCTACCTTTTTGACTTCTCTACTTTCTGATAGACTCCTTGACTTTATTTGAAAAACAATCTATTTAAAGTATTTTGCTGTCATTTTTCATGGTCTCTGGAAATCTTCCTTAAAACCCAGTACTTTGTTTCTCTGAGACCCCTCTCTCTGTTGGCTTGGTCTGCATCTTTTATACTGAAGACTCTCCCCAAGGCTCTCACAACCCCTGTCTGTCTGTTTACATTCAAGACCGAAGCAAATAAAGGTCTAGAAACTCCTTTTCTATGGGTACTGCAGGGTTTATCAGCTGATGGATCTCACAGTGATGAGACAAAGGCCCGGAGAAGGGAAACTCTTCTGGTGAACAAAGAGCTTACACAGGACCACTCCATACTGTAGGGATCTCCCCAGAACCAGTCAGCTTCTCTGAAACTCTTGCATCTCTGACACAGAGAATGAGGATATGGGGAGACCTGCCCCTGCAGGCATTCTGAGAAAGTAGCGTTAGTAGCCAGGACAACGACTTTCCCTTAATCATCCTGTGTATAGTCTTAAAGCTTAATTCTGCCTTCTATGCTTGTGCCCTGGATAGATTTCTGGTCTGGCCTCAAAAATAGAAAAGGTACGAGGAACATTTCTAGGGGCTCCTTACAAAGAATTTCAACCTGATCTCCTGTTTTTAGCTCTGTATTTTAGGCCCCACCTTTAAAAGATAAACTAATAAAAGAGGAAGTATAGGAAAGTCTTATCTTTTATTCACTGGTTGTCATTTTGGTAGGTTCCAGGGAGAGAGCAGAGATAAATACAGACTGACTGTTGTTCAGTCACTAAGTTGTGTCCGACTCTTTGTGACTCTTTGGACTACAACATGCCAGGTTTCCCCCGTCCTTCACTCTCTCCCAGAGTTTGTTCAAATTCATGGCCACTGAGTCAGTAATGCTATGTAACCATCTCAGTGTCTGTCACCTTCTTCTCCATTTGCCTTCCATCTTTCCCAACATCATCTTTTTAAATGAGTCTGCTCTTCGCATCACATGGCCAAATATACTGGAGCTTCAACTTCAGCATCAGTCCTTCTAATGAATATTCAGGGTTTATTTCCTTCAGGATTGACTGGTTTGACCTCTTTACAGTCCAAGGGACTCTCAAACATGTTCTCTAGCACCACAATTCAAAAGCATCAATTCTTCAGCACTCAAGACTTCTTTATGGTTCTACTTTCACATCAGTAAATGACTACTGGAAAAACCATAGCTCTGACTATACAGAACTTTGCAGGCAAAGTGATGTCTCTGCTTTTTAATACGCTGTCTAGGTTTATCACAGCTTTGCTTCTAAGGAGCAAACGTCTTTTAATCTCATGGCAGCAGTCACTGTCCTCAGTGATTTTGGAGCCCAGGAAAAGAAAATCTGCCACTGTTTCCATTTTTCCCCCAACTATTTGCCCTAAAGCGATGGGACTGGATGCCATGATCTTAGTTTTTTGAATACTGAGTTTTAAGCCAGTTTTTCCACTCTCCTCTTTCACCCTCATCAAGAGGTTCTTTAGTTCCTCTTAACTTTCTGCCATTAGAGTGGTCTCATCTATCTGAGGCTGTTGATACTGTTTCCCACTATCTTGAGTCCAGCTTGTGATTCATCTAGCCTGGCATTTCACATGATGTACCCTAGATAAGTTAAATAAGCAGGGTGACAATATATAGCCTTGATGCACTCTTTTCCCAGTTTGGAACCAGTCCATTGTTCCATGTCTAGTTCAAACCGTTTCTTCTTGACCTGCATGCAGGTTTCTCAGGAGGCAAGTAAGGTGACCTGGTATTCCCATCTCTTTCAGAATTTTCCAGTTTGTTGTGGCCCACACGGTCAAAGGCTTTAACACATGCAGTCAATGAAGCACACATAAATGGTTTTCTGGAACTCTCTTGTTTCTGATGACCCAGTGGATGTTGGCAATTTGATCTCTAGTTCCTCTGCCTTTTCTAAATCTAGCTTGAACATCTGACGTTCCTGGTTCATGTACTGTTGAAGCCTAGCTTGGAGAATCTGAGCATTACTTTGCTAGTGTGTGAGATGAGTACAACTGTGCAGTAGTTTGAATATTCTTTGAATATTACCTTGAAGTAGTGTGTGATCATATATAAAAGATAAAAAACAGACCTTCCAAATAAGCTGATATACATATTCTTCCTATATCACTATATGGACAAGGGACATCAACTGAAAATTATCTAATTCTGATGCAATTTTTGAAAGCTTAGATTACAAAGCTTACAGTAACAGACATTTTATTTTTTTATAGTTTTGTTTCCAATTGTCCCCCTTCTCTGAGGTTCATAAAAGTTCCTTTAAACACTAAACAGAAATTTATTCTTCCCCTCCTCATCAGTTTCTGGCACAAGTTTCAGTTCAGTTTAGTTCAGTCGCTCAGTTGTGCCTGACTCTTTGAGACTCCATGAATCGCAGCATGCCAGGCCTCCCTGTCCATCACCAACTCCCAGAGTCCACTCAGACCCACGTCCATTGAGTCAGTGATGCCATCCAGGCATCTCATCCTCTGTCATCCCCTTCTCCTCCTGCCCCCAATCCCTCCCAGCATCAGGCACAAGTTTAGTGTTGGGCAATTTAAAGCCAAAGTTTCCTACTTATTATAAGTAAGAGGAAATCCTCTCCCTAATTCCCATCTTCAGAGATGGGAAAATTGAAAATTGGTTTCAAATGTTTGTTCACGGGTAGAAATACATAACCAATTACTAAATCCTAATAAAGAAAATATAAAAATAACTATATATTTTTCAAGGCAAAGTAAGTTTACACATGAAGCTGGTAATAGCAACTATAAGTGATATGATTATACACTGTAGATTTCATAACTCAATACATTGTGTAAAAATTTCTAAAGCACCTAGAAATACGGTAGAATTTTGATATATCAGTGTATTTCATTTTGCCAGTTTGTAGCTGGACCAACTAACATGAATCATACACATTTGGTAACCACTTTTCCACAAGAGAATGTGGTTTTGTTCAGTCAGAAGACAAGGCATTCTTTAGTGGAAGAACACAGACAACAGTCAGTCAGCAGAAACCTGTCACTAAGAATAAAATACCTGTCAAAAGACTGACATCACAAGCTCCAGGACCCTGAGACCAGGCTCCAGCTCATTTCAGTGGTTTGCTCACATAGCAAAACTAACATGTTTGAGCATAAAGTCAAAGAAAACACAAAACAAACAGGGCTGAGTCTACTGTGAATGACAAACACTTCAGAGTTGGTCTGAGTTATGGTCTATGACAGCTTAAATCTAAAGGTGCACAGCAAATGAAAAACAGTAGTCTAGTTCAACAATACAGAGTAAATGGAAGGGTACCTGCTGTGTTCGGTGCACACACTTAACAGCCATCCACTTCTGCTCAGAGCTAAAAGGGTATTCAGCTTTTCTGATATAATCCTGTTGAAGTCCATCAAGACCCATCTATATGGAACAAAAGAAAAGTTAATTCTCACTAACTTTTTTCCTTTAACAAAGAAACAAAAGTCACAACTTACAGGGAAGCAGGTTAGAGATACCGGGTTTATTTTCAAACAGCAACACTCCACCTATACATACCATACTTCTCTGAAAAGCAGCACATATGTCCAGTGTGAAAGCCTGGGTATACAGATAGTCCAGGGCACACTACTGAACTACGTGCAGAGCAAAATGTCAACACTGACTATATTAAAATCTCAACTGGATCACACTCTGGGAGAAAGTAGGGTAAGAAATAAAGGTGTCCAGCCAACACATACTATATAATCACTAGAAGTTTCAAACTCAACTCCGCGATTCTGAAATAGGGTAGATACTCAAATCTACCCTGTCTGCTGCTGCCATCCTGCGCCCTCTCACCCCACCACCGACACGCTGACTACTACTAACGCCATGCAGCTCTACTTCCTAGTACCCTTTTCATTTCCCAGCAAACACTCAAAAATATTCTTCAAATTTTCAAAAATCAAGTTTACTGCTCCTTCCTGGCTTTTAAAAGTCCTGAAGTAATCCACCACACAGCCAACAAGCCGCTAGACCACTCAAACTGTTCATTTCACTTAGGCTAACCAATTCGAAAGTCACAATCCAGTCTACCCTTACGTATCCCTCAAGCTTTTATTCTTGCTCTTCCCCCAGCTTACACCCCACTCCATCCCTAACTAAATTCCTCCTTTCTTTCAAAGTTCAGGTTCCAAGTCTTAAAGTGCACTCTTCTTATACGTGGCTCAGGGTTAAGACTGTCTGCTACCTTGGTCTGCCTTTTATTTGTTCCAGTCTGTCACTGTTTGACTTCCTACCCAAACTGTGGGGTCCCCACCCATAAAGAGGTGGTTTCATGTTCTTTATTTCTCAAAAGAAAACGTTAAACACAATAAACACTCATTAGTTAACTTTTCAATATCTTTTAAAAAGTGATCCTATGCTATTTTTAGTTACAAGGGAAACAAATGCTAAAGGAAAAAGGAAAGTGACTTCTCTTTAAGGAAGTATATACATTATAAAACCACCAATTTGACTTTATCAAATTAATATTATAACAATCTACATTTCTATACTGAATCTCAACAGAAGCAACCTCACTCAGAGGTATCTTATTTTATACATGTTTCCTAAAACTGCTCTTAAAAGTAGTTTTACTTTTGTCATGGGAGTGTCAGGTTGGACTTTTAGGTTTCTCATTTAATCAACTGTAGGACTTAGAAAAGGAGATCAACTGGGGTAGAGTCACTGAGATTAGCACCCTATCTTCCCAACAGAAACACTATCTCTACATTCATTTTAAGAAATTAATAACGGAAGGAAAGGGAAGACTGGAAAAAGAAAAGCTGACTTCTCATCTTGGCCTTACTATCTTTACAAGGAAATAACTAAAGAATGCTGCCTTTTCATGTTTGAAAATTGGTACTTATCAGCAATTACACATATTTATAAAACTTTTCATACAACACTCTGAATATTACGAAAAACAACAACATTTCTTTGTAAGAATAAACCTATCACTGGTCATTAGTTTGTATGCTGCATGTAGGAAACAAAGTTATAGGGAAAACCCTCATGCTCTGTATTTCCAGAAAGACTATAACTGGTTCCCAAAAGGCAATACAAACTATGAAATCCTATGCATCTTCTTCACTCCACACCTAAAAGCCAGCAATACTCAAATCCATGGCTTCATATTCTCTTGTGAGAGTGATGTTTTCACGTTTCAAAAAGAGGACCAGGCACATACCTTCATTGCAAGAGCAATTAAGGCTCCTTCCGTTGGTTTCCCCATTAGAGTGTTATTTCTAATTACAGCATCATTGCACACACAGCCAGCCTAAGAGAAATACACAGCTATGAACTCATCACTGCATCCCAAGTCATTATGAAGAAACCCACTTTCTTATAAAGAAAGCATTATTTACCTCAACAATTCTGCTAACAGATGGGTTATAGAATCCATGAACAACATCACCATCAACAATCACTTCCCCAAATGGATTGTAGCCAACTCCAGTAACCTACAGAACATAAAGTAGAGTCAATAATACACTACAGTAGGCAGTGACAATACTTACGAAAACAGAAAACTGACGGGCTGTGTTCATGACATTTTTAAAAGTAGAAAAGCATTTAAATGTATCTAAAAGAATATTTAATAGTAAAAGGAATACACAGTAATTTTCACTAAAATGATAAACCTAGTTAATTCCATACAAATAATTAACTATTATGCTAATTAATAATTATAATACATGGTACATTATAAGTAAACAATATAATTGCTAATATAATATAACCTATTGCTTCTACTTACATACTATAAAAAGGGAAAAATAAACCATGAAAATCTCTCTATACAAATGAGTTTAAATTTACATAACATGACATTTATAGGTGTGTGTGTGTGTTACTTGCTCAGTCTGTGTCCAGCTCTTTGTGACTCATGAACTATAGCCCATCAGGCTCCTCTGTCTATGGAATTCTCCAGGCAAGAATACTGGAGTGGGTTACCATTCCCTTCTCTAGACCTTCCCGACCCAAGGATCGAACTCAGGTCTCCTGCATTGGAGGAAGATTCTTTACCATCTGAACCACCAGGGAAGTCTTACTTTTATATAACACTACAATTTGCAAAGAATTGCCAATCTATTACATTTGACATTTGTGACAAACTTATGACCTAGACAAAAAACAGAGTTCTTTTTGTAAATATGCAAAGCTCAGAGATAACTGGTTTACCCTAGCACTTACCAAGTACTTTAACATAGTATGCTACACACCAATTTTAAAAATCAGAGACAGAGACAATGGTGACAAGCCAAGCCAAATACAAGTTAATTTCATGATAAAAATAAGGCAGTTTAAAAGTTAATGCTTGACATACAAAATTCTGGGCTTAGAACAAAAGATAAATTTATATCCTACCTTTCATACCTGGACCATACAAGCACATGTAAACCCAATGACCCTTCTGAATCATTCAGAAAAGACACATCCAACAACACAGCACTGGGTATCCTAACCAAATCTAACACCCTAAATATTGAGTCTCATTTTAAGGCCTAGTAAAACAGGATTAAACAGACCCAAGTACAACTTCTGTTAATTTGTGAAATTCTTCCTTTGCTCACAAAACTGGTTATAAACACATTTTAATATACTGTTTCCATAACAAAGAGTATTAATAAAAATTCCAGTCAGAAATTCTGCCACGACTAGCTGAGACGGAAACTTGTCCTCATACAGCTTCAAAATTAAACAATGCACATACATTAACATGCACTTCAGGGGCTATTCATATACAATTTTTAAAGTAGAATAACTCAGGCATTCATTTATTCTTTCAACAAGTACATACTACTACAAAGCAGACCCTGTGTTGGGCACCAGAGTTTCTGCTCTATTATGCTCAGGGTATCATGGGAAGAGAGACAGAGGATTTCACCTGAACAAAGAGGTAGGGAGCTATGAAAACATGTAACACAGGATGAGTTCTAGGTGATCAGCAAAGCTTTTCTGAAGAAATGGGTTACAAATGAGGTGCAAAGGATGAAGAACCATTAAACCGTCCTAAACAGTGAGAACAGCACCAAAGGTCCTTAAGTAGGAGGAATTCTGTCACACTGCAAGAACCATAAAGTCAGTGTACTTGGTCTATGGAAAGCCAAGGAGAGACACAGACTGAGGAAGGAAGTATGGGACAGAACCCAGAGAGCTGTGAGCAGCCCCACTTCAGGACCCTGGTCATAATGGGGAAGCCACTAAAGCATCTTCATTTAGGGAATTCTGAGAGGTTCCCTTGCTGCAGACAGAGCAAGGGTCTAGAGTTTGCTAACAGATGGATGTAGAGAGACAGACAGAAAGGTGTTGAGGGAGATCAACATTTCTGCACTGCACAGCTGGAGCAGGATCAAGACTTGGGAGAATCACACGGGATGGAAAAATACTCAGCTGTCAACTAACTTGTACCCTTGTGAAGATACTGGAATGGTTAGGAATTCTAAACACCAAGACTCCTAAAAAGAAATTCTGCTGTTAAAAAAACATCTACAGAGTACCTCAGCACGCAGGCCATCCGAAGTAAATATGTGGGTAACAGTCATTTCATTCTTGGTCAGGGTTCCAGTCTTATCTGAACAAATCACATTACAGCAACCTGAAGAATAAATCACTACAAGTCACCAAGAGTCATTTAAAAAAGTGAAAGTTTACATTGAAAACTAATTCAAGACTCTAGAAAACTGCCTTGCTTCTCTGAATATTGTAAAACTCAAGCTCATGGATAATTTTAGGTTGTTTTCTCTAATCGTTTACTTTATCATAAGGTAGTTTCTGGAATTAAAAAGATACTGATAAATGCTGACTTTTTTTTATTTAGTTGAATTTCTACAAAGCTACTTGATGTCAACTCTATACAGCAACTTTATATAATACATATAAACTCATATTTTTTCAGCAAGTATTTTAAGGAATTTTTGCCTTCTCAATATTAAACTACAAACTAGAAACTAAATTTAACATTTTTGAATTCCTAAATAAAAAGAAGCTTCATAACACATATAAAGTTACCAAAATTTTCATATCATACATAAAATTACATTATAGCAATATAACTACTGTACACTTACTGTTCTTAATAAATTCAAGAATGACAGTTTAGAATCTATCATTATCAATTATTCTTGAGATGTCAAACAAGAATAATTCTCTATAATTCTACAGTTTCATGTTACTTCATTTATATATACATATATATATATATTTACTGTAGTATAGTTGACTTACAATGTTTCAAGTACATAGCAAGGTGGTGGTTCAGTTATACAAATACGCATTTATTATTTTTGAAATTATTGTCCATCATAGGTTATAAGATATTGACAATGGTTCCTTATGCCATATAGTACACCTTTGCTGCTTGTTGTACACTATTTTTTAATTAGAAATCTAGCATTCTATTCATAATAAAGTCAAATAAGCAGAACTAAAATGTTGTTAATTTTTTAAACTGGGCAAAAATTCATGTTATGTTCAAAAAATTATAAAGCATACATATTATATATTATGTATACCAAAGCTTTTCTACAATGCTTGATAAAGACTTGAAAAAGGACATCCAAAAAATACTGGATATATTGGAGAACATAAACTAAATGAAATGAGAGCACTGACTGTGAAATAGAAAAAGTGAAACGAACTAGGTAAGATCATCATATAGTCAGGTTGTTTTTAAACATGACTGCTCATTTGAAATTTATCTCCAGCTCTGGAGGAAAAAAGCAATACCTGAGCATTTGGACTTTTCAAAACATTTCAAGATAATTCTGATATACATCTGGATTTTAAAAAGTGATCATAGGTTTTTCTAATACAGCCTAATACTGGTGATATAGAGTTCTATTCTTCTGTTGACCAATCATGATACAAGTGTATTAAGTAATAGTTACATAATCACAACAGTAAATAATGTTTATCAGTTTTCACTCAATAGCCAGACAAAAAATAAAAGATAACTACAATTACAAGTCATAATAGGAACATGACTGATTTAACAATATAAAATTATTACATACAGTTTGGGGGTGGGGGGTCAAGCAGAGTGATGTGGTAAGTGGAAGTGCATACATGCACGTGTTTTCATCCACCCAGCCAGTCTATGTCTTTTGGTTGATGCATTTAATCCATTTACATTTAAGGTAATTATTGATATATATAAACCTATTACCATTTTCTTAATTGTTTTGAATTTATTTTGTGTAGGTGTTTTCCTTCTCTTGTGTTTCCTGCCTAGAGAAGTTCCTTTAGTATTTGTTGTCAAGTTGGATTGGTGGTGCTGAATTCTTTTAACTTTTGCTTGTCTGGGAAAGCTTTTGATTTTGCCTTCAGATCTGAAGGGGAAACTTGCTGGGTATTCTTGGTTGCAAGTTCTTCCCTTTCATCATTTTAAATGTGATGCCATTCCCTTCTGGCTTGAGAAATTTTGAAAATTTCAACCGATAGCCTGATGGGTGTTCCCTTGTGTGATATTTGTCATTTTTCCCTTGTTGCTTTTAATGTATTTTAATCTATGTCTTCAATTTTCTTCCTTGGCTTTATCCTCTGTCTCTGCTTCCTGGACTTGGTTGACTATCTCCTTTCCCATATTAGGTAAGTCTTTAGCTGTTATCTCTTCAAATATTTTCTCAGGTCCTTTCTCTCCTTCTCCCTCTAGGACTCCTGTAACGAGAATGTTGGTGCATTTAAGTTGTCCCAGAAGTCTCTTAGGCTGTCTTTATTTCATTTTTTTTCTGTATTCTGTTCTGTGGCAGTGATTTCCACCATTCTGTCCTCCAGGACATCTATCCATTCTTCTGCCTCAGTTGTTCTGCTGTTGATTCCTTCTAGTGTATTAATCATCTCGGTTTGCTTTTCTCTAGTTCTTCCAGGTCTTTGGTAAACATTCTTGCATCTTCTCCATTGTTTTCCTGAGATCCTGAATCATCTTCACTATCATTATTCTGAATTCTTTTTCTGGAAGACTGCCTATCTCCACTTCAGTTAGTTGTTTATCTGGGATTTTACCTTGTCCCTTCATCTGGGACAACTTTCTACTTTCTCATCCTAACTTTCTCTAAAGTGGTTTTTGTTTTAGCTGCTGTGGGACTGTGGCTGTTCTTGCTTCTTCTGTCTGCCTACTGATCGAAGAGGCTAAGAGGCTTGCATAAGCTTACTGATGGGAGGGACTGGCAGTGAGAAAAACTGGGTCTTGCTCTGGTGGGCAGGACCTTGTTCAGTAAAGCATTAATCCAATTATGTGCTGACAGTTGGAGTTGTCTCCCTTCCTGGCAGTTATCTGGCCTGAGGTGACCCAGCCCTAGGATCTAAGGACTCTATGGTAGGGTTAATAGTGACCTCCAAGAGGAATTAGCCCAAGGGGAGACCTTCCCAGACTGCTACTACCAGTGTACCCTATCCCTGTGGTGAGCCCCAACCCACACCTCCAAGGAGACCCTCCAACACTAGTGGGTATTTTCGGTTCAGTCTCCTATGGGGTCACTGTTCCTTTCCTCTGGGTCTTGGTGCAGGCAAGATTTTCTTTGTGCCCTCCAAAACTGGAGTCTCTCTTTCCCTCAGTCCTGAAGAAGTCCTATAATCAAATTCTTCTGGCCTTCAAGGTCAGAATACCTGGGGATTCTGAAAGAGTTAATTCCTAGGTAAGCTGCTGAGGCGGCCAGGGCCCTCAATGAGGAAAAAGGGACAAACTTTTTTTCCCTCTACATTCCTTCAATCTAGTCACATAAGATGTTTTTTTCTTAAGCTTTGAGTTTTTATGGCAACAATCTATTTCTTCTAAAACTAACTTTCTTTAAGCCCAGAGCTAATGATTACACAAGAAAACAACTCATCTTACTCAAGGGTATGTTTTTCCTTAAACTCTGTACTAATGACTATATAATAACAATGCATGTTGCTCCAGAACATGTTTCTTCTTAAGAAGCTTCTGACTAATCCTGTTATCTTAAGATATATATTGTGGGAGTGGGTCTGGTAAGACCTTTTGTTGTTGGTTGTTAGTCACCAACATAAAAGTAACCAGAAAGTATGCAAGGCCTTGATAAGACTAGCCTGTGAGGCACTCTCTGCCCCCTTCTGATGTCTGTGTAAGAAGTTTTCTCTATCCCTTTTTACTGTAATAAATCTTTTGCCACCACCAAGTTTTGAGTGACTGAAGCCAAGTCTCTGGTCCCAAAGCAAAACTGTCTCCTTCAGAGATCACAAATCTGAACTGTTCATCATAAGCTATCAATGCCCATCACTTTGTCGGATCCCCAGGGTCAGAAGCCTGATGTGGGGTTCAGAAGCTTCACAATAGTGCAAGAACTTCTTTGGTATTATTGTTCTCCAGACTCCGCATCACTAACCCAGCAGGTAGGGGCTCTGGTTTTTATTGTGATTGAGCCATCCTACCATCTCACTGTGGCTTCTTGTTTGTCTTTGAACGTGGGATATCATTTTTGGTGGGTTCCAGTGTTCTCCTTCAACAGCTAGTTGCAATTTTGGTGCTCACACAGGAGATGAGCACATGCATTTCCTTCTACTCTGCCATCTTAAACTGAAAGTCACTTTATTTTTTTAAACATGATTTAAGCATTAGAACACTCTATGATGCAGAAAGATTTAAAGTTCCCTTACTTGAGTGATATGAATTTTTAATGACCTTTTTGGTTAGTAAAACCATCCTCAACATTGCTGTATGTCCACCACCACCATGTAAACCTCTAAGACAAAAGCTATAAAACCCCAAGATCTCTGCTAATGTAAACTAACATGTCAATGGACAAGTATGCTCTAACCAGAGACTTACCCAGAGTTTCAACAATAGGTAGTTTTTTCACAATCGCCCTCTTCTTCACCATTCTCATAACACCAAGGGCTAGAGTCACTGTGACCACAATGGGAAGACCTTCAGGAATTGCTGCTACAGCCAAACTGTAGCCAATAAAGACATATCATTTAAGAATAAATTCAGTAGTACCCACAACAATAATTTCAATTAGCTGTTACTTAGAGACTAAATAATGTAAAATCAATGCTGTCAAACCCATAAAAGGCCTTAGTATGAGGAAAAATTGATTAACATTTATTGGCCACCTACAAGCTACCAGATTAAGCATAGTGATTAAAAAATACACATTCTTACATCACACTGCCTAGATTTCTACTCCAAGCTTCAATTTTTACCTATGTGACCTTAAGCTATTATTCTACCACTCCTGTAGTTTAGTTTCCTCATCAATAAATATAGTAACAGGTGTTCACACAAAAACTTGTACATGAATGTTCACACCAGCATTATTCACACTCAAAAGATGGGAAGAGGCCAAATGTTCATCAGCTGATGAATGTTAAATTGTGGTGTGTGCCCGTACAAAGGAACACATAAAAAAGAACAGAGATTCATGCTACAAATGGAAAAACCTTGAAAACATCATGCTAAGGAAAGCAGCAGGACACATGTTCCAAGATTTCACTTGTATAAGATGTCAGGAATAAGCAAATCCAAAAAGACAGCCACTGTTTAGTGGCTACCAGAGGGCAAGGAGAGGGCAGAATAGAGAATGAACAGGCACAGGGTTTTCTTTCCGGGGTGATTTAAAAGTTCCAACACTAGATGTTGGTGATGGTAGTAACAATATGAATGTACTTAACACCACTGAACCGCATACTTTGAAAGGGAATATTTTACTGGTATGTGCATTTTATCACAAAAAAATTAACTCATTATTTCCCTTCATAATATTATTTTTAAAAAACCTTTAAATTAAAACTCTACTTGTCCCATTCCAAGTATTATCCCCTGACTCTGGTACAGATGAGGACAGGTACACATCCATCCTTCATTCTAACACTGCTCCCTGCACTCCCCTCTACTGCTCAATTTCTATTACCAACTTTTTCTTTAGCATGATCGAACTTGTTTCTGCCCCCTTCTGATGTCTGTGTCAGAAGCTCTCTCTCTTTTATACTCTAATAAAACTTTATTACACAAAAGCTCTGAGCCATCAAGCCTGGTCACTGGCCCCAGACTGAATTCTTCTCCTCCAGAGGCCAAGAATCCTGGCATCATTTGTGGTTCAGCAGCAACCTTTCATCTTGAGGGCTCATCTGAGATTCTTCAGGACAAGGTGAGCTCTAGTTCTTTATTCTCGTAACAAACATGTTTTCTGCTGTACTTTACTAACTCTACAGTGTGCTTGTGTGAATGAATGACATACTCTGCCAGAAGCAAATGAGGAGCCCTGCTCAGCGGTTCCGCGGTGACCTCATATGGCTTATAGCAGAAACCCTGTCGGGGGTTTATACCGACCTGCCAATGGACTTCCCTGGTGGCTCAGATGGTAAAATGTCTGCCTACAATGCAGGAGACTCAGGTTCTATCCCTGGTCGGGAAGATCTCCTGGAGAAGAAAATGGCAACCCACTCCAGTATTCTTGCCTGAAAAATCCCACGGACAGAGGAACCTGGTAGGCTACAGTCCACGGGGTCGCAAAGAGTTGGACATGACTGAGCAACTTCACTTTCACACTTTTAACTTGCCTATCATTACACCGTGTTCTACAACCATCATCAACTTTTTATAGGTTGATTCTAAAAGCTAAAAGCCAATAAATAATATTTATAATTACTGGCTAAATAGTACACACACTGTATAACCAAGAAATATGTGTTATCATTAATACTTCATTTTCTCTTTTGAACCTCTAAGTACAAACAGAATCTTCTTTACTTATGCTTCCATTAACTCTCACTGTATCAGCAAAGACAGTTATCATCATTTACAACTTAGATCCAATGGACCTTCTCATTCTTTTGTATTTAAATCATTTTATAAATAACTTACAAAGAAACAAAATGGATTATGAAAAACTTCATAAATTTTTATTTCAATTTTCACCCCAAACTATACTCTTGGATTTGAAAGTATATATATCTGAAGTGGATAATGTCCTTTGAATGCAACTGCTCATGAACTGTCATAAATAAACCTAGAACTTATTTACCTTATAAAATAGTGATTTCAAATTTTAAAAAACCATTTTTAACAGGTTGTAGGTTTATCAATTCTGGTTCCTCTGTTTGCATCTAAAATGTAACAATTCTGAAAATGCTGATGACTCATAACTTTTAGGATAGTCATCTTCTTTGTAACACAATCCTACACAACAAATTCCTTGCTACAGAATAATTACCTATAAGAGAATGCCTATCCCTCTCCCTTTATCCTTAAAAATAAAGCAGTTCAGTGAATTCCCTGGTGGTCCAGTGCTTAGGACACAGTGCTTTCACTGCCATGGCCCAGGTTTAACCTCTGGTCAGGGAACTAAGATCCCACAAGCCACACGGTGCAGGTAAAAAAAAAAAAAAAAAAAAAACACGTTTAGTCAATAATTCAGGAGTTTGTGAAAACCTAGAGTATCATCATCCAAGGGTTTGGTACTGAGATTTCACTTATATAATGACTCAATTTCACCTTCATTGTTATAGCTTAGAGTGATTGCTGCTTTACATTCATATTTTGGTTTTTATAATAATTATGAAAACTCTTCTGTCAATTCTTATTTGTCATTATGGTAAAAAAAAAAAAAAACTCAATTTCTCAATTTTGTTTAATGAATGCAAAAAAAAAACCAAAATTTTATCCCCAGACTCCTTTTATAAAACCTTTTTAAATGATAATACTTTGGGCAAAATAAAAAGAAAATTAAAGGATAAAATAATAATAATGATTTATTTATTATTACAGAAGGGACAGGCTACCCACTCCAGTTACGGCTTCCCTTGTGGTTCAGCTGGTAAAGAATCCACCTGTAATGTGGGAGACCTAGGTTAGATCCCTGGGTTGGGAAGATCCCCTGAAGAAGGGAAAGGTCATTCCAGTATTCTGTCTTGGATTATACAGTCCATGGGGTCAAAAAAGCTGGACAGTAGTTTTAAAAGCTATTTATTCTTCTGCTTCTCTTCTTTCTTCTCTTCCCAAAGAAAGGCAATGGTAAAGAATGAGCAAACTACCACACAACTGCACTCATCTCACACGCTAGTAAAGTAATACTCAAAATTCTCCAAGCCAGGCTTCAGCAATACGTGAACCGTGAATTTCCAGGTGTTCAAGCTGGTTTTAGAAAAGGCAGAGGAATCAGAGATCAAATTGCCAACATCTGCTGGATCATGTAAAAGCAAGAGAGTTCCAGAAAAACATCTATTTCTGTTTTATTGACTATGCCAAAGCCTTTGACTGTGTGGATCACAATAAACTAGAAAATTCTGAAAGAGATGTGATTACCAGACCACCTGACCTGCCTCTTGAGAAACCTATATGCAGGCCAGAAAGCAACAGTTAGAATTGGACATGGAACAACAGACTGATTCCAAATAGGAAAAGGAGTACATCAAGGCTGTATATTGTCACCCTGCTTATTTAACTTCTATGCAGAGTACATCATGAGAAACTCTGGGCTGGAAGAAGCACAAGGTGGAATCAAGATTGCCGGTAGAAATATCAATAACCTCAGATATGGAGATGACACCACCATTAAGGCAGAAAGTGAAGAGGAACTAAGAAGCATCTTGATGAAAGTGAAAGAGGAAAGTGAAAAAGTTGGCTTAAAGCTCAACATTCAGAAAACGAAGATCATGGCATCTGGTCCCATCACTTCATGGGAAATAGATGGGGAAACAGTGGAAACAGTGTCAGACTTTGTTTGGGCTCCAAAATCACTGCAGATGGTGACTGCAGCCACAAAATTAGAAGACGCTTACTCCTTGGAAGAAAAGTTATGACCAACCTAGATAGCATATTCAAAAGCAGAGACATTACTTTGGCAGCAAAGGTCCATCTAGTCAAGGCTATAGTTTTTCCAGTGGTCACATATGGATGTGAGAGTTGGACTGTGAAGAAGGCTGAGCGCCAAAGAATTGATGCTTTTGAACTGTGGTGTTGGAGAAGACTCTTGAGAGTCCCTTGGACTGCAAGAAGATCCAACCAGTCCATTCTGAAGGAGATCAGCCCTGGGATTTCTTTAGAGGGAATGATGCTGAATCTGAAACTCCAGTACTTTGGCCACCTCAAGCAAAGAGTTGACTCATTGGAAAAGACTCTGATGCTGGGAGGGATTGGAGACAGGAGGAAAAGGGGATGATAGAGGATGAGATGGCTGGATGACATCACTGACTCAATGGACGTGAGTCTGAGTGAACTCCGGGAGTTGGTGATGGACAGGGAGGCCTGGCGTGCTGCGATTCATGGGGTCGCAGAGTCGGACACGACTGAGTGACTGAACTGAACTGACTGATTCTTCTGCTTTCTCATTGTTTTACTCATTTTTAGCACAGTTGGAAATACTTGTTAAAATTACTGTTAGGGTAATAAGAAAGCAAGATATTTCAAGACACAGGCAAAATAAAGTCACTAAAGAACCTATGTGTATTTTAAGATTTATAAAAATTCAATAGATAAATATGGTCATTGTGAAATAGAATGAGTTTTATTCTATTTCAAAAATATTTGATCTCTTGGAGGACCCTGAGGTAGGAATAAAAGTCATGATGTATTAATCTTTATGAAGTATTCTTTAAAAATTACTCTAAAAAACATGAGTCCAATAGATGATATGCCAATGATTAATAAAATTCATGCCCAATTTTAAATTCATTTCGTATTTAACCCAATAGTTTTTACATATATTGAAGCCAAGAATTGCAAGTTGCATTTTTGCTCCTCCAAGGAAAAATTATACTCCTTCACTCTATCACAAATATCTTTTAACTTATTAATCCTAGTTATTCCTTATACTCCATTTGATTTTTTTTTAATCCACTGGTTTTTATTCTAAAAGTTGAACTATTACTTGCTAGACCTATCACAGAGCTGTCATCCAGAATTTCTCTGTAGAGGACTGAGTGAGTCCCACTTTTTCTTACACCCTATACAACACTGTCTTCCTTTTTTTCACTCTTGATTTGCTAGAATTCATACAAGAAGAGTAGGTAAGGAATATATTTTCTGACTACTTGTTTACCCTGAATTGATACTTTGGCTAGTCCTAGATTTATAGATTTAAAATCACTTCCCCCATGTTTTAATTGTACTGTCTCACTGTCTTCTAATTTAATTCCAAGTGGTTGTGGATGAAGGTTTTTAAAAATCCTTTTTCCCTTCTCTATTTGGTTAAATCTCTAGCTTTGTTCCCTTAGTGGTGACAGTATAGCAACTATGTTGCTAGGCAACACTGATTATGATAAAAGGATCTCCCGACCAATAAATTATCTATAGATTGGAAGAATCATAATTATCTTACAGGAAGCCACAGCTTTGGGTTTCCTGATTGTGGTGACTCTCATAACTGGACACAGTCCTATCAGGCATCCTGGAAAGTGTATGTTTCCAGAGATGGTGGCTCCTACAGAATATGAGGCACTTTAACCCAGGACAGCAACTGCCCTCACACACTCATCTCGTCTGCTTGTTTGGACTGCTGCAGGAACACTCTCAGAAGAGGAAGCTGCCCTCTGGTGTTCAGGACACAGGTACCAGGTATGACCTAGGAAAGTCTGGTGAGCTGAAATCTTAGTGGAGACTAAAAACACCCTGTGATGGAAACTGCAGTTGCTAATGAGAAGTATGATACCAGTCAAATTTTCCTTCCTTTACACATGACCTGACCTGTCTTCCTGACTTTCACAATGATGTTTCTAGGCTGGAGTTTTGGTCGTCCTGCTTGGCATCTGGAGGATTCCTTTGACCTATAAAGATTCATGTCTTGCTTCATTTCTTATATAATTTCTTATCTATTTTTAAAACTCCTTTTACTGAGATGTGGCATTTATTGAATTATTCTCTTTGACACTTTTATCTCCTCTGTTTTGGACATTTTATTCTATTTTGGGGAGACCATTTTGACTTACAATTTTTAAGCTGAGTTTTTAATTTTAGTTATCATAATTTTAAGATTTTCTTTTATGTAGACCATTTCTAAAGTCTTTATTGAATTTGTTCTATATTACTTCTATTGTTTCTGTTCTGGTTTTCTGGCCACAAGGCATGTGGGATCTTAGCCACCCAACCAGGGATCGAATTCATACCTCCTGCATTGGAAGGCAAAGTCTTAATGACTGGACCACCCGGGATGCCTCTTAAAATTCACAAACTTAATAACTGAAAAAGAAAAATAATGTGGGTCCTGTGATCCTTTTCTACAACAATTTGTCTGTCACAAATGCAATTTCTTTGCAAATCTCTGAAAATATGAATACTTTTCTGTTCATTTTCAATTTTTCTTCTATTCCTGCATATTTGGTTTTCATCTGAGTTGATTATTCAGTTTCCATATTGTGGTCTTTCTTTCTCATGCTCCTAGTTTTCAGTTTGGTGATCCTTAATTGTCTAAGTATAAAAATGCAATATTTGGTTGGTAATACCAGATATATAGTGTGGAGTTTCTCCACTGCATACATGTAGGTTTTCGTTTTCCTAGAGCTCATTTCAATACATGAATTCTGCTGAAGAATTGAAGCTTTTGAACTGTAGTGTTGGAGAAGACTCTTGAGAGTCCCTTGGACTGCAAGGAGATCCAACCAGTCCATTCTGAAGGAGATCAACCCTGGGATTTCTTTGGAAGGAATGATGCTAAAGCTGAAACTCCAGTACTTTGGCCACCTCATGCGAAGTTGACTCATTGGAAAAGACTCTGATGCTGGGAAGGATTGGGGGCAGGAGGAGAAGGGGACGACAGAGGATGAGATGGCTGGATGGCATCACAGACTTGATGAACGTGAGTCTGAGTGAACTCTGGGAGATGGTGATGGACAGGGAGGCCTGGCGTGCTGTGATTCATGGGGTCGCAAAGAGTCAGACATGACTCAGCGACTGAACTGAACTGAACTGATGCTCATATGAAACCCATAATGAAATTATAAGCTATGCTAAACAAAAAATGAGAGGCGAAAGACTTCAAATTATAAACAAACCATTAGAACTTACCTTACACATTAGAACTTACCTTACACTAATAGTAAACATTTCCAGTATGTCTTTTCCTAGTAACCAGCCAACCAACATGATGATACCTATAACAGAATCAAAGAGCTATTTTCCCCTTTTATATAAAATCACCTGAGCATACAAGGGATAGAACAACAAGCTGAGGGCAGCAAAAGTTCCTTGATATAAAAGGGAAAGTTTATCAGATCACAGTTGCAAGATTTTACAACACTCCATTAAGGAGGGAAGATTAAGGTTAAAGCTGTGTGTGCATGCACACACCTACAGTTTTACCTTTGCTGCCACTGCTGCCACCCATCCTTTAATATCCTAATAATATCTGAAAGTTACCAATATAAGAGAACATTACCAGTATTTTTGTACAATGGGGGAAAAAAAGAAGGCGGCACGTACATGTAGGTTTTCTACTAACTGTGAGGTTTGCAAAAATAAACCCTAGAACTTTAATTCTCATAACCCAATACCCAGATACTACACATTAAATTTGTACTGCAAACCAAGAAGTATTTAGGACTTAGCCCAAAGATGATGTAAGACAGCTAAAACAGCAATTAACATTTAAAAATTATTACCTTTGCAGCATTTGAAAGTTAAAAACAATTAATATAAATGAAACAACTGATTCTTTACTTTCTTTTTTAATCTTTATCTCTGAAAGAGAAGGTGAGGAGAAGGGACGTACCACTGCTTTTGTGAGGAAAAACACAGCATCAGAGTTTTAATAAAACAAAGTAACTTTGTACTCTAGATCAACATGCACATTTAAAACAAGATTTCCTTCATCTTTCTGTAATTACAAAAATAATGATCCAGATTGTGATCTTCTCAGATCCCATCCCAAACACTACCCTGATAAAAGCAACTGTGTCTGATGAATTATACCAGGGTCAAACGAACTACAATCTGTGCCCCTCCTATGTGTTTTTGTAAAGTTTTTTGGAACACAGCCATATCCATTTGTGTTGTGGTTGCTTTTGTGCTGACAAAAGAGCTATTTCTATCATTGAAAGTATGAACCAAAGGCTAAAATATTTACAATCTGTCCCTTTACCAAAAAGTCTGCTGACCCTTGATTTTGATCTTGACCCTTCTCCTATTCCATCCTAACAAAAAAAAAAAATATGTCCAATGCATTATATTAGAACCATGCAATCAAAAAGCTGAAAATTTTTTTCAAAAAATATGAGGTGGTTTCATGGTAAAGTGTTATTATAAACTGGAAAGGTTTAATTGGCTAAATTGCCTCTCAATTTATCAAACTGACTGTAAATTCTAAAAATAAACAGCAGTAACCAAATGAAGGGAGCTATGAGACAAACAATTTAAACAAATGAACAAAATAACCTTACCACTTTTTACTTTGCTTACAGTAATGAAAAATGGATCAACAGAATTAATACTTACAGAATTATTTTCTTGCAACTGTACAGCAGAAATATCTTAAAATTGCATTATTTTTAAGTTAGCAAGAAAAATTAAAATAATATCGTGGAAGAATTAAAGAAAAAGACTCAAAAACTGATGTGTTTAATGCTATGATAAAGATGTCATTTCAACTCCATGAATAAAGAATGGAGTATAGAACTTCTGGTACCAGGATAAGTAATTCTTGAGTAAAAGAGTACCAACTCTACCCTAAATCTTGTACTAAAATAAATTCTAAATAAAATAGTAAAATTAAGTGTCAAAAGTAAAAAGTAATAGTGAGGTTTAAATAAACATAAACATTTTCCCACATGGAGTTGGAAAAGCCTTTATGAATGGAACACAGAAACCTAATCGCAGAGATTATCAATAGGAGGGTGCAATCAGAATCTCAGGCAAGAGAGTGTTTCATTACACACATCTCTCCCTCCCTACCAAGTTTATTATTCAGCCCTAAAAAGCAACTTAAAAAACAAGAAAAAAAAATGTATTTGTAACTTAAACAACAAAAGGGTTAATATCCTAATTATGCAAAGAGGTGTGACCAATCTAAGGCTTAAGCCACAAAAGAAACAGACTGGCAGTTCATAAAATAGAAAAATTAAAAAGTACTAAGATATATATGACAAAGTGTTCAGTTTCTCAAATAATGAATTTTGAAATAAATTAAAAAGTTGGCAACAGTGCTGGAAGAGAGACACCTTTTTTTGTTGAGGGAGGGTATTATTTGGCAACAGGAAAAAAAATCTTTAAAAACATGGCAAAAATTTTAAAACCACCACTCTTTGACCCAATAATATCATTTTCAAGAACTTATCCTAAGGAAATGAGAGTAGTTTATAACAAGATAGCTGCACTGAAGAATCACTTATACAATTTAAAAAAATTTTAAAGACCTACACAAACATCTAAAAAGAGTGCTGACTTTTTATGCATGTATACATACACTCATACTACAAAATCTTTAAATTTGTTTAAAGTGAGCATCTATTTAATGATAAGATGTTTATGATGGTATGCATGAAACAAAAAGAAAAGCAGTCATAACACAATACTATCATATTTTACTGAAGACTAGAAAGACATACTAAAATGTTTATAGAAAGGTTCTCTGATTATAGGAATTACAGATTTCTATCTTTGTAGAAAAGGACAATGGCTGGGGATTAGTTTAATAGCTTAAAAAAAGTAATAGTAGCTTAACACATGAATGAATTAATGGATTTTTAAGTATGTACCTAACTCCCACTTCCCACTCAAAAAGAAAACCTAAGTAAATATTATGAGATATACATACTCACTCTTCTCTTACCTATTATACCGAAGGAGTAAAAGGAAAGTTGTTTTCCTAAGAGGTCCATGCTCTTCTGCAGAGGGGTTTTTGGTGCCTTGACAAATTGGAGAAGAGTGTCACCACAATTACCTAAATTTGGTCAGCTTTACCACGTGCCAGGGACTCTAAGTGCTTAACACACTCATGACATGCACAACTCCTTCAGGGAGGAAACTGGCAGGCCTAGAGGCCTAGACTTTTAAAAACCTTTTTATTTGAAAAGGTCTGTGCTCTCTACGCCTCTCTGAGGAAAATCTATTCTCCCTAGCAGCTTCCCCAGGATTTCAATAGCAACAGCTGCTCCTCACTTTTCTACTCTTTCTCCTTTCTAGATCCACAAATATGTTTGTAACGCATCTTTTTATCCTGTTAGCTCCCTGGTCTCTGGCAATCCCTCTACTGCCAAGGTTGAGATGATTTTACATACTCCATCACATCCTGGAATCTCAGAAGGTTACCTGAGAAAATGATATTATAGAATGCACTTTCTTTTTATACATAAGGAGGTATTTTAAATGAGAGAACTATTTTCAATAACCTTAAACAAGGATATCGTGCAAGTTATTTATTTCACTTTGTAATCATTTTTGTCTCCAGATACCTGGAATTATGTCGAGCTGGGAATTTTGGCAGAAGATATATTCTAAAGCACAACTATACTATTTAGTAATCTTTAAAATCAATATGATAAAAGTAATTTCTAAAAATAATAAGCCTTATAAATAACTGGCCATAAATCTTCTTCTCCTATAAACAATGAATATCAGAATGTTTCAGAATATTAACAATATTAATTCAAACCCTTCCAATTACAGGCTTTCCAATTATGCTTTTAAGCACAGATAACTGATATTCTGAATAAAATATTACTTTTGAAAGTAATAAAATAATCCTCCAATGTTCTCTTTGCCCCTACTTAAAATGGAGAATATTTCAGATTTGAAACCAAAACATCAACAAATTAAATACTCACTTCTTCTGCTTGCATCATTTTAAAACTTCTCCAAATTCAGAATTTTCTCCTGTTCCAATGACAATACCCTAAAGGAAAAAACAAGAAATCATATTTACATTCAGATGGAATCACCTTTCTCAAATGAAAATAAAACCCCTTCATTTCTTTTCTCCAAAGCTACCCATAGTCAACATGTCTGACATAATATATCCAGGATTCCTTCCCTCCAGATATTTACTTCCAATGTTACTATAGATCCCTAAAAACAAACCCCTCATTAAACTTACCAATGACTCAGTTCTGAGGCCCATTTTCTGGTCTATATTAATATTTCTGAAATTTGAACCTTTCTTATTACTCAAATATTTAATGTAGTTTCTCCACCAAATACTACTGAATAATGCCTTTTATATTTGTGCAACATTAGAATCCAGTAAGGGCTTCTCTAGTAGCTCAGCTGGTAAAAAATCTGCCTTTAATGCAAGAGACCCCAGTTAGATTCCTGGGTTGGGAAGATTCCCTGGAGGAGGCATAGACTACCCACTCTAGTATTTCGGGGCTTCCCTGGTGGCTCAGATGGTAAAGGATCTGCCTGCAGTGCAACAGACCTGGGTTCAATCCCTGAGTTGGGAAGATCCCCCGAAGGAGGGCATGGCAACCAACTCCAGTATTCCTGCCTGGAGAATCCCCACTGACAGAGAAGCCTGGCGGGCTATAGTCCATGAGGTCACAGAGTCAGACACAACTGAGCGACTAACCACAGCACAACACAGAATCCAGTAAACACAATATTTGAAATCAATTAGTAGCTGAGTGATATACAGTCAGAATATTATAGCTAGTACCATATCAACTAAATTGAAATTTTATTCAACCAATGGTGAATATATCCACAAGCCACTCTTTCTATCTAAAAAAAAATTGCCTGGTAAATAAAAGAACTATGGTTGTATTTATCTCAGGGACACAGCTTACCCTTAGTTGCACAAAGAGCCGCCAAGGACTATGTTCAATTCTGCCATTTCTTCCTCGTATATTTTTAAAGATCCACGTAAAATTACCCAAAAAAGAACTGAGAAAATAGTTGAAAATGAAGGAACTGTTATCTTCAAAACAAGAACAGAAATTTACCTTTGCTTTGCCACATCTGACCAGTGTTCCCATGAAGGCAATGTTACTTCTTGATGCAAGATCTCCATTAGTAGCAGCAGGCTGAGGAGCTGTCACCTTAGAACAAGGTGTTGTCTCTCCTGTCAAGCTGGACTCATCAACAGAAAGATCCACAGCCTTGGGGAACATAAAGCACTCTAGTCAGTTCAAGTCTGAAAACTCTTTCTGCTAAAATTAAAATCTAAGGAGTCTGTAATCACCAATTCTGCAAATATCCTCCCCATTACAAATTAGCCAAAACTTTTACCATATACATTATTCAACAATCATATTTAAAAATGAAGCTAAGTCAAAAAAATCTGACTTGCAAGGCTGACAGACCCATGAGACAAAAATTAGCCTGAACTTCCAAATACAAGTAGGGATAAGGAGACACTAGCTAAAACAATCTATCCAGAGAAGACTCAACCCTCATGAGTTTTCTAAAATTATTTCCTAATTTTGCCATATCCTAAAGTCCTGAAAATGGATTTGGCAGGTTTAAACCAACTGTAACAGAAGAGAAATATAACTAAAAAGGTATAAAAGGTACAAAGAAATAAATACTTTCATAATTTGGGTTTAATTTTCATGAATTCTTGCTATACACCCCTAACATTTATTTTAAATTTATGTCAGCAAGAATCAAAAATGCACATAAATGTTTCCAAATAGATCATGAATATCATATCATCATCCAACTCTGCAATAGGGTTCAATACTGAGGGCTGCTTCTAACACAATTAAGAATTTACCTACCCAAGCATGAAAAAAACAAACATCATTTTATATGTGGAAAATACTGCAGATGTGATCTGGCTCTGTTTATGAGTATGGCCCACAGAACAATAATCCCAAGGATATTAATAGGCATTGTGTATAATGTTATAGACAGATGATCACTGATTAAACCAACACGCACATATTTACACATACACACAAGGGAGGAGTACTATGTTAAGTAAGTTTTAGAAACACTGTATTAAGAGGTAAACAGCTTCCCCTAAGGTACTGTTTCTCAAAACTTGTAATGCATCAGTGTCAATCACCTCAAAAGGAATACAGATATAGCAGGGATTGTGGAAGAATGACCTTAGCAGAACCAACAACACCTCTAACACCTCAGAGCTTATTAAAACATTTACTGCCCTACTGCAGAGAGCTGGGAGAGTGAACCTAACAGACTGCCTTTACAAGCCCTCCACATAATTCTGATGCATGCTCAAGCCTGAGAATCAATAGAACAGTATTTCCTAAACATCTCTGATGGAGAAAGAAATGGCAACGCACTCCAGTATTCTTGCCTGGAGAATCCCAGGGACGGAGGAGCCTGGTGGGCTGCCATCTATGGGGTCACACAGAGTCAGACACGACTGAAGCGACTTAGCAGCAACAGCAGCAGCAAACATCTCTGATCTATTTTCCAGAAGCTCTTGTTCAAGGATCAGTAGGACAATTTCCAGAAAACTAAAATCTGGTTGATGATTTTACTCATTCATTCACCCAACCAACATTTACCGACTACCTTAACTATGTACCAGACACTGAGTCAGATCCAAGAAAGAAAACAAGAAAATGAATCCAGAGCAATTAGATGACTGTGCAGTCTCACTGCTATTATCAACTGAGCTGGTGTTCTGAATCAGGCCTCCTGATTGACAATTCATACTATGTACAAAGTACTCTAAATTTGTGTGCTCAATCGTGTCCAACTCGCTGCAATCCTATGGACTATAGTCTGCCAGGCTGCTCTGTCCATGAAATTTTCCCAGTTGTTATTTCCTGCTCCAGGGGGTCTTCCGAATCCAGGGATCAAACCTACGTCTCTTTCAACTTCTGCACTGGTACACAGATTCTTAATCCACTGAGTCCCCTGGAAAGCCCATCTAAATTTAAATCCTGTGTTTTTCTTTTCTCAGAGGGTGGGGAAGGGGAATAAATCCCATCCTTTTAAATGAGTCATTTTGTTGTGAGCACAAATATCTTTAAAAAAATCTCATGGAAAATAATTATTAAAAATTGAGTTCATGGATTATCTCCCCCACCTACATAACAAAACTTTGACTTATTTAAAAAGTTATTTACTAATGCTTATAATGTCCCAGGCCCTGTACTATATCACATCCAATGGGAATCAGCAGTAAACAAAACAAAGGTCGTGTCCTCAGCTTTTAATCTAATGGGAAAATGATTTGAAAAAATAAATTTATATATAATATAATGCCTGATAGTGGGGGGAAATAACATGGTAAAAATGGAGAGTGATACTTTAGATAGAGAAAAGCTCTCAAAGTAGATGAGCCTTTTGCAGTGCCCTAATTTCCTTCTCCAGGGGATCTTCCTGACCCAGGGATCAAACTGAGGTCTCTTGAATTGCAGGAGTATTCTTTCCATCTGAGCCACCAGGGAAGCCCCAAATTTGGGTTCATTACTTCACCTCAACTACAAATAAAAAGAACACCTGCCATGCTAAAAGGTAATGGACTTTTTATTTCTATGTTTTAAATTAAAAAAACACATTTATTTGATTTTCTTCCCAAATTAATCTTAGGACTGTCTGATTTTTCATACTTTATTAATAAGTAAGAAAAAGTACGGATGCCCAGGTGGCACTAATGGCAAAGAACCCGCCTGCCAATGCAGGAGAAGTAACAGACATGTGTTCAATCCCCAGGTAGGGAAGATCTCCTGAAGGAGGGCATGGCAGCCCACTCCAGCATTCTTGGTTGAAGAATCCCATGGACAAAGGAGCCTGGCAGGTTAAGGTCCATGGGATTAGGAGTCAGACACAACTGAGTGACTAAGACTCTAAGAAAAAAGTTAGGTCTTTTTCTTCAAAGATGATACTAACACTAAAAATAGTCAGCTGACGCTTTGTTGCTCACTCTCTGGTAGGCACCAAGCAACATACTTATACCAAATAAACTACAGTTAGCTACTAGCAACTCCAATAAGGCAAGCGCTAGAAGTTCAGTTCAGTCACTCAGTTGTGTCCAACTCTTTGCAACCCCACAGACTACAGCACACCAAGCTTCCCTGTCCGTCACTAACTCCCAGAGCCTACTCAAACTCATGTCCATCGTGTCAGTGATGCCATCCATCCATCTCATCCTCTGTCGTCCCCTTCTCCTCCTGCCTTCAATCTTTCCCAGCATCAGGGTCTTTTCCCACGGGCTGGCTCTTTGCATCAGGTGGCCAAAGGACTGGAAGTTCAGCTTCAGCACCAGTCCTTCCAATGTAGTAGTATCCCTATTTTTCAGGCTTGCTGAAGGATTAAGGCCTCCTCCAACATCATACAGCTAGTAAGCTGTGGAGATGAAACCTCAACATTGAGAAATTAACTCCTCTTTTTCTAAATCCCAAGTCAAAATAAAAAGTTTTCTTTGTTTAGCAAGCTCCTCATTAATGCTTGTTACTAAAATAATTAATGCTTGTAATTTTCTGAGCTTTTAATTAGAAAAACTTATTAAGAAACAGAAACTTGTATACAAGTTATAGAAAGAACTCCTTTCTCTGTGAGAAAAGTGAAATTTATGTTTTTCCACTGAAGACTTTTTACTTTAAATGTAAATCTTAAACAAGAATAAATGACAGAATTAGGTGGGTGTCTGTAGGGACAAGGAATATAAAAATAATTTGTATTTTTAAAGAGGCAGAAAGCATGGCTTTACTGACTATGTCAGGGACCCAGCTCTTCTGTGTCAGCCTTCAGTTCAGTTCAGTTCAGTTGCTCAGTGGTGTCCAACTCTTTGCAACCCCATGAATCGCAGCATGCCAGGCCTCCCTGTCCATCACCAACTCCCAGAGTTCACTCAGACTCACGTCCATCCAGTCAGTGATGCCATCCGGCCATCTCATCCTCTGTCGTCCCCTTCTCCTCCTGCCCCCAATCCCTCCCAGCATCAGATTCTTTTCCAATGAGTCAACTCTTCGCATGAGGTGGCCAAAGTACTGGAGTTTCAGCTTTAGCATCAGTCCTTCCAAAGAACACCCAGGGCTGATCACCTTTAGAATGGACTGGTTGGACCTCCCTGCAGTCCAGGGGGCTCTCAAGAGTCTTCTCCAACACCACAATTCAAAAGCATCAATTCTTCAGCACTCAGCTTTCTTCACACTCCAACTCTCACATCCATACATGACCACTGGAAAAACCACAGCCTTGACTAGACAGACCTTAGTTGGCAAAGTAATGTCTCTGCTTTTAAATATGCTATCTAGGTTGGTCATAACTTTCCTTCCAAGGAGTAAGCATCTGTTAATGTCATGGCTGCAAGCACCATCTGCAGTGATTTTGGAGCCCCCAAAAACAGTATAGTTGATTTCAATGAACAGTTAAGATCAAACCAGTCAATCCTAAAGGAAATCAACCCTGAATATTCATTGGAAGGAATGATGCTGAAGCTGAAGCTCCAATACTTTGGCCAACTTATGTGAAGAGCAACTCATTGAAAAAGACTCTGATGCTGGAAATGATTGGGGCAAGAGGTAAAGCGGGAGACAGAGGATGAGATGGTTGGATGGCATCACCAACTCAATGGACATGAGTTTCAGCAAACTCTGGGAGATAGTGAAGGACAGGGAAGCCTGGGATGCTGCAGTCCATGGCATCACAAAAAGTCAGACACGACTTAGTGACTGAACAACAACACAGTTGATTTTAATGTTGTTTTCATTTCTGCTATACAAGAGTGATTCAGTTATACATTCTATTGTTTTTCATATTCTTTTCCATTACGATTTATCACAGGATACTAAATATAGTTCCCTGTGCTATACAGCAGGACCTTGTTGTTTACCCATTCTATGTTATCATAGTTTACATCTGCTAACCCCAACCTCCTGTTCCATCCCTTCCCTAATCCCCATGCCCTTGGCAAATACAAATATGTTTTCTGTTTGAGTCTGTTTATTTCAAAGATAGGTTCATTTGTGTCATATTTTAAATTCCACATATAAGCAATATCACATGGGGTTATTTGTCTTTCTGTTTTGCTGCAAATGGCATTATTTCATTCTTTTTCATGGCTGAGTAGTATATTATTGTATATATGTACCTTCATTGTGAACAAATATCTTCTTTATCCATTCCTGTCAATGGACATTTAGGTTGATTCCATGTCTTGGCTATTGTGAATAGTGATGTATGATCACAGGGGTGCATGTATCTTTTGAATTATAGGTTTGTCTGGATATATTTTTAGCCCCTTCCACCATGAGGACATAGCAAGAAGGCACCAGCAATGAACAAGAAAGAGGGTCCTCACCAGGACGCAACCATGCTGGTCCCCTTGATCTTGGACTTCCAGATGCCAGAACTATTAAGTAAATTTATCTCTGTGGTAGTTTGTTAGAGCTGCTCAAACAGACTAAGACATCAAACTCACCTCAAACAAGCGCAAGTCAGCAGGAACCCTGTCCCCAACTGAAAGGCAAACTGTATCACCTGGAACTAAGTCTCGTGCAAGTGTATGCTCCAATTTTCCTTCCCGCACACTGTAACATAAAACAGAAATAGCCACAGCTGAAGAAAGCAAGCAAGACCACTTACTTTAAGAAATTCCTTCCAGTGGCTTGCCTGGGAAAAATATATTGCATTATCACACAGTCACATACAAAAGGTATCTGCTAAATAAATCCATGTCTCAATAATCTCAATAAAATTAGAAGTAACAAAAGTTTTAATAGTACAACTTGCTATAATGAATAGAGCATGAATTTTTCATGTCAGATTAATAGTTTCTACCTTATGTTCAGACAAATCTTGGGCCACTATTGTACTAGTCACATTTAATTTCTACTTTTAAGAGTAGAAATCCGTTATCAGAAACAAGGATCATACCAATGGCATTCTGGTGGCATAAGTTTATTTAGTTCTTCAAGAGATTTTTCTGAACGATATTCCTATTAAAAAAAAAAGAATATTAGGAAACAATATTTACAAAGAAACGCAATAAGCACATTCTTAAGAACATATGCTATGTTAGACTTAAACATTTACCTAAACCATTATTTTAACATTTCTCCAAATTTTTATCTTTTTGTTTATTTATACTCCCATGCAAAAACACTTGTCCTTTATTGAATAATGTTAAATTATAGGGACCAAACAATCTTTTATAATTAAATATTCTCAATTCTATATTTCAATATTCAGTGTACAAACCTAAGGTCAAGTTACTGATAAAGTGAAGAAAACTAATATTAGTGTAACCAAAGAGTATATAATTTTCAGTCATTAAAAGATAAGATTACTGAGCCTCATAATTAGGATAATTTTACTTCCAGTGTAATGACCAAGGAAGTCAAACAATTAAATGCAAATAACACTGGCACTGAAGATTCAAGCCATGGCAACTGTAAAGGTTTGTAAAATAAGTCTGTGTGGGAGAAACATGAATTAAACAAGGAGTGAGACATGGCTGCCCTACCCCAAAAGACATGTTTCCCAAGACTCTGAATCACCCAAAGGGGAAATTCTCAGGAGCCCTAACTCTGTGAGGCTCAGTCTTCCTCCATCCATATAATCACAGCCAAGAGTCAGAGACATCCTTCAACACACTATACTATTTAGTCCAACTTCCATGGACTGTCTCCCTTCATGCAACATCACTGCTAATTTTTGTCTCATTCTGCACTAAGTACCCCAACTTTCTGATCTAAGGTTAAAAAGGGAGGGAGAAGGAGTAGGGAGAGCAATGGGAGTGAAAGTTGGGGCGGGGGGAGTTCTGAAATGACTGCAGTGCTAGCACTAACCAGAACTACACACCCATCACAAACATTTTCAGATAGAAAACGCAAAGCTATATAAGAATAACTTAGAAATGAATCCGTCTTTACTACTAAGACAAGAGGAACAAATGTGAGAGTAAGGTAAATCTGTGAATATAAAAATCACAAGACACCCAGTGCAATATACAGCATAAGGAGCATTATAATTTTGTATGGGGACAGATGGTTACTAGACTTATCATGGTGATCACTTCATAAGGCATACAAGTATCAAATCACTATGTAGGGCACCTGACACTAACAACGTTGTATGTTAACTATACCTCAATTTTAAAAAAACTACAGACACTCTTCCTCTAACTATACCAAGGATATTAAGGAGTTTAGAAGTTTTCCAAAAATTCTATAAAAGGCTAGAAAATACTCACCAGTCCTAGATCTTGTCATGTAAGACATAAAAGCTGCCCAATCTTTACCTCCCTCTTTAAACTTCTTAGCCTTTACTCCCTACAACTACAAAGATACCTCTATATCAAAATGATCCTTCAACACACCACCAAAAACTTGACAGCCATCTCAAATGAACACCTAAAAGTTAAATTTTAAATTTATTGTAAAGGCAGCATCAATATGTAATTATATAACACAATTAGCTATTTTTATGGCTGCAAGGAGGTATAACAGGGATGGGAAATGGAGATTAGAAAGGATAGTGGAGTCAGATATAAACATTAAAAGACTATAAAAAGCACTCTTCTAAAATATAGGTAAAGACACAAACATAAATAACACTAAAAAATGAAGACTTTCTGAAAGATTTCTGACAGTTTCCTGACAAAGCATTAATGTAAATTCAACAGAGAGTAAATAAGAACCTTGTAGAGAGGATTTTTAATTGTCACTTGTAGAATATTTTGTTCTGTCATAAGCACATTTGGGGAAAAGGCTCACATCTGCATAAAAAAATCAGAACTACCAATCTGAAACTGGGCTTTTCATAAATGTTTCAATTTGTTCTTGAGTTTTCCTTCAAACAGACCTATCATAAAGATACTTGGTAGATGGTTTCGGCCATTAAGATTTAAGGTGTGCAACACCATTTTTGGTAAAAGTCCATACAATGTTAAAATTGTCATTTTGTGCAACTTTTTTGAGGGTAGGAGTTATTTACCAAGCTACTAAGGTCTTCGATTTTGTTGTTGTTTAGTCATTAAGTCATGTCCAGCTCTTCTGCAATCCTATGGACTGTAGCCCACCAGGCTCCTCCATGGGATTTTGTCATTTCCTTCTCCAGGGGATCTTCCCGACCCAGAGATCAAACCCTGCATCTCCTGCATTGGCAGGCATACTCTCTACCTGTGAGTCACCAGGTAAGCCCGTAAGGTCTTCCATACAAAATGACAATTGTGTAAGAACGCTTATGAAGCAAGCCACTCCATACATCTGTAGCACTACTAGTGACGCAAAAGCATTCCAGCTACTGGGCCAATGGGTCGGTCACACCATGCAAATGACCATGAATGAGACCCAGCCTGGAACGAACTCCGCTAAACTAGCCCTCAACCTGCCTTAAGGCAATTTTTATGTTAAAACATAAAAGAGCATTTCCTACATACAGGATCCCTGATGGTATACTAATGCAACTCACAAAGTTGTTGCAGATAATCTGATTCCAACCGGCATTTTTACACTGGGTGGCTATAAAACAAATTACTAAATTAGAGATTATCACAGGACACCTGGATGACAACAGGAAATATCCAAGGACTATATCACAGATGTGAAAATAACCACAGCCACTTAAAATATGCTCTTATAAACATGAACTTCAAATGACATATTACAGTTTTCCTTAAACTAGAATAATTCTTCTAGTTTTATTAACGATGCTTCAAATTTTTAACCATCAAATGACACCTGCCAATATTGTTCTAAAACCTGCAGAAATTATCAGATATTTAAAGAAACATAAAACTCAGCCCATGTTTTTATTTATGTCACTAGTCAATAGAAATTCAGACATTATCTCTACATTATTCACATTAATTTTTTTAAACAGGGTTCCTGTTCATAAATTTTATTTACTGTCTCAGTGCCTGTGTTGAATGGGGAGTTCAATCCAGATCAGAACATCCCTTCCATGGATGAACAAGGAGTCTGAAGCCTGACCCAATTTTTAACTGGAAAAAAGTTAAAAGTCTATTGCTGGATTTTATTTCTATTTCTGTACTTTTTGTTTCCATCTGCTTCAGTTAACTTTAAATAGAAACACCATCAAATAGAAAACTAGATTTTCTTCATGCCACTGCCTAAATCAAAGCAGTCATGTTGGTTCCACAAACTTCCTTTAAGAGTTATTGTTTCTGAAATTATTTCAAAACATAGAGCAAATTATTCTGAACAACATACCCATCCCCCAATAATTAAACATTTTAACATAAACCAACTTGATTTTTTGAAGCAATTAACTAAAATACCATTTTACAATGTTATCAAAATACTTACTCACCTGAACGAAGGCTACCGTAACAACAATAAGTATTGCCTAAACAAAATGAAGAAACAAGTTTTTTAAATCAGACACTGCAACTTCTGAAATAATTATTAAATCATATTTTATTTTTCTGACTCTATCTGCAGCCCCAAGACACCAGACACTAAGCAAAGGACAGCCAGGGAAGGAATCACAATTCTGCCTTGAGGCCTAGGGATGGAAAAACCCACAGCTGACAGGAGTCTGCCTCCCTGGATTGTTTCTTAAACGCTCTGATCTCAGAATCCCTTTACAAACTGAGGACCAGCTTTCGTTTATGTGACTAATAGCTACTGATATTTACCATATTAAATACTTCTTTAAATACTGGGTTTTAACTTCCACTTTCATCTAAAAACGTAAGTGCACTACATGTTAACACATACAATATTTTTATGAAAAACTCTTTTGCAATCCCACAGATTGTAGCCAACCAGGCTCCTCTGTCCATGGAACTTCCCAGCAAGAATACTGGAGTGGGTTACCATTTCCTTCTCCAGAGGATCTTCCCGACTCAGGGATCAAACTCCTGTCTCCTGAATTGGCAGGTGGATTCCTTACCACTGAGTCACCAGGGGAAGCCCTATGAAAAATATATCCCTCCCCAAAATTGTGAGAAAAGTGGCAGTGTTTTCAATTTTTCTATCTTTGGTGTCCGCTTTAATAATGGGTTGGCCAAAAATTCATTTGGGTTTTTCCATTCTCCTATCTGCTTCTGCATTTAACTTATTGACATATGTTAATTTGGCTAAAGTATATGAAAACAATTCAACGTCATACAGATACTAATGGAAAGGGAGGAGTTATTTTAAAAGCCCTTTTCAAATAATTGCAGTTTTTATTCTTAGCTACTACACCAAAATTAGACAACTGCTAATAACTTTAAAAGTAATTTGCAATGTAGAATCTAAAACTAGATCAGTGAATTTTTCATAGTCTGTTATATTAGAATCAGTCTCCTTACTATTGTGAATGAATATTTTGTATCATCATGCACAGATCATTTAGAAAAGGTTGATTCACTGGGTTATTCAAATCTTCTAAGTGTTGACACATTTTATAATTGTTAAAAAAATCACATTCACTGAAATCACTACTCATTAGAATAAGGTCTTAAAATAGGGGAGCTATCCAGCATAAAAATTTTGCAAAGTTCTAGTTACTACTGAAAGCTTGAATTTTACCATTGGTAACAAATTCTGTCAGTTGTTTCTCTTGTAGTGAAAGGTTATTTCACTCACTTTCAAAAAAAAGTATGCCAATTATTCAAGTCTTAATAACCATAGTTTGTGTATCAGTCATTCTTTGGAGTTAAAGGCTAGTTCACTTCAGCATACAACCTTTCCTTGGGACAATCACCATACCTCAATCAGTACTTTCTATTTCATCACACAGAACAGTAAAAATGTATATACTTAAGGATCAAGATTTAGTAAAATTAATTTTTACTGTTCCATCGAAAACATTACTAAGAGAAACAGTGAAAGAAAACAGTAAGTACTAGACAGTTTACTAGATAGGTGCCACTATCTTGACTCAGACCAAATGGTTTTACCCACATCACTTTTGCTCCATTAATGCAAATGTCTATAGCAAAAAGACAAATAATGTTTTAGCCTTATGAAAGTAGTTTTGGCCTCACATGCTCCCTAAAAGAATCTCATAGACTCCCAGGAGTCCACAAGCAAAAGCTGGAGACTTTGAAGTTCTGTGTTCATTTCTCCTGTGCAGTTAAGCAAAACACACTTACTTTAATCAATGCTTAGACTTACTATAAATTTTTATACTACAATGAAGCAGAGGGCAAGAAAAAAAAAGATGAAAACTAGAATAACCTAACTGGAGAGAACAAAATCTTACATAGTAAATATACAGTGCATTGTTAAATATTTTTAATTTCAAAATGTCAGGCTTCAGTTCACAACTAGTCAAACATACTCTCAACTGGAAAGTAAAAGAAATTAAATATTTAATTGGAAAATTAGTATAAAATGTTCCACATCTATGAAATTATCGGGTTGTTAAATAATTCCCAAGGGTGCCAATCACAGACTCTTGAACATTACTTGAGATCACTGCAACTAAAACCAGAATCTAAAAAAAAAAAGCAAACCTGAAGAAAACAATAAGGCATCCCTCAATTCATATTCTAAAATAAAAGCCAATCCTAATTTATACAATTAACTAACAATTTAAAAATATATTTATTTTTCTTACCACAGTGATACTGACAGCATCATCAAACTGATGCATTAAAACACTGATGACTGCAGAAGCCAGAAGCAGCATAATAAGGGGATTTTTAAACTGAAAGTGAAAACAAACAGCAATTCAAATAGTTTTGCATGAATGACAGTTGTATACCATCACAACAAAAGCCTTAAAAAAGGAAACAACTATCAGGGCATTATTATGTAAAACTTAGAATTGACCAATTCTTAGAATACACATGTATTTTTAGTACTTATTAATTTAACCAATAAGCTGTTCTGAATCTCTACTGGGTCTAGAATAAATGGAAAATTACTTTAATAAAGATTTATATTAAGCATTGGTTAGAATACCTAAATTATGAACTTCAAACACTCTCATCATTCCTATATTTTAAGTAAATGGGCATAAATTACAATTCTGTGGTTGACCCACCCACCATAGGAACAACCAGATCCCACCCACCAGTGCAATTAAGAGTAAGGTCCTCGCCACAGAGGAAGCTGAATATTTTCCCAATACTGGTTTCTCTGACATCTAGCTAGCAGAGACAACAGTATCTAAAGAAATAAAAACCACAGTACCAACTCAATCAAGAAGCTCTTAAACAAGCATCAGAACAACCCCAAATCTTTCCAGTTGGACATCCCAGTTAAACGTCAGAGCTCTGTTGCTGGAGTGCCTTCCTCTGATGAAACACTCCCAAAAGCCATCAAAGCTGCAAGGTCACTTTGCAAAGAATCCATCACAGTGGATAGCCTCAGCCTCTGGATATCATTAACTCTGAAATTAGACACCACCACCTCCTACTTCCTTTATGGTTCCATTCCCTGGCACAGCGTCTACAACTCTGCTTCACATCAGAATCTTGTGAAGGGCTTCCAACAAATGTCCACATTCACACCATAGCAATCAAATCAGAATCTCTGGGCCCAGGACCCAGGCTTTAGCATTTTTAAAGCATTCCCCCAAGTGACTCTAATGCACAGAGGATTGAAAATCACTGCTCTAACAAAATAAAACTAAAACAGCAATGTGGTTCAGGGTTGACAAAACACACACAAACTGAGTCAGAATACCTGTATTTGAATCCAATTCCTTAATTTTTTAAGCCCCAGAGGTGCTTTATCTACTAAAATACTACCGTGTACTAAAAACTGTAAGGATTAACCAAGAATGTATATTAAAGCACTGTGTATACTATAAAACCTGCCAACGTTAGCTGTTATTATCACACTCTGAAAGCAAGGTCCACAATCATTTTATTTGCCCCTAAAAAGCTGTGCCGTGGTACTAAGGACACTGCCTGATAGATGGCAGGCTCTAGACAAATGTCTGTACAACAACAAAGATGCTGTTCTCTGTAGAGGAGTGAAGAGTTGTTCAGTGCTTTATGATTAACAACTGATATGTAATGCTAATTACTGCTTAGCAATAATTAATAGCATTAATAATTAATGCTAATTATTACTTAACTATATTACAGGCACTATTTCATTTCATTCTCACAGCAATTACCATGATGCAAGTACTCCGGCTTTGAAACAGAATCAAGAAAGTAAAACATTAAATCATATTACCCAGTGATAAGTCAAATCACTGTAATTTATAAATCCAGAATAAACTTCTGAATTTCTGGATGATGTGGAAATACGGTAAAGGTGAGAATACAAAATTACATATAAAAATATTCCATTAAACACAAGATGGACACAAAGTTCGTCCCTAAAAATACAGTTTTTCTACTTTAGACAAATTCATTTAACAACATGGTAAATTTTGGTTCATTAACAAGCAAGCCCCCTTAGAAAAGTTAAACATAGATCTTTTTAAAAAAGAATCTAAAGATTAGAAGGCATTACAAAGTTTCTTTATTAAAAAGAAATCTGTTTGACTAACTCTACTAGCTAAAAATTGGCCACAGGAAGTTTGTAGCTTTTCACTAACATGCTTATTATCAAGATAAGAAAAATCCTACAGTAAATCTTTCTGAAAAGACTAAAATATTAATAAAATATAATAGGTTGGTACAAAAGTAACTGCAGTTTTGCACTGCTTAACTTTGCCATTTGATATTGGAATACATTCTTAAATAAATGTGGTTATGTTATACATCATTTTAATGCACATTTCTCTCGCTTTTCTGTCAATGACTTATTACTTCCTGTTTATGTTTATTTTAGACTAGGGAAATGATGTTGACAAAAAGCAAATCTGAGCAATTTTCTTGAGTTCAAAATGTAAAGCAGCGGAGATAGCTCACAACATCAGTGATGCATTTGACCCAAGAACTGCTAATGAATGTACAGTGCAGTGGTGGATCAAGAAGTTTTGCAAAGGAGACAAGAGCCTTGAAGGTGAGGAGCACAGTGACTGGTCATCAGAAGTTGACAACGAACAATTGAGAGGATCATTGAAGGTGATCCTACACAAGAAATTGCCAAAGAACTCAACACTGACCATCCTATGGCCATTCAGCATTTGGAGCAAATTGGAAAGTGAAAAAACTCCATAAGTGGGTGCCTCATGAGCTGACAGCAAATCAATAAATCATCATTTTGAAGTGTCTTCTCTTTTTTATGCAATGAAAACAAACCATTTCTTGATCTGACTGTGATGTATAACAAAAAGCAGATTTTATATGACAACTGGCAACAATCAGCTCATTGATGGACCAAGGAGAAACCACCAGGGAAGCCACAAGAAACTCCAAAGCACTTCCCAAAGCCAAACTCAGACCAAAAAAGGTCATGGTCACTGTCTGTTGGTCTGCTAAAGGTATGATTCACTACAGCTTTCTGAATCCTGGCGAAACCATTACATCTGAGAAGTATGCTCAGCAAATCCATGAGACACACCAAAAACTACAATGCCTAAAGCCAGCATCTGTCAAAAGAAAGGGCCCAATTTTTCTGCACAACAACACCCGACCTCACAGTGCACAACCAACACTTCAAAAGCTGAACAAATTAGGCCACAAAAGTTGGCCTCATCCACATCCACCTGACCACCCATCAGCTGGCGCCACTCCTTCAAGGACCTCAGCAAGCTGTTGAGGGACAAATGCTTCCACAACCAGCAGGAAGGAGAAGGTGCTTTCCAAGAGTCTGTCAAATCCCAAAGCACAGATTTTTATGTTACAAGAATAAACAAACTTATTTCTCATTGAAAAAAATGTGTTGATTGCAATACTTCCTATTTTGATTAATAAAGATGTGTTTGACCCTAGTTATAATGATTTGATATTCACAGTCTGAAACCGCAATTACTTTTACACCAACCTAATAATTTAAAATATCTATTTTCTATTGATAGCTACTATCTCCTAAGATTATTATCTCCATTTTCTAGTTAAGACTCAGACGATAATAAGGTACGCACAAGCTATTAACAGTAATAAAGAAAGGTGGAATTTGTAACCAGGCAGTCTGGATTCAAATCACCTTTTGCTAATTTTCTAAATTTGTTATATTACTTTAAAAATACTAGCATTTCTATAATAAAAATATATATATAAGACACTTCCAAAGGAAACTACTATTATCACCTCCATGTGATATAGGCCCTTAAAGATTTACACACTAAAAATTATAGAAATTCCAATCTAATAGTAAACAATATCAAATGAAACAAGTTAAAAAAATTTTTAATATTATTTCATTCCTCAATAAATAACTTCAAAAAGTAAAAAACTACATTAACAAAAATACATGTAAACTACACAGCATGAGAAAATAAAAATATACCTGAGAAATATACTTCTTCCATAGTGGCTCATCTTCACTGATATCAAACTCATTCCAGCCATGGAAAGCTCTCCTATGACTTACTTCACATTTGTTTAGACCATTCTGAAGATCAGCCTATGAGATTTTACATGTAAAAGTTACAGAAAATATTAGCAGAAAACAAAGGAGAAAACACAAATAAGTACATAGGTATGGTCATATTTATAGGAACTTCTGTGAGAGTCAAAATTAATCTATGGGGACAAAGCATATCAGTGACTGCCTGGGGCCAAGAGCAATGGAAGGATTAGCTACAAAAAAACACGTGGCATCTATTTAGAGTGATGAAAATTTTCTACATCTTCATTGTGATGATGGCTATATGTGCCAAAATCCAAACTGTATCTTTAATGACTACATTGTAGTCTATATAAATTATACCTCAATAAAAAGTGTTAATATAAGCAACTAGATTAATAAACAAAAAATTATGATTTTTATGTGGAAAGAGGAGTAACACAAAAGTGACAATGTACAGAAAGCAAATTGTAAGTACATTTTAACTAGTTTTCTTGGTTCCCACTGTTGTCTTACTGTCTTCTAAAATTAGTTTCTCCAAAAGATTATGCATCTTTCTTATTCTCTGAGCCTTATCAAAACTGAGGTTGGTATTACCTTTTGTTCTTAGACTGCATATTTATTCCAAGGAGAAAATCTGCGGTTCCTAAATTACTGAAAATAATGAAGTTAAGTCCTCAAACACCACCTACATTCTTCAGTCACTACCTCTCATGACTTGTTATTTGAAACTATCATTAAAGAATGAAATTACTTGCATCTCTGAAGTAGTTTCTCTGACCAAAAGCTTTATAAGAGGTCAATAACAGAGTCTTGCAATACCTAAATATATTTAGAGTAAGTGGCTTTAAAACAGAGTATAAATACAACCCGCCCCAAAAAAAACTTTAAAAAAGGGGGGTTTGCAATGCTTTTAATGCTATCATTAAAATATGTGAATTCTGAAGAGAAAATTTTAAATATTCTTTTCCTCATGTTTCATTAGACTATGAAAAACTAGGAAGAGATTGAATTACATAAGCAAAATTTATTTGCAGTTCTAAACTTATATTTAGCTTTTACAGTAGAAAACATAAAAAAGGATAAAACTCCTAACTCCATTTATGTTAATAATTAAATTGATCACTTTGCTAATCCAACTAATCCTCACACAGCACTAACAGTTTCCAGCAACACTAATGATCCAGAGCTGCACCGTCCTATCAGGGAACCACTAGCCACACACACCTGCAGAATAGAAAATTCTACTGGATAGCACTTAGCTAAGTGGCTCATTCTACTACACACTCCCTTTCTCCCCACCAAGAACTTACTTGGAGAATGCTTACAACTTCACTGACTGGTAATTCACTTGCTTTTTTGATGTCAATACCGGAATCATTGTCTCATTTTCAGAATTAGGAATTTTTTGAAAACGTGCAACCTAGGAAACAAAACCAAAGGAAAAATATTTGCATATACTAAACAATTCTAATGCTGTCCAGAATAAATGAAAATTCAAATGTTCCCAGAAACTTTTATTACAGTTAGAAAACAAATATTTTCAGGCTAATAAAGAGTATCCAGTCCTATTAAGATAATTTTATCCTAACATGCTATTCTAAAAAGCACATTTCAGAAAATAAGCTACCAGTGAAAGCTAGAACACAAAATAATTTTCATACTGCAAAAAAAGATACTATTTCTACACCAAATTAATCAGTAAAAAGTATAACAGATGTCCTGTCTAGCAGATCCCAATCGTGACACAGAGTCATAATCCTCTAAACTCATTATGTTTAACATGAGGTACAAGGAACAGCTAAGCTTGTTCCATTTTAACAATACTGTTGATCAGCTCATTTCTTAACTATCCAGACACCAGGCTACTCTGCCAAAGCACCAACACAAAACATGAGACTTATAGATCCATTCCCAAACTAGAGAAAATGGAAAGCAGAGAGACCAGACAAGCAGAGGACACATAGGAAGAGTGAAGGGCCAAGCAGAATGAATCTTAGAGATGATGGTAACCATGACACCTACTTGACGTAGCTTCGTAAACAAATATCTACAGCAAGTGTTTTAACACAGTTCTAGAAATAAATCCCCAATCCACACTTCTTTGTAGACAAAGTTTTGACGAAGTACGTGAAAAAGAGACAAAAGCTACACACTGAAACTTTAGAGAAAAAAACAATTCAGTTGCCTGCCCCACATTCACTGATTTTACTGAGAATGAAGTGACCATCTTAATGCCAAGACACAAATCTTTAAGCAATCAGATGAAATGTTTTCAATCTTGAATAATCAACAAACTTAGGATAAAATATTCCCCTAAAGACAATTTTAAGACAACATATAAGGTCAAAGAATAATAATTTAAGTTTCTACTATCATAAAGGGTCACTATAGAGGCCTCTATTCATTAAAAAAAAAAAAAGCTTACTCCAAAAAATAGTAAATAGCAATAGCAATGTAAATAACCAAGTTTTGGAACAATCATATGCATGTTTTCTAATCCCACCTACTACAAAGGCAATAAACATTTAAGTATTTTAAAGAAAAGACCATAATAATTTTTCCTTTAATGATAAGATATTAGTGACCAAAAATTCTTAAGAAATTGAAAACAGATTACCTTTCCCAACATGGTTATTTTATCTTGTGAAATAATTAAGAAGGATCAAATAGGTTTCCGTTGCCTGCAGTGACAATGAGATTAAGAAAATCTTTTATTTCTAAGGTTCATATATGTCAGTTTCTTCATATGTGAGGATAAATAGTGCCTGAAGTTGTTTGAGGATTACATCCATTTATGGAGCATTCACCCAACTAGTAATAAGCACTGAAATAGCTGTTTTTCCTAAAACTAATATTTATATGTACATTCTCAATAATATAATGAGCTCAGTAAAGAAGCAAATCATTCAAGTTAATAAAGCTAGATTTGCAACAGTTCTTCTATTAAATATATCACTACTCATAAAAACACTTTTTAAAAGTTATCCTTTGGTATTTGATACATAAATAGGGTCTATGTTGGAATACACTACATAAAACCCCTCAGGAGCATTACATGGGCCCAAAAGAGGTCAAAAGAAGGAAGTGAGACTATTTCATTTAATAAAGGATAAGATAACTCTCTAAATACAAGAAAGGAAGAGGGCAACCCAAAAACAAAGGGTGACTTTACAGAAGACCAACAAGTCTTAGAAGGAAGAGTGCCCGATGCTAGGGATGGTGGCAGAGCTGGATGGCCATCCACGGTAAAAACCGGTTTCCACAACACAGAGGGGACACAGCACAGAAAATTCTTGCTGCAAGGCAATGATGCTAACTGTATTTATGCTCCCTAGACTCCAGGTCAACTTAAAACTATGAGATCATTAAGTTTTAATCCTATTATCTTTTAAGCAAATGTTACTGACATTGACCAACTGTGATGGACTGTTAGTTATATAGATCATAGGAATACTTTATCAAAGCAAGATCCTCTATGACCCACCTACTACAGTAATGGAAATAAAAACAAAGTAAACAAGTCAAACCTGATTAAACTTAAAAGCTTTTGCACAGCAAAGGAAACTGGTATAAGCAAGGGGGTGAAACTATAAGCAAGTACCTAGCAGAAGCAGAAGAGAGTAAGAAGAGGTATGAATACAAAGAACTGTACAAAAGGTCTTAATGACGTGGGAAACCACAATGCTGTGATTACTCACCTAGAACCAGACATCCTGGAGTGTAAAGTGAAGTGGGCCTTAGGAAGCATTATTACAAACAAAGCTAATGGAAGTGACGAAATCCCAGCTGAGCTGTTTCAAATCCTAAAAGATGATGCTATGAAAGTGCTGCACTCAATATGCCAGTAACTTTGGAAAATTCAGCAGTGGCCACAGCCCTAGAAAAGATCAGTTTTCATTCTAATCCCAAAGAAGGGTAATGCCAAAGAATCTTCAGACTACTGGACAATTGTACTCATTTCACATGTTAGCAACGTAATGATCAAAATCCTTCACCCTAGGCTTCAACAGTAATGTGAACCGTGAACTTCCAAATGTTCAAGCTGGATTTAGAAATGGCAGAGGAACAAGAGATCAAATTGCCAACAAGCGATGAAGCACAGAAAAAGCAAAGGAATTCCTGAAAAACACCTACCTCTGCTTCACTGACTATGCTAAAGCCTTTGACACTATGGATCACAACAAACTGTGGGAAATTCTTCAAGAGATGGGAATATCAGACCACCTTATTTGCCCCCTGGGAAACCTGTATGCAAGGTCAAGAAACAATAGTTAGACATCGAACAAAAGACTGGTTCAAAATAGGGAAAGGAGTATGTCAAGGCTGTATATTGTCACCCTGCTTATTTAATTTGTATGCAGAGTACATCATGAGAAATGACAGGCTGGATAAATCACAAGCTGAAATCAAAATTGCTGGGATAAGTATCAATAACCTCAGATACGTAGATGAAACCACCCTTATGGCAGAAAGTGAAGAGAAACTAAAGAACCTCTTGATGAAGATGAAAGAGGAGAGCTAAAAAGCAGGCTTAAAACTCAACACTCAAAAAACTAAGACAATGGTCCTATCACTTCATGGCAAATAGATGAGGAAAAAATGCAAACAGTGACAGACTTTATTTTCTTTGTCTCCAAAATCAATGTAGACGGTGACTGTAGCCATAAAATTAAAAGATGCTTGCTCCTTGGAAGAAAAGCTATGACGAACCTAAACAGTGTATTAAAAAGCAGAGACATCACTTTGCCTACACAGGTCCGTATACTTAAAGCTATGGTTTTTCCAGCAGTCATGTATGGATGTGAGAGTTGGACCATAAGGACGGCTGAGGGCAAAAGAATTGATGCTTTCAAACTGTGATGCTGGAAAAGACTCTTGAGAGTCCCTTGGACAGCAAGGAAATCAAACCAGTCAATCCTAAAGGAAATCAACTCTGAATATTCACTGGAAGGACTGATGCTGAAGCTGAAGCTCCAATACTTTGGCCACCTGTTGAGAAGAGCTTACTCATTGGAAAATACCCTAAGGTCAGGCAAGACTGAAGGCAGCAGAAAGAGGAAACAGAGGATAAGATGGTTGGTTGGCATCACCAACTCAATGGACATAAGTCTGAACAAACTCCAGTAGACAGTGAAGGACAGAGAAGCCTGCATATTGCAGTGAGTGGGGTCGCAGAGTCGGACACAACTGAGTGACCAATGAACAACAAGAAGACTTCCCTGGTGGCTCACATGGTAGTGAGTCTCCCCGCATGCATGGGCTTCAATCCCTGGGTCAGGAAGATCCCCAGAGGAGGGAATAGCTACTCACTCCAGTATTCTCGCCTGGATAATCCACAGACGGAGTAGCCTGGCGGGCTATAGTCCATGGGGTCACAAAGAGTGAGACACGACTGCGTGATTAACACACACACATGAAAGAGAAGTCCACAGCTAAGGGCACTTGCAAGCAGAGGCATAAGGAACTCCAACCAAGGCAGGTAAGGTCTGATGAGGAAGTGATGCTTATGGACCTGAGTAGCAAGAAGCTGCCTGAGGCAGGGGATGATTAGAACAGAGGGAACTAAGCACGTGAGGAAGGGGGAGCACTAAGACAGTGAGTCAGCATTCATCCACTCACTCAATTCAGATCCTTGACACATTATCAATGCGTATTATTCTTGCTCCGAGCGGCACAAAAGTAACTGAAGAGGTAAGAACTCTGGCCTTGTGGAACCACATACCAATAGGGAGCAAAAGACCATGAATGATACATTACACAATAAATGTTCTAGCGAACAATAAAAGACGGATAAGCAGGAGAGCTGTTTCACTTTACATGAGGGGAGGTGGGACACAGCAGGGCAAGAACCTTCCAGTAAGGTGATGCCATTTTTCAGGCAACTTCATAATTCCATCTTCCCAAAACTTTTTATCTTTTGAGAAAACAGAACTGAAATTTTTCCATTAACAGAATTTTGTAAAGACTGAAATAAATAGAAATCTGAAGGTGCAACATCTGGTGAATACCATGGCTGAATCAGAACGTCTCAGCCAAGATGTAACACTTTTCCCTGGTCATCAAAGAAACATGTTGTTTTGTGCTATCCTGATAGAAGATTATGCATTTTCTGTCCACTAATTTCAGACATATTTCACTCAGTGCTGTTCTCAGTTGGCCTAATTGGGAACAGTACTTGCTGGAATGAATCGTTTGCTCTTCCAGAAGCAGTTCATGATAGAGAACGCCCTTCCAATCCCATCACACACAGCATCACCTTCTCTGGATGAAGACTGGCCTCCGGTGCAGTGGTCATGGTTCATTTCAATGGGCCCACGGCCTCTTCTGTTCCACATTATTGTACAATATTCACTTTTCCTCACCCAACACAATTTGTTGTAAAAGGAAACATTTTCATTACAGTAGAGAACTGCATGAGGAAATAGTCAGGAAGGCTTTTTCCACTTGTGTGGAAACCAAACACGAAAGCAATTAACAAATTAACAAGCTGGACTTCTGGTTCAAGATGGCAGAGCAGAAAGACATGAGCTCATCCTCTCCTGCAAAAGCACCAGAAGTGCGACTAGCTACTCAACAACTATCAGCAGGAGGACACTGCTGCTGCTGCTGCTAAGTCACTTCAGTCGTGTCCAACTCTGTGCAACCCCACAGATGGCAGCCCACCAGGCTCCCCCCGCCCCTGGGATTCTCCAGGCAAGAACACTGGAGTGGGTTGCCACTTCCTTCTCCAATGCATGAAAGGGAAAAGTGAAAGTGAAATCGCTCAGTCGTGTCCGACTCTTGGTGACCCCATGGACTGCACCCTACCAGGCCCCTCCATCCATGGGATTTTACAGGCAAGAGTACTGGAGTGGGGGTGCCATTGCCTTCTCTGGGAGGACACTGGAACCCACCAAAAAAGATATTCCACGTCCAAAGGAAAAGAAGAAGCCACAGTGAGATGGTGGGAGGAGTACAATCACAATAAAATCAAATACCATACTTGCTGGATGAGTGAAGTCGCTCAGTCGTGTCCAACTCTTTGCGACCCCATGGACTGTAGCCTACAAGGCTCCTCTGTCCATTAAATTTTCCAGGCATATTTGCTGGATGCATGACCCAAAGACTAGAGAACAATAATACCAAAGAAGTTCTCATACTGCTGTAAAGGTTCTGAACCCCATGTCAGGCTTCTAAGCCTGCGGATCTGACAAAGGGACTGGCATTTCCCAGGGAATCTGGCCTTAAGTGTCAGCAGGATTTGATTACAGGACTTCCGGGGGACTGGGGAAAAAGAGACTGCAGTCTTGGAGGCACAAACAAAATTTTGCATGCACCAAGACCCAGAGGAGAGGAGCAGTGACCCCACAGGAGACTGAACCAAAACCACCTGCTAGTGCTGGACGGTCTCCTGTGGAGACATGGGTCGGGAGGGGCTCACCACAGAGACAGGGGGCACTGGACAGTCCCACTTGGTGTAAAAACTCTTGGGAGTTCACCATTAAGCCTACCACAGAGACAATTCTACACATGGACATCACCAGATGGTTAATACCGAAATCAGACTGATTATATTTTTGCAGCCGAAGATGGAGAATCTCTATACAGTCAGCAAAAACAAGACAGGGAGCTGACTGTGGCTCAGATCATGAACTCCTTATCGCCAAATTCAGACTTAAATTGAAGAAAGTAGGGAAAACCACTAGACCATTCAGGTATGACCTAAATCAAATCCCCTACACTGGAAGCGACAAATAGATTCAAGGGATCAGATTCGACAGACAGAGTGCCTGAAGAACTATAGATGGAGGTTCATGATATTCTACAGGAAGCAGTGATCAAGACCACTCCCATGAAAAAGAAATAGAAAAAGGCAAAATGGTTGTCTGAGGAGGCCTTACAAATAGTTGAGAAAAGAAGACAAGCTAAAGACGAAGGAGAAAAGGAAAGATATAGTCATCTGAAAGCAGAATTCAAAAGACTTGCAAGGAGAAGTAAGAAAGCCTTCCTCAGCGATCAATGCAGAGACATAGAGGAAAACAACAGAATGGAAAAGACTAGAGATCTCTTCAAGAAAATTAAGAGATACCAAGGGAACATTTCATGTAAAGATGGGCTCGATAAAGGAAAGAAACATATGGACCTAACATAAGCAGAGGATATTAAGAAAAGGTGGCAAGAATACACAGAAGAACTACACAAAAAGATCTTAATGACCAGATAACCACAATGGTGTGATCACTCACCTAGAGCCAAACAACCTGGAATGTGAAGTCCCGTGGGCCTTAGGAAGCATCACAACGAACAAAGCTAGTGACGGTGATAGAATTCCAGCTGAGCTATTTCAAATCCCAAAGGATGATGCTGTGAAAGTGCTGTACTCAGTGTGCCAGCAAATTTGGAAAACTCAGCAGTGGCCACAGGACTCTGATAGAATGGCTGGATCTCCTTGCAGTCCAGGGAACTCTCACGAGTTTTCTCCTACACCACAGTTGAAAAGCATCAATTCTTTTGGTGTTCAGCTTTCTTTATAGTCCAGCTCTCACATCTATACGTAATTACTGAAAAAAACCATAGCCTTGACTAGAATAACCCTTGTTGGCAAAGTAATGTCCCTGCTTTTCAATATGCTATCTAGGTTGGTCATAACTTTCCTTCCAAGGAGTAAGCATCTTTTATTTCATGGCTGCAACCATCATTGCAGTGATTCTGGAGCCCCAAAAAATAAAGTCTGACACTGTTTCCACTGTTTTCCCATCTACTTCCCATGAAGAGATGGGACCAGATGCCATGATCTTCATTTCCTGAATGTTGAGTTTTAAGCCAACTTTTTCACTCTCCTCCTTCACTTTCATCAAGAGGCTCTTTAGTTCTTCTTCACTTTCTGCCCTAAGGGTGGTGTCATCTGCATATCTGAGGTTATTAATATTTCTCCCAGCAATCTTGATTCCAGCTTGTGCTTCTTCCAGCCCAGAGTTTCTCATGATGTACTCTGCATATAAGTTAAATAAGCAGGCTGACAATATACAGCCTGGACGTATTTCTTCTCCTATTTGGAACCAGTCTATTGTTCCATGTCCAGTTCTAACTGTTGTTTCCTGACCTGCACACAAGTTTCTCAAGAGACAGGTCAGGTGGTCTGGTATTCCCATCTCTTGAAGAATTTTCCACAGTTTTTCGTGATCCACACAGTCAAAGGCTTTGGCATAGTCAATAAAGCAGAAATAGATGTTTTTCTGGAACTCTCTTGCTTTTTTCCATGATCAGCGGATGTTGGCCATTTGATCTCTGGTTCCTCTGCCTTTTCTAAAACCAGCTTGAACATCTGGAAGTGCATGGTTCACCTGAAGCCTGGCTTGGAGAATTCTGTGCATTATTTTACTAGCATGTGAGATGAGTGCAATTGTGCAGGAGTTTGAGGATTCTTTGGCATTGCCTTTCTTTGGGATTGGAATGAAAACGGACCTTTTCCAGTCCTGTGGCCACTGCTGAGTTTTCCAAATTTGCTGGCATATTGAGTGCAGCACTTTCACAGCATCATCTTTCAGGATTTGAAACAGCTCCACTGGAATTCCATCACCTCCAAGAGCTTTGTTCATAGTGATGCTTTCTAAGGCCCACTTGACTTCACATTCCAGGATATCTGGCTCTAGGTGAGTGATCACACCATCGTTATTATCTTGGTTGTGAAGATCTTTTTTGTACAGTTCTTCTGTGTATTCTTGCCACCTCTTCTTAATATCTTCTGCTTCTGTTAGGTCCAGACCATTCTGTCCTTTGTCGAGCCCATCTTTGCATGAAATGTTCCCTTGGTATTTCTAATTTTCTTGAAGAGATCTCTAGTTTTCCCATTCTGTCATTTTCCTCTAGTTCTTTGCATTGATCGCTGAGGAAGTCTTTTTATCTCTTCTTGCTGCTCTTTGGAACTCTGCATTCAGATGCTTGTATCTTTCCTTTTCTCCTCTGCTTTTCGCCTCTCTTCTTTTCACAGCTATTTGTAAGGCCTCCCCAGACAGCCATTGTGCTTTTTGCATTTCTTTTCCATGGGGATGGTCTTGATCCCTGTCTACTGTACCATGTCACGAACCTCATTCCATAGTTCATCAGGCACTCTATCAGATCTAGTCCCTTAAATCTATTTCTCACTTCCACTGTATAATCATAAAGGATTTGATTTAGGTCATACAGTCATGAGGTAAATAGATATCAGGACCACAATGAGGTAACATCACATCCACTAGGATAGCTACACTTAAAAAGACAGATAATAAGAAATGCTGGAGAGAATGCATAAAAACTGGAGCCCTCATACAGTGTTGGTGAAGTGTTAAAAGTTACAACCACGATGGAAAAGTTTGGCAGCTACTACATACTATTATTATGCTGTTATGCAAGCATTTCAGCTTAAAAACTTTTGAGTCACTAATAATGCTTCAATTTTGACAATTATAAAATGGAAATAAGTTCACAGAAGTTTAGTCGAATGTAACCATCTTAATCATCCAAAAGGAAACCATTTTAAGAGATAATATGTCTTTCACATGTTATTTAGGAATTCATGTCTGCAGACTCAGGTTTCAAGGAAAACTTTCCTGAGTTAAGCCATGAAGAATGGATGGCAGAGAATGGTTAAGACATGCCAAGGAAATACTCCCAACAAGAGATGAACACTACTAAAGGTCACAGCAATGGTAATTTAATTTGTATGTAACAACTTCCAGATGTACAAGCTGGATTTAGAAAAGGCAGAGGAATCAGAGATCAAATTGCCAGCATTCACTGGATCATTGAAAAAGCTAGAGAATTCCAGAAAAAACATCCACTTCTGCTTCACTGACTATGCTAAAGCCTTTAACTGTGTGGAACACAACAAACTGTAGAAAATGTTTAAAGAGACAGGAATACCAGACTACCTTACCTGCCTCCGGAGAAACCTCTATGCAGGTCAAGATGCAACAGTTAGAACCAGACATGGGACAACACACTGGTTCAAAATTGGGAAAGGAGTCTGTCAAGGTTGTGTACTGCCACCCTGTATTTAACTTCCATGCACAGCACAACATGCAAAATGCCAGGCTGGATGAACCACAAGCTGGAATCAAGATGGCCGGGAGAAATATCAGCAACTCCAGATATGCAGATAATACCACTCTAATGGCAGAAAGCAGAGAGGAACTAAAGAGCTTCTTGATGAAGATTAAAGAGGAGAGCGAAAAAGCTGGCTTGAAACTCAACATTCAAAGAGGGGAGGACAACCCACTCCAGTATGCTTGCTGGCAGGCTGCAGTCCATGGGGCCACAAAGAGTCACACAAGATGAGCAACTCAGCACAACTTTCTGGCAATCAAAATATGTTCCAAGCTTATCTTTGTATCTCCCCTACCCCTACGTTAGAATCAATCATTTCTCCATGGAACCTTAGTTCCTTTCATTGATAAGTATTATTTGAAGTACCACGGCTTTAAGGCCTTATCAACAGACTGAGTTATATACATATATGCACAAACTCATGTCTGTATCTACTTTTATGTTTATCTGTAAATATGTTAGAAACCGTGAGTCCATACTTAAACTGCCAATGCCAATCTAACTCTACAGAAGTTCATGTCTACCTTTTCCCTTTCCTTATCTGGAACACTTTTCTCTTACAGTGAAACACCTGACTTTCATAATCACCCTTATACATATTTATTTGCTTTAATCTAGAATATACATAGTTGTTTTGGGATTTCTGACCATTGTCACTGTAAAAAACAAAATCTACTAAGTCGAGTACAATATTTGTGTGCAGCTTTGTCTTTAGTCTCAGGTTTGTTTAGTCTCAAGTTTGTCAATAGCATTTCAGAGTCAAAACCCTGTATTCCCAAAGTATTTAGACTAGTTCTTCCCACAGTCATCCTTCAGAGAGTTATGTTATTCATTTGAAATATAGTTAGGTTCATTTGCTTCTGTGTTTATTATTCCATTTAGAATTTGGAGGTTATTTTCTCCCCTCTCTCCCCTATCCTTGTAAATCTTGTTTATTTGAGAATATGAAACATTAATTTAGTTCTAACAGTTAAAACTAGTCAAAGATGTAAACACAGACAAGCGTCAGGTCACTCCATCCTTTCAGTCTCTCTCTACCCCACTCTCTTTATGTAAACAATCTCCTTTCCAGTGGGTCTTTTCTATATTTCCTTCTGTTCAAATGATCATTATGTGTTTATATTTTATTTCCTCTTCTGCTTATAGTAACATAACCTAGAAGAAAGGTTGATGATACCACTCTAATGACAAAAAGCGAAGAGGAACTAAAGAGCCTCTTGATGAGGGTGAAGGAGGAGAGTGAAAGAGTCAACTTAAAACTAAATATTAAAAAACTAAGATCATGGCATCCGGCCTTATTACTTCTGGCAAATTGAAGGGGAAAAGGTGGAAGTAGTGACAGATTTCCTCTTCTTGGGCTCTAAAATCACTGCGGATGGTGACTGCAGCCATGAAATCAGAAGACCATTTGCTTCTTAGAAGGAAAACTATGAGAAACCTAGACGGTGTGCTGAAAAGCAAAGACACTACTATGCTGGCAAAGGTCCATATAGTCAAGGCTATGTTCTTCCCAGTAGTCACATGAAAGCTGGACTGTAGAAAAGGCAGAGCCTTCGAACTGTGGTGCTGGAGAAGACTCCTGAGAGTCCCTCAGATAGCACGGAGATCAAACCAGTCAATCTTAAGGGATATCAACCCTGAATACTCGTTGGAAGGACTGATCTTGAAGCTCCAGTATTTTGGTCATCTGATGCAAACAGCTGATTCATTGGAAAAGTCCCTGATGTTGGGAAAGATTGAAGGCAGAAGGTTCTAGAAGATGGCGCCAGAAGATGAGATGGCTGGATAGCATCACCAATGCAATGGACATGAACTTGGCCAACTTCGGGAGATGGTGAGGGACAGAGAGGCTTGGGGTGCTGCAGTCCATGGGGTCACAGAGTCGGACACAACTGAGTGGACTAAATATCAACAAACTATAGATATTTCTCTTTGTCACTTAACAATATATCCTGGAGATCAGTTCATCAGAGTCCAGTTCAGATATCTTCTTCATTCTTCTTACAGCTGCATATACACACTTATAGACACACACACACATGCATACATACACACATCATATATATACCATAGTTTATTCAACTACTCTTCTATGTAAGAGATTGAAAGCAATGACCCATAAATAATCCTGTATATGAATTTTCATATCATTGGAGTTGTACCTTCAAGAAAAATTCCTATAACTGAAACTGATAGGTCAAAAGGCAAATGCATACGCACGGCTTTGCCAGATTATCAGTGAGTTGTACCAGTCTGCCTCGACAGCAATATATCTGTCAGTTTCCTCACACCCTCATCAACTGCTACACTTTAACTTCTGTCTATCCAACAGCTTAAAAATGGCAGATGGAGCCATTTTCATACATTTTGGGGGATTATCCTTACTGTATTTTGATCACTTTTCTATCAGATTACTGCAGTCTATTCTCTCAATTTTTAAGTTATTTATATATTAGAGATCTCAAACCTTTATCTTGATATATTGCAGAGATTTTCTTCTAGTCTACCGTCTTGACTATGTTTTTTGTCATGCAAAAAATATTTTTTCATTTTCATGTAACAAAACTTCTCAATCCTCTTACTGTCTCTGTATTTTAAGAGCTAAAATTATCAATTCCATTAACTAGGTGATACTCACTAACTAGGATATATATAATAACTAAGCATTACACAAGGTAGAACTTAGAAAGTAACTACCAAACTTAACAATGCAAAATCTTTAAAGAAAAAAAAAAACAGTATGTCTTATTCGTAACTACAAAATTCAATGATCAATCTCACATAATTCTACAACTTTTAGCTCAAAATGGATCAACGACCTAAATATAAGCACTAAAAGCCATAAAACTCTCAGAGAAAAAAGGATGAATCTTCATGACCTTGGATTCTTGACTCTTGATACCAAAAGTACAATCTAAAAGGAGAAAAACTAGATAAACTGGACTTCATCAAACTTTAAATCGTTGGTACATCAAAAAATATTATCAAAAGAGAAGATATATTATTCTCTTATCAATGAAAAGAGAATCTATAGATGTCATTACAGATTATCAGGGTTTAATATCCAGAATATATAAAGAATTTCTGAAACTAAACAACAAAAATACAAAAACCCAATTAGAATATGGTCAAAGGACCTGAATAGATATTCCTCCATTTGTATATGTACAAATGGCCAATAAGCACATATAAAGATCTTCAACATAATTAGACATAAAGGAATGCAAATCAAAACCATAATGACATCCTTCTTCATATATACTAGGACAGTAAGAATTTTCTTCTTAAAAAGAAAAATGATCAAAGATTTACTCTGCCGGTAAAGACACAGAGAAACTGAAACTCTTGTTTATTGCTGGTGGGACCATAAATAATGCAGCTACTGTGGATAACAGTTTTATAGTTCCTCAAAAAGCTAAATATAGAATAATCATATGACCCAGCAATTTGACTCTCAGATATATATCCAATATAATTAAAAACAGACACTCAAATATTTGTAGGCCAACGTCTAACGCAATATTATTCACAACAGCCAAAAGGTGGAAACAACTCAAAAATCCATCCACAGATAAACAAAATGTGGTATAAACATACAGTGGATTATTCTTCAGCCACAAAATAAAATGAAATTCTGATACATACACAACACAGATAAAGCCTGAAAATATGCTAACTGAAATAAGCCAGAAACAAAAGTACAAATACTGTTATGAGTCCACTTAGGTGAAACAGAACAGGCAAATTCAGAGGAAGAAAGTAAATCAGTGGTAACCATGGGTAGAAATAAAGAGAAAATTGAGTAGATTTATTATTTAATAGATATACAGTTTTCATTTAAGGAAAAAGTTTGGGAAATACACAGTGGTAATGGTTGTAAAATGCTGTGAATGTAATGAATGCCACTGTATTGTACACTTAAAAATGGTTAAAATAGCAAATTTTATATTAAATATATTTCATGATTTGCTTCATACATAAAAATATTTCAATGTTACTATCCCTTCCAATCTGAAGTACTAGGTTATGACATTTACAAATTAACCAAGGGAATCTAGTTTATTACTCTGGAACACACTGCCACAAATGTTTCAAATCAGGATTACCACTATACAAGCAACCGAGAGGGATGGTTTGGTCAACTCCCTGAAGCTGAAACCTGCAATGCAGACTTCCCACACCATGATCACTGTACCAAGAGCCGAAAGGTAAAAATTTGTCCCTCATATATTTCTAGTCCTGAGTGAAAATGCAAAGGTGAAGGTTGTTCTTCAAAATGAAAGCACAGTCTGAAACAGTTTCCATCAAAGTCCTGGTATTTCCTTCCCTAATCCTATTCCTTACATTAAGTGTTTTATTGATAATTTAAATCTATGTTCTCAATCTGTTTTTGCCCCACATATTATAATTTTCTCCCTCTCCCAAGGAAAACATTTTCATTGTCATGCTTATCTATTAATTCATGCTTATGTGTGTGTGTTAGCCACTCAGTAGTGTCCAACTCTTTGCAGCCCCACGACTATAGGCTGCCAGGCTCCTCTGTCCATGGGATTTCCCAGGCAAGACCACTGGAACAGGTTGCTATTCCTTTCTCCAGGGAATCTTCCAGACACAGGCATATTTTTTACCACCTGAGCCACCAGGGAAGCCAAAGTCAGACAGAAACAGCAGACCCAAGGGTCAAGAAGGTTTCACAACAGGGCATCCAGCTCCAACTTGCAAGGGCGGCCTAGGACTGTCAAATAAGTTTCTTAAAATAAAAAATGTAAAAACAGTAAAAAATATGACAGCTACAATCCCACCTACCTACCTTCTATATATCTAGTTCATTATATATTCAATCATGTTTTACATGATGGCATTCTTTTGGGGGCCATTTAGTCAATGTTTTGGAGAAGGCAATGGCCACCCATTCCAGTACTCTTGCCTGGAAAATCCATGGATGGAGGAGCCTGGTGGGCTGCAGTCCATGGGGTTGCTAAGAGTTGAACATGACTGAGCGACTTCACTTTCACTTTTCCCTTTCATGCATTGGAGAAGGAAATGGCAACCCACTCCAGTGTTCTTGCCTGGAGAATCCCAGGGATGGCGGAGCCTGGTGGGCTGCCGTCTATGCAGTCGCACAGAGTCGGACACGACTGAAGTGACTTAGCAGCAGCAGCAGCAGTCAATGTTTAACTTTGGTATTAATGCTGGCAGCCCTCTGGAATTCCTCTGACCCACCAGACAGAATTCTTCTTGGTTCTTCCCTCCTTTCTTTGCAAATATCTCTTATGTATACACAACAGGGGTAAAGAACAGGATCACTGACCCTTTTCAAGTTTATATAAGCCATATTACCTTCAACTTGAAAAAACTCCAATATACATACTTCTTTGAACAAAAGTCCTTCTTAAAGTGCTTTATAAGGTATACATGTAGCTTTTTTTCTTCAACAATGCCATTTAAAGAAAAAATAATCACACAGATTCTCTTGCCAAATTTCATCCATCTGATCCCAAGTTTCAGCACTTTTTTTTAACATAGTCAAGTAAAATAAAGAGGAGTGTTTCATTTTAATTTTCAGCACACAGAACTCTTTAAGCAAGATACAGAAATGCATTCTGGCATTCAATCCCAACTGTTGTCTGTTGAATACAATTGTAAACCATCTGTAATCCAAATGAGACTAAAGTATTACATAAAATGAACAATCCAAAAAGCTCACATTTTTAATATGCCACCTTTAAAAAAACCCTCTTTCCAAGTTAGTTAGGTTTATTTTTTGTAAAATCCACTACTCAATACTTTGTTTCTGCTAACTAATGATCTCAGCTGCTTTCTACCAACACAATTAGGAGGAATGAATTCATAAGATGTATACACTAACAAAAGCCATGTTTCAAAATCCAATCCCCAACATCAGTGAAAAGAGCAGGCAAGAAAATACCACTTTTGTATACAGACAATCAAAACATAAAGAGAACCAGAGGATTAAGTTATACAAAAAGCTAAGGTATCATAGATTCAGTCTCCCACTTCATTAGCCAGGCAACTTGAATTCCGTACTGGTATCAGCTACTTCTTTTCCAAGCCAAAAGAAACTGGTACTGAAGTAATACACAATGGTTTGAAAAGCAAAGAAAAATAATAATAATACAAGTCTAAGCTCTGACTAACTCTATTAAACAATCACATTCTAACCCAACCCCCAAGGAAATCATAGTTCCTACATCACTTTAAACACTCTCAACCCGTAAGTATCTCTAAAAGGAATGTTACCCAATAGGACCGTAAGAATACTATTAGCTATTGTTAAATATTTCATTGCTTGAGACACAAGTTTTCTTTATCTGTCCTAATAATCCTGCACCATGCAGGAATGGTGTATCCTCTATTATTGATTTATTTAGTGACAAATTTTTATTACATAAAACTGCAGAGTATTTAGATGATTCTTAAGTTTATGAATGAATAGGCTTCCGTCATGTATGACCTAAATCAAATCCCTTACGATTACAAACTGGAAGTGAGAAATAGATTCAAGGGATTAGACCTGATAGAGTGTCTGCAAAACTATGAACAGAGGTACCACCATCCCCAAGAAAAAGAAATGCAAAAAAACAAAATGGTTATATGAGGGAGGCCTTCCAAATAACTGTGAAAAGAAAAGAAGCCAAAAGCAAAGAAGAAAAGGAAAGATATACCCATTTGAATGCAGAGTTACAAATAAGAGGAAAACAATAGAATGGGAAAGACTAGATCTCTTCAAGAAAATTGGAAATATTAAGGGAACATTTCATGCAAAGATGGGCACAAAAGCACAGAAATGGTACGGACTTACAAAATCAGAAGATGTTAAGAACAGGTGGCAAGAATACACAGAAGAACTATACAAAAAGATCTTCATGACCCAGATAATCACAATGGTGTGATCACTCACTTAGAGCTAGATATTCTGGAATGTGAAGTCAAGTGGGCCTTAGGAAGGCTCACTATGAACAAAGCTAGTGGAGGTGATGGCATTCCAGTTGAGCTATTTCAAATCCTAAAAGGTGATGCTGTGAAAGTGTTGCAATCAATATGCCAGCAAATTTGGAAAACTCAGCAGTGGCCACAGGACTGGAAAAGGTCAGTTTTCATTCCAATCCCAAGGAAAGGCAATGCCAAAGTATGCTCAAACTACCGTACAATTGCACTCATCTCACACACTAGTAAAGTAATGCTCAAAATTCTCCAAGCCAGGCTTCAACAGTACATGAACCGTAAACATCCAGATGTTCAAGCTGGATTTTAAAAAGGCAGAGGAACCAGAGATAAAATTGTCAACATCTGTTGGACCATTGAAAAAGCAAGAGAGTTCAAAAAAATATCTACTTCTGCTTTACTGACTATGCCAAAGCCTTTGACTGTGTGGATCACAACAAATTATGGGAAATTCTTAGAGATGGGAATACCAGACCACCTTGACCTGCCTCTTGAGAACTGGTATGTAGGTCAAGAAGCAACAGTTAGAACTGGACATGGAACAACAGACTGGTGCCAAATAGGAAAAGGAGTACGTCAAGACTATATATTGTCACCCAGCTTATTTAACTTATATGCAGAGTACATCATGATAAACGCTGGGCTGGAAGAAGCACAAGCTGGAATCAAGATTGGCGGGAGAAATATCAATAACCTCAGATATGCAGATGATACCACCCTTATGGCAGAAAGTGAAGAAGAACTAAAGAGCCTCTTGATGAAAGTGAAAGAGGAGAGTGAAAAGTTGGCTTAGAACTCCACATTCAGAAAACTAAGATGGTGGCATCTTGTCCTACCACTTCATGGCAAACAGATGGAGAAATAGTGACAGACTTTATTTTTTACGGCTCCAAAAGCACTGCAGATGGTGACTGCAGCCATGACATTAGAAGATGCTTGATCCTTGGAAGAAAACTTATGACCAACCTAGACAGCATATTAAAAAGCAGAGACATTACTTTGCCAACAAAGGTCAGTCTAGTCAAAGCTTAGATTTTTCCAATAGTCATGTATGGATGTGAGAGCTGGACTATAAAGAAAGCTGAGCACTGAAGAATTGATGCTTTTGAACTGTGGTGCTGGAGAAGACTCTGGAGAGTCCCTTAGACTGCAATGAGGTCCAACTAGTCCATCCTTAAGGAAATTGGTCCTGAATATTCATTGGAAGGACTGATGCTGAAGCTGAAACTCCTATACTTTGGCCACCTGATGCAAGAGCTGACTCATTTGAAAAGACCCTGATGCTGGGAAAGATCGAAGGCGGGAGGACAAGGGGACGACAGAGGATGAGATGGTTGGATGGCATCATCGACTCAACAGACATGAGTTTGGGTAAAATCCGAGAGCTGGTGATGCACAGGGGAGGCCTGGCATGCTACACCATGGGGTAGCAAAGAGTCAGACACGACTGAGCGACTGAACTGAACTAAAGTTTCTTTCTATTGAAATACACGTCCCCATGCTAAAAGTATGCCCTGGAAAAGAAAGGTGAAAGATAAAAGAGCAATGAAAAGTCTCTGAAGTATTCATTCCTCAGCATCTACTTCTGTAAAACTTTAGTAACTTCATCAGTAACTCACATGTATGTTTTTAACTCCTTGCTTCAATTTCCAATTCTTTTATTAAGGTATAATCAAAGACACTTCAAAATGATACCACTGAACCCAATGTGGCAAAAAGTAACTTGGCATGAATCACTAACTTGAATGAACTTTCAGTTGTAAACCTAATGCCTTTCAGTTCAGTTCAGTTCAGTTGTTCAGTAGTGTCTGACTCTTTGCAACCCCATGGACTGCAGCATGCCAGGCCTCCCCGTCCATCACCAACTCCCGGAGTTTACTCAAACTCATGCCCATTGAGTCAGTGATACCATCCAACCATCTCATCCTCTGTCATCCCCTTCTCCTCCCGCCTTCAAACTTTCCCAGCAAGGTCTTTTCAAATGAGTCAGCTCTTCCCATCAGGTGGCCTAAGTACTGGAGTGTCAGCTTCAGCATCAGTCCTTCTAATGAATACTCAGGACTTTAGCTCTAAACTATAAAGAACCAAAATTTCCAGTTACAAGACTATGTAGTGCATTCTCACATTAAAAGACAAATTATTTGTCCTTGAAAGATTTACAAGAAATATGGGGTTTTTATTACTTTGAAGCTTTGATTTTAAAAAAGAAAAAGTCTAAAAACTGATTCAGCATAACAGCAGTTAATAAATGTTATCACAGTAGTAGTTGGAAGAGATATGATAAAGAACTAGTAGCAGTAACAGTAGGTGATACAAAACACAAGAAGAAAACAAAAGGAAATCCAAGAGCTGCAGAGTACAATAACTGAAATTAAAAATTCATTAAGAGGACTCAAAAACTCACTCGAACTAGCAGTAGGTATCAGCAAACTTGAAGATATGAAATTAGAAATTTAAAATTTGAGGGAAGAAAGAACAATTGAAGTGAACAGAGCATAAATGACATGTAGGACACCAACAAGAACAAAAAAGAAAGAAAGATGAGAGAGAATATCTGAATACCTAATGACCAAAAACTTCCAAATTTGATCAAACACATCCAAGAAGCTCAATAACCTCCAAGCAGAAAGAACTCCAAAGGACCTACACCAAAACACATTATAATCAAAAGACATGACAAAGAATCTTGAAAGCAGCAAGAGATAAGTGATTCATCACATACAAGGGATCAGCAATAATATAATCAGATTTCTCATCACAAAGTATGGAGGCCAAAGGAAAGCAGAAAGTGTTAAAAGAAAAAAAGTAAACTAAGAATCCAATATCTGGAAAACTTGTCCTTCAAAAGTGAGGAAGAAATTAAGATATTCCCAAATAAACAAAAGTTGATGGAGTTCATTACCACTAGGCTTGCCTGACAAGAAATGCTAGAGGTTCCTGCAGGTTAAAATAAAATGACACTTGACAGTAACTTGAAGTCATATGAAGAAATAAAAATCTGAGTAAAAATAAATATACAGAAGACAGTAAAACTTAGTATTGTTAAAACTTTGGTTTGTAACTCCACATTTTATTTTCTACGTGATTTAAGACACTAATGTATTTTTTTAATTAGGCCTGTGGACACATAATGTATAAAAATGTGATTTGGGTATGTAACAACTAAAAGGAATGAGGGTAGAGATACAGAAGAACAGACTTTCTATACTACTGAAATTAAACTGGTACAAATCCAAATCACAGTGTAGTACTTCAGAAAGTTAAATGCAATGTTGATGATAAGCACAAAGAGAACAGCCAAAAAAAATACAAAACAGTAAGATAAGAACGTAAATGCTTCATTACAAAACAAACAAATCAACTAAACACAGAAGTAACGACATACAGAAAACAAACAGGAAAAGAACAGAAGGCTCATCAGTCAGGCTTAAAAAGAAGTTCTAACGTACGCTACAACAGGGATGAACTCTGAGGACGGACGTTTGGCTATGTTGACCAAGCCAGTCACAATAAATGATTCCACTTATAAAAGCGAAAGTGAAAACGAAGTCGCTCAGTTGTGTCAGACTCTTTGCGACCCCGTGGACTGTGGCCTACCAGGCTTCTCTGTCCATGGGATTTTCCAAGCAAGAGTACTGGAGTGGGTTGCCATTTCCTTCTCCAGGGGATCTTCCTGACCCTCTGAGCCATCAGGGAAGCCCTTTCCACTTATATGATATCCCTAAATTAAGTAAATTCATAGTGAAAGCAGATTAGAGGTTATTTGTTGTTCAGTCGCCCAGTCATGTCCGATTCTTTGCGACCCCATGGACTGCAGCACATCAGGCCTCTGTCCCTCACCATCTCCTGAAGTTAGCCCAAGTTCATGTTCATTGCATCAGCGATGCTATCCAGCCATCTCATCCTCTTGACACCCCCTTCTAGAAACTAGTGCCCTCAATCTTTCCCAGCTTCAGGGGCTTTTCCAATGAGTCAACTGTTCGTATCAGATGACCAAAATACTGGAGCTTCAACTTCAGGATCATTCTTTCCAATGAGTATTCAGGGTTGATTTCCTTAAGATTGACTGGTTTGATCTCCACGCTATCCAAGGGACTCTAAGGAGTCTTCTCCAACACCACAGTCTTCTTTACAGTCCGGCTCTCACAACCACACGTGGCCACTGGGAAGACCAAAGCCTTGACTATATGGACCTTTGTTGGCAGGGCAATGACTCTGCTTTTCAGCACATTATCTAGGTTTGTCAGAGCTTTCCTGCCAAGCAGCAAACATCTTCTCATTTCATGGCTGCAATCACCGTCCGTAATGATTTTAGAGCCCAAGAAGAGGAAATCTGTCACTTCTTCCACCTTTTCCCCTCTTATTTGTCATGAAGTAATGAGGCCAGATACCATGATCTTAGTTCTTTTTAATATTTCGTTTCAAGCTAACTCTTTCATTCTCCTCCTTTACCCTCATCAAGAGACTCTTTAGTTCCTCTTCGCTTTCTGCAATTAGAGTAGTATCATCTACATATCTGAGGTTGTTGGTGTTTCTCCTGCCTATCTTGATTTCAGCTTGTAACTCATACAGCCTGGCATTTCTCACCATGTGCTCTGCGTATAGGTTACACAAACAGGGTGGCAGCAGGCAGCCCTATCATCCTCCTTTCTCAATTTTGAACCAATCAGTTCTTTCGTACAGGGTTCTAACTATTGCTTCTTGACCTGAATACAGCTTTCTCAGGAGACAGGTTAAGATAGACTGGTATTCAAATCTCTTTAAGAGCTTTCCACAGTTTATCATGATCCACACAGTCAAAGGCTTTGGCAGAGTCAATGAAACAGAAGTAAATGTTTTCCTGAAATTCCCTAGCTTTCTCTATGATCCAGCCAATGTTGACAATTTGATCTGTTTCCTCTTCCTTTCCTAAACCCAGTTTGGACCTCTGGAAGTTCCTGGTTCACATAATGCTAACGCCTAGTATGCAAGATTTTAAGTATGAACTTACTAGCATGGAAGATGAATGCAACTGCCTCATGGTTAGCATGTTCTTTACTACCCTTCTTGAGAACTGGGATGAGGATTGACCTTCTCTAGTCCTGTGGCCACTGCTGGGTCTTCCAAATTCACTGACATACTGAACGCAACACCTTGATGGCATCATCCTTTAAGGTTTTGAATAGTTTTACTGGAATTCCATCACATCCACTAGCAACAGTGCTTCCTAAGGCCCACTGACTTCATTCTCCAGATTGCCTGGCTCTGGGTGACTGACCACACCATCGTAGTAATCTGGCTCATTAAGTTCTTTTTTGTGCAGTTCTTCCATGTATTCTTTCCATCTCTTCCTGATCTTTTCAGTGTCTACTGGGTCTCTACAGTTTCTGTCCTTTACTAGGCCCGTATTTGGGCAAAATGTTCCCTTGATCTCTCTAATTTTCCTGATGAGATCTCTAGTCTTTTCCCTTCTGTTGTTTTCTTCTAGTTTTATATACTGTTCATTGAAGAAGGCCTTGTCTCGACATGCTGTTCTTTGGAACTCTGTGTTTAGCTGGATATATCTCTCCCTTTATGCCTTGCTTTTCGCTTCTCTTCTTTATTTGTAAGGCCTCCTCAGATAACCACTCACCTTCTTGCTGTTTTTTCTTTGAGATGGTTTTATTCACTGCCTCCTGTACAATATTACATACCTTTGTCCATAGTTCTTCAGCCACAGTTTACTAGGTCTAATCCCTTGAATCTATTTGTATCTCCACTGCATATTTATTTACAGGGGATTTAAGTCATACCTGACTGGCCTAGTGGTTTTCCCCAGCTTTCTTTAGGTTACAACTGAATTTTGCTGTGAGAAGCTGATGACTGGAGGCACAGTCAGCTCCAGGTCTTGTTTTTGCTGACTGTATACAGCTTCTCCATTGGCTACAAAGAATGTAATCAATTTGACTTTGGTATTGACCATTTGGTGATGTCCATGTGTAAAGTCATTTCTTGTGTTATTGAAAAGGGTATTTGCTGTGACAAATTCTCTTGGCAGAATTCAGTTAAGCTTTGCCCTGCTTCATTTTGTTCTCCAAGGCCAAACTTGCCTGTTACTCCAGGCATCTCTTGATTTCTTACTTTTGCATTCCAAATACCCAATGATGAACAGAACAATTTTTTTTTTTTTTGGTGTTACTTCCAGGAGGTCTTTTAGGTCTTCCCAGAACTGATCAACTTCAACTTCTCTGGTATCGGTGGTAGGGGCATAGACTTGAATTACTGTGATGCTGAATGGCTTGCCTTGGAAACAAACCAAGCTCATTCTGTCCTTTTGAGGTTGCACCCAAGTACTGCATTTTGGAATCTTTTGTTGATTATGAGGGCTACTCCATTTCTTCTACAGAATTCTTATCCACAATGTAGAAATAATGGTCATCTGAATTACATTCGCCCATTCCCATCCATTTCAGTCCACTGATTCCTAAGATGTTGATATTTATTCTTACCATCTCCTGCGTGACCAGGTCCAATTTATCTTGATTCATGGACCTAACCTTCCAGGTTCCTAAGCAATACTGTTCTCTGTAGCATCAGATTTTACTTTCATCACCATTCTTAAAAAGAAGTTCTAAAGTATGCTACAAGAGAGCTGAACTCTGAGGATGTTACACTAAGCAGAGCAACCCAGTCACAATAAATGATTCCACTTATATGATGTACCTAAAATAAGTAAATTCATAGTGAAAGTAGATTACGTGTTATACCAGTGGCTGGAAGAAGGGAGGGAACAGGAAATTATTGTTTCACTGATACAAGTTTCATTCTGGAGTGATGAAAAAATTTTGGAAATAGACAGTGGTGATGGTTGTCCAACACTGCAAATATTCTTAATGCCACTGAACTGCACACTTAAAATAGTCAAAATAACAAATTTTGTTATTACTTGTCTTATAACTTTTAAAAAAAAATGTAGTCATAATACCAAAACAACTTTAAATGGGTGAATTTGTATCTGAACTCACAGCTCAGTAAAGCCATTTTTTAAAAATCTAACAAAGCTTCTTTTTAACTAAAAACAATCTAGGTGTAAAGAAGCTTTTCATCCTCCCCTCCCAACACATGCTCAAAAAAATCTTGAAGAGATATAGAGACAATTTTGAAAATAGTGGAAAAGAGAAAACAATGACCAGTGTCTATCTGAATATTTCTCACAAGGAACACTAAGATCATACAATCTCCTGATACCAAAAGACAGGATTTAAATTCTGTCACATGACAAAAATAGAAAACACATGGGCTAATAATCTAGGTAGACTCCTGGCTAGGTGGGCCAAAAGTATTAATAAGTCAGTGCCACTAAGTGGGCCACTAGTCATCTGTTTAACAGTGTATCAACAACTCAGATACCTAAAGAGCATGCTTATCCAACTCTATATGCAGTTACACTATCATTACGGTCTGCCCCAAAGTGCTGCTTACTGTGGTGAAATACTATGGAAATGAGGTCTTAAAACAACTGGTGGAATAAGTTAGGAATATTTCCTACAGAAGAAAATTATGAAGGAGCAGTGCATGACATTAACTGGACTTCAAAAAAAGTTTCTAAATATTAATAAAGGTTATGACAGGCAGCTTCAAATATTTGAAGGCTGTTACACGAAGTACAACATTCTGCTAAGATTAAGGAAAGAACTAGTACCAACAGACAAAAGCGCAGTTTCCAATCATCGAAACTTTCTGGTAGAGAACACTGGTGATTTTTATACGGGGTGGGAAGCTGGTCCCCTCAGTGCAAGGAGATACCACTGGCTCTTAATGTCTGTGGTACTAAGGTTTCCGACAATGAACAGGTAACCTCAGTTAACGAAAATACTGTGAAATGGTTATCTCCCACACTGAGCTTTAAGTTCCAGAACATGGACCCAAAGAACAGAGCATAATCAGGCTCCAATGTAGACCAACACTTAAATATTTCTCATTTGACAAAAACTAGTACAACTGCAAATCCTGTTTTTCTCCCATACTTAGAATACTTGGGGAAGGAAACAGTAGGTTCTAAATGCTATTAAATATCTGCATCCAAGAGATAATTCTAATCCATTTTGAGTAAAGCAATATAAATTACACACACACAAATCCATTTACCTCTGCAGACCAACAGGGATCATACACAAAATAATCAACTTGAGAGAAAAAAACAAATCTGTTGTTACTAGCATAGTATGAATTCCTAATTATATTACTAAGTCATTTTTAATGATTTTTTTAAAATTAAAACCTGCTCATTGTTTTTTAAGAAATAATAAGAAAGGGTTTAATTTAACTAGCACATCTCCCCAATCCCACTGCCCAGGAGTAACCTCTGTTAACTCTGTGTACACTGCCAGCCATTTCTATGCCCATGTTACAAGTTTTGTTTAGTTTAAATTACAAATGGAATCACATAACTACAATGCATTCACTCAATACATTACCATACATACTGATCTGCCCCAAGTGACGCTAGTGGTAAAGAACCTGCCTGCCAATGCACAAGACTTAAGGAACCCGAGTTCAATCCCTGGGTCAGGAAGATCCCCTGGAGAAGGAAATGGCAACCCACTCCAGTATTCTTGCCTGGAGCATCCCATGGACAGAGGTATGGTTCACAGGGTAGCAAAGAGTAGGACACAGCTAATATGACTTCACACACACACACGCACACACACATACACACACACACACTGATCTGCCCCATTTTTTTTTTTTAATGGCTCACAAAGCACTTCATTATACGGTAGTGCCCCAGTTTAGTCCTCCTGATGACAGATGTTTAGATCATTCCCACCTTTTGCTATTATAAATGCTGTATTATATTTATATGATATCTTTGCACAAATCTCTTTATATGCTTATGCAAGTACAAATACAAGATAAATTCCTGAATGTGAAATTGCTGGGTATATTTTTTATTCTGACAACTATCACTAATTTGCTCTCCTAAAGAATTTTGTCAAATGAACTCCCAACACCTGTCAGGAGATTCTATTTCCCCTGCAATCTAGCCAAGATTAAGTATAACCACATTTTGGAATCTTTGCCAGTTTGATGAGTGGAAAACAATATTTTAGTTTGCATTTCTTCATTACTGAAGTTGGGGACCTTTTCACGTATCTATTGGCCTTCTGCAGTAAAACACTTGTCCATATCCTTTGGCCACTTTCTCCTAAAAGTTACTGCCTATTTCTTATAGATTTAAAGAGCAATCTGCACAAAGTAAACTTTTGTCATTTGTTTCAAGTGTTTTTATCACTGGTTTACAGTGTATTTACTTTTTTTCTTTCTTTTTAAAATTTTATATGATCACTCTTTTGCACTATGGTTTTGATATTTTATCTCATGCTTAGTTTTTTATAAAAAGTCCTTCTTATTCCAGCTTTACTGTTTTGTTTTTTATTTTTTGCCAAAAGTAAGCTAATAGCCCCAACACCATTTACTGAATAATACAGCTTCCCTCACTGCTCCCCAACCACAAGTTATTCTCTGGAGAGAAAGGCAAAGAAAGTAAAAATAAAATATTACTAACTCAAACTTTTAAAGCCACTTTGTAACGTTAGCTAGAATAAAATGATACCCAAATGCTCAAAAATCTTATTATGTTTGCACCTATAAAAGAACATTATATCTTCAAAGTAAAGGACAATTCTGGGCAATGCCTATGAAAATTCTGTCTTTTTACAGCAATGGACAAACTGATTCTAAAATTCATATGGGAATGCAAGGGGCTGAGGCTAAACAAAACAATCTCAAAAAGAAGAACAGGACTTCCCGGGTAGTCCAGTGGTTAAGAATCTGCTGCCAATGTAAGGGATACTGGTTCCATCCCTAGTTGAGGAAGATTCCACATGCCACAAAACCACCAAGCCCATGCGCCACACCTACTGAGCCTGCACTCTGGAGCCCAGGAGCCAAAACTACTGAACCCCAAGCACCCTTGAGCCCATGCTCCACAATTAGAGAGTAGTCCCTGCTAGCACAGGGACTAGGGAAAGCACAACTAGGGAAAGCCTGTGCACAACAATGAAGGTTCAGTGGAGCCACAATATAAATAATAATAATAATTTGTTTTTAAAAGTTGACAGATTCATAATCCCTCTCAAAACACAAAAGTTACAAAAATCCAAACAGTGAGATACAGGTATCAGAATAGACATATGGATCAATGCCGCAGGACTGAGAATCTAGAAATAAATTCATACATCCACAGTCAAATGATTTTTAACAAGGGCACCAAGGCAGTTCAATGGAGAAAAACATAGTCTTCAACAAATAGTGCTGGGTAACTGGATATTCCACCCAAAAAATGAAGCAGGACCTTCATCTAACACATATATGAAAATTAACTCAAAATGGATCAAGACTGAAAGCTATAAGCTATAAAACTCCTAGAAGAAAACACAGATCTTTGTCACCTTGAAGCAGGCAGTGGTTTCTTAGACATAACATTTAAAGCACAAACAACAAAAGAAAAAAAAACAGATATACTGGACTTCATCAAAATTTTAAAAGCTTGTGCTACAAAACACCAAAGACCCCAAAGAAAGTGAAAAGACAATCTAAAATGAGAGAAATATTTGAAAATCCTCTTAAAAGGGGCTTATAAATGCTGCAATAAACACTTTCACATAAACCTGTTTGTATGACTGTGCAAGTAGAGGGACAGTACATATTGTTATGAAGGATCTAAAATACAGAGAAAATCTTAAAACTCAACAATAAAAAACCAAATAACAAAATCACGAAAGGAGCAAAGGATGTGAATAAACATGTCTCCAAAGGTATGCGAACAGTCAAAAAGCACATGAAAGGATGCTTGATATCATTAGTCATTAGGAAAATAGAAATCAAAACCAAACAATACCATTTCATAACCCACGGGATGGCAATTAAAAAAAAAAAGGAAAGAAAATAACAAGTGTTGGAGAGGCAGAGGAGAAATTAGTATAATAACTTTCTTGTATAAGAAAGTTCACAGCATTATTATTCATATTAGCAAAAAAAAAAAAATCAGAAACAACCCAAATGTCCCTCAGTTGATATATGGATAAATAAAACATGGCAGATGCATACAACAATCAAAAAAGGAATGAAATGACATATTCTATAACATGGCTAAATATTGGAAACATCCTAAAATTAAACAAGTCAGACACAGAACGTCACATTTATCCATTTACATGCAATATTCAGAACAGGCAAACTCAGAGACAAAAAGTGGTTTAATAGCTGCCAGAGGGTGGGGAAAGGAGAGAACAGAAGTGATTACTAATGGGAAAGGGGTTTCTTTTGGAGGTGATGGAAATATTCTGGAATTAAATTAATGTATGACTTTGTGACTATGCCAAAAAACACCTAATTGTATATTTTAAAATGGCAAATTCTACAGTATATGAATTATAACTCAAAAAAAAAGTATTCAGCTTCCAGATGACTTTGGGTTTAAACTACACAACCTGAATAAAGATTAACTGGGAGACTTACTTCAAGCATTTATAGTCATGGGACCATAGACAGTACAATTTCCCAAGTGTAGAAGATAGAGAAATGAGAGTCGTAACTAAGAAACCAGATGAGCAAGTACAAGGTAATTATTTCCAGAGCACAGTTCCTTTGAGATAAACTGCTATGAGTCAACGCACACTATAGCTGTACCTAACTTTAATCAAATCCAGTCCTTTTTATGAACGTATCTTCATTACAGATAAATAGAAGAGGGATAAAAATCACCATTTACTTCAAAAGTTTTTAAAAATCAAACAGAATGTAAAAAGAAACTAAAAGAGAATACAAACAGTTAATAAACGAACCAAATTTTATTGCAAATGGGTGACCCAACTGCACAAAACTATGTAGGGAACTTGCCTAAGGAACTTTGGAAAACAGATTTAGACCGTGTACTGTAAACCTAAGAAAAATGCTATACTGTAGTTTAAAAATGTATTTCTCAGACATCAGAGTGAAAAGCTACCTTTGCCTCTCCCCTTCAATCTACAACCACTAGACAGTTACACAATGCAACAAAGGTGATTCCGCCCAACACACCAACAAGCTATGAGAAAAATCAAAGCAGTTCAATGAGCTCAGGAATAAAATTAATGAACGGAAGGAACACTTCACCAAAGAGACTAAAACTCTAAGCAGGAACCAAACAGAAATTCTGGAGCTGAAGAGCAACTCAACAAACAAGACGAAGAATGAACTATAAAATACTGGAAATAGAGCAGACCATATGGAAGAGAGAATTAGCCAACTTGAAGACAGAAAGCTAGAAATGATACAACTAGAAGAGGAAAGAGAAACAAGGTACTTTTTTTAAAAAAAAGGAAATTCTGAATGGATAAGAAAGCTGTGGTACATATACACAATGGAATATTACTCAGCCCTTAAAAAGAATAAATCTGACTCAGTTCTAATGAGATGGATGAAACTGGAGCTGATTATACAGAGTGAAGTAAGCCAGAAAGAAAAACACCAATACAGTATACTGACACATATATATGGAATTTAGAAAGATAGTAATGATGACCCTCCATGTGAGACAACAAAAGAGACACAGAGGTATAGAATGGACTTTTGGACTCTGAGGGAGAGGGAGAGGGTGGGATGATCCGGGAGAATGGCACTGAAACATGTATACTATCATGTAAGAAACGAAGTGCCAGTCTATGTTCAATACAGGATACAGGATGCTTGGGGCTGGTGGCATGGGAGGATCCAGGGAGATGATATGGGGTGGGAGGTGGGAGGGGGCTTTGGCATTGGGAGATCGTGTACACCTGTGGCTGATTCATGTCAATGTATGGCAGAACAAATACAGAATTGTAATGTAGAATAAAAATAAAATAAAATAAAATTAACATGGAACCAGAAAAAAAATTTAAAAAGGGAAATTCTGTAAGAGCTATCAGAATCTTTCAGAAAGGGCAACATTAGGATAATAGGCATCCCACGAGAAGAGAGGGAGAAGGGAGCAGAGTTTATTTAAAGAAATAATAGCTGAGAACTTCCCAAGCCTGGAGAAGGAACCAGATATACAAGTCCATGAAACTAAGAGAACACCTAATTACCTCAATGCAAAAAGACCTTCTCCAAGACACTCTATTAAAATTGCCAAAAGCCAGGTATTTTAAAGGCAGCCAGGAATAAAAGGATGCTAACCTACCAAAAAAACCTAAGGCTTTCTGCAGATTTCTCAGCAGAGAAAGGTCAGGAGGGAGTAGAATAACATTCTCAAAATACTGAAAGATAAAACCTGTCACTCAGGAGTATTCTAGCCAGCAAAGTTATCATTCACATATGAAGGAGAAATACTTCCCCAGACAAACAAAAGTTGAGGGAGTTCATCTACACTAGACCTGCATCTGCAAGAAACAAAAAGGCATAAATACACAGAACTTTGAGCAAGGCAACAGACTCAGAAAATTGCAACTCTTCATGAGCATATGTTCTTTAACATGTCATTATATCATAAAGGTTAAAGGGGGAAAAAAATAGAAAAAATAACTACAGAAACTTCAATTTGCTAACAAACGCAACATAAACAGAGAAAATTAGAGACAACAAAAACACAAAAGAAAAAAAGGATGAAAACTATATAGTTAATTATTTCATCTTACCAGGAAAAAAAAAAATTTAATGTTTCTCACAGGGGGAAAGGTTAGCAATTCTGAAACTACTTTTGTGGGTATGCACAAGGACTCAACAAAGAAGTCAATATATTGTGGGTAAGAATCTGGGTTCCTACCTTTGGAGAAGGAAATGAAAGGGGAAAAAGGCTGGCCAGGGGGTGGGGGAACTAAATGAGTCTTGAGGTATGGGATGGGAAGTGGCAGCATCAATAAGAACTTGTAATTTTTATTTACATATTGATAGATAAGGAAATAAAAATGTGTGTTTATAATACAAACGTGTATTACTATACATATGTGTGCTAGCTCTGTCTACTGAGAGGACCTAGAAACAGTAACATCCCAACAGTACTGTGCACACCTGGCCCCAGATCTTGGCTTCTACATACCAGTCTCCAATAAAATAAATCTGACTTCTTTGAAAAAATGGTTTGATTCCATGGCTGTTGCAAACAGGTAAAACATGAGATATACCTAGAAACTGTGGTATCAGAAAGTGAATCAGTACTCACAAAATTACAGATGCATTGTATAATGGACAAAGCAGGCAAATTTGTAATTGTTCTCAATAACCAAAGCTGGAAAGATCTGAGCAACAAAGCATTATGTTTTAACTCATATGGTAAAAATAAATATCCACAGATCCATTTAAATAAATAACTGGGCAATTAGTAAATGGAGGGAAAAGATCAATTCTTTCTTAAAACAGAACTGCAATTAACAAATATAGAAGGAATGAGAGTACAGGAGTTCAGAACAGGTCTCCCCAAGATATACCACTTTGGTACGTGGGGTTTTTGAGCTAAAGGCAAAAGAGATCCGGTATGCTCAAGGGATACTACTGCTCAACCCTTGACAACCTACTACAGAATCTGAACTAGGGATTTTACCCAGAAAAAGAGTTACAACCAGAGATTAAGTTGCTTTATCAATATGGCAAAGCAAATATCTAATTACCAAACATGATCCTCTTGTCCTTGGAAGCCCCAGGCCCCTAACCCCATTCCTTACTCAGAATGGCATACTCATCTCATTTTACTTTCCTGTCTTTGAATCTCTCATATATGTGCAGTCTCTGTTTGTGGGGTTCCTGTACATACAAATTAAAACTTGATTTTCTCCTGTTAATCTATCTCATGCCATTCTAATTCTTAGACCAGCCAGAAAACCTAGAAGGGTAAAGTTTTCTTCCTCTCTGACAAAAGAAACAGAAAATCATCAGTAAGTCATCACCACAGTATTAACTGCTGCCAGCAAGAGCCTCCAACAGAGGCAAAAATTGGCCTGTGAAAAGCATGACGAGATGCAGGATGCTTGCAGTTTCAAAGTACCTCCTCACACAAGGAAGGTATTAATTACAATTGAATTATTACATTACAAAGAAAAATCACACATTATAAAACAACCAACTACCATTTTTAAAGCCTTCAGCTAACAACAATTATTTTACCAGTAATAACAGAGTTTAAAAAAGACCGCAGTCCTCCTTTTAAAGGAATCACTTTCCTTGAAATCTACAGACAAATGGTAGATTACTTCTCCTCCTTCCTCCTATGTCAATGACATTCATTTCACACAGTAGTTAATTGATGGACTTAATTGTACAGGCTATGGCAAAGCAATCACTTATGAAATCAAAGACATGACTGTAGCCTTCTTCACACGCTGTACTTACCTGACTTAAATGGCTATAGGTACAGCAGGGAGCTGTAAAAGCCCTTTCGGCAATTTGTGGTCAGATACAATAGCATCAAAAGCTACCAACTTTGAATCTTAAGATTTAAGCTGAATGACAGTTTGCTACCACAAAGTCACCTTTACTTTATTAACCTCTTGTGACAGATGGGGAAATTAATGTATAGGAAAAGAGAACTGTTTGGTTTTTTTTCCTACAGCTGCTGCTGCTAAGTCACTTCAGTCGTATCCAACTCTGTGCGACCCCATAGATGGCAGCCCACCAGGCTCCGCCATCCCTGGGATTCTCCAGGCAAGAACACTGGAGTGGGTTGCCATTACCTTCTCCATTTTTCCTACAGAGATAACAGTAAAAGATTCCTCAAAAATGACAATGCCACACAACTATATACATGTAAAGAAACATTAAACACAGTGAGAATATTAGAATGGTCCCTTACATTAGAACTGAAAATACATGTTTCCTGTCCCAAACATGTGTGGACGAGCTGGTAGTAATGTCCACACTTAACAAAAGAGAATAAAAAGATACCTGACAAGCAAATGAAAGTCACCTATCCAAACCTAAATAATCAAATCTAAAAGAAATCGCTGACTTGTAAGAGGAGGCTACTTGAAATTTTGTAACTGGATAAAAAGGAAAAGGACATCACAGACACGAGGCCTGCCATTTTCTGAAACAAATAACTCACAACACTTCAAAGAACAGTAATAATGCTTTCAAACAGGAGAATTTCTGAAAACTAGTGAAATAATGAATTTAACCTAGATTAAAAACTTTTAATCCTGATTTTAACATTTTTGCCTACTAATAGAAACAAATAATGAAATACTCAAACCCCAAGCCAATAGAGTCAAAAACAACATAATTTGAAGAAACTATGAGAAAAGTATTAAGATAATAAAAGCTGCTATAGTTTGCTAGGCATCCCACTCATCTCACAGAAAAATATGTGAAGCCTTGAAATTAGAAGAAAGATCAATGCCAAAAGTTATGTCCTCCAAATCTATTTACCAACCAAGGCAAAGGAAATTTGTATTTGTTGAGCAGCTTTTTCATGCCAGGGACTTACACATTTTGCCCTACTGGATCCCAACAAGCCTGAGGTAGAGTCATCATTCTCCCTTCACAAGTGAGGATACCAAGGCTTAGAGGAGTTAACTTCCTTGCCTTTGGCCAGAACAATGTTTCTCAATCTCAGCAGCACTGACATCTGGGGCCAGGTAATTATTTGTTCTGGTAGGGACAGGGGACTGTCCTGTAAATCACAGGATGTGTACCAGAATCACTAGCCTCTGTCCACTGCATGGCAAAAGCATCCTCCTACAGTTGTGATCAATGAAAACCTCTCTCAGTTCAGTTCAGTTCAGTTGCTCAGTCGTGTCTGACTCTTTGCGACCCCATGAATCACAGCACGCCAGGCCTCCCTGCCCATCACCAACTCCCAGAGTTCATTCAAACTCACATCCATCGAGTCGGTGGTGCCATCCAGCCATCTCATCCTCTGTCGTCCCCTTCTCCTCCTGCCCTCAATCCTCCCCAGCATCAAAGTCTTTTCCAATGAGTCAACTCTTCATATGAGGTGGGCAAAGTACTGGAGTTTCAGCTTTAGCATCATTCTTTCCAAAGAACACCCAGGACTGATCTCCTTTAGAATGGACTGGCTGGACCTCCTTGCAGTTCAAGGAACTCTCAAGAGTCTTCTCCAACACCACAGTTCAAAAGCATCAATTCTTCGGTGCTCAGCCTTCTTGACAATCCAACTCTCACATCCATACATGTCTACTGGAAAAACCATAGCCTTGACTAGAAGGACCTTTGTTGGCAAAGTAATGTTTCTGCTTTTGAATATGCTGTCTAGGTTGGTCATAACTTTCCTTCCAAGGAGTAAGCGTCTTCTAATTTCATGGCTGCAGTCACCATCTGCAGTGATTTTGGAGCCCTAAAAATAAAGTCTGAAACTGCTTCCCCATCTATTTACCATGAAGTAATGGGACCAGATGCAGTGATCTTAGTTTTCTGAATGTTGAGCTTTAAGCCAACTTTTTTCACTCTCCTCTTTCACTTTCATGAAGAGGATTTTAGTTCCTCTTCACTTTCTGCCATAAGGGTGGTGTCATCTGCATATCTGAGGTTATTGATATTTCTCCTGGCAATCTTGATTCCAGCTTGTGTTTCTTCTAGCGGCATTTCTCATGATGTACTCTGCATAGAAGTTAAATAAGCAGGGTGACAATATACAGCCTTGACGTACTCTTTTTCCTATTGGAACCAGTCTGTTGTTCCATGTCCAGTTCTAACTGTTGCTTCCTGACCTGCATATAGGTTTCTCAAGAGGCAGGTCAGGTGGTCTGGTATTCCCATCTCTTTCAGAATTTTCCACAGTTTGTTGTGATCCACACAGTCAAATGCTTTGCCGTAGTCAATAAAGCAGAAATAGATGTTTTTCTGGAACTCTTGCTTTTTCAATGCTTCTAGCCCAAGCGATGTTCAATTTTAAAACAAACTTCTCTTCACATACAATGTGACCTTCAACCCCGTCCCTCTGGCCAGCCCCCACATCAGCCAAGTCCTCCAGCCAGTCAGCTGCACCTCCACGCACCCACTGGCACTGGTTCTACAGGTACAGTCACTTCTGACTCAACCCTCCCCAGCATTCCCTATTACTGAGATATTGTCCAAGTTCTGCTCATTTTCTGAGGAGTAAAATGGCTCTCTCATCCATCCCTATCCCCCATTTCCATCATTCTAATGTAGACACATGGCCAACTCCCTTCCTTTCTTCCACCAGTAGAAATCGGAAGAAACTTACCTCTTGATCCTTCAAATGAATTAAGGGTACACATCAAGGTATCATAACAGACTACCAACCTCTAGGGTCGGGGGGCTGGCAGATATTAAAGAGTGGTCTGCAAACACCATATCCTCTTTTTTTGGAGTGGGAAAGGAAACTGCAATTTAACATCCCATCACAGTAAACAGCAGCCCTGACAAGCATGAAGAAAAGGACACCGAGAGATTAGTTCATCTGCCATTAAAAAGTGGCTCTCATGCTATTCCCGGCACTTGTGCCATGAATCACTTTTGTGTGTTCCAAGTGAATGTAGAACTGACACTCAAGGGAAGTGAGATAAGATTCCCAAAGAAAGCCTGAACCAACCAGCATTTCTGCCCATCCCAATCTATAAACACAGAGGTAGGTGCAGCAAACATTCCACTAGGGACACTCCAACACAGACAATCAAACAATCTAGTGAAATAACTGCATATATGGGTGGACTCCGGGAGTAGAGGCCTGCTGTGCTGCGGGTTCATGGGGTCACAGAGTCGACACGACTGAGTGACTGAACTGAACTGAATTCAATAAAGACATATAACACATTCATAACATGATATACAGCACCAAAATGTTAATTTATTTAGCAAATGAAAGGCTTTGAGGTGACATAAAAATCCAGGATCTGTTTTAAATCTGATCTCTATTCTACACAGACAATAGAACTTCATTATATTAATGGTTCTTAGGAAATGCTTTGTTGTGACTTTAAGACATCACAATCAAGATAACTTTAAATTCAGTACCTGAAATTGACACCCTAATCAAAAGTTTTAATTTATAATTCACAGTTTAAAAAAAAACAATGATCAAGAAAAGTATTATGGGTAACTTCTTAAATACTTCTGCCTTATTATTCTGAGTTTTCCTGTAAAGAGTTGAACATTAAACACCAGTACAGGGTAGCAAATATATTCAGTGTCAGGGTCCTACTACTATTCCAACTTTTCAGATTATTTGTTTTATGTAAATAATAAATAAAAATAATTTCTACAAGGATCCTTCAATGTCTCAGAGTTTTTTGAAAGAATAAAGAAATTCATTGTGCTAAATTGCTAGTATTTCCTCATGAGGGATACAGGTTTAAGTCTGTGTCATCATGAAATGATCAAAAGCCAAGCCAAAAGATCTCCCTTAAGAAATTATCATTAACGGGAATATTAAAGACATAATCTTATTCATACATTCTCTAATACCAGATGCAGAAAGACTGAAGCTGAATTAGATGCCCAGTTAGGAACCATCTTAAAATGATGCTTCTGACCCTTGCTGTTACTGTCTTTCTCTTTCTTTAACCTACTATATATAGCCTTGTAATATTTCATTCCATTTTTTCCTAAATGTATCCAGTAAGCTTAGCCTAAACTAACCTAATATGAGTAACTGCCTTGTAAAGTCGATTCGCCTTATCCACAGGTTCTGTATGGCAGATTCAACCAACTGCAGAACAACAACAACAACAAATTTCAGAAAGTTTGACAAAGCAAAACTTGAATTTGTTGCGTGTTAGCAACTATTTGCATTGTTTCTACAGGTATTTACATAACATTTAGATTGCATTAGGTATTATATCGGAGAAGCCAATGGCAACCCACACTCCAGTACTTTTGCCTGGAAAATCCCATGGACGGAGGAGCCTGGTGGGCTGCAGTCCATGGGGTCGCTAAGAGTCGGACGCGACTGAGCAACTTCACTTTCACTTTTCACTTTCCGGCACTGGAGAAGGAAATGGCAACCCACTCCAGTGTTCTTGGAATCCCAGGGATGGGGGAGCCTGGTGGGCTGCCGTCTACGGGGTCGCACAGAGTCGGACAGGACTGAAGCAACTTAGCAGGTATTATAAGCAGTCTAGAGATAACTTACAAGTGTAAGGGAGCATGTACACAGGCTATATGTAAATTATGACACCATTCTGGATCACGGACTTGAGCATCCTCAGATTTTGCTATCTGTTGGGTTCCTGGAACCAATTCCCAGATACTAAGAAAAGACAAGCTCTAAGATGTATACCTTTGTCAGTATTAACTTAAAACCTTAAAGCTGGAAGACATATTAACCAATGGTATATAAATACCAGCCATATAAGTTCAAGAGGAAATTGCACTAATGGCCCTTTTTTTTTTTGAGGTATCTTTTCCTGCAAGAAACGATGGCATTAACCAAGAGTTCACCCAACAAGTTTTTACTTTACTGTCTTTTACCAACACTTGTCCTCATGAAAACTGTAAAAATAATCTTGTCACAACTGATGCCTGAAATTACTATAAAGAAAATCTGTCTTTTAACAAAGTAAAGGTGGGAAGAACTTTTGAACATATAAAGAGATCTTTAAAATGTTACATGTAACAATGGTGTAATTTAAAATTATCCCAGCTAATTTTACCACCAAGCTAAGGTGTTCTTAGAGCTTCCCTTGCAGCTCAGTTGATAAAGAATCTGCCTGCAATGCAGGAGACCTGGGTTCAATTCCTGGGTTGGGAAGATCCCCTGGAGAAGGAAATGGCAACCCATGCCAGTATTCTTGCCTGGAGAATCCCATAGACAGAGAGGAGCCTGGCAGACTACAGTCCATGGGGTTACACAGAGTCAGACACGACTTAGTGACTAAACCACCACCAAGGTGTTCTTCCTACTTTAAAACAAAATTTAAACTTGATTATGAAATGTAAACAGATTATGGTTAACCAAGATCACAAAACAAAATCAGCCCTGAGGTTCAAGGGAGATGTTCCCTAGAATATTTTGATACTGCTTCAGTTAAAAGAGTTGAATTCTGCTGACATTAAATGAATAATAAAAACATTAAGACCAATCACGTCTTTAAGGCTGAATTGTCAGAAGACTGCATTTTACCAATGTTCTCTGCAGCATCCTAACTCTGGGTTAAATTACTACAGTTTATAAAATTCTACCACATAATCTCTTTTAGTTTCAACTCTTTTCTAGAAATACTAATTTATTTTGTTAACAAAATGACAAACATAATAAATTATTTTCCACAGCTAAAGATATAAAATATTTTTACAACTTGGTTTTCTATTATTTCCTGCTAAAGAAATACAATTAAGAGGGCTTCTCATCCCTTTTTCCTTACAGTTCCTCCAACTATCCTAATACAATCTTTTCTTAACACATTTCCAGTGATTAACAATTTGAACTTGAATAATAAACTATTTTAAAAAGTGCAAAGAAACATACTATCATTTTCAAATGCTATCCAAAACGCTCAAGTGATTTTATTCTAGATGGACTAGCCTATCCTCTAACCTTAAATTAAGCATGTCCTAAAATCTTGAAGGTTATTAATGTCTATATTTAAGGTTACGTTAAATAGTTTCATGTGTATTAAATTTATAGTGGTTTTTCTATGGAAAAGACCAGATTTGTTCCAAAGGAAAAATCCATTATTGGGAAGGATTTGCAAATTATCCAGCTAGAAATAGCTTTTCTAATAAATCATGCTTTTAAACATCCAAATGATAAATTTTTAAAAATCAAAAAAGAGCCATTTATTTGTGCATCTTCAATTCCTACATGCTATCTGCTTTGATCTAGGATGTGGATAAAATCCTAACCCACGAATGGAAGTGTAGGATCAGTCCCTGAAATTCCAGGAAACTAACACTTCAGATACTTCCAGTGACTGACTGGAGTATTCATCCTGGAGGCTAAGGCTAAAAACTGGTCAAGGTTTGCCGATAAAGTGGGAGAGAGGTCCAGAAGAATCAAAACTGAAGTGCAGAAAGAAATGAGCACTGTGGCTGAAAGGAGTCATACAGATGAAGCTGGAGACATGGCACACATCCTAGGACCTCCAGGCTCCTGATCCCGGAGCCACTGGCAATTCCATCCTGCGCACTCCCAGAGGTAGGGGGAACTTACCTACACACCAACCAGAGTCATCTCTGTTTCTGGGGAACAGCAGCAATCAATCACTCAGACACTCCCCAGGCTGTGTATCAGCCATCCTCCTGGGCACTTTACATACCAGGCTTCATTCTCTCCTTCCACTCTCCTTCCAAAAAAAGGCATTTAGCCCATTTACAGATGGAAAAACTTAGCACCTAAGAATGCTTTAGAAACTGAGTAACTCATGAGACTTTTAGGAGAGGGAAAAAAAGTACCTGACAGGATTCAAATCTAAGCCCGCCTCTTTTACACTGTCTCCTGGTTTCTTGGCAGAGCTCCAATTTTTCTCTATGGGCTTAAGGCTTTAACACCAAAGAAAATTCTGCCCTTAACTCCACCCATTCCAAAACTAACAATGACAACTTCATACAGAGCATTCTGGCCACTACTGTACCCCCTTTCAATATTCAATGTCATAACAACATTACTATGTAAACACTAGGCAAGGCTACTTACAATTAACATTTACTGAGCACTGCCACATATTTTTTCTAAACACTAACAACCTAAATGCTACTCACATGTGGTGTGTATGCTCAGTTGCTCAGTCATGTTCAACCCTTTGAGACCCCATGAACTGTAGCCTACAAGGCTCTTCTGTCCATGGGATTTTCTAGGAAAGAATACCGGAGTGGGTTGCCATTTCCTACTCTATGGCATCTACCCTACCAGGGATCCAACCGGCGTCTCCTGCATCTTCTGCACTGGCAGGCGGATTCCCTACCACTGCATCACCTGGGTAAACTCTTACCAATATCTTTATTTCACAGATAAAGAAACCAAAACAAAACCAGCTTTATTAATGTGCACAAGGCCACATGATGGTAAGTGGGGATCCAGCATTCAAATCAAGTTGTCTGGCTCCACAATGCATATCTTCAATGCCAGCCTTTCTCTCTCCCAAGAGAATTTATGCAGGGTTTCTCATTTAACTCTTCTAAATATGTAAGCTGCTAAGTCACTTCAGTCGTGTCCGACTCTGTGCAACCCCATAGATGGCAGCCCACCAAGCTCCCCCGTCCCTGGGATTCTCCGGCAAGAACACTGGAGTGGGTTGCCATTTCCTTCTCCAATGCATGAAAGTGAAAAGTGAAAGTGAAGTCGCTCAGTTGTGTCCAACCCTCAGCGACCCCATGAACTGCAGCCTACCAGGCTCCTCCGTCCATGGGATTTTCCAGGCAAGAGTACTGGAGTGGGGTGCCATTGCCTTCTCCGAAATATGTAAGCTAAATATTATCAATCCCATTTATAGATGTTTCCAGAGGGGCTTAGAAAGATGAATTTACTTAAAAGTCACACAACTTTTAGTAGTTAAGGTATAATTCCAATCCATTTGTTTCACACCCGTAAGATGCTAATATACCTTATCTGACAGAGAACACTGTCTATAAAAAGGAAAGCAATCTATGTATTTCAAAATGGCCAATCGATTTTCAACATTTCTAGGCTATATACAAGTTCTTAAAAATGTTTTAAGAAAAAGGAAAAAACAGTGCTATGGGAATGAAAAGCTGACAAAAATGGCCTCGATTATTATGAGGCAGAAACCACCACCAGTTTTTAAGAATGGAATAACCTTTTACTATGAGGCCAAATTATTTAACCATAAAGTACCAGACTCAGTCAGCCACAAGTGTACACCCAGCTTCCAAGCACAACCACTCCCTCCCACCTCATCCCATCTCACAACCACTCCCTCCCACCCCAACAGACAATGAGAATCAGCTTTATTAGTCATATTCCTTTTCAAGAAAGAGCAAGAAACAGAAAAGCAACATGTAATAATCCACTGACTTTAGGCTATACTCTTAATTCTGGTAACATTCTAAAAGCAGAAGCTCAAGTTTCACATGTTATTTAAGATGCAACTACCAACAAACAGGCATGTGAATGCATTTAATATTCTTTGTCTTTTGTGAGGAAAAGATCTGCCTTCCTTAAAGCTACTAACACAGACAAGGCAGAAAAAAAATTCAAAAGGTGATTTTCCATACTACCAACAAAAACACTGCTTTCGAATGCTGTTTCTAAAGATCCAATTAGACAGTAAACATCCTCTGCAGTTATTTACATTAGTATTTCAGAATATGTCTTCTACCAATTATCCATCCAGAGTAAAATTAAGCAAGATAATCATGCCTTTTGTCATATTTCTCTCACATCCCAGGGGTCCTCAACAACAAAATAGATTATCACATATAAGAAACGTCTATTTTAAAATAACTAGTCCTACTTGTTACAATCAACCTTAGGTTTTCAACAATGGAAAAACAAATTAGAAAGCAACCAGAAAGCCCAATTGCAGCTCTGCTGTACCAGGTGCAGATTTTAAAATCCAAAGATACATGAGGACAAAATGTTATCTGTAAACATCTTTCATAGCATCTTGCAGCCCCACTTTATTTAAAAAAAAAAAAAAGGAATAAATTTAAAAGATAATCTCACACAAGTCAGTCCAAAGAATAGTGCAGTTCTTCCAAGAGGGAAAAACAATGACATTTATTCAGAGTTGTTCGATGATTTTAAAAAAAAACAACAGTGCTGTGTATGAAAGCATTAAATATTTTATAAGGCCAAAGGAATCGAGTGACATGTGAATGATAATCCGGTGTATTTGCAGCGTCCAGTGGACGAACAGGTTACACTGTCAACCTCCTATAAAGCATGTTTTGAAACGAGGAGGAACTTTTAAGAAAGGAAATCACTTCATAATATTTAGCTAAAGTCAGACTTGATTTTTGTGAACTGAAAAACACTGAATTTTTTTCCCCAAAATTGAACTTTAATAAAAAAAATTTGTTTTCTTTCTTATAAAGGAATCCACTTAAATCAAGGTAAATCAAATAAAGGCAAATACAGAGGGATGCAGTGCAGAGCCTTCCCTTCCCATCTTTACCTCCCATGGAGTGATTCCTCTCTGAAAGCTATGGAAACAGCAGAGATGCCGTCTGAAATGAAAACTTCCCTTCCAAACCCCAAGCTAAAGAAAGCAGGTTCCTCCAGAAAGCATTATCAAGCTCAGTCACCCTACAGAACCTTAATTTCTGAAACTCCCTATGTTACGAAAATACAAGCTAGATATCTCAGGAAGGCAATTCCTTGGACACTTCACAATCGAAGAAAAAAATAAAATCAGAACCAAAACCGTGGGGAAAGACAACTTAAAAGCCAACCACCACACCCTCAACTCCGCGCTGCAACCCGCCTGCCGGGGGGCCTTTACCTTCATCTTCCATCGAAACTGCACTTGGGTTGATGGCTACAAAGTCTTTAGTGTCAGCCACGGCCACACTGGGAAGAAGGAGAGGAGGAGAACAAGAGAAGCCCCCGGAATCCCAGGCTGTCACCCCCGCTCCCGGCCACGCGGCCCGCGGCTGCGCCCACCACCCCTAGCAGCAGCATCTGCAAGAGAAACCGGAGAGGCAGCGCTGACGGGGGCGGGGAGGGACCACCGCCCACCGCCCCAGGAGCTCCAGGCCCCGCGCCCGCGCCCCGGCCGCCCGCATCCCCCAACTCACGCCGGCCGGGCAGCGCCCCGGAGACGCCCCCAGCCGGGTACTATGGACGCCACCCCCGCCCCGGACCTAGAAGTTTCTGGAAACGGGGGTACAGTGGGTAATCCGGGCGCCCTCCCCTCAAAGCCCCAGTCCCCTCTCTAGGCTGCGGGGAACTCACCCGCAAGCTCGCGGGAGCGGCTTGCCAAGCGGCGGCGCCGTACGGGCGCCTCTCCCGGCGTGAGGGCGGTGACCGGGAGGGCGGGCGGGGCGGGAAGGGGAGCAGGTGAAGAGACCGGTCTCGAGCCGGCCCGGGCTCGATGCGGCCGCGCTGGTCTGCTCCCGCCTCCGCCTCCTGGGCTCCGCCCTCCCAGCCGCCCGCCGCCCCGGCGCGCCCCGCACCCCGGGTTCGCCCCGCACTCCCGGGCGCCCGCGGACCGAGCTTTGTCGCCGCTACTTCCGCTGTGAGGGGCGCGGGCGCAGGCGCACTAGCATGCCCGGGCGGGGACGGCGGAAGTGAGCGGAGGCCAGGTTGCCGGTCCGGAGGGGCTGCGGCTAGGGGCGCCCGCTCCGATCCTGTCTCCCCTGCTGTCACCCCTATCCTACTCCAGAGATGTGCTCGGCCTTTCCACGCACCTGCCGGGCAAAAGTGTGGGAGAGCCACCGGCTCCCCCGCGCCTGCCGCGCCTCCTCAGGAGGCAGCCGCGGGGTCGGTCCGAGCGGGCCGGCGCAGCCATGTTCGCGGCCCGCGAGATGTTTGAGCGCCCGGACGATGAGGCGGGGAGCCCCTCCCGCCGGGCGGCCGTCACAATCTAGGCGGGCGACGCGCGGACCCGCAGCCTCGCTCGCAGGCCTGTCACGGCTGCTCTCCGCTGACCGCGGGGCAGGTCCCCGCGGGGCCACGTCTCAAAGTTCCATCCCGATGGGGTTCAGCCTCAGCGCACTCGGGCAGAGGAGCCGAGATCATCGGTTCCAGTGTGCAACCGGAGAGGCTAGAACAGTTAAAGGCCTCGCGCCCCCAGATGGAAGCTAAGGAACCAGCGTTGCCTTCAGCCTCTTTCGGCACTTGAGATTTCCCCTTGCTCAGCACCTAACCTAGACCCCCATCAAGTCAGTTTTGATGGACAGTTGAGTTTAATAATCCCTGTTAAGTCTGACATAGCAGAGGTTGAACCTAAATGCTCTCGCCCCCAAATCCACTAGAGGGCAGGTCTATACCTGCTGAGTTCCAGGGCATCCTGCAAAGAATTAAGGAGATGGCAAAAGAAACGTCTTTCCTTATATGCTTAGAGGTGTTTTTCTTCATCTACACTTAGGCCTGTTGAAAATTTTGCTCACCCCTGTAACATATCCTTATGTGCTCTTACCACATGTACAGCATCAAAATAAACAAAGGGACAGGGTTACCTATTCTGGCCCCAGGATAAGTGGAACTTAGTGTAGGATCAAAAATCCTGATTGAATCATAGATTGAAGAAACATCACGATTTTATTCTGTGAGGTCACTTTAAAATTTCAAAAGTGAAACCCTAAAATCACACTATATATATAGCCATCTTTGGCTTGTATGCTTTTTGTTTGTTTAGGGCTGATACGTGTAAGATTATGATCAGTACAACAATGAAAGTTCTATCTCTTACTCAATGTTTTAATCAATTTGGAATGAATGTTACTGTTGTCCTATATCTAAAGTAGGAAATGCACAGTTATAGACATTATTCGTTATTAACGTGTGATCTTACAAAACAGAGGGTAATTCTCCATTAAATTGCTTTGATGAGCTCGAAAATTTTTTTCGAAGGCAACTTTTCACAGTTATTTGTTGTAAACTGCAATACTCCTGCATTGCTACTGAATTCCTAGTTAATACCTCCTCCATAGACTTATCACTCCATGATTTATATCTAAAGTAACTTACAATGGAATTTTAGTCTTTGGTTGCCTCTGTTTTAAAAGCCATTATCTGTATTGCCAAGACAAAAAACCTGATTAACACCAACGTTGTCCAGAAAAATTGTTACATACTTCATTCTTAACCCATTGGCAGTTATCTCACAAATTCCAGGGCATGGCAGTAAGAAAAACCCGTAAAGAGTAGCTTTCAACCACTTAGCTGATTCTTAAGCTTCATCAACATATCTCTACAGTCAGTCAGTTCAGTCGCTCAGTCATGTCCAACTCTGTGATCCCATGAACCACAGCATGCCAGGCCTCCCTGTCCATCACCAACTCGAAGAGTTTACCCAGACTCATGTCCACTGAGTTGGTGATGCCATCTAACCATCTCATCCTCTGTCGTCCCCTTTTTCCTCCTGCCTTCAGTCTTTCCCAACATCATGGTCTTTTCAAATGAGTCAGCTCTTCACATCAGGTGGCCAAAATACTGCAGTTTCAGCTTTAACATCAGTCCTTCCGATCCTCTATACTATGCCTGTACACCACCTCCACCAAGCTGGCCAGTATTAGTAACACCAACTTTGACTTCCTATGTATATGAAAAGTATCATTTGTTAACAATATTCAAATAGGAGCAATGGGGAATGCTTTGGCCACAAGCTTCAGCAATCTCCCTTCTCTCAGCATCTCCTCTGATAAATTAACGTGCATGAAACTTTGATGTAGCAGTCTTCACTTCCTCATCTCTGCGAGAAGGGGACTAAAGTGTAGGAACACTGCATTACCTACATTTATGTGTGTATATATGCACAACATGCATATATATTATGAGACTTTATAGATCTAGACATAATATCCACCCTCTTTTTCCCTCAAAAGAGCATTGTGACGATCTGATAAAGATGAAGACAGGTTGTGAATTATAAGCTATGAAAGTTTAAGATTATCATACAGAAAAACCAGCTAAAGTATGCACTATAAGGAGCTAAAATAAGATTGATGGCAACAAAAGGTATTATGTTCAAGTTTCCTCTTAATTCTTCTTTAGAAATAAATGCTCTAAAAATCTTTACCCCCATTTTCTTAAAATATTTAACCTATAAAATTAAATATGTCTAATGCAAAAAGGTGGTCACACATGAGCAATAGAGGGGAAATTTGTCAGACATCTCTTCTTTGGGGAGTATTAAAAAGAGGGAATATTGAGGAAGGACAGACATGATGTTCTAATTTTATTAATACTGTACCTTATTACACAAAGGTTGTGAGGTATCCTGTTTTTAGTACCAAATTTGATAGCTGGCATTTTTATAAACCTGGATTATAAAGATATATGTGGCCTTTAGGATTTAAAATTACCTTAGGAAAGGTTATATTTTAAAATCTCTCCTCAATGTCTTGACTTTTAATTTGTTTAAACTACTCAAAGTTAGTAATTAAGAAATTTTTCATAACTGCTGGAAGAAAAAGCTGACATATTTGAAACTGAATCTTTTAAAAGCATACAAAGACAATACTTTGTTTTTGTAAGTTGACCCACTCCAACAGAACAAGAAAAGTATTTTTCTTCTTACAGGATAAAGAACACGCTAAAGGACATGCTACTACGGGTCACACTTGAGAAAATACAGTCTTATTCCAAGAAATGTCCTATGAAATGAATGTCATAACAACAACCTTCCAGTATTGCTATAGATCTCCTTGGTTCTATGTTTTAGCAGTAGTGGAAGTGTAAAAGCTGGAAGCAAGAATAAAAATCAAATGGGCTCAAAAATGAGCAGTAGGAACAAGGGAATTTAAAGCATATTCTTTTAATTTTTAAAGCAGTTTATTCCAAATATGTCTCAGGTCCCCTGTTCAAGGGTTCTGAGCATGTAGTGATGTTTGGGATCTTTGGCACATAGTACTATCAGTCTTCTGGGTTGGAGATAAGGGCAGGTTGGGGTGCAGGTGAATGAGGAAAGAAAGAGAGGGAGGAAAAGTGAGTGTGACTTCATGTCCAAGAACCAACTCTGCACTTGATTATTTCCATGGAAAATACCATAGAATATTCCACATTACCTATACAATGTAAGATTTGAGATTCAAATGTACCTATTTAAAAGCCACTCTGTCCAGTTTTCAGGCTGGCATAATTCATCTCTAGTCCCAAAATATATTGTCTATAGTAAATATATAATAAAAGACCTATTGAATAAATGGGTAATCTGAAAAATTTTTGTTGTTTTTCAGTCACTCAGTTGTGTTCTACTCTTTGCAACCCCATGGACTGCAGCACCCCAGGCTTCCCTGTCCTTCACCATCTCCAGGAGCTTGCTCAAATTCTTATCCATTGAGTTGATGATATCATCCAACCATCTCATTCTCTGTCATCCCCTTCTCCTCCTGCCTTCAATCTTTCCCAGCTTCAGGGTATTTTCCAATGAGTCAGTTCTTTTCATCAGGTGGCCAAAGGATTGAAGCCTCAGCTACGGCATTAGTTCTTCCAATGAATATTCAGGGTTGATTTCATTTAGGACTGACTGGTTTGATCTCCTTGCAGTCCAGAGGACTCTCAAGAGTCTTCTCCAAAACCATAGTCCAAAAGTTCTTCGGCGCTCAGCCTTTTTACGGTCCAACTCTCACATCCATACATGACTACTGAAAAAACCATAGCTTTGACCAAATAGACCTTTGTCAGCGAAGTAATGTCTTTGCTCTTCAACATGCTATCTAGCTTTGCCATAGCTTTTCTTCCAAGGAACTAGCGTCTTTTAATTTCATAGCTGCAGTCACCATCTGCAGTGATTTTGGAGCCCCCAAAATAAAGTCTGTCACTGTTTCCATTGTTTCCAGCTTGTGCTTCATCCAGCCTGGCATTTCACATGATGTATTCTGCATATAAGTTAAATAAGCAGGGTGACAATATACAGCCTTGATGTACTCCTTTCCCGATTTGGAACCAGACCATTGTTCCACATCCAATTCTAACTGTTGCTTCTTGACCTGCATACAGGTTTCTCAGGAGACAGATAAGGTGGGCTGGTATTCCTATCTGTTTAAGAATTTTCCACAGTATGAACAAAGCTAGTGGAGGTAATGGAATTCCAGTAGAACTGTTTCAAATCCTAAAAGATGATGCTGTGAAAGTGCTGCACTCAATATGCCAGCAAATTTGGAACTCAGCAGTGGCCGCAGGACTAGAAAAGGTCAGTTTGCATTCCAATCCCAAAGAAGGGCAATGCCAAAGAATGTTCAAACTAATGCACAGTTGCACTCATTTCACAAGCTAGCAAGTTAATGCTCAAAATTCTCCAAGTTAAGCTTCAACAGTATGTGAACCAAGAACTCCCAAATGTTAAAGCTGGATTTAGAAAAGGCAGAGGAACCAGAGATCAAATTGCCAATATCCATTGGATCATAGAAAAACCAAGAGAATTCCAGAAAAGCATCTACTTCTGCTTCACTGACTATGCTAAAGCCTTTGACTGTGTGGATCACAACTGTGAATACCTGGAAGAGTCATCATAAAAAAATTTCATTGTTGAATGAATAAACATAATCCCACTGTTACTTTGCTTCTTGTTTTCTATGAACAAACAAAAACATGAGTCTCTGCTTTCCTGTAAAGCAAAAAAAAAAAAAATGGATTTTCAAAGGTTTAAAAATGAACTCACATCTCCAGACCACAAAAGGGTTAGCTAGGACAACTTGATCTGAAAGAAAGAGGTACTAATCATTAACATGAGTATTAAGTATCGAGTACTGCCCAGAACAGATGGATTTTGAACTCAGGTAACCATTTGAAATTTAAAAATATCAATGTTGAGGTGGCTTCTGTGCAAGTAGGAAATTTCAGCTGAGCTTGTGCTTTAGATTCTAATGGCATGCATATCAATGCCTGAGAAAGCCAAAAACACTCGAATTCTCAGTACAATCTTCAGTTAATTCCTTAGAGACATCCACTCTTCAGTTATTTCCTTAGATCCATGGCATCTACTCTTAATTCTTGGAAAAGATGACTCAGAGATGAGGTGTAAGCCATAGGACTTAGAAAAACCAAGAAACTTAAACTGCTATTGGCCAATACCTCCTACTAACTTTGAAAGCCTTGCTTATGGGTTGGATGTCATAAGTAGTTGAAATTATTGGACAGATTCCATAGTGTGTCTGCCAGGCCCCTGCTGTGTTGGCAGTAATAGCCTAGGCCTCCTCCCTCCATTTAAAAGCTTCCTTAATTTCATATCAGTAACACCTTCAATCTCTCTTTACTTTGCTGCACACTGGGATCTGAGAAAGCCTTAGGAAAGGCTGCATTTCTTCAGACCTCCAAAATGATTCATTTTACACATAAAGTTTTCTACCCAACCATTTTCTAGACATGAAATACTTTTGCAAAGCTTGCATCTTTACCTGAACTTGTTCCCTGTCTTTCCAGGCCACCCACAGAAATTATTTCCCTCTACTGCACTTCCCAGTGGGAGAACAAATGAGAAAAAAGGCACCAAAATGCCATTATGATAATAAATGAAAGAGAAATCCACAGCCCAGAAATTTCCCAAAGCTTTATGAAGATGCTGAAGGTTAGCCTAGGACAATCAAACAGACCATGTTTCTGTTGAGCATCTTACACAAAATGGAGGACCCACACCAAAGGAATGGAGCAAGATAGGTGATAGAGGAGGAGAACTGCCAATTGGCAGGAAAAAGCTTTAACAATGCAAGCAAACTTAAAGTATAAAAACTTCAGGTTAGAAGATCTATCACTACAAATAAAGACCAGGGACTTTCCCAGTAGTGCAGTGGCTAAGAATCCACCTGCATGGGTTAGATCCCAGACAGGGAATGAAGTTCCCACATGCCATGCTGCAACTACTTAGCCCACATACTCTGGAGCCTGGGCAAGGCAACAAAATATACCACATGGGGCAACCAAGATCCCATGTGCCACAACTAATGCAGTAAAATAAATATTTTTTTTAAAGATCAGATGGAAAATTAGATTAGCAGCACTTACAATATAAGCTCAGACAACTTTATTTTTGCTTTTTTTCATGATAAAAGACAATGATCATGTAGCCTCTTTCAGAAGGTATTTTGAATAATTTAATATTGCCAAATTATCCCCCTTTATTTGGGAGATTAGGAAAATGTGGATTCTAGAAAGAAAAAGAGCTCTCTACAAGACAGGAACAAGTAAACTGAAGTGCAAAGTGGTGGCTTGAACCAGTCCTACCAGTCCTCAGTTCAACAAGTTGACACCCAAACTGTTTTCTAAGAAACATGCTTCACAACTACTGGGAATACTGGGCAGTGGTCCACTCTACTAGGTTGGTGCAGAGTAATTGAGGTTTTGCATTGTTGAATTTTGCCACTTGATATTGAAATACATTCTTGAATAAATGTGGTTTTGTTATATATCATTTTAATGCACATTTCTCACTTTATGTTTGTTTGTTTTTTTTGCTCATTTCCTCGTTAATATTTGCTGTTTATTTGTTTTAGACTAGGGAAAGGATGTTGGACAAAAAGCAAATTTGAGTGATTTTCTTATTCAGGTTCAAAATGGGTTGTAAGGCAGCAGAGACAACTCACAACATCAAAGTGCCTTTGGCCCAGGAACTGATAATAAATACACAGTGCAGTGGTGGTTCAATAACTTTTGCAAAGGAGAGAAAAGCCCTGAAGATGAGGCGTGCAGCCATGGTGGGTGATTAGAAGTTGACAACAACCAATTGAGAATATCATCGAAAGCTGATCCCCTTACAACTACACAAGAACCTTCCTAAGAACTTGATGTCAACCATTCTATGGTCATTCAGTATTTGAAGCAAATCGGAAAGGTGGAAAAGCTGGATAAGTGGGTGCCTCATGAGCTGACTGCAAATAAAAAAATCGTCTACACAATAATGAACCATTTCTCAATCAGATCTTGATGTGCAATGAAAAGTGGATTTTACACAGCAAATGGTTATGAACAGCTCAGTGGCTGGACCAAGAAGAAACTTCAAACCACTTCCCAAAGCCAAACATGCACCCAAAAATGTCATGGTCACTCTGTGTTGGTCCACTACAGCTTTCTAAATCCTGGCAAAACCATTATATCTGAGAGGTATGCTCAGCAAATTGATGGAAAGTGAAAGTGAAAGTGTTAGTTGCTCAGTCATGTCCAACTCTGTGTGACCTCATAGACCAAAGCCCACCAGGCTCCTTTGTCCATGGGGATTCTCCAAGAAAGACTACTGGAGTGGGTGGCCATTCCCTTTTCCAGGGATCTTCCCGCCCCCAGGATCGAAACTGAGCCTCCTGTCTTGCAGGCAGATTCTTTGCCACCTGAGCCACCAGGGAAGCCCAGCAAATTGATGAGATGCACTGAAAACTGCAGCACCTGCAACTGGCATTGCCCAACAGAAAGTGCCCAATTGTCCATGACAAAGCCTGACTGCATATGGCACAGCCAGCCTTCAAACGTTGAAGGAATTGGGATATGAAGTTTGGCCTCATCTGCCATATTCACCAGACCTCTTGCCAACTGACTACCGCTTCTTCAAGCATCTTGACAACTTCTTGCAGCGAAGATTCTTCCAGAACCATCAGGAGGCAGAAAATGCTTTCCAAGAGTTTGTCAAATTCCAAAGCACAGTTTTTATGCTCTGGGAATAAACACTTATTTTGTCTGGCAGAAATTCGTGAATTGTAATTATTCCTATTTTGATTAATAAAGATGCATTTGAGACTAGTTTAAATTATTTAAAATTCACAGTATGAAACTGCAATTACATTTGTACCAACCTAACAAAATATTTAACAATGAGCTAACAAACTAGAAATGGCATCAGGCACTATGAGGAGAGTAAAAAGAGCTTTGTTCTACTCCAAATGATAAAGTACATCTTGTAATGAGTGTTACAGTGTTCCTCAAACATCCACCTATCAGCAGTTTCAGCATCACTTGTAGAGTTATAAGAAATGCAGATTTTTAGATCGGACCCAGACCTACTAGTAATGCTCAAAATTCTCCAAGCCAGGCTTCAACAGTACGTGAACCAAGAAATTCCAGATGTTTAAGCTAGATTTAGAAAAGGCAGAGGAACCAGACATCAAATTGCCAACATGCACTGGATCATTGAGAACTCGAGAGAGTTCCAGAAAAACATCTACTTCTGCTTTATTGACTATGCCAAAGCCTTTGACTATATGGATCACAACAAACTGTAAAAAATTTTTCAAGAGATAGGTATACCAGACCACCTGATCTGCCTCCTGAGAAATCTGTATGCAGCTCAAGAAGTAACAGTTAAAACTGGGGCATGGAACAACAGATTGGTTCCAAATCAGGAAAGGAATACGTCAAGGCTGTATATTGTCACCCTGCTTATTTAACTCATATGCAGAGGACATCATTAGAAATCCTGGACTGGATGAAGCACAAGCTGGAATCAAGATTGCTGGGAGAAATACCAGTAACCTCAGATATGCAGATGACACCTCCCTTACAGCAGAAAGTGAAGAAGAACTAAAGAGCCTCTTGATGAAAGTGAAAGAGGAGAGTGAAAAAGTTGGCTCAAAGCTCAGCATTCAGAAAACTAAGATCATGGCATATGGTCTCATCACTTCATGGCCAATAGATGGAGAAACAGTGGAAACAGCAACAGACTTTATATTTTTGGGCTCCAAAATCACTGCAGATGGTGACTGCCACCATGAAATTAAAAGACACTTGCTCCTTGAAGAAAAGTTCTGACCAACATAGACAGTATATTAAAAAGCAGAGACATTACTTTGCCAACAAAGGTCCATCTAGTCAAAGTGTAGGTTTTTACAGTTTTTTCATGTATGGATGTGAGAGTTGGACTATAAAGAAAGCTGAACACCAAAGAATTGATGCTTGAACTGTGGTGTTGGAAAAGACTCTTGAGAGTCCCTGGGACCACAAGGAGGTCCAACCAGTCCATCCTAAAGGAAATCAGTCCTGAATATTCATTGGAAGGACTGATGCTAAAGCTGAAACTCCAGTCCTTTGGCCACCTGATGCTAAGACCTGACTCATTTGAAAAGACCCTGATGCTGGGAAAGACTGAAGGCAGGAGGAAAAGGAGAGGACAGAGGATGAGATGGTTGGATGGCATCACTGACTCATGTCCGTTGAGCCACTGAGTCCATTGAGTAAACTGTGGGAGTTGGTGATGGACAGGGAGGCCTGGTGTGCTACAGTCCATGGGGTCACAAAGAGTCGGACACGACTAAGCGACTGAACTGAGACCTGCTGGATCAGAAATTCTGGCGATTGGGTTCAGCAATAAACGACTTAACAAGCCTTCCTGTTTTCCCCATGATTCTGAATGCTTGGAAGTACTATAGCCTTCTTATTACCACTCTTCGTGGAAAAGCCAATACCAAGGAAGTCAAGGCCTTTAATGCATAATCAAGCTGCCAACCAGCCAACACTGGAGCCTGTCCTACCACAAGATTTCCATTACTACCAGATAATAAACATTTTCAGCTACTTTCAGCTAGAAACATCCTAACTGATAGAATCTTAAGTGAGAAAAAATAGTTTACCTCATATGTGTGTGTGTGTGTAGTCACTCAGTTGTGTTCAATTCTTTGAGACCCCATGGACTGTAGCCCACTAGGCTCCTGGGTCCATGGGATTCTCCAGGCAAGAATACTGGAGCAGGTTGCCATTTTCTTCTCCAGGGGATCTACCCGACCCAGGGATCGAACCCAGGTCTCCTGCATTGGAGGCAGATGCTTTAACCTCTGAGCCACCAGGGAAGCCCAATACATAAGTTAAAAGACAGTCGTTGATGCTTGTGCAAGTTAAGTCACTTCAGTACTGTCCGACTCTTTGAGATCCTATGGACTGTAGCCCGCCAGGCTCCTCTGTCCATGGGATCCTCTAAGCAAGAATACTGGAGTGGGTGGCCATGCCCTCCTCCAGAGGATCTTCCCAAACCAGGGATCAAACCCATGTCTCTTACATCTCCTGCTTTGGCAGGTAGATTTTTACCACTAGCGCCACCTGGGAAGCTAAATGAGAAAACATACTTTACTTTAAGTAAGTAGGTAAAAGTTAGTCGGCTGATGCTTAGGTTGCTCCTATGCTGTTGCTCCTGCTGCTGCTGCTGCTGCTGCTAAGTCACGTTTAGTCGTGTCCGACTCTGTGTAACCCCATAGACAGCAGCCCACCAGGCTCCCCTGTCCCTGGGATTCTCCAGGCAAAAATACTGGAGTGGGTTGCTATTTCCTTCTCTAATGCATGAAAGTGAAAAGTGAAAGTAAAGTCGCCCAGTAGAGTCCGACTCTTTGCGACCCCATGGACTGCAGCCTACCAGGCTCCTCCTTCCATCGGATTTTCCAGGCAAGAGTACTGGAGTGGGGGTGCCATTGCCTTCTCCGAGGCTGCTCCTATACAAATTTTTAAAAATTCAATATCATATGACATATTTAAATGACAAAATGTTAAATAAATTACTTAAAATGCTAAAGGCAGTGTTAATTAATAGGAAGTTACAGAATAAGATGTAAGTAAAAACCACTGAACAAGAGAGTGACATCTGTTTTTTTAACAGATTTCCATACTAGCGTAGAAAGTTTTAAAATAGCTGTTGATTGCAGAAACTGCTTTGGGAAGTTTTTCTTATTACTGGTTAGGAGTATTTGAAAATTATGCAGCTACACATTATATTTGGAAACATTATATCTTAGAATTTTTATTTTTTTAATGTAGTTGTGTATCCTAACATAGACTTTTTCCTGTTTAATTCTTCAACTAATGACTACTAAGTGAGAGATTCTACTAGGAAATTGTTAAAAATTAAGTTTGCACCTTCTTAAAGTATGACAGTCTTTTTTCACACACTTGAAAAAAATGTTGAAAAAGATACTTATTACTTTAAGGTTTGGACACCATCTTTTTCCATTTTATGACTCAAAGTATAAAATTAAAAGTTAAAAAGATGTGACATTAAAAAAATCTATTTATATTCTTCTCTAGTTTAAAAAGCCCTCTTCCAACAACACAAGAGAAGACTCTACACATGGACATCACCAGATGGTCTATACTGAAATCAGATTGATTATATTCTTTGCAGCCAAAGATGGAGAAGCTCTATACAATCAGCAAAAACAAGACCAGGAGCTGACTGTGGCTCAGATCCTGAACTCCTTGTTGCAGGATTCAGACTTAAAGTTAAAAACGTAGGGAAAACCACTAGACCATTCAGGTATGACCTAAATCAAATCCCTTATGATTATAAAGTAGAAGTGACAAACAGATTCAAAGGATTCGATCTGATGGACAGAATGCTTGAAGAACTACGGACAGAGCTTTGTGACATGGTAGAGGAGGCAGGGATCAAGACCATCCCCAAGAAAAAGAAATGCAAAAGGCAAAATGGTTGTCTGAGGAGGCCTTATGAATAGCTGAGAAAAGAAGAGAAGCAACAGGCAAAGGAGAAATGGAAAGATACACCTATTGAATGCAGAGTTCCAAAGAATAACAAGGAGACAAAAGAAAGCCTTCCTCGATGATCAATGCAAAGAAATACAGGAAAACAATAGAATGGGAAAGACTAGAGATCTCTTCCAGAAATTTAGACATACCAAGGGAACATTTCATACAAAGATGGGAACAATAAAGAACAGAAATGGCATGCACCTAACAGAATCAGAACATATTAAGAAGTGGCAAGAATACACAGAAGAATTACACAAAAAATTCTTATGACCCAGATAACCATGAGGGTGTGATCCTTCACCTAGAGACAGACATCTTGGAATGCAAAGTCAAGTGGGCCTTAAGAAACATCACTACAAACAAAGCTAGTGGAGGTGATAGAATTCCTATTGAGCTATTTCAAATCCTGTAAGTTGATGCTATGAAAGTGCTGCACTCAATATGCCAGCAAATTTAGAAAACTCAGCAGTGGATACAGGACTGGAAAAGTCAGGTTTCATTCAATCTCAAAGAAAGGCGATGCCAAAGAATATTCAAAGTACCACACAACTGCACTCATTTCACATGCTAGCAAAGTAATGCTCAACATTCTATAAGTCAGACTTAAACAATACATGGACCATGTACTTCCAGATGTTCAAACTGGATTTAGAAAAGCAGAAGAACTAGAGATCAAATTGCCAACATCTGCTGGATCATCAAAAAACACGAGAGTTCCAGGAAAACATCTATTTCTGCTTTCTTGACTAGGCCAAAGCCTTTGACTGTGTGGATCACAACAAACTGTGGAAAATTCTCAAAGAGTTGGGAATACCAGACTACCTGACCTGCCTCCTGAGAAATCTGTATGCAGGTCAGGAAGCAACACTTAGAACTGGACATGGAACAACAGACTGGTTCCAAATCAGGAAAGGAATATGTCAAGGCTGTATATTGTCACCCTACTTATTTAACTTCTATGCAGAGTACATCATGAAAAACGCTGGGCTGGATGAAGCACAAGCTGGAATCAAGATTGCTGGAAGAAATACCAATAACCTCAGATATGCAGATGACACCACCCTTATGGCAGAAAGTGAAGAAGAACTAAAGAGCCTCTTGATGAAAGTGAAAGAGGAGAGTGAAAAAGTTGGCTTAAAACTCAACATTCAGAAAACGAAGATCATGGAATCTGGTCCCATCACTTCATGGGAAATAGATGGGGAAACAGTGGAAACAGTGTCAGACTTTATTTTGGGGGCTCCCAAATCACTGCAGATGGTGACTTCAGCCATAAAATTAAAAGGAGCTTGCTCCTTGGAAGAAAAGCTATGACCAACATAAACAGCATATTAAAAAGTAGAGACACTATTTTGCCACAAAGGTCCATCAAAGCTATGGTTTTTCCAGTAGTCATGTATGGATGTGACAGTTGGACTATAAAAAAGCTGAGTGCCAAAGAATTGATGCTTTTGAACTGTGGTGCTGAAGACTCTTGAGAGTCCCTTAGACTGCAAGGAGATCCAACCAGTCCATTCTAAAGGAAATCAGTCCTGAATATTCTTTGCAAGGACTGATGCTGAAGCTGAAACTCTAATCCTTTGGCCACCTGACGCTAAGAACTGACTCATTTGAAAGACCCTGATACTGGGAAAGATTGAAGGCAGGAGGAAAAGGGGAGGACAGAGGATGAGATGGTTGGATGGCATAACTGACTGGATACACCTGGGTCTGATTAAACTCTGGGAGTTGGTGGTGAACAGGGAAGCCTGGTGTGCTGCAGTCCATGGGGTTGCAAAGAGTCAGATACATCTGAGCAACTGAACTGAACTGAACTAATTTACGTGATTAAACTGCTCATTTGAATCCTGGAAAAGTGCTGCCAAGGTAAAGATGCCAACATGGCACATTTGATTAGATAATTTAAATTACTTTTAAGAAAATTAGAATCAATTTTCGCTGAACAGCCACCAAAACTACACATCTGTTAGTGTTTTTCAGTCGACATAACACTTCATGTACATTATTAAATTCAATCCTCACAATCCTACGATGTTAGCAGACTAGCTCTATTGTTTTTTATTGCTGACAAGTCTGAGACGCATAGGTGAAGCTCCTTGTATAAAGAATTTCTCACTATTTAATGTCAAAGCCAGGAGCCAAATATCCATCTTGGCTTCAATTTCCTTAAAAATTCCACAGTGACCATAAGAAATACAGAAGAAAGTATCCTTTCTATTGAATTATCTTTTTAGCTTATCATTTTGTTTCATTAAATTATTGGCATCTTTCAAGCCCATTAATACTGAGACTAGAATATCTGCACCAGGGGCTTCCCTGGTGGCCCAGTCAGTAAAGAATCTGCCTGCAACGCAGGAGACTCAGATTCGATCCCTAGGTTGGGAAGATCCCCTGGAGAAGGGCATGGCAACCCACTCCACTATGCTTGTTGGAGAATTCCCATGAACAGAAGAACCTGGCAGAGTAGAGTCCATGGGGTTGCAAAGAGTCGGACATGACTGAGCAGCTAACACTTTCACTTTCATAGCTCATTTGGTGATATTCAAGAACACATTAATTAATAGGGACTTGATTCTAGAACATTCTTGGTCGTTATCTACATTCATTCATTTGTTCTTATTTAACCTTCAGACACCATCAATGGGAAAATCATGCTCCAAGTAGAAGATGTTTTAGAATTCCTTGGATTTATCTTCTCAGAGTTGAAAATTACTATTAAAATGAGACTGTTATCAGATAATAATCACAAACAGGCATTTTAGAGAGATTATTCAATAAGTAATTGAGACCTGTTCATTAACATGTTTTATTGGAAAATCAACAGAATACATTTTAAGCATGTGTTCTAAGAATCTAAACAAGAGGCACTAAATAGTATTAGGAATACATATTTCATCTTTCCAACTTCCAACATTGTAAAATGTTCCTTTGTCCTTAGTATTTATAATTATATTTACATATTTACCAGATTAGGGGCAACAAAAATACTGAGAGATATATTTTTAAATGCTAAGACCTCATAATGGCTTTAGATAGCATGAAGGACATAACAACTATTATACCTTTTCTATATTCTGCAATTTAAACCAACAATTAAAGTTGTCAGTTGCTGTATCAGTTCAGTCAGTAAACAGCTACAAAAGAACTTTAGATAAAATGTGTTTTCAATTATATTCTTAAAAGAATAAGACATAGATACTATTTAATGATTTCTTCTATTAAAGTATTGTATCATACTAGTAGAACTTGTAGGTCTTCATAGAACTGTTCAACTTCAGCTTCTTCAGCGTTACTGGTTGGGGCATAGACTTGGATTACTGTGCTATTGAATGGTTTGCCTTGGAAACAAACAGAGATCATTCTGTTGTTTTTGAGATTGCATACAAGTACTGCATTTCAGACTATTTTGTTGACCATGATGGCTACTCCATTTCTTCTGAGGGATTCCTGCCCGCAGTAGTAGATATAATGGTCATCTGAGTTAAAGTCACCCATTCCAGTCTATTTTAGTTCGTTATTCCTAGAATGTCGACATTCACTCTTGCCATCTCTTGTTTGACCACTTCCAATGACCTGGGGAAGTCCTACTGACCTGGGGAGTTCCTCTTTCAGTATCCTATCATTTTGCCTTTTCATACTGTTTATGGGGTTCTCAAGGCAAGAATACTGAAGTGGTTTGCCATTCCCTTCTCCAGTTGACCACGTTCTGTCAGACCTCTCCACCATGACTGCCCATCTCGGGTTGCCCCGTGGGCATGGCTTAGTTTCATTGAGTTAGACAAGGCTGTGGTCCTAGTGTCCTTTTCATTATAGGGGACTGGAATACAAAAGTAGGAAGTCAAGAAACACCTGGAGTAACAGGCAAATTTGATCTTGGAATGCAGAATGAAGCAGGACAAAGTAATAGAGTTTTGCCAAGAAAATGCACTGGTTGTAGCAAACACCCTCTTCCAACAACACAAGACTCTACACATGGACATCACCAGATGGTCAACACCGAAATCAGACTGATTATATTCTGTGCAGCCAAAGATGGAGAAGCTCTAGACAGTCAACAAAAATAAGTCCAGGATTGACTGTGGCTCAGATCGTGAACTCCTTATTATAAAATTAAGACTGAAATTGAAGAAAGTAGGATAAAACCGCTAGACCGTTCAGGTATGACCTAAATCAATGCCCTTATGATTATACAGTGGAAGTGAGAAATAGATTTAAGGGCCTAGATCTGATAGATAGAGTGCATGATGAACTATGGAATGAGGTTCGTGACATTGTACAGGAGACAGGGATCAAGACCATCCCCATGGAAAAGAAATGCAAAAAGCACAATGGCTGTCTGGAGAGGCCTTACAAATAGCTGTGAAAAGAAGAGAGGCAAAAAGTAAAGGAGAAAAGGAAAGATATAAGCATCTGAATGCAGAGTTCCAGAGAATAGCAGGAAGAGATAAGAAAGCCTTTTTCAGCGATCAATGCAAAGAAATAGAGGAAAAGAACAGAATGAGAAGGACTAGAGATCTCTTCAAGAAAATGACAGAATACCAAGGGAATATTTCATGCAAAGATGGGCTCAATAAAGGACAGAAATGGTATGGACCTAACAGAAGCAGAAGATATTAAGAAGAGGTGGCGAGAATACACAGAAGAACTGTACAAAAAAGATCTTCACAACCAAGATAATAACGATGGTGTGATCACTCACCTAGAGCCAGACATCCTGGAATGTGAAGTCAAGTGGGCCTTAGAAAGCATCACTACGAACAAAGCTAGTGGAGGTGATAGAATTCTTATTGAGCTATTTCAAATCCTGAAAGATGATTCTGTGAAAGTGTTGCACTCAATATGCCAGCATATTTGGAAAACTTAGCAGTGGCCACAGGACTGGAAAAGGTCAGTTTTCATTCCAATCCCGAAGAAAGGCAATGCCAAAGAATGCTCAAAATACCACACAATTGCACTCATCTCACATGCTAGTAAAGTAATAGTCAAAATTCTCCAAGGCAGGCTTCAGCAATACGTGAACCGTGAAATTCCTGATGTTCAAACTGGTTTTAGAAAAGGCAGAGGAACCAGAGATCAAATGGCCAACATCAGCTGGATCATGGAAAAAGCAAGAGAGTTCCAGAAAAACATCTATTTCTGCTTTATTGACTATGCCAAAGCCTTTGACTGTGTGGATCATAATAAACTGTGGAAAATTCTGAAAGAGATGGGAATACCAGACCACTTGACCTGCCTCTTGAGAAATGTGTATGCAGGTCAGGAAGCAACAGTTAGAACTGGACATGGAACAACAGACCAGTTCCAAATAGGAAAAGGAGTACGTCAAGGCTGTATATTGTCACCCTGCTCATTTAACATATATGCAGAGTACATCATGAGAAACACTGGGCTGGAATATACACAAGCTGGAATCAAGATTGCCAGGAGAAATATCAATGACCTCAGATATGCAGGTGACACCACCCTTATGGCAGAAAGTGAAGAGGAACTAAACAGCCTGTTGATGAAAGTGAAAGTGGAGAGTGAAAAAGTTGGTTTAAAACTCAACATTCAGAAAACGAAAATCATGGCATCCAGTCCCATCACTTCATGGGAAATAGATGGGGAATCAGTGGAAACAGTGTCAGACTTTGTTTGGGCTCCAAAATCACTGCAGATGTGACTGCAGCCATGAAATTAGAAGACGCTTACTCCTTGGAAGAAAAGTTATGAGCAACCTAGATAGCATATTCAAAAGCAGAGACATTACTTTGCCGACTAAGGTCCATCTAGTCAAGGCTATGGTTTTTCCTGTGGTCATGTATGGATGTGAGAGTCGGACTGTGAAGAAGGCTGAGCGCTGAAGAATTGATGCTTTTGAACTGTGGTGTTGGAGAAGACTCTTGAGAGTCCCTTGGACTGCAAGAAGATCCAACCAGTCCATTCTGAAGGAGATCAGCCCTGGGATTTCTTTGCAAGGAATGATGCTGAAGCTGAAATTCCAGTACTTTGGCCACCTCATGCGAAGAGTTGCCTCATTGGAAAAGACTCTGATGCTGGGAGAGATTGGGGGCAGGAGGAGAAGGGGACGACAGAGGATGAGATGGCTGGATGGCATCACGGACTTGATGGTCGTGAGTTTGAGTGAACTCCGAGAGATGGGAATGGACAGGGAGGCCTGGCGTGCTGCAATTCATGGAGTCGCAAAGAGTCAGACACGACTGAGCGACTGAACTGAACTAGTAGGGCTGGGATAACTGTAGCTGGAGATGTTTAACAGGAACCTGTGAAGCTCTAAGTCATCATCACTATTCCCCTGGCTTTAGCAATGACTCCCCATCTTCTAAAGGGCACATGTGCTGTTCTTGAAAAAGTAGAGCAACCCCTGTCAACCTTGATTTTGGAAATACATATCATCAAATGATCTATATCAGTAGTTCTCAAACTATGGTCCTTGTCACCTTAGAACTTCTCAGAAATGCAAATTTGGGGCTCTACCTCAGACCTGCTGAATTAGCAACTGTGTGGGTGGGGCCCTGCAGTCTGTATTATAGTACCTCAGGCTTAAGCACTGATATACAAGAAATATACAATTTCTGTTTAAAGAAGTCCTCACTTCCAAAGAACAGCTGAGAATGCATATCTGAATTTTAAGCCTCCTCCAGCACGCTTTTTTTTTTTTTTCTTGGCCATGTGGCATGCAGGACCTTAGTACCCCAACCAGGGATCAAAACTGAGCTCCCCTCAGTGGAAGCTCAGAATCTTAACCACTAGACTGCCAGGAAAATTTGTTTACCTCCTCCAGCACTCTTAAATCATACACGGCTTTCAACTTTGAGTAGTTATCTGTTGGCTTAAGACCAGTTATTTTAAATGACTAAGGGAAAGGGCACGAAGACCATGAAGAGATTATTCTTCTCCCCTCTCAAGTAACGCTGAACATCGCATCTGTATAGCGATGGAACTTTCATATGGGAGAGAACAGAAGCGCAGTGCAGTGGCAGCGGAGCTCTGGTTGTGTTCTCAGCTATGAATTCCACCTTTGTTCTCCTACTTCAGGTCTGAAGACCTCTGGAACAATGCTTCTTTGACCAGGTGTATCAGATTTTAGCACCACCAGTTAAATGAAAGTGGGGAAGCTTCATAAATAAAAAATGCTGTTACTCTTGAAGTGGTGTGTTCGTCAGAGAAATAGTTTCATCCCTCAAAAACAAAACAACAGCAACAAAAAACTATGTAGCATTTCAGAGGTTATAAAAAAATTTAAGTACGTTATACAGAAATTATATGGTGGAAACAGAGCCAAAGTGTAATTTTTCAGCTTTGGTGAAATAGGATTTTACACTAATCAATCACTTTAAACAATTTTATTATAAACTATGTATTCATTATATAAGACCAAAATACTTCAATAATATAATCTATTAATAATATTATTCACAATGGATTACCAAAATCAGTCTGATAAAAACAAAGATTATATTAGCAGTAAAAAAAAAAAAAAGATAATATACTTATTTTAAGGTGTACTTATAGGCCATACTCTAGTTTAGTGGTAAATATTATAACAAGCTTAATGGTACAGGACACAATTATAAGAATAGTTACTGATTTAGAACAAAGGAAAAGGAATAAGATGAGTCAAGCGTTTCCACTTAAAGGAAAACATACCCAAGAAAGCTAGGTGTTCAAATACATTACCAGTGAGAACAATTCAGTAAAGAGACCCAACATAAAGGTGATTTTATCCAGACACAAATTAGAGTAACTATGTTATAATTGCATATAACAGTGAGTTTACAAAAGCGTGATTACATCTCAATGAAATCTTAAAGACTTACTTTAGTGTTCCTATAATTTTTCTACTGTGTCATCTTTAACAGCAATAACATGTTCTTTCTCTGTGTGTATTAACTGGCCTGCTTGGAAGGATAGCAAATGGTGTATTTAATATTAATTAGACCAGTTTGGGAGTTTTGAGATCTATTGCATTTGCAAATAACCCCATTACAAATAATGTCTTATGCAAATATAAATGGGAGTGGGCGTGAGGAAATCTTTGAGTTTGAGCAGTTCCAGAACATCTTCATCTCCATGGTACTATTTACTATAGTACAAAATACACTGAAAGAATATCCTTTGCCTCATTTAATGGTTTGGGGAGCTCAGGCTGTTCAGAACAGGACCTCATTCATTACTTCAGAAGCTTATACCCTATGGAAGCATATACCCTATGACATATACTCTTGCATATTGCAGCAAAACACTATTTTGTTTCTTTTGCCTGTTTGTTATACCATCCTTGCAGAGCTGGATTTTCTTGGAAACGAAGAAAAATATTAAGTTTGAGGGCCCCTCACTTGCAGATGTACCTTTTAAGGTCCTAAAAGAGATGGTAGGTCTCATGGTTTGGTAAAATTTACAAAAGATATTTTAACTGCAAATGACTTTCAGTTCAGTTCAGTTCAGTCGCTCAGTCGTGTCCAACTCTTTGCGACCCCATGAATTACAGCACGCCAGGCCTCCCTGTCCATCACCAATAACTCCTGGAGTTCACTCAGACTCATGTCTATCGAGTCAGTGATGCCATCCAGCCATCTCATCCTCTGTCGTCCCCTTCTCCTCCTGCCCCCAATCCCTCCCAGCATCAGAGTCTTTTCCAATGAGTCAACTCTTAGCATGAGGTGGCCAAAGTACTGGAGTTTCAGCTTTAGCATCATTCCTTCCAAAGAAATCCCAGGGCTGATCTCCTTTAGAATGGACTTGTTGGATTTCCTTGCAATCCAAGGGACTCTCAAGAGTCTTCTCCAACCACTCTTTTTGCTGACTTTTCTCCCTTCACATGTCTCCTATCATAGCACTGGAGCAGCCAAGAGCAAAATTCTGAATCTGGCTTAAAGGAAGTTGAGATGAGGAGACATTTAGATTGTATTTGGATTTAGTGACATATAAATGTGGATTGTAGTCATGTCTGTGTATGGTTAGGTCATCACTAGCTGTTCTGATAGGACATCTAGGAATATTCTCACTACCTATAATCCTAAATCACAAGACCTGAAATCTTTACATAAGTATGTCCAGTGGTGCCCAGCACCTGAAGTATATGGGTGGTAAAGGAGAAACAGAGCCAGACACTAGTCACTAGAACTTTTCTAGACTCTAATAATAACCAAATATAAATTAACCATGTTAGGAGTATCTGAATTATCTTTTGACGATCTCTTTAGAAAATCGTTTTCACATGAAGTGATGATCGAAGACTCTGTAGTCTAAAAATCTATGAACAAAACACCTTAGGATGTATCCATGATTTAGAAAAATGCATATTTTTTTAAGATTTTGTGATGTTTCTTATATTTGTCATCCAAATCTGTAATTCATTGAGGTTTCTTATTCCATTCTAAGTCTTCTCTTTATACCTAATTTAATACTACAATTTTGTATTCTTTTTCTTAAAAGAAGTTTCCCCAAATTGACTAACCTTCAAACCTTTCAAAACCATAGATCTCTACCTAAAGGGACATAGTAATTATGATGGTTTTATTTTTTAACTCCTTTATTCTCAGTTGAAGTGAAGTGAAGTCGCTCGACTCTTTGCGACACCATGGACTGTAGCCTACTACACTCCTCCGCCCAAGGGATTTTCAGGCAAGAGTACTGGAGTGGGTTGCCATTTCCTTCTCTAGAGGATCTTCCTGATCCAGGGATCGAACCCATGTCTCCCATACTGTAGGCAGACGCCTTACTGTCTGAGCCACCAGGGAAGAAAACACCAGGAGAAAAAGGACGAAAAGAAAGGAAGAGGCAAGGGAAAGAAAGGAATAAAGGGCCCTTACTGATGGAGGTATCTCAGTATAAGGCAGTGAACCAGACTGTGGAGTCAAACAGGCAAACCAGGAGCTGAAATCTTATTGCAATCATGTGTAAGCTATGTGCCAAGCTATATGCTAACCCTAACCTCACCTGCTGAAACCTCAGTTTTCTCACTCATAAAGCGGGGATAATACCACCAATTTTATAAGGTTATTATGAAGATTAAATGACAACATATATAAAGTATACTGCTAAGTGCTTGGCACATAAGACATTTAGTAAAAATTGTTAATTTCTTATTATTTTTTTTTAAACTTTTGGCTGTACCAAAAAAGTTGGCTGTACAGGGAAAGCTGGATCTTAGTTCCCTGACCAGGCATGGCACCTGGCCCCGTGCAGTTGGAACCTGGAATCTTAGCCACTGGGCCACCAGGGACATCCCTGAATTCCTTATTCTTGAATGAATAATCCAAGTTGTATTTCTTGAAATAATCTTACTAATATGCTACCTTTAGGATGCGCAGGAAAGAGATAATTTCAGCATTTTCCCTGCTCTCTTCACAGCACACTATGAGCAGTACAACATATGTGGGAAGCTCATTTCTTTTCCTGCTAAGGCATGAAACTATTTGTACAAGGTGAGAAAATATGTCATCTTCCATTCTGAACAAAAGTTAGCAAATAAAATGTTACAAATTGTCTAGAAGTGGGATAGGATAACAAATTTAGGAATCTGCATTTAAAAAGCTACATTGTAGTTAAAAAAAGGGGGTTTCATATTTGAGTTAATGTGATTTTTTTCAAAAGCAAAGGATTTGGTGTTTATCCACTTCATCCTATGGTTCAAAGACATCTGAGCACAGTAGATTAGGAAAGTTTAGAAGCAGATAACAAGATTAGAAGTAGCTCAGAAGTTAAATCAGAGTCCAAGTGTCTCCCAGGCATATCTAAAACTTCATGCTGCTGCTGCTGCTAAGTCACCTCAGTCGTGTCCGACTCTGTGTGACCCCATAGACGGCAGCCCACCAGGCTCCCCCATCTCTGGGATTCTCCAGGCAAGAACACTGGAGTGGGTTGCCATTTCCTTCTCCAATGCATGAAAGTGAAAAGTGAAAGGGAAGTCGGCTCAGTCGTGTCCGACTCTTAGCTACCCCATGGACTGCAGCCTTCCAGGCTCCTCTGTCCATGGGATTCTCCAGGCAAGAGTACTGGAGTGGGGTGCCATTGCCTTCTCCCTATAGCTGTGGCAATATGGACAAGAAGAGGGGAACACCTTCCAAAGATACCATAATAAGCAACTGATTGTCAGCACTAAATGCAGAAAAAAAGGAAGGTAAAAGAGGCTTGATATCAAGAGGGGAAAGTGGTTAAAATGTTACTGCTACTGCTAAGTCACTTCAGTCGTGTCCAACTCTGTGCGACCAACTCTGTGCGACCCCATAGATGGCAGCCTACCAGGCTCCCCCGTCCCTGGGATTCTCCAGGCAAGAACACTGGAGTGGGTTGCCATTTCCTTCTCCAATGCAGGAAAGTGAAAAGTGAAAGTGGAGTCGCTCAGTCGTATCTGACTCTTTGCTACCCCATGGACTGCAGCCCACCAGGCTCCTCTGCCCATGGGATTTTCCAGGCAAGAGTACTGGAGTGGGGTGCCATTGCCTTCTCTGTTAAAATGTCACACAATAACCTAAAATTTTTCCATGTACCCATTCATCAATGACTGCAGAAGTAAACTTAGTTATTTATCTTTATACCGAAGAGGTTATAAAACCTATAAAACTCTGGGTGCAGGTAGTTCAGTGGTGGATCAGGCTCAGAAAAGCTAGTCATTGGTGCATAAGTTTTTCACCTGAGGTGTTTTCTGGATGGAGCTATATTTCCCTTCCTTAATGGAGGATTACACGCAACATGAATCTCCAAAGATGTTGGATTCTGTTTTCTTCAGCTTTTGATTCCAGAGTGACATGCTCAGACTGTGGAGTATTTACCACTGAGTTAAACAAATGAACTCTAGCTTGTGTACCTGCGTCGTCTCTGTTCCTTGCTGTTGTTCAGTTGCTCAGTCGTGTCCAACATTTCGCAGCCCCATGGACTGCAGCACGCCAGGCTTCCCTGTCCTCCACTGTCTCCTGGAGTCTGCCCAAACCCATGTCCATTGAGTCAGTGATGCCATCCGAGCATATCATCCTCTGTCATCCCCTTCTCCTCCTGCCTTTTGTCTTTTCCAGCATCAGCATCTTTTCCAGTGAGTCAGCTCTTCATATCAGGTGGCCAAAGTATTGGAGCTACAGCTTCAGCATCAGTCCTTCTGATGAATATTCAGGGTTGATTTCCTTTAGGATTGACTGGTTTGAGCTCTTTGCTGTCCAAAGGACTCTCAAGAGTCTTCTCCAAAACCACAGTTTGAAACCATCAGTTCTTCGGTACTCAACCTTCTTTATGAACCAACTCTCACATCCATACATGCCTACTGGAAAAACCATAGCTTGGACAATTTGGACCTTTGTTGGCAAAGGTCTCTGCTTTTAATATGCTATCTAGGTTTGTTATAGCTTTTCTTCCAAGGAGCAAGGGTTTTTAAATTTCACGGCTGCAGTCACCATCTGCAGTGATTTTGGACCCCAAGAAAATAAAGTCTGTCACTGTTTCCATTGTTTCCCCGTCTATTTGCCATGAAGTGATGGGACCGGATGCTATGATCTAGGTTTTTTAAATGTTGGGTTTTAGGCCAGCTTTTTCATCCTCTTTTCACCTTCATCAAGAGATTCTTTAGTTCCTCTTCACTTTCTGCCATTAAGGTGGTGTCATCTGCATATCTGAGGTTATTGACATTTCTCCCGGCAATGCTGGATTCCATCATTTTACATGAGTCACCTTCATTCCTAAGGGGTCTGAATCGTTTTTCTATTCATTGCATCAGAATATTGGTGCTGATACGGGCTTCATGTGTCATTCACTCTTCTCTTTCATGATGCAGAAACCATCACTACACCATCTCTCAAGGAGGGTCACATACCCTGCACTCCGCAAAAAGCAGCCCATTGTTTTGCCTCACTTTTTAGAAAGTTCATCCTTATTATTGTATCCCAGCTCTCCCTACAGTTCTACTCATTAGTTACGGTTATTTTCTCTGGGAGCTCCCAAATAACACCTCCATTTTTCTCCACAAATTGGCCCTATGTGTCTTGTGAAACACACAAGGAACGAGTGCATACACAGAACAATCACCCTTTACATTTCTTCCTCACAGAGCCTAACATTCAGGATTCCTTCCAACAGCTCAGACTAGCATTCATTATCTGCCTAGACCCCTCCCCACTGCCACCCTCACCACCCAGCCCCTGAGAACCAATTCCACAAATGAGTTCTTAGTACCTTCCAGGCAAAAGGCACTTTATTTGCCCTCCAGGACATACTGGGAAGCAAGTGGCCCCCAAGTAGGTGCTCAGTTGCTACTGGGATGAGCACAGCAACAGAGAGCTATAAGGTGCCTCCAAAGTAATACATGCTGAGGAGAGGGGACAAGGTAAGAGTCAGAAAAGGCTGCCCTCAGGGACCGCATATTGCATTAACACCTGACGGGGAGAGTAGGTATTAACTATGGGAGGATAGTGAGTAACAGCTGGGACAAAGGCCTAACCAGGATGCGACAGGGATGCAGAGAGAGGAGAAGGAGATTGGAGTTGGGGTGCAGAGACCAAAGGCAGGCACACAGCAGGAAAGCACGTGGGGGCTGGCAGTGTGGTGAGGCTGGGAGTTTCACAGTCAGTTTGTCTCTGGAAGACCCCCTAACTGCAGTGAGAAGAATCCATTAGACAGGAGAGCAGTGGCTGGAGGGAGACCAATGAGACGACTGTCACAATATTTCAGATAAGAAGGGAGCTGGCCTCCTGGGCTAGGGGTGGCAAGAGGGAGAAGTAGATTGAATAATTGAGGGCATGCTGCTGCTGCTGCTGCTGCTGCTGCTGCTGCTAAGTCGCTTCAGTCGTGTCCAACTCTGTGTGACCCCATAGATGGCAGCCCACCAGGCTTCCCTGCCCCTGGGATTCTCCAGGCAAGAACACTGGAGTGGGTTGCCATTTCCTTCTCCAATGCATCAAAGAGGAAAGTGAAAGTGAAGTCGCTCAGTCATGTCCGACTCTTAGCGACCCCATGGACTGCAGCCCACCAGGCTCCTCCGTCCATGGGATTTTCCAGGCAAGAGTACTGGAGTGGGGTGCCATTGCCTTCTCTGAATTGAGCACATACTTGGGGATAAGACTGAAAGGATTTGCTGATAAATTAGACATTGACTGAGGGAGCAGAAAGTGCTGCAGATGATTCCTAGGTCTCTGCCTGAGTAGCAGGATGGACGGTGGTACATTCTCTCAGGGAAGACAGGATTGGGAGAGAGAGTATGAGAGTGTGTGCCATGACCAGAAGAATATTCATCTTCATACAAGCCATCAATCACAGTCCTTGGGTATGTATAGGCTCTGAAGTGCTGCAGACACACTTGTGTCCCCCAAGCCTGTATGCTAAAACCCTAACCCCAATGTGATGGCATTAGGAGAGGGGCCTTTGGTAGGTGACAGGTCATGAGAAGAGAGCCCACATGAATGGCATTAGTGACCTTATAAAGAGAAGGTGGAGAGCTCCCCTCTCCTCTTTCTGCAATGTGAGGACACAGCCTAGAAGTCAGCATCTGAACGTGGGAAGTGGGTCTCACCAGATATCAGATTGGCTGGCACCTGGATCTTGTACTTTCAGCCTCCAGAACTGTGAGAAATAAACTTCTGCTGTTTATAAGTGTGTGATATTTTGTTATAGCAGCCCAAACAGACAGGCATGAAGAAAACCATTGGAGACTTTTTATTTGGTGAATAAACAGCTCTCTTTTTAAAACTTCTCCCTTCAGATAGAGACTATTGAATTTACCATAATAAACTAGTTCAACTTTTAATGTCATATTTAATAGTCCCAAATATTAAGGTTCAGCTTCGTATTATCATAGCAATTTAACTGTCAATGTTGCTTAATTGAACTATCAGTGTTGCTTTGTATACAATCATGCAAATTCCTCTACAGAAATGGGGTAGAGTCTCTGCCCTCTACCTTAAATTCTACAGGTATCATCTTTTCTTCCTGCTTCTAAAGCATTAAAACTTTTTCTTTACCCAAGCACAAGGACAAGGAACAAATGGCTTTAGTTTTCCCCTGAGATGTCATTTGAAGTACCAATAGCAATTCGTGACTTTTTTTTGAGGCTTTTAAAAATGGATAACTTTGGTATACTATCAAAATATAATAATACACTTACTTAAGAAGCTAAAAATTCTTAATATTTCTTAAACCAAGCTGTAGTAAAGTTTCTATCATTTTACCTAGAGAGGCATCAGCAACCCAACACCCTATGCAGTGTTCCAAATCTCAACATAGCTTTTGGGGGCATCTGAGGAGACGCCTTAATTTTTACAGTGTCATTCAGAACAGACATAAGAGCCAAAATGAAGAACTAAGTTTCTAAGATTCAAATTAAATCCAAATATTTATTTAACAACCCACCAAGGAGGTTGGTATTTACAAAGAAACAAAGCAAGAAATAAAACTTGAGTGATCTTGTTTAACTGGAAAACTTCCCTTAAGCCGCTGAAGAGAAACTTTAGAACAGCCTTCAAAACAAAATCCGGTTCTAATCTGTAAGTAACCACAGCATAGATATTGTGCATAACCCCTGACCTCCCTCCAAAGACCATTCTCCTCATTTTAAACAAACTAATCAGGGCAGGTCTTGAGCCACAAAATACTTGCTATGATAGCAGTGTATGGTTTTTGCCTCATATTATAAACATTTGAGGACAGCTCTTTCTACTAATTAAGACTGGAAACATTACAGAGGGGCTTATACTACACCTGATCCTCATCACCCATAGAAATGCTCCACACACACTATATATGAAAAACTTGCCTAATCATCAAAAGAATTCCACAAAACAAGATGACAAAGCAGAGCTCTGTTAGCACGACGATCAGTCCTTGCTAGGTCAACATTTGTGTTCATATTTATATACGAGGACATCATTGGTAACATGGTTGCATTTTTGGATAACAAGAATATGGAAAGATAGCAAAAAAAAATTATGTGTATTAATTTTGTTGGAAGATGATATTATACTAGTTCAAAGGTCTAATTTCAAAAAGCATATTTATTTATAGCTATTGTAAGTGCCCTCTGGCCCCCAAGATCACTCTCCTTCTCCTAAGCAAATTTACCATTACATAGGCAAGACCTGTCAGGTCAGCTCTTAGATCTTATTTCTTGTTCAGAAAGAAGTCTTTCTGTTCAAGAGACAGGAAGGCCCCAGGTCATTCCCCAAGTTCTTGCCTATTCTGTTCAGTTCAGTTCAGTCGCTCAGTCGTGTCTGACTCTTTGCGACCCCATGAATCACCGCACGCCAGGCCTGCCTGTCCATTACCAACTCCTGGAGTTCATTCAGACTCACGTCCATCGAGTCCGTGATGCCATCCAGCCATCTCATCCTCTGTTGTCCCCTCCTCCTCCTGCCCCCAATCCCTCCCCGCATCAGAGTCTTTTCCAATGAGTCAACTCTTCGCAGACATCCTCTATTTCCTGATCCCTCATCTGTAGGATACATGGAAGAAGAGGTTCAAGTTGATGCAGCCACCTCAGGGCAGTATAAGCTGTGTTGCTGTCACTAGATCGTTAAGAGATCAAGCGTGGTAAAATGGATCAGTTTAAAGCCAAGCGTATGAGAGTTCCAATTTGCCTTTAGCACTTGCTGGCTGGTGGCCTTGGGCAAGGCCTCTTACATTCTGAAAGTCTGCCTTCCCTCACCTTTGTATTGAGGATCCATCCTATGGGAATATAAGGATTAGAGATAGCTAATGCAGGTCCTTAAACTATACACATTAGCAACCTCCTTTCTAACTTTCCAATGAGCTTTCCAAGGTTAGCCATGACTGACTTTGGCCTCATTTCTCTAATTCTGTGAGACCTTATGCTGCAGAGCTGTTAATTGGTTTTAGAAAGGAACTGAATATGTTATTTTTCTTACTGTCTCCACTAGTTTACATAGTGAGTTAAGAAATCAGCACAATGCTCGTTGCTATTTCAGGTCATCCCAAATGGTTGTCAGCTGGGGAGGGGACCATCCACTCAGCCCAAGACAGAGGATCCTATTAAATTCTAACAGTCCTCTGAATGTATTTTGTAGCATTTAAAAAATAAACTTAAAGAAAAAAAAATAAACAAGCAATATAGCCACATCTCTGAAAATTTACAAATACTGAGAAAAGGGCGTGGCAATTACCTAATCCACATTCCACAGTTCCAGTCCCATCTTTTTAGCCTCCTCTCCCTCCCTTCCCCCCTTCATGAGGCCTGAAGAAGCCTGTGGGTGTGGACTTAGCCAGTGTGGCCAGCCCAGAAACAGCACTTGTGTCTCTGGCTTTCCACTTAAAAAGCAAGCATATATGAGACTTGGAAACCAAGATATCTCCTTGTAATGCCAACACCTTGCCTAATAAGAGATAATCTAGACCAGCCTAACCCCCTTAGTTAGCACAGTCTGAATTTCCAGCACTTGTAAAATCGTTAAAGGAACTGCATAATAGCAGTTTCCCTCAAACAGTAATAATAATTCTTATTTTTCTGAATTATGCATCAGCTTTTGGGGAAACCTGTCATTAGAGGATTTTCTGTCTGCTGACCTTTGCCTTCTCATCTTGGAAGTGTTTTATTAAGTAGGGCACCTTGTTTAAATACAGGACACTGCTCCTGTCTCCCATGAGATTTTGCAGTTCTAGTTACTAGCATGCTACATACACAATTTATGACTTTTTGGGTCTTCGATGTGGCTACACATTTGTCCTTTACCACAACCATCCTATTTCCTAAACTAGATTTAAGTGGATCAAACACAGCTATTTCTTCTTATAATTTGGTATGATTCAGAAAAATAGTTTTAGGAAATGCCTTTTCATAGATTATAAGGGATAGAATAATATAAATCTCAAAACAGTAAAATGAATGCGTGGTTTTTAAAAAGAAATGATCAAACATTTTAGCAGGTTTTTTTTGTTTGTTTTTTTTTTTTTATGTTTAAACCCCCACATGCACTGGTAGAAGTACTTTCGATTGACTTTGACCAAAAAAGTGACTAATTACTCTGAAAGAGCCTCACAATTAGTGATCTGTTTAAGACTATCATACTTACAGTCTACGAAATGTTTCTTTGTTTGGCAAATCCTGGTGATATTCACCCAGATATAAATATATACAAAAAGCCAAGTATATTTCTGGGGCCTGATATTATTGTCTGTCAAAATATTAACAGTTTTAAAATTTGTATTTGAGGCCTTAGAAAATTATCAAGGAATCCACATTTAACTCAGAGTAGTTTAGTCTAGCTATTTTGAAAAAAAAAAAGCATAAGGTTTTATTACAGAACTTGAGCTTAATCTCGGGATCCAAATGTTCCAAGTTCAAATAAATCCCCCACATGCCTGTTTGCTCCTCTGCCAAGTCTGAACAGCTGAAAGCAAATGCTGACTTGTGCCTACAAACAGGTAAATTAGCAAAAGCTAAATCACCAAGCGACATAAAAGCAACCCCCAGAAGCAAACCCCCATCAACCTTAAAGGTAAAATAAACAAAATGGTACCTGTTCTTCCTCTTTTGGTTTCTCAGCATCGATAAATATTTTCTAATTGCATGGAGAGGATATTTTTTGAAATAAGAGAATCTTGACTGAGGCAAAAGATTATCCATGATGAGGAGATCACGAAGATCCTTATTTGCCCCTCCCTGTCAGCAACCACATGAAATCTAGAAGCTTCACAATTCCTCAGATGCCTAGCGATTTGCTTGTAGCTTGACCACTTTGCTGCAAACAAAGCAGATGTTCTTCTCCTTGCTGCTTCCTCTTTCAGGTGGAATTCATGGTGAAAGCAGACAGCCGCGTTCCGGGGCCGCCTGAAAGCTTCCAGAAATGCAATACCCAGAGGGCAGCAGGAGCCAGGAGGAATCCAGGGGCCGGTCTGCCGGATGCAAATTGCTTAGTGGTAGTGATGTGACTGTCCTATTTCTAGCAACAGCGTTCTGTTGCAAGCTATGTTAATATTAGGTAGCTGGTGACTTTCCACACCCACAGACTCTCATGAGGTTTAATCTTAATTCTTCTGACAGCTTTTCTAGCTCTTAAAGAGGACATGACATGGTTTTTTCTTGTTTCCTTCCAGAATTCTTATCAGCATGAACACACACACACACACCCTCAGCGGCATCTCAGTTCTAAATTGTTGAATCATTCAGCCTTGAGAAGCATTGTTTCAGAGGATTTCTGAAAAAAAAATTAACAAATTACTTCAGCCTTTATCCTTATCAAGGAGTTCAATGTCAGCACTTAAAACGGTTGGTTTACACTATCATGCATTATGCAACATGCCCAGTAACCAGATACTTTATGTCAGCTGAACAATAGCTGCAAACAGATTTTGTTTTGAGTTAAAAGGCTTCTCTCCATGAATCCTTATCATATACTCACAGGCTGAATCCTGGAACATTAAACTTCTCCAGACTTTATTCTGAGCTTAGGGAAGAAAAATGTTATACATTTACTTTCTAACTCTTATGAAAAGGATTCATGCTTAAAAAAGAGAACATGATAAGAGGTCTGTGGTCATAAAAGACATGAAATCATAAAATTTGAAAGTTCAATATTTAATTCTCTATAGAAGTCACAGGGTTTCTGAACAAAGTTCCCTAGTAGGCTTTGCTATTTTATTACCCTTTTAAGTTTGCAGTAGCTGGTTTATTTGATGAAACATTTGACCCCTTTTCTGAGGGGCAGTCATACATAGTCCAGGGAATACATCAGCCAGTGATTTGCTTTCAGGTAGAAGAGGAGAGCTGGTCTTTTCCCCTTCAGAAAGAACACTGAAGGCCAGAGTGCAGAGGTCAAGCAGAGCTTGGGAACTCATTTTGCAGCCTGAGCCTTTCCCCTGGATAGCCTCCCTGACATCCTGATTGGGCTACTTGCCTTCAGGGAACACACTAGATCAGCTAACGTGGGCTGTGCTGTGAGCGGCCCAGGCCATCTGTCAGGCTGGCGTCAGCCCGCTTGCAAGGTGATCTTCTAGTCTCGCCAGGGCCAGGCTGGCTATTCCAAGAGGTCCCTTGCATAATACTGCTAGGGCTGGCTCGGAGGAGGAGGCCCTGCTCTCATGACCCCCTCCGGGTGCACTGCTACATGCTCACGGAGCCTCTTGCAGCCCTGGGGACAGCCCGCTCTAATAGGAGTCACAGAGAAGCACCATGCTCTTGAGCCACCAGAAGGCTAAGGGCATGTGTGTTGTGCCCTCCCAGCCTGCTCTGGCCCTGGGAAGAGGGGGTGGTCCTCAGGGCACTGGGCACAGGCATAGGTCCATTTATACACATGCTCCAGGAAGCCACAAGCTGCCCTTTGGCTTCTCTTTTGAAACTATCAAAAGCTTCACAGAGGCCTCTTATGTGGGCAGGGCCACACCCCCACAGCACCGCTGGTGATCAAAGCCTCTTCCCAATGGAGCAGCGCAAAGCAGACCTCATTTCAAATGGTTGTTTCACGGTCATCTTTTCCTGGGTTGACGAGAGTGATGAAAAGAGATGGAGAGGGAGGAAAAAACCTCCAAACCAAAAACTATCCTTCCTAGACTGAGCATGAAAAGAAAAACTGGTAAAGCAAAAGCAATTAAAATTCCCTTAGGTGTTTAGTTGGTAATAAATACAAATTGTGTCTAATATTTACCAGGCCTTTGGGTTAGGTACCGTGCTAGATTTCTTACATGTATCATCTCATATAATCCTATAGCCCTCTAAGGGGTAACTGAAGCTCAGAGAGGATAAACACAGCTACAAAGTACAGAAGAGATTCCAATCAAATAGTCTGACCCCAGAATACCGATTCCCAATTAGTACAATGCGCAGCCTCTCAGCCCATTACAGAAATGGATTCTGAGGACCCCTCTAAGGACTAACTGAAAAAGGGAAGGTCTGGAGATGCCTTGTAAAAGGAAAGCACAAATGTCAACGCTGGAAATTTACAGCCCAAGATGACAAGGTTTGAGACCAGGTGGATCTTCATGAAGAATCATACATCTTCCTACCCTGGATTCTCTATAAATAAGAGAGAATTATTATTTACCTCTTCAAGATTTCTTTGTGAAATGATTCTAGTGATCTTAAAGAGTTTGTATCCATGGATACAGGTTTTCTGCTTTACAAACATTGAAAACTGCTATAATCTGTTTCTGTTTGACATAGGTTGCAGTGGTCCATTTCTCTGAATATTTAACACAAACACGGTATGGGATTTGACACACCCAGTTTCGCAGGTAAATGTCATCATCCCTTTGTGCTCCCAGTGGCCATCCCTGGCATCTCAGCCTGGAGGGGTTCCATGTGATCACCACTGTGACTCAGCTGCCTTGGCAAACGGCAGTCGGCCAGAGTGCTGATGTCTGCAGTGTGTCTGCAAGAACCAGAAGAACTCTGTGTAGCTGCTTCAAGTGATAAGAGGTTTATTCCACTCCCTGCAAAGAACACAATAAAGAGCGGAATGACGACCTGTTTGGACTCCCTCCCACCCCTTGTCCTCTATTCAACAGAAAAATAACCAGAAATCACAAATCAGGAAAGGCACTGACAGAGGCTGCAGTCTCACTAGGAAAGGATACTCATGTGTTCTCTTTGATTTCTAAGAACTACCTGCTTTTTCACAAGCAGCTTAAAATATGGGGAATCTCAGTCTCTTCACTTGAAAAGGAATATAAAGAGGCAAAATCAAAGCCAGAGAAAATAGTGACAATGTGGTGAAGAGAGAGATTTTAGTTTATTCCTTTTCAAACATTGGAGGAGATAAAAATGTAGGTTTGTGAAGCCACCTAGCAGCACGCATTGCAAACAGTAGGTATTTCATTAGTGCATGCCAATGTAATTTGTTAAAGGGGACAGGCAAAAGGAAAGAATGGGACCCAAGTGTTAAATTTCTGATGAGAAACAGGAAAGGAAAACATAAAACATGTCTCCAGGATACCTTTAAGAGGGCGGAGTTTCCCAATTGCATAAGGACAAAACTAAAACTGCATCAATTTTTTTCTTTTTCTTTTAAAACCATCAGAGTTGAGAGTTTCATTCTCTGGGAGCTACTCCAGCCCAGATACCAAGTGACCGGCAGGCACTTTGGATGATGGAGAAGCAGCTAGCCCTAGAAAGAGAAACCATTTTCCATAATGAATACCACTGAGAAATCACTCTTCCAACTAGGTCTGTGGAAACTGGCCCAGCTTCCTGGTCCCCCAAAGACAGTTTTACATGGAATCAGGAGAGAGGAAAGGAGGCATTTACCATTGGTCATCAGGACAAGTTCACAGAGTACCAAAGTCTGCTTTTCTGTGCAATTAAAGCACTTGCGCCATTTCCTATGACATTTTCTCGGTGCCCCCACCATGCAAGGGTAATTGTATCTGTTTATGGTTCATCTGACGCGAAGAACTGACTCACTTGAAAAGATCCTCATACTGGGAAAGATTGAAGGCGGGAGGAGAACGGGACCACAGAGGATGAGATGATTGGATGGCATCATCGACTCAATGGACATGAGCTTGAGTAAACTCCAGGAGACGGTGACAGACAGGGAGGCCTGAGGTGCTGCAGGACTCCTGAACTGAATGGTGCATTTGAGGATTTCCCTGGTGGCTCAGATGGTAAAGCGTCTGCCTATAATGCGGGAGACCTGGGTTCAATCCCTGGGTTAGGAAGATCCCCTGGAGAAGGAAATGGCAACCCACTCCAGTACTGTTGCCTGGAAAATCCCATGGATGGAGGAGCCTGGCGGGCTACAGTCCATGGGGTCGCAAAGAGTTGGACACAACTGAGCGACTTCACTCACTTCACCAGTGGCTCAGCAGTAAAGAATCTGCCTGCAGTGCAAAAGCTGCAGGATACGATACACAGGTTTGATCTCTGGGTCAGGAAGATCCCCTGGAAGAGGGCATGGCAACTTCAGTATTCTTGCCTGGAGAATCCCATGGTTAGAGGATCCTGAAAGGCTACAGTCCATAACAACTTAGCACACAAGCCTGATGGTGTGTTTTTACTTTCCCAGAATGCATGTTAGGTTCTCACCCAAGTTCCTGTTATAACCACAGTTCAGCCAGTGCAGAAGACCTGGGTTCAATACCTAGGTCCAGACAATCCCCCTGGAGGAGGGAATGGCTACCCACTCCAGTATTCTTGCCTGGGGAATTCCATGGACAGCGGAGCCTGGCCAGCTACAGTCCACAGGGTTGCAAAGAGTCAGACATGACTAAGCAAATAACACTTTCACATATGTACTCTTTTATCAATACATCCTTTGTCAATCATTGCAAATATATTCTCCTAGTTTGTGGCTCACTTCACTCTTGGTTTGACGTTTGTTTTTCAGAGGGAGATAGAAGTTTTTATTTGTTTGTTTTGATGAAGAGTTCTTAATTTTAATTTTGTTATGTTCCAGTCTTTTCCTTTATGAATTACCTCAGGGTTCTATGAATGAGGGTGCATGGTTCAAAGCAGACTTACTGCCTATTTTTGTAAATAAAGTTTTATCAGGACATAGATATGCCCATTCTTTCATGTGTTATCTGTGATCACTTTCCTGCTACAGCAGCAGGGCTCAGAACTCCTAAGATATTCACTCTCTGGTCTTTTACCCCAAGGTCATAAAGATCATCTACTTTTTCATGAGAGTTGTTCCTTAATTTCTGCCAAATGGAAATGGAGTGCTTTTACTTTCTTTAGTATTTATTTTTATTTAATTTTGGCTGTGCTGGGTCTAAGTTGTAGAACGTAGGGGCTTTGATTTTCATTGAGCCATGCAGGATCTTTCGCTGTAGCATGTAGGATCTAGTTCTCTGACCTGGGATTGAACCCAGGTCCCCTGCATTGGGAGTTTGTAGTCTTAAAAACTGGACCACCAGGGAAGTCCCAGGAGCCTCTTCTTTACAACTTTAATATTTCTCTCTCTGTTGGTAAACTTTCTCATTTTCCAGATTAGAAAAGAGTTGCAAACTAGCCATCACAGGCTAATTTTGTTTATAAAACAGTTTTGTTGGTAACATTTTTAAAAAGTAAGTGCAAGCATTTAAAGTCAGATTTGACATAAGTATTGGAGTTTCTGATTTCTTTTGAAAAATTAAAAGTTCGAAAAGTCTTGGCCTGCCTTCCATAGTGGTGACACTCTCTTAGGATAGAATAGTCGGTCTGCTGCCTCCTGCAGTTGGGCTGGCCTCCCTAATGACGCTGATGCTGTTGGCCTAGGGACCTCATCTTGGCCAAACCTGGGTCAGCTCCTTTGAGTTTTCTTTTTAACTATGTCCCAAGATTGACTGCTTAGTTTTGGCAAAAGTCCTGCTGGGTCAGTTTAGATTAAACCTTTCACCTTCGTATCTGATCACCATGACTTGTCTTCAGGAAGAATCCTATTGAGTTGGTCTAGTAAGAATCTCTTAGTAATTTTCCATCCATTGACCCCCCACCCTGCTCTTTGGCTGCTGTTGGGCTGCACCCTTAGGGCCTGCAGGCCTTCTCATTGCTCAGCCTTCAGACCAAAGAAAGAACCCAGGGCCAGTGACAAAGATATCAATAGGGGATCTTATGAAACTGAAACAAAAGGTCCTGGGGCAACACCCCATCATGTATGGCAGATGGGAGGCAAGACATGACAGCAATCTTCACGACTGGAGTAGGAGGCTACCATTCTTAGGGGCAGTTGATGTCAGGATGACTCATCAGTTACCAGGGAAATCAACAGTGAGGGCAGGGGACAAGCACATAGGCAGATACCCTATAATTAAGAGGATTTGGAGAGTCATTTGAGTGGAACAGGGCTTGGTCAAGCAGGGGATTACAGAGAGCAAGAGAACTGCCATCTTGTATGACCTGACCATATTGCAGTCTCTGCTTGTCCTTGGTATTTTCAGAGTTGAGTATAATCTCTCTGCCCCCACTGTCAGGCCTCCCTTGTGGTAGTCCCTCTTGAATAAAGTCTCCTTTATCATCTTTAACAAGTTATGAATAATTTTTTTCTTTATCACAGTGTAGGTAAGAGGCTCAAGAGAGTTATAACACATGTTTGGGTTATTGTCTTCCAAACTTTTTACATGATTCTAGTACAGTGCTTCTCAATCTTTCATAAGCATATTAACCACCTGGTAGGCCTGGCATGAGCACAAGATTCTACACGTCTAACAAGTTCTAGGGTGATGCCAATGTTCCACATCCCCACCCCACACACACACACACAACACTGTCCCCCCTCCTCCCTGCCATTCTGACTGGCAAGAGTCCAGCACCTGTCCTGGAATATACAACCAATACTATCTCAGAGCCCCCATTGGAAACTTCCATTCTGATGTCCTGTCAGGTGAGTTTCCCCCATTATGTTCATCACGGTTTGCTATTTTTCTATTCATTTGTTTCTTTTATTATCTCCTCCCTTGCAATGTAAGTTCCATGAGGATAAGAAACACACCCACATATCAGTCATTCCTAACACCCCAGAACAAACAGCAACAAATTGGAAGCCAGAGCACAGAACAAGCAGCCTCTGACTTAAGAGAATAGAGGAGCTGAAGCCTGAGACAACAACACAGAAAATTGAGAAGAAATCCAGCATGGTCTGCAGAATTCCCCAGAGGCTCAGGAATTGGCAGAGTGAGTAACTTTGGAAGTGGGAATGGACATAGGAAGGTCAGTTGGAAAGCTTTAAGAAACATTTGGGGGCTGCCCTGGTGGTCTAGTGGTTAAAAATCTGCCTGCCAATGCAGGGGACATGGGTTCGATCCCTGGTCCAGGAAGAACCAAGCCTGTGCACCACAACTACTGAGCCCGAGCTCTGGAGCCCATGTTCAACCACAAGAAGTCTCTGCAACGAGAAACCTGAGCACTGCCACCAAGAGGCGGCCCCACTCGCCACAACTAGAGAAAACCCTGCATGCAGCGACAAAAACTCAGCACAGCCATAAGCAAATAAATAACAGACCTTTTAAAAGAAGAAGAAGCAGCAGCATTTGGACTAGACCCCTCCTCGCTCCCTTAAGGAGGGGACTGAAATTTCCTTTCAGAAGATTGGTGTTTATCTTCACTCCTGTTCATTTGGTTCTTTGGGTTTGTGCCCCTCCTCTCTCTCTCTCTCTCTCTCTCTCTCTCTCTCTCTCTCTCTCTCTCCCCCCCCCCTCTTTTTCCCCCCCCCCCCCCCCCCCCCCCCTCCCCTTTTTTTTTTTAAGACATTGACTGTTATTTGGGAAGACACAAAGGTGAAGAAATTCTCCCTGTGTGCAGCTGCCACTTTTTTCCTTCTTTACATCTCAGCTTAAATAACACCTCCTTAAAGAGGGTTTTCATAGAGAATCTATATTCTGTGGAATACCTAGACTAAGTTTCCCCTGACTTTTTCTCACTAACTGAGTCCTTTCTGGTGTAATTGGTTCACTGAACACAGTAAACTCATAGGGTGACATAAAAATAAACATTATTTTAGATTCCTACTGTCCCTTTAAATGTGTTCTATGAAAAGTGTGTGTGTGTGTGTGTGTGTGTGTGTGTGTGTGTGCACGCCTCACCTTCCCCTATACAGGAGTAAACTTTTGGGCCCTCCCCAGGATGTTTTTAGGAACTGGAAATTCCTACAGTAACTTTAAGTCACAAGCACAGTTTCAATTTGATACTGCCTCATCTCAGGAAAAAATTTTCAACCTGATTTACCTGTGAGTCTTCTCCCCTCCCTCCAGCTGAGACCTGCTAAACGCTGACTGTTTGCAGTAGAAGAGAGAGGAGTGGTCCTCCTGCTCTTGTTCCCAGTCTAGCATTTCTCCTCATCCCTCAGATTGCTGAGATTTTTGGATCCGCCAGTACAAAGGCAGGGGATAGAAGAGAAGTAATATGGATGGAAAGTTCTTTCTTGGCTGATGCTGCTGTAAGATTTCCTCATCTCTCTGGGCCTGGGAGTTGTTTAGAACTTTATCTTCCCCTAATGGTTTTTCATTCATTAAAGCCTTTAGCACCAGCTCAAGTTCTCCTCTCTACCCCAGGCCTGCCACCATCTTGTAACAGATGTCAAGACTTACTAAATTGCTTAATAAGACTTCTCTGGCCCTTTTAGATGCATAAAGTATTTCTATATATTTTCTAGTGTGCTTTAATTTTTACATTTAGATACTTGAATACCATTAAAATTTTATTTTGTACAGTCATCCCTTGGCATCTATGAGGGACTGGTTCCAGAAGCCTCCTCAAATACCAAAATTTGTGCATGCCCAAGACTCTTATATATTTACAATGGTATAGTACCATCAGCTCTCCACATCCATGCACTCTGTATCTGCATTTTCAACCAACCGTGGTTATGTTATTTTGTATATTACAATTTTATAAAATCTGCAGATCTTGGTGTCTTCAGGGACCCGGAAACAAACTCCAGTGGATCCTGAGGGACAGCTGTATTTAGTTCTAATTTATGCTGTTTACTAGTTTACTAGGCCTGCCACAATGAAGTACCACAGACCAGGTGCCTTAAACAACAGAAAAGTATTTTCTCACAGCTCTGGAGGCTACAAGTTTGGGATCAAAGTGTCAGCAGGGCTGGTTTCTTTGAAGCCTTTCTCTTTGGATTATAGATGGCCATCATCACTCTGTCCACATGGGGTTCCTTCTACACATGACCTGTGTCCAAACTTCCTCTTCTGTAAAGACCCTGGTCATACTGTATTAGTACCTACCCTAATGATCTCATTGAAACTAACTAACACTTACATGTACTTATCTCCAAATAAAAACACATTCTGCAGGACAAGGGATTAGGACTCTAACAAATGAACTTGGGAAGAATATGAACTTGGGGAGACATAATTCAGTCAGTAACAACTTGGATCTATTTCCAGATGATCTACTTATCCATTTCTATGTTTTATCACAGGTATAAACAACATACTATTAGAAATTAACTTTTCTCTTTTTAAAATTTAATTATGTTTTAATCAAAGGATAATTGTTTTACATAATTTTGTCATTTTCTATCAAACCTCAACATGAATCAGCCATAGGTATACATATATCCCCTCCCTTTTGAATCTCCCTCCCATCTTCCTCCCCATCCCACCCCCTCTAGGTTGATATAGAGCCCCTGTGTGAGTTTCCTGAGCCATACAGCAAATTTCTGTTGGCTATCTGTCTTACATAGAAAGTAACTTGTCTTAATGGTTTACAGCATTCCTAAAACTTTCTCCAGTCCCTTCCTTCTCCTCAATCAGTTCAGTTCAGTCGCTCAGTCAAGTCCGACTCTTTGCGACCCCATGAATCGCAGCACTCCAGGACTCCCTGTTCATCACCATCTCCCAGAGATCACTCAGACTTATGCCCATCGAGACCATGATGCCATCCAGCCATCTCATCCTCTGTCATCCCCTTCTCCTCCTGCCCCCAATCCCTCCCAGCATTAGAGTCTTTTCCAGTGAGTCAACTCTTCTCATGAGGTGGCCAAAGTACTGGAATTTCAGCTTCAGCATCATTCCTTCCAAAGAAATCCCAGAGTTGATCTCCTTCAGAATGGACTGGTTGGATCTTCTTGCAGTCCAAGGGACTCTCAAGAGTCTTCTCCAACACCACAGTTCAAAACCATTAATTCTTCGGCGCTCAGCCTTCTTCACAGTCCCACTCTCACATCCATACATGACCACAGGAAAAACTATAGCCTTGACTAGACGGACCTTAGTTGGCAAAGTAATGTCTCTGCTTTTGAATATACTATCTAGGTTGCTCATAACTTTTCTTCCAAGGAGTAAGCGTCTTCTAATTTTATGGCTGCAGTCACCATCTGCAGTGATTTTGGAGCCCAAACAGATAAAGTCTGACACTGTTTCCACTGTTTCCCCATCTATTTCCCATGAAGTGATGGGACCGGATGCCATGATTTTCATTTTCTGAAGGTTGAGCTTTAAGCCAACTTTTTCGCTTTCCTCTTTCACTTTTATCAAGAGGCTCTTTAGCTCCTCTTCACTTTCTGCCATAAGGGTGGTGTCATCTGCATATCTGAGATTACTGATATTTCTCCTGGCAGTCTTGATTCCAGCTTGTGCTTCTTCCAGTCCAGCGTTTCTCATGATGTACTCTGCAGATAAGTTAAATAAGCAGGGTGACAGTATACAGCCTTGACGTACTCCTTTTCCTATTTGGAACCAGTTCGTTGTTCCATGTCCAGTTCTAACTGTTGCTTCCTGACCTGCATACAGATTTCTCAAGAGGCAGGTCAGGTGGTCTGATATTCCCATCTCTTTCAGAATTTTCCACAGTTTATTGTGATCCACACAGTCAAAGGCTTTGGCATAGTCAATAAAGCAGAAATAGATGTTTTTCTGGAACTCTCTTGCTTTTTCCATGATCCAGCAGATGTTGGCCATTTGATTTCTGGTTCCTCTGCCTTTTCTAAAACCTGCTTGAACATCAGGAGTTCACGGTTCACGTATTGCTGAAGCCTGGCTTGCAGAATTTTGAGCATTACTTTACTAGCATGTGAGATGAGTGCAATTGTGTGGTAGTTTGAGCATTGCTTTGCATTGCCTTTCTTTGGAATTGGAATGAAACCTGACCTTTTCCAGTCCTGTGGCCACTGCTGAGTTTTCCAACTTTGCTGGCATATTGAGTGCAGCACTTTCACAGCATCATCTTTCAGGATTTGAAACAGTTTTACTGGAATTCCATCACCTCCACTAGCTTTGTTTGTAGTGATGCTTTCTAAGGCCCACTTGACTTCACATTCCAAGATGTCTGGCTCTAGATTAGTGATCACATCATCATGATTATTTGGGTCGTGAAGATCTTTTTGTACAGTTCTTCCATGTATTCTTGGCACCTCTTCTTAATATCTTCTGCTTCTGATAGGTCCAGAACATTTCTGTCCTTTATTGAGCCCATCTTTGCATGAAATGTTCCCTTGGTATCTGTCATTTTCTTGAAGAGATCTCTAGTCCTTCCCATTCTGTTCTTTTCCTCTATTTCTTTGCATTGATCACTGAAGGAGGCTTTCTTATCTCCCCTTGCTATCCTTTGGAATTCCACATTCAGATGCTTATATCTTTCCTTTTCTCCTTTGATTTTCACCTCTCTTCTTTTCACAGCTATTTGTAAGGCCTCCCCAGACAGCCATTTTGCTTTTTGCATTTCTTTTCCATGGGGATGGTCTTGATCCCTGTCTCCTGTACAATGTCACGAACCTCATTCCATAGTTCATCATGCACTCTATCTATCAGATCTAGGCCCTTAAATCTACTTCTCACTTCCACTGTATAATCATAAGGGATTTAGAAACAAATATCTCCCACTGGATTTTATTTGAATACATGTGATAACAATATTCCCTTCATAAAGAGATGTGTCTACTTCTTGCTTCAAACTTGTGGGAAGAGAACAAATTTGCCAAGATGGTGTGTTCAGGCTCTCTCGTCCCATGCTTTGTAAATAATGACCATGTAACAACTGAGATCATTTTACAGCACTGCGCATGTGCATCATTAAGTAGTCATGACGCTACCTGTGACAGCTATGATCATGGGCTGCTTTGTGCTGTATGGATATATGAGCTACACCTAGAAAGCAGTGGCATTACTGCTGCATCAAGTCTACGGCCACTGTGCAAGCCAGAAGAGAGGCTGTGCTGCGTGAGGTTATGGTAGCTGCTACGGCTGCTGCATCAGCCAGGAGAGAATAAACGTGTCTACAGTTCCTATGGCTCCTCAACTCTTCTTCCAGACTCTTAACTTGTGCCTTCCCTACCCTGGGTTCAGCTAACAGTGTGAATGGCAAGACAACTGGCATCACAAACAGGGTCAACAATACAAAACTCAACTGCAAACTCCTAGGACTCAAATAATTAACATCCAAAAATTATCTTTGACAATTCATATCTGACATTGTTAAGTTTTTTAATGACTTACAATACTTCAAAGACTGTGTTGTGAGTTTTGCTTGCAACGTCTCCTAAGTACCCTGTAGAGTAGGACACCATATCACAGTAATCCAAGTCTATGCCCAACCATGAATGCTGAAGAAGCTGAAGTTGAACAGCTCTATGAAGACCTACAAGACCTTCTAGAAATATCACAAAGTAAAGATGTCCTTTTCATCATAGGGGACTGGAATAAAGAAGCAGAAAGTCAAGAGACACCTGGAGTAACAGGCAAGTTTGGCCCTGGAGTACAAAATAGAGCAAAGCAAAGGCTAACAGAGTTTTTCCAAGAGAATGCACTCGGTCATGGTAAACACCCTCTTCCAATAACACAAGAGACGACTCTACACATAGACATCACCAGATGGTCAACACCGAAATCAGATTGATTATATTCTTTGCTGCTGAAGATGAAGAAGCTCTATACAGTCTGCAAAAGCAAGACAAGGAGCTGACTGTGGCCCCGATCATGAACTCCTTATTGCAAATTCAGATTTAAATTGAAAAAAGTAAGGAAAGCCACTAGACCATTCAGGTATGACCTAAATCAAATCCCTTATGATTCTACAGTGGAAGTGACATGCAGATTCACGGGATTAGATCTGACAGACAGAGTGCCTGAAGAACTATAGACTGAGGTTCATAACATTGTAGCAGAGGCAGTGATCAAGACCATCCCCAAGAAAAAGAAGTGCAAAAGGCAAAATGGTTGTCTGAGGAGGACTTACAAATAGCTGAGCAAAAAGAGAATCTAAGAAGGCAATGGAGAAGAAGAAAGATATACCCATTTGAATGTAGAGTTACAAAGAATAGCAAGGAGAGATAAGAAAGCCTTCCTCAATAATCAATGCAAAGAAATAGAGGAAAGCAATAGAATGGGAAAGACTAGAGATCTCTTCAAGAAAATTAGAGATACCAAGGGAACATTTCATGCAAAGACAGGCTCGATAAAAGACAGAAACAGTATGGACTTAACAGAAACAGAAGATATTAAGAGGTGGCAAGAATACACAGAAGTACTATACAAAAAAATTCTCATGACCCAGATAACCATGATGGTATGATCACTCACCTAGAGCCAGACATCCTGAAGTGCAAAGTCAGTTGGGCTTTAGGAAGCATAATTATGAATAAAGCTAGTAGAGGTGATGGAATTCCAGTTAAGCTATTTCAAACCCTGAAAGATGATGCTGTGAAGGTGCTGCACTCAAGATGCCAGCAAGTTGGGAAAACTCAGCAGTGGACACAGGACTGGAAAAGGTCAGTTTTCATTCCAATCCCAAAGAAAGGCAATGCCAAAGAATATTCAAACTACTACACAATGCCACTCATTTCACATGCTAGCAAAGTAATGCTCAAAATACTCCAAGCCAGGCTTCAGTTGTACATGAACCGAGAATTTACAGATGTTCAAACTGGATTTAGAAAAGGTAGAGGAACCAGAGCTCAAATGACCAACATCTGCCAGATCATAGGAAAAGCAAGAGAATTCCAGAAAAGCATATATTTCTGCTTTGTTGACTATGCCAAAGCCTTTGACTGTGTATTACAACAAACTGGAAAATTCTGAAAGAGATGGGAATACCAGACCACCTGACCTGACTCCTGAGAAATCTGTATGCAGGTCAAGAATCAACAATTAGAACTGGACATGGAATAACAGACTGGTTGCAAATTGGGAAAAGAGTAAGTCCAAGCTGTATATTGTCATCGTGCTTATTTAACTTATATGCAGAGTACATCATGTGAAATGCCTGGCTGGATGAAGCACAGGCTGGAATCAAGATTGCTGGGAGAAATATCAATAACCTCAGATGTCCAGATGACACCACCTTTATGGCAGAAAGCAAAGAGGAACTGAAGAGCCTTTTGATGAAAGTAAAAGAGAGAATGAAAAAGCTGGTTTAAAGCTCAACATTCAGAAAACTAAAACCATGGCATTCAGTCCTATCACTTCATGGCATCCAGTCCCATCACTTCATCACCAATAGATGGGGAAACAATGGAAACAGTGACAGACTTTATTTTGGGGGGCTCCAAAATCACTGCAGATGGTGACTGCAGCCATGAAATTAAAAGACACTTGCTCTTTGGAAAAAAAGTTATGACCAACCTAGACAGCATATTAAAAAGCAGAGACATTACTTTGCCAACAAAGGTCCCTCTAATCAAAGCTATGTTTTTGCAGTAGTCATGTATGTATGTGAGAGTTCAACTATAAGAAAGCTGAGCACTGAAGAATTGATGCTTTTGAACTTTGGTGTTGGAGAAGACTCTTAAGAGTCCTTTGACTGCAAGAGATCCAACCAGTCCATCCTAAAGTAGATCAGTCCTGAATATTCATTGGAAGTACTTATGCTGAAGCTGAAACTCCAATACTTTGGCCACCTGATGCAAAGAACTGACTCATTTGAAAAGACCCTGATGTTGGGAAAGACTGAAGGCAGGAGGAGAAGGGGAAGGCAGAGGATGAGATGGTTGGATGGCATCACCAACTAGATAGACATGGATTTGAACAAGCTCTGGGACTTGGTAATGGACAGGGAAGTGTGACGTGCTGCAGTCCGTGGAGTCGCAAAGAGTCAGACACAACTGAGTGACTGAACTGAACTAATCTGAGAGTAGGAATAAGGCTCAAAGAAGTAAAGTCACTTGCTTGAGGGAACATAGCATTTAAGTGACCAGTTGACAATTCCAGCCCAGTTCTATTTAACTCCAAACTGTAAACTCTTAACTATTACACAGTATTGCCTTCATAGCTATTTAATATCTTCCTCCATCTCCAAGCAGAATGCCTGGTGCACAGAATGTGCTTATAGAATGAACTAAGCTGAAGAACACACCAATCAACATTTATGTCATCCATTCCATGTAAAGCCCTGTGACTAGTGAGCTGTTTTAGGTCTGGATTACGGTGGTTGAAGTAACAGATATGTGGTCAGAGATCTCTCCATTCCCATTACACATGGAGCCTGTACTTCCAAATAAAGACAGTCACCTTTTCCAGCCTGTGTACTCCAGGTCTTTAACATAACTCTTTGCTCAAACCAAGTTCCATTATAGCTGTTCACTTAATGCTACCATTTCTTAGAACATCAAGCTAATGCCATAAAAGTTCTCATTGAAAGATCAAAAAATAAAACAACTATTGTGAAGATTATCACACAGGCAGTCAACAAATGATAAATGGACTAGAGAATTTATACACTTGTTTATCTATAAGTCTTCCTGGAGGCTATGGTTGTAAAGAATCCGCCTGCAATGCAGGAGGCCCGGTTTGGGTTCAATCCCTGGATTGGGAAGATCCTCTAGAGGAGAGCATGGCAACCCACTCCAGTACTCTTCCCTAGAGAACTCCATGGACAGAGGAGCCTGGTGGGGCTACAGTCCACGGGGTCACAAAGAGTGCCGGGAGCCAGTGTGAGAAACTCTGCCCATGGCAAAAGTCATGAAGAAGGAGGCTTGGCATACGCAAAGGCGTGATCAAGCCTCAGGAAACCCCCTGTTCCCGAGCATCTACTCCCAAACCAGAGTCTGTTTTATGCTCTCACCTACACCTCTCACTTTACGGGGGGCTCTTCACATCACCATTTCTCTTGGAAAAGGAGTTAACTTGCAGCTCCAAGTTAATAAAAATTCCTGGGCATGACAAGAGTGTTTCAACTTACGAACTCCTCTGAAGGTTATCTAGCCCGCCTGTATAGGTTCATCTGGCCACATATGATTGTTTACAGCCTCCTGACCATGAGAGGCACGAGATGTTTTAGACTTACTAAAGGCAAATTCTTTCAGGAAGTTAGAAATTATTAGTATAGTGGGTTGGTTAGGAATTATATTGGTGAATGGTTTTTCATTTGTTGTGCCAATAATTACTGCCAATTCCCTGCCCTGGGTGTGACAAGGGTGTCTCAGGTCAAACCTCTCTGCTGACAGACTAGCTTGTGTGACAGGATTATCCATATTCCTGCCACTAGCACATGATTGTTTACTACCTCTCAACCATATACAGCACAGAGAGTTTTGGTGTATTTTGAGAGTATTAATTAGCATAGGGCTTTTCTCATTGTTGAGTCAATGATTGCCACCAGGCCTCCATATCCTTAGGCACTTGGGAATATATTAATCAATGTATTTGGAATATAGAAAAGGAAATATAGTCGTTTTTAAGGTTAGAAATACTAGACTTTTTGAGTTAATGAATTTTCTCTTTTGTTATAGATCACTGTACTTGGTTATAAATCACTGTGTCCTTGCTATGTAAAAATGTAACTTTATCACTATCTTAAGACTAAATAGATCTTAAGGGGAACATTGGTGAAGGGTTTTTATTTGTTGGGCTGATATTTGCTGCTAAATCTCCATATTCCCTGCCTTTATAATGACTATAACTAGCATATAGGAGAAATAAGTATTAACCTTTAAGATTGATCACATTAACCTTGGGTTAAATAAATTCCTTTCTTGATTGTAACTCACTACACCCTCACCCTATAGGAATGAAACTTTATTTGGAGGGTGGTGCCTGGTTTAAGAAAAAAACACCCTTGGAAAAAATAAGTTTTTGGTTATCAGAAAGAAGAGGTTGCAAAATGTCAGCAGGCCTCATGGCCAGAAGATGATGTAAAACCCCTAAGACCTTCTTTTTACGTGAAGCACCTGATTTTGATAAAGGTCAGGGCTGCTGACCCCCATGTGACTCTGTATTCATCCCTATGTGTAACAAAAGGCATATAAGCAAACCCCAAAATAAAGAAATTGGATCAGTTTCTGGAAAGACTGATTCCCTCATGTCGTTCTTTCTTGCTCCCCATTTTTCTGGCTGAATTCCCATCTGGAGTGTGGGTACCCTCCAAGTCTCCTTACCTGTACCGGCTTTCAAGCCCACACAAGGAGCCCAAGGAGAGGCACCTTCTGACATTCAAGTGGCACCGGTGGCCCAACGTAGATGGTGCAAATTCCTTGTCTTGGAATTTTATTGGTATCCCATGTAAACCAAGTTATTCAGCCTCTTTTTCTCTCCTACTATTTTCTGGCCGAATTCCCATCTGGTGCATGGGGACCCACCAAGCCTGCTAATTTTGCCTGGGCTTCTAAGATCAGACCGGGGGGCCTCAGTGCCTCCTCTCCTTCAGGAGAATGGGAAGATGCCTGTGGCCTACATAGGTGGTGATTGGTATTCCATGTAAACCAAGTTATTTAGCCTCTTTTTCTCTGCTAATTTTCTAATTCCTCTCTCTCTGTAATTAATTAAGTTTTTTACAAAGACGCCAACCCCATCCCTGGGGTTGAATCACCCTGGATCCACCGGGGCTGGACCCCGGCAAAAGAGTCAGACACGACTGAGCGACTAACACTTTTACTTTACCTATGAGCTGTGTACTGCATAATGATGTATATGATTTGGTGGGTATCTTAGCTTGGGCTGCTGTAACAAAATAACCACAGATTGGGTAGTTTAAACAACAGATCTTTGTATTCTCACAGATCTGCAGGCTGGGAAATCCAAGATCAACGGGATAACAAATCTGGTGTCTGGTCAAAGCTCTCTTCCTGGCTTGCAAACAGCCACCTTCTCACTATGGTCCTCAGGTAGTCATTCCTTGGGTGGTGAACAGAGAGACAGAAAGATACTGAGAGCATCTGGGGTCTCTTCTTAGAAGAACACTAATCCTATTGGATTTGGGCTCCACACTTTTGACCTCAACAAAACTTTAAGACTCCATCTTAAGGTTAGGCTTTCAACATTTTAATTTAGGGGCGGACAGAAGAAATATTCAGCCCATAATGATGGGTCAAGTTTCCTTGGGATAGAAACAGGCCATTGAGGATCTCAGCACATTGTTGGGCGCAGGAAGTATGATCAGAACAATGCCTGTTTCTACTTAAATTGTTTCCTCTTTCCTACATACGAGGACCTACATCTCTACAAAGTTTGGAACAATATTGCCTACTCAGAGTTTATTTGCAATGCTTGAGTTTTCTGCATGAAAGATCTCTGTATTATTTAATGCAGCAAAAATTTAATCAAAATGAATAAAGTCTCCATTACTATCTTCAGCATTAAAATAAAATTCTCATCCTCATTCACAGTTGCTTTATTTACAATTTTTATTTTGAGTTATTTCCTTGAACTATCCTAAACAATTGAGACAGACTGGGACCTTTGCTGAAGTGCTTGCACCTGGATAAACGTCTCTTCAAGCAAGAGAATACAAAAAAAAAAAAAAAAACTATAAGGGATTTAAAATAGGCATGTGCATGCATAACTGGGGCAAATTATGAACATCATAATACAAAAATACCCTCAAAAACAGCGTTTCAGGAGCAAAAGTAGAGTACTGCACATGCCCCCTGCAAACAGCACCACCAAGGAGTTGGGTAGAACACCTAAGCCACCCTTCCAGCCTGACCCCTGGACACATCCCCACCCTCACTCTATAGAAGGAACTAGCTCACACCCCCTCAGGGGCAAGCTAGGAAAGCTGTTACTTGTTTTCATACCCCCTGCTGCAGCAGTGGCCCCAATAAAGCCTTGCCTACATTTATTGTCTGGCCTCTTATCAATTTCTATTGATTAAAGAGGCCAAGAACCCTGGATGGTAACACAGTCTCATTCCTTTCTTAATATCAGTTTTCAGACAATTGCATATAACTCTATCTTCCCAGAAGCCTTTGTTTATAGTTATAAAATCTTTATTGCTACAGAATTCGTTTTGGCTCTTTATGATTTCTCTTGCTGAAGTCCTGTCTGGATCTGACATCCTACAATTCAGAGATGCTCCATGATGAAAGCAATGTTTTAAACTCTAGATTTGTCGAGTGCAAAAGAATATAATGATGAAGCAATAAAGAGAGCAACAGAAGTGTTGTTATTGTTGCTGTTCTGTAAAATTGTAAAAGTAGTTCAAAATGACAGCACAGTTGAGTCACCGTCCTTCATGTAGCTGTAAATTCATAAACAAGTTGTTTTCCAAGAGCATGCTAAGGTTTTCTCCTACCCAAGATTTTTCCCCTAAGTGTTTTGGATGGCTTTCTAACATGCATATCTTATCTCTACAAAGTGACTCTCCAGCCCCTTAACAGCAGGTGCTCAATTCTCCACCTCCATCTCCAGTTTCTTACACTTCTGTCCCTGTTAGGAGAGTCTTTTCTGTTTTCCAAAGAGCCAGACTTGTAACAGGTGCCCTCATTCTGCAGCTTTAGATCGCCAGAGCTACTGAGTCCACGGAAGCTTGTGGCTGGGTTTCTTGCTATGGTGGAAGCAGACGCAATGCTGAGACTACCATTTGAAATTCAGTATGCACTGGACTGACTTCTGAAAGAAGAATTTCATTTTGCTAATTTTAAACATTTAAGATTTCAATAACACAATTTAATTTTTTACTGGACCACATCCTTTCAGGATAGCTGAGGTCTTCTCTCCCGCTTCTCTCCCTCTATCTCCTGAAATATATAGAGTTCACCTTGTCCCTAGAAGAGGAAGAGTCATTCTAACAGAGTTCACATTCTGCCTATTTTTCTGCAAGTTTTGCCAAACCAAAGCTGAGTCCACTTGCTTGTGCTTAGTAAAGTCAAACTACTGACACCAGGCTGTGGTGCAGGAAAGTAGTGTTTATCACAGGTGCCAAGCAGGAGTCCAGGTGGCTAATGCTTAAAAGGCCCAAACTCCCCAAAGACTTTCAAGCAAAGGTTTTTAAAGACAGAGTGAGAAAGAGGGGTGTTGTGGGACATGTGGTCAGCTCATGGACATTTTTTCTGGTTGTTCGATGGTGAGATAATCAACATCATCAACCTTCTGGTTCCAATCTGTCTGGGGTCTATGTGCTTGTGGGCAGCAGACAATTAACCTTTTCTTCTTGGTGGGGGTTTCAGTATCTGCAAAATAGCTCAAAGGACATGGCTCAGAACATTATCTAGGAGGAACTAGGGTCTTTGACTTTGTCTAATGGCTGAATTGTTAATATTATTTTAGCTTGCCTGTTTCCCCATCTTCCTGCATTTTCTCATTTCTATGATTAAATGTACTGTTTGGAATTCAGGAAAAGCCTAGGAGGCTAAAGTTTTTCTACAGGCAAGAGGTAGGCAGAGGACATGGGGGTGGGGGTCTATTCCAGGAAGCTCCCATTGGGTCCTGCTCAGTCGCAAAAGCACAACCAGCTCCATAATATCACTGGGCGAAAATTAGCACAACCATTCCTTGGGGCCACAGTTTCTAACAGAGTCACAGGCAAAGAGCGGTAAGACTCTCCCTCTCACCCAGGCAGAGTGTGCTAGTTATTATGTAATTGTCTCTCAACTCCAAACACATCATTCTATACTCTCTTCCGTGATGCTTGGTTTCTCACCATTTACCACTTTACCAGCTACTCCTTCTTCAGGCTCTTCAAGTACAGGATGACTGCAAGGTTGAAGGAATGAAAAGGGACTTGCTCTTTCTGTTTCAGTTTGGCTTCCTGTTCTTGAGAATCACACCAGGGATGCTCCCTCATCCTGGCAGCAACATTTCTTTCTATTATTTCTATGGTGGAGGTTGAATCCAGCTTGCAGATTTCCATCACCCTCAGAGCCAGCATTATTTTCCATCTCAGTGGTACCAGCACATCCAGTCAGTGCCCTGTCCTCCGAGGTCAGAGGCCCAACCCCCAGGACCTTCCTCTGAGCCCAAAGACAAAAGAACCAGCTAGCTGGGTTCCAGCCTCTTTCCTCCCTTGGTACTAAGAATGTTTCGTGGCCCCAGACTCCTTGTATTTGCATGCATGGAGTTGAAATTCAAGTCATTTTATTTGAATGTTAATGGTAAAAGCACCACCAGAAGACTGGAGGACTTGGGAACATTCAGATTATTTGTTAATATCTCACAAAACTGTATCTGTAGGTCAGACATTTTCCCTCAGGTTTCAGTGGAGAGCCTGTATGTGCCTCAGACTCAGAAGTCTACAGTTAAATTATTGTCTTCTTCCTTAACTCGGTGAATGTTGACAGCATCTACCACTTTCCAGCAAGAACTACTTTTTACTTTCTCAGTCTCCAAATACTGTCAGTTTGGGGCTTCCCAGGTGGCTCTAGTGGTAAAGAACCCTCCTGTCAATGCAGGAGATTTAAGAGATGCAAATTTGATCCCTGGGCTGCGAAGATACCTTGGAGGAGGACATGGCAACCCACTGTATTCTTGCCTGGAGAGTCCCATGGACAGAGGAACCTGGTGGGCTACAGTCAATAGCATTGCAAAGAGTCAGACATGACTGAAGCAAATTAGCATTTTACTTCCCAAAATGTTTCCTACTCTCCATACATATTTCACGACCCTGTTTCAGGTCCACTGTCTCTATTGTCTCTTTGCTTCCAAGTCTTTCCCTCTCAATATAATCTCTCTTGAGTGTATTTGGCTCTTAAAAAAACTAAAAGATAATTAAAACATGTCATTTTCAGGACATAATCCCAGATCTATCCAGCAACTCTGAAAGACTCTCCTACAACTCTGAATCATTTAAGATTTTTCTTTTTATCACTGGTTATAATCAAGGCAAATTGGAAGTAGTCAAACAGGAGATTGCAAGATGGAATGTTGACATTTTAGAAATCAGTGAACTAAAATGGATTGGGATGTGTGAATTTAACTCAGATGACCATTATATCTACTACTGTGGGCAAGAATCCCTTAGAAGAAATGGGATAGCCATCATAGTCAACAAAAGAGTCTGAAATGCAGTACTTGGATGCAGTCTCAAAAATTACAGAATGATCTCTGTTCGTTTCCAGGGTAAACCATTCAATATCACAGTAATCCAGGTCTATGCCCCAACCAGTAATGCTGAAGAAGCTGAAATTGAATGGTTTTATGAAGACCTACAAGACCTTTTAGAACTAACACTCAAAAAGGATGTCCTTTTCATTATTGGAGACTGGAATGCAAAAGTAGGAAGTTAGAAACACCTGGAGTAACAGGCAAATTTGGCCTTGGAGTACAGAAAGAAGCAAGGCAAGGGCTAACAGAGTTTTGCCAAGAGAACACACTTGTCATAGCAAACACCCTCTTCCAACAACACAAGAGAAGACTCTACACATGGACATCACAGATGGTCAATACTGAAATCAGATTATCTTCTTTGCAACCAAAGATGGAGAAGCTCTATACAGTCAGCCAAAACAAGACTGGGAGCTGACTGTGGCTCAGATCATAAACACCTTATTGCCAAATTCAAACTTAAATTGAAGAAAGTAGGAAAAACCACCAGACCATTCACATATGAACAAAATCAAGTGAGAAATAGATTTAAGGGACTAGATCTGATAGAGTGCCTGAAGAACTATGGACAGAGGTTCGTGACATTGTACAGGAGACAGGGATCAAGACCATCTCCAAGAAAAAGAAATGCAAAAAAAAGCAAATGGCTGTCTGAGGAGACCTTACAAATAGCTGTGAAAAGAAGAGAAGCGAAAAGCAAAGGAGAAAAGAAAAGTTATACCCATTTGAATGCAGAGTTCCAGAGAATATCAAGGAGAGACAAGAAAGCCTTCCTTAGTGATCGGTGCAAAGAAATACAGGAAAACAATAGAATGGAAAAGACTAGAAATCTCTTCAAGAAAATCAGAGATACCAAGGGAACATTTCATACAAAGATGAGTTCGATAAAGGACAGAAATGGTATGGACCTAAGAGAAGCAGAAGATATTAAGAACAGGTGGTAAGAATACACAGAACAACTATGAAGAAAAGATCTTCACGACCCAGATAATCACGATGGTGTGATCATTCACCAAGACCAGACATTCTGGAATGCAAAGTCAAGTGAGCTTTAGGAACCATCACTATGAACAAAGCTAGTGGAGGTGATGGAATTCCAGTTGAGCTATTTCAAACCCTAAAAGATGATGCTGTGAAAGTGCTGCACTCAATATGCCAGAAAATTTGGAAAACTCAACAGTGGCCATAGGACTGGAAAAGGTCAGTTTTCATTCCAATCCCAAGGAAAGGCCATGCCAAAGAAGGCTCAAACTACCACACAATTGCACTCATCTCATACACTAGTAAAGTAATGCTAAAAATTCTCCAAGCCAGGCTTTAGCAATACGTGAACCATGAACTTCCAGATGTTCAAGCTGGTTTTAGAAAAGACAGAGGAACCAGAGATCAAATGGCCAACATGCGCTGGATCACGGAAAAAGCAAGAGAGTTCCAGAAAAACATCTATTTCTACTTTATTGACTATGCTAAAGCCTTTGACTGTGTGGATCACAATAAACTGTGGAAAATTCTCAGAGAGATGGGAATACCAGATCACCTGACCTACCTCTTGAGAAATCTGTATGCAGGTCAGGAAGCAACAGTTAGAACTGGACATGGAACAACAGACCAGTTCCAAATAGGGAAAGGAGTACGTCAAGGCTGTATAATGTCATCCTGCTTATTTAACTTATATGCAGAGTACATCATATGAAATGTTGGACTGGAAGAAGCACAAGCTGGAATCAAGATTGCCGGGAGAAATATCAATAACCTCAGATATGCAGATGATACCACCCTTATGGCAGAAAGTGAAGAGGAACTAAAGAGCCTCTTGATGAAAGTGAAAGAGGACAGTGAAAAAGTTGGCTTAAAGCTCAATTCAGAAAACTAAGATCATGGCATCTGGCCCCATCACTTCATGGCAAACAGATAGGAAAACAATGGAAACAATGGCTGACTTTATTTTGGGGGCTCCAAAATCACGCAGATGGTGATTGCAGCCATGAAATTAAAAGACTCTTACCTCTTGGAAGAAAAGTGCTGACCAGCCTAGACAGCATTTTAAAAAGCAGAGACTTTTTTTTTTGCCAACAAAGGTCCATCTAGTCAAGGCTATGATTTTTCCAGTGGTCATGTATGGATGTGAGTTTTGGACTATAAAGATGGCTAAAAGCCAAAAACTTGATGCTTTTGAACTGTGGCGTTGGAGAAGACTCTTGAGAGTCCCTCGGACTGCAAAGAGATCCAACCAGTCTATCCTAAAGGAGATCAGTCCTGAGTGTTCATTGGAAAGACTGATGCTGAAGCTGAAACTCCAATCCTTTGGCCACCTGATGTGAAGAATTGATTCATTTGAAAAGACTCTGATTCTGGGAAATTTTGAAGGTGGGAGGACAAGGGAACAACAGAAGATGAGATGGCTGGATGGCATCACTGACTCAGTGGACATGAGTTTCAATAAGCTCCAGGAGTTGATTTTTGACAGGGAGGCCTGGTGTGCTGCAGTCCCTGGGGTCACAAATAGTCAGATACGACTGAGTACTGAACTGAACTGAACTGATGAGCAACTTGATGGTGTGTTTTGTGCTGTTTACCTCATGTTTCTTATGCCTAGTTTTCACTGAGCTTGGGTCTATGGATTTATAGTTTTCATAGTTTGGAAATTTGCAGACCATCATTTCTTCCAATATTTCTTCTGCATCTACTTTAAGGGACCCCAAGATACATTGGGCCACTTGTTGTCTCACAGTACACTGATTCAACATTTTTATATTCTCTTTCTCCCAGAGTTTCACTAATGCTATTTTTTTAGATATTTCTTTCTTTATTTGGCTCTGTGGGGTCTTTAGTTGCAACATGCAGGATTTAAATCAGGGATCCCTGATCAAGGATCAAAGTAGGCCTCCTGCATTGGGAGCACAGAGTCTGAGTCCCAAGTGTTATGTTTTAAATTCAGTAGTCTTTCCTTTTGTCATATTTAATCATTCATTCATACTAAAATGTATTTTTCATCTCAGTCATTATAGTTTTCCTCTCTAGAAGTTCTACTTTTATTATATTTTTAGATTTTCTATGTGTTTTAGATTTTGAGCATGTGGAATATAGTTAAAACAATTGTTTAAATGTCCTCATCTCGTAATTCTTGAATGTATGTTGGTTCTGAGTCAGTTTCATTTAATTGATTATTTTCCTTATTATGGATCATGCTTTCCTACTTCTTTGCCTGGTAATCTTTGTTTGGATACCAGACACTGTAAAGTTTAACTTGTTGGATGCTGAATACTTTTGTAGTCACAGTTATTCTTTTGACTACCCAGCATCTGCCTTCTAATGAGGCAGAGTTTGTATCCCATCATAGAAACTGAAAATTCCAGACTCATTTTTTTCTAGCATCCTTTCAGTGTGGAGGAAAGGCCATGACCTAGCCGTGACGATGACCCATACCCATACCTGTTCTATGCTTTAAAGAAGAAGCAGGTTCAGTGAAGAAACACACTTCTCATACACACCAGGAACAGGAAGCAGTAGCAGCAGTGGGAGCAGCTACAGGCACTCTTTAGAGGCAGCATTCCCAGTGGTTGCAGCAGTTGGCCATCTGGGACCCAGCAGCATAGCAGTGGGATTTTCACTAAACCTGCTCTGTGGTGAGATTTGGGGCTCTTTTCCAACTGTGTAGTCTGCCAGCCTGGTTGTCCAGTTTTTCTACAGATGCTACATGCCATCCAATATTCTTTAACATTTTAAATTTTTCCATGGACAAGGAGTAAGCGAAGTTGCTTAGTCGTGTCTGACTCTTTTCAACCCCATGGACTGTAGCCTACCAGTCTTCTCTGTCCATGGAAGCCTTCAGACCAGAATACTCCTTCTCCAGGGGATCTTCCCAACCCAGGGATCATGTGGGCAAAGAATGTCTTTTGTGCAGCATGTTTGATTTTCTCTCACTAATAATAACTTTTTGATGTTCTGACTACCTGTTTTGTGTTTGCTTGTTTTGTTTTGTAAAAACTCCTAGGTAGCCTGGCTCCCCACTGCCTCTTCAGAGCAGTCCCTCAGAGCAATCTGAGAGATTGCCATCTGGGATTAAGTCCTTTAGCAAGTCTGCCAAATGAAACATAATTCTCAACTTTTAGGTTATGCATTTTAGTTAGTTGACAATTGAAGTATATGTGTGTGTGGTGTGCATGTTACATATTTGTGTTTATAAGTATATATTTATATATATACATATATATATACTATATATATATATATCTCACATAAGTGATGATTTTTCACAAACTGAATTTTCATCAGCAAAACACATGTGCCCAAATCAAGAAACAGAATATTAGCAACATCCTACAAACTTCCTTATTTCCCTCCCAGTCATTACCCTCTGCCATCCAAAGATAACTATAATCATGACTCCTAACATCAAAGACTAGCTGTGCCAGTTTTTTTAACTTTGTAAAAATTGAATCATACCACATATTCTTTTGTGTCAGTTCAGTTCAGTCACCTAGTCATGTCCAACTCTTTGAGACTCCATGGACTGCAGCACACCAGGCCTCCCTGTCCATCACCAACTCCCAGAGTTTACTCAAACCCATGTCCATTGAGTTGATGATGCCATCCAGCCATCTCACCCTCTGTCTTCCCCTTCTCCTCCCACCTTCAATCTTTCCCAGCATCAGGGTCTTTTCAAATGAGTCAGTTCTTCCCATCAGGTGGCCAAAGGACTGGAGTTTCAGCTTCAACATCAGTCCTTCCAATGAATATTTAGGACTGATCTCCTTTAGGATGGACTGGTTGGATCTCTTTGCAGTCCAAAAGACTCTCAAGAGTCTTCTCCAACACCATGTTTCAAAAGCATAAATTCTTCGGCACTCAGCTTTCTTTATAGTCCAACTCTCACATCCATACATGACCACTGGAAAAACCATAGCCTTTACTAGACAGACCTGTGTTGGCAAAGAAATGTCTCTGCTTTTTAATATACCATCTAGGTTGGTCACAGCTTTTCTTCCAAGGAGTAAGCGTCTTTTAATTTCATGGCTGCAGTCACCATCTACAGTGATTTTGGAGCCCCCAAAATAAAGTCAGTCATTTTCCACTGTTTCCCCATTTATTTCCCATGAAGTGATGGGGCCAGATGCCATGATCTCCGTTTTCTGAATGTTGAGCTTTAAGCCAACTTTTTCACTCTCCTCTTTAACTTTCATCAAGAGGCTCTTTAGTTCTTCTTCACTTTCTGCCATAAAGGTGGTGTCATCTGCATATCTGAGGTTATTGATTTCTTCCAGCAATCTTGATTCTAACATGCGCTTCATCCAACCCAGCATTTCTCATGATGTACTCTGCATATAAGTTAAATAAGCAGGGTAACAATATACAGCCTTGATATACTCCTTTCCCTATTTGGAACCAGTTTGTTGTTCCATGTCCAGTTCTAACTGTTGCTTCCTGACCTGCACACAGATTTCTCAAGAGGCAGTTCAGGTGATCTGGTATTCCCATCTCTTTGAGAATTTTCCACAGTTTGTTGTGATCCACACAGTCAAAGGCTTTGGCACAGTCAGTGAAGAAGAAGTAGATTTTCTGGAATTCTCTCACTTTTTTGATAATCCAACAGATGTTGGCAATTTGATCTCTGGTTCCTCTGCATTTTTTGAATTTTTGGAAGTTTTCAGCTTGAATATCTGGAAGTTCATGGTTTACATACTGTTGAAGCCTGGCTTGGAGGATTTTGAGCATTACTTTACTAGCGTGTGAGATGAGTGAAATTGTGCAGTACTTTGAACATTCTTTGGCATTGCCTTTCTTTGGGGTGGACTTCCCTGGTGGCTCAGATGGTAAAGTGTCTGTCTACAATGTGAGAGACCTGGGTTCGATCCCTGGGTTGGGAAGATTCCCTGGAGAAGGAAATGGCAACCCACTCCAGTACTCTTGCCTTGAAAATCCCATGGACGGAGGAGCTTGATGCAGACTACTATCCATGGGGTTGCAAAGAGTCGGGCACAACTGAGCAACTTCACTTCACTTCTTTGGGATTGAAATGAAAACACCTTTTTCCAGTCCTGCGTCCACTGCTGAGTTTTCCAAATTTTCTGGCATATTGAACGCAGGCGCTTTCACATCATCATCTTTTAGGGTTTGAAACAGCTGAACTGGAATTCCATTACCTCCACTAGCTTTGTTCATAGTGATGGTTCCTAAGGCCCACTTGACTTCACATTGCAGGATGTCTGGCCCTAGGTGAGTGATCACACCATTGTGATTATCTGAGTGGTGAAGATCTTTTCTTCATAGCTCTTCTGTGTATCCTTGCCACCTCTTCTTAATATCTTCTGCTTCTGTTAGGTCCATACCATTTCTGTCCTTTATTGAGCCCATCTTTGCATGAAATGTTCCCTTGATATCTCTAATTTTCTTGAAGAGATCTCTAGTCTTTCCCATTCTATTGTTTTCCTCTATTTCTTTGCAATGATCACTGAAGAATGCTTTCTTATCTCTCCTTGCTATTCTTTGGAACTCTGCATTCAAATGGGTGTATCTTTCCTTTTCACATCCACCATTAAACTTATGAAATTCATTCTTATTGCTTTGTGTAGTTGTAGCATGTTTATTCTTATTGGAATAGTAAAACATTCCATTTTATAAGTATACTATAATACATTTATCTATTTGTGTTGAGGGAACTGTGAACTAAAAACGCTGCCTGCCAGATCAGTAAACAAAGGATGTTATAGCCATCAACCACCACAGCAGTCCTTGACAGGGAGCCCTGAGGGGATAGCTGAGATGAATATCAAAGGAATGATTTCAGTGAGCTGAGACTCTTGCATTTTCTCAAACACAGCAAAGTGCCAAATTCCACATTTTGACTACCTGTCTTTGTTGCAAAAACTCCTGTATATCCTGGCTCCCCCTTGCCTCTTCTGAACAGTCCCTCAGAGGTATCTGAGATGCTGTGTCTTGGGCTTAGGTCCTCAGTTTTGCCCACCAAATAAAACATAACTCACAAATTTCAGTTTGTGCATTTTTTTTTTCAGTCTCCAAGACCATACTCAGGCTCAGCAATTTGCTAGAAAGACTCACAGAACTCATAACAGTTATATTCCAGTTAAGGTTAATTACAGTTTGCTGATTTGAAATCAGCAAAGGGAAAAGGCACATAGAGCTGAGTCTGAAAAAAACAAGCACAAGTTTCTAGGGGTCCTCTTCCTGAGAATTTGCATGGATAGTACTTCATTTTTCCAGCAAGTATGGGTGACAACAGTTAAAAAGTGTCTAGTAGGGAAACTCATTCGCACCTCGATGTCCAAGCTTTGTGGGTTTTTGGAAATCATCACTGTAGGCATGAGATGCCCATGTGATGGACCTCAGCTACTCAGTCTCACTCTCACTCATGGATCAAACTGATACCTCATCATGTAAAGACACAGGCATACAGAAGCAGGTATTTACATGAGTCACATTATTGACTTAAGCTAACTGGAATAGCCCATGGCTTTAGGCATACAAAGATACTCTTTTCAGGCAGAATATTCCATAGACTCAGAGCTCTTCCCCTAGAATACAAGGAAAAGGCTAGTTCTGAGGACTTTGGTACGGTCCAGGATTTTAGTAGTCTAGGTTTATAGAATTAGTCCTTTGTGCATACTATTATACTGTTGATGTGCATTTAGGCAGTTTCCTGTTTTTTAAACACGAATAATGCTGCTATTAACATTCTTGTACACATTTGGGGGAAGATTTGGGTGCATTTACACTGGATGGTTCCTTAGTACTGAAAATAAAGGTCATAGAGTACATTTTCAGTTTTCATGTGAAGTGTGACGTGAAAGTCACTCAGTCATGTCCCACTCTTTGTGACACCATGGAATTCTCCAGGCCAGAATACTGGAATGGATAGCCTTTCCCATCTCCAGGGATCTTCCCAACCCAGGGATCGAACCCAGATCTCCTAATTGCAGGAAATTTCTTTACCAGCTGAGCCACAAGGGTTAGTTTTCATAGACACTGCCAAATCATTTTCCAAAGTGATTATGTCAATTTAAACTCCCACCATAAGTGTATGAAACTTTTCAATATCCCTTTTTCTGGGGGTAAGGTGGTGCTGCTGCATGGCTTGTGGAATGTTAGTTTCCCAACCAGGGATGGAACCAGGGTCATGACAGAGAAACCAGAGTCATAACCACGGGACCATCAGCAACTTCCACAATATCCTTTTTTAGAAGCAGTTTTATTGAGGTACAACTGACATACAAGAAAATGAATACTAAAGTGAACAATTTGATAACTTTTGGCATAATGCATACATCTGTAAAACCATCACCAAAAACAAGATAGTGAACCTATTATTCACCCTCAAATGCTTCCTTGCAATTCTAATTTTCTCTTTTTCAGAAATCACTTAAAATTTTTTTTATTGAAATACAGTTGATTTACAATGTTATGTTATTAATAGATTCAGGTATACAGCAAAGTGACTCACCGCCATTATATATATGGTGGTGGTTGGTGGTCTAGCTGCTAAGTTGTATCTAACACTTAAGACCCTATGGACTGCAGCCCTCCAGGCTCCTCTGTCCATGGTATTTCCCAGGCCAGAATATGGGAGTAGGTAGAAATTTCCTTCTCCAGGGGATCTTCCCAACCCACAGACTGAATCCTGGTCTCCTGCATTGCAGACAGATTCTTTACTCGCTGAGCCACCTGGGAAGCCCCAGTTATATTCATATTCTTTTTTAAGATTCTTTCCTATTATGGGTTATTACAAGATATTGAATATAGTTCCCTGTGTTATACAGTAGATCTTTGTTGGTTATTGATTTTATGTTTAGTAATATGTATACTTTCATCTCAAACTCCTAGTTTATCCCTCCCTCACCCTTTCCCCTCTGGTAACAAATTTGTTTTCTGTGAGTCTATTTCTATTTTGTGAATAAGTTCATTTATATCAGTTTTTAGTTTCCTCATAGAAGTGATATCATATGATATTTGTCTTTCTCTGTCTGACTTACTTCATTTAGTATGATAATCTCTAGGTCCCAAATTCTCTTAATGAATCTGTTTTCTATTTAAGTTAGCCAGAGTTAATGTCTATTCTTTACGAATGAGACTTCCTAGTTGATATAATCCCATTTTATATTTTTTGTCTTTGTGTCCAGCTTGGTCTTCTGCATTTCTTTTTATTTTGCTAGTGAAGGACTTAGGTTAAAATTTAAGCCCGGAAGGCAGGCTGTGCCTCAAGGAAAATAGCTTACTCCTTATCTGGTGACTCAGAGCCTCCTGACCGATTCTTAACAGATAACCTATGACCTGGTCAGACCCCCTCCCAAGAATATATCTCTCTGTCGGACTTTTCTGGGTAAAAATTGACCAAATGCCGCAGGGTGATCAGCCAACCGTTCAACTTAATTACCTGCAAACTTTTCCCACCAATCAAATGTATCCACCTCACCTATGGCCCCTACTTCATTGTATCCCATACCCTGACCTCATCCCCACCTACCTGTGATTTTTTTGTATAAAGTCCCTCACGCTGGCGTTCGAGGTTCGCTCCTCCTAGGAGATCGGACCCTGGCGCGCCGGCCTTAATCCTCTTGCTGATTGCATCGATTCGAGTCACTGTGGTCTTTGGGGCGACGGTTCCCGAGAGGCCGTGGGTCTTACATTTGGGGGCTCGTCCGGGATCGCCTCGCTCACTCAGACCCTTTGGCTTTTGATTCGGAGTGCGCTCGGGCATTCTGTGTCTCCGTGTACGTCTGTAAGGTCTGTGACTAGTCTGCTCTGTGTTAAATCTGTGTTGTCTCACTTTTCTCTCCTGCTGTTGACTTAATCCTTCGGAGTTTCAGTGAACAGGCGGCGACGGTTGTGAGGCGCTGATTAGTCCCGGCCGGGCTACTCCCTGGTGGACTTTGGGCCTTATGACAGGTGAGCCCCAGTAACTATCGCCCGGCTGGGTGAAACTTCCCTGTCTTTCTTGTGGGATATGGCCTAATATTACCTTTTTGTGGAGCACGGGTCAGGCACTTAAAAGCCATTAGGCGCCTGCCACTTGAAGACTCCCGTGACAGGATAAGGGGGTCCGCGCCGAAGCCGCTAGGGCGCCCGCCCCCAGCAAGAAAACTTCCATGCAACGGTATAGGCACACGAGTGAACTCAAAGCACGCCATAAGTCCCACCTCTCTGGCCGCCACCATTCCCGGTAGGATTTTTGGTGGCTATCCTCAGTAATCTTTCTTTTCTTCCCCCTGGTCTTCTCCGGCTGCTGAAACAAGGATCTGTGCCCTCCGCACCTGTCTGTCTGTATCTGTGGGCCGCCTCTCTGTCTGTATCTGTGCGTTTGCCGGGACGCCTGGCGCCCCTGGTGGGGTCGTGTTCCCCTCCGCCTGAATTCTGTATCTGTGGAGCTGGAGCTCATCTGCTCGACTTGCCGAGGGCGTTTCACACCTTTACCTCTGATTTTCCGCTGCTACTCGTCTTACTTTGTCTCATTAAGTGTTCATTTTTGTACAAACTGACGTGGGACGACTGTGACAACCCCTTGTCTCTGACGTAGATCTTGGCAGAAGTAAAAAATCGGCCCATGATCTTTCCATGACAGTGAGTGGCAGGTTTATCCTAGATTGGCCCAGTTTTAATACCGCTGCCCCGGGTTCTTCTCTTCGACAAGTCACGGTTAACTGTAATTTTCCCCCTGCTACTGAGCCCCGCCGTGCCATATTTATGGTCTGGGAAGCCTGGTCCTTCCCACCGGTGTGGGTTCGGCCTTCGTTTTCCCCACAGGAAAGCCGTTGGGCCTCTGCAAGATCTTTGCCCTTCCCGGCGAAAGCGGCTCCCGTCAATATATATCCAGACCTGCACTGACTTCTTACTTTTAGATTCTCCCCCACCCTACCCGCCTGTCGGTCCCCCTCTGCCCTCCAGGCCCCCGCCTCCCTCGCCAGAGGGGAATGGCCCCGCGGCGCGGGCCTGCTTCCCCTGCCCCCCCCCCCTCCCCCCCTCCCCCCTCCTGCCATTCTCTGCCTCATCTTTACAACTGGATCACCCCTCTTTCTCTTACCCCCGGCCCTCCTCCTCCTTTTTCCACATCCCCATTTCGCTCCCTCCCTCCCGTCTTTGAGGCTCCTGTGCCGGAATGCCCCCCGCGCTCCTATGTAGATGCTGGTTCCCCTGCCCTCTGGGACTCTTCTCCCGTCCCTTCCCCCCTGCTCTCCGGGCCGGCCCCCACCAATTTGGCTGGGGGTGCTCGGCCCCGTCACCTCTTTCTGTGGTTGCTTTTTCCCCCTACTCCCACATCAGAACTGCTCGTGGCCTCCTTTATTCATCGCCCTAGATATTGGGTTCGGACTGTGGGTTCGGGATTCTCTCTTCAATTTGATCAAGAAGCAGACAGGTGTTATATAGGAACAGAGAGAAGGAGGAAGGATCCGGGAGCGTGACGGAGTAGAGAGAGGACAGGCAGACTTGGCAAATTCTGACCACAGTGATTAAAGAAGGAAGAGAGTGTGAACTGGGCCGGCCGCGTAAGCGACGACCACCACCACTAGACAATCGTGTGCGTCTGTAAGAGAGGGCTTGGCTCAGACTGCCCTCAGAGAGAGGGAGGTCCCCCCCCCAACAAATCCTGGCCATAGAAGAGTTGGGGACGGGGCTCCCCTCCCCGAGCCTGGTACTCTGGTGGGGGGCCTGTCTTTCTGTGCCGGCCACCTCCGTCCTTTCATCCGGGCTTGCCCGCGGTCGGCCCGGGTTCCTCCCTGCTACCCGAGAACGTGGACCTTGCTGGGCGTCCCACTCTTCCTTGTGTCCCTGATGCCCTTCCCCGCGGGCCCCGTGGGGGCTCTCCACTTTCCACCCCCCTACGCGGGGGGCCTTCTTTTCCCTGCTGATGTCGGCTTTGAGAGCCCTTCCCCACCTATATGCGGCTGTGGCTCCCCCTGCCGCGTCTCCGGGTGGCCCCCCGCCCCCGTGGTGGTAGAATCGGCCTCTCCCCCCCATCTCTCCCCGTCCCTGGTGGGCTCTGGTCCCCCCCTATTCGGTTTCTTGATCTTTTTGTGTGCCTCGGCCTGGCCCCCTTGCTTCCGGTCCGGCCTGCGGCTCCGCCTGTCGGTCGGGGTCCGCGGGTTCCCCTCCCCAACGTCCCCCCCTCCCTGCTGAGCCCCTTCCCCCGCCGGGTGGTCACTGTCTTCCTGGTCCTCTTCTCCTCCTCGCCCTCCCGCCTATTTGCTTTTGGTGGAGCCCTCTTACAGGACTCTCCGGCAGCTACGTGGCCAGGCTGCTCGGTTCGGTTCCCCTTTTTCCCTCCCCGGCCTCCTCCTCCCCCCATCCCCGGTCTCTCTCCTTGTGTGCTTGCTCCCCTCCCGGGGTGCGGGGGACTGCTCTGCCGCTTGGCCCCTCGCTCCTCTCCCGGCCCTCCCCCGGTTTTCCGTCCACTCTGGGGCGGCCCGGCCGGCTGCCAATCCCCCACCCCCGTGGTTCGGCCTTGGTCTGCGGCTCTTTCCTTCCTGGCCCTCCCTTGTCCCCCTGCCGCGTCCCCCTCTAGCCGGCTTTGCACTGCCCCTTTTGTCGCCCCTCCCTGGGACTTCCAGTGTGGCGCCTCCATCTCTTGTGGCTGTTCTTCCGGGGTCCCTCCCCCTGGACCTGTCCCTGGCTATTTTCCTGGCCCCGTGGCCGGCGCCTTCTGGCTCCGTGCGTCTGTTCCGCTGACCTGGGGCGACTTTTCCCCCCCCTTGTGTATTCCCCCCCCGTGGCTCTCGCCGGTGCCCACTATCGGCTCTCCTACTCTGGCTCGGTTCCGCCCCCCTTCCCTGCCCGCTCTTCCCCCGCCGTCCGGTCCCCCTGTCTTCCGGGTCTGGGTTCTCTTCCCCCCCCTCGGTGCCTGCTGTTCCGGGCTTTTCGGGGGGCCCGGCCTTCTGGGCTGGGTTCTGGGCCTCCCTCCCTCGGTCCCTTTCCCTCCGGCCTTGCTCCGGGGGCCAACTTTCCTGTGTGTTGCCCCTGCCCCTTCCTGGGCTTTTCCACGGGGGTTACTTCTCGGCCGCGGTTGCCATCCTGGCTTGTTGGCTGCCCTGTGTTGCCGTTGTGTAATCCACTGCCCTGGACATCCGTCGGCCCTGTCTGGGAACATTGGCCTCGCTCTGGCCTCTCGTGTTTCGCCCCTCTCCCCCCGCGGCTCGCGGGGAGCCGGTGTTAACTGCCCTTGGCTCCTTGGGGCGCTCTCTCTTTTTGCTTGGTCCGGGACTTTATTGGCTGGCGTGGTCCTGAACTACGCCTTGCCGGGTAAATGCCAGCCCGAACAGTGGGCCGGTGTGGCTGCGTGGGCCCCGCCTCTGGGGTGGTTTCCCGGGTTGTCCCCGTCGGCATTCTGCTGGTTTTGTGGTACTCAGGTGGGTAGAAGCTTCCCCACCTGAAAGTCCCTCATGTGCTAGAAATTCTGGATTTTTCCGCGTGCCGTGTTGGGTCGTCGCCGCTTACTGCCCATAGCCGGTTAGCTAGTTTCTGGGACCGATTGGATTACACTGTGCATACAGCCCCAGGTTCAGGGCGGTGGAGATTGACTCTAGGACCTAACTAAATTGTCCTTAGGCTGGCGGTACTGCTGGCGTGCCCTTCCTCTGGCTCTGTTCCGGTGGCCGCCCTCTCCCTTGGTCTCACCCCTCGAATTTTGTTGGGCCTCCCCATTTGACACTTAGAGGGTTCGCCCCCGCTTTACATGGTGATCTGTGGCGGCTGGGACTCCAGCTGGTTCGGGGTGTGGCTCGCTTGCTGCGCCTCCACCCGGTCCCCAGAAGGGCCCATCCGTTCCAGGTGGGGGCCCGTCCGTTCGTCCTCGGCACATAATCTGGCCCAGGTGGAAAGGACCCTACATTGTCCTGCTTCGCCCCTACTGCCATCAGGTTGCGGATCTCATCCTGGATCCCGCCTCCCCGTTAGCTGCCCGCCGACGCCTCATGGGGCTCCCGCCCTCTCCCCTTTAGCTCGGCTCTTCGCCAGTCCTGTCATCCTCTCCTAAACCTCCTGCTCTGCATCAGGGCCGCTCTCGTTTGGGCCTCGTTCCTGCCCCCCATGCTCCGTCTGTGGGTGGGATGAGCTTGCTGGTTCGTATGATCTGCTCTTCTGGAGGGTCTCTCCCACATTCACACCAACAAGCTAATATTTCCTTCTATGGGCTTTCTTCCGGTCCCTTGTGTTTTCAACGATCCCCCAAGTATTGTAGATATAGATGTTAAAGGTTATATAGTTTGTTTATGATACCATGACTATTCTTGTAATCCTAACTTTCTTCATCTCTTAGCTTTGCATTTTGTGTTGCTCTCCTTTATCAGACGCCAGCCCATGCAGTGCTCTGCCAGGTCGTTGCCGCAATCCCTCACTCTATGATTTCGGTTGAATCCGGACAAGAGAGAGGGGAATGAAGGCTTGGTTAAAATTTAGCCCGGAAGGCGGCTGTGCCTCGGAAATGCTTACTCCTTATCTGGTGACTCAGGCCTCCTGCCGTTCTTAACAGTAACCTTGCCTGGTCAAGGAAACCCCCTCCCAAGAATATATCTCTCTGTCGGACTTTTCTGGGTAAGAATTGACCAAATGCCGCAGGGTGATCAGCCAACTGTTTCACAATTACCTGCAAACTTTTCCCACCAATCAAATGTATCCACCTCACCTATGGCCCCTACTTCTTGTTCCCATACCCTGCCTCATCCCCACCTACCTGTGATTTTTGTATAAAGTCCCTCCGCTGGCGTTCGGTTCGCTCCTCCTGGAGATCGCCCGGCGCGCCGGCCTAATAAATCCTCTTGCTGTTGCTCGTTCGGTCCTGTGGTCTTTGGGGCCGGTTCCCGAGAGGCCGTGGGTCTTACCTAGATGCTTGCTAGGTATCTACAATGTGTGGTAGGAATGTAGACCCTGACCTTTGCCTGTGTGAGTCAGTTCAGCTCGACTCCAGGTCCTCTGATTGCAGCTTTGTCCTCAGAATTCCTGGTAATTCCACATTTCCTTTTATCCTCTATTAACACTCTTTTTCTTGAACCCCTATAGTTCTGGTCCTAGTCCTTCCTGATTGGCATAGAACCAAACTCCTGAGGCCCAATCCCAACAGAGGGTTTCCTAGTGTTAAGAAAAAGGGCCTCTCCCTTAGATCTTAAGTTGCATAGACCACTATTATGGGTGGAATTGTGTCCTCTCCCAAAAAAGATATGTTGGAGTCTTAACCTCTAGTTCCTTAAAATGTGAATATATTTGGAAATATGGCCTTTATGGAGGTAATCAAGTTAAAATGTCATCATTAAGAGCTGGCCCTAATCCAGTAAAATTATGGTCTTGTAAAAGGGAGGACTTCCTTGGTGGTCCAGTGGTTGGGACTCTGGGCTCTCAGTGCAGGGGAGCCGGTACAACCCCTGGTCAGGGAACTGGGATCCCATATGCTGTGCAGTGCAACCATAAAGTGAAAAATAAAAGAGCAGATATTTTTAAAAAGAGGCAGGGGAAATTTGGACACAAAGACACTAATGTAGAGAGGACAACACAGAGACATAGGAAGAAGATGGCTACATATAAGTTAGAGAGAGAGGCCTGGAACAGACCCTTCTCTTACAGCCTTCTGGAGGAATCAACTCTGCTGATGCCTTGACTTTGAACTTCCAGTCTCCAGAACTCGGAGACGATCAATTTCTGCTGAAGCCATTCAGTTTGTGCTACTTTGTTAGAGCAGCCCTCGCAAACTAACAACCGGGTGGGAGTGCATCAGCTTTTCCTAATGGTTTTCAGATCACATGGAGTATGACAGCAGATCAGAGCATAGTGGCTGCCCTTTTAGAAACACTGCTGCAAAAACCGAGGTTGGGGAGAGAAGAATTGGAGAACAACAAACTAACTCCAGGTTATCTGGCCATTCATGAGACCTTGAACAAGACCTGGCTACACAGTGGAGATCTACACTCCTTGTTCTGTTTTCACAAATTGATAAGCCTGATCCCCTTCTTAACAGCCATCTGTGAGAACGCATAAACTGCTTTACTTAGTGGCTATTAAGGTCTCTTCCACAGTCTTGGCGAGGGGGCGCATTTGGGAATGTTTTCTCTCAGGCCCTTTTCTTGGGAACTTTTCCAAAACCAGAAGATTAATACAATTTTGATAGAGGCAGTACAGCATGTCTTGAAACCTCCCTGAAGTATACTCACACCATTAATTGGATAACCCAGCAGATAACCTTCAAAGAACCAACTTCAAGCTGAGTCCTTGTGAGGACTGCATTTTGCTTTACTTGCAAAATGCTGTGAAGTTTCAGAACTCCTACTTGTCCTGATGGTCAAACTTTTGATTAAAGAGGGAAAAACAGGAAGAAAGAGAATGACGTAAACAGAAAGTACATTGGGAATCTAAATGGATTCAGAGCCCATGATTTATTGCTCTTCCAGCTGAACCTGGCAATAAAGAATAGAGTAAATGTGTCCCACGAGGAACTTCTTTTCTATTTCAGGTCCCTCCTTTGGCTATTTTCATGCTTCAATTCTTCCCCCAGTTTTTTGGACTTTTAAGTCTGGATTTGAATATATTTCAACAAATCTGCATGAATGATTAAGTGCTCAACCCACTCGGTTGAGCCTCAGGGGTCAGATTCTGCCTGGAGGTGAGCGTGGGACACTCCCTCAGGAACTTGCTCTGGTGACGAGACAGAACATCTTGGTTTGCTGGTGGTCGAGAGACCCTTTTGCCTCTTTGGTTCACTTCCTTTTGCTTCCGGGGACTAGTAACACTGCTCTGACCACCTTTCAAAGAGGTTGCTCTTTTAAAATTGAGATGAAATTCACATAACTGAAAATTCACCATTTGAATGCTCTTACAGCATACACTTCAGTGGGTTTTAACATGTTCACCGTGTTGTGCAGCTATTAGAACTAATTCCTGAACATTCCATCACTGTGAATGAAAACTTGTAACCATCATCTGTCGCCTCCCAACTCCCCCATCTTCTCCAGGCCACTGGTGTGCTTTTGTCTGCGTGCATTTGCCTACTTTGGATTTGCCTATTCATATAAATAGAATCATATAATAAATGAACGATGTGACTGGCTTCTTAGCATGTTTTCAAAGTTCATTCTTGTTGTAGCATGTATTGAGCTTCCATTCCTTTACCTAACTGAATATTACTACATCGTACAGATAGACTACATTTTGTGTATCCATTCATCAGTTAATGGACATTTGGATTATTTCCATTTTTTACTTTTATGAATAATACTGCTATGAATATTCATGTACAAGTTTTTGTTTGAATATGTTTTCAATTCTCTTGGCTATATACCCAAGAGTAGAACTGCAGGATCATATGGTATCTCTATGTTTAACTTTTAAGGAACTGCCAAAGGTTTCCCAGAGCTTTTTCCAAGAGTAGGATGGTGAGATTGCTCTCAGACATACTGTTGTTGAGGGGCAGCTGAATCGCCAGAGAGAAATGCCCTCCATAAAGCTGAAGGTGCAAGAGTAGCACCCAGACGAGACGCCAGAGTTAGATCTTCCCACTTGGCCATCATCCAAGTGCATGACTGTTAACGTTGCTGGGAGATGAGTTTCTGAGGGTGATAACAGATGGAAAGAAGGGAATACAAGAGGCATATCATAAGCCAGACACTGTCTAGGATTGTGAGTTAGCTGTGCCGCCAATTTAATCACCACCTCACAGTTGAGTGGTTGCTATTAGCCCCATTTTGTAGATGGGGCTACTGAGGCCCACTGAGGTTAAGCATGTGAACTGGTGTATAATAGGGCCAGGACTTAATGTTGGCTTGAAGTGAATTTGCTCAGTCGTATCTGACTCTTTGCAACCCCATGAACACCAGGCTCCTCTAACCATGGGATTTTCTAGGCAAGAGTACTGGAGTGGGTTGCATTTTCCTTCTCCAAGGAACTTCACGACCCAGGGATTGAACCCGGGTCTCCCGCATTGTAGACAGATGCTTTATCGTCTGAGCCACTAGGGAAATCAGACCACCTTAATGCAACCTTAATACAAACTGAGAAAAATGTAAGGGATTAGAGGTAGATTTTTAAAAAGAGAGTACTATTAATTGTATCAGGATGGGATAGATAACACATAGTGTTCCAGAATAAGAGAGAGTTGTTTGTTTGTTCTTTGTCAAATATGCCAACTGTCACAAAGGGGTCAATCAAATGCAAAACATATGCACATAAGAATATCCAATTATCTCATTTCTGATCCATTACATTCCTCGGGATGTTTCCTATTCAGACTTTAATGTGGCCTGGGCTACATGCCGCTGGCTGCACGCATTTCCCTCTGCAGAGCACCAAGGACACAATTGAATCTCTATTATAGACAATAAGTGCATTTCGGAAGAAGTAAGAAAACCCATTATTTATAGAGAATACAGTTTCACAAAAGCTGGAATTTCAAAGCAAAGTGAGACTTTCTCACATTAAGCCATGAATCAAAGTTTGAGTGCATAAGACTAAGTAACTCAGTACTAGAAGGAGAAAAAAAAAATTACATTGCAGTGTTGAAATAAGACCATATTTTATTGCAAAGAGGCAGCACCTTAAACTTTCCTGAGTATTTTATATCTTTAGCATTTTTTTTCTTCTTCAGATGGTGATGAGTGAACCTGAGATTAAAGAACCATTATTTCAGAGCACTGAAGCACAACCACGTAATGACTCCGGAAATCTATGGCAGTTTCAGTCAGCAATCTCTTTTTATTAACAATCTTGACATTGTTGGGGCTAGAATCTTTCCCGACTTTAGATTGTTGGTTTACTTGACACTTGAGAATGTTTTCAAGGATAAAACAAGTTTGGAGCCAGACCCATGTAAAGCCAGTCATGAAGCACTTCTATGAAAAATTTCCACGGATAAAATCAGAAACAAGCGTTTCTTTGAAGAAAAGGTAAAAATAAGGTGAAGTTGATGCCATAGTAAGTCTATATTACTCACAAATCAATGGATGAATTGATTCCAGTAGTTGTTTGTTTAGCTTTCTTCTCAGGTAAAAACAGTTTCTTTTTTTAAAGCATGGTTTTTCTTTCGAAGTATGTTGAATTATACTGTCAATTTCTGCTGCACAGCAGAGTGATTCAGTTATACATATACATTCATCCTTTTTTAAAATAGTCTTTTCCATTATGGTTTATCACAGCATATTGAATATCGTTCCCTGTACTATACAGTTGGATCTTGGTGTTTATCCACCCTATGTGTAATAGTTTACAGTTTAACCCTAAATTCCCAATCCTTCCCTCCTCCACCCACCCTCTCCTTTGCCAACCAGAAGTCTATTTCCATGTCTGTGGGTCTAAAACAGCTTAGTTTGTATGGATTTTGCTACTTATACACTTTCAAATACAGGGATAAAGGAAGCCTCTTTGGTCCTTCTCTGTGGTGACCTAGTATCTGCTAAGATGCCATCCAGAGGTTGATCTGTTTGCTACAGATACTGTAACTGCAGGTACTGATGTCTAAGAAAGTGAATGCTTTCCAAGTTGAACTATGGAAATGCAGATCGCAGAGGTATGAGAGAGCATTGGAGGAGAGCAGTCATTGCTGCTCGGGGTTCATGCCATCAGATGACCCTACTTAACTCCTGAGAAGAATATACATCCTTTCAGAAGATCTCAGTATTTAGCAGTTGAGTATTTACTGTGCAGACAGAGTCTAAGATGGCCCTCCATGATTTAGATCTCCTGACATTCACAACTTTGTGTAATCCTCTCCCCTTGAGTGAAAATGAGGCCTGGGATATGCTTCTAATCAATATGGTAAAAGTAATGAGATGTCACTCTCATGATTATGTTATGTTGGATAAGCCTCTGTCTTGCAAGCAGATTTGTTCTAGAGATGCTCCTTGCTGGCTTGATGAAGTAAATGGCCATACTGGAAAACCCACATGATAGAGATCTGCAGGTAACAGCCTCTAGGATTGAGAATGTCCTCCAGTCAATAGCCAGCAAGAAACCAGGATCATCTTTCCTAACAATCACAAGTAAATGAATTCTGTCAATTCTGATTAAAAATGGAATCTTTCCCAGTTGAACCTCCAGATGAGATCACAGCCTTACCCAACACCTTGAGTGAAGTTTTGTAACATCCCAAACAGAGGACCTAGTTAAGCTATGCCAGGGATCCTGACCCAAGAAACTGTAAGAAACGTGTGCCACAGTCACTGAGCTTGTGGCAATTTGTCATGCAACAACAGAAAATTAATGCATTCACATATTCTACCTACTGATCCATAAAGCTTAACTGTAAGTTTAACAGGCAATTCTATTCTTAAATAACAGCACTGGATGAGACCCATGGTTGACTGCTTTGAGTAAGCACCATAGCATTTCAGAATAAGCAGATTCTGTCAAAGTGGGTTTCTTCTTCCTATAATTTGTTCATGACAATGAAAAGGCTAAGGTAAGGGGACATTGAGATGAACTGAAAGTTACTCAATCGTGTCTGACTCTGTGACCCCATGGACTATAGCTTGCCAGGCTCCTTTGTCCATGGAATTCTCCAGGCAAAAATACTGGAGTGGGTAGGTGTTCTCTTCTCCAGGGGAATCTTCCCAGCCCAGAGACTGAACCCAGGTATCCTGAATTGCAGATGGATTCTTTACTGTCTGGAGCCTTTACTCAGGGAAGTGCTCTATTCTATATAGGAAAGGGATTTTTTTAAAATAAATTGAACTAGAGGGGATGCTGTAGGAAAGAAAACTAGTTCATTGAAGCCTTCCCATTTGTTGCCACTTCCTAATGCTAATGGCATCTCTGTTGATTACTGTTTGTTGGTTATTCAAATTCATTCTTTCTACTTGGTTATCTATAGATGCATTCCAGCTCTTACCCAAAGGGGATTTAGGGAAGAAAAAAGGTCTAGAACCAAGTTCAGGTGAAAACAGCAAAAGCTCTTCATGCCCCCAGTCAACATGAAATTGGGCAGCAAAGACAGCCTGGTTAATACAGGAACTCTCAGAGAAAACTGCATTCACTCTTCATTTCTTTTACAGTCATCCTTTTCTTCAAAGATGATGTCTGTCTTCCTTGTCACTGGTGCTTCTTGGTCTGTGATTTATTTAATCTCTTCTCTAAGGTTTCAGCCAACCCTAAAGGAAATAAGTCCTGAATATTCATTGGAAGGACTGATGCTGAAGCTGGAACTCCAATACTTTGGCCACCTGCTGTGAAGAACGGACTCACTGGAAAAGATCCTGATGCTGGGAAAGATTGAGGGCAGGAGAAGAAGGGGACGACAGAGGATGAGATGGTCAGATAGCATCACCAACGTGATGGACATAAGGTTGAGTAGGCTCCAGGAGTTGGTAATGGACAGGGAAGCCTGGCATCCTGCACTCCATGAGGCTGCAAAAAGTTAGACATGACTGAGCAACTGAACTAAGTAAAGTTTCATTAGAGTTTAGACATTGACATTTGATATTTTAAACATTTTGATATCTCTTCAACTTTTCCATATTTGATTAGGCAAATAATTCTCTAGAATTACATAAGCATATACAATTCTTTGAGTAATTATTGAGTAACTGCACATTCATATTAGTAGAATATTCTTATAAGCACTACCTTAAGTTCAGAAGAGAAGACACATTTTGAAGTGTAGCTCACAGAAAGTTCAGAACTCATTTTTTAAAGATTAAGTAGAGAAATGTGCAGGAAGTCATTTATTTCACATCTGTCATCCACCAGTGCCTACATTTATTAATGACCTAGTATGATTTGCATTGCATTTGCATGCCTGCGCATGTATTGACCAGAATATAAAATCACTCCACTTAAACTTTGGGAGAAATCATGCCTGGATTTCAGAAAGAGAAGTGACCAGCCTAGGAAGAGAGTCAACCATTTTTTTGAATCTTTATAAAAATATTTACTGGGAGAGTTCCTTGGTGTTCAAGTGGCTAGGATTTTGTGCTTTCACAGCAGTGACCTGGTTTTAATCCCTGTTTTGAAAACTGAAATCTTGCAAGCCACACAGCAATGCCAAAAAGAAAAAAGTTGCTACCTGCAACCATAGGCGAACTGATATGACCTAGGGCACCTGGGCCACATCTCTTACCATGAGAACTTCTTGGCGTTCAAGAAGACTCAGGATGGATATCTGCTCTTCTCTCTATCAGAAGTGCTAATGAGGCCTCAGCTATGACTCAGGAAAGGGAATCGTGGTCTTTATCATCAATGGAAAAATCTATCTGTAATCAGCCCTGCATGTTTCAGCTACTGGGGCCACTGGGGCCTATCCCTGCAGCCCTTGCACCTAGTCCAAAATATTTTTTGTACATAATGATAATGACATTGTTCAGTTCTAAGTCCACAAATAAATATGTTTTAACCACAATTTTCCCAGTAGTCATGTCTGGATGTGAGAGTTGGACCATAAAGAATGCTGAGCGCCGAAGAATTGATGCTTTTAAATTGTGGAGAACACTCTTGAGAATCCTTTGGACAGCAAAGAGATCAAACCAGTCAATCCCAAAGGAAATCAGTCCTGAATATTCACTGGAAGGCCTGATGCTAAGGCACCAATACTTTAGCCACCTGATGCAAAGACCCAACTCATTGGAAAAGACCCTTATGCTGGGAAAGATTGAAGGCAGGAGGAGAAGGTGATGACTGAGGAGGAGATGGTTGAACAAACTCTGGGAGATAGTGAAGGACAGGGTAGCCTGGCTGCTGCAGTCCATGGGGTTGCAAAGAGTTGAACACAACTTAGTGACTGAACAATAACAACTAGTCAGATTTTCCTATATTAACCAGATTGTCTCTGCTGCCCAAATTTATTTACTTTACTTCTGCAGGAGGATGGGACACCAACAACTTTAAGGATTGCTCACCCAAACTTGATTCCAGGTTTTTCCTTCCTTAATGATTTTTGGGTGAAAGCTAGAATCCAGCTATTGTTTTGTTGCCTTTCATCTCCATAGCCAACCAGTTCCTTATTCATTATTCCTTCTCCACCTCTATTCTTAGCCCTCCTTCAATTCCAAGCACCTTTCTCTCCTCTGAGATATGGTCACCTTTGCCCTTCCATAAAGACTCCCTTCACCAGAGGGAAATTTGACCTCAGAGCACATAGTGGCTAATGCTCCATCCTCCTACCTGTTCAGAGTCAGGTGACAGCCAAATCCTTGCCTTTTACAACAAAGTGGGGAATGAGATTAGAGTTCAACACTCAGGCTATTATTTCATGAAGAGTTCAGTGCTTCAGCACAATTATCTGATCTTTATTGTTACAATTCAATTTTCAGGATGCAGTGGAGAGAGAAAATATGTTCACATTATCAGCCTTCTGGTACAGGAACATCTAACAAGAGCCTCTTATTCTTTCTAACTCCCAGGAGAAAACAACAGCCTTGAAAGCTGCTGCATACCATCAGAAACATCGAGATGAATCCCTTCAGTTTGGGGACTTGTTGGCTTTGTGCTTCTTCAGTCCCAGAGTTGACCTGACTGCTTCTTCTGAAGGGCCTTGAAGAATAACTTTGGCTTTGATTACCCAGTGGTTTTCAGCCCTTCTCGTTTGCTCCTCGTATCTTGTTTTTCTGGGGTTTAGGGAGTTCCCTCTTACTCTGTTGCCTCAAAGCAACTTGCCTCATCATCTTTCAGAAGTCCAAGACCTATTCTTTTTGTCCTTCTGATTCTGCTGAATATCCTTCCTCTTTCTTTTCCTTTCTTCCTAGCATCAGTGTTTGCATCATAGCATCAGTTTTTTTAAATGAACACAGACACTCTAATTTTAATGCTAATTCTTTAATAGGGAAAAGAAATAGCATTCTCTGATTTGTATAGTTAGGCATCTGCAATTGTTCTTGCAGACTACAAAGCTTTGTGGTGAGTCACTTCAACATTCCTGGTATGTCTGTAAAATAGTGTGCCAACATTCATATATAGAGACACAGATTGAGTGCACACAGTTTATTTGCAATCTTGGGAGATGTGGGCAGAAGAATGTGTGCATTAATAGTAATATAAGGATAGGAATGCAGTCTGTAAGGGGTACACTATTAAGGCAGCTACCATAGTGTGCAACTAAAGTGAAATCCTTTGAAGAAGTTTTGGGAAATGATGTAAAATGCATACTCCATTATGATCTTATTGAAGGGGCAAGGGAGCTGAAGTATTTTTACATTCAAACCCTATAAATTATTGGTTAAGGGATGGTCCTGTGGGTTAAAATTACCCAGGCACCTTGAGTTGACCTTACATGCAGGCAGGATGAGTTCCAGGCTGTCCCAAGGACAACCCTCTGACAATGTTGTAGGTTCTGGCTGTTAGAAATCAGTCTGACATGCACAGGAGTGAGGGCATTGTGAAAACCGCCATAGGAGACCAAAGGTGAGAGCTCAGAGGACTTAGTTCATCCTATCAACTACCTGATAAGCAACCACTTTGAAATTCACAGTGCCAGTAGCCCATGTTGTGATCCAAAAATTCCCCACAAACTAGTGGCTGAGGTTAGTGGATGATCAGTACAGTAGACATTTGCCATTCTTCTGGTTGTCCATTCCCCCAAATCTTTCCCATTTGGAGGACTCTGTCATTAAGGGACTTGGTAAAGTGCTTTCATTCCAGAGGTCAAAATGTCTGGATAAAGTTTTCTTTCCTTGTCTCCTTGTAGCCAGGGTATTGGCAGAGATTAGCCATTCAAAGATTCCTGCCTGGGATTTCTTCTTAGTCAGTTTGGGGTTGCCATAATGAGGAACCACAGCCTGAGTGGCTTATAAACAATAGATTTTTATTTCTCATAATTCTGGACACTGAAACTCCAAGATCAGGGTGCCAGATGGCTGAGTTCTGGTTAGAATCCTCTTCTGAATGTCAGACTGTAGTCTTCCTCTTATATCTTCACATGGTGGAAAAAATGGGGAAGCTTTCAGGGTCCCTTTTATAAGGGCACTAATCCTGTTCATTGAGGCTCCACTCTCATGATCTAATCACCCCCGAAGACCTCACCTCCTAATACCATCACATTTGGGGGTTAGAATTTCAACATATGAATTTGGGAGGATGTAAACATTCAGTTCATGACAGACTGCTAATACTCTGGAGATGCAGGAACTGTGGGGAATTGTTCTTGATGCTGCAGTTCAGGAGCAGAGGATAAAAGGTATGAATATATTCTGGATGTACCGATGTACAGATATAGTCTGGATCCCTGCCTTGCTCCAGCCTAACTCCCCTGGTTTGTACATGTTCCTCCAACAAATGCATTTTCTTTCACTTACCAAGTGCTGGTTCCTATTGTCTGCAACTAAGAACAATTGATCTTCACAGAATTACCAGAGTTTGAATGCAGACAATGCCCTGCTTTGTGCAGAGGACTTTTCTAGGATCCAGAGAGGAGGCTGAGAAAAACAAAGAAAGCAGATGACAAGCATTCAGCCTTCAACAGACTCACAATCCAGTTGGACAAAGAAGAAGTAAATTCATGTGAAAATACCTGAAATAAACCCACTTATTTCACCTTATTTACGTACATTACATCTTTTACCCACTTCTCTCTTATATATTTGAGATCTTTTATCCTCAATAACCTTGTATGAGAGGTATTATTCTGTAGGTTTTGCAGAAGAAGAAGCTGACCCATGGAGAAGGTAAATCATATTTTCAGAATGACAAAATGGAGACTCAAGTGTCATTATGTCCAACTCTGTCATGTGGCCTTGCCTTCAGAGCTGTTTAGGAATACCTCACTGCACATGGGCAAGGGCTGCAGCAGGGGTTGACAAATTATGGCTCAAGTCCAGTCAGCCAATTCTTTTTGTAGATAACATTTAATTGGATCACAGCCACATCCATTTGCATATGTATTGTCTATGGTTGTTTCTGAGCTGTGACCATAAGTTGAGTAGTTGTAACACAGACCATATTGTCTCCAAGCATAAAATATTTACTACTTGGCTTTTGGTAGAGAAAGTTTGCAAACCCCTGGGCTAGGGCATAGTTATAAACAATTTCACTTCATGGAATCAAGCTTCTGAGAGTCCTGGTGTCACTTGGTCTGCACATTCTTAGAGACATTAATGATTACACAGTAAACTGAAATCTAAGTACAAAGCAATAATCATTTTAATGATAATTATAACAGCAACTGTCATTAATGAAGACTCTCTATACACGTGATGAATGTTTTACTTCTACTAGCTTGATGCCAAATTCAGAAAGATTAAGTCAACTTGTGTAGGCACAGAGGGCTGGTCATGGCAGAGCTAGATTTATCCTGCATGCAGTCTCTAGAGGCTGGGCTCTTAACCCCCACATGTCACAGCCTTCACATCTATCATGAAGAAGAAGTCAGGAAAAAGATAAATTTTCTATGGCTCTGTGGAGACGGACAGATAACCAAGAACATCTGAAGTTGATGTTAATGAGACAAGAGATGTTGGCTTTCCCAGAGCAGGAGGGTCGGGTTGTGATGAGCACTTCTGTCTCTCAAGTTGTCAGATTCCACTTGTAATTATGTACTGCTTTCTATTTTTTCCATGAAATATGTTGACAACTCTCAAGATTTATTGTAGACACTTCACAAAGCTGCTAGTTCCATACCCACTAACATTTGAATTTCAAGAGCTGCTGAATTTATCTATTTTGTGATATTTTGAATGACCAACCTCTCAGGCCCTTACAACTCTAGTAAGGGATCAGATGGTAAAAAATTTGCCTGCTATGTGGGAGACCTGGGTTTGATCCCTGGGTCAGGAAGACCACCTGGAGAAGGAAATGGCAACCCACTTCAATATTCTTGCCTAGAGAATTCCATGGACAGAGGAGCCTGACAGACTACATACAGTCCATGGGATCACAAAGAGTTGGACATGACTGAATGAATAACATTTTCACTTTCAAAATGAAGAGTAAACCTGCCCTTTGCCCCAGAGCACAGCAAAGAAGTAGGTGGTGAGTCCTCTTAAAGACGGTTTAATCACACCTGCCTTGTCTTGGAATGTGGTTTACACAGTTCCTGCCTTCACTGGGAGATTCCAGCTGATAAGAAGTCCTACCTGTTGGTACCACCTGATCCCCTTGGCTTTATCCCTGACCTGCTCCTTCCAGGAAGGTCACTCATGTTCTACCAGGAAGCTCAGCCTTACCTATTCCAGGTGTCAGACAGCCAAGGATGCAAGCATCCTAAAAACCTCTGCTGCAACCCAAATATGCTGGAGCATTGGTTGGCCTCAGATTTTGGCCTCCCAGTCCTGAACACAGAACTGCAATGTTAGTCTTGGAATCTAACTTGTGTCCACCAGCCTGGGCCGTCTCCAGTGGGGGGACCCTCTCCCTCCTCTCCGTATGGTCTGTGCTTAGCACACTGCTGGGCATACAATAGGTGGTCAGAAAAAGATTTTGAAGACCACCTCATCAGCCTTAGAGGGAGCTGAATCTGAAGGACAGCTGGCCGTATCTCCTTTAACTCATCATGGTTTTCCCTGGGCACCTGAGGACTAGAGCCTAGGGCAGATTTCAGTTCCTGACACCCAGCCTGGTGCTCTGGGCCTCATTATTCTGCCTTGGTCTGGCCACAGCTCATCTAACTGCATGCTATCAGATTTTTCAGCATCACCCATTTGGAATTCTGCTCTGACTA